>JAPVLO010000427.1:0-1200000 GCA_027257055.1 Cephalopachus bancanus | reverse complement strand
GATATAGATAATGGTTTTTGTTCACGGTTCCTGGCTCATAACTCTATAGCCCTTGTTAAAGTCTGTTGTTATGATGTTGGGGCCTTGCAGGCCTCAGAAGACAGAATCTCTGATCTTCTCCTGCCATCCTTTCACCTGCCCCAAAGCAGAACTCTAATATTCCCTGCCTTTCTGATTGTGGGTCTTAAGACCCTCCCTATACTTTGGGGGAAGGAATGCTAATGTCTGAGGACTAAACCTTGACCTTTTCTTTTTCTCACTTGCCAAATTTCTAACTAAGGGGCCTGGGGAGTCACACCCTACAAAGTTTCATCAGACAGGTTTTTATTAACCCTATATAATGTGACTTACTTTCCAACCTGACTCTGGCATAGTATCATATAACAGATAAAGAAGAATATAAAAAATATGTTATGATCCTAAAAAGCCATCTCTTGGGGAAATTTGCTTCTGTATAGAAGTTCCTTCCCAGAACCCCAAAAGAAGCTAGAGTTTGCCATCTATTCTCTCTCAGGGCTGCCATCTATAAGATTTCATCTATATATCGAGAAACTTGACTTCCTCAAACTGACCTTATCTCAACCAACATTTCCTTTACTGATTGCAAAACTCTTTAGACAGATGCTAATTCTTGCTACCGATTACCAACCAGAAGATCTTTGAATTCACCTACGATGTCCCATCTTCCCAGTATGAACCAATGTGAATCTTACGTGAATTCATTTATGTTTTGTCTGTAACTTATGTCTCTCTAAGATGTATATAACCAAGCTGCAATTCAATCACCTTGGACACATGTTCTCAAGACCTGTTGGGACAATGCCACAGGCCTAGATCACTCATATTTCACTCAAAATAAACCTTCTTAATTATTTCACAGAGTTTGGCTTCTTTTGTAAATATGTCATAAAGCTTTCATAACAACCCAAGAGGACTGGGTTCAGGGAAATTCTGAATTGCTGAACACACAGAAGTTCCTAGAGAGTGTATATCTTTTGCAATAGTCTTTAAAATAAACCAGTAAACATAAATGTTTCCCTGAGTTTTGTGAACTGCTCCAGCAAATTAACCAAATCCAAAGAGGGAGGTTGTGGGAACCTCAACTTGAAGCCAGTAGGTCAGAAGTTCCAGAGGTCTAGACTTGTGACTTGTGTCTAGGGTGGGGGAGGGCAGTCTTATGGGACTGAGCCCTCACCCTGTGGAATCTGACACTATCTCCAGATAGATAGTGTTGAAATTGAATTGGAGGACTCCCAGCTGGTGTCCTTTGCTTGGTAGTGTGGGAAAAAACCCACATTTGGCCACAGAAGTTATCTGTGTTGATGACCGTGATGGTGTGAGAGCAGAGGGAAAAACATGGTTTGGGAGAGTTTTTCCCAAAGCAATTGAATTGAAACTACCTATATAAAATTAATTAATTAATATTGGGCCATGAGATAAAAGCTGTAGAAGAGATACAAGCCCTGAAAAGCTTTAGCTATGGTTAACTTAACTAATCTGGTGTTTCTAGGTTTGTTTTTACTCCAGTAGAGGGCAATTGATTATCTTCATGTCCTGACCCCTGGGGAGGGGGAGAAGCTGTCTGCAAGGCAGATATTTTGTCTTATACAATGGGCTTGAGCCTGCATAGATGCAAATATGGAGGGTGAAGAACAAAAGTGGCTTCAGTCTCCAAGGATCCCACCTCCCACACATCTTCCTGCTAAACTACCTCTATAATGGCTCACTCCCCAGGGGCTAGTAGCTGATGGTCACAGGACTTGCTTTATAGGTAGCATCTACTGTAAAACTTAGGGATAGTATTTGAGATATTTTTCAGACTTTGTACTCTGATGGACATGAGGTCTCACCCAGGCCCAGAACACATAACAAGAAGTTGGCTTTACTGGTCCTGTGATGCCCCCTCCCAGAAATTGGCTCCTAAATGTGAAGGGAGTTTTGACACTCTCATGATATCATAGTAGTCCCTAACCCTCTGCCTGCCAAATTGCCTTTAAAAACCCTGGCCTCTGCCGGGCTCAGTGGCTCAGCCTGTAATCCCGCGCCTTTGGGAGGCTGAGGTGAGTGGATTGCCTGAGCCCGCGGGTTCGAGACCCGCCTGGGCAAATTGGCGAGACCTCATCTCTACAATAAATCAAAAAATCAGCCAGGCATGGTAGCACATGCCTGGAATTCCGGCTACTTGGAAGGCTGAGGCGGAAGGATCGCCAGAGCCCGGCAGGTCAAGGCTGCGGTGGTGGGTAGCGGCCACTGCACTTCAGTCTGGGTGACAGAGTAAGACTCCAACTCAAAAAAAAAATAACCCTGGCCTCTGAATTTGGTGGAGATGGATTTGAGTAATATCTCCTGCCCTCCTCGCTAAGCTGCTTTGCATTTTAAACTCTCTAACTGTAGTGGCTGTGTCAGTTTTGGTTTTTCTGGGCAGTGGGAACAAGAACCCAGTCAGACTACAGTACTGTCAGAGACCAGTATTTGCTTGACTGGCCCAGGCTTAAGGAACCTTGTGGTTTGGGAAAAGAAGTGATAAAAGGGGGGAGTATAACAAACCTTTGATTCCTGGGTGACCACATGGTCACCTATGGTATGAAGCAGCACCTGTGCTGAGAGCAGTTACTAAAGGTAAAAGCTACCAGTGGAATTTAGAGATGGATCCAACTCCTGGGGAGTAATTACTGGATGCTTAAGGAAATGGAAACTAATAAGAATAAAGCAAAACATTAAATCCCTTGGTTATTGTTATCTGTAATAGCTAAAATGCAATTAAAAGAGAGTACTGGGTTGGGCCTTGATACTAGACAAAGCTCAGATTTCAGTCAGTCTGAGTTTAGGCCACCAGCCTCAAAGCTACCCACCAGGGCAGAATATGCAGGAATGACAGAAAGTTCCTCTAAGACCAGGAGCTACGAAGAAGGTAGTCAGTGTAGGTGTTATGGTTTGAGTAAATGCTTGGCTGCTGTCTCTCAGATGCCAATAAATTGAGAGGCAGGGAACTGGCAGAAAGAAGTTTCTGAATTCAAATCCAGGGAGCAGACCTGGTTCCTGGCCTTTCACCACTTAGATTTCACAGTCAGTTTTTATAAGTTTAGTGTTGCTGGTACCCATACATTGACTACATGACTGACAGAGTATTGTAGAGAACTGAAGTTAGAGCTGAAACAGTGGGTCTAGTGTGAAGGAATTGTGCCATTTTGTAGATCAGTATTATTGGCTCACTGAAAAACCTTCACTAAAATGGTTTTTGAGAGTAATTTGGAAGCAGTATCTTTGGTTTTAAATGTTGCAGGATATAAAAGCATGTTTGGGTTGATGCAGGACCCAAAGCTTACAACTAAGCAATCATAGATGGCTATACATGATCCAGACACACAGGAGGTTATTCCTGATGGGAAAGTAGCCTGATGGACTGGATAGAATCCACTGTAAGTTCTGTTTACCCTGAGAAGGGAGACTGTCCAATTCCATCTTATAAATGCAAAGTAGAGCATCCCAGGTGAAGCAGCTGATATACTTCATATGCAAGCCATGGGGGAACTGGCTTTATGATGAAAGAGATATTCACTGCTGAATACTCACTACTGTTACCCAGGTCATGGTAAATGCTGTGGATAAGGGAGCCTCTTCTACATTGGGCACTCCATGTAACATTAGTCCTGCAGAATAGAAGAGTTCAAGAAGCCTTACCAAATGTGTTATCTCAACTTCTCATGGGTCTTACGGATGGTAATAAGACTATTCGGTTAATTAACAAATGAATAGTGAAGAGTAGGAGGGTGGAGTCAAAGGACTCATCCAAGGAAGTTGGAACTTTTTAGATGGTTATTAAGAAATGAGGTGGGCCAGGCTAGGTGGCTCAGCCTGTAATCCTAGCACTTTGGGAGGCCAAGGTGAGTGGATTGCCTGAGCCCGTGGGTTCGAGACCAGCCCCGGCAACTTGGCAAGACCTCATCTCTACAATAAAATAAAAAATAGCCAGGTGTGATAGTACACGCCTGTAATTCCGCTACTCAGAAGGCTGAGGCAGAAGGATCACCAGAGCCCAGCAGGTCGACGTTGGGGTAGCTGTGAGTGTGCCACACTGTACTCCAGCCTGGGTGACAGAGTGAGACTCCAACTCAAAAAAAAAGAAATGAGGTGAATACAGAAAACATTAATGGTATAAAACTAAGAGGAAGAAAAAGGAGGAGAGTCGTGGGACTGTTCTAGCAGGGTGGAAATCTTTAGGTTATTATTGAAGGGCCACCGCCAGGCACTAGCAAACCACATCCCCTCCCTTTTCCTGGAAAGGGGCCCAAACCCAGCCCCCGCCTAAAATGGTGACCCGGCAAACAAAGGGGGCATCTGAAACGGCACCTTCTGGGTTCTTCTTCCACAGTCTGGCTCACCCTTTCCCGCGCCCGCAAAAAATCCACCAACCTAAATGAAGCTCTGCCAGCCAACCTATAAATGACTGACAGGTCGCCCTAAGCCCCTATAAAAGCTGCCGCGCCCTTGCCTCAGCACTACAGCCTGACCCTCAGGCCCTGTAGCCACCCTCGCTCCTACTCATTAAATCTCTTGGCCTTAACGGGTGTTGAGTCTCACTGTGTGCCACCATCTTTCATTGGTGCCGTGACTTGGATTGGGTTCTTCTCGCCCTTAGGCAAGACCCCGTTCCGGCGCCAGCGGGACTCACCCCTTAAGGCCTTCACCCACTTTCTTGTACGCCAGCACTGCATTCATCACCGGCCCTCGGATTGGTAAGTGTCCCCTAAACGGAAAACCTAAAACCCTGCCTGGAATAACCGGAGGGAACTGACCGTTGATCGTCTGGCAGCCCCTTCGGCCCTGGGCAAGGGGGGGCGGCCACATCCCGCCTAGGTCTTTAAGGCCACAACGGATCCCTACCGGTTTTCCCCTCCCTCGGCCATCAGGAATTTTGAGTCTACTCCCTCCCACCGTCCGGTTTTGAGTATCCTCCTCATTAAAAATCCTGGTACCAGATTACCCTCAACCTCCTCGATTCTCCAGGAGAGTCGCGGGTTGTAATAATGTCCTGTGATGACAGGCTTTATTGCAACCTCCTCATATCCACAGGCTTTATTGCAACCTCCTCATATCCACAGGCTTTATTGCAACCTCCTCATATCCTAACAGCCGGCTGTCCAGGGGACGCCCTGCTCGGCCAGCTGTTAAAATGAGAAACTCGTCATCCCTGCCAGCCGACTCTCCCCTCAAATGTCTCTTAGACAACCTCTCCGCTCTCTCTCACTCCTGACATTAAACCCAAGCATCTAATCTGCTTCAGTACCCAAGACTTGCCCACCTATCACTTAGACAACCAAAATAAGTGGCCCCTACGGGTCCCTAAACCCTGACATTATATGGGACCTCTATAACTTCTGCGAGCATTCAAAAAAGTGGGCAGGGATTCCCCTCCCTCCCCCATCCCACTTATGCTGCCACCTCCCTCCTCTGTCTCTGACTTCAACCCAGCAGATAAACCTCCTCCCTATCGGCAACCCCATCTATCCCCACAGCCTCCTCTCCCGTCCGCCTCTTCTCAAAGGTCTGCTCTTTCTCAACCCCCTCTTTATCTGACCTCCTGTGCCCAGACCTCTTCCACTCAGGCCCCTCTGGTATCTACTCCTGCCTAACCTCCCGTCCCGCCTCTCCTATATCTGACTCTTCCTCCCAGCCTGCCATCTCTAATTCCTCTGTCCTCAGCTCCAGTTGTTCCGGGCTCCCCTCCCCCACCCACTTCCTTCCCTGCTGCCACGGAGGCACCGCCTCCCTTCTCCAGTCCTGTTAACGTCACACCTGACTCCTCTGTTTCTGGCCTAGCCACCCACAAGCTGTACCCTCCTCTTCCACCGTCACCGCCATCTTGGTCTGCTGCCTTATTGCAGGGATGGAAAAGGCGGTTCACACAAAACCTAATAAAGACCCAGCCTCTTTCCTTAATCGTTTAATTAAACTCTTACACTTCACACTCATTTGGACCCTTCCTCACTGCCAGGGTCCACAGTCTTAGCTACCTACTTTATCACCCAATCCACTCCAGACATCCGGCACAAGCTTAAAAAGGCGGAAGAGGGCCCCCAAACGCCACTCTGAGACCTGGTAAATATGGCCTTTAGAGTTTATAATGCTTTAAAATTTATAATGCCCAAGAGGAGGAAGCCGAGGCCGTGTGGGCCCAGAGGCTAGAACAGAAAGTGGCCCTTCAAACCCAAGCCCTGGTCGCGGCCCAGGTCAGGCTTAACAGGGACCTCAAAGCTCCCATCCCAGGAAACAGTCTAAGACCCAAACACCTTCAGGAGCCTGCTTCAGGAGTGTCCAGGAAGGCCACTGGGCAAAACAATGCCCAACCCCAGACCACCAACTTGACCTTGCCCAGTCTGCAGACAAAAGAGACATTGGAAGTTTGAGTGTCCCCTGGAGGAAAATCATCCCCTGGCAACAGAGTTTCACGGGGGGCTGGCTCCCCCAACGGGCCCCTCACCAAAGCTCCTGGGCCCCCTGGATGACTAAAGCCACCTGGACTCGAACACCCCAATCACCCTTGCCTAGCCCAGGACCACACTATGGGTAGCGGATAAGTCCATCTCTCTTTTGGTGGACACAGGGGCTACCTATTCTGTTTTACTCTCCTTCCATGGGCCTTTACATCCTTCTCAGGTCTTGGTTGTGGGCACCTCGGGGGTGCCCTCCAAGCCACTGGAGACGGGTCCAGTGTCCTGCCTTTTGAAGGCTGTCCCTTCACCCATTCTTTCTTAGTTATCCCATCCTCCCCAGCCCCTTTGCTGGGACAAGACCTTCTATATAAGCTCGGGGCACCTATCTGCCTCACCTCACACCAAGTTCCCCCGACTCCGCTCCTGGCCCTCGCCTGTACTGTCTTCCCCCCGGAACCTTCGTCCGATTTCCCCCCAAAAAGTTAATCCAGTAGTCTGGGACACTTCCACTCCTGTGGTGACCAATCACCACACCCCAGTCCTCATTCGCCTTAAAAATCCCTCTTGCTTCCCTTCCAGGCCTCAATTTCCTATCTCACACGCCTATCACAAGGGCCTCCAGCCCATTGTTAACCAGCTGCTCCTCCAGGGTCTTCTGGTTCCTACCAACTCCCCTTATAATACTCCCATCCTCCCGATAAAAAGCCATCTGATACTTATTGACTGATGCAGGATCTGCAAATAATCAACTCTGCTGTAGTACCACTGCATCCAGTGGTCCCTAACCCAAATACTCTCCTATCTCAAATACCCCCCACTACCACTCATTTTACAGTTCTAGACCTTAAAAATGCCTTCTTCACCATCCCCCTACATCCAAACTTCCAGCCACTCTTTATCTTTACTTGAGAGAATCCAGACACCCACAGGACCCAACAATTAACCTGGACGGTCCTGCCTCAGAAATTCCATAATAGTCCCCACCTTTTCGGCCAGGCATTGGCTGAGGACCTGTCCTCTTATGACTTTAGATATAACACTCTTCTCCAGTATGTAGATGACCTCCTCCTGTGCAGCCCCTCCAGGGAGGTCTCTCTCTGGAATACGGCCTCCCCCCTTAACCTTCTAACACAGCGGAGATATAGGGTCTCCCCTTCCAAAGCTCAACTTTCTACCCCACAAGTCACCTACCTAAGGGTGGCCCTGACCCCCACCTCCAAGGCCCTCACGTTGACCACACCACCTCTATCAGGAAACTCCTACCCCCCATCTCAAGTGCTAAAATCTTGTCGTTCCTTGGGCTGGTGGGCTTCTTTAGGCATTGGGTCCCCCATCTCGTTATACTTGCTAAACCGCTATATGCTGCAGCTAAGGAAACTCCCACCGGCCCTCTCACGTCTCCCTCAGCTGTAGCCCACACCTTCAAAACTTTGCAAAACGTGCTCCTAGCCGCCCCCCCACTTATGCTTCCTGACTTCCACAGACCTTTCCTCCTGTCCACCAAAAAAGCCTTTCCCACGAGCCGGAAAACAGCCTCGGTGGTAGCTGAAACCTTAGTGGAGCACATCATTCCCAACTTTGGCTTCCCGATGTCCATCCAGTCAGACAAGGGCCCGGCATTCCTTTCCACGGCCCCTCCCAACAATGCAGTGTGGAAATCTAATGAGGTGGGACCCCTCCGGTTACGGTTTAGCCGTAGTGATGAGAGTAAGCCTAACCAGTAACTTTACGATGACATGGGGAATGGCTGATTGGACTTGCAACCGATGCGTCACTGCAGGAAAACCCCAACTCTACCAGCTGGTTCCCCATACATGCTATCTTCAAAAGTTTTCGTGCCAACTAGGAAACCAAAAGTACTGGGCTACAATGATGTTAAGAGATGTCCAAGTAGGCTGCCCAGGCCGCCGTGGCACAGTCCGCTGCTTGGAACAAGACCCCCCACCAAATCCCCAAAAAACGATTCCCCCTTGCCCCACTGAGTGTTCAATCTTCCATTCTTTTGTCCAGACACCTTGCTACGAGCAAGCCGCGGTCTGCCTCAGGCCAACCAAACAACAGGCCTGGACAGGACGGAGCCTGGGACAACATGCTGGGTATTCTTGTCCCGGGCACCAGGGACAAAAAAATCTGCTGGAACCTCAGACTTCCTGTGGGTAGATCAGACGAAGGAGGGGCGCAGGATTATGCAGAACAGCAGAACACCAAGCGGGTCATGGAAGAACTCATTCAACATTTCAACAGACCGGTTTTGGTGCGCCCCAATCTCCCAAAACCCCGAGGCCCTTATCAGACAAACCCGGGACTCCTTTCTGTCCTTAACAAAACCCATACCCTGCTTAACCTTACTAACCCTGCCTTAGCAAAGGACTGCTGACTATGCCTCAGGTCCGGCCAGTCCTGGGTCTCCCCTGTCCCAGTCACGGGAAATTGGACTCTCCCTATGCCTCCAACCCAATGTCCATCTTCACTACTGCGTTCTAATATCCCTCTCCCACCTAACTTGCCCACGGCCCAGTGTATAACACGAAACAGCACCCTGGAAGTTGGATGGGCACTCCTCTGCCTCTGCTCACGATCACTCATGGTCCAATCAAATAACACCCTCTGCCCCCCACTTAACGGGACTGCCTTTCTATGTGGCACTACCATCTACCCGGTTCTGCCCCCCGACTGGTTGGGGTCCTGAATTCTTGTCATCCTCCTCCCCACCGTTGTAATAGCACCCGGTAACCAAAGCCTGCCTGTCCCCTTGGTCGGTTCCTCAACTTCGCGGGTAAGGCAGGCAGTTCAGCTCATACCTCTACTGGCAGGGCTGGGTATTAACCGCAGCCATGGGAACGGGGGCAGCAGGGCTGGGGTCCTCACTTCACTTTTATAAACAGCTCTCCTCCCAACTGATCGAGGGCATACAACAGGTGGTGGACATGGTCCTAAACTTACAAATACAACTAGATTCCCTGGCTGATATGGTCCTCCAGAATCGACGGGGACTAAACCTGCTTACAGCAAAAGAGGGAGGAATATGCTTATTTCTTAGGGAGGAATGCTCCTTCTATGCCAATAAATCAAGGATAGTCAAGGACAGAATTAAACAATTACAAGAAAACCTCCAAAAACGGAGAGAAGACCTGACCGGAGGCCCATTCTCAGGATGGTGGCAACCTCAACTCCTAACGTGTCTTCTCCCTGTTCTAACTCCACTAATTGTTATATTTATCCTCTTGTCGATAGCCCAGTGTGTTTTTAGGCTTCTCCAACAGCGCCTGGCAGAGCTCTCTCGAATAACGGTCAACCAACTACTGTTACATTCATACTCGCCCCTTCCGTCCAAACCACCTCCGGCCCCATACCAGCCTTAAACGCCCCCCCACACCGCCCCTCCCGAGCAGAAAATAGCTAGAGCAAGCCGGTCCCCTATGACCAAAAGGCTACAGACTTCTAACCTTGTCTTCTCATTTCAGACATGCTCGCCTTAAAGTTTACCCCTACTACCTACCACTAAGATTCTCAGCGTCTCTTAACCACCTTCTTCGTGACAGTTGGCTCCTTCTTTTCCCTTGTCCACTCGATGACTGGCCGGACCAGCTTGCCGTTTTCCACTTACAAGTCACCTTCCAGGACTTCCACTCAAATGAAATTTTTTATTTTGGCGCCTACTTGTGGGGTCTCATGTGGCTTGGCCTTTCACCCACCTCACCCACCGACGCCCCTTGTCAGCAGGAAGCAGCTAGACAGATAAACGCCACCCCCTCCCGTATAACCAAAGAGGTGGGAATGAAGGGCCACCACCAGGGCCACCGCCAGGCGCTAGCAAACCACATCCCCTCCCTTTTCCTGGAAAGGGGCCCAAACCCAGCCCCCGCCTAAAATGGCGACCCGGCAAGCAAAGGGGGCGTCTGAAACGCCACCTTCCGGGTTCTTCTTCCACAGTCTGGCTCACCCTTTCCCACGCCCACAAAAAATCCACCAACCTAAATGAAGCTCTGCCAGTCGACCTGTAAACGACTGACAGGTCGCCCTAAGTGAAAGGTGCAGGAAGCGACCAGAGGGGCGGCTCCCAAAATAGCGCCGACACACCAGACAACAAAGGCCCTTGGTCCAGCCTCTGCCAGCACAATTCCCTGGGTGCTCCAATTTCAAACCTCCCCGCGCATCAATTTCAAACCTTCCCGCGTGCCAATTTCAAACTTCCCCTGCGCGCCAATTTCAAACCTGTAAGCCTCCGATCAGTACCCAGCTTTGTTATGCGTCCAATAGGACCATAACACAGCATTGGTCCCACCCTACTCCCATGCAGCTCCTCCAATAGGAGCATAGCACGGCCCCTTCCGGTCCCTGTCAGCCTGATAAATACAGCCCTTTCCCCGCAACTCTCTCCCTCCTCCCCCCCCCCCGTCGCTCTCCCTCCTCCTCCTCCTCCCCTCCCCCTCCCCTCCCCCCTCCCCCTCCCCCTCCCCCTCCCCTCCCCTCTCCCTCTGTCGCTCTCTCCCTCTCTGCAGCTCTCTCCCCGCCTCTCTCCCACTTCCTCTCTCTCCACAGACCCTTTCCCTTTTTCCTTGTAACCGCCACTTTAATAAATCTCTTGGTCCTGGCCAGGTGTGGAGTCATTACTGGCGCTGAACTTCTTTCACTAAGCCCCTATAAAAGACCCCCCCCCACCCCGTGCCCTTGCCTCGGGGCTACAGCCTGACCCTCAGGCCCTGTAGCCACCCTCGCTCCTACTCATTAAATCTCTTGGCCTTAATGGGTGTTAAGTCTCACTGTGCACCACCGACTTTCAATTATTAAAAAATTGAATGAAGGCCAGAAATGGTGGCTCACGCCTATAATTCCAGCACTTTGGGAGACCAAGGTGAGAGGATTGCCTGAGCTCAAGGGTTTGAGACCAACCCAGGCAACTTGGCGAGACCCCATCTCTACAATAAATCAAAAAATTAGCTGAGCATGGTGGCGCACTTGTAGTTCCAGCTACTTGGAAGGCTGAGGCTTGCCTGAATCCAGCAGGTAGACACTGCGGAGGGCCGTGAGCATGCTGCTGCACTCCAGCCTGGGCGACAGAGTGAGAATCCAACTTAAATAAATACATACAAACATAATTGAATGAATAAAATGGAAATTTTGTGGGGAAGGCTGAGTGGACCAGAGGGAACCCTTGATGATCCCCCAACGTTAAAAGGCCTCAAGGCTTTTGCTGTATTTCTCCCAGTTTGAAGAAATTCTAAAAGCTGGAAAGCAGAGATTACAATGAGAAAGCTGATCTGAAATTGCCTGGGGCAATAGACAAGTTAGTCAAGATAAAGACTGACAAAAGGGCCAGGGTCCTTTGGCTCAACCCCTGGCGGAAGACTCAAATTCATTTGCACAAGAAAGGGTAAAATGGTCTGAGGATGGAGAGGTGAAGTTCTGTAACCAAGCACCTCATTTCAAAATGCATTTTTTAAGTTTTTGTTTCTTTTCTCTCTCCCTTTCGTCTTTTATCCCACAAACACTCCCTTGCACTGCATTCACTTTTCTAACTATGTGCTTGCTTAGAAGTTCCAAGGGCTAATCTTAAAGCAAATTGGACAGCAGTGGGGTTCTCCTCCACCTGGAGATCACCTCAAGGCTACAGTTAATCTACAACTTCAAGAAGGACACCAGATGGGGCAATAACTCAAGATAGTCATCAGAACAACCCACAACCAGCACACATTGTTATTCCCACGTGCCCCTGTACCCATTTTCCCTTTTTAAACCCCTGTTCAAAAGTTGAAATGGTCTGTTTGAGGTGTGAGCCTGGCCATTTCCCCTTCTGCTGGTTTTAGGAATAAAGGAACTTTCCTTCTACCATCTCTCATCTCTCAAGTTTGACTTTGGGTGGGAAATGGCTGAGCTTATGCCCAAATACAGTTCCAGAAACTAGAATATAAAAATATAAGAGTTGCCTGGACGCAGTGGCTCAGTCTGTAATCCCAGCACTTTGGGAGGCCAAGGCAAGAGGATTGCCAGAGCCCAGGGGTTCGAGACCAGGCTGCGCAACTTGGTGAGGCCTCGTCTCTACAATAGACAGCAAAAACTAGCCGGGCGTGGTGGCGTGCGTCTGTAGTTCCAGTTACTTGGAAGGCTGAGGTGAAAGGATCAGGTTTTTATTAACCCTATATAATGTGACTTACTTTCCAACCTGACTCTGGCATAATATCATTTTTTTTTTTTTGAGCAAACAGGATTTATTGAGAGGACAGAGAAGCTCCCACGGTGGGAGGGGACCCAAAGAGGTTGCCTGACAATATTTTAAATAACTGATGTAACTCTCCAGTGAAACCCATCTGAAAATGGAAGTTTGTTTTTTGTTTTTTGGGTTTTTTTACTTTTTTCTTTTAGTCGTAGTGCAGCTTTGTAGTTCAGGCTAGAAAGCAGTGACACAATCATGGCTCACCACAGCCTCAATCTCCTGGGCTCAGGCAATCCTTCTCCCTTAGCCTCCTGAGTAACTGGGACCACAGGTGTACACCACCATGCCTGGCTAATTTTTCTTATTTTTTATAAAGACAGGGTCAAAACTAGAAATTTCTATTTCAGTAATTTTTTTTTTTTTTTTTGAGTTGGAGTCTCACTCTGTCGCCCAGACTGGAGTGCAGTGGCCGCTCCCGGCCACCGCAGCCTCGACCTGCTGGGCTCTGGCGATCCTTCCACCTCAGCCTTCCACGTAGCTGGAACTACAGGTGCACGCTACCACGCCTGGCTAACTTTTTGATTTATTGTAGAGATGAGGTCTCGCCTGCCCAGGCAGGTCTCGAACCTGCGGGCTCAGGCAATCCACTCACCTTAGCCTCCCAAAGGCGCAGGCTTACAGGCTGAGCCACCGAGCCCGGCTATTTCAGTAATTTTTAGCTGGGCACAGTGGCTTGTGCCTGTAGTTCTAGGCACTCAACAGGCTGAGGTAGGAGGTTCACACAGGAGTTCAAGTCAAACCTGGTCAACATACTGAGACCTCATCTCAAAAGAAAGGTTTTTTTGTTTTTGTCTTTTGTTTTTTATTTTTTGTTTTTGAGTCAAGGTCTCACTTGGTTGCCCAGGTCTCACTTGGTTGTCTCACTTGGTGGCATGATCATGGCTCACTGCTGCCTTGACCTCCCGGGCTCAGGAGATCCTTCCACTAAGCCTTCTGAGTAGCTGGGACTACAGGCATGTGCTGCCCACACTTGACTTATTTTTTTATTTTTTGTAGAGATGAGATCTTGCTGGGTTGCCCAGACTGGTCTCCAACTCCTGTGCTCAAGCAATTCTTCCCTCAGTCTCCCAGGATTGCTGGGATTACAGATGTGAGCCACCATGCTTGGCAAGAACAAAATTATTTGACTACAAATTCAATATCTTTAATAGTTCTATTACTACATAGATTATTATTTCATTGTAGGTTGGTAATGGCAATTTATGTTTTTGAAGAATTGATATGTTTCATCTAAGTTGTCAAATTATGTTTGTAGAGTTGTTTGTAGCATTCCCTTATCCTTTTGATAGGCTTATCTGATGATAACCCCATCGTAAATTGTAAGTTGAAATTTAATACACCTAACCTACCAAACATCATAGCTTAGCCTAGCCTACCTTAAATATACTCAGAACACTTACATTAGCCTACAGTCAGGCAAAATCATCTGATGACACAGTGTACTATAGAGTTTTGCAGTTTATTCTTGTGATCACATGACTGACCGAAAGCTGCAGCTCACTGCCACTACCCAGCATTGTGAGAGAGAATCACACCATATTCTATCAAATGCATGTCACTTTCACAACACTGGAAAGTCAAAAAGTTGTCCAGGCGATCCTTCCTTTTCAACCTTCCGAGTAGCTGGAACTACAGGCATGTGCCATCACGCCCTGCTAATCTTTTAACAAATATATTATAGAGATGAAGTCTCTCCATGTTGCCCAGGCTGGTCTCGGACCCGTGGGCTCAGGCAGTCCTCTCACCTCTGCCTCCCCAAGTGCCACGCCTGGCCTCACCTCAGACTCGAGTAAGTACTGGAATTACAGTTTGTTGATTTTGTATCCTGCTACTTTTCTGGATTAAAGTATTAGTTATCATCTGTGTATGCATATAATCCTTATAGTTTTCTACATATAAGATCATGTTGTCTATGAAGAGATAATTTATTTCTTCCTTTTATTTTTTCTTTTCTTTTTTTGAGATAGGGTCTCGCTCTATTACCCAGGCTATAATGCAGTGGTGTGATCATGGCACACTGCAGCCTGAAACTCCTGGGCTCAAGTAATCCTCTCACATAGTTGGGACTACAGGTTCATGCCACAAAGCCTAGCTAAATTTTTAAATTTTTTGTAGAGATGGGGTCTACTCTGTTGCCCAGGCTGATCTTGAACTCCTTGGCTCAAGTAGTCCCCCTGCCTTGGCCTCCCAAAGTGCTTGGATTACAGGCATGAGCCACCTCGCCCAAACTATTTCTTCCTTTTCAATTTACATTATTTATTTTTCTTGCCTAATTGCTCTGGCTAGAAATTCCACTTCTATGCAGAATAAAAATGGCAAAAGCAGACATTCTTGTCTTTGTTCCTGATCTTAGAGGATAAGCTTTCATTGACCTTTATGTTGAGATAGTTTCCTTCTATTCCTAGTTTGTTGAAAGTTTTTATCATAAAATGGTACTGATTTTTTAAAATGCTTTCTCTGCATTGAGATGATCATGTAGTTTTAAAATTCAGTCTGTTGGTCGGGCTTGGTGGCTCAGCCTATAATCTCAGCACTTTGGGGGGCTGAAGCAAGAGGATTGCCTGAGCCTGTGGGTTCAAGACCAGCCCGGGCAACTTGGTGAGAACTTGTCTCTACAATAAATAAAAAATTAGCCAGACATGGTAGCACGTGCCTGTAGTTCCGACTGCTTGGAAGGCTGAGGCAAAAGGATTGCTGGAGTCCAGCGGATCGACGCTGGGGTGGCTGTGAGTATGCCACTACACTCCAGCCTGGGTAACAGAGTGAGATTCCAACTCAAAAAAAATTTTTGTTCTGTTAATGCCAGGTATTACATTGATTGATTATTGCACATTGAACTATATTGCATATTGATGGGTTTATTGAATCATCCTTGCGTTGCAGGAATAAATCACACTTGATCATGGTGTATATCCTTTTTTTTTTTGAGTCAGAGTCTTGCTCTGTTGTCCAGGCTGGAGTGCAGTGGCACACTCATGGCTACCACAGCCTCGACCTGCTGGGCTCAGGCAATCCTTGCACCGTAGCCTTCCAAGTAGCTGGAACTACAAGTGCATACCATCACACCCAGCTAATTTTTTAATTTATTGTAGAGATGAAATCTGCCAAATTTCCCCGACTGGTGTCGAACCCCTGGGCTCAGGCAATCCTCTTTCCTCTACCTCCCAAAGTGCTGGGATTATAAGTGTGCCTGGCCTGTGTATATACTTTTAATACAATGTTGAAATCATTTTGCTAGTATTTTGTTTTGGATTTGCATCAATGTTCAGTATTGGTCCACAGTTTTATTTTCTTGTAGTCATTGTCTGGCTTTGGTATCAGGGCAGTATTGGCCTCATAAATTGTGTTAGAATGTGTTCCCTCCTCTTCAATTGTTTGTAATTGCTTGAGAATGATTGATATTAGTTCTTCTTTAAATATTTGGTAAAATTCACCAGTGAAGCCATCAAGTCCAGGCCTTTTCTTTGTTAGGATATTTTTGATTACTAACTCAATCTCTTTATTCTTTTTTCTTTTTTTTTAGTCAGAGACTCACTCTGTCACCCAGGCTGGAGTGCAGAAGCATGCTCAAGGCTATCATAACCTCAACCTGCTGGGCTCAGGTGATCCTTCCGCCTCAGCCTTCCAAGTAATTGGAGCTATAGGCGTGTGCTACCATGCACAGCTACTGTTTTTTCCCCCCATTTCTTCTAAATGCAGAGACAATGTCTCACCAAGTTGCCTAGGCTAGTCTCAAGGCCTCACAAAGTGCTAGGATTACAAGCATGAGCCACCATGCCCAGCCCCAATCTCTGTATTAAATATAGGTCTATTCAGATTTTTTTTTACTTCTTTGTACTTCAGTCTAAATAGGTTTTGTGTTTATTGGAATTTGTTTATCTCATCTAAGTTATTAAATTTATTGGCATACAATTGTAATACATACACATACACACACGCACACACACACACATATAATTTTTTTTGAGACAGAGTCTTGCTCTTTCACCCAGAATGGAGTGCAGTGGCATGATCTTAGCCCACTTGCTAGCTTGTTCTCCTGGGCTCAAATAATCTTCCCTTCTCAGCCTCCCAAATTAGAGATTACAGGTATGGGCCACTGTACCTGGCAATAAAAATTATTCTACGTATATTTTACCACAATTTTTATTTTTTATTATTTATTTATTATTATTATTATTTTTTGAGTTGGAGTCTCACTCTGTTGCCCTGACTGGAGTGCAGTGGCACGCTCCCAGCCATCACAGCCTCCTCCTCCTGGGCCCCGGCGATCCTTCCGCCTCAGCCTTCTAAGTAGCCGGACCTATAGGCGCACACTACCACGCCCGGCTAATTTTTGATTTATTGTAGAAACAAGGTCTCACCAAGCTGCCAGGCGGGTCTCGAACCCGCAGGCTCAGGCAATCCACTTGCCTCAGCCTCCCAAAGTGCTGGGATTACAGACTGAGCCACCGAGCCCGGCCTTACCACAATTTTTAAAAAGAAAACAAATTAAAACATTTCACTCCCGAAAACATTGGAAATAAAATGAAAAGTCAAGTCCCATCCTGTGAAAAATATTTGTAAAATGTATAACCAAAAAAAGTCTTATATCTAGAATATAAAATGATAGCTTACCATTCAATAATGATACAGTCCAATTAAAAATGGGCAAAAGAGTTAAGCAGATACTTCACCAAAGAACATACACAGATGGCAAATATATATTTGAAAAGATGTTCAGCATCATTAATTATTAGGAAAATGCAAGTTAAAACCACAACGAGACAACTTCACACACCTATTAAAAGGGATAAAATTGGGCAACGCCCTTGGGCCCCCTCCCACTGTGGGAGCTTTTCTATTCTCTCAATAAATCCTGCTTTTTAAAAAAAGGGATGAAATTTAAAAGACTGATCATGCCAGTGTTGATGAGGAAACAGAGGAAGTGAAACTCTCATACAAGAGGTAAATGAGAAAAGTCCTTTGGGAAACAACTTGGCAGTGTGTTAAAATGTTGAAGATAGGCCAGGTGCAGTGGCTCACGCCTATAATCCCAGCACTTTGGGAGGTGGAGGTAAGAGGATTACCTGAGCCCAGGGCTTTGAGACCAGCGTGGGCAATTTGGCAATACCTTGTCTCTACAATTAGAAAAAAAAAATTAACCAGACTTGGAGGCCTGTAGTACCAACTTCTTGGAAGGCTGAGGTGGAAGGATTGCCTGAGTCCAGCAGGTCGAGGCTACGGTAGCCATGAGAGAGCTACTGCACTCTAGCATGAGCAGCAAAGTAAGACTCTGACTAAAAAAAGAGAAGAAAAAAAAAGTTGAAGATAGACTTATTCGTTTTATTTTCAGGTTTTACCCAAAAGAGATAAAGGCATATGTTCAAATACAAATCTCTCCAAAATGTTCATAGTAGCTTAATTTGTAATGATAAAAAATTGGAAACAATACAAACGTCTAACAGATGACTGTAGAGACAAATTATGATAGATCCCTACAATGGAATATTATTTAGTAATAAAAATAACACACTATTGTTATAGGCAATAAAAGGTGAATCTCAAAATAATTTTACTGAGTGAATGAAGGCAGACAAAAAAAAGAAAACATGATGTATGATTCAATTTACAAAAATTTTATAAAATGGAGGCAACCCCCTGGGGTCCCCTCCCACTGTGGGAGCTTTTCTGTCCTCTCAATAAATCCTGTTTTCAAAAAATTTATATAAAATGGAAGCTAAACCACAGTGAGAGAAAGCAGAACGTCTGGGGACTGGGTCAGAAAATAGGAGTGATACAAAGATCACAAGTAAACCTCTTGGGGTGAGGAATTTACTCCTCGTCTTCACTGCGGTGCTGGTCTTGTGCATGTTTTTATATGTCTAAACTCATCAAGCGTACTTTAAACGTGTTCAGTTTATGATATATCAATAAAGCTGTAAAATTTTTGGTTGTCTTTGCTTATGACTGTTAAGTGCCATACATTTTATAAATTTTTACTCATTTATTTTTTTTGAGATGGTTTCTGTCACCCAGGCTGGAGTGCATTGTGCAATCATACCTCACTGCAGCCTCGGCCTCCAGGGTTCAAGCACTCCTTCTGCCTCAGCTTCCTGAGTAGCTGAGACCACAGGTGCATACCACTGTACTTGAATAATTTTTAATTTTTTTGTGTAGAAACGGAGGTCTCACTATGTTGCCCAGACTAGTCTTGAATTCCTAGCCTTAAGTCATCCTCCCTCTTTGGCCCCCGAAAGTGTTTAGAGTACAGATGTGAGCCACCATGCCCAGCCTACCATCAACTATTAAAACAATTTTTTAGGCCAGGCACAGTGGCTCACACCTGTAATCCCAGCACTTTATGAGGCTGAAGAGGGAGGATGACTTAAAGCCAGGAATTCAAGACCAAACCGGGAAATATAGCAAGACCCCATCTCTAAAAAAAATTATATTTTAAAAAACACTTCTTTTTTTTTTTTTTTTTTTTTTTTTGAAGAAAGAATAAGTTCCAGGAGGTTTTTATTGTTTGAATTATAGAACACACAAAACCAGGCGAAGTCCCCAAAGAAATGACGGTCATATTTCATTGTTATTTGACCTTTGGTCCTTCACTTTTTAAGCAGTTACTTATTTTCTTTCATTGGCTTTAGACATTTATTCTGATCACAAATGCAATTCAAGTGTGAATAAATAAATGCATTAACTTTTAATACCCCTCCCCTCATGTTCCTTTAATAGAAAAAAGTGCTAAATGTCTCTTCATAGCCTATTGGCCATAGTTGTCCCACCTATGGTTTTAAAAACAGGCTGTAACTTGATCTTCTGAAATCCTTCTCGAAATCCTGGGAAAGAAGTTCTACTGATACTGTCGATAGTCTCCAAAAGGTGAGGATGGCAACTGGGTTGAAGGCAACTGGGAGGGGTCTTCAGCAAACTGAGGACCATTGGGGAACTGTGCAGAGGCAAATCTTGTCAATAAGATACCAGCTCCTTCAATTAAAGCTAGAAGAATGCCACCCATCGCGGCTGACCCGACCATGGCCACTGGTCCATTTCTTGCTGCCAGGATGGCTCCTGTTAAGGCACCACTTGTGATGGAGTTCCAAGGATCTTCTTTTCCTCTGACTTGAACCATACTGCAGTCAATCATGGAAAACAGACCTCCCCAAACAGCAAAGCTACCTCCCAATTGTGGAGCCCTGGTTTTAATAGCTGTCAAACTTCCTCGTAGTCTGTGGTTTACTCCCACTGGAGAATTTCGAAAACCTTTGATTGCTTGAAAGATACCACCACCACTGGTTCCCATTGTAAAGGCCCCACCACAGTCATCCACAATTCGCCAGGGGCAAGGCTCTCGAGCGTACTCCTCCATCTTGACTCCGGCGGCGCGAACCAAAAAACACTTCTTAATGAAGTAATGTATATACACAGTTGACCCTTGAGCAACACAGGGGTTAGGAGAGCTGATTCCTGCACAGTAGAAAATTTATGTGTAACTTTTGACAACCCCAAAATGTAATTACTAATAGCCCACAATTGACCGGAAGCCTTATTGATAACATAAACCGTCAATTAACTCATAATTTTTATTTTGCAAAGGTGCAAGGTTTTTGAACCTGCTGGCATAGCTACAGCAAAGTCTTCACAAACTTCCTTTTCATTTTTTTTTTTTACAGTGGTCCTTATACTGGATTCATTTATCTTAAAATGGTGGGCAACAGCAACTACAGATCTTAACTTATAATATATGTCAAGTCAACCAGCTTTTTTTGTGTAATGTCATGACTTTTCTCTGTTTCTTGGGTGCACTTTCAGCATCACCAGTGGAACTTCATGTGGGTTCCATAGTGTTATTCAAAGTTTATGGTATTGAACTAAACGCAATGAAAAATATGTGAGAACCTCGAGAGACCACTTTTTACAACCATATGCTATTCACTGGAGAGACAAACAGCTCATGCGGAGATTAGCGTCACATGGTATTTTAAGCAGTTACTTGCAACACTTGAGCACATCACAATAGCAACAGGAGATGACTTTGAAATTATGACAGTAGGACAGTGTGTACCACAGTGATTTTATGCAGTCATGACACAGTACCTCATCTTTACATGTGTTTCCATTTTGCCTGACTGAATGGTGCCATGTACAGTCTGTGTGTGTAAGCTTTGATAAATGTTAATGTTTTATAATAGATTTGTGTGTATTTCATGGTAGTAAATTATGAAATAGACTGGTATCTATGTATATTTTATGCATTCATAACATGCCTTTTTGTTTTATATATATACATACACACAACACACACACACACACACACACACATTTTTGGGCTACACAGTTCATTTGTGAGTTTTTGCAAATTGTTACAAATCTCCAAAAATGTTTTCAATATATTTAGTGAAAAATATTCATGTATAAGAGGATATGCTCAGCTTAAGCTCGTGTTTTTCAAGGGTCAACATATGTGTTTGTATGTGTGTGTGTGTGTATATATACACATATATACATGTTATAGCAGGTTTTTGTTGTTGTTGTTGTTGTTGTTTTTTAAACAGAGTCTTACTCTGTCTCCTGGGCTGGAGTGCAGTGGTATGATCATGATGGTCATGGCTCATGGCAGCCTCAACCTTCTGGGCTCAGGCATCCTTCCATCACAGGATCCCGAGTAGTTGGGACTACGTGTGTGTGCCACAACATTTGACTAGTTTTTAAAATTTTTTTGTAGAGACGAGGTTTTGCTATGCTGTCCAGGCTGGTCTCAGACTCATGGGCACAAGCAATCTGCCCACTTCAGCCTCCCAAAGTGCTGGATTACAGGTGTGAGCTACCACACCTAGCGTACAGCAGTTTTAAAAATATATGCACAAATTTCTTGATATTTATGATAGTTAATCATAATCTTCTTGCTTCATACTCTCAAGTAGCTGGGACTACAGGCACATGCCACCACAGTTGACTAATTTTAAAAAAAATTGCAGAGAAGGGATCTCACTGTATTGTCCAGGCTGATCTTGGACTTTATGTGTCAACTTGACTGGGTCACAGAGTACCTAGATATTTGGCTGAACATTATTCTATGTGTGTTCATGAGGGTATTTCTATTTATTTCTTACTTTCTTTTTTTCTTTCTTTCTTAATGTTTAAGAGATGGGTGGATCTCATGATGCTGCCCAGGCTGGTATCAAACTCCTGACCTCAAGTGATCCTCCTAACTTGGTCTCTCAAAGTGATTACAGGAGTGAGTCGTTGCACCCAGCCCTATTTAATTATGAAAAAAAATTTTTTTTAGAGACAGGGTCTTGCTCTGTCACTCAGGCTGCAGTGCAGTGGAGTAATCACAGCTCCTTGTAACCTCGAACTCCTGGAGCTCAAGCAACTGTAAGGGTGATTCTAGATGAGATTAACATGCAGAGTGGAGTCCTGCTATAGTGAATAGCTAAAATGTGGAAATGGCTTTGGAACTGGGTAATGGGCAAAAACTGGAAGAGTTTTGAGGAGGATGCCAGAAGAGCCCAAGACTGCTGTGAAAGAACCATTAAAGGTGATTCTGTTGAGGGCTCAGAAAGAAAAGAATGGAGCTGCAGAGAAAACTCCCATCTTCATAGAGAATATACAAATGATCATAAACATAACATTGGTAGAAATATGGGTGGTGCATGTCATTCCATTGAGATTTCAGATATAAATGAGGAACATGTTATTGGAAACTGGAGAAGAAGTAATCCTTATTACAAAGTAGCAAAGAACTTGACTGAATTGTGTTAATTGTCTAGTATTTTTGTGGAAGGTAGAACTAGCAAGCAGTGAAACTGAATATTTGGCTGAGGAGATTCCTAAGAAAAATGTTGAAGAAGTGGTTTGAGCCAGGCTCAGTGGCTCAGCCTGTAATCCGGTGCCTTTGGGAGGCTGAGGTGAGTGGATTGCCTGAGCCCACAGGTTCGAGACCCGCCTGGGCAGGCGAGACCTCATCTCTACAATAAAATCAAAAAATTAGCCAGGCGTAGTAGCGCGCGCCTGTAATTCTGGCTACTTGGAAGGCTGAGATGGAAGGATCGCCAGAGCCCAGCAGGTCGAGGCTGCGGTGGCCGGGAGTGGCCACTGCACTCCAGTCTGGGAAACAGAGTGAGACTCCAACTCATAAAAAAAAAAAAAAGAAGTGGTTTGGTTCCCCTGATTGCTTATAGTAAAACACTGCAGGAGAGTGACAAATTGGAAAGATAGAATTGGTAAGCAAAAGGGAACCAGAACTTAAGAGATTCAGAAAACTTTCAGCCTATCCATAGTGCAAAAAATATGAAAGCCCCTTCTGAAGAGAATACTAAGGGTTTAGCTGAGCAACCATCTGATAATCATGGATGTGATGCATGAACTCAAACAGCCATTTTAGCTGAGGCCAAAAATAGGTATGGGATTATACCAGTAACAATACTTCTAGCTTGAACCAAAGGGGATAGAGAAAGCAGGATTGAATGAAGGAAGATTCTTGGACTTCTTTGATTCTATAGGAGACAAAATCTACAGAGATTAAAGTATGTGGTTCTTGAGATTTTTGTCATTCTGGGCACTCATTGTAAAAAAAGATTCTTTCACCAATTCATAATTTTCAGTTAATTGTTTAGTAATACCATTACAATAGGTGAATATGACATTTTTTTACTATTAATGAGGCATAATTTCCAGGAGATCATTTCATAGATCTGCCTGTTATCATTTCTTATTTATTTATTGTTCTGTTGCCCAGGCCGGAGTGCAGTGGTCTGATCATAGCTCACTTCTGCCTCAAAATCCCAAGCTCAGGTGATCTTCCCACCTCAGTCTCCTGAGTAACTGGACCACAGGAACTTACCACCGCACCTGACTAGTTTTTATTTTTATTTTTAATTTTTATAGAGATAAGGTCTCACTATGTTGTCCAGGCTGGTCTCAAACTCCTGGCCTCAAGTGATCCTTCTGCCTCAGCTTCCTTAAGTGCTGGGGTTGTCAGTTATAATTTCAAATGGAGATAACTGGTGTTTACCAAAAGGAATCAGTCTTGGGTTTAGCAAAACCAATTAAAGACCTTTTGGTCAAGGATTTTTTTTCTTAGTAACAGAGTCTCACTCTGTCACACAGGCTGGAGTACAGTGGTGTGATCATAACTCACTGCAGCCTCAACTTCCTGGGCTCAAGCAATCCTCTCATTTCATCCTCCTCAATAGTGAGGACTACAGGCTCATGTCACCATGTGTAACTAATTTTTTCATTTTTTTGTAGAGATGGGGTCTCACTATTTGTCCAGGCCGATCTCAGACTCCTGGGCTCAAGTCTTGGCCTGTCAAAGTGCTGATTACAGGCATGAACCACTGTGTTCAGCCATGACCAAGAAATTTTAAAAGCCTCAGTTAATTTTGCCATTAGGGTTTTGATTATCTCATTTGTGTGCTCTATTAATCCTGATGATGGAGGGTGATAAACACAATGAACATATTGAAGAACAGGCCACATTCTATGAAGGGGTTGAATTACTTGTCCAGTGAATTGAGTTCCTCTGTTGCTGTGAAGTTCCAGATGAACTCCCCAGGGTAAAGTAATTTTTCTAAAATAATTTTACTCGGTGGTCTCTTGAAGGTCTGACCTGGGAGAAAAAAGTTGATCAGTTAGGGTTATGCAGCCACGTGGCATTTCATCTAAAAATGAAGGCAAAAGGGCTGCAGGGTTTCAAATGTTACAACTAGAGAAGATGACAAGAGCAGACATGATAGAGAAGTGTTATGAGAAGCTGGAAGAAGTAGACCCTCCTAGGAAGCCAGTCTACTAACCTAGTGGTGCTAGGTATGGTATGAGTTTAGCAATGCCTCCAAAGAATGAGGGGTGAAGATAATAAGGGGTGTTCCCATTACAGATTCTTTAGTTGGTAACTAACAAAGCAGTGACTGTTATGGCTCGCATACAAAATGACAATCCTTTTGCTGTAGGGTCTAGTTGTTGGCTATAATACCCTACAGGTCTATTTTGTTCTTCATGTTTTTGAGTCAGAACCCCGAAAGTGTTTGTTTCTATCACTTTCTTTTCTTTTTCAGTTCATGTCTCATTCTGTTGCCCAGGCTGGAGTGCAGTGGCATGATCACAGCTCACCACAGCCTAGACCTCCTGGACTCAAGTAATCTTCCTGCTTCAGCCTCTGAGTAGCTGGGACTATGGGCACACACCACCACACATGGTTAATTTTTTTATTTTTTATTTTGTAGAGATGAGGTCTTGCTATGTTGCCCAGGCTGGTCTTGACGTCCTGGGCTCAAGTGATCCTCCCATTTCAGCCTCCTAAAATGCTGGGATTACACATGTGAGTCACCATGCCTGGCCTCCATCTTTCTCATGTGCATAAAAATAAAAACAGAAGGTGATAATTTGGATGCCCCAGTGCTCAGACATCACCAAGGTCAGTTTTGGTCATTTCTAACATTGGGTTTTCTTCTGTCCAGTCTAGAGGATCTAGTATGTCTTGTTACAAGCATATAAGGGCCAAGCTCTTAAAGAAAAGTTTGGGATCCAATTTCCACAATATTCTTCCAGTCCCTGAAACCCTCTCAATTGCTTCTTAATTCTCAGCAGCAGAAAAGCTAAAATTCCATTCAATCTATGTGGATTAATAGAAAGTCCTTTTTTAGATATTAGGTAGCCTAAGTTCTTAACTTGCTTTTGGGAAAATTGAAGTTTTTGTTTAGAAACTTATGATCCTTGTGGGCCCACCGTTAACAGGTGTATTCCATCTATTATAGAAGTTTGTTTGTTCGCTGAGCAAAGAAGTAAGTATCTACATATTCTATTAAGACAGAATCCTCAAGAAGAAGGAATATGGCAGCCGAGCCAGTCAGTTTATGCAAGTCCCAATATGAGTGAGCATATGGAAAATTTTGTGCATGTGTAGGTGAGTAAGCAGGCATGTGAACGGCTGACCGAGTGAAGGTTAGGGAACAGGTGGCCAAGGATTGGATCCTAGTGATTCCCGGGATGCAGAAGCCTAGTGCCACTTTTTTTTCTTCTTCTTTTTTGAGTTGGAGTCTTATTCTATCCCCCAGGCTGGAATGCAGTGGCATGCTCATGGCCACCCCAGCATCCACCTGCTGGACTCCGGCAATCCTCCCACCTTGGCCTTCCAAGTAGCCAGAACTACAGGCACGTGCTACCACGCCCAGTTAATTTTTGATTTATTTTAGAAACGAGGTCTCACCAAGTTGCCCGGGCTGGTCTTGAACCCACAGGCTCAGGCAATCCAGTTGCCTCAGCCTCCCAAAGTGCTGAGATTATAGGCTGAGCCACTGAGCCTGGCCTCTTCTTTTTTTTAATAAACAAAACACTTCCTGGGAAGATGCTGCTGGGAGAGACTGAGTGAATGAGGGTTCATGAGCAAGCAGCCAGGGTTCTCCTGGTGAAGCATCTGGTGTTGCAGTTACGCTGCTTGGTCCCTAGCGCTTCTTGTTTTGCAGAAACTGAGTACCATTTTTTAAAAACCAACAAAGGCCTTCCTGGGAAGAAGTGGTGGGGCGAGACTACTGGCTCCAGGCTCTGCCTCACCACTGCAGTACCTGGCCGCTAGCTTGTAAGGGCTGTGGAGAGAGCCCAGAGGCAGAATCCCAACCATTGGAGAAGATGAAAGAGGTACCCTGCCATTATCTTTTTTTTTTTTTTTTGAGTTGAACTCTCACTCTGTTGCCCAGGCTGGAGTGCAGTGGCACACTCATGGCCACTGTAGCCTTGACCTACTGGACTCAGGTGATCCTTCCGCCTAAGCTTTCCAAGTAGCTGGAACTGCAGGTGCATACAACCACGCCCAGCTTATTTTTTTTTATTTATTGTATAGATGAGGTCTCACCAAATTGCCCAGGCTGGTCTCAAATTCCTGAGCTCAGGCAATCCTTTGCCTCAGCCTCCCAGAATGCTGGGATTACAGGCTGAGTCACCTAACCTAGCCTACCACCATCTTGAAAATGGGGCAGGAAAGTGCTCTGACTTACTCACCACTGAGCAACAGACCCAATACCTGTGACCAGCGGATCAACAACTCAGGGGTTGATATGACCCAGAGGAAATATCCTGAAAGCACAAATTCTAGAGGGACAGGACGAATGCTGAGTCTCAGGCACCCCACTCCCTACCTGACTCACCCCTGGGACAAAGGATGTAGCCAAAAACGGATGAGGAAGACCTCAAAGATGAGTGGTAACTCTGGGGCTAACCCAACCCCCTCCTCCTCAGCAATCCTCTGAATGTAGACCCACACAGCTGACTGAGAGGGACGAACCCGGGCAGAACCTGGCAGAGCGTAATAGGAGGACTTCACTCCAAGATAGGCCTGGCTAGGGTACCACCCCACCTGTATTTGAGGAAGAGACAATCCTGCACCTCCCCATGGAGGGGATCCCCATGACCATAGGAGAGTGGAAGGAGAGAACTGCAGTCCCACGCACCTCCACTACCCCCTCCCCCTTCCCTGGTCTAGACATTGGAGAGAAAGTGAATGAAGTCAAACTTTGCAGGAGACAGCAGAGGGGCAGCTGAGAGGAAGAATGATGGAAACGGAGAGAGCAGGGTTGTATTTATTTATTTATTTATTTTTGTCTCTTTGTTAGTTTTTCTAATTTTTGTATATATTTCCTTTGTGCATAAATATGTATGTGAGGGTTCAAGCTGTATTCCCCCTTTTTTATTTTTCTTCTTTTGTTTTTTGTTTTCTGTTTATGTATGTATATGAATGATTGAGTGTTCATCTTTCAGGTTTGTTGATCTGTTTTTGCTCTTTTGTTCCTATTTTTCTTTAGTTTAATGTGTGTGTGAATATAAGTGTTAGGGTTCAACCTGAATTCCTTTTTTTTTTTTTTCTTGCTTTTTCTTCTTCTTTTTCTTTTCTTTTTTTTTTTCTTTTTTTTGAGTTGGAGTCTCACTCTGTTGAACAGGCTGGAGTGCGGTGGCATGCTCACAGCCACCTTGGCTTTGACCTGCTGAACTCAGGCAATCCTTTAAACTCAACCTTTCAAGTAGCTGGAACTACAGGCACATGCTACCATGCTCAACTTAGTTTTTGATTTATTGTAGAGATGAAGCCTCATCAAGTTGCCCAGGCTGGTCTTGAACCCCTGAGCTCAGGAAATCCTCTTGCCTCAGCCTCCCAAACTGCTGGGATTACTGGCTTAAGCCACCACACCTGGCCTTCTTCTTTCATTTTGTGTTGGTTGTGTGTGTGTGTGTGTGTGTGTGTGTGTGTGCATGTGCGTGCGTACATGTGCTATTGTTTTTTGCTTTGGTTTCTGTTTTCATTGTCTTGTGGGTTTTTTTTCATTTTTAAAATTTTTGTCTATCTCATTTCATTCTACTTTTCTCTGTTCTGTTTATTACTGTTACTGTATCTTGGACTTGGGATCCACACACATACTAATCGCATTGTCATATAGAGTGGTGATGGGGAGTGGGTCTCAGGGAACCCATACCACAATCAGTGAACATTGTGATTTGCAAGTAGTTTCTGAATCCTAGCTCTCCATCCTCCACCTTATTCAACTCTCAAAACTACAAAAGACAGAAAAGCTTTCCACTCACAATCCTGTTTGAAAATAGGACAAATCCAGAGCCTTGATCAGGGAAGAACAGAGGGATGAACAAACATTAGACATGAAGGCCTCTCCCACTGCTATTGAATAATGGAACTAAAGAGAAAAGAAAGAGATCTGTCACAAATGAGGAAAACCAACAGAAGACCACAGGTAATTTCCAGTGTTAACAAAGAGAAAATGCCTGAAAAAAGCAGACCTCAGAGCCCAAACAATGGAAGTCACCAATGACTCACCCCAGAATACAACAGGGATTCAGGAATGGATGAAAAAAGAGTGAATAAGACTCAAGAAAGACAAGCTGCAACACTGAAAGAACTTGTAACAGAGATTTTCGCCATAACAAATTTCATCCAGGAAATAAATAACAAGATGACAAGCATGGAAAGCAGAATTAATCAAGCAGAAGAAAGAATCTCAGAACTTGAAGAAGACCGGAATATGGAATTAACCTGATCTCTAAAAAACACAGAAAGAAAATACAGAAAGAAAGAACAAAGCTGCAAGAGATGTGCAATTATATCAAGAGGCTAAACCTACACCTGATTGGTATCTCAGAAGAAGAAAGGGAAATGGGGAACACCTCAGAGCAAGTATTCTGGGAGGTTATCCAAGAAAACTTTCTTCATCTCACCAGAGATGTGACCAGCCAAACACAAGAGTTACAGAGAGCCCCCACAAGACATCAAATGAGAAGACAAGCCCCTAGACACAAAGTAATTTGCCTACACAAAAGAAAAAATCCTAGCCGGGCTTGGTGGCTCAGCCTGTAATCCCACGCCTTGGGAGGCTGAGGTGAGTGGATTGCCTGAGTCCGTGGATTTGAGACCCACCTGGGCAACTTGGTGAGACCTCATCTCTACAATGAATCAAAAAAATTAGCCGGGTGTGGTAGTGCGCGCCTGTAGTTCCAGTTACTTGGAAGGCTGAGGCAGAAGGATTGCTGGAGCCCAGCAGGTCAAGGCTGTGGTGGCCAGGAGCAGCCACTGTACTCCAGTCTGGGGGACAGAGTGAGACTCCAACTCAAAAAAAAAGAAAGAAAAAATCCTAAAGGCAGCAAAAGAGAAATGTCAGACTACCTACTGGGGAAAACCAATCAGAATAGCAGACCTATTGGCAGAAACACTACAAGCTAAAAAGGACTAGAGTCCAATATTCAAAATTCTCAAAGATAATTTCTTTTACTTAGCTCCCCAGCCATGCCACCTCCAAGTACCAAGATAAACAATTTCAGCCAAGAATTTTCTACCCAGCTAAGCTCAGCTTCATCAGTGATGGAGAATTAAAATTCTTCCCAGACATCCAATCCCTAAGAGATTATGCAGCTTCCAGACCAGCTCTACAGGAGATGCTTGAGAAGGTATTAAGCACAGAAGAAAGAAAAGAAACAATGTCCACACATTTCCCAAGAGAACAGCAGAACAGAATCGATAGCAAATATATCTCAACTGCAAATTTGAAAACATACACATACATTAACCTCAAAGCTAAAAAAAAAAAAAAACAAAGAAAAACTTTATAAGAACCTCATGACAGGGATAAACAATCACATTTCAATAATCAGCCTGAATGTAAATAGACTAAATGCACCACTGAAAAGACACAGAATGGAAACTGGATTAAAAACCATGACCCAATTATTTGCTGCATTCAGGAAACTCATCTTAACATAAGGGATGCACACAGACTCAGAGGATGGAAAACAAGTTTCCAGGCAAATGGATCACAAAAGAAGGCAAGATTTGCGATCTTAATATCAGACAAAAGAAGGCAAGATTTGCGATCTTAATATCAGACAAAACAACCTTTAAGCTATCCAAAATTTAAAAAGATATGAAAGAACACTACATAATGATAAAAGGCTCAATCCATCAATAAGAAGTATCCATCCTAAACATATATGCACCCAACACAGGAGCACCAGCATATATAAAGCACCTACTAAGTAAACTAAAAAAAGATTTTGACTCTAATATTACTAGAGTTGGGAACGTAAATACCCCACTAACAACCCTAGATAGCTCATCAAAGTAAAAAATAAAAAACAGATCCAGAACTTCAACTTGACACTCAACCACATGGAATTAATAGATACCTACAGAATATTCCACATAGCAACAACAGAATATACATTTTACTCACCACCACATGGAGCGTATTCCAAGATCAGTCACATCCTTGGCCATAAATCAAGCATAAGTAAATTCCACAAGGTTGAAATATTGCCATGTACCTTCTCAGACCACAGTGGAATAAAAATAAATATCAACACCAACAAAGACATGGACACTAAACAGCATGATGCTGAATAACTACTGAGTCAACACCAAAATCAAAACAGAAATTAAAAGATTCCTGGAAACAAATGAAAATGAAGAAACATCTTACCAAAACCTCTGGGATGCCATGAAATCAGTTCTAAGAGGAAAATTTATATCTCTATGAGCACACATCAAGAAAATGGAAAGATCAAAAGTTAACAGCCTAACAAATTACCTAAGGCAGCTGGAAAGACAAGACCAACAAAACCCTAACTTGAGCAGAAGAATCCACATCACCAAAGTAAAAGCCCAAATACAGGACATTTAAGACAAAAATATCATAGAACAAATCAACAAAACAAAAAGTTGGTTCTTTGAAAGAATTAACAAGATTGATAGATCCCTAGCCAGAATAACCAAGATAAAGAGAGGAAAAGCCCAAATAAACACAATCAGAAATACACAAGATCAAATCACAAGTGACCCTGAAGAAATACAAAGGATTATCAGAGATACTATGCACACCCATACAGAAACAAACATGATAACCTAAATAAAATGGAGGACTTTCTAACATCACACACCCTCCCAAGGTTGAAACAAGAAGATAATGAGACACTAAACAGACTAATAACAATCCAGGAAATTGACTCCATCATAAGAAAACTACCTACAAAAAAAACCCCAAAAACCTGGACCAGAAGTCTTTCCAGCAGAATTTGACAAAATGTACAAAGGAGGAGATGATACCAATCCTATTGAAAGTATTCCAGGCAATTGAGAAAGTTGGAATTCTCCCCAAATCATTTTATGAAGCTAACATCACACCGATACTCAAACCAGGTGAAGATCCAACAACAAAAGAGAACTACAGGCCAATATTCCTAATGAAAATAGATGCAACAATTCTCAACAAGAGTCTAGCAAATTGGATCCAACAACACATCTTAAAAATCATCCACCATGACCAAGCAGGCTTTCATCCCCAGGATGCAGGACTGGTTCAACATCCACAAGACCATAAATGTAATTAAATACGTTAACAGATGAGAAAACAAGAACTGCATGATTATATCATTAGATGCAGAAAAAACTTTGATAAAATCAAGCATCCCTTCTATAAAAACCCTCAAGCACCTAGGTATAGAAGGAATATATCTCAAAATAGGAAACACCATCTATGATAAACCCACAGTCAGCATAATGCTAAATGGACAGATACTGGAAATAGTTTCCCTGAATACTGGAACAAGACAAGGCTGCCCACTCTCACCCCTCTTGTTCAACATTGTGTTGGAAGTTCTAGCTAGAGAATTTAGACAAGAGAAGGAAATCAGGGGTATCCAAATAGGAAAAGAGGACGTCAAGTTATCTCTCTTTGCTGATGATGTGGTCTTATACTTTGAAAATTAAAGAGAATCTGTCAAAACCCTGCTTGCACTGATAAAGGACTTTGGCGAAGTATCAGGGTACAAAAGACTGTCACATTCTTATATACCAACAATAAGCAGACAGAGAACCAAATAAAAAGCACAATCCCATTCACAATAGCCATACAAAAAAAGAAGTACCTTGGCATCTTCCTAAACAGAGAAGTGAAAGACCTTTACAATGAAAACTATAAAACACTGCTCTAAGAAATTCAAGAAAACACAAACAAATGGAAAAATATTTCATGCCCATGGATAGGAAGAATCAACATTATTTAGATGTCCATCCTACCAAAGGCAATCTACAGATTCAATGCAATGCCCATTAAATTACCAACATAATTCTTTTCAGACCTGGAAATGACAGTACAGAAGTTCATATGGAAACATAACTACCACAAATAGCCAAATCAACACTTAGCAAAAGAAACAAAGCAGGAGGTATTACACTTCCAGACTTCAAACTTTATTAAAAGACGACAATAATCAAACAGCCTGATATTAGTACAATTACAGGCATGTGAACCAATGGAACAGGATAGAAATTTCGGAAGTAAAACCTCAATTTCTCAACGAATTTGTCTTTGACAAAGCCTCCTATGACAACCACTGGGGAGAGGAGAACCTATTCAGTAAATGGTGCTGGGAAGACTGACTGATCACATGCAGAAGATTGAAACAGGACCCCAACCTATCATCATACACAAAAAATCAACTCTAAATGGATCAAAGACCTAAACATAAAACCTCAAACTATAAGTACCATAGAAAATGTAGGAGACACCCTTATGGAAATTGAAACTGGCAACCAATTTCTGATCAAAACCCCAAGTGCCCATACCATTAGAGATAAGATAGACAAGTGGGACCTCACCAAACTGACAGGTTTCTGCAAAGCAAAAGAAACCATCAAGAGAGCAGGGAGACAGCCCACAGAATGGGAAAAAATATTTGCCAATTGTATATCTGACAAAGGCCTAACATTCAGGATCTACAAGGAACTCAACATGCCAAAAGGAAAAAAACAAACAGCTCCATTAAAAAGAGGGCAAAAGACAGTGGCTCAGTTGGGGAAATCTTGGCTAATCTTGTATTCAGGATGCAGACTGGGCTCATGTCTGCTCTATACACTCATCCTGAGCTCCAAGCTGAAAAGGCAATGACTACTGGGGATAAATTCTGCTCATGATCACAGTGGATGTGCTAGAGTACAATCCAAACAATGCAAGACAGTTAAACCTCGGCTCATATTATGCATCTAACACCCAGTGAATCAAATCAAGTCACAAGGCCAAGTCTGAAACCTAGGGTTGACGAAGCATTCTCAGTCCATCACAAAGCCATGGCAAGAGTGTGGATTTATAGAGCTTCTACAGGGGATTAGGACTTGGGACCAATAATTTAATTGACTACAAATCTAACCCTTTTTGTATGCTTTTCTCAGGGGATACTTGAATTAGCCCACTCCTGACTTACATGTTACAGTTTTTATATATTTGAATTCTGACATTTTTAATCCCAGAAGGCATTATTTTTTTGTATGTGTTATACAGTCAACTTTCAGTTATACTTATCAATACATCCTTTTTGTTGAATTTTATTATTTCTTCTTTTTTTTTTTTTTTTAATCAGAGTCTCGCTCTGTCACCCAGGCTGGAGTGCAGTGGCATGTTCATGGCTACCACAGCCTCAACCTGCTGGGCTCAGGTGATCCTTCTGTTTCAGCCATCTAAGTAGGTGGAACTACAGGTGCATGCCACCATGCCCAGCTAATTTTTTTATTTATCGTAGTGATGAGGTCTCACCAAGTTGCCCAGGCGGGTCTCGAACCCACGGGCTCAGGCAATCCACTCACCTCAGCCTCCCAAGACACGGGATTACAGGCTGAGCCACTGAGCCCAGAGAATTTCCTCAGATTTTATTTGTTTGCAAATGTAATTATTTTCTTTTACCACTTTGAAGATATGGTTCTTCTGTGTTCTGATTCTATTGTTTGAGAAGTCAGTTCTTAGCTTAACTGTTACTCCTTAGAATGTAATCTATCTTTTCCCTGTGGCTACTTTTAAGATTTTTTTTCCTTCTGGTTTTCAGCTCTTTTATTATGATATGCCTAAGAATATTTTTCTTTTTACATATTCTGATTGGAGTCTGGAAACTGATGCTTGATCTCCTTAATCAATTTTCTTTCTTTTTTTTTTTTTTTTTTGAGTTGAAGTCTCACTCTGTCACCCAGACTGGAGTGCAGTGGCCGGCCACTGCAGCCTCGCCTGCTGGGCTCCGACAATCTTTCCGCCTCAGCCTTCCGAGTAGCCGGAATTACAGGCATGCACTACCATGCCCGGTTGATTTTTTGATTTATTGTAGAGATGAGGTCTCGCTGCCCAGGCAGGTCTCGAACCCGCGGGCTCAGGCAATCCACTTACCTCAGCATCCCAAAGGCGCGGGATTACAGGCTGAGCCACCGAGCACGGCTCTTTCTTTTCTTTTTTTTTTTTTTTGAGTTGGAGTCTCACTCTGTCAACCAGACTGGAGTGCAGTGGCCGCTCCCGGCCACCGCAGCCTCGACCTGCTGGGCTCCAGCGATCCTTCCACCTCAGCCTTCCAAGTAGCTGGAACTACAGGTGTGTGCTACCACACCCGGCTAATTTTTTATTTATTGTAGAGATGAGGTCTTGCCAAGTTGCCCAGGAGGGTCTCGAACCCGCGGGCTCAGGCAATCCACTCACCTCAGCCTCCCAAAGCGTGGGATTACAGGCTGAGCCACCGAGCCTGGCTTCTTTCATCAATTTTCAAAAAACTTTAAGCCCTTATCTCTTCAGACCTTGCTTCTATCTCAGTCTCTCCACTTCTAGGACTCCGATTACATGCATGTTAGACCTTCTAAATGTGTCCTCTGTGTCTATCACCTCAAATTTATCTACTGCTATATTGTCTATTATTTTCTCTCTGTGCATTAATTTGTATATATTCTTCTGACCTAACTCTAACTTCATTAGCTTTCTTTTTTCAGCTGTGTATAATAAGCTAACATTGTGCTTTGATTTTTCAATTTTGGTTATATTTTTCAGCTCCAAAATTTCCATTTGGTTCTTTTTGCAATTTATAGGTCTGTGATAAAATTCCCAATGTTGTATTTTATCCTTTTATCCATATTGAGCATAGTTATTTGAGTCTTTGTGAAAACTCCACTATTTTGGATCTCCCATAACTCTGTTTGTCTATTTTCTTGGTTTACAATCATTATGTCTTTTTTCCTACTTATTTTTGATTGAGTGCTGAACATTGCATAGGAACAACTGTAGAAGTAATTTGAGACCAAGGATGAGGTGATCAATCTGCAGAGAGAATTTATAGTTTGCTGCTGGTAAGAACTGATGTGATTTGAATAGAGTCCCAAACAATTTGTGGTCCCAAAACAGTACAGTAGACAACTTCCTTGGTGGTTCCCAGTCCTCCTAGGACCATGGGGGTGTTAAGTGTACTTCTCAGTCTCCTAGTTTATCAGCCATTCATCTAGAATTTGTAGATGCCCCCTCAGGAAGGAGCAGCCACATGCAGGCTCACTGCTCTCAACTCCTTTCTCTTGGATATTGGCCCCATAATTACTCACTGCTTTGTTAGCTCTCATTTGCTTTCTGAAAACAGAAATCCTCCATGGACTTTTAATTTCATCTACAGGAAAGTTCCATGAGAATTTGAATTCAGGTACAACATGTTGTTTCCTGTGCCAGTTATTAAATGGTGTCTTTAAACTCTATCCTCCCTTCCCACCTCTAGAAATTGCTTTTGATGCTGGGGCTGAGATTCTAAAAACCGTATTTCTGCTTTAGGAGATATTCCCTGTTAGACTCTTTCAGTAGGTTGATGGAGGGAGACTGCAGGGCCTGCTCATGTGAACATCACCCCAGCTATGCTTCTTCAACATGGCAGCAACACATTCTTCCCACAGAAGAAGCTGAATCCAGTTTGACATTCTTCCAAGACTTGCAGAAGTAGCCTCAATATGCCTCTTACTCAGAAGTCTAGGTCAAAGTCTCTCGGTGCCCTCTTCAGAGGTGTTGCTCCCAACTCCACAACTAACCCTCATCCAGAGTGTGCATCCAAGTTCCATAGGGACCCTTCTCCGAGATCTGGGTACCATCCTCATGGAATCCCTCTTCTTGATCAGAGACTTTAGCTCCAGCTGGCCAACACCCCTCCCCAGAGATTTGAGCTCTAGCTCTGCAGAGCCCTTCCTCCAAGCTTTTAATAATTTCTGCTTATTCTCATTCATCCCTGAGGTGTAGGGGTGGTAACTGCTTCCTACTTTTGTACTTCTATAATTTGGAGTTCTCCTTTTGTCCTTCAAGCCGTCTCACTTACAATTTTATTTCTTGTTAACTATTGTTTATATTCAGTTCTCTCTGTTCAAATAACTGGTGTGCTTTCTGTCTCTGCTATGGTTTGAATGTTTGTATCCTCTCTTAAAATTCATGTTGAAACTTAATCCCAAATGCAACAATATTAAGAAGTGAGACTTTTACAAGATGATTGGGCCATGAGGGCAGAGCCCTTATGAATGGGATTAGTGCCGTATAAATGCTTGGAGACTTGAGGAGGTGAGTTCATCCCTTTTACCTTTTCTATCATGTGAGGACACTGGGAGAAAAATGGCATCTATGAAGCAGTCCCTCACCAGACACTCAATCTGCTGGCACTGTCATATTGGACTTCCTAGCCTCCAGAACAGTAAGAAATACATTTCCACTGTTAATAAATTACCCCATCTGTGGCTTTATGTTATAACAGCACAAATGGACTAAGACAGCCCTTGATTAGACTCTAGCTGATATGTTTTTCATCCTTGCCCTTCCTCTATCCTAATTTTAATTTACTGTACAACATGATTCCATATTTTTAAAATTAATTAATTAATTAGTTTTTGGGAGTTGGAGTTTCACTCTGCTGCCCAGGTTGGCGTGCAATGGCATGCTCATGGTCACTGCAGCCTCTACCTGCTGTGCTCAGGTGATCCTTTCGCCTCAGCCTTCCAAATAGCTGGAATCACAGGCATATGCCACCATGCCAGGCCAACTTTTTTTGATTTATTGTGGAGATGAGGTCTCACCATGTTGGTCTTGAACCCTTGGGTTCAGGCAATGCTCTCATCTTTGCCTCTCGAAGTGCTGGGATTACATGCATGAGCCGCCGTGCCCGACTATGATTCCACATTTTAGATCCACTTCTGTTATTTATGTCAAAGATGTATTCTATTACATTTTTCATTTCTAGGACTTCTATTTAGTTCTTTTTCAAATCTGCTTGGTCATTCTGTATAGTTTTGGGTTTTGTGCATGTATTTCCTCCCCTTATGTATTCTTTTTTTTTTTTTTTGAGTTGGAGTCTCACTCTGTCGCCCAGACTGGAGTGCAGTGGCCGCTTCTGGCCACCGCAGCCTCGACCTGCTGGGCTCCGGCAATCCTTCCGCCTCAGCCTTCCAAGTAGCCGGAATTACAGGCATGCACTACCACGCCCGGCTGATTTTTTGATTTATTGTAGAGATGAGGTCTCGCTGCCCAGGCGGGTCTCGAACCCGCGGGTTCAGGCAATCCACTCACCTCAGCCTCCCAAAGGCGCGGGATTACAGGCTGAGCCACTGAGCCCGGCTCTCCCCTTATGTATTCTTAAATCTTGTCATTTAGCTCTTTAAACATATTAAATATAGGAACTTAAAGACTGTGATAATTTAATTATCTCAATTCTTACGGGTCTGCATCTGCCTCTGGGTTCTTTTGGTTCTTGCTTGTGGTGCCTTGCTTCTTTGAGCATTTTTTTCCCCATGAGTTGCTCATTTTTCTTGGAATTTGTATCTGTAGAATGGAGGTCTGCAATAATAACTGTAGGATAGATACCCTAGGTAGAATACTAAAGCGTATATTACTAGCTATCACGATTGCACTCTGCACACCATTGTCAACACAGTGCTATCGGAGTGGTTGACCTTTATTGATTTGATAGGTTAAAAAATAAAGTATATGCAATATATTATCTACATAAAATATATAATCAGTGGAGTTTTTTGTTTATTTTGTTTTTTTAGTCAGGGTCTCACTCTGTCACCCAGGTTGGAGTGCAGTGGCACAATCATGGTTCACTGTAGCTTTGATCTCCTAGGCTCAGGAAATGCTTCTGCCTCAGCCTCCTGAGTAGTTGGGACTAGAGGTGTGTGCCACCACACTCAGTTAATTTTTTGATTTTTTGTAGAGATGAAGTCTTACTATGTTGCCTAGGTTAGTCTCAAACTCCTGGGCTCAAACAATCCTCTTGCCTTAGCCACCCTTCTGTTGAGATTATAGGTGTGAGGCATCATACCTGGCTAATCAGTGTCTTTTAATTTGTCTTTTGCTTATGAGTGAAGCTGAGAATTTTTTTCGTGTATCAGAATCAGTTTTACAGTCATCCTTCAGTATCTATGAGGAGTTGGTTTCAGGGTCACCCCATAACAAAATTTGTGAATACTCAAATTCCTTTATACAATGATGTAGTATTTGCATATAAACTATATACATTCTCGCTTATACTTTAAATCATCTCTAGGTTCCTCATAATACCTAATATAGTGTGAATGCTAAGTAAATAATTGTTCTTCTATATAGTTTAGAGAACAAAGACAAGAAAAAAAAGTCTATGCATGTTCAGTACAGATGTAGCCATTGTAATCCTTACAACATTTTCTTTTCTTTTTTTTTTTTTTTTGAGCTGGAGTCTCACTATGTTGTTCAGGCTGGAGTGCAGTGGCATGCTCATGGCCACCCCAGCATCGACCTGCTGGGCTCCGGTAATTCTTCTGACTCAGCCTTCCAACTAACAACATTTTCAATTGGCAGTTGGTTGAATTTACAGATGTGAAACCCATACATATGGCTGACTGTATTTCTTTTTTTTTTTTAAGTTTTTAAGCAGTTTATTTAGAAAGTAAATAAGAGAGAGAGAAGGAGAGAGAGAAGAGATTCACCTCCCCAAGGTAGGGGAGGGGGCCAAAGCTTGTATTTCTTTCTTTCTTTTTTTTGTTTTTTGAGTTGGAGTCTCACTCTGTCGCCCAGACTGGAGAGCAGTGGCCGCTCCCGGCCACTGCAGCCTCGACCTGCTGGGCTCTGGCGATCCTTCCGCCTTAGCCTTCCAAGTAGCTGGAACTACAGGCGCGCGCTACCACGCCCGGCTAATTTTTTGATTTATTGTAGAGACGAGGTTTCACCAAGTTGCCCAGGCGGGTCTTGAACCCACAGACTCAGGCAATCCACTCACCTCAGCCTCCCAAGGTGCGGGATTACAGGCTGAGCCACCGAGCCCGGCTATGTATTTCTTTTTTATGAATTATCTGCTCATATATTTTTGTCCATTTTTCTGTTTGGTTGCTGGTCTTATTGAGTTGTAGGAGATCACCACTTCTGTTGAGAACACAGGAAATCAGCACAAAGAATTGAAAACTTTTTCTAGGATTACTTGGCAAGTTACTCACACTGGTGAGAATATTAAAATCTTTTTCAAGTTGGAACATCATTTTGCTTAACCACTATTTTCTTTCTTTTTTTTTTTTTTTTTGAGTTGGAGTTTCACTCTGTTGCTCAGACTGGAGTGCAGTGGCTGCTCCCGGCCACTGTAGCCTCAACCTGCTGGGCTCCGGCGATCCTTCCGCCTCAGCCTTACAAGTAGCTGGAACTACAGGCGTACACTACCAGTCCGGCTAATTTTTGATTTATTATGGAGATGAGGTCTCGCCAAGTTGCCCAGGTGGGTCTCGAACCCGCGGGTTTAGGCAATTCACTCACCTCAGCCTCCCAAGGTGCAGGATTACAGGCTGAGCCACCGAGCCCGGCTTAACCACTATTTTCTTTTAGGATATAAATTTTAGTTTTAAGCCCCCCAAAAAGCTCTGAGGAGGTGATTTGGAGACTAATACTATTAATACTAAAAGATTTACCTACTGTTTGGGAGATTTGGGAACTATAGTACAGCCCACAGCTAAAATCAGTTCTATTTTTAGCGGATGAGGCCACACAGATGTTGAAAGGGCAAGTTGCAGAGGTCTTGGCTAATACTGGAGAAGAGATTTAATTTGAAAATGAACAGTCTGTTCTATTCCTTAAGATATTTTTGGCTACTAGATGGTCAAGACACTGCACAAATAATTGCACCATCCCTGTGTTATTCACAGTGAACCATTCATCTCTTAAAGTAACCAGGGAGCAACATGTGATGCCGCAGAGGAGGCTATCGATTACACCAGGAGAATGTGTGTGCTGAATGCCAAGGGCTTCCTTTTCCTGACAGACATATTTTATGTAGCTGAATCATCTGCATGCAAAACCCATCTACAAATGGTGTCTGGGGTGGGGGTGGGGGGGACTGGCTCCTGGGCAAACTGGGTGTGAGCTCTAGCTCCAATTGTGCAACCTCAGGTAATTTGGATGATCCTTACTGGCTTTGGGTTGGTCACCTGCTGCTAGACAATCTCTACGGACTCTTAACCTTGATATTCTGACTGTGTTCTCTAGATACTGTATGAGCAGGAAAGATGTTTTCTAAAGGAGCAGTTGCTGAGCCTCATACAGAAACACATCTGTAGCATACACTAATGAGAGATACTTCTGAGAAATGCACGATCATTGTGGGATCATCATAGAGTGTGCTTACACAAATCTAGATGGTAGGCTCTATAGTGGTCTATTGCTCCTAAGCGTTAAACCTGTACAGCATATGACTGTATTGAATATTGTAAGCGATTGAAATGCAATGGTATCTAAACACAGAAAAGATAACACCCGTGAGCTAAGACCTCACTAGAGAATAGGAATTGTTCAGCTCCATTATAATCTTATGGGACCACTGTCATGTATGCAGTCTTTTGTTGATTGAAAGGTCATTTTGTGGCCCTTGACTGTACTTCCAAGACCCCTTTCCAGGTTTTTGTCACATCCGTGCCTCCGTAGCAAGTGGCCTTGAACTCAACGATGCAGAGTTGGAGGTAGAATTATCATCATTGTCCCTCTCTGGGGTCTAGGGGTGCCCAGGGAAGATGTACGCTGGAAGGTGGGCTGGGTCCCAAGGAAGGTGGACCTGGTTCAGGGTTGCCCAAGGCAGGTGTGCGCGCGAAGGGGTACCAGTCTAGGACTGCCCAGAGCAGGTGTGCACAGGAAGGTGCACCGAGTCCCCAGGGGATGCCCCGAGTCCCCAGGGGATGCCTAAGCAGCCCCTCGGGACCAGTTCACCGTTCTGTGCACACCTGCCCTGGGCAGCCCCAGATCCAGTCCACTTTCCTGAGCACTTGTTTGGGACCCGGCCCACCTTCCCATGCACACCTGCCCTGTGAACCATCTGAGGGCAGCACAAACTTGCTCTAGCTCGGCGGCTCTGGAAGTCCTGAGGCACAGGACTACTTTTCGCGGACCCTCCGGGGAGGGCGGAGGGATCCCGGTGGCGTGGAGGGGCACGGCCGGGAAAAGGGTGCTGTGATTGGATAGTGCGCCTGCGCGGGCGCTCCTCGCTGGCTGGCTGAGGCATTCGCTGGCTGTCTGAGGGGTCGGCTGTCCTCCCTCACCTCCGCTGCCGCCGCAGAGGTCTTCTGCAGGCCATGGCCCAGATGCTCCCAATCCGCTTCCAGGAGCACTTTCAGGTGAGGCTGGGCCGCGCCGCGCGTTCTGTCCTGTCAGCCGCGTCCCGCCCCGCCAGCCGCTGACTGGGGCCCCACCTCCGGCTGGAGCGCGACCACGGGGTCCCAGGGTGGGGGCGCACTACCGACCGCCTCGCTGGAGGCTCCCGGGCCCCTGAGTTGGGACCCAGCGGCCGCCGGAGCGCTTGTGAAAAGCGTCGCGCAGTCCCGTCTCGGGCTCTGTGATTGGGACCCCTGTCGCGTCCCAGAGCTTCCTTGCGCTCGTGTCTTTGGCCCGTCGAAGCCCCCTGGGTGGCTGCGTGGCGAGGACTGTGAACGCGTGAGACCCCAAAGGAAAATCAGCCACGGGATGTTTTAAGAAGGGCTTTGCAGTACAGCAACACTCCCAGCGTTTCCTCTTTGCTGAGGTCCGCGTGTGTCTGTTTCGGGAGGATCAAGACTGGCCACCTGTTCTTGAGCCCGGGTCTGGACAGGCTGTGCAGAATGTCCCGGGTCACCCGGAGAGCGGAGCCAGTAGGGGTAACAGCTAACGCTCCTGTCCGAGCGCTTCCTGTTGAGTCGCTACAGTCCCACACGTTACGACTTGTGCACACTCTCTTTTCTGGATGAAGAAAGCGAGGCCCAGCAAAGTCAAATAACTCGTCTTCGTCCAGAGAGTGATAGCAGGATTCAGACTCAAGTCTTTCTGATTACAGAATTGTACAGGAATGTGCTTGATCGAAAGGTCGCATTTTTACAGAACAAATCACTGTTGACCCTGTATCTAAATAAGAAAGGTCCCGGGGTTTTTTTGATGATCAGTGAAATCCCCTCATTCTGCAGATTGGAAATGATACCTAGAGTATCCTGCCTGGGTCACTTGGTTAGTGGATCTAACTGAGGTTGTGTGGAAACAAAGTGTCCTGAACATCCATGTCCTTTCTGGACTCCCTTCTGCCACTCAGCAGAGCCAGTACCAGTAATATGGGCAGCAAAATACTGCTGCTGCTAATAGTAATAATAATAAACTGTTATCATTTATTGAGTCATTTATCTTTTCACCCACTGGACTATTGCATTTTATTTTATTTTATTTGAGTTGGAGCCTCACTCTGTTGCCCTGGCTAAGTGCAGTGGCACACTCATGGCCTCTGCAGCCTTGCTCTGCTGGGCTCCAGAGATCCTTCCGCCTCAGCTTTCCAAGTATCTGGAACTACAGGTGCGAGCCACCACACCCAGCTAGACTATTTTATTTTATTTTATTTATTTATTTTTTGAGTTGGAGTCTCACTCTGTCACCCAGACTGGAGTGCAGTGGCCGCTCCCGGCCACCGCAACCTCGACCTGCTGGGCTCCGGCGATCCTTCCACCTCAGCCTTCCGAGTAGCCAGAATTATAGGCATGTGCTATCACGCCCAGCTGATTTTTTGATTTATTGTAGAGATGAGGTCTCGCTGCCCAGGCGGGTCTCGAACCTGCGGGCTCAGGCAATCCACTCACCTCAGCCTCCCAAAGGTGCGGGATTACAGGCTGAGCCACCGAGCCCAGCGACTATTGTATTTTATAAATCTCATTTAATTTAATCATTGTGATTATATTAACTGAGGCAGGTAGTACTATCCCATTTTATTTATTTTTACTTGTTATTGTGTGTGTGTGTGTGTGTGTGTGTGTGGAGACAGTCGCACTGTGTAGCCCAGGCTGATCTCAAACTCCTGGGCTCAAACAATCCTCCTGCCTCGGCCTCCCAAAGTGCTGGATTACAGGCATGAGCCACTCTGCCAGGCCTTTTTTATTTTGTTTTGTTTTTTTGAGTCAGGGTCTCACTCTGTTGCTCAGGCTGGAGGGCAGTGGCACAGTCTCACTGAAGCCTCAAGCTTCTGGGTTCAAGTGATCCTTCCATCTCAGCCTCCTGAGTAGCTGGAACTACAGATACACACCACCATGCCCTGCTAATCCCGCCTTGGTTTCCCAAAGTGCTGGGATTACAGGTGTGAGCCACCAAGCCCAGCCCATTTTATACCATAAGTAACTGAGGTTAATTTTCAGATAAAATTACACAGCTAGTAAATGACAGAGCTTGGGTTTTAATCCAGGTCTTTGATGCCTGTGTGTAACCACTATATAAATATGCTTTTTTCAAAAGGGAGACAATAAAGCATTTTTAAATGTCCATTAGAGTATAATGTCTTGAAGGGATATGTTCCATTATCTGGAAAATGCTTATGGCTTGTGGCAGGCAGGCCACATGAATGAAACTGTGGTTTGTGGTCTCTAACACTGGGTGTTTGAGGCTGCTGTACATTTTGTGTTTCTCTGTAGTGAGCACACTCTGTTTGCACTGCATGCATTTTCAGACTTTTGCCTGTTCCTTTAATCTCTGACCCTCCCACCTTGCTGCCAGCAGATGACTTGAAGAAAACAGAAGCCATGCCCTGGGATGTTCCTCTCCTTCCATGCCTACAGACACTCTTTCCTGCCTTTCTGTTACCTCAGAAATGATGTCCTTGTTCTTGTCTGTGTTCTGGATCCCCTATCCTCCCCTAATAGGGGTCTTGCTCAGTAGCAGCTTTTCTTTCCTCTTTTTTCATTCATTCCCTCTCCATGTCTTCTTTCTATTTGCATTTGGTGATGCTCTCATCTCTTCCATCTGTGCAATAAACCAACGTCTTCCTCCCCTCTTGTACCCTTGAAGCTCTTCTTTCATAGCCAGACATGAAAGGACTGCCTTATCTTTCTATTATTCCTTTATGTTCCTCAGTTTCCTCAGTAACCTGCAGTCTGGTGTTTGTCTTCAGTGTTTTCCTGAATCTGTTCTTGCCAAGGTCACAAGTCATTCTGCAGACTTTTTTGTAAAGGGCTGCGTAGTATATGTGTTAAGCTTCATGAGGCACATCCTGTCTCTGTTGAGTATTCTTCCCTGTTTCCTAACCTCATAAAAATATGAAAACATATTGGGCCGTACAAAAAACATGTTGAGTTGGCCAGCTCTTGCTGTAAAAAATAAAATCAACTGGGCACAGTAGCTCATGCCTGTAGTCCCAGCACTTTGGGAGGCTGAGGTGGGAGGATTGCTTGAAGCCAGGAGTTCATGACCAGCCTGGGCAACATAGCGAGTCCCCAAAATAAAAAATAAAAACATTAGCTAGGTGTGATGGCATGTGTCTGTTATCCCAGCAACTCGGGAGGCTGAGGTAGAAGGATCATTTAAGCCCAGGAATTTGAGGTTGCAATGAGTTATGATTGCCGCTGCTCTCCAGCCTGAGTGACAAGTGAGACCTTGTCCCTAAAATAAATAAATAAAAATAAAATCAAGTCCCTCGCATTGCACACATCTTCCATGACTGTCTAGCTGCACTTCACACAGCACTTTACTGCTTCCTGAGGGTCCTTTCTCTGCTCTTTTTGGTGGTACCACTGTTTCCTGGGATTTTTCCTACCTTTGTGTCCACACCCATTTCCCCATGGCCTCCTCTTATGCATGATATTGAAGTCAGTTTTGAGCCCGTCTACTTTTCATTCAGGATACTCTGCTGATGATTTTGTGTATTTCCATAGGCTCAGTGTTCTTAAGCCCTCTGTGTGTTTAGGCTGAGCCTCAGAGCTGTATGTGTGTGAGAAAGTAGCAGGTGCTGGCTAAGAGCACAGACTGAGACCAAACTGAGGGCTTTGAATCTAGACTCAGGCACTTATTGGCTGTGTGTTTTGGGGCAATGTTTGGAAGTTTCTATCGCTTCATCTATAAAATAGGAATAAAAGGTAAAACTACTCGTACAGTAGTTGTGACGTCTTGCGTTAATAAATGTGAAGCACCGAATGTTTGGAAGTTTCTATCGCTTCATCTATAAAATAGGAATAAAAGGTAAAACTACTCGTACAGTAGTTGTGACGTCTTGCGTTAATAAATGTGAAGCACCGAACAATATCTGGTACATAATACAATCGCCACCCCCCAACCCTTGGGGGATACCCAGTGGGTGCCTGCAGATAGTTCCAAACCCTGTACACACCATGTTTTTTCTTATACATACTTGCCTCTGATAAAGCTTAATTTATAAACTAGGCACAGTAAGAGATTAACAACAATAACTAATAATAAAATAGAACAATTATAACAAATTGCCAGCATCATTACCACTGGACTTTGGGGCCATTAAGTAAAATAAGGGTGACTTGAAGACAAGTATAGCGATACCACCACAGTCAATCTGATAACCATTGGCTACCAAGTGGCTAATGAATGGGCTGGCAGTATATGTGTTGTGGATATCCTAGACAAAGAAATGATTCATGGGTTGAATGGTGCAAAATTTCAGCACACTGCGCAGGATGCATGCAGTTTAATACTTACAAATTGCTTTTTTCTGAAATCTTCTCTTTAATTTTTTCATACTACAGTCACAAACTGTGGAGAGCAAAACTGTGGATAACAGGGACTACTGTAAAGCACTATGTCCTTGTTAGCTGCTGCTGCCATTATGACAACTGCCTACTGGAGCAGGCCACTGGATAGTTAATAGGTTCCTCAAACACACCTTGTTCGGAAATGGGGTTCCCCTTTTCCCCCAAAAGTATATTTTCTCCAGCCAGGAACCAAGGAGACAGCCATGCATTTCCCCATCCTGTTGTCTCTTCCTGCTGCTTATTTTGGCATCATTTTGCCACTGTCATCATGACTACCACTTTCCTGGACTGTGCCATCCTTCCCCACCTCAATGTTCATCCTAGCTTTGTCCTTCCACACTTGGTCTTGCCTTTCTCTGGTCCATTCTTTAGCATACAGGCAAAGTAGTCTTCTCCAAAGATGAACATCTGCTTGAAGTCCTTCAGGGAATAGTTGTCTGTTGTTTCTGGGATGAAAATTCTGACTCCCAAGTGCCCTTTCAAGCCTCCCCAACCCAGCACCTGCTAAACTGTCTTGCTGCTCCCTTCCTGTTCTTTGCAGAACATGTTCTTCCCCTTGTCCCTCTTCCCCTTGTCCCTCTTGTTACCAGCTATTCCTACTGAGCCTTCTGGTACCTGCATAAAAGACACTCTCTGGAAGCTCTCCCTGATGTGTCAGTTAGGAGACCTTCCCCTGTGCCCCTGGGGCCTTTGGTGCTTCCCTTATAATGGCCTTCGTCCCATGGCCACTTTGTAGCTATTCATCTTCCCTACTAGATTGTGAACTCAGGGAGGCATTATTTGAACTTTATTAAACTATTCAAATTTTGGAGTTGGCAGGTTGTTGCTGTTTGTGATATCTGAAGAAATATGGAAAAGAGCTGAAAGGCTGGGAACTCAGGACATCTTAATTCAGAAAAGGAATAGCTGGATGATTTAGTGTTACAGAAAATCTGTTGAGCCCTATGTAATTTTCTCTCAGCTATTTAAGAAAGCAATTGCAAGTTTGTAAGCTGTAAAATGTAGCATAGTTCGATACATGGAATACATAAAGGTGCTCCCTCAAAGTATCTCTGAGGTGATGCTAAACAGGTGTAGAGTCTGTGAGTTATAAAAATTGTAGAAGAAAGATGGTCACATGACCAGGTGTGGTGGTTCATGCCTGTAATTCTGACACCTTGAGAGGCTGAGGTGAGAGGATCACTTGAGGCCAAGAGTTTGTGACCAACCTAGACAACACAGTGAGACCCTGTCTCTACACAAAATTAGCCGGGCATGGTGGCATGGGCCTTTAGTCCCAGCTACTTGGGAGACTGAGGCAGGGGGATTGCCTGAGCCCAGGAGATTGAGGCTCTGGTGAGCCGTGGTCATATACCATTGCACTTCAGCCTGGGTGACAGTGAGACCTCTACTCAAAAAAAAAAAAAAGTCTTTTTGTTTTGTTTTGTGTGGTGTCTGGACATTTTAATTAGATCGGTTTTGTTAATCATGTTGTCAAGATTTTATATTCTTACTCATTTTTTTTTTTGGTCTCCTTTTACTTAAAGTTATTGAAATGAAATAATAGTCTTGTGATTGCCGATTTATCTAGTTCTCCTTTTATCCCTCCCAATTTTTTTTATTTTTATTTTTAAAGATATGGGGTACAATTCAGTGTTCGGTATACAAACGGTCATTGTACAGGTGAAGTTTGGGCCTCACTTTGGTCCCCATGTCACTTGGTTTGAGATCAGGTGCCCTTATTAATTTAAGTAGGTGTGTCCCCCCACCTCCCCTGGCAGTTTCTCACTACTGCCAATCCAAAAGATAGTCTTAATGCTTCTCAATCCAGGCTGCATGTGAAGAATGGCCTGGAGCTATTTTTTTTTTTTTTTTTTTTGAGTCAAAGTTTCACTCTATTGCCCAGGCTGGAGTGCAGTGGCACATACACAGCCACTGCAGCCCCAACCTGCTGGGCTCAGGTGACCTTTCCGCCTCAGCCTTCCAAGAAGCTGGAGCCACAGGTGTGTGCCACCATACCTGGCTAATTTTTTGATTTATTGTAGCGACAAGGTCTTGCCAAGCTGGTCTTGAACCGGTGGGCTCAGGCAATCCTCTCACCTCCACCTCCCAAAGTGCTGGGATTACAGGTGTGAATCACTGTACCTGGCAGGCCTGGAACTTTAAAAACACCTCTACCAGTTGTTAAGTCAGAAGCTCTCAATGGTGGGGGTGGAGCATTGGTAGCTCTTCCCAGGTGAGTCTCATATGCAGCCTGGTTGAACCAATCTACTAAATGTTAGTCAATATTAATAATTAAGGAAAGATGCCGGTCTTGGTGGCTCAGCCTGTAATCCTGTGCTTTGGGAGGCCGAGGTGAGTAGATTGCCTGAGCCCACAGGTTCAAGACTTGCCTGGGCAACTTGGCGAGACCTCATCTCTACAATAAATCAAAAAATTAGCCGGGCGTGGTAGTACGCACCTATAGCTCCAGCTACTTGGAAGGCTGAGGTGGAAGGATAGCCGGAGCCTAGCAGATCGAGGCTGCGGTGGCCGGGAGCGGCCACTGCACTCTAGTCTGAGCGACAGAGTGAGACTCCAACTCAAAAAAAAAAAAAAAAAAAGGAAAGAGGTTGGCGTTTGACATCTTTTTTTTTTTTGAGTTGGAGTCTCACTCTGTCACCCAGGCTGGAGTGCAGTGGCGTTGACTTGCTGGGCTCCGGCAATCCTTCCACCTCAACCTTTCAAGTAGCCAGAACTAAAGGCGCACGCTACTACACTTGGCTAATTTTTTTTGATTTATTGTAGAGACAAGGTCTTGCCAAGTTGTCCGGGCTGATCTCAAACCCACAGGCTCAGGCAGTCCATTCGCCTCGACCTCCCAAATTGCTGGGATTACAGGCTGAGCTACCGAGCATGGCCCAACATCTTTTACATGTGAGGAAGAAAGGCAGAACTATGAAGACTGAGCTTGAACTGAAAATAATTTCCCATGCACACATGTGTCTGTCTGGAGAGGTTTCTAGGGGCGGCATTACAAAAGGGGACACTTACCCATAGCACAGTCCATATTTGGTTTATGTAGCCATAGTGTACCCAACTCATTTTGTGACGTGGTTTTTTAATATACTAAGAAAACAACAGTTGGTTCATTGTGTCCTATAATTATTGTATGCCTGTGTGTAACTTTATTTAAAGTAGTGTTTAAGCTGTTATTTTTACCTATTGGCAGAGACTGCTACTCCTAGTATTGGAAATACATGCTGGCCAGTCATTTACCTTCTTTGTTATTACAGAGCAAGGATAGGATCTACCTGCCTCAGCCAGGGTGTCTGGGAATGCCAGCCTTGCAAAAGTGCCCAACACCACAGCATCATGAGTGACCAAATAGTAAATTAATTTGAATAGGGCCTCCTTGAAAAAATAAATTTTCACCCTAGAACACATTTAAACATTTAGGATCCCTAAATTATACAAGATTACCAGTGCTTTTTGAATTTATTGGCTTGAAAGAATTATCAAGTCCTAGGAGGAGCTTAGTCAAGTTCTCTCCATTCAGCATTCTGTGGCAGTGGCAAAGTGCATCAGGAACAAATTTTCAAGTAATGCATATACATGGGAAAAAGAGCCCCAGATAGAAAGTATAAATGGAAATTAAGGCCTTTCTGTTCAGCCTCTGGCTTTCTCTCCCCAAAGGAAACCACTATTCAGGAAACCATTACATCCTTCTAAAAACGAATAAAAGAATCCTACTAGAAATATTTGTATTTTCCTGCCCTTTGCTTTTGTAATTTAACACAGTTGAAGATCCTCCCTTAAGATCACATACAGATCACAGTATGTATTCAACATATTGTTTGTTAATATACTCTGAGGCAGTAGTTTCTGGCACCATCACCCTATCCTCTAAGTATTTCTTTGCTTTCCCTGCTCTTCCTGAGTTTTCCTTCCCTTGCTTCTTCATCGAGTTTGCCTCTTCTCCTATACTTTCTTCTGCTTCTCTTGCTTGAGACCTGCCAGGGGCCTCCATGCCAGGGAGATTACCATCACTCTTGGCTGGCTCAAGATGGATGCCACAAAGCTGGGTGGCAGAGTTCAGTGGCAAAATTAGAATCCAAACAGATCTTGACAGACTGGAATTTAGTTGACATTTAACAGGGATAAATATAGAGTCTTATGCATTGGTTTTAAAATACAGAAAACCTGCAGTGGTGTAATTTGAGAGAAGTTCTGTAAAGCGCTACACAAATGTAGTTAACTATTCCTGAACTAACCTAGAATGTAAGTTCTGGAAAAGACCTTAGTCTCCATTCTTCACAGACCCTTGTTTACGAAACTCCCTCTTTAAACAAAGAAAAATTTGTTGGTCAGTTTGAAATATAAAATAGATTTTCTTAAACTGCAGATGAACTAAATCTGACTGCCGTGAAACAAGTAACTTCCTACTACTTACTTAACATCCATGTGCTAGGCAGGAGGATAAGGCAGCAAGTGGGACTGGAAGGAGACAGATACAGAAGGAAAAAAGATTGGCATCTTCAGAGGCACAGAGCTGTGAAAACATCAGGATGTTTGGTGCAACTTGAGCCTCTGGCTTCTTTGACATGGGCAGTTGATGTTTTCACCAACAGTCCTGTATAAACATAGCTACAGCCCTTCCCAGTCAGACTTCTGTCCCCAAGCCCCTTTTATACAGCAATCATAGAACTGTCAGATGAGTAATTTCTTTTTACATTTTCTTACTACATTTTTTGTTTCTTTTAAAATTTTACATTTTGCCATATTTGAATTGGGTTTCATTTAATTGCAGGTCTTGAGAACTGAAAAGGATCATTAGATAGTATCCTGTTTACCTTTGGTTAACTCTTAACTTACATGTGCTTTTTAAAATGTGTAGGTAGGTTACCAATTGGAATACTGATACTATTATCATGAGTCCTTGGTTATTTCTACTAACTAGTGAAGAAACCTGACTTTTGGATACATCACATCTCTGGGATGTTGTTTCTGCATATGGAGTAAAACTCATCATGGTATTTGGTATTTATTTTATTTAGAAAAGAAAAGAAAACCTCTGCTCACTTAAGTGTACATTTCTGTTTAGAGAGCATCCAGTCCTGTTCTGCTGAAGCCTGGAAAATCTGGATGGGTTGAGGAGCCCAGGATCGATTGCTTATTAATACATGACCAGCTTTGTTTTACTTATGTCCCCATTCACTACCAAATTATTTTGAGGCTAATTCCAAACATCATGTTTTATTGTTAAGTACTTAGGATGTGTCTCCAAGAGAGAACCCTTTGTTATTTTATTTTCTAATTTTTAAATTGTGGTAAAATACACATAACATAAAACCATCTTAACCATTTTTAATGTACAGTTCAGCGATATTAAGTACTTTTATATTATTGTGCAAACATCACCACCACCCATCTCCAGAATGCTTTTCATCTTGTAAAACTGATACTCCATACCAGTTAAATAATGACTCCCCATCCCGTCTCACCCAACCCTGGAACCACCACTCTACTTTCTGTCTCTATGAATTTGACTAGCTACCTCATATAAATGAAATCATACAGTATTTGTCTTTTTTGTGACTGACTTATTTCACTGAGCATAGTGACCTCAAGGTTCATCCATGTTACAGCACGTGTTAGGAGTTCCTTCCTTTTTAAGGCTGAATAATATTCCATTGTATGCACACACATTTTGCTTATCCACTAAGAACTCTTTATAACACAGATTCTAATAATATTCTCATACCAAAAAATTAGTAATTTGTCAATATCATTAAGTATCTTGTCAGTGTTAGAGTTCTCTATTTGTCACTACTATTTTATACATTTGGTTTGTTAGAATCAGTATCCAAAGAAGGCCCATACATTGCATTTGGTTGACATTTTATGTTTTAGAGCTGCTTTTTGAGAAAAACTTTCATCTTATTTTTTAATATTTAACACAAATATATTTTATTTGTGTTTGTATAAATTTATCATTTTTAATGATAGTCTTTTAAAATCTATTAAGATTCTGATTGTTATTCTAATATATTGACAGTCTCAAAGCAGACCCTTAGCAGATAATAAAATCACCCCATCTGTGACTTTGAGTAATTGTTCAGAACAATTACTAGCTTATGATTCAGGTCAGAGCCCTGGGCCTGGTATCAGACAGACAGGGACTCACAGGGCTGCACCTAGGGGTATGGTTCAGCTATGCATCTGCTTGTGTGCACACTCACTCAATGCTCTGCATCTCATTCCAAGAAAGAGTCTTTGTTTTATGTGTTATTTGGACTTTATGTGCTAGATGTTTTGATGGATTCAAAATGAGGAAACCTGAATTTGACTCTGAGAAGAAACAAGAGGTAAAGTGAATGTGAATAACTAATATAAAATGGAGCTCTGTATGCCATAAGCATGCCATAGAGAAAAGGCTTGGGTTGGGGGTTTACTGCCCATGGAAGTTACTTCAACCATCCCAGCAAGAACTAAGCCAGACAAATTACTCAAGTAAAGATTTATTCAACCACATTTGCTTGACTTCAAGAAAATGAGGTTGACTTCTTAGCCCATGTGACTGCAGTATTAATTATTTTTCTTGTGAGAGAGCTTACAAATCATCCAATGGATAGTGTTGTAGATAATGCAGCAGTCTTCTAGAATCCCACTGTCCTCTGTTTTGAATATTATAAAGTCTGTAGCATTGAAAGGTGGTAAGACTGGAAGATTTTCTTTTCTTGTGATATTGTGGAGCTTCTTGGATTACTAAGCATCAGTGGTTGTTGCCATGTGGAACTTCTGTTATTTCTTTTTTGACTCAATTAATAATTAAATTATGTTCATCTTCATAGGCTGCTCCTCTGCTTCCCTTCTGGTGTGTCCTGGGGTTCTGTGTCATGGGCTCCCTTCATGGATACTTTTGGTGGTTCCATCCAGTCTCATGACATCACCTCCTATCTGTACATCAATGACCCGCCCATATTATTTTTGGGCCTGAAATTTTTCCTAAGACTTAAACAGAAAGTTAAGAAATGTACTACCTAAGAAAATTCTAAAAGTTACGAGTGCTGAGGAGAGCAGGCCCTATCAGATGTTAAAAAACAATGTAAATTAGAAAGGTTTTGTAGCTTGCAGCTACCTGTAGTTCCAGCTACTTGGAAGGCTGAGGCGGAAGAATTGCTGGAGCCCAGCAGGTCGAAGCTGTGGTGGCAGGGAGCGGCCACTGCACTCCAGTCTGGGCGACAGAGTGAGACTCCAACTCAAAAAAAAAAAAAAAGTAAAGCCTCAATAAATAAAATCCTGTGGTGCCAATGGATAGCTAGATATCAAGAGTTTCCTGATAGTGGAACATGTGGAGGTTCCTGAGGAGAGGTGTGCTGGAGAAGGTGTGGAAGTTCCTTGCCCTTTGCCCTATGCATTTCTTCCATCTGGATCTTCATCTGTATCCTTTGTCATATATTTTATAATAAAGGGATAAATGTGCTTCCTTGAGTTCTGTGAGCAAATTAGTCAAACCCGAGGAAGAGGTCATGGGAATCCCAGTTTATAGCTAGCCAGTCAGAAGCATGGGTCACAGCCTGGGGCTTGTGGTTAGTGTCTGAAGTAGGAGCAGTCTTGTGAGACTGAGCCCTGAACCTAAAGGATCTGACGCAATATCCAGGTAGATAGTGTCAGAATTGAGTTAAATTGTAGAATACCCAATTGGCATCTGCTGGAGAATTATGTGGTGTGTGGGGAGAAACTCTCACACATCTAGTGTCAGAGTATTAAGTGGTGTGTGAGCAGGAAAGACACCTTGGCTTTTCTTACTATAACCCAAGGTTGGAATGTGAAGGGACTTGCTTGTAATAATGACACTATCAATGGGTAGGCTCCATTAAAAGAATTATCTCACTACAATTATGAAGTAATGTTTTTTGCTGTTATATATGTTTTTTGTTTGTTTTGTTGTTCTCACTTGGGAACATAATCACTACTTAGTTTATCTCTTTTTGTGTTGAAATAAAATATGCATTTCAGACAACTCAGTATTGTGGTTCAGAGCACAGGCTTTGTTATACTTGGTTTTCTTGTTAATCAGTCTTATGACTTTGGAAAGATTTTTTTAACCCAAAAGTCTTGTTTCTCCCAAGTATAAATTGTGTGCAGCACACTTGCCTCATGGGTTAATAGCAAGATCAGATGAGGCAACCTGTTGTCCTGCAGCCTGCTCTGCTTAGCAGCTGAAACATGCAATATGGGCTGATTGTGCTACAAAAGACAGGTAAGGCACAGTCCCTGCTTTTGAGGCGTTCATGTCGATAACAGAGGAAAGAATGTAGAATAAAGAACTATGCTAACAATATGAATGGTCTTATTTGTGCTCCTTCCAAAGGGTGGTGGTGATTTTTTTTTTTTTTTGAGGTGGAGTCCCACTCCGTCACCCAGACTGGAGTGCAGTGGCTGCTCCCGGCCACCGCAGCCTTGACCTGCTGGGCTCCGGCGATCCTTCCGCCTCAACCTTCCAAGTAGCTGGAATTACAGGCGCGCGCTACCACACCCGGCTAATTTTTGATTTATTGTAGAGATGAGGCCTCACCAAGGTGCCCAGGTGGGTCTCTAACGCCTCAGCCTTCTAAGTAGCCAGAACTACAGGCACATGCTACCACACCAGGCTAATGTTTTGATTTATTGTAGAGATGAGGTCTTGCCAAGTTGCCCAGGCTGTTCTTGAACCCGTGGGCTCAGGCAATCCTCTTACCTTGGCCTCCCAAAGTGCTGGGATTACAGGCTTGAGTGACCATGCCTGGCCAGTGGTGGTGATTTTTAAGCAATAGTCTGTGATCTTTGTTGCTAGCATGAGTCTATTCAAGATTACACAAGGTAACAGATATTAAAGAATCAAATCAAGAGCAGTGGGGTTGAGGTTGAACAGAACAATGTTTAAAAATAAAGATACCTAATAGGTAAGTGGGAGCAGGGGAATTTATAGAAATAATCATGGTTCTTTATTGGGGTGATATACATTTCTTGAATGTGTGTTTCCCTAGGGTTTTTTTTTTTTGTATTAAAAGCTTATCCCATTAACAGTTAACAGGTCTTTATTTAGTCCAAGCACTGCATATTATGTGGCCTTTGGAGAAAGGCACCTGATTTCAATTTACACAGTAAAAGCAGTTCATCTACACTGGAAGATGTGCCAAACCTACTAACTTTCTTACTAACACAAGATTCACCAAGAAGTATTCACATTGTCTTAGAAATATATTTAAATCAGAGAAAAATAAAATGTTGAAGCAAAAACACTTGGCTAGTTCTTTGTTCTTGCTTGCCTTTTGGAGAAACCAGTTTTTGTGTTTTCTCCCTTTTCCCTTCCCCTACCTTCACCTCCTCAAGGCATCCTTCCTCTTGAAGCTCTCCTCAATGGTGGGCTTACCTGTGACATCTTCTCTGATGGTGTTCTTTTGGGGACTCCTGCTGAAGGACGATGGCGCCAGTGAGACTCAACACCCTTTGAGGCCAAGAGATTTATTAGAGCAGCGGCTACAGAGAGAGGGAAGAAGGTCTGTAACCGCCTGGTAGGGAAGGGGGAGTGAGAGAGCGAGGGCGAGAGAGGTCTGTGTTTATCGGTTTGGGAGGGGGGCCAGTGCTCTATCGGAGCCTGGCGGTGCCGGCCAGAGCCATCTTAGGGTCTTTATTGGAGGGAGCTATGAGGTAGTATTCCTATAGGGAGATAATATTTGTTTACAGGTTTAAGTTTCGTGCGCGCGGGAAGAGTAGGAGCTTAGGGCCTTTGTTGTCTTTGTTTGGTTTCATATGGTGTTTTAGCGCCATCTCGGGAGACTCCCTTCTAACTGTTCCCTGTGCCTTTCACCTGCCAACTCAACTCATCTCCTGTCTGTGTCACTTGTGGCATGTTTCATACACCCAGGTGTCATTCTTATTCTTGAATATGTCTTACCTCCCCTATGAGTTTGTAAGCCCTTGAGAGTTTTCTGTTAATCCACCGGTGGGACCTATTAAAGGCATAGAAAGGCAAACCAACTTTTGCATCAAATGTTTGCCTAATGTTAACTATTTTCAAAACTCTTGTTTAACTTTCCCTCCTGTTAGACTTTGCTAATGGCTAGAGCTGATCCATTTCAGAGGAAAGACTTAATTTAATTAAATACTTATTTTCTGTTTAGCTCCAAAACATTGGAATTAATCCAGCCAACATTGGATTCAGCACTCTGACCATGGAATCTGACAAGTTCATATGTGTCCGAGAGAAAGTTGGTGAGCAGGCACAGGTCGTGATCATTGACATGAGCGACCCAATGGCACCTATCAGACGGCCTATCTCTGCAGAGAATGCCATCATGAATCCAGCTTCTAAGGTGATAGCTCTGAAAGGTAAACCCAATGGAATTGTTAGAAAGGAATTTTATCTCACTTTAACTGCTTTGTTACTTTGAATATTGGGCAAGTGTCAGTAAATGTATAGCAAAGTATAATCAATAGTATTAGCTTAATTTCAAAAGTTTTAGCAAAAGCTGTGTATTGTTTTTTGTTTTTGAGTAGGAGTCTCACTCTGTAGCCCAGACTGGAGTGCAGTGGCCACTCCTGGTCACTACAGCCTCGACCTGCTGGTCTCTGGTGATTCTTTCGCCTCAGCCTTCCAAGTAGCTGGAACTACAGGCACGCGCTACCATGCCCGGCTAATTTTTTAATTTATTGTAGAGATGAGGTCTCACCAAGTTGCCCAGGTGGGTCTCGAACCCGCGGGCTCAGGCAATCCACTCACCTCAGCCTCCCAAAGCGCAAGATTACTGGCTGAGCCACCGAGCCTGGCAAAAGCTGTGTTTAATGTGACCTGATGAGGCCCCTGAGCACTAGAGTTCCTTTTTTTTTTTTTTTTTGAGTTGGAGTCTCACTCTGTCGCCCAGACTAGAGTACAGTGGCCGCTCCCGGCCACCGCAGCCTCCACCTGCTGGGCTCTGGCGATCCTTCCACCTCAGCCTTCCAAGTAGCTGGAACTACAGACGCGTACCACCACGCCCGGCTAATTTTTTGATTTATGGTAGAGATGAGGTCTCGCCAAATTGCCCAGGCGGGTCTTGAACCCGCGGGCTCAGGCAATCCACTCACTTCAACCTCCCAAAGCACGGGATTACAGGCTGAGCCACCTAGCCCGGCTCACTAGAGCTTCTTGGTAATATCAGTCAGTGCTAGACAACCAAGAGGAATCAAATGCCCAGGACTTTGTCCTCATGGGTTTGAGAACACATGACAGCACTGTGCATGTTCCCCCAGGAGGGCTATGTGACACCCTGGCCCAAGGGCCTGCTGCAGTGGTGCTCTAGTCATCCTAGGACAAAAGCCCAGTTTTTCCTTTTGTGAAACTCATCAATGGTAGAAGAGCTGATAATTAATAGAATTATACCCACACCTGTACTCCCAGCATCTTGGGAAGCCAAGGCAGGAGGATTGCTTGAGGCCAGGAGTTTGAGACCAGCCTGGGCAACATAGCAAGATACCATATTTCAAAAAAAAAAAAAAAATTTTTAAGTGATAACTGTTTCTGTACCTAAAATTTGTGAATGCCAAATATTAGATTTTCCTAGGCTTCTATTTTGCTATAGAAATAGGGTCTACTTTGTCATTTCAGTAGGTAGAAGGACTTCTGGAAGTTAAGATCTTTCTAATTAAAGATGAATAGCTGAAATTCTATTATTTGAATTTATTCAAATTTATTCGGCTACCAACTCTCCCTCTTCCCTTGTAATCTGGTCAGAAGATTTTTTTAAACATGTAATATAAGCAGTGAAAACTTTCAATTTTTTTTTTTTTTTTGAGTCGGAGTCTCACTCTGTCGCCCAGACTGGAGGGCAATGGCCGCTCCCGGCCACTGCAGCCTCGACCTGCTGGGCTCCGATGATCCTTCCGCCTCAGCCTTCCAAGTAGCCGGAACTATAGGTGCATGCTGCAATGTCTGGCTAATTTTTTGATTTATTGTAGAGATGAGGTCTCGCCAAGTTGCCCAGGCGGGTCTTGAACCGCAGGCTCAGGCAATTCACTCACCTCAGCCTCCCAAAGCGCTGGGATTACAGGCTGAGCCACTGAGCCCAGCCCAAAACCTTCAATTTTAATTGAAGAAATTATTATTCAGTTTTTGAACTAAGAATAATTTATGAATTTTTAATGGTTCTTTTGTATTTCTCTTACTTTGTCACTTACCCCTTGGCTGTGTTTTATGAAATGCTTACTTTGTGGTGTTACTTTTTCTATATTTTATATTGTTGCATTACTTTTGAGAAACCCTGTCTAGCATGTTATTTGCTGTTTGGTATTCTCGGCAAGTATCAGAAATGACCTGCATTTTAGTCTTCCTGGTTCTCTGGAACAGTTCTCTTTAACAACGTGTAGTTTGGATCTCCTGGGACAGAGGTGTGTGTATGTTGGCAGGTGTTAAGGGAGTAGAGAGAACACAAAGACCACCAAGAATACACCTGCAGTTGAACAAGGTGGGTTTATTACTTGTTGCAGTGAGACAGAGAACACATACTGTGTGGGAACTGTGGAGTGTCTCTCTGAGAGATTGTTAGAAACTTTTATAGGATTTGGGTTTAGTTTAATAATTTGGGAACTGGTCTGAGGAAGCAGGGGTTTGCTGCATATTGGATGCTGTCAGAAAGAGGTAGTTTTTTAAAATTGGGTATCTCAATAAGGTTTATCTGTGGTGGGAAAGACAAGAGTGAGGATAAAGCTGTAATTGGTAAAGAAGAAGCAGTCACTCATTTTAGCTAAGAGAGAGAGGTGTTAGTATTTTGTGGGTTGCACAGTATACTTGTTTTTCCTGTGCTTAGATAAAATTATGAAGCAGCCTTGCTCAGCCTCACTTCATTATGTTCTCAGGGCCCTTGCTTGAGGCTAGTGCTCTGAAATGGTTTATATCCAGCAGGAGAGCACCATGGCCTGCCTTGAGTGCCTGGTCAGCTTCTGGATGGTGGGGATGCTCCTCTTTTTTTTCTTTCTTTCTCAATGTTCATATTAATTGCTTCACCTATAACAGTGTTGAGTGTTGTTTTCTTTGTGCGGAACTCTGGATCCAAAAAGATATAATTTTAATGCTTTATCCTAATTTTACTGCTAATTCTATGACACTAAAATCTCATTTCTTGTAATACACACATTGGCAAATGGAGGATGTTCAGGCTGTAGACCAAAATGAGTGTAACTGTCTTTTAAAAAAAGTTATTTGTACAGTGACTGAATGACAGAGATATTGAATTGCAGATGAACTTTGCTAATGAGTCTGTCATTTCACACACTTGACTGGCTCCAGGGGTGCCAGTGTGGAAGCTGAGGATATGGGGGACCTCACCCTGTTTCTCACAGGTTCTTCCCGTTAGGCTGGTGCAGCTTTTTTGGCTGAAAAGAGGCTCTTTATAAGCTGGACCTCTGTGTGTGTGTGTGTGTGTGTGTGTGTGTGTGTGTGTGTGTGTATGTCAGGGTCTCACTCTATTGCCCAGACTGTGTGTGTGTGTGTGTGTGTGTGTGTGTGTGTGTGTGTGTGTGTGTGTGTGTGTATGTCAGGGTCTCACTCTATTGCCCAGACTGTGTGTGTGTGTGTGTGTGTGTGTGTGTGTGTATGTCAGTGTCTCACTCTATTGCCCAGACTGGAGTACAGTGGCATGATCCAGACTCACCAAAGTCTCAACGTCCTGAGTTCAGGTGACCCTTCTGCCTCAGCCTCTTGATTAGCTGGGACTACAGGTAGATGCCACTACTCCCGGCTAATTTTTTTATTTGTTGTAGAGACAAGTCTCGCTGTCTTGCTTTAGCTGGTCTCGAACTCCTGGGGCTCAAGCAGTCCTCCCACCTTGACCTCCCAGAGTACTGGGATTGCAGGTATGAGTCACTGCACCTGGCCTGGACCTACTTTTAAAAAATAAATAAATAAAGGACCACCTTTGCAGTCTAAACTTGTGCTTGGCCATTAGTTGTTCCTGAGGGACTCAGTGGTGCTCAGCCCATGTCGTTGGGGCTGAGCACCACGGAGTCTGGAGAGCTTGGGGCTGATTTGCTTATCCATCTCTCTTCAGATTTTCTCTGCTGATGGATTTGTGGTGAATTCTTCAAAACGAAAGATACATTTTTTTTTTCTCTTGGCCACATGAGTGTGAAGTGCTGGTAGAATTCTTCATTTGTTGCTCATCACTTTAATGGAGCATTAATACCTTAACTAAGGGATTAGCAAACTGCCTGCTTTTTTTTTTTTTTTTTGAGTTGGAGTCTCACTCTGTCACCCAGACTGGAGTGCAGTGGCTGCTCCTGGCCACTGCAGCCTCGACCTGCTGGGCTCCGGCAATCCTTTCGCCTCAGCCTTCCAAGTAGCTGGAACTACAGGCAAGTGCTACCACGCCCGGCTAATTTTTTGATTTATTGTAGAGATGAGGTCTTGCCAAGTTGCCCAGGCGGGTCTTGAACCCGCTGGTTCAGGCAATCCACTCACCTCAGCCTCCCAAGTGCTGGGATTACAGCTGAACCACTGATCCAGGCTCTGCCTGCTTTTTTATAAAGAGATATAAAAACAAAACAGATGGATCTGTGGCAGAGATCTTATATGTCCCTTTATACAAACAATTTATAGTCACCTTGCATTACTGACCTATGATATTCCCACTTTTATTATGAAGCACTGCCCTATCAGTATTTGTGTTTCCTTTTGCAAACCTTATCTTTTTTCCCATAATTTTAGAAGTAGATTGAATTTAGGCTAGTCTAGTGCCAATGCAGCACCATTGGCACTGAGCTCAAGTGAGGAGGGGAGAGGTAGGATGGCATCCTTCGTGGTGGCACACTCTTTACCTTGACTGCTTAAACCTAACCTGAGGTGGCTCCCAAAGAAGATTGGCTCTTTGTGTGTGTGTGTGTGTGTGTGTGTGTGTGTGAGATGCTGAATTTTTGTTTTTTGTTTTTTGTTTGTTTTTTTAGTTATAGTCTTACTCCATTGCCCAGGCTGGAGTACAGTGGCATGCTCACGGCCACCCCAGCATTGACCTGCTGGGCTCTGGCGATCCTTCCACCTCAGCCTTCCAAGTAGCTGGAACTGCAGGCGCATGCTACCACGCCTGGCTACAATGTCTGGCTAATTTTTTTTGTTGTGGAGATGAGGTCTCGCCAAGTTGCCCGGGCTGGTCTCGAATCCGCGGACTCAGGCAATCCACCCACCTCAGCCTCCCAAAGCATTGGGATTACAGGCTGAGCCACCAAGCCCAACCAGAAATATTCTTAATAGTCAAAACTGGAAACAATCAAAATGTCCATTTACTGGTGAATGGAGAAAAATAATGTGGCATGTCCATACAATGGGATACTGTTCAGCAATAAAAAGGAATTACTACTGATATATGCTACAACATGGATGAATCTCAAAAACACTACTATGCCAGGTAAAGGAAGGCAGATGTAAGAGACTACATATTGTATTATTCCATTTATTTGAAATGCCCACAAAAAGCAAATCAATTAAGGAAGAAAGCAGATGAGTAGCTACCTAGGGCTGAGGGTAGGAGTGGGAACGAAAGCAAACAGACAGGAAGGAACTTTCTCGGGGGATGAATTATGTTCTAAACTCAAAAAAAAAAAAAAGAATATTGCTGCTATGAACACTCACCTACAAGTCTTTGTGTGGACATATATTTTCATTTATTTGGGGTGGAGTGAAATTGCTGGATCATGTAATTTTGCTTAACTTTTTAAGGAATTGCAAAACTGTTTTCTGAAGTGGTTGCACCATTTTACATTCCTATTAGCAATGTATGAGGATGCATGCCAATTTCTCCATGTCCACATCAACATTTGATATTGTCTTTTTTATTATAGCAATCCCAGTGGTTGTATAATAGTATTCTATAGTTTTGATTTACATATCTATAATGTCTAATGATGTTAAATGTCTTTTTTTCCCAGAACCTCCAAGCAAGAAGTATCTTTTATTTTTAAACATGATTATTATCCATTTATATATATCTTTTTTGGTGCTCAAAAAGGACCAATATTAAGTCCCAAAAGGCCCATTGCCCAAGACTGTTGCACTGGGAATTAAGATTCAACATAAATTTTGGAGAGGGCATAAACATAGCATGTCTTTTGTAGGGCAAAAATTTTTAATTTTGATGAAACCCAACTTATCCATTTTTTTTCTTTAACGGATCATGCTTTTGAAGTCACAGTTAAGAGTGCTTAGCCTAACCGATGGTCTTGACAATTTTCTATGTTTTTTTCTAGTGATTTTACAGTTTTAATTCTTACATCTAGTTCTATGGTCCTTTTTGAGTTATTTTTGCATGTGGTGTGAAGTATGGGTATACGTTATTTTTATTTATTTATTCATTTATTTGAGTCGAAGTCTCACTCTGTCATCCTGACTGGAATACAACGACACACTCATGGCCACCCCAGCATCGACCTGCTGGGCTCAGGTGATACTTCTGCCTCAGCCTTCCAAGTGACCAGAACTAAAGGAGCGTGCTACCACGCCTGACTAATTTTTTTTTTTTTAACTGTAGAGATGCGGTCTCACCAAGTTGCCCAGGCTGGTTTTGAATCCCCAGGCTCAGGCAATCCTCTCGCCTCGACCTCCCAAAGTGCTGGGATTACAGGCTTGAGCCACTGCGCCCAGCCTGGTATATGTTATTTTTTTTCTTCTTTTTCTAATTTTTTGGGGGAGCATATCTGTTCATTTGTCCCATCACCATTTGTTAAAAAGACTCTCCTTCCCTATTGAATTGTCTTGGCACCTTTGGTAAAAATTCATTGGCCAGCCGGGCTCGGTGGCTCAGCCTGTAATCCCGTGCCTTTGGGAGGCTGAGGTGAGTGGATTGCCTGAGCCCGCAGGTTCGAGACCCACCTGGGCAGCGAGACCTCATCTCTACAATAAATCAAAAAATCAGCCGGGCGTGGTAGCGCATGCCTGTAATTCCGGCTACTTGGAAGGCTGAGGCGGAAGGATCGCCGGAGCCCAGCAGGTCGAGGCTGCGGTGGCCGGGAGCGGCAACTGCACTCCAGTCTAGGCGACCGAGTGAGACTCCAACTCAAACAAACAAACAAACAAACAAAAATTCATTGGCCATAAATATAAAGATTTATTTTTGTACTCTCAATTCTGTTTCATTTATCTGTGTGCCTATTCGTGTGCCAGTTACTTGATTACTTGTCTGCTGTGGCTTTCTAGTAAGTTTAAGATTGGATAGTGTTGATACTACAACTTTATATTTTTTCAAAACAGTTCTTGAAGCAATTTGAAACTAGATCCTTTGAATTTCCAAATAAATTTGAGGTTCAGTTTATGAATTGCTTCAGAAAGCCTGCTGGGATTTTGATAGGAATTACACGGAATATATCAGTCAATTTGGCAAGAACTGCAATCTTGGCAGTGTTAAGTCTTCTACTCTTTTTTTTTTTTGGAGTTGGAGTCTCACTCCATTGCCCAGGCTGGAATGCAGTGGCACGCTCATGGCCACCCATTGTTGACCTGCTGGGCTCCGACGATCCTTCCACATCAGCCTTCCAAGTAGCCGGAACTACAAGCGTGTGCTACCCTGCCTGGCTAACTTTTAAAAATTTATTGTAGAGATGAGGTTTTGCCAAGTTCCCCGGGCAGGTCTCAAACCTGCAGGCTCAGGCAATCCACTCACCTCGGCTTCTCAAAGTGCTGGGATTACAGGCTGAGCCACTGAGCCCGGCAGTCTTCTAGTCATTTTGTGTCTCTCTCTCTTTTTTTTTTTTTTTTCCTGGTTTTTTTGGGGTTTTTTGAGTTGGAGTCTCACTCTGTCGCCCAGACTGGAGTGCAGTGGCCGCCCCTGGCCACCGCAGCCTCGACCTGCTGGGCTCCGGCGATCCTTCCGCCTCAGCCTTCCAAGTAGCTGGAACTACAGGCACGCGCTACCATGCCCAGCTAATTTTTTGATTTATTGTAGAGACAAGGTCTCACCAAGTTGCCCAGGCAGGTCTCGAACCCGCGGGCTCAGGCAATTCACTCACCTCAGCTTCCCAAAGCGCGAGATTACAGGCTGAGCCACCGAGCCCGGCTTATGTCTCTCTGTTTATTTAGATCTTTTTAAATTTCTTTCAGTGATAGCTGGGCTCAGTGGCTCAGACTGTAATTCCATGCCTTTGGGAGGCTGAGGTGAGTGGATTGCCTGAGCCCGCGGGTTCGAGACCTGCCTGGGCAGCGAGACCTCATCTCTACAATAAATCAAAAAATCAGCCAGGTGTGGTAGCACACGCCTGTAGTTCCAGCTACTTGGAAGGCTGAGGCGGAAGGATCGCCGGAGCCCAGCAGGTTGAGGCTGCAGTGGCCGGTAGCGGCCGCTGCACTCCAGTCTGGGTGACAGAGTGAGACTCCAACTCAAAAAAAAAAAAAAAAAAAAAAATTTCTTTCAGTGGTGTTTTGTGCGTTTTGCATACAAATCCTGCATTTCTTTTTTAAATGTAATCCTAAGTATTTTATTCTTTTTTGAAATGTTGGTTACAGAATTGTTTTCTTAATTTTATTTTGTATTGCTTCTTATTAGTATATAGAAATACAATTTATTTTTGTATACCATGTGTACTTGTTAAACTTATATATTAATTCTTATAGCTTTTAGTAGGTTCCTTGGCATTTTCTATATACTGTATCATGTTATCTGTGAATAGACAGTTTTATATTTTCCTCTCTAATTTGAGTTCTGTTCATTTTGTTTGTTTCAACACTGCATTGATTAGAATACACAGTACAGGGCCGGGCTTGGTGGCTCAGCCTATAATCCCAGCACTTTGGGAGGCTGAGGCTAGTGAATTGCCTGAGCCCGCGGGTTCGAGACCCGCCAGGGCAACTTGGCGAGACCTCGTCTCTACAATAAAATAAAAAACTAGCTGGGTGTGGTAGCGCACACCTGTAGTTCCAGCTACTTGGAAGGCTGAGGCGGAAGGATCGCTGGAGCCCAGCAGGTTGAGGCTGCAGTGGCCGGGAGCATGCCACTGCACTCCAGTCTGGGCGACAGAATGAGACTCCAACTCAAAAAAAAAAAAAAAAGAATACTCAGTACAGTGTCAAATAGAAGTGGCAAGAATAGACATCCTTGACCTGTTTCTGATCTTAGGGGGAAATATTTTACCATTAAATATGATGTTAGCTATGGGTTTTGGGTAAGTAACCCTTTATCAAGTTGGAGATGATTCCTTCTATTCCTGTTTCATTTCAAGTTTTTATTATGAAATGGTATTGGATTTTGGATTTTGTAATGCTTTTTCTGTATCTACTCAGATGATCACATGGTTTTTATCCTTTGTTAGCATGGGGTATTATTGAGTTAATTATTGGAATATAAACCAACCTTGCATTCCTGTGGGAAATCCCTTTTGGTCATGGTATATAATCATTTTTATATGTTACTAGATTTGGTACACTAATATTCTAAGGATTTTGTTATTTTTATAACTGCTCTAAGGTTTTCTTTTTTTGTGATGCCTTTGTTTAACTTGTAATTAGGTAAATGTTGCCCAATTCAAATGTTGCCCAAAGAGAATTAGGTGGGAAATGGCTCCTCCTTTCTGTTTCCTGAAATAATTTGTGAAAGATTTGTTATTTCTGTCTTTGAGTATTTGATAGAATTCAACAGTGAAAGCCTTTTGGTCCTTGGGTTTTCTTTGTGGGAAGATTTTTTATAACAAATTCAGCTTTCTTACTTGCCATAAAACTGTTCAGATTTTCTGTTACTTGTTGTGTCAATTTTCACAATTTGTGTCTTTCTAGGAATTTATCCAATTTATCTAAGTCTTCTAATATGTCAACATAAAATTGTTCATAATATTTCCTTGTAATTCTTTTTATTTATTTAGAGCTGACAGTGATATCCTCTCATTCATTCATTCCTGATTTTGGTAAATTGTGTCTTCTGCTTTTTTCTTGATCAGTAATTTTGTCAGCTTTTCTGATTGTTTTGAAAAACTGTGGCTCTGGCAAGATGTACATGTACAGGCTGCTTAAGGAACACTTTAAAAAGTATTTAAATCATTTATTTGCAATTGATGTGGGACTAATGGAGATTATTTAAATTTTTTATTTTAAAGATGTGGGATGCAATTCAAGATTAAGTAGATAAATGGTCATCATACAGGTAAAGTTTGGGCCTCTCTTTGATCCCTACTTCGTCTGGTTTGAGATCAGTACACTTATTGTTGTTATGTGCTCCCCATCTTCAGCAGTGTCCTGTTACTGCCAAACCCTATCTTATAGTTTTATGATAAATGTTCAGGGTCCGTGTATGAGTGAGAACATGCGGTTTTTATTTTATTTATTTTTTATAGTGACCATTCTGATGGTTGTGAGATGGTTGTGAGATGTTCACACATTATTTCTGATGGTTGTGAGATGTTCACATATTATTACATTGTGGTTTTTATTTGCATTTCCCTAATGATTAGTGATGTTTGGTACCTTTTTATGTACGCACTGGCCATCTTCTTTGGAGAAGTGTCTATTCAAGTTTTACCAGCTCTTTTTAATTTTTTTTATTTTTGAGTTAGGATCTCACATTGTTGCTGGAGTGCAGTGGAGTGATCATAGTTCACTGCAACCTCAGACTCCTAGGCTCAAGTGATCCTCCCACCTTAGCCTCCCAAAGTGCTAGGATTAAAGGTATGAGCCGCTATACCTGGCCCATTTTTAAATTGGAGTACTTCTTTTTGTTGTTGTTAAATTGTGGGCGTTTCTTATATATTCTAGATATTAACTTCTCATCATATATGTGATTTCCACATATAGGCATACCTTAAAAATATTGTGGGTTTGCTTCCAAACCAGGATAGTAAAGTGAGTCACACAAATTTTTTGGTTTCTCAGTGCATATAAGTTATGTTTTAGTCTGTAGCTTATACTATAGTCTACAAAGTGTGCAAAAGCATTATGTTTAAAAACACAATGTACTTAACTAAAAAATAATTTATTCCTAAAAAATGCTAACAATTACCTGAGCCTTCAGTGACACTTTCTCTTTTTTGCTGGTGTAGAGTCTTGCCTTGATTCTGATGGTTGCTGACTGATCAGGGTGATGGTTGCTGAAGGCTGGGTGGCTGTGGCAGTTTCTTAAAATAAGACACCAGTGAGCTTTCTGCATAAATTGACCCTTTCATGAAAGACTGCTCTGTCGCATGTGATGCTGTTTGATCGCATTTTACCTATTGTAAAACTTCTTTCAAAATTAGAGTCAGTCTTTTCAAACCCTGCTGCTACTTTATCATCTAAGTTTATGGAATGTTCTAAATCCCTTCTTGTCATTCCAACAATGTTCACAGGATCTTTAAAAAAATTTTTTTGAGTTGGAATCTCTCTCTATCGCCCAGGCTGGAGTGCCGTGGCATGCTCACAGCCACCCTAGCATCAACCTGATAGTCTCAGGCGATCCTTCTGCCTCAGCCTTCCAAGTAGCCAGAATTACAGGCGTGCACTACCATGCCTGGCCAATTTTTTATTTATTGTATAGACGAGGTCTCGCCAAGTTGCCTGGGCTGGTCTCGAACCCTTAGGCTCAGGCAATCCACTTGCCTCGGCCTCCCAAAGTGGTGGGATTACAGGCTGAACCACCGAGCCTGACCTATAGCATCTTTACTGGGGTAGAATTCCATCTTATGAAACTACTTCCATTGCTCATCCCTAAGAAGCAACTCATCTGTGAGATTGCACAACTCAGTCACATCCTTAGACTCCATTTCTAATTCTAGTTCTCTTGATATTTCCACAGTTGCAGTGAATTCTTACACTGAAGTTCTGAACCCCTCAAAATCACACATGAGAGTTGGAATCCACTTCTTCCCAGCTCCTGTTAATGTTGATATTTTGACTTCATTCCAAGAAGCATGACTGTTCTTAATAGTATCTAGACTGGTGAATCCTTTCCAGAAGATTTTCAGTTTACTGTCCCGAGGTCCATTAAAGGAATCACTATCTAGGGCAGCTATAGCCTTACAAAATGTGTCTCTAAATAATAAAACATCAGACCAGGACTGTGACTTATGCCTGTAATCCCAGCACTTTGGGAGGCCAAGGCGGGAGAATTGCTTTAGCCCAGGAGTTTGAGACCAGCCTAGGCAACACAGCAAGACCTTGTCTCTACAGAAAATCAAAATATTAGCTGGATGTGATGGCACACGCCTGTAGTCTCAGCTACTTGGGAGACTGAGGCAGAAGGATCGTCAGAGCCTCTGAAGTTGAGGTTGTGGTAAGCAGTGATGGTGCCACTGCACTGCAGCCTGGGAGACAGAGTGAGACCTCGACTAAAAAACATTTAAGCCAGGTGCAGTGGCTAATGTCTGTCTGTAATCCCAGCACTTTGAGAGGCGGAAGTGAGAGGATTGCCTGATCTCAGGGGTTCAAGACCAGCCTGAACAACTTGATGAGACCTCGTCTTTACAATAAATCAAAAAATTAGCCAGTTGTGTTGGTGCATGCTATAGTTCCAGCTATTGGAAGACTGAGGCAGAAGGATCTCCTGAGCCCAGCAGGTCAGTGCTGCAGTGGCCATAAGCATGCCACTGCACGCCACTGCACTACAACCCAGGTGACAGAGTGAGACTCCGACTCAAAAAAAAAAAAAGAATAAAATAAATAAATAAATTTGAAAGCTGAAATTACCTTTTGATGTATGGGCTGCAGAATGGATGTTGTGTTCACAGGCATGAGGACGATATTCATCTCCTTATACAGCTCCATCATAGTGACTAGACGCATTGTCAGTGAGCAGTATTCTTTTGAAAGGAATCTTTTTTTCTTCTGAGCAGAAGGTCTCAGCAGTTGGATGTTGTACTACAGTGAGGTAAAGGTGTTTAGTAAACCATTCTGTAAACAGATGTGCTGTCATCCAATTGTTTTGGTGCCCCAAAACAATTACAGTAGTGACATCAAAAGTTCATGATTACAGATTAACATAACATATATAATAATAATAATGAAAATGTTTGAAATACTGTGAAAACTACCAAAATATGACACAGAGACACAAGATGAGCACATGCACAGTGCTCTGTAAATGAAACAACCATGCCTGGTATAATTCTAAAGGGCCCTAGGATTTTAGGATGGTAAATGAGTACTGGCTTGCACTTGAAGTCACCAGCTGCATTAACCACTAGCAAGAGAGACAGCTTGTCTTTTGAAACTTTGAAACGAGGCATTCACTTCTCTTCTCTAACTATAAAAGTCCTAGATGGCATCTTCTAGTTGAAGTCTGTTTCCTCTGCATTGAAAATCTGTTTTTTGGTGTAAACACCTTCATCAACAATTGATCTTGTGGATAACTTCTTCCAGCTTCTGTATTGACTTTTGCTGCTTCACCTAGCACTTTTATGTTATGGAGATGGCTCCTTTCCTTAAACCTCATGAACCAACCTCTGCTAGCTTCCAAATTTTCTCCTGCAGCTTCCTCACCTCTTTCAGCCATCACGGAATTAAAGAGAGTTAGGGCCTTGCTCTGGGTTAGGCTTTGGCTTAAGAGAATATTGTGACTGGTTTGATCTTCTATCCAGACCACTCAAACTTTCTCCATATCAGCATTAAGGCTGTTTCACTTTCTTACCATTCAGTGTGTTCACCGGAGTAGCACTTTTAATTTCCTTCAAGAACTTTTCCCTTGCATTTACAACTCAGCTAACTGTTTGATGTAGGAGACCTAGCTTTGAACCTGCTTTCGAGGTGCCTTCTTCACTAAGCTTAATCATTTCTAGCTTTTGATTTAAAGGGAGAAACATATGACTCTTCCTTTCACTTGAATACTTAGAGGCCATTGTAAGGTTATTAACTGGCCTAACTTTAATATTGTTGTGTCTCAAGTAATAGGGAGACTTGAGGAAAAGGAGAAAGATAGGGGAACATCCAGTCAGTGGAGCAGTCAGAACATACAAATTTATTAAGTTTGCTGTCTTTTATGGGTATGGTTCGTGGTACCCTTAAACAATTACAATAGTAACATCAAAAGTTCCTGATTACAGATCAGCATAACATATATAATACTATAATGAAAATGTTTGAAATATTGTGAAAATTACCAAAATGTGACAGAGAGACACAAAATGAGCACATGCATTGATAGATTTGCTTGATGAAAGATTGCCACAAGCCTTCAATTTCTTTAAAAAAAAAAAAGCATTATCTGCAAGGCACAATAAAGCAAAGTGCAATAAAATGTGGTATGCCTATATTTTCTCCCATTTTTAGGTTGCTTTTTCATTCTTTTGTGTCCTCTGTGCATCCATTTCATTTTTTTTCTTTTGTTGCATATGCTTTTCTTGTCATATTTTTTAAAAATTACCAAATTCAATGTCATGAAGCTCTTCTCCTGTGTTTTCCTCTAAAAGGTTTATGGTTTTAGTTTTTAATGTTTAGTTCCTTGATTCTTTTAGTTTATTTTTGTATATAATATAAGGTAAGGGCCCAGTTTTATTCTTTTGCATTGTGGACATTTTGTTTTCTCAGCATCATTTGTTGGAAACAGTGTTCTTTCCTCATTTAATGGTCTTAGCATCCTTATCAAAAATCATTTGATCATGAATGTTCATTCTGAATGCTCTCTTCTATGTCTTTATGTTCTTTTTTTTTTTGAGTTGGAGTCTCACTCTGTCACCCAGACTGGAGTGCAGTGGCTGCTCTCGGCCACCGCAGCCTCGACCTGCTGGGCTCCGGCGATCCTTCTGCCTCAGCCTTCCGAGTAGCCGAAACTACAGGCGCACACTACCACGCCGGCTGATTTTTGATTTATTGTAGAGATGAGGTCTCGCCAAGTTGCCCAGGCAGGTCTCGAACCCGCTGGCTCAGGCAATCCACTTACCTCAGTCTCCCAAAGGCGTGGGATTACAGGCTGAGCCACCAAGCCCAGCTGTCTTTATGTTCTTGCCATATTATTTTGCTTACTGTAGTTTATAATTAGTTTTAAAATTGGGAAGTGTGAAATCTTCAACTTTGTTCATCTTTTTTCAGATTATTTTGGCAATTTGATGTCCTCTGAGAGTCCATATAAATTTTAGGATGGATTTTTCTATTTCTGTAAAAAATTTGTTTGGGCCGGTTGAGGTTTTTTTTGCACCTTTGTCAAATCAGTTCACCCTAAGTACATGTTGCTATTTCTGGACTCTCTTCTTTCATTGATTCAATGAGTTATATCTTATAGCAATAACACAGATTTTATTAATAGCTTTATAGTATTAAAGTCAATTTTTGTCAGTCTTCCAGCTTTGTTCTTTTCTAAAATTTTTACGGCTAATCTCTGTCCTCTGCATTTCCATATATATTTTAGCATTAATTTATTTTCTACCAAACAAAGAGATGCTGGTATTCTGGTTGGGATTGCATTGAATCTATAGATCAATTTGTAGGAAAATTACATGTTAATGATCTTAAATGTTCTGATTCATGAACATGGTATGTCTTTTTGTAAAGCCTTTAGTTTCTGTCAGGAATGTTTTATAGTTTATGGTGTGGAGACTTTGCTTATCTTTTGTTAAATTTATTTGTAATTGTTCTATTTTTTCTTGGTGTTATAAATTTTTTTATATTTTATTTCCAAATTGTTTGCTGCTAGTATCTCAACATTTAATAAATATTTTTGTATCTTACAGCATTGATATAATTGGTATAATCACCTATTAGTTTTTGTTTTGTTTTGCAGGATTCATTAAGAGGACAGAAAAGCTCCCACAGTGGGAGGGGACACAAGGGGGTTGCCCCACCTATTAGTTTTATAGTTGTTTTGTACATTTTTAGAGTCTGTAGGATTTTCTTTGTAAATAATTATGTTGTCTTTGAATAAAGATAGGCTTACTTCTTTTTTGATCTTTTTGCCTTTTACTTTTCTTACCTTATCACACTGGCAGTGTTTTCCAGTACAGTGTCAAAAAAAAAAAAAAAGGATTAGAAAAATAATCTTTGCCTTGTTCTGAATCCTAATGGGAAGCAATATTTTAACATTTCATTTTAGCTCCAAATTTTGTATAGATTTAAAAATCTAAACTCATCTCTTGGCTACAGAAACAATATGAATCTCTTGCCAGAGGATGGATGCCTAACCTTTATCTAGTATTGTGCTGTCCTATTGGACATTAGCTACATGAAGCTGTTTAAATTTCAATTAAAATTAGATAAAAGAAGCCGGGCTCGGTGGCTCAGCCTGTAATCCTGCGCCTTGGGAAACTGAGGTGAGTGGATTGCCTGAGCCCATGGGTTCAAGACCCGCCTGGGCAACTTGGCGAGATCTCATCTCTACAATAAATCAAAAAAACTCAGCCGGGCATGGTAGCGCGCACCTGTAGGTCCAGCTACTTGGAAGGCTGAGGTGGAAGGATCGCCGGAGCCCAGCAGGTAGAGGCTGCGGCGGCCAGGAGCGGCCACTGCAATCCAGTCTGGGTGACAGAGTAAGACTCCAACTAAAAAAAAAAAAAAATTAGATAAAAGTAAAAATTTAGTTCCTGAAGTGTGTCTTGCTAGATACATTTTAAGTGTTTAATAGCCACATCTAGTGATTATCTTACTATAATGGATGCAAATATAGAACATTTCCAACATTGCAGAAAATTATATCTGATGCACTGGTCTAGAATTTAAGACATAGCAACCCTGTTTTGTGGTGAAGTTAGTTTAATGTGAAGGGATGGTTGTGTTCTTTCCTGAAAGTGGGAGACAATACACAGAAAGGATATCTTATGTTCTTGCTGGTTTATTTAGAAAAGTATTTTATAAGTAGAAGAAACCAGTCTAAAACTTTCTCTTTAGATTTGCTTCAGTGAAACTAATTTCTAATTGTTATTCCTACATTCTATAAGTGTTCACACACTTTTACCTTCTTCTGAAACAAACTCTAATGTATGTGAGGTGCCTCTCAATGTTTTAACATCAAATATTGTTAATTATTACTCAGGCAGCTTTTCCCTCCGTTAATCAGATTAGCTTTAAGTAGTACAACCTATAGTACTATTAAAAGGATTCAGAATTAAGAGTATAGGAATCTGTCTTTCAGATTTGTAATTTAAATTTCTCTTATCTCTATCATATACTAGCTGGGAAGACACTTCAAATCTTTAATATTGAGATGAAGAGTAAACTGAAGGCTCATACTGTGGCAGAAGAGGTGGTTTTCTGGAAATGGATTTCTATGAACACTGTTGCCTTGGTGACTGAGACCACAGTCTACCACTGGAACATGGACGGTGACTCCCAGCCCATGAAGATGTTTGATAGACATGCCAGCCTGGCAGGGTGCCAGGTGATTCACTACCGAACTGATGAGCATCAAAAGTGGCTGCTTCTCATTGGCATCTCTGCTCAGGTAAGCCATGGGCTGCCTCTGGGGCCTGATCTGAACTATCTTGGAAGGCTAATAGTAGAATAGAATGGTTAAGCCACTTGAGGTTGGTATAGGTGTAATACAGAAGTATGCCTGAGTCTAAAATAAATAGAGATTACAAAGAAATCTGAACTTTGAATCAAATAATTTTAATTCAACTTTAGTCCATTACTACTGTATTCTATCTGGTTATTGGTGTTTATTTTGTAACTATTTCTGGGACAGTTTTGAGAAGTGAATTGTTGAGGAATTTTATAGAGCAACTTGGAACTTACAGATTTATAAGAAGTATTCTTTAAGTGCTATTTTAAAGACTTAATAGAATGTTACTAACTCATGTCCTTTTATAATGCTAAATTTGACTGAACCTTGGAAATAGATATATATTTTTTTGAGTTGAAGTTTCACTCTGTCGCCCAGACTGGAGTGCAGTGGCACGCTCCCGGCCACCGCAGCCTCGACCTGCTGGGCTCTGGCGATCCTTCTGCCTCAACCTTCCAAGTAGCAGGAACTAAAGGCTCGCACTACCATGCCCAGCTAATTTTTTGATTTATTGTAGAGATGAGGTCGGCCAAGTTGCCCAGATAGGTCTCAAACCCGCAGGCTCAGGCAATCCACTCACCTCAGCCTCCCAAAGCACAGGATTACAGGCTGAGCCACGGAGCCCGGCTGAACCTTGGAAATATTAAACTAAGTGAAAGACATCATTCACAAAAGGCCACATATTGCACGATTCCAGTGAAATGTTCCAGTGAAATAGTCCAATCTATAGACATAGTAAATAGATATGTAGTTGCTTAGGACTGAGGGTAAAATGTGGGAGATGGGGATGAGGCTTGACTGCCATTAGAGTTTCTTTTAAAGGATGAAAGTGTTCTAAAATTACATCATAGTGATGACTGCACAACCCTGTGGATATACTAAAAACATTGAGTGGTATGCTTCAAACAGATGGGTTGTATGAGATGTGAATTATATCTCAATAAAGCTTTTAAAAATACCCTGGGAATTATGCCTCTTTACAAGGAAATCATCATGTTTGAGGAATATAGAGCAAAAAAGATTATAAATCACAAAGTTACTTGTATATGCTGTACTGACTTTTACCCAACAGCAACAACAAAAAATCCCAAGCATTTAACAGTAACATAAAATCTCGTGGACATAAAGATAGACATGTAAGCCAATGAAAGAGAATTGAGAGTCCGGGAATAAACCCATACACCTATGACCAATTAGTTTTTTTTACAAGGATGTTAAGACTGTTCAATGGAGAAAGAATAGCCTCTTCAACCATGGTTGCTGGGACAACGAATTATCCACATCCAAAAGAATGGAGTTGGCCACCTACCTCACACTATATATGAAAATAAGCTCAAAATAGATTGAGGACCTATAAGACTCTTAGAAGAAAACATAGGGAGAAAGCTTCATGACTTTGGGTTTGGCATGGATTCTTAGATATAACACTAGAAGCCTGAACAACAACAAAAATAGATAATTTGGACTTCATCAAAATTTAAAACTTTTGTGCATCAAAGGATGCTGTCAAGAACATGAAAAGACAGTGATAGAGATAATATTTGGAAGTCATATATCTAATAAGAGTCAACTTTCCACAATATATAAAGAATACAACTCAACAAAAAGTCAACCTAATTAAAAAATGGGCAAAGATATATCTCCAAAGAAGATATACAAAATAGTCAACAAGCACATGAAAATATGCTCAACATCATTAGTAATTAGGAAAATACAATTTATTTATTTATTGAGTTGGAGTCTCACTCTGTCACCCAGACTGGAGTGCAGTGGCCGCTCCTGGCCACTGCAGCCTCGCCTGCTGGGCTCTGGCGATCCTTCCGCCTCAGCCTTCCGAGTAGCCGGAATTACAGGCATGCACTACCATGCCCGGCTGATTTTTTGATTTATTGTAGAGATGAGGTCTCGCCTGCCCAGGCGGGTCTCGAACCCGCGGACTCAGGCAATCCACTCACCTCAGCCTCCCAAAGGCGCGGGATTACAGGCTGAGCCACCAAGCCCGGCGGGAAAATACAATTTAAACCCACAGTGAAGTACCACTTTACACTTGCTAGATGGTTGTAGTTTTTACAAAATGGAAAATAACAAGTGTTAGCAATGATATGGAAAAATTTAGAACCCTCATATGTTAATGGTAGGAATGTAAAACGGATCAGATGCTGTGGAAAACAGTTTGGTGGTTCCTCAAAATTAAAGGTAGAATCATCATTTGATCTAGCAGTTCCCCTGCTAGGTATCTACCCAAGAGTAATGAAAATGTGTCCACACAAAAACTTTTACACAGATGTTCATAACGGCACAACCCAAATGTTCACCAACAGGTGAATGGGTAAACAAATTGTGGTACATGCATACAATGGAATATTACTTGACCCTAAAAGTGAATGAAGTATTGATACATGCTACAAAATGGATAAACCTCCAAAACCTTACTAAGTGAAAGAAGTGAGACCACAAAAGGTCACATAGTATATTATTGCATTTATATGAAATATTTAGAATAGGTAAGTCTATAGAGACATAAGGCAGATGGGTGATTGCCAGGGAATGGGCGTAACGGGGACTGGAGACTGTTTAATTGGCACAGGGATTTCTTTTGGGTGATGAAATGTTTTTAGCTATATAGAGGTGTTGGTTTACAACATTGTGTATGTACGAAATGCCATTTAATCATACACTTTTAAATGGTTAAGTTTATGTTTTGTGAATTTCACCTCAACATAAAAAACGGGGGAAGTATGAGAACATAGTTTACCAACTCCTGTCAAGACCTGTTTCCATTTGAAATAACTTTAGTACCTGTCACTTGGTTAGCTCTTACTCCAGCTTTGGTATCACTTTGGGAAACCCTTTTTGACTGACTGGTCTGGGTGAGATGACACAGTATCTTGCTCTCTCCTGTATCATAGCAGTCAGCATCCTGTATTGCAGTTGCTTGTGTATTTGCCAGAAAGCCTCACTCTCTCTCCTTGAGGGAAGGACCTGTGTGATATCATTTTACTTACCTTAGCCCCTAACATGGTGGCTAACACAACAAAATGTGTTTGTGCTTTAAATCCTTGCCTGCTTCTGTCCTCGACATGCCTTTACCCAAATTTGGCACATTTAATACTCAGCAGCCCCGTGAGATGGGCTTTACCTGGATGCCCAAGGCTTAGAAGCAGGCTGTTGGCCCAAGGCCACACATGCAGCCTCTGGGTCTATGAGAAGAGCCCGGATCTCTAGCCTTGACCTCACGTGTCCTCTCTGCTCTGCCTTTGTCTTGACTTCAGTTGAGGCTTCTCCAGCTTGGGACTCAAATATATGTCATCATGTTATTAGGAATCTTCCCATAGCTTCCTGGGGAAGGTGAATTTTGTATCATCCTTTTGATTTTCATTTTTATTTTCTTTTTCACTTTTCTATGAGAGTACAGATCATTTGACTGGGTGTAGGGGAGGCCAAGACAGGATTGCTTGAGCCTAGGAGTTTGAGACCAGCCTGGGCAACATAGCAAGACCTCATCTCTACAAAACAAAAACAAGTAAGCTGAATGTGATGGCATATGCCTGTAGCCCCAGCTACTCAGGAGACTGCGGGACAAGGATCTCCTGAGTCCAAGAGGTCGAGAGGTCGAGGCTGTAGTGAGCCATGATCATGCTACTGCACTCCAGCCTGGGCGACAGAGTAAGACCCTCCAATCAAAAAAAAAAGAATGCAGACTGTCTGTTGGCTGTCCCTTACTTCCCCCTGTTTCTAGCATTCAGCAACCACTTATCTACTTTCTGTCTCTGGATTTCCCTATTCTGAATGTTTTGTAAGTGGAATCAGACAGTATGAAAGAAGCCAGTCTTTTGTGATTAGCTTCTTTCCCTTAGTATGTTTTGAAGGTTCAGTTTTATTTTTGTTTTTGTTTAAATCCTCTGCCTCAGGTTGAAGAAAAGATTTTTAAAGGCAAGAAAGTCAAAGTCTTTGTTTTTTCATTTTAAGGAGATGTGAATAGGTGGAGAGTAAACTGGGGATATGAATTTTATCTGCAAACTACATGGGGGCTCACTCGGCATACATGGTTATTTGAATGTTGAATTACAGGAGGCTTGAACTGTGATGTTTTTATGTTGGTTTTTTGAGCATGTTAGCTTTTTGAGCATTTGACACTGGATATAAATGTACTGACATTTTTTGCTACAAAATTCAAGTTTTTTTAAAAATAAAAGTTCTGAGTTTTATAAAATGTATTTGTCTTCTTGGTTTGATTAATTTAAAATTAATTATTTAAATTTATTAATTTAATAATATTAGCAATTTTTGCTACTTATAAGTTTCAGAAAGCACAATTTTTAAAATTCCTCATGCTCTCATCCCCCTTGATTTAACTACTGTTAATATTTTGGGGTTTTTCCTTCAAAAGTATAAGACTTACTTTTTGTGAAAAGATGCACAAACAAGCACATATATTTAATAAATTAGGATCATCTTCTTTGTAGTCTTATTTTTGCTGTCTTTCACATCAAATTCAGTATTATATTATGCTTTAATTGATAATAGATTTAATTTTTATTAGAGGTAGTCTCTCTATGAGATTTTATTTTAGAAATGTTTTAAGAATTATTTATGTTCATCTCTTTTCTCTCCTTTTCATGGCAAAATATTTTTTATTAGCAAAACCGTGTGGTTGGGGCCATGCAGCTCTACTCTGTGGACAGGAAGGTCTCACAACCCATAGAAGGCCATGCTGCCGCCTTTGCAGAGTTCAAGATTGAGGGGAATGCCAAACCTGTCACTCTTTTCTGCTTTGCTGTACGTAGCCCCTCAGGAGGCAAGGTAAGATCCACTCCAATTTGGATCCTCTCCCTGAGAAAAGTGTCTTGAATTGGTGTTAGGAGCCTGTATGTTTATCATTGGAATGCCTGCAAGTGCCTGTTAAAGGAAGGGTGTTAGCAGTGTTTAGAACCACTCACCTTGATGCACACATTGGTGACTTGGCAGCAATCTGTGCATAAAATTAGTAACCTGAAGATATCTGCTGATTCATTGGTCCCTTTCCCCTTAAAAAATCCTCTTATGCAGATTGTACTGAGATGCGGCTTAAACGTAAGAGAGGCGATTTCTCAGGATCAGTCTCATGGAGGGGACAGCTGTGAAATCATTAGGGCAGTGCCAGCCTTGCCACGAGGCATGCCTCCTATGTCACCCAAGGTATAGTTCTACCCAGGTGATTGAGGGGTGGCCCAGGAAGACTACAGAGAGATGAGACTATACCTGGGAGCAAATTGAGCTTTATTAGGCTCAGGGACGTGGCTGGCACCTGTTTGGCAGGGCTGCTGTGGGCAAAGGTATGGAGGTGGAAATGTTAATGACTCGCGGAGATGTGGGGTCCTGCTGGTGTTGTCTCAGTCACTTGGAGAGCTGCTTCAAAACAGAATACCTATCCCAGTACACTGTCAGCAAAAATACTTGTTCATTAGTACTGAAATATTCTTCAAAGAAGTATCTCTTTGAATACTTTGGTCTCCTATTGAGTAACATACTTACTTTATATCCGCCTTAGTTTGAGAACCAGTTGGAAAATAGGAGTCAGGTCAAATGTCAGGCTTGTTGCCAATTAAGCTGAATAAGAATACTGATATTAGTTATGTGACCCAAAGAACTTGCTACCTTGTCACCTTAGAATGGGTAGACCACCTCTTCACTGACACGGCTGAACAGTACCCGCCCCACAGAGCTTCACCTTAGCTAAGTTTGTGTATTTGCTTAGGCTTCCCCTCCTAGCCTGTCTCTCAGTGCTCCTCCTCTGCTTCTCTAGGTATCTTTTTTCCCCACCTCTCTCTGCCTGGCCAAATCTAGACTGTCCTCAAAGGATATACTTGTCCATTTCCTCTGCTAAACCCACCCTCTCACCCTTGTTGTTTTGTGTTTCTCATTGACATCTGCTTGTGATTTTTCTCCAGACTTGTTTTAGCTGTGGTATCTTTAGATGAAAGTTATTGGAAGGGACCTATGTAGGTCAAAAACTTGGACCTGTTTTGATAAAGGCAGGAATGGGCCCCTTCATCCACAGTCATTCCTCCAGAGTCTACACAGATTCTTACATCCCCCAGCATAACCTTGAAAAAAACCTTGGGCTCGTGCCATGGTCAGGCTGTTTCTTGATTTGGGGCTTCAGTGATGAGGTCTTGTCACCACGTGACCCTGGACTGTGTCCAGGAGGGCAGAGAGCAGACCTGGAAGGGACAGCAGATCCTGGCTGGAACCATTTGTTTCATGGACATCAGCATAGAGGCCCAGGGAGGGGGGAAGTGACTCTGCCGACATGCCAGAACTAATTTTCATGCCAGTAACAGGTTAGTGGGTAATCACAGGCATCCCAATAAAGGTGTTGTACTGCTTTGTTTGAATGCGAGTTTAGCATTAGTCATATATCACATGGACTTGAGGCATGGACATTCACTTCTGTGCCTTGGTTAGCATCTGTTTACCACCAAGAGTATTTCTCTGGAGTGATCCAGGCTCTCTCTTCTAGTTGCACATCATCGAAGTTGGACAGCCTCCAGCAGGTAACCAACCTTTTGTAAAGAAAGCTGTGGATGTGTTTTTCCCTCCAGAAGCACAGACTGATTTTCCAGTGGCTATGCAGGTACAGATGTGCTGCTCTCTAAACATTGTCATGTCCCAAAATATTCATTCTAGTACCTCCTGAGGTACAGGAGGCCACCATCTACAGTCCTCTTCTGTTGTCTCCCTCCACCAGAGGTCTTTGATGTGTTCAAATCATTTAGAGGGCTAGGACTTTGGTATGTGAACTGGAAGAGTCCTGTTCATAGAAAGGAGTGCCTCATCAGGGTGGATTAGGGCAGCAGGAGGCTTTCCAACTCATGTAGCAAAGTCCTAGGCCTTTTCCCTTTTGTTATAAAAGATTAGATGTTCACTGTATACAAGGATATTTAAAGAAGAAAACAGTCCTTTGTTGTTGAGCCAGTTGAATATAAAATCTATCAAAGATCTTACTACTTGTTATATAAAAAATATAGATATAAACCTTTTCTGAAAAAATTGAGATCATATTAAATATGTAAGATTATATAATCTATTTTCCATTTTACTATTTTGTCTTATAAAAATATACATTGTACATTTCCAAGACTATCAACAAATGTAAAAGCAGAATTTGATAACAGAAATCCTACTACTGTTGATAATTGTGATCACCCGTTTGGAAGTAACTTCACATATAGGCTTTTATGAAAATGACTTTGCATTAGCCTTTCTGCTTTATAACCTCTCTAGCTATGTTGTAGATCATTCTGTGGCAATAAAATACATGCATATGTTTTATTGTCTGCATCATCTGTTCTGTAGATGTGCCGTAATTCATTTAAACAAGCCCCTGTCAATGGGTATTTATGTTTACAACAAACACTTCTTGAAATGTTGTGATCCATACATCTTTGTGTATTAGTCCTAAAGTCTGAGAATAAATTCCTATCAGTGAAACTGCTGGGTCTGGGGCATGTCAGAGACTTCATGACCATGCCAGACAGTTTACATTCCTGCTGCACTCCCTTGTTAGCTGGACAGTGTACAATGGTTTTCATGTCTTTCCAAGGTAGAATGGATTTATCAGCCACTTATATGCATCTGATTAATTGCCTTTCTTTTTTGTTTTTTTGAGTCAGGGCCTTCTGTCACCCAGGCTGGAGAGCAGTGGCATGATAACAGCTTACTAGAGCCTCGAACTCCTGGGCTCAGGAGATCCTTCCACCTCAGCCTCCCAAATAACTGGAACTATATGAGTGCGCCACCAGGCTTGGCTAATTTTGGGGTTTTTTGTAGAGTCAAGGTCTCACTATGTTACCTTAGTCTCAAATTCCTGGGCTCAAGCAGTCCTCCCATGTTAGCCTCCCGAAGTGTTGGAATTACAGGCATGAGCCACATCCCCAGCTGCCTTTCTAATCTTTGTATTTTTAAAATTGAGATCTTTATCTTATTTTTAAGACTTCTCTGAGTTCTAGAATAGTCAGTGTCTAGTGTGTTTCAAATATTTTTCCCAGCCATAATCAATGGTGTGTTCCACTTTGTGGAAATTTTGCATTTTTTTATGCAGTAGTATCATGTTTTGAAAAGAATTCTGTACCCCAAGATGATCACAGTATTTACCTATATTTCCTTCCAGTGCTCTCTTAATAGTATTATTTTTAATTTAATATCTTTGCCAGGTGTGGTGGTTCATGCCTGTAGTCCCAACTACTTGGGAGGCTGAGGCAAGAGGATCACTTAAGCCCAGGAGTTGGAGTCTGCAGTGAACCGTGGTTGTGCCACTGAACTCCAGCATGGGTGACAGAGCAAAACCTCATCTAAATAAATAAGTAATTGACCCACTGGAATTTAATTTGCTCTAAAGAGTAAGATACCCATTTCTTTATCTTACTCCCCCAATCCCCAGATAACTAGCTGATTATATTAATCAATATATATTATATATTGATTAAAGCATCTATTTTCCACTGACATGTTACCTGCTCGTTTTTATTAAATTCTTATATATGATTCATTCTTTTTCAGGACTCTCAGTTAAGGTCCATTTGTCTCAATCAGACACGGTGGCTTATACCTGTAATCCCAGCACTTTGGGGGGCTGAGGCAGGAGGATTGCTTGAGCCCAGGAGTTCAAGACCAGTCTGGGCAATATAGCAAGACCTCATCTCTACAAAAAACAAAAACAGAAAAGTTAACCAGGTGCGATGGCATATGTCTGTAGTCCCAGATACTTGGGAGACTGAGGCGGGAGTATAACTTGAGCCCAGGAGTTTGAGGCTGCAGTGAACCATGATCGTACCACTACACTCCAGTCCGGGGAACAGAGTGAGACCCAACCCCTCCCCTAAGAAGTTCCATTTGTCTCTATTTCTTTATATGTTAATAGTATACTTTTAAAATTATTGCATGTTTTATAGTAATCTAATTGGGCAAATTGATTTGTCTTTTTCCAACCCCTTCAGGTTTTCCCACATGTTAAATATTTTTCTTTAAGAGTTGGTGGCTGTTGGCAAAGGTTAATAAGTGGTGGTGGAAGGCGGGCTAGAATGTGAACTCAGTGTTTGGAAGCTTTATTCAGGATTTTCCTTTTTTATGAACTCAAAGTTTGCTTAATGGGGTTTGGTTAGAAACTAGGAAAAGGATAGCTCTACCTGAAGGATATATAGAATAGCCTGTTTTTGTTCAACCTTTATTTGAGAGTGGTTGGCAAAGTATTGGCTTCAAAATAGTTCTCAATGGGATAGAACTTGAAATCCATGTCTCAGGGAAGCATTATTCCCACCAATAATCTCTTGGCCTGAGACACTCAAGAATCCCCTTCATAGCTGTGCGTGACTGCTCATGCCTATAATTCCAGCTACTTGGGAGGCTGAGGCAGGAGGATCACTTGAACACAGGAGTTTGAGACTGCAGTGAGCTATGATCATGTCGCTACACTCCAGCCTGGGTGACAGAGTGAGACCCTGTCTCTAAAAAAACCAAAAAGAATCCTTGCCTTTTCCTCCTTGCTTTCCCAACCTGTTGTTCTCTGTCTTCTTATATAGATTGGATCTAAACATGGTATTATTTACTTGATCACAAAATATGGCTATCTTCATATGTATGACCTAGAATCTGGTTTGTGCATCTACATGAACCGCATTAGTGCTGATACAATCTTTGTAACTGCTCCACATGAACCAACCTCTGGAATTATTGGTGTCAACAAAAAAGGACAGGTATATAACTCTGACATTTCATTTTTGATATTTTCTACTCACTGGGGACTGGTGCTTAAACTTTCCTTCTCCTCTAGAAAAGGTAGGTTAGCTACTGTTATTAAACTTGCCCTAGTCTCCCTTCTCCTTTGTATTGTTCCCTTCCCTCTTCAGACAGGGCCATTCTCATGCAGGATTGATTCTGAGAAGAGAGCAGTTTCTTCCTAGATGAAATTTCTACCAGTGGAAAACCAGTTCTCATACACACCGTCACATTGTCATGCCATGCACACATTGATTATGGAGGATTGAAAAAAACAGATACCTTAATATTTAAGTTACTTTCTCAACCAAAGTTGAAAAGATAGTTAAAAGAAGAAAAGTGGGGGAGGGGCATACCTCATTAACAAGGGTACCGGCATAATCAACGTTTGTATACCTAACCCTGAGTTTGAGAAGAAGAATGATCAGTTCCGTCAAAACAGGTCATTTTGGCATAGTGTTGAATACATTACTGGAGTCATTGTCCATATGACTCTCAACACTACATGGAATCCATGCTGTTGCTGTGCCATGTTGTGCCACTGTGTTGCTATTCAGAACTTGGCTCCTCTGCATCCTTTCACTGGTAGACCCACTGTCACAGACATGCTCACATGAGCCTGAGGACACGGCTGCCCTTCCAACGTGGGGAGGGCAGGGTCAGCAAGGATATGTGGGTACTCTAGGCTGGGCCGCACTCACTTGGTGGATCCTTACAGGTGCTGTCAGTTTGTGTTGAGGAAGAAAACATTGTGAATTATGCAACCAATGTGCTTCAGAACCCGGACCTGGGTCTCCGTTTGGCCATTCGTGGTAACCTAGCTGGCGCTGAGGAGTTGTTTGAGAGAAAATTCAGTACCCTCTTTGCACAGGGTAGCTATACTGAAGCCGCCAAAGTAGCAGCATCTGCACCAAAGGTGAGGAAGCTTGAATACTGCTCAGGTGTTCTGAAGTGATAAGAACCAACCTTGAGGGTGAAATAAGTCACACAGGCATTTCACTACTGATACTGGAGTGATAAGTGTTATGTTAGTGGCTTTTTAATGTTGATTTTTAGTTTAAAAAGTTTATGCCAATGGCATGACAGTAATAGAAACAAAAAGCATTGTCTTGCTGCATCGACATTCTTTTTCATTGTCTTCCATTTCTTGTCTGTGTGAATGCATATTTCTTACTCAGTGTCTTAGCTTAGATATAGTTTTGCATTTTCATGACTCAGAATATGCTCCCAGTTGTCAAATAAATACATCAGGTGGTTGTACCCTATTTAGCACTAGTCCTACTCTAGACTTCTCTACTCTTCAGGAGTATAATAGTTCTGCTTATGGCTTTTTTTTTTTTTTGTCTATTTTAATAGGATAAATTACCTTCAGGGTCTGCTTCTGAGTAGATAAAGACTTCCAAGTTGCTTCTCCTTTAAATAATGTTTCTCGTCTTTCAAGTGATGGTTATGAACAAACCATTTCTAGTCTTCATTTGGGAATGTTCAGTATTTTTGAATTAGAATATGATGTTAGTAGATGTTCACTCCTATAAGACTTATTTAGAGACCCAATTCTCACTACAGCATGCTAGGGAGGAAGTAAGACTCTAACTGTGAAGTCCCTCATAGCAGCTAGATCCACCATACTATGATTATTGTTGAAGGTGGAAGCAGTTGCCTTGGTAGAAGACTTTTTGTCCCTAACACTTCAGTGTTGAATTTCCACTGGCAGATTTTTTTAAAATTTAACTTACAAAATATAGTTTATTCAGAAAATAAATTAGGGAGAGAGGAGGTTCACTTCCCCAAGGGAGGGGAGGGGCCAAAGCTTAGGAAACATGGTGGTGATCATAGCTTAAAGAGCACATAGCCACGCCAGAGTCTAGTAAGGCAATGGCCAGATTTTTAAAAAAATATATGCAAGCAATTTGAGTGAAGGAATCCCCTGTGATGACAACACCATGACTTGCATTTTCATTTATTATTAGGGAATCCTGCGTACCAGCAACACAGTTCGAAAGTTCCAGAGTATTCCTGCTCAGCCTGGTCAGGCTTCTCCTTTGCTCCAGTACTTTGGAATCCTGCTTGACCAGGGTCAGCTCAATAAACTTGAATCCTTAGAACTTTGCCGTCCAGTTCTTCAACAGGGGCGCAAGCAACTCTTAGAAAAGTGGCTGAAAGAAGATAAGGTAGAAACATTTGTGCGATCACGACCCCCAGCACAGCTTGACACCTGGGTCTCAGGCTGCCTCCTCCTCTAGTCCTAACTTAGCCTTGTCCTTTGGCATGCCACAGCTGGAGTGTTCAGAAGAGCTTGGAGATTTGGTCAAAACTGCTGACCCTGCACTTGCTTTGAGTGTGTACCTTCGGGCAAATGTGCCGAGCAAAGTGATCCAGTGTTTTGCAGAAACAGGCCAATTCCAGAAAATTGTGCTGTATGCCAAAAAGGTAATACATGTTGAGCCATTGGCATCTCACAGATTACTCATTTGGGTTGGATGGTTGCTGACTCTGAAGTTTATAAAATACCCTTCTGTGTAAGTACTCTGGTGTGAAAGCATTGTCAGTGTTGTTGTTAGAATCTGTCATTCATCGATAGTAATCATATTTTATTCTCTTTGGTTTTTTATTGTTCTGTCTTATTTGTACAGTCTTCTCGTCTCTTTTTTAGTTGGGAGCTTTTCTTTAATTTGATCTTGTTCTTTCTCTTCCTCCTTCCCCAGCCCCCCTCAGAACCCTTCTGTGTGTTAATTTGGTGTTTTGGCAGGCTTCTAGATCGTGCCCTCTTGTGCTCACTGATGGGCTGTGCTTGTACACAGATTGCGGTAACTTCTTTGTGGTTGGGGCTGTGTATAGTTAACTGTGCCTTCCATATACATGGAATCAATTGGATATTGTCTTTGGCAGGGTCTGGTACATACACACGTCAATGTTGCTGCTTATTTCTTTGTAAAGACAGTTTGAAACCAAGAATGGAGAACTTTCTAATGTCTCAGGGTTTTATTTATTTTATTTATTTTCCTGATTGGTGTTCCCTTGATTCTAGGTTGGATATACCCCAGACTGGATCTTTTTGCTGAGGAGTGTCATGAGGATCAGTCCAGAGCAAGGTCTGCAGTTTTCTCAAATGCTAGTGCAGGCTGAGGAGCCCTTGGCTAACATTAACCAGGTGAGCACAGGCACTTGGAACAGGCATTTGTGGCTTTTTATTGCTATCAAGAAGATTCCCTTTCATCTGTGAATGTGTGTCCACTCTTTTCTTGATCTATAATTAATCTTTCAGCTTTCAAAAATCTAGTGTGTCAGGGGATCTTGTCGTCTAGTCTTCATTGTATGAATATGTGTTACCTGTGTTTTGCAGTGTTTTAAAGGATTTGTGTGTGACATTGTGAGGCTTTTGTTTCTTTGTGTGGTGATGAGTGGTAGGGTGTGAAGGTGTCGCTTAGTACAGCAGCCTTCCTTCCCCTCGCTAACCCAATGACTACCTTATTGTCTCTTCCTGACCAGCAGCCTGGGCTCTGCCTGAGCACCAGGGCAAGTGGTATTCAGTCACCCATCTTGTGAGTGTCTGGCTGACCTGGATTTATGTGAACATCAGTCTCTTTTTTTAGTATAATTTACTTGGTATTTGGATGTAAACACATGATGAGTCACTTCATTAACTGTACAGGCTCTGGGTGATGTATAGGTAACGAAGCTTGAAACAAAGCAACAAAACCAACAGCATATCTAGAAATAGTAAGTGCAGTTATATTGCGTTTATACTTCTGGGAATTTGCAGATATATTAGAGATCATGAATAAGGAGTTTGATCCAAATTTACTTAGCTCTTAATGGGAAAGAAATCTCCAATTCAAATCTTGATTACGTTTCATATTCCAAAGTTTTTTAAAAATATAAACTTTTCGCCGGGCTCAGTGACTCAGCCTGTAATCCCACACTTTGGGAGGCTGAGGTGAGTGGATTGCCTGAGCCCGCGGGTTCGAGACCCACCTGGGCAACTTGGCAAGACCTCATCTCTACAATAAATCAAAAATCAGCCGGGCATGGTAACGCGTGCCTGTAATTCCGGCTACTTGGAAGGCTAAGGCAGAAGGATCACCAGAGCCCAGCAGGTCGAGGCTGCGGTGGCTGGGAGCGGCCACTGCACTCCAGTCTGGGTGACAGAGTGAGACTCAAAAAAAAAAAAAAAAAAAAAAAAAAAAAAATATATATATATATAAACTTTTCTCATACTTCAAATATGAAAATAGTTACACAATTAAGTTCATTACCTTTATATCACCTCTTACTAAGGCTTATTAATTCTTTAAATTAATATCTATTTAACTTTAATAGCTGGGCATGATGGCCCACACCTATAATCCCAGCACTTTGGGAGGCAGAGGTGAGAGGATTGCCTGAGCCTGTGGCTTTGAGACTAGCCTGGGCAACTTGGCAAGAGCTCTTTTCTACAATAAATCAAAAAATTAGCCAGGCATGGTGGCACATGCCTGTGGTTCCAGCTTACTTGAAAGACTAAGGTGGAAGGATCACCTGAGTCCAACAGGTCAAGGCTACAGTGGCCCTGAGCGTGCCACTGTACTCAAGCCAGGGTGACAGAGTAAGACTCCAACTAAAAAAAAAAAAAAAAACTACATTAATAATTGGTATCTAAGTAAATGTTTACATTTTCCCACTTGTGCCTGAATAATATTAATGATAGAGTATTGACTGGGTGCAGTGGCTCGAGCCTATAATCCCAGCACTTTGGGAGGCCGAAGTGAAGGGATTGCCTGAGCCCACGGGTTCAAGAACAGCCTGGACAACTTGGCAAGACCTCATCTCTACAGTAAATAAAAAAATTAACTAAACGTGGTAACGCACACCTGTAGTTCCAGCTACTTGGAAGGCTGAGGTGGAAGGATTGCCGGAGCCCAGTGAGTCGATGCTGGGGTGACTGTGAGGGTGCCACTGCACTCCAGCCTGGGCAATGGAGTGAGACTCCAACTCCAAAAAGAGAGAGAGAGAGAGAGAGAGAGAGAGAGAATGGGCTAGACACCAGGAACTGGCTGCTATATTAGTCAGGGTTCTCCAGAGAGACAGAACCAATAGAATAGATACAGATATAGATATATGAGAGAAGATTTGTTAGGGGAATTAACTCATGCAATAATGAAGACTGAGAAACCCCACAACAGGTCATCTGTAAGCTGGAGACCTTGGAGTGCTGGTTTCCTGACTCAGTCTAAGTTTGAAAGTCCTTCAGAATCAGGAAGGCTGACTGTGTAACTCTCAGTCTTAGGCCAAAGGCCTGAGAACCCAATGAGCCACTAGTGTTAGCCCTGGAGTCCTAAGGTCAGAGAGCCTGGAATGCTGATGTCCAGGGGCAGACAGAGGAGAGTGTCCCAGCTCCAGGAGAGAGAGAGGAAATCCTTTTCTCTCCTTTTTTGTTCTATGTGGGGCCCCAGCCAATTGGATGGTATCAGCCCACATTGAAGGTAGATCTTTTTCACTCAGTCCAAGTCACATGCCAGTCTCCTCTGGAAGTACCTGCACAGATGCCCAGGAAGAATGCTTTGCCAGTTCTCTTAAGTATTCTGTAATCCAGTCTAGTTGACACCTAAAATCAACCATCACAGCTGCCCCTTGGATTTGATTAAATAACGTATTGTTAAGATTGCTTTCCAACACAGGAAACATAGCAAGACCTTGTCTCTACAAAAAACAAAAAAATTAGCTGGGCGTAGTGGCATGCACCTATAGTCCCAGCTACTCAGGAAGCTAAGGTGAAAGGATTACCTGAGCCCAGAAGGTCGAGGCTGTGGTGAGCTGTGATCATGCCATGGCCCTCCAGCCTGGGCAACAGAGTGAGACTTCAACTAAAAAAAAAGAGAGAGAGAGAAAGAAAGAAAAATAAAAGATTGGTTGGATCACTTCTGAGGTTTCTGGGGGTTCATATATTATAAAAGTTACCCCCTTTAATCCACTCCAGTAAAATACCGTGTTGGCAAATATAAGGTAAGTGATGTGATTTCGCAGAATTACCTATTAATAAATAATGACCGTGAATTATATGAATTTCAGTGACATAAGAAAATGCAAAGGAAGGATCTATTTATTGAATTTATAAATGAAATACTATTTTAGGAACTATTTCAATAGGAAATAAAACTCTTTTGAGTGAAAATGTGGCTTGGATCTGTTTCAGATTGTGGACATTTTCATGGAAAACAATCTAATTCAGCAATGTACTTCCTTCTTGTTGGATGCATTGAAGAATAATCGCCCAGCTGAGGGTCACCTCCAGACGCGACTGTTGGAGATGAACCTGATTCATGCACCCCAGGCAAGTGACCTTTTCAGGCTAACACCAGGGAGCAGAGCACTGGGAGTACCTCTGTGTGGACTTGCACACTGAGCAAAGTGGCTTTGAGTTTTTTGGAAGTCATGGTACAAGACTTTCGTGGAAACAGTTACAATTGGAACATCATTTCTTCCTTCTCTTTTTCACTATAGTAAAATACACATAACAGATTACCATTTTACCAATTTTAGGTGTGTGATACAGTGGCATTAAGAATATTCACAATATTGTGCAACCATCATCACTATGTATTTCCAGAACTTTTTATCATCCCAAACCATAACTATGTACCCACTAAGCAAAGCTCCCCATTCCCATCTCCATCCCGAGCCCCTGGCAACCGTTTTTCTATTCACTCCCTCTATGAATTTTCCTATTCTAGATATTTCATATAAATAGAATAATAAAATATATGTCCTTTTGTCTGGCTTTTTTTCTCTTTTTTTTTCTTTTGAGTTGGAGTCTCACTCTATTGCCCAGACTGGAGTGCAGTGGCCGCTCCCGGCCACCGCAGCCTCGACCTGCTGGGCTCCGGTGATCCTTCCACCTCAGCCTTCCGAGTAGCCAGAATTACAGGCGCGTGCTAATTTTTTGATTTATTGTAGAGATGAGGTCTCTCTGCCCAGGCGGGTCTCGAACCCGCGGGCTCAGGCAATCCACTCACCTCAGCCTCCCAAAGCGCGGGATTACAGGATGAGCCACCGAGCCCAGCTGTCTGGCTTTTTTTCACTTAGCATATTATCTCAAGATTAATCCATGTTGTATATGTTTGAAATTCCTTCATGTTTAAGACTGAATAATATCCCATCACATGTATGTACTACATTTTGTTTATTCATTCATTCAGATGTCACTGGACATGTGTGTTGCTTCTACCTCTTAGCTATTGTGAATAGTGCTACTGTGAACATAGGAATACAAATATCTCAAGACCCTGCTTTCAATTATTTTGTGTACATACCCTGAAGTTGGATTGCTGGATTATATCATATGGTAATTCTATGTTTAACTTTTTGAAGAACCACCAAACTATATTCCAAAAGGCTGCACCATTTTATATTCCCACCAGCAATGCTCAAGGGTTTCAATTTCTTTCTTTCTTTTTGTTGATTCAGAGCCTTACTCTGTTGCCCAGGTTGAAGTGCAGTAGCATGGTCACCGCTACTGCAGCCTTGACCTGTTGGGCTCAGGCCACCCTTGCCTCAGCCTTCCAAGTAGCTGGAACTACAGGTATGCACCATTGCACCCGGGCTAATTTTTTAAATTTATTGTAGAGACTAGGTCACACTAAGTTGCCCAGGCTGGTCTTGAATCTCTGGGCTCAGGCAATCCAATTTCTCTGTATTCTTTTTTTAAGTCAGAGTCTCTGTTGCCCAAGCTGGAGTACAGTGGCACGCTTATGGCCACCCCACTGTCAACCTGCTGGGCTCAGGCAATCCTGCAGCCTCAGCCTTCCAAGTAGCTAGGACTACAGGTGTGCACTACCATGCCCAGCTAATTTCTTGATATATTATAGAGATGAGGTCTCACCAAGTTGCCCAGGCTGGTCTCGAACACCTGGACTCAGGCAATCCTCTCACCTTGGCCTCCCAAAGTGCTGGGATCTATATTCTTACCAACATTTATTTTCCCTTAAAGATAGCCATCTTAATGAGTGTGCAGTTGCATTGCATTGAACCCGTGGGCTCAGGCAATCCTCTCACCTCAACCTCCCAAAATGCTAGGATTACGGGCTTGATGGGTTAAATTTTAATACACACACACACACACACACACACACACACACACACACACACACATATATACACATATACATATATATGTATACACATTTTTGCAAGTTGGGAATTTAGAGGAATTTATATCAAGCTCTTCACAAGGATTGTCTTTGTGGATAAGACTAGAAATTCACTTTGTTCTTATCTGCCTTTTAGTTTGTTTTTTCTTCGATAATCACATATTGTTTTTGTAATCAGGAAACAACATGTTAGAATAAACATCTGTTTATTCAAATCTACAAGTTAGCTGCTGGTAAGTGTATCATATTCCACCTCTAGGAAATAAAAGTGCTATTAATTTGCTGTTTGGGATACTATTGAACTCTCCTGACTTGGTGATTATATATAATAGTTTTTAGTGAATGAGGTTTGAAACCTCATTCACTAAAACCAAGCACCATTCAGCAACTTAGCAGACAGTCCCTAAGGAGCCCCAGACCCCAGAGGGAGGAACTTAGATGGGCATGCAGCTGTGCCAGGTGCTGACAGGCTCCAGGCACAGCGAATCAAAATGTGGGTCAGTCTTCTCTGGATGATGGGGATTGAATGATGTTTTCTAAGTTCTCTAAAGTACACTCTTGCTATAATTAGGGGGAAATGTTTAAAAGCAAGAGGATAGTGGATAATAAGGATCTGAAGGAAACAAAGGACAGATGAAGCAGGTAAATGCCAGATGCTTTGACGTTCTGCTCCCCGGACTTGGTTTGGATCATTAACTCTCTGGGGGTCATGTGTGGTCTATTGCAGTACAGTGTTCAGCTATGGCTATATTTGACCAGGACTGCATTTGTTTGGTGAGGCAGGTCCTAGAAGGAAAGGGAAGGAATGTGCGGGCAGCACAAGAAGCCCTCCAGGTGTGCGGCTCGTCAAGACTAGCTGCTGGGTAGATATTGAAGGGAAGAGCACTCAGCCAGGTAGCATGGTTGCGGTGTTGAGCCATCTAGTCCTAGCCCAGAAGTTACTTACTTAAAAATCATGTTATTTTCATTAAAATTCTTTCCAGTGGTTTTTATTGCTTTTCACATGCAACCCCCAGCTCCTAATTCTGCATTTAACCTAGTAGAGAAATCGAGTAAACATAAGTAGGATTTGTTATTTTCAGGTCTGATTCTGACTGTTGCTAGTCTGAGGGCTGCGCTCCTCAGGGCAGGGTTTGGTAGACTTCAGCCTTCATGCTGATTCTGCCATAGAAACCCTGTAAGAATGTGATCACAGAAAAGCTGCAACAATGACCTGGACTCATCACAGTAATAGCACTTTTTAGTGCCTCAGCTGGATGCTGTGGCTACGTGGGCCAGGCCCAGCTCTGTAACATGGGAGTATGGAGCCTTGCACAAAGGGACAACTTAAGGGACAGCCAGGACTCTGCTCAGAACCGCAAGCACTGCTGCCTTGCAAATGTGGATGTAGCCAGGGCCCACAGGCACTGGTTCCCAAGCTGTTTCCCACCCTGGGGCACAGTTGAACAACTATTCTTAAAAAGTTACTGCCACTGATCCTTTTGTAATTCATAAGTGTGATGATTGGGTTTTCATGCCCTTGTGTGAGAGGCACCTCCCTCTAACCTTGTTACAATGCCGGTGCATTACCCATCAGGAAAGAAAAAATAAGTTACTGCCACTGATTAGGCTTTCTGACTAAACTCACTGTTTCACAGGTTGCAGATGCCATCCTTGGAAATCAGATGTTTACTCATTACGATCGAACCCATATCGCCCAGCTCTGTGAGAAGGCTGGCCTCCTGCAGCAGGCACTGGAGCACTACACTGACCTCTATGACATCAAGAGGGCTGTGGGCCACACTCACCTCTTCAATCCCGAGGTATGGTGTGCAAAGGCTGATGTCTCTGCAATCATTAGTGTCAAATGCTCCCGAATGTCTACCTGTTATGATTGTAGGACCATAGAGTGAGCCTGTTAACAGCCCTGACCTACCATACTTTGCTGCCAGAAGCAGTACTAGTTCAGCCATGCACAAACGTCACCTGCCCAGCAGCATATCTGGACCCTGTATCCCCTTTCTAACGTCCACCTTTGACTTAACCTAACAGCAGGAATAACAGTAACCTTTTAACATTGACAACCTAGCGAGGCTATCTGAAATCATTAACAAAAACTAAAATATTGTGTTCCAGTTTACAGAATAGGTTAACTGTATCAACTGTGGAATGTTCCAGGATGGACAGTTTAGGGCAGTGTCTTATCTCAAGTTTAATCCCTGCTCCCACTTTACCCCATAATGGATAGTTGCTTTACAGTCCTTCTTGGTAGAAATTCTCTATATTTTTGACACTCAGGGAATGGGGGAATGGCCTAGCTATTTTCCGAGTGTTAGTGATATTTAAGGTCATGCATAGTTGTGGACAGACTCTTCCTTGTTTCCAGTGGCTTGTGAATTTCTTTGGCTCCTTGTCGGTGGAGGATTCTGTGGAGTGTCTGCGTGCCATGCTATCTGCTAACATCAGACAGAACCTTCAGCTGTGTGTGCAGGTTGCCTCTAAGTACCACGAGCAGCTGGGCACACAAGTCCTGGTAGAGCTCTTTGAATCTTTCAAGAGTTATGAAGGTAAAACTATGCAGTCTCTGGCTGACACCACCATGTGACTGCACCTCCTTTCTTGGGTGTTACTGTCCACTTGCCTCACTTAAAATGCTGCCAGCAAAGCCTGACAAGATGCAGCACTCACAGCCTTAGGTATTCAGTTGATGACAGAATATTACTGCTATCTCAAGTGCATTGCTCAGCTTTAGTAACCTTTTTGGTATTTCCAAAGGAAGAAATCAGGTTGGTTGGTGTTGGAATGAGAGACTTAGAATCCCCATGGAGCCCTGTGAGTCTACGTAGCACAGTCTGGCCAGATCTAGCCTAAAATCCTCTGCAAGTGGTCCTGGGTACCAGCAAAAGGGCCTGGTGTCTGGTCTGCACAGGTCTGAGAGGGCAGCTCCTTTGTCTTCACCTAAGTGAGAACCCACCATGGAAGGTCCATCGCTTTGGGGTGTCTACTACCCAGTTGATTACTGGTGCTAATGAGGCTGACCTGGTTGCCTTTCATTGCCCTTCTGTGAGCAGCACACCAAAAAAGTGCTGTGGAATGGGAGGATGGCTTTGGGGACAGGCGGAGGGGGCCATCTGGCCTGCCCAGGATAGAGACTGAGTTTTGTCCACTGCTGTGTGCCCAGTGAGGCTGAGTCATTGGAGGAGGGTAGGACAAGGCCCTGCCCTTAGGAGCTGGTCTTCTTTTCAGAAGACACCATTGTAGGAAAGGCTGTAGCAGAAGATTGGGTGGAGCTGGGTGGGAGATAGCAGTAGAATAGGGTTGGTGGGGAACTGTTGGCTTTGGGGCTTCCCATTTTGTTCCCATCGTCAAAGTCTCCTCAGTACAGCTGAATACTTCAACTGGAGAGTGGCCTACCCTGATGTTTCCTATTACTTTTACTGGTCTCTTCTGGCTAGCCCCTGTAGTGTTGAGGAACATGATTAGCCTTTGTGAATGACATCCTCTGACTCATGCTAGGTCTCACTGCATGGTACCCACTTCGCCATCAGCTCTGGCTTAGTCTCAGGCTTCTCGAGTGGAGGCTCCTCTTGGAGGCCCCGGCTTGTTTCTCCATCCCTGTTTTGCCTTTTTAAAGCAGCAGTCCCACAGCCCTCTCAGCTTCCCTTGGTGGGAATTATTCTTGAAGATGACCGTCTAGGTGTACCTGGGCCCCCAGGAGGAACTCCACATACATCCATAACCAGTTTTTTATATCAGAACTTCCCAAGTATACCTCCCAAATGTGGTATAAATATGACTAGATGTTTTTGGGAGATGCCAAAGCAGACAAACTTCATGTAGATAGTGAGTTCTGAGTAGGCTATGAATACCTGGAGAGTGAAGCTAGGTCATCATGGCTGGGTAATCAAGGGAAGGTGGGCAGCAGCTACAGAAAAGGAAAGTGGATGTCCTGAGGGCAGAAGTGCAACAGTCTCTTTTCACAGGCCTCTTCTACTTCCTGGGCTCAATCGTGAACTTCAGCCAAGATCCAGACGTGCATTTGAAATACGTTCAGGCTGCCTGTAAGACAGGGCAGATCAAGGAGGTGGAGAGGATATGCCGAGAGAGCAACTGCTACAACCCAGAGCATGTGAAGAACTTCCTGAAGGTGCGTCCAGGCACCCCCTCCCACAGACAGCTTTCACTTATGGCAGGTGGGACAGTCCATCCATAGGACTTTCTAAGCAACAGAAAGCTGAATCTGTCTCATCAGGGCTCCCTTAGTCCCCAGTGACAGATCTTCACTTTATGGCTTAAAGTTCTTAGAGGAACCCAGCTATTGTTTTAAGCCCCCTTTGTGGAAAGAAGCTTGAGGCTGCTCTCGTAACTGTGTGGTGTATGAGTGGAGGGAGTTAGCTTATTGCTGCATTGGAATTCAGCAACATGCCAACTGTGTCCCTGTTAATTAGGCAAGGCAAGGCTGCACTAGTGGCATGAAGAACGAGAAGCCTGCTTTTTTCTCATGTGACAGTCTTGGGTGGCTGTGGAAGTAAGTGGGTAGCTTTCCTTTCCCACCACCCTTCAAAGACCAGGCTGGGGCTGATTGCCATCTTCAACACGTCACCTGGAATGTTGCCTTCCCATTCAGCTGGAAGAGCACAGAGGAATCAACATGGGTGAGGCCTGCAAGTGGCAGATGACACTTGATTCACATTCCCTTAGAGGAGCAAGGTCAAGTGGCCACACCTAAAACCTCAAGGTAATTTGTGAAATATAATCTAGGTGTTGGTCCATACAAGGAGAGGCCTATGGATTTCCTACCCAAGTACCATCATTGTCAGGAAACTGGTGTCTGAGTGTGTTTCCATAGCTTGTGACTGTTTGTCTGAAAAGGCAACCCTTATCTCAGGTGTTCTGTCCTTGAGATGGACTGGTCATATCAGGTTTACACATAATGAGCTGCATGTCTTAACCCAAAAGATATTTTTGTCCAGCTGTAGAATGTTGTTGCCAAAGTTAGCACTCAATAATCAAATAGTATTATCATTCCCCAATTTGTTTCCAAAAGCAAACACTGTATCCCAAAATGACAGCATATCTAGAACAAAGTCTCATTCTGTGTCTTTGTGGGTCACTTTGCTGCAGGGCAGTGCCATCTCATGCTGGATCATGAGCCCAGGGTTCTGGCTTTGTGGTATCCCTGCTCCCTAACATGTTCTGTGCATTCTAACCCTTAGGAGGCCAAGCTAACAGACCAGCTTCCCCTCATCATCGTGTGTGATCGGTTTGACTTTGTCCATGACCTTGTCTTGTATTTATACCACAACAACCTGCAGAAGTACATTGAAATCTACGTTCAGAAGGTACTGCTGGTTTGGTCGCTTCTGGTTCCCCATGGTGACACCTGGCCATCTTTGCACCTCAGTGAGTGGTAATAGTCTACACCTGAGAGGCTGCCTCTGGCTCCTGAACACTTCATGGTTTGAAGGGTGACATATTAGTCTACTCAGGCTGCCAGAGTAGAATGCCACAGACCAGATTACTTAAACAACAGAAATTTATTTCTCACAATTCTGGAGGCTGGAAGTCCAAGATCAAGGAACTGACAGGGTTGTTTTCTGGTGAGGACTCTTTTCCAGGCTTATAGACAACCCTTGCCCCATTAACTACATAGTATTCTCTTTCCCCCATTTGTTTCCCAAAGCAAACACTGCATCCCAAAATGGCAGCATATTTAGAACAAAGTCTCATTCTGAGTCTCCTGTGGGTCACTTTGCTGCAGGGCAGTGCCATCCCATGCTGGGTCATGAGCCATGCTGTGTCCTCACATGGCCTATTCTCTGTATGTGTCTCTTTCTCTTCATATAAGGACACTAGTCCTATTGGATTAGTGTCACCCTCAATATTAATTAACTCCTTAAATGCCCTCTCTCCAAATTGGGGGTTAGGGCTTTAACATCAAGCCTAAACAGGAGCTCTTTCAAGGTTTCACCCATGGTCCAAGTGGGGGGCATCTAGCAGTGATCTGTGTTTGCAGCACTGAAGTTGTTATCTTAATCCCTCTAGGTCAACCCTAGCCGGACCCCAGCTGTGATTGGAGGGCTGCTTGATGTGGATTGTTCTGAGGAAGTGATTAAAAACTTAATCATGGTGGTGAGAGGACAGTTCTCGACTGATGAGCTAGTGGCAGAAGTAGAAAAAAGAAATAGGTAAAGTGTCCTTACTTGATGTCTTCTCTTGTCTTTGGGTTCTAGTGCCTGTTGGTAAGTTTCTCCAAGATGGCTTCATGGTTGGCCTCCATCCCTCAGACTGTCTCAGTGGCTGGTCCTTCATATACACATCTTAGATCTAGGAATGAGTTATTTGCTATTGGTATTGAAGACCTTGGGGAGAAACTTAGCAATTGAATTCAGGTTGAAAGCCAGGTCTGTCCTGATCCCTAGAGCAACCTGAAGTTTTATTTATTTATTTATTTGTGTCAGAGTCTTACTCTGTCACCTAGGCTAGAGTGCAGTGGCGTACTCACAGCCACCGCAGCCTTGACCTGCTGGGCTCAGGCAGTCCTACCATCTCAGCCTTCCAAGTAGCTGGAACCACAGGCATGTGCCACCACACCTGGCTAATTTCTTGATTTATTGTAGAGACGAGGTCTTGCCAAGATGTTCAGGCTGGTCTCAAATCCCTGGACAATCTGTTTGCCTCTGCCTCCCAAAGTGCTGGGATTACAGGCATGAGCCACCGTGCCCAGCTGGAGTGAGAGTTTTTTTGTCTCAAGAAGCAGCCCTCAGAGCCATGGAGTTGCGCTAGAGATTTCCAATGGTAAGCTTTTTACAGTACCTTCCTTCTTTCAAAGACTCAAGTTGCTGCTTCCCTGGCTGGAGTCCCGGATTCATGAAGGCTGTGAAGAGCCTGCCACTCACAATGCCATTGCCAAAATCTACATTGACAGCAACAGCAGCCCTGAGCGCTTCCTGAGAGAGAACGCCTACTATGACAGCAGCGTGGTGGGCCAGTACTGTGAGAAGCGAGACCCTCATCTGGCTTATGTTGCCTATGAGCGGGGCCAGTGTGACCTTGAACTCATCAAGGTGGGCGCAGATACACTTAGCTGCTAGTGCTGCCCTGGCTTCATGGAGCAGGGCTTCTAATGTGTGCCTGTTGGGGCTGATCAGGGCTTTCTCTGCCTGGAGATAGCGGGTCATGAGGTGCATTCTGTAGACTTTATTTCCTTGTGATTCTGATACCTTTTTGGGACCTCTGCATGCCATTTGTAGTCTTGTATCTGTAGATTTAGTTGGCCTTGAATCTGACCTGTCACCCCTCTGCTTACAGTCCTCAGTGGTACCTGGTAACTTGAGGGTAAAATTGAACTCCTTAACCTGACCTGTGAGCTCCTTTGTAGACCACTGCCTCCCCCACTCCTGACACCCAATCTGGAGTGACTTGCAATTCCTTGGGTGCCTTCTGTCCTGAGTGTACTTGTACTTGTACTTGTACTTTCTGTTCCCTTTTTAGGGCAGCCCCCTATATAAGCCCTGTTCCATCTTTCTGACTGACCTAGCTCTTGCTGGTCCCTCCTTGAAACATTTGCCCAGGTCTCCTGTCTATGTCTGCCCAGGCTTGGATCTACATGTGCATAATTACATTTTTAGATAGACTCATATGAAATCTTGATAATTAACTATTTGACCTAAAAATACAGAAATCAGCAGGGTGCCTGTGTGGCTGACCAGGCTAGCCTGTCCTGTCCTCTGCTGTGCTATATGGACTGCCTGTGTTGCATCCACAGATACATGTGCACATCACTCAACCTTGTGCCTGGCATCTGGTACTCGATGGATGTGATCCTCACCAGGACTTAGAAAATGCTGCACATACTGGAACACTCCAGTGGATAGTTGGTGTTTTAGAGATCTATTATAACATTCAGAAAAGGGTCTCAAGATTAGTCAGTGAAAGCACATTTTAAGGTTTTTAAGCTTTGAAATGTTGCAGTATATGTGCTGCTTTTTACCGGTACTAAATTATTCTGGTACCACTTTAGAGATGGTTTAGAACAAGCTACATGTGAGTACTTAAATTTAAGTTAATTAAGTTAAAATTATAAATTTAGTTCCTTAGTCACACACCACATTTTCAAGCACTCAGTGACCTCCTGTGAATGGTGGTGGGTGCCTCAGCACAAGATAGAGGGTGTGTCCATCACTGTGAAAGTCCCACTGTCCAGGGCTGTGACACATCCCTATGAGGTGCTATCAGCTAAGAAAGGGACATTTTGAGGTAGTTTGTCTCTCTGGGGAGTGCATTTTTTGTTTTGTTTTGTTTTTGAAAAAGAGATGAGGTCTTGCTATGTTGCCCAGGCTGGTCTCGAACTCCTAGGCTTAAATAATCTTCCTGCCTCAGCCTCCCAGAGTGCTAGGATTACAGGTGTGAGCTACTGCACCCAAGCAGGAGTGCATTGTTAAGCTGCTCATCCCATGTCACAGCATAGCATCCCAATGGAATTTAGGTGGCCACCAACAAGTGTCAAGGACAGAGGGAACTAACTGGGGTATGTCCTTGTCCCAAGTAGCTTATGCTGGTTGACTACTGTGTTACCTACACAAATGTGTTCATTTCAGGTTTGCAATGAAAATTCTCTGTTCAAAAGTGAAGCCCGTTACCTTGTGCACAGGAAGGATCCAGAACTCTGGGCTCTTGTCCTTGAGGAGACCAACCCATCCAGGAGACAGTTGATTGACCAGGTGAGGCACCGAGATGGGTGTGTCTGCACACCTGCATGTTGCCCTCTAGTCATCACATGGCTCAAGTGACTGGTTTGTTACATCTAAAACATCTACCAACTTTATGAGCTTTCTCCCCTGCAGAAATAGCTTCTCTATAGATGCCTTGATCCTCAAGGGTGTGCCGACTTGGAGTTATTTATTGACTAAGGGCATAGAGTTGGCCCTTGAATCTAAGGCAGTGATATGCTGCCTCATAAGAGTACCCCACGGCATGCCTGCATGCTGGGTCCTTGATTGTTTTCTAGCTCAGCCCCTGTTGACAGAAGTTAAGTGATTTTCAAGGCTGCCTCAGCCGACTTCCTTTGTCGAGGAGCCCTTTGTGCCTTGTGACTCTGCAGCATGTCATTGGAGCTGGAGTGCAGTGCTGGGGCCAGCAGTGGTTACTAGGCAAGGCCTGGCAGGTGGGAGTCTGCTTCAATCTCTGGACAGGCTTCCTGTAGCTCTGTGGAATAGCCTGCCCTCCTGTCTCAACCCTGCAGATCTTAGCAGATAGTGCCTCCATTGTACTCAGACTGTCCCCTAGACTGTGGGCATACTGTTTAGGGTGAGCCGAAACCAGTGCAGGAACAAATCCTGGTCCAGCAAGTGGTCTCAGTCCTGAGCATATGCACTTCCAGAAAAGGAAGCATATGATTTATTAATGCTTCCACCTCCCTCAAACACCCTGCCAACCTGCTGGACCGATGCTGTTAGATTCAAGGACTGCATTTCACCTTTTTCTCTATTGATTTCATCTTCTTGTTTTATGTCCCCTATTCCCTCAAGCCTCAAGTTTTTTAAAATAAACTTTTTATTTTAGAACACTTAGATTTCCAGAAGGCCATGTTGCTTTGAATCTTTATTATGTTCAATTTAGACTTATCCATCCAAATTTGATAAAAAACATTTAACAAGGGTCCAGGACAGAGGCTGTTTAGATTCTAGTAGGCATCTACCTCCAAGTTCACAGGTATCAGACACACTCAGGTATAGTCCAGCCACCTGGCGCAACTTGAAGGTACCTTGCGTTGGCGCTGGGGAATGGCACTTTGACACTGCACTGAGCAAAAGTCCATTGTGCCTCTTGTCTTCCTGCTTCTATGTGGAGGTCTGATCATTATGTCCACTGTAATTGGATGTCTGTAGCTGTCTCCTGGTGGGACACTCAACTGCAGTGCCCCTTTAATTGGGAGTGTGTAATGAGAGCATGCTGCCTTTAGTGTCTGAAGTAGACCCTTATTATGGAAAGCTTACTAAGGAATAAGGAAGCAGTGACCTGAGGTAACTCAAAGTTCAGCATCCTGTATTGATTCAACTAGATGGTGGGAGTTTATTTCTGTCCTTAAAACAACATGTATTTACTTAGACTGTTGTAAGATTTTTAAGAATTGACAATTAGGTATCACTGTTACAACTGTACCTCCTCCTTTGGATGGACTCCATGTGCTGTGTCACAGTTCCCCTTTCCCTCAGGTGCACCATTTTGGTCACTGAGCTACTGTTATGGCTCCTTTTCTCTAATTCTTCTGCCTGCCTATTGTGATTGCTATAAGCCCCACAGAGGTAGAACTTTTGCATTTTACAGTGCTGTTGAGTCACAGAGGCCACTGGAAAGGTGGACTGGGCTGACTTTGACCCTGGGATCTGTCAAGGTCCCTCAAGATCGTGTGGTGAAAGTTCATGACCAGAGGTATATGTCAGCTGTATAAGCCCTCCTATAGATGTCTGTTCCCTCTCCTGATACTCTGCTGTTACCCACCTTTGAGGAACACCAGAAACTTGTTTAAAATGGTAGATTCCTGCAGATCCCTGCAGTAGTCGCTGCAGATCCCTGGCACAAAGTACAAAGAGAACACTGCTGATCTTCCAAACTGCCGTCATTTGGGAAACATACTCTTTGGAAAATTGTCCTTCCACCCCATTTGTAAGTATTTTGTTAAATGAGACACCTGTCATTGGATGAGGGGTGGCATGGCCAGTCTTTGGCTGGTCCTTCCTTCAGGATATGGTTCTGAGTGACTTCTGAGGCTCAGTAGCTCTGCTTGTGTGGACTATACCCTAGCTTTGGTGGTGCACTTTGCTGGTAAGAAGCTGCCAGAGACCCCTGCTACATCTTCGTTAAAGAAATGGAGCCATATTTGCCATGAATAGTGGCTTTAAGAAACAAATATAAAAGCAGGCATGTACTTAAACTCCTATTTAATATACCATGTTATTGCCTTTGGAATAAATATAGACTATATGGTCACTGGAGCAGAGGTAAGAATCTGTAGCCTATTTAACATAAGAGAAAAACTAATTGCCAAAAATAAAGCAAACTGTGAGAATCCCCTGAAATTGACAGTCTTGAATTTTATTTTAGTCGAGTTCTTTCAAATGCTTTTTAAAACCAGGTGGTACAAACAGCATTGTCAGAAACACAGGACCCTGAAGAGATTTCCGTTGCTGTCAAATCCTTTATGACAGCCGACCTGCCTAACGAGCTAATTGAGCTGCTGGAGAAGATTGTTCTGGATAACTCTGTCTTCAGTGAGCACAGGTGAGACAATGTCAGGGATAGCTGTGGACTGAATCAGATTCAAACATCTGCTTGACTTTCACCTTGTTACAATCTCAACTTGCTTCACCATCCAGCCTCCCCATCAGCTATTTCCCAGACATGTCCTGGTCTTCTCACCACCTCCTCTGCCTCAGTCCAGACCTTCCCTTATCTTACTCATCTCCTGCCTATCTTTTACAGCTCAGCCTAAATTTTGAAGAAGTCTGAGCTTTAAGTGTACCCATCAGTCCCACCTGTTCACATTGCACCTGATAGGTGATTTTTCATCCCTCTCCTCTTCTGGGTCCATTATACCATTCTCTGTGTCCTTGTAGATCCCTTGCTTAGCACTCACTTATAAGTAAAAACATGTAGTGTTTGGTTTTCTCTTTCTGTTAGTTCATTCACTTAGGATGGTGTTCTCCAGTTCTATCCAAGTTGCTGAAAAAGACATTATTTCATTTTTTTTGACAACTGAATAGTATTCCATAGTGTATATATACCACATTTTCATTAGCCACTGGTTAGTTGTTGGGTATTTATGTTGATTCCACATCTTTGCAATTGTGAATTGTGCTGCAATGAACATGAAAGTACAGGTGTCTTTTTTATATAATAACCTCTGTTCTTTTGGGTAGATACCTAATAGTGAGATTGCTGGATCAAATGGTGAATCCACTTTTAGTTCTTTAAGAAATCTCTATTCTGATTGCCATAAAGATTGTACTAATTTGCACTCCAACCAACAGTGTATAAGTGTTCCTTTTTTACTGCATCCATACCAGCATCTATTGTGTGTGTGTGTGTGTGTGTGTGTGTGTGTGTGTGTGTGTGTGTGTGTGTGTGTGGGGTGGGGTGGGGTGGGGGGTTAAATTTGGAAAGACTATATGGAATGTGAAATTATATTTTAATAGAATCGTCAACCCTGATTGATTATAGGTTACCAGCATTAAAGTGCCTGAAGTGATTAGGATATTCTCTCTTACTCTTACCAACCTCCTTTGGTAGATGTTAGTTTGTGGGTACTTCCAGATGCTCAAAAGTAGTTCTGGGTCTGCTCTCTTCCTGAACCCTTACTTCTCAAACATTCAGGAAACTGTCAAGTTCTTGCTCTTCTTTCTGTCACTAGTTTACCAGATGTGTGGGTGAAAATAGCCTGGATTGGTACACCAGATACCTAGATACCTGGACAGATTCCCATCACTGAAAAAGCATAAAATGAGTCATTGAGCTAGCAAGTAAATAAAGAAGTCTGAAATTAAATGATAATAATAATAATAACAATATAATGAGAGCAGGAACTCAGAAAAGAACAAATTGAATTTTGCCAACCCTTTTGAGCTCAGGCTCTGGTTCTCACCCTGCAGGACACAAGAGGACAGCAGACAAAACCTAAGGGCCTACAATAGGTGTGACATCTACTAAGAAACCCCTCCTAAATGCCAGGACAAACTAAGAATGTACCAGTATTTCTTAGTCCTCTGCTGATAGACCAGCCAAAATAAAACAAAAAAGAGCTCTTTTGAACAACAGTGCCAAATTATGAGGACAAAACTGGCCTTGACAAGCTGGTTCCCTTATGAGGTTTAGCACACATTCATGTTAACTGGCATAGTAGTAATAATCCTCAAGTTGGGAATTTAACTATAAAGTGATTGCCATCAGGTAGTGACCTCAGATCTCTGCCAGAGACAAACACAAATCCTCTTAAGATGAACCTACCTTTTAGCAAGGCTCCAAATAATTTTGACAGATAACATTCCAAGACGTAATGAGCTTGTAGTTCAAAACACTGACAAAATGCATAAGGAAACAAGGCAACATGATATGTTTTAAAATATGTGATTTTTAAAATTACATTTTATCTGTCAGTGCTTATCTACAATGAAAAAAATTTTAAATGAGATTATATTTTAAAGCATGTAATGTTTTTGCTTTGAGATAGGGTTTCGCTCTGTTGCTCAGACTGGGTGCAGTGGCACTACCATGGCTCACTGCAATCTTTTTTTTTTTGAGTTGGAGTCTCACTCCTTCACCCAGGCTAGAGTGCAGTGGCACGCACGCTCATGGCCACCCCACAGTCGACCTGCTGGGCTCCGGCGATCTTTCCGCCTCAGCCTTCTGAGTAACTGGAACTACAGACACACACTACCACACCTGGCTATTTTTTATTTTATTGTAGAGACGAGGTCTTGCCAAGTTGCCCAGGCTCAGGCAATCCACTCACCTCGGCCTCCCAAAGTGTGCTGGGATTACAGGCTGAGCCACTGAGCCCAGCCCTCACTGCAGTCTTAAATTCCCAGGCTCACGTGATCTTCTTACCTCAACTTCCAAAGTAGCTGGGACTACAAGTGCCTGCCATTACGCCTGGCTAATTTATTTTACATTGCCCCAGGCTGGTCTTGAATTCTTGATCATCCCGCCTCAGCCTCCCAAAGTGCTGAGATTATAGATGTGGGTCACCAATGAACATGGCCTAAAACATGTAATGATTTTAAATATCAAAAAGCATCAAGCAGATTTCTTAAATTTCTGCAATTAACTTAAATATATATGTATACATATGTACTAAATATATAATATATATTTTATGTATCTCCCAAATGGGCTTAGTAGCATTACAGAATAAATGAATTGGGAAGTAGATTTGAAGAAAGTATAAGAATGTTGGCTGGATCTACGACAAACCCACAGCTAACATATTGCTAAATGGATAGAAACTAGAATCATTTCCCCTGAAAACTGGAACAAGACAAGGCTGCCCACTCTCACCCCTCTTGTTCAATATTGTGTTGGAAGTCCTAGCTTAGGCAATTAGACAAGAGAAGGAAATCAGGGGTATCCAAATAGGAAAAGAGGAAGTCAAGTTATCCCTCTTTGCTGATGATATGATCCTATACCTTGAAAACCCAAGAGAATCTGTCAAAAACCTGCTTGCACTGATAAAGGACTTTGGCAAAGTCTTAGGATACAAAATAAATGTGCAAAAGACAGTTGCATTCCTATACACCAACAACAAGCAGGCAGAGATCCAAATGAAAAACACAAGCCCATTCACAATAGCCACCAAAAAAATGAAATACCTTGGCATCTTCCTAACCAGAGAAGTGAAAGACCTTTACAATGAGAATTACAAAACACTGCTTAAAGAAATCCAAGAAGAGACAAACAAATGGAAAAATATCCCATGCTCATGGATAGGAAGAATCAACATTGTTAAGATGTCCATCCTACCAAAGGCAATCTACAGATTCAATGCAATACCCATTAAGTTACCAACATCATTCTTCTCAGACCTGGAAATGACAATACAGAAATTCATATGGAAACTTAAACGACCATGAATAGCCAAAACAATACTTAGCAAAAGAAACAAAGCAGGAGGTACCACACTTCCAGACTTCAAACTATACTATAAGTCTACAGTAATCAAAACAGCCTGGTATGGACTAATGGAACAGGGTAGAGATTCCAGAAGCAAAGCCTCAATTCCTCAACCAAGTCATCTTTGACAAAACCTCCAACAACAACCACTGGGGAAAGGAGAACCTATTCAGTAAATGGTGCTGGGAAAACTGACTTACCACATGCATAAGATTGAAACAGACCCCTACCTATCACCATACACAAAAATTAACTCTAAATGGATCAAAGACCTAAACATAAAATCTCAAACTATAAGAATCTTAGAAAACGCAGGAGACAGCTTTATGGAAATTGGAGCTGGGAACCAATTCCTATTCAGAACCCTAAAGGCCAATACCTTAAGAAATAAGATAGACAAGTGGGACCTCATCAAATTAACGAGCTTCTGCAAAGCAAAAGAAACCATCAAGAGAGCAGGGAGACAGCCCACAGAATGGGAAAAAATATTTGCCAACTGTTTATCTGACAAAGGCCTACTAACATCTATGATCCACAAGGAATTCAAACACTCCAAAAGGAAAAAAACAAACAGCCCCTTTAAAAAGTGGGCAAAGACATGAGTAGACACTTCTCAAAAGAAGATATACGGGCAGCCAACAGATACATGAAAAAGTGCTCAGACTCACTCATCATCAGAGAAATGCAAATCAAAACCACATTGAGATACCACCTAACCCCTGTATGAATGGCCATCATTAATAAAACAACAACAGATACTGGTGAGGATGTGGAGAAAAAGGAATGCTTCTACACTGCTGGTGGGAATGCAAACTAGTACAGCCTCTTTGGAAGACAGTGTGGCGATTTCTGAAAGAACTAGAAATTGACCTTCCATATGACCCAGCAATTCCTCTATTGGGAATATACCTGGAGAAACTCAAATCATTCTACAAAAAAGATACCTGCATTCATATGTTTATTGCAGCTCTATTAACAGTAACAAAAGCATGGAAGCAACAGTGTTGCCTATCGACGCTGGATTGGATAAAAAAATGTGGTTACGTATACACAATGGAATATTATGCAGCCATAAAGAAGGACAAATATATGAACTTTGCAGCATCTTGGATTTAGAGTCGATCATACTCAGTGATTTATCACAGAAACAAAGAACAGAGTTCCATATGTTCTCACTCATAAACGGACCTTGAACAATTATAATGCTATAAGAAAGCGATTGGCAGTAGTGGAAAACTGTCGGGGGAGGAGGGGTTGGGAATGGCAGTTGAGGGAGGGACATGCATGATCAGTGTTTATATACCTAACCGTGAAATGTACCCCACATCTTTATAATACAAATTTTTAAAAAATAAATCATTAAAAAAAAAAGAATGTTGGCTGGACTCGGTGGCTCAGTCTATAATCCCAGCACCTTGGGAGGCCAAGGTGTGTAAATTGCCTGAGCCCGAGTGTTCGAGACCAGCCTGGACAACTTGGTGAGACCTTGTCTCTACATTGAATGAAAAATTAGCTGGACATGGTAGCACATGCCTGTAGTTCCGGCTACTTGGAAGGCTGAGGCGGAAGAATCACCAGAGCCTATCAAGTCGACACTGGGGTGGCCATGAGTGTGCCACTGCACTCCAGCCTGGGTGATGAATTGAGACTCCAACTCAAAAAAAAAAAGCGTAGCCAAGACAGACAGGTGGTTAGGAGATGTAGAAATTGAGTGGTGGCTCATGCTTATAATCCCAGCACTTTGGGAGGCTGAGGTGAGAGGATTATCTGAGCCCACAGGTTCAAGACCCACCTGGGTAACATGGCGAGACCTTGTCTCTACAATAAATCAAAAAATAAGCTGGGCACGGTGGCACACACCTGTAGTTCTGGCTACTTGGAGGGCTGAGGCAGAAGGTTTGTCTGAGCCCAGCAGGTCGATACTGGGGTGACCGTGAGCGTGCCATCCAGCCTGGGCACAGAGTGAGACTCTGGCTAAAAAAAAAAAAAAAAGTTGAAAGGATATCTAATCAGAGTGGCAGAGAGAAAGAATGAAAGTTATACTATTTGGAGGGGGAGTTATGTAGACTATAACATAACTGACAAAATTGTAGCTCTTAAATTTAGGAAGCCCAGCAGATCCTGCAGAAGATTAATTTTTAAAATTCATTCTTACACACATTATAGCAAAACGAGAACATCAACAATAAGAAATTTTTAAAATAACCAGAGAGAAGATAGATTACCTACAAAGGAATATGGATTATTAATAAATTGACACGAGCCGGGCTCAGGGGCTCAGCCTATAATCCCGCGCCTTTGGGAGGCTGAGGTGAGTGGATTGCCCAAGCCCGCGGGTTTGAGACCCGCCTGGGAAGGCAGGACCTCATCTCTACAATAAAATCAAAAAATTAGCCGGGCGTGGTAGTGCGCGCCTGTAATTCCGGCTACTCGGAAGGCTGAGGCAGAAGGATCACCAGAGCCCAGCAGGTCGAGGCTGCGGTGGCCGGGAGCAGCCACTGCACTCCAGTCTGGGCGACAGAGTGAGACTCCAACTCAAAAATAAATAAATAAATAAATAAATAAATTGACACAAGGGGCATTATAAGCATTTAATGATAGTCTTATCAACAGCCTCAGTTTAAGCCAAGGAATAGTGGAATGATGAAGTGACTTCAGAGGGCTCATAAAAAGTTGCTGTCAACTTAGAATTATATAAATTTTTTTTTTTAAGTTGGAGACTCACTCACCCAGCCTGGAGTGCAGTGGCATGCTCACAGCCACCAGAGCCTTGACCTGCTGGGCTCAAGCAGTCCTTCCACTTCAGCCTTCCAAATAACTGGAACTTCAGGCATGCGCCACAATGCCCAGCTAATTTTTTTATTTGTTGTAGACATGAGGTCTTGCTATGTTGCCCAGGTTGGTCTTGAACTTTGGGCTGAGGCGATCCTCTCGTCTCCACCTCCTAAAGTGCTTGGATTACAGGTGTGAGCCACTGCTTTTTAAGAATAAGAGTAAGGCCGGGCTTGGTGGCTCAGCCTATAATCCCGCGCCTTTGGGAGGCTGAGGTGAGTGGATTGCCTGAGCCCGCGGGTTCGAGACCCGCCTGGGCAGTGAGACTTCATCTCTACAATAAATCAAAAAAAAGCCAGGCGTGGTAGCGCTTGCCTGTAATTCCGGCTACTCGGAAGGCTGAGGCGGAAGGATTGCCGGAGCCCAGCAGGTCGAGGCTGCGGTGGCCGGGAGCGGCCACTGCACTCCAGTCTGGGCGACAGAGTGAGACTCCAACTCAAAAAAAAAAAACAAAAAAAAAGAATAAGAGTAAGATCAAATAGAGATGTTTTCATACAGATTGAATGGGGGAGTTTGTAACAGAACTGCAATGAAATTTCTAACAGCTGTACTATAGGTAGAAGGAAGGCAATCTCATGGGAACAAGAAGGAATAAACAGCAAAACAGCACTGACTATATAAAACAATAAAAATATCTTGTGGTGTTAGGAAAAAAAGAACTAAAATTCTTAATAGCTGAGTGTAGAATGGAAGGTGTGGTATTCTAGGGAATTCTAGGTTTGTTTAGGAAGAGGTAAAGATAATGACTAGCATTAGTCTTTGATAAGTTGAGTGTTTATATTAAAATTTTAAGGACCACTAAAAGAGCAGAATATATTACGTCTAAACTAGTTGAGGATAAAAAATGAAATGAGAAGAGTATCAACCCAAAAGAAGTCCCAAGAAAAGAAAGATACAAACAAACAAACAAACAAAGGGTAGGAACAAACGGCAAGGATTAAAATGAGATAGAAGAGGTAAATCTAAATATGACAGCAAATACATTAAATGTAAATAGATCACCTATTTCAGTTAAAAGACAAAGATGATTAGGATGGTTAGAGAAACAAAACCATGCACATGCTTTTTATACAACATCTAAAGCACAAGGCTTATAAGAGGTTGAAAATAAAATGAAGAAAACATTAAACAAATGCCAAGCCTTAAAACTCTGATGTAGTTAGGTTAGTACCATACAAAATAGATGTTAAGGTAAAAAAAAATTATTAAAATAAAAAGGGTTAAATACGTAATGATGGAAGGTGTTGTTATCCAGAAGATAATTCTGAGCTTAACATACACCTTACAAGATAGCCTCAAAATATATAGAGCAAAAATTGACAATTACAAAGACATATCCCTCCAGGTAATTGACAGAAGAATTAGAATTTTTTTTTCTTTGAGTTGGCGCTCATTCCGTCACCCAGGCTAGAGTGCAGTGGCATACACATGGCCACCCCAGCGTCGACCTGCTGGGCCCCAGCAATCCTTCCACCTCAGCCTTTTAAGTAGCTGGAACTACAGGTGTGCACTACCACATCTGGAGAATTTTTTATTTATTGTAGAGACGAGGTCTCGCCAAGTTACCTGAGCTGGTCTCGAACCCATGGGCTCAGACAATCCACTTGCCTTTGGCCTCCCAAAGTGCTAGCATTACAGACTTGAGCCACCGCTCCCGGCCAGAATTGTTTTTAAAATAAGGCCAGGTGTGGTGGCTTATACCTCTAATGCTAGCTACTCAGGAGACTGAAACAGGAAGATCACTTGAGCTGTCCAGGAGTTTGAGACCAGTCTGGGCAACATAGCGAGAGCTTGTGTCTGAAAAAAAAAGATTAAATATCATTTAAAAGCGTATATTTAAAAGACAATAGTAAATATATCTAAAGTATAATTAGGCAGGCATGGTGGTGCGAGTCTGTAGCCCTAGCTGTTCAGGAGGCTGAAGCCAGTGGATCAATTGAACCCAGGAGTTTGAGGCTGCAGTGAGCTATGAGTGTGCCACTGCACTCCAGCCAGAGCGACAAAGTGAGACCCACAACTAAAAAAAAAAAAGACTAGTATGGAGAAGATATAATGAAAGAAAAACACAAACAACCCCAATGAGAAACCAAGCAGAACACTTGAACAGGCTCTGGGGTGAGAGGAGAGTCAGCTTATGAACCTAAGGCAAGAGTTCAGCTCATCAGCCAGCAAGGAAGCACAGAGCAAGGCCCCCATGCCCCATCCCTTTCCTCCAGACAGAGCAGCAGGAATCTCGCTCTTCTAATCAGGCTGATAAAGATGTCAAAGAACGGGGCCTCTTATATGCCCCTGCTGAGATTGCTCATTAGCTTGGAAAACAGTTGGAGCTAAAAAATGCATATACCCAGCAATTTCCTCTCTTAGTTATAAACCCTAAAGGAGCTCAACTCAAGTGTATTAGGCAACATATGCAAGAATAGTCAAAGCAGCACAGTTTCCAGTAGCAAAAATCTGAGAGCAATCTGGATAACCATCAATAAATAGGTTGTAGTACAAGGGAATAAGTACAGGGCCTAACTAACTTTATTTATTTATGTATTTTGAGTTGGAGTCTCACTCTATCGCCCAGACTGGAGTGCAGTGGCCGCTCCCGGCCACCACAGCCTCGACCTGCTGGGCTCTGGTGATCCTTCCGCCTCAGCCTTCCAAGTAGTTGGAACAACAGACGTGCGCTACCCACACCCGGCTAATTTTTTGATTTATTATAGAGATGAGGTCTCGCCAAATTGTCCAGGTGAATCTCGAACCCACGGGCTCAGGCAATCCACTCACCTCAGCCTCCCAAAGCGCGAGATTACAGGCTGAGCCACCGAGCCTGGCTAGGACCTAACTTAAAAATTTTTTCCTTTATTTTATTTTTAAAATTTAATCACCATATATAAAAATGGCCTTCTGGGGGAGAGGGGGAGTGCAGTGCTAGGAATTTCAACACTTAATGTAGATTCATATAATCACCACCATCAGGATACAAAACAGTTCCATCACCCTATAAAAACTCCCTGTGCTAGCTACTCTGTATGGTACACCTTTCCCCAGCCCCTAGTCCCTGGCAACCACCCATCGCTCTGGTCTTACATTTTCAAGAATGTTATGTAAGTGGAATCACACAGTGTGGAATCTTTTGAGACTGGCTTCTTTCACCCAGCATAATGCCTTTGAGATTCATCTATGTTGCCATGTGCATCTAGAGTTCATTCTTTTTTATTGCTGAATAATATTAGATTGTATGAATGTACCAGTTTATCTCTTTACCTACTGAAGTATATTTGTGTTGTGTTCAATTTGGGGTGATTATGAATACAGCTATTGTGAACATTTATGTCCAGATTTTTCTTTGGAGATACCCAGCAATCACTGGGTCACATGGTATATATACTGTTTAAGAAACTGCCAAATGATTGTTTTCCAGAATGCATGTCTCATTTTATAGTCCCACCAGCAATATGTGAGAGTTCCGGTTACTCCTTATCTTCACCAGCACTTGGTATTACTGGAATTTTTTATTTTGGCCATTCTAATAAATGTATAGCGGTCTGTTATTGTGGTTTTGATTTACATTTCTTTATTGGCTAATGATGTTGCACAATTTTTCATGTACTTTTTTGTCACCCATATATCTTTTTTGGAGAGGTGTCTCTTCAAATCTTTTGCCTGCTTTTTAATTGGGTTGTTTGGCTTTTTTTTTTTGAGTTGTAGTCTCACTCTGTTGCCCAGACTGGAGTGCAGTGGCCGCTCCCGGTCACCGCAGCCTCACCTGCTGGGCTCCGGCGATCCTTTTGCCTCAGCCTTCCGAGTAGCCAGAATTACAGGCATGCACTACCACGCCTGGCTGATTTTTTTATTTATTGTAGAGATGAGTTCTCGCTGCCCAGGTGGGTCTCGAACCCGCGGGCTCAGGCAATCCACTCATCTCAGCCTCCCAAAGGCGCGGGAATATAGGCTGAGCCACTGAGCCTGGCTTGTTTGGCTTTTTTGTTGAGTTTTGAGAGTCTTTATATATCCTGGATATAAAAGCCTTTTGTTAGATATACAATTTGCATATTTTTTCTCATTCTGTAGATTTTCTTTTCTTTTCTCTCACCCAGGCTGGAGCGCTCATTCACATCAACTATGTCATTCACAGAACAGAAGTTTTAATTTTGATAAAATTCAATTCATAAAATTTTCTTTTATGGATTGTGCTTTGGTGTTAAGTCTAAGAATTCTGTGCCTAAGCTCAGGTCACAAAAAAAATTTTCTCCTGTTTCCTTCTACACATTTTATAGTTTTTCATTTTACATTTAGATCTATGATACCTTATCCAATAAGGTGTGAAGTTTAGGGTGAAGTTCATCTTTTTGCATATGCATATCTAGTTATTCCAGCATTATTTGTTGAAAATACTGTCTGTTCACTTTTGCATCTTTATCAAAAATCAGTAAGCTAGTCATAGTGGCTCATGCCTGTAATTCCAGCACTTTGGAAGGCAGAGGCGAGAGAATTGCCTGAGCCCAGGAGTTCGAGACCAGCCTGAGCAACTTGACGAGACCACAACTCTACAATAAATAATAATAGTTTAAAAATTAGCTGGGCATGGTAGCATGTACCTGTAGTTCCAGCTATTTGGAAGGCTGAAGTGGAAGGATCACCTGAGCCCAGCAGGTCGAGGCTGCAGTGACTGACTATGCGACTGCATTCCAGCCTTGGCAACAGAGTGAGACTCTACCTCAAAAAAAAATCAGTTAGCCAGTTAGTGTGATTCCTCTAACTTTATTATTTTCAAAATTATTTTAGCTACTCTAATTCTTTTGCTTTTATATATAAATTGCAGAATTAGTTTGTCTGTATATACTAGAAAATCTGCTGGAATTTTGACTAGAATTGCATGAAATCTATGGACCAATTTAGGGACAACTGATATCTTTACTATGTTGTAGCGATATGTCGCTCCATTTATTTAGATCTTTAATTTTTTCCATCAGTATTTTATAGTTTTTGGCATTAGATCATATACATGTTTCATTAGATTTATACCTATTTCATATTTTTGGAACTATTGTGAATGAACTTTTTTGTTGTTTACACAACAGCAAAATGTTTGTTTGCTAGTATGTAGAAATACAGTTACAAGATATCTGTGCACACATGTTTATTGCAACAGTATTCACACTTAGCAAAAACATGGAACCAATTGTGCTGCCCATCAAAATTGGCCTGGATAAAAAAAATATAGTGTATATACACAATGGGATATTACACAGCCATAAAGAAGAACAAACATATGGACTTCACAGCAACTTAGATGGATTTAGAGCCTATAATACTCAGTGATCTGTCACAGAATCAAAGAACTGAGTATCACATTTTCTCACTCATAAGCAGACCCTGAACATTTATCATAATACAATAAGAAAGGGATAGGCAGGGGATGGGAGGGGGGCACATAACATCAAATCTCAAACCAGGCGAAGTGGGGACCAAACTTCACCTGAACGATGACCATTTGTATATCTAACTCTGAACTGTACCCTACATCCTTAAAATAAAAATAAAAAAAAGAATCACAACTAATAGAGGCAGTTAGGAAATAGGTACCTGTGAAGCACAAGCTAAAGTCTGGACCCCTAAGAAGCTGCAGCATCCCTCCCGGTGATTGGTAGTATTCTGATTCTCTTACTGGTGCTTTCCCAAGACTTTGCTCTGTTTTTGGTTTTTTTTTTAATTTTTATTATAAAGATGTGGGGTGCAATTCAGGGTTAGGTATATAAACATTGATCTGTTGTTTCTTTTTAGAACCCACATATATTACAAATATTCTGTTGTATATACTTTTAATTTATGTATGTGTATATTAATTGATTTTTTTAATTGGCGCAATAGGCTACGTGACCTGCCAAAAAGTGCTTTGTACAGCCTCTGTTCCTGGGGTGCCTTGCTGACTACCCCCTCTCCTCAGGAATCTCCAGAATCTGCTGATCCTGACCGCCATCAAGGCAGCCCGGACGCGGGTTATGGAGTACATCAACCGTCTGGACAACTATGACGCCTTAGACATCGCAAGCATCGCCATCAGCAGTGCACTGTATGAGGAAGCCTTTGCCATCTTCCGCAAGTTTGATGTGAATGCCTCAGCTGTCCAGGTGGGCTGCTGAATACAAGCATGTTGCACCATGGCATTCTCTGCCACACCATGAGCACTCCCTGACCCCTTATCTCCAAGGGTGTCAGACACTCTGGTTGTCCAGTGGGTCTCTGTGCTCTTCTCTCCTCCTCACCAGTGACCCGTCTTCCCAGCTTGTTCCCCTTTTGCCTTGACTTTCTCTGCTGCTGCTTCCTCCATGTGGCTGTTAGCCTTCCCCTTCCTGATTACTCCTCAGCATTCCCCTAAGGCTGTGCGGTCAGCCCTGGTGACTTAGGTGTTTGATTTTTAGAGACACTCACAACCCCAGTGACAGTTATTCCAGCCCTTCCCACTATGTCACTTCCCCCCACCTCCCATGTTCCTGCCTTCTTAGCAGGAGCTATTCAGTATCTGAGATCAAGTTCCCAAAGCTGTCCTTCCAACCCTCCCTCCCTGCCCTTCCACCTCCCCAATAATTCTCCCTGAAACCATATCCTTTTCTTCCCACTCCGTGAACCTTTTCTGATTTTATTTTCAAATCAGTTGTAAATCATATGACATGTCACTTTTACTGCTCTCCTACCTATATCCTTTACTTCCTTGCCTCTTCCTTTACTGTTTTTCTATACCTGCCTCTGAAACCTTCAATCTAGAAGCCCTTATTTTGTGCCCACTCATGGGCTACGGCCTTGCTCTGAGACAAACCACCTTGTCATAAGGGTAGGCAGCTGCCACTGCTGCCACCGCTACTACCATATGGCAGTGGCCTTTGCTGTAGCACAGCCCTCCAGGCCACCTGACAAACCTGTTTTCTGTCTGATGAGTGATCTCATTCCCTCCAGCAGCTCTTGTGACCCTTTTTACAGCCTTTCTGCTCCATTGTACTGTCTCTCCTCCTAAGATCAAGAGGCACTTCCTCTGTCCTACCCCTGGCCCAGAAAGCTTAGCCTGGCTGTCTTCATCCCTTTATGCCACTTTGTTGGAGTGTCTCTTCTTTATCTGGCATCCCCCTTCCCATATAATGGCTCTTCTCTCTCTCCTCTATTCATCCATCTGAGAAATACTTGATGCCCAATTGCTTTGGACTGGATTGAAATGGTCATGTGCCTTCAGACAGAACAGGGAACCAAACAAAAATGTGTGCGTTCCTTGGAGCTGACTAGGTGATGCAGAGAATGCAAGTCCTCTCGTAACCCCTAGGTCCTGATCGATCACATTGGAAACCTAGACCGAGCATATGAGTTTGCAGAGAAATGCAATGAGCCTGCTGTGTGGAGTCAGCTGGCCCGAGCCCAGCTCCAGAAAGACTTGGTAAAGGAAGCCATTGACTCCTATATCAGAGCAGACGACCCTTCCTCTTACCTGGAAGTTGTTCAGGCAGCCAGCAAGAGCAGTAAGTGAATCTCCTCTCTGTGGGGCTCTGCTTCTCACTGGGGCAAAACCCGGTGAAGCAAAAGGTTGAAGAGATGCCCAGGAATCACTCTGTATATGCATCCAGAGATATCAGAGGGTGCATCTAAATGAGTTTCCCAAAACAGTCTGAGGTAAACATTACTCTGTCAATGATACTGGCTCTTCAGTTGACTGTTGCCCTCCTTTATAAGATTAGGCAAACCGGGCAAGGTGGCTCACGCCTGTAATCCCAGCACTTTGGGAGGCAGTGGCAAGAGGATTACCTGAATCCAGGGGTTCGAGACCAGCCTGGACAACTTGGCAAGACCTCGTCTCTATAAAAAATCAAAAAATGAGCCGGGTGTGGTTGCGTGCACCTGTGGTTCCAGCTACTTGGAAGGCTGAGGAGGGAGGATCACCTGACCCCAGCAGATTGAGGCTATAGTGGCTGTAAGCGTGTCACCACACTTCAGCCTGGGTGACAGTGAGACTCCGACTTAAAAAAAAAAAAAAAAGATTAGTCAGTTTAAGTACTACAGATAGCACTATTGTAATCATTTTAAGGTCAGTGACTTAGACCCAAAGTTTCCTGGGGATCGTCTTATGGTGTTTCTAATTAGTTGTGGCACCAACCTCTCAAGTGGCTAGAACAAGCATTCTGTCTCCTGGTGAAGTCTTTACTTGGGGACATGGAGGTTTCTGTGCCCAGGGGTGGCTTGCAAGTGGCTCTGCCCCTTCCCCTTCTCCCCCCTGAGAAATGAGTCTGCTTAACGGCCACAGTAAAGACATTTTAGATATTACCTGGAGTCTCAGTTCTCAGTGAGGCATAGCGGCAGGGTAAACATATCTGGCTGAGGACAGAATGGGAGCCCCTATTGAAAATTGTCAGCTCTGGGTTACCTATGCTTGTTTTCTGTCTTTAGACAACTGGGAGGATCTAGTCAAATTCCTGCAGATGGCCAGGAAAAAGGGCCGTGAGTCCTATATAGAGACCGAACTTCTCTTTGCTTTGGCTAAAACCAGCCGTCTTTCTGAGCTAGAAGATTGTGTTAATGGACCCAACAATGCCTACATCCAGCAGGTAGGCTGTGACCCTGGGGACTGTGAACCGCGACACGCAGATTGAGGTCGGGTATGCTCTTTAGAGTGATGCAGATTCATGATGGTGAGAACCAAGCCACACAAGGAATTAAGGAATATGTTGCTACTATTGGTATGGAAATTAAGACCCATGGAATTTTGACTTGCCCTAGGCTGTGTATAAATCAGAGTGATTCTCCTAGAAGAGAAGATTCAGAATTTAAATGCAGGTGCTGTGCTTACCACAAGAAAAGAGAATTAACTCACTAATTAGGAATTAATAATCTGGATGCATAAAAGTTTATATTTGGAAAATTAATAGCTTTCTCTTATGTCAGCAATAATAAAATAACATAATGGGGAACAAATATTCCTTTAAAAAATAGGAATAAAGCCAAAATGTTTATATAAACCTTAACAACAACAACATTAAATAATAAAAGAAAGAGCTAAAAAAAAGTCTGTCATGTGGATAAAATGTTATCCCTGGAAAAATCAATAAAGAAAGATGAAGAGATAATGGAATGTATTCTAACTCTATGCCAATTGTAAGTGCACTCCTCTTGAAGGAATGCACACAAATCATTAAAATAAATAACACCAAAGTGAACTATGAATTTTTTAATTTCAAAATAAGTTCTAAGTAATTGTTGGAAGTCAGGTTAAAGTTTGAAAGAAGCTAAAAGTTTATCATGCAATTCTGTGACCTAAAGTAAAATTCTAGATAAAAGAATTAAAGATAAAAATTGTTTTTCCTTAAGTATTATTTGAATATTTATTTGAAATTTTGAATGAGAAAGTAAACAGTGAAAGCACAAAAGAAAATATTTTAAATATATGTGTAGAGTTCTGTTATTTCTAATCATGGACCAAGTAAGTCTAGATGTAAAAATCTATCCCAAGAAAGTAGAAAAGAGTCACATGCAAATATTTGATCATTACAGCATGATTTATGCAAATAAAAATTCAAAGCCAATGTCTGGCAAAAGAAAATAGTTAAATAAAAGCATCCACCAATGGAGTATAATACAGCGATTTAAAGTCTGGTTGGTGGTAGAAAAACACTTAAAAGTTAGTTCAAATAAAGTGGAAAAATGCACACACAATATAAATACCCTTATATATGCTTAGAAAAATGCCCAAGACAGGAATAGTGAACAACCCCGGGGTTGTGGAATGGGCAGTATTATATGATTTTCCTTTCTGTGTTTGCAAACTTTACTTTTTAGTCAGTGACATATAACTTCAAAAAATGCCTTTATAATCAGAAAAGTAATTAAAATGTTAGAAAACAAAGCCTTGCCCCAAATTCCCCTCTGAACTAGTAACAAGATTCTGAATCGGAGGCACTGTAGGGGCAAAGCAGAAGCCCTACCACACAGGGCCACTGTGTGGGGCTGCGAGCATGTCCAGCTTTTCACCTCTGTGTCCACAGTGGCCCCTAAGCCTGGTGTGCTCCCTGCTCTCCACAGCCTCAAGATGGGGGCTAGTAATCTTCAGCCTGGGGGCCAGATCCAGCCTACCACCTCTGTGTATGTTTCCCACAGTCTGGTATTTGCTGACTGCATCTCCATGATGTCATTTAATTCATTTTCCCTGTGTTTCTTGTAAATTGGCAGTCATGAGCCTTATCTGATCACCCGCTTTGCTGTAATACTTCATGTATGCATTCATCAATAAATTTATTGAGCATCACCTGTGTGCCAGGGTAGAGGTTATGGATATAGCAGTGAAAACAGTAGTCAGATTTCTGCCCCTGTGGATCCTGAGGTCCTTAAAGACACTATGGGTGTTAATGGTGAGCATAAAAGAGAGAAGCAGGGTAAGGGCAGAAAGTGTTGGGGAGGCGTGGGTGTGATGGTGGGCATTCCAGTGTTAGACAGAGCCCATGGTGGGTGCTGATTCTACACCCCTCTAGGAAGGAGCCCTTAGAGCAGGGTGAGAGCAGGAGTCCCACAAGGAACATTGCAGGTGTACAGAGGCAGGGAGCTAGAGTACAGCCATGGGAGCAGGAGGCTTGGGCAGCAGTGGGAAGAGACAGGTTTGGCTTTCATGGGTAGGAATTTGTGGGCCAGCATCAGGACTCTGCTTCTGTTCTGGGTGAGACTGGAGAATTTTGAGCAGAGGAGGGATGTGATCTAATCTCTGGGTTAGCAGAATCCCTCTGGCTGCTGCACCACAGAGTGAGGGGCAAGGGCAGAGCAACAAGCACAAAGGAGATTGATGTGGTGATGGCAGACAAGGTGGACAAGGCAAATGGAAAGCATGGTCAGCTTTTGGCCATTTCTTGAGGCCAGAGCAGATGGGGTGTGAGAAGAAAAACCATGAGGTCAAGTCACATCTGGGGAAAGGGGGTCACACTCACTGATATAGGGACAGTGTGTGAGGACTGCCTAGGGGCATCACGACCCACCTTTGGACAAGTCTGACCTCTAATAGATGCCACGTGGGTCTGTCCAGCTGGATGCAGGAGTTAGGTTTCAGAGAAGTCCAGACTAGAGATGTACATGGACAGCCTCTGGGGGATAGGTGAGGTTCACAGCTGCTGCTCAGGGAGAGCATGGCAGTGGGGGTATGGGGCAAGGAAGATGGGCCAAAGAAATTGGGGTACCTCAACCCACAGCAGGGAGAAATGGAGATAGAGTGGCCAGAGAGATGGGAGAGAAGCAGACAGGTCCAGGACCCTGCATTGGCATCTCTGGAGGAGCAATGACTCTGGCAGAATCGGGCAAAAGCCTGATGGGAGCAGACTGCAGAAAGGACAGGAAGACAGAGGATAGCTATTGCAGACACACAGACTCCTCTTCTGAGAAGTGTGCTCTGACAGGAAGGGTGGAAACAGGCTGGCAGCCACCAGGTAAGCTGAGGGCTAAGCAAGTAGGGTTGGTTTTGTTTTGTTTTATTTTATTTTATTTTTTTTTTGTTTTTTGTTTTTTTTGAGTTGGAGTCTCACTCCGTGGCCCAGACTGGAGTGCAGTGGCCGCTCCCGGCCACTGCAGCCTCAACCCGCTGGGCTCCGGTGATCCTTCTGCCTCAGCCTTCCAAGTAGCCAGAACTACAGGCACGCGCTACCACGCCCGGCTAGTTTTCTGATTTATGTAGAGATGAGGTCTCGCCAAGTTGCCTGGGTGGGTCTCGAACCCACGGACTCAGGCAATCCTCTCACCTCAGCCTCCCAAGGTGCAGGATTACAGGCTGAGCCACGGAGCTCGGCTTTGTTTTGTTTTAAACTAATGAAAAGAACAGGGATAGCTTAAGCTTGTAGGAGTGTATTAGTGCGGAAGGGGATGCCAATGCAGGGAGTTCCTAGGAGCCTAATGTGGAGCAGGGGGAGAGAGCAGAGGTCCTGTGCTGGCCTTGGTGGTGTGGGGAGGACAGTCCCAGTCCTGGTGCTGTGGAAGGCTCTCCTGGTACTTTGTTTACTCAACTTAAGGAATTGTTGGAGGTTTGAGGAAAGAAGATTTGAGTAGTTGGCAGTGAGAAGAGGCCATGGATTAAGGAAGCAGAATTGTTAGTGTTTCCAGCCCATCTGAGATTGGTAGTTATGAATTTAGAGATACCTGCCAGCACTTCTGGGCTCTGCTGTCTGTGTTGAGCTCCATGGCCACAGGTGTGGAGTAGGTGGAGCACTAGCCCTAAGTGGAACTGAACAAACAGGAGAGTCGAGGGTGAGTGCTGGGAGCCATCCAGCTTGACCCTGGGCTGCCAACTAGAGATAAGTACAAGTCAGGCAGCAGGCAGGCAGTCAAGTCACTATGCTGGTGGTGTTGAGGTGCTCGGGACAGTGAGTTATACAAGAAGGGTACAAGGCAGAAGGTAAGTACTTGCAATGGGTTCCCAGGACTGGCAGCCCTCAGCCGAGGGGCTGGCCATGGCTGTGATTGTTGTCATGAGGAAGACAAAGTCCTTAGAGCAGAGGAACCAAAGAAATTGTCAGGGATCAAGCAAGATCTGTAACTGGTGTCAGGAATTAGGGCTGGTGGGTGGTGCCTGACAAGATTCATTGTTGACAGTTTTTAGTGGGGAAGAAGGGGCATGGTATGGAAGCAACAAGGAAGATCTCAGCCCAGGCCCAAGGGGTGCAGGTAAGAGAGATGACAGCCAGGGCCTGAGAGGTGCCAGCATGCAGGGCCATGCAGACCCAGGCAGGTGGAAACTGCCTCCTCTGTGGAGGAGGATGTCCTGAGACTGGGAGGCATCTTCTGAGCTCTGCAGTAGTGTGTTGTGGCTGGTGTGATCAAGAAGATTCTGTCCTCTTTAGCAAACAGAAAAGCGCCTCTGCCAGCTAGGTGGTGAAGCACAACTCTGGAGAAGTCTTCCCACGTAAGAGCTACCCTATTGTCTGCAGGTTGGAGACCGCTGTTATGAGGAGGGAATGTACAAGGCTGCCAAGCTGCTGTATAGCAATGTGTCTAACTTTGCTCGCCTGGCATCCACCTTGGTCCACCTTGGTGAGTATCAGGCAGCAGTGGACAGCAGCCGCAAGGCCAACAGCACCCAGACATGGAAGGAGGTAAGCTGCAGGAAGTCTCCAGAAGAGTGCTGCTCTGACAAGCACTCCCTCCTTTTCCTTACTCTCATGCTTCACAGTTTCCTTCAAACAGGATGAGTCTGGGGGCAGACTCTTATTGAGGCATGGGTCTGACTCTTCTAGGATGGCTCGGAAACTCATAAGCTAGTGATTATACTTGGAAGCAAAGGCCCCAGGGAACCCATGTCAGACCAGTCAGCTCCCAGAAGTTGTCTTAATAGCAGAAATTATCAATAATATAAAAATGATCATAACATTTTTAAAAATTGTTGCCTTATATGCATAATCAGTGTCAATTGGCTTTATTGGTCTTTTGTGGCAAATTGGTAGGGTAAATTGTCTTGAGGCTCTCTGATATTATCAGAGTCATCTTTAAGTGGAATAAATATTTTATTTTATCTTATTTTTTTGAGTTGGAATTCCACTCTGTCACCCAGGCTGGAGTGCAGTGGCATGCTCACAGCCACCCCAGCGTCGACCTGCTGGGTACCAGTGATCCTTCTGCCTCAGCCTTCCAAGTAGCCAGAACTAGAGGCACACACTACCACGCCTGGTTAATTTTTTATTTATTGTAGAGATGAGGTCTCACCAAGTTTCCCGGGCTGGTTTTGAAGCCACAGGCTCAGTTAATCCACTCATCTCAGCCTCCCAAAGTGCTGGGATTACAGGCTGAGCCACTGAGCCCAGCTGGAAAAAAATATTTTAAAGAAAAAGATTAAGTTCAATGAATCTCTGAAGCATTGTTTAATAAAAGATTAAAATTAACCAGTCACAGTGGCTTATGCCTATAATTCCAGCACTTTGAGAGGCCAAGGTGGGAGGATTGCTTGAGTCCAAGAGCTCAAGAACAGTTTAGGAAACATAGCAAGACCCTGTCTCTACAGATTTAAAAAAAAAAATAGCCAGGAATAGTGGCATGTGCCTGTAGTCCCAGCTACTCAGGAGGCTGAGTGGCAGAAGGATGGCCTGAGTGCAGGAGGTTGAGGCTTCACTGAGTTATGATCATGTAACAGCACTCCAGCCTGAGTGACAGAGTGAGACCCCAATTCAAAAAATAAATAAATAAAAATAAAACCATTCTTCCTTCATGGCTGGCAAAAATAAAAATTCAAAAGGTTGAAATCAGCCTAAATGTTCAATGTCAAGGCCTTCATTAATAATGTATACATTGCAACTCTACCTTGTTCAGAATAAATAGGCAGAGTTACAAGAAAAGGTATCTCCACTATTATGTGAGCAATATGTTATCAAGCAGAATGTTTAGTATAATCCCACTGTATGTGTGTGAGAAGTTTCGCAGGGTGCTGGTGTGTATGTCACACTTAGAAAGCAGTAGGCCAAAGAATATATCTTGTTAATAACACTGGATTAATATGATTATTTTTGCTTATTGCACTTTCTGCTTCCTCTGCCATGAGAACATGTGCATAGATAGCAGGTAGGGGAAGTAGGGAAACTGTGCAAACCCAGTTCTAGGGTGGTGAGGGGTCAGTCCTCTTGCTGTCTTAGGAAGCGCAGCTTGAGGGTCTCCACATAGGAAATTTTCCCTTCTCAATATGTGTTGTCATTAAGCAGAGTATGTACAGTGCAGAAAACAAATAGCCTAAAAAAGTTATCAGATGAAATGTGCTCTCGTGATAATCATTCTTGAGCATTGTTAAACCCCTTTCAAACCCCAAACCTGAAATTTCAGCCTGAGTTTCCTGTCACCTAAATAAATCTCCACATCTCAGGGCCCAGGGAGTAATGCAGGGCTGTCTTCTCTCCATGGTCTTAAGTGCCCCCTGGGCCTGCAGATTATAAATGTCATCATTCTTTCTTTCAATCGTGTGCACCTCATCTTAGAGCTACCCAGTTCAAATCCAACTGAAAAAAATCCTGTTTGCTGGTATTTATACATTTTCAACTGTGTCTTGTAAGCCAGCTGCTGTGGTGCTGTGTCCCATCTTGGGGATGCTCATGCTGACCCTCCATCCCCCAGGTATGCTTTGCCTGTGTTGATGGGCAGGAGTTCTGCCTTGCACAGCTGTGTGGTCTTCACATTGTCATTCACGCAGACGAGCTGGAAGAGCTGATCCACTATTACCAGGTGAGCAGATGATCTCTGCTGGTGATGCAGATGATGAGCAATGCCTGAATACTTCAGAAGGGTGCTGGTACTCCCTTAGCGTGTGTCCATATGGTGCTGCCTCTGCAGATAAGCATATGTGAAACATTGCCTCTGTGGGAAAGATTCCTTTCATGTGCTAGACAGCCATTTATAAATTGAATTAACTTGGTGTGTTAGCTATTCTGGACCTCATGGCTGACTGGGATTTTGTGTTTTTAAAGCACTCTCCTTTCTCTTGTGTCTTGTGTGCCTTCAGAAGCCCAGTCAGTGGCTTGCACAACAGGAACAACCCTTGGATAACTTGTTGGGAATCCTTACTCGGTTGTGTCAGAGCCCTGGCCCACACTCTAGTTCCCTGCACTGTGCAGTCCACAGGGATGTGTTTATCAAGCATCTTTGGGACAAAGCATATGGAAGAGAGGGAACCCCAAGGGGGGCCCTTTGGATGAGCAGGCCCCTGCATGTTCATAGTGTATCTAGGCTCTGCTCTTGAGTGGTTGGTACACAGTCATTTGCATGTTTAGGGACCTGGCCTCCACCTGTGGGATTCCAGGTGTGCTTAGTCAAGGTAAAGATGTGACCTTGCTCAGCAGTGTTACTGTGGCATAGAACTCGAGCCCCAGGCCCCTCACTGAATGAGTAGTAGTCTGCAGGGGGCTTGCATCAGCTCAGGGACCCATGGTGTCCAGAATATCAGGCCAGGCCTGATGACTTTTGAATGAGAAATGCTTTCCCACCCCACAGAAGCTTGAGAAATGAACTTAAAAAGCAAATGGGGAGCGTTCGGAGCTGACAAATAGAATAATTTATTTAGTCACCAAATACTTGAGTACCTACTATGTTCTGGGCATTATTCTAGATAACTGTTTCAGTGAACAAAACAGAAAAACCCCTTTTCAGTTGAATTGGCATTCAGTGAGGTTGACAGGCAGTTAACAACCCTAACAAATAATTTTGTAGTATGCTTGAAGATGATGAGTTACAGGGGAAAATGGAGCCAATTTGAGGGTATGGGCATACCTGGGTGGAGTTTCATAAAGGGGTGGACAAGGTAGCACGAATTAAAGGGTGACATTTGAGCAAAAACCAAAAGAAATGGAAGAATTTAGTTATGAGGACATTTGAGGGGTGGATCAGGGTAGAGTCCTGAGGCAGGAGCGTGCCATGTATTCAAGGAAAGGGGTGGAACCAGAGAGTAACAGAAGGTCTGATTGCTGAGTGCCAGATTGCAGGCCATTAGCAAGGGTCTGGGCTGTGCTTGGGGTGGGTGCAGAGTGGAGGGTAAAGGGACCATTTTGGCTTATATGCTGAGGACAGTTATGGGGGGCAGCTGGGCAGGTGGAGGGGCTGGGTGGGAGCTGAGGGAGCAGCTCTTGCAGTGGTCTAGGCCAAAGGGGACGGTGACTCAACCACGGTGGTGGTGACAGGAGTAAGAGGTGATCAGGCCATCAGGTTCTGGTGTATACTTTGAAAGTGTAGCCACTTTGATAAGCAAATGCATTAAATCCCTGGGGGATGGGGAGAAAATTCAAGAACAGTTCTATTTGTTTTTGGCTTGAACAAGTAGAAAGATGGAGTTATTGGTGGATCTGAAGGAGACTGAAGGTGAAGACTGCTTGGAAGAATAGGCAGGAATTAGGTTATGGGTGCATGGAGCTAAGTCTGAGTTAGATGTTCAAATGGGAGCATCAGGTGGGAGTTGGAGCTAGATCTACATGTAGATGATCTACAAAGACACACGATTGCAATACCCTGAGGGTGAGCTCTGGAGTCACCAACATGTGTTGACTGAGGAGAGAGAAGGAGCATGGTGGGAAGAAATCTCAGAGAGCACACTGGCTCCAGATGCACCCAGGAGGAAGGAGCAGTTAGCAGGGCCAAAGGGCCCTAAGGAGGGTTGAGGGGGGTCACTGGTGACCTGGAGTCAGTGGGGGCAAGACTCCGCCTGACCTGTGAGCTTGGAAGGACAAGGAGAGGAACAGGAATGGTTGTTTTGAAGGGTTTTTGCTGCAAAGGGGAGTAGAGAAATGGCGTGGCAGCTAGCAGGGGACACATGGTCAAGACAGAGGATGAGCAGGATGCTTGCCAAAGGCCAGCTGTGGAGAGAGAAGTTAATGCAGAAGAGAAAGTGGGGTCACTGGAGCCGTGACCTTGATAGGCAAGTAGGTGGGATGGAGCTGCAGGCTGGATGGGTTCCAGTTAGGAGTGCAGGCAGCTGTAGGCTGATGTGTCTGTAGGCCGATGTAAGGGTGCAGATGCTGCAGGCAGGCAGGTGTGGTACAGAAAGCAAGGTTAACCTGAGACTGGGGGTGGGGGACAGAGAGGTATGCTCCTTAGAAGGAGAAGTGGTATGAGATGATCCTTTGGGGTGGGCCCTCTCAAGGCTGTGTTCATTAAGGTAAACAGAGACAGTGCATGTAGCTGGGTGTTTCTCCAGGGTTCCTACAGGATGAGCAAGGCTGGCACCCGATGTCTGATCTTGTCCAGCATGACAAATGAGGTGAGGCTGAGTGTAAGGGACTGGCCACCATAATTGGGGACATAGTCAAATGACAGTGGTGTGGCATGCTGAGTAGTGTTGAAGACTTTTGGAGCTAGGACTCCAGGAGTAAGCTGTGGCAAGATATTAAAACTGTCCATCTCAGGCCCTGTTACCCCCATTTCCTGTTTTATTTTTTCATATTTCTTTTTATAAAAAATGGCAGTACTGATTTGCACTAACTGAACTTAAAAATTGTAGTGAAATGTGCTGCTTCCCAAAGAGTGACAACCATCAGATGGTCTGACAAATCACTAAATACATGGTGTGTCTGCAATACAACAGACATACTCCCCTCCTCAGGGTTGTTCCCAGTTGACACCACAGTCCTTGTGGTATGTCCCGAGGGATGGGCACAGGGTGGCTGTGGGGGGTATGTGATTCCCCTGCCTAACATGTGGCTGTTGGTCTGGCAGGATCGTGGCCACTTTGAGGAATTGATCTCACTGCTGGAGGCAGCCCTGGGCCTGGAACGGGCCCACATGGGCATGTTCACAGAGCTGGCCATCCTCTACTCCAAATTCAAAGCACAGAAGATGCCAGAGCACCTGGAACTCTTCTGGTCCCGAGTCAACATCCCAAAGGTACCGTGCCCTCCACATGGTCTGGCTACCATGTTCACATGTGGCACAAGCTGACCAGCCCACACCCTTTCCTTTCAGGTCCTGAGGGCTGCAGAGCAGGCACACCTCTGGGCAGAGCTGGTATTCCTGTATGACAAGTATGAGGAGTACGACAACGCTGTGCTCACCATGATGAATCACCCCACAGAGGCCTGGAGAGAAGGTCAGTTCAAGGACATCATTACCAAGGTAAGAGAGGACACAGATCACTGTCTGCTGCCTGCTCTGGGTGTGGGACATGGTGTTATGAAAATCAGCATGCCTCTGTGCTATGTGTGCATTCATCTTATGTGCGTCTCGCTCCTCTGGGTAGGTGGTGGCAATTCCATCAACCCAAAGGGGACTGACCTTTAGGAAGGGCAGGAAACCAGTCCAGGGTCACACACCCAGACTGAGCAGGGTCAGGTTAGCATGCAGCTGCGCCCCAGCGGCCCTGCCTGCCCCTTCTGCCACATTCTGCCCTTATGGCCAGGCCTTGGTCTGCACTTCCACTCTGTCCATCCCATTTCCTATTGTTGGTTTGTTTGTTTTATACTTTTTATTGTCTGATATTTTTTTCTTCATGTCTCTCTCCCCTAAAACTGCCAGCCCTAGAGGAGTGCCGGCATCTGAAAGAGACACAATAAACACTTGTAGTGGAGGACTGAGCCCAGAGCTGTGGCCTCAGGGTTCTCGCCTCTCTGGAGCCTCATTGGGCTAAACCAGGCCCCCAGCTCCTCTACTAGTGGCCACTGTTGGGTGGGGTGAGGGCTGGGTGTGAGCATCAGGGAGCCTTTGTTGTTTTGTGTGTCTGGTCTGAGTGGGTCCAACCTCAGGACTCTCCTGCCCAGTTCTGCATGTGAGTTAGATGAAAGAGTGCATTCTTTGTCATCTGTCTCCAGTCCCTTTATATTGAGTGTTTGTGTTTTGTCAGTGTTCTTGGGTAAAAAATTTGCCACAAGTCTCTTCCCTTAGCTGTGGACCAGTGAAAGGTTGCAGCCTCACTGTGTTCCATCCTGATATTCTTGGGTCAGGATCAGAACAGTGTGGCAGCCCCTCACAGCAGTGTGCTGTGGCCTGTCTCATGCACCTTCCTTTCTACGTGCAGCTCCTGAGAGTGGGCATAGGGGCAGGTGGGTCACCAGGCTAGGTCTTCAGCCTCTTCCCTTCCTGGGAACTATTTGAAGTGCTTCAAGATCAAACAATGGGCTACACACACATGCTTCTTGTTGGAGAACATTGTGCTACCTGAGTGATGGATGTGAAGCCAGTGGCCTCTGACAGGTACCTCACCCTGAAAAGAGCCTGCAGGGTGCTGGAGGGAGCACAGGCAGATTACACATTACTTTGGCCTGCACCCTTGACTAGACCCTTGTAGATACATTCATGTGCTAGAAAGTCTATACTTGATCAATCCTTTGTGTACTTTTTTTCAACTTTTAATTTCTCTGATTCCAGGGTGCCTTTTAAAATTGCCAGGCCCTGGTTGAAGTGGCTGAGATTTTTGTTCTTAGCACATAAAATGATAACAGGACAGTTGAGACTTGCCACATGGGAGAGCAGTTTCTTGTCTGCCACCTGCAGGGCTATATGAGATGCATGGTGATTCTGCCACACCCTGCCATGTGAGAGATAGATGGTCAGTTCAGACATAAAGGCAGGAGGACACCAACTGGGGCAACGGCTTAGCAGAGGGCCAGCATCCAGTCTGCATTCTGGGCACATGAGAGCAGGTGCTTTAGAACCCACTTGGCCACAGGGCTGGGCAGTGGCAGACTGAGCAGGGGACTTGCTGACTCAGACTGAGATAGGGCTGACATCCTGGCTCAGCCATTCACTGTCTGTCACTATGGGATGGGGGTGTCATCACTGTGAGCCTTAGTTATCCTGTTGATAAAATAGATGTAATGTCTCCTTCAACCATATGGTTGATGGCAGGTGCCTAGTCACTCGTGCAGCACCATTGCAGGAAGCCAGGCAGTCCTGACCGAGTATGCTGACTGGGCACCCTGGAGTTCATGACTAATCTCTGAACCTTAGTTTTCTCTTCTGCAAAACAGGAATACTGCCCTGTTTTGGGGGGTTCTGGCTCAGTAGACATGAGGGGCTCCATGTGCTCACCACAGACGCAGTGATGTCTGTTCTTGCTAACCACACTAGTAGACATGGCCCTCTTGGGCCTCTATGTCCTGGCACATGGCCAGTAGCCTCACCCCCTGCTATTTCCCAGAGGAGAGCCAGTGCCCCCCAGACAGAAGCAATGGATATTCTAGAGGGCCCACCCACTGCCTCTTGAGGTAGCAGAGAGTTCCAGATCACAGAAGCTTAGCCTCACAAAAACATGTCCACTACAGGCCTTGGCACCAGAGTGATGGAGGGGGGAGGATGGCAAGTTGTGCTGTGCCTTAAACTGTTCACTGGAGGCGTTGGTCATGCTGCATGGACCTATTCAAAAGGGCACACATCATCACAGGCACCCCCCCCAGGGAAGCCAGAACCGTGTGCCCAGCTCTGACTACCAATTCTGCCAACTTGCACAATGCCTGTGAGAGTCCCAGTGAGATGAGCTTGTCCCTGGATGGGCTCCACTCATTCCACAGTAATCCCAAGGAGTCATGTGATTGGTTGGGGAGACCAGTAGGACTTAGAGGAAGTGACTTCCCACAGAAGGTGCACTTAAGCCCCTGCTCTGCTCCTCAGCCCTGCATCACATCCTGTTCCCCCTCTGCTGGTTAGACATCTGGTTAGCCCCTTCTGATCTGGCTCCAATACAGATAAGAGATTCAGCCTGGAAGCATGACAGTTCAGAGCTCTGATGCGAGCACACCCACAGTGGCCAGGCCAAGGTTGGGAGCCTGCCAGTGCCACAGGTGAAGCTTTGTATTTGGGACTGGCTCACTGCTGTGCTCTGTGTCCACAGGGCAGGTACTAGGGACCTTACAGTTCATCTGGGTTAGATTCTGTGGTGACAGTTAGTGCTCTAGCAGGAGAGGGAAAAAGAAAGAGAAAGAGACGACACTGACATTGTCAGTAAACCAGTGAGGGGTCATGATGTCATTCTGCATCCATGTTTTGGTCTGCAGATCCCACCGGACACCACACTGCTACCAAGTCAATCCTAAATGCCTACATCCAGCACTGCTGGAGGCTCCAGTAGCCCACCCCTGACCCCCAACGTACATCCCTGAACCCCCACAGACACATTCATCACCATTGGCCTGGCGCATGCCCTTCCAGAAAACCCAGGAACCTTCTTGTTCCCTAAACAGCAGAGCTGTATGCAGGCCCTGGATAGTGGTGCCACAGTCAGCAAGCCACCAAGTGACATCTCCCAATAAGAGAGTGGTGACAGACCTACAGAGAAAGTGCCAAGGCACAGCAACCTGGCCAGACCTTGAGACCTCAGGAGACGGGCTTTGCTGTTGGCACAGGCTCTGCCCAGATTGGCTCTGTCCTCTGCCTCCAGAACCTGCTCTACTGAAGCCAGCCATCGGGACTCACCCAGAGTCTAAGCACCACCGTGTCACAGCTCAAAAGTATTGTAATAGGATACGCTGCCCAGTTACTGATGCTCAGGCTGACTTTTCCAAGGAGGGCTAAGGGAATCTTTCTTTCATATTTTGAAATATTACGCAGCCATAAAATAGGACAAAATTATGAACTTCGCAGCAACCTGGATGGACTTAGAGTCTATAATACTGAGTGATCTATCACAGAAACAAAGAATCGAGTATCACATGTTCTCACTCATAAGCAGACCTTGAACCACTATCGTAATACTATAAGAGAGGAATTGCCAGTAGTGGGAAACTACCAGGGGAGGAGGGGGCACCTCATCAGCAAGGCTACCTGCATAATGAACATTTGTATACCTAACCCTGAATTGTACTCCACATATTTAAAATAAAAAGTTCATTTAAAACAAAATATTTTGAGACCAAGTGCAATGGCTTATGCCTGTAATCCCAGCACTTTAAGAGGATGAGACTGGAAAATGCTTGAGCCCAGGAGTTCAAAACCAGCGTGGGCAACATAGCAAGACCTCATCTCTACAAAAAATTAAAAAGTTAGCTGGGTGTGGTGGCACGTGCTAGTAGTTCCAGTTACTTGGGAGGCTGAGGCAGAAGGATTGCCTGAGTCCAGGAGGTCAAGCCATGATCACACCATTGCATTTCAGCCTGGTGACAGAATTAGACACTGAATCAAAAACAAAAAACATATTTTGTTGTTGGGGTTTATTCTAGACAATTATGCTTCATTTACTCAACAGATGTTAGTTGAGCATCATCCCACATCAAGTATGGGTGTAGGTGCTGGAATGAGGCAGGAAACAAAGCCCTGCCTCTTAGAGAAGAGGCAGTGCTGAAGAGAAAATGCCACACAGATAGGAGGGTGGCATATCGAGGTCAGTCTTGTGGGGGTGATTGTGGCAGACCTCACTAAAAAAGTGCCCTTTGAGCAAAATCCAGAAGGAGACCTGGAGTATCCAGAGATAGGAGCAGTGACTGACCCTCAGCCTTGCTCGCCCGCCAGGTTGCCAACATTGAGCTCTATTACAGAGCCCTGCAGTTCTACTTGGATTACAAACCGCTACTCATCAATGACCTTCTGCTGGTGCTGTCACCCCGGCTGGACCACACCCGGACAGTCAGTTTCTTTTCAAAGGTGGGTCATCCAGAACCGTGAGTCCAGGAGAGTGTGTTGGGCTAGCTCCTCCAAGGTCATCTGAATGGAAGCACCTTTATAAATGATTTACTCCAATTTCAAGATTCATCAATGTATCAAATGGTTTTAGATTTCAGACAGAGGCACACCTCATTTTATTGCACTTTATTGCATTTTGCTATATTGCATATTTTAAAAATTAAATGTTTGTGGCAGTCTGTATCAAGCAAGTCTGATGATACTATTTTTCCAACAGCATGTGCTCATTTCATGTCTCTGTATCATGTTTAGGGAATTTTCTCAATATGTCAGATTTTCATTATGATTATATCTGTTATAGTGATTTGTAATCAGTGACCTTTGATATTACAATTTTGATTGTTTGGGAGTATCATGAATTGTGCCCACATCAGATAGCAAACTTAACAGATAAATGTGTGTGTTCTGACTGCCCCACCAACCAGCTGTTCCCCCATCACTTTCCCTCTCCTCAGGCCTTCCTATTCCCTGAGACATAACAATATTGAAATTAGGCCAGTTAATAACCCTACAGTGGTCTCTAAGTGTTCAAGTGAAAGGAAGAGTCACATATCTCTCATTTTAAATCAAAAGCTAGAAATGATTAGGCTTAGTGAGGAAGGCATGTCAAAAACCAAGACAGGCCAATGTCTAAGCCTCTTGCACCAGTTAGCGTGGTTGTGAGTGCAAAGGGAAAGTTCTTGTAGGAAATTAAAAGGGCTACTCCAGTGAACACATGAATGATAAGAAAGTGAAACAGCCTTAATGGTGATATGGAGAAAGTCTGAGTTGTCTAGATAGAAGATCAAACCAACCAAAACATTATCTTAAGCCAAAGCATAAATCAGAGCAAGGCTTTTAACTCTCTTTAATTCCGTGTTGACTGAGAGAGGTGAGGAAGCTGTAGAAGAAATTTGGAAGCTCGCAGAAGTTGGAACATGAGGTTTAAGGAACGAAGCCGTCCCCATAACATAGAAGTGCTAGATGAAGCAGAAGAGCTGATGGAGAAGCAGCAGCAAGTTATTCAGAAGATCTACCTGAGATCATTGTCGAAGGGGACACATTCAACATATTTTCAGTATAGACAAAACAGCCTTCTATTGGAAGATGATGCCATCTAGGACTTTCATAACTAGAGAGAAGTCAATGCCTGGCTTCAAAGAACAAGCTGACTCTCTTATTAGGGCTGGTTACTTTAGATTGATGTCAGTGCTCATTTACCATTCCAAAAATCCCAGGGCCTTTGAGAATTATGCTAAATCTTGGCTGGGCACAGTGGCTCATGCCTATAATACCAGCACTTTGGGAAGCTGAGGTGAGAGGATCGTCTGATTGCCTGAGCCCACCGGTTTGCGACCAGCCTAGGCCACTTGGTGAGACTTCATCTCTACAATAAATCAAAAAATTAGCTGGGCATGGGGACATGTGCCTGTAGCTCCAGTTACTTGGAAGGCTGAGGTAGAAGGATCACCTGAGCCCAGCAGGTCGAGGCTGCGGTGGCTGGGAGCATACCACTGCACTCCAGCCTGGGTGACAGAGTGAGACTCCAACTCAAAAAAAAAAAAAAAAAAGAATTACGCTAAATCTCCTCTGCCAGTGCTCTGGAAATGAAACAACAAAGACCAGGTGGCTACACATCCATTCACAGAATTGTTTACTGAAAAGTTTGGGTCCACTGTTGAGACCTGCTGCTCAGAAAAAAAAGACTGCCTTCAAAAGATTACTGCTTACTGACAATGCACTGGTCACTCAAGAGCTCTGATGGAGATGTACAAGGAGATGAATGTTGTTTTCATGGCTGTTAACAAAATATCCATTCTGCAACCCATGAATCAAGGAAAGTTTCAACTTTCAAGTCTTATTATTTAAGGATTATATTTTGTAAGAGTAGAGCTGCTCTAAATAGTGACTCCACTGATGGACCTGGGAAAAGTAGATTGAAATCTTCTGAAAAAGATTCACCATTCTAGATGCAACAAGAACATTCATTTATGAAGCTGGACATGGTGGCTCATGCCAGTAATCCCAGCACTTTGGGAGGCTGGGGCAGGAGGATTTCTTGAGGCCAGGAGTTCAAGACCAGCATGGGCAACATAGAGAGACCCTGTCTCTACAAAGAGTTTTTAAAAATTAGCCGGGCATGGTGGTGTATACTTGTAGTCCTAGCTACTAGGGAGGCTGAGGTGAGAGGATCATTTGAACTTAGGAATTTGAGGCTATAGTGAACTGTGATCTGCCACTGTACTCCAGCTTGGGTGACAGAGCAAGACCCTGTCTCTAAAGTAAAATAAAATTAATCTATGTGAAGTGAAATAAGCCCGGCACAGAAAGACAAATGTTGCACATGTTCTCAATCATATGTAGAAGCTCAAAAAATTGATTTCATAGAGCTAGAGAGTAGAATGATGGTTACCAGAGACTGAGAAATGGGGAGCTGGGAGAGGGCTGAAGAGAGGTTGAGTGATGAATACAAAAATACAGTTAGGTTGGGCACAGTGCCTCATGCCTATAACCCCAGCACTTTGGGAAGTTGGGTGGGAGTAGTACTTGAGCCCAGGAGTTCGAGACCGGCCTAGGCAACATAGAAAGACCACGTCTCCACAAATAATAAAATTAAAAAATTAGGGCAACCCCTTTGGGTCCCCTCCTATTGGAGGAGCCTTTCTGTCCTCTTAATAAATCCTGCTTTCTAAAAATAACAACTAGCCAGGTGTGGTGGTGCATGCCTGTAGTCTCAGCTACTTGGGAAGCTGAGGCAGAAGGATGTCTGAGCCCTAGAGGTTGTGGCTGTGGTAAACACTTCACCCTGGGCAACAGAGTGAGCCCTGGCTCAAAAACAAAACAAAGCAAAAATACAGTTGGATAGAAGGAATACATTGGATAGCACAGTAGAATGACTATAGTTAATAATTTATTGTATATTTCAAAATAGCTGAAGAGAAGGTTTGAGACATTCCCAAAATAAGTGATAAATGCTTTAGGTGATAAATGCTTGAAATGATAGATGGTTGAGGTGATTTGGTCATTACATATTCTATACATGTATCAGAATATCACATATACTTAGTAAATATGTTCAGTTTTTAGGTATTGGTAAAAATAAAAAATAAAGAAAGATACCAGTATATAAGGAGAAAATATTCATGATTCATGAGAGGAAGTCAGAATATCAGTATTAACAGGAGTTTAGAAAAAGTGAATTCACCCCTCATGGATGATTTTGAGGTTCAGGACATCAATGGAAAAGGTCATTCCAGATGTGTTGGAAAGGGCAAGGAAACTAGAATTAGAAGTGAAGCCTGAAGTGGGACTGAGTTGCTGCAATCTCAGGATAAAGCTTGAACAGATGAGGAGTTGCCTCTTAGGGGATAAGCAAAGAACAGAGTTTCTTGAGATGGAATCTACTCCTGGTAAAGATGCTGCGAACACTGAAATGACAACCAAGGGATTTAGAACATTCTATAAACTTAATTGATAAGGCAGTGGCAGGGTTTGAGAGGAGGGACTCCAGTTTTGAAAGAAGTTCTGCTGTGGGTGAAATGCTATCAAATATCACCACATGCCACAGAACAATCGTTCATGAAAGGAAGAGTCAATCAATGGGTAAACTTCACTGATATCTTATTTTAAGAAATTGCCAGTCACCGCAGCTTTCAGCAACCACCACCCTACTCTGATCAGTCAGCAACCATCAGCTTTGAGGCAAGACCCTTCGCCAACAAAGAGAATAGAGTTGCTGAAGGGTCAGGTCAGATAAATGTTAGCATTTTTTAGTAATCAAGTATTTTTAAATTAAGGTATATACACTTTTTGTAGATATAGTGCTATTGCACACTTAATAGACTACCGTGTAGTGTAAATGTAACTTTCATATGCACTGGGAAACCAAAATATTGGTGTGACTCACTTTATTGTGATACTCACTTTATTGTGGTGGTCTGGAATTGAACCTGTGATATCTCTGAGATATACCTGTGCAGGTTTGCATTCCAGCCAAAATGTCCACAAACAACATTGGTCTTGACTGGATGGTCCAGAAAGTCCTCTTTGTGCGAGTGTGTGCAGACCTGTTGGTTATAAGGGGGAAGGTGCCCCTGGCTCCTGAGAGTGACCTACTTGAGAGAATGGTATGCATTTGCCCACCTATACCTCCATCAATGTGTCACCAGGCACCCCCTGCCTACTGTCCCCATGACAAGCTTGACCAAGTATCTCGATGGTCTCCCCCAACTTGTCAGGTAGGTCAACTGCCCCTGGTGAAGTCTTACCTGAGGTCAGTCCAGAGCCATAACAACAAAAGTGTGAATGAGGCACTCAACCACCTGCTGACAGAAGAAGAGGATTATCAGGTAGGTGTGGAGGAGGAGCTATGTCGGGGTGGGCAGGGCAGCCCCCAACCCAGGAGCAGGCTGGGCTCCACCCCTGCACCTGCCAGTCTGTTCTTGAAGCAGGCTGTCCTCTCACAGGAGGGTGTGTGGGCCCTACAGAGCACCAACGGGTACACAGGCCAGGCCTTCCTGAGGCTTCAACAGACGCAGCCACCAATGAGTGATCCAGGTGCCTGCTCCATGTGCAGGCAGCCCCTGTTGCACAATCCCATCCCTCATGGAAAGGCTGTCTTCCCAGGGCTTGAGGGCATCTATCAACGCCTACAACAACTTTGACAGCATTGGCCTGGCTCAGCAGCTAGAGAAGCACCAGCTAATGGAATTCAGGCGCATCGCAGCCTATCTGTACAAGAGGAATAACCAGTGGGCCCAGAGTGTGGAGCTCTGCAAGAAGGATCATCTCTACAAGGTCAGTGACTCTGTGCCCTGCTTCCTCCCACCCCACTACCTTGGTGTGCTTCCTGGTCCTTTGAAGAGTCACACCCCTTCCCTCTTCTTCCTAAGACCTGACTCTGAGATTCACCAGGAGATGCTCATAGAGGGCGAGGGGTTTGGCATTAAGGGGGAGACTATTTTTAGAACAGGGGGTGAGAGTTGGGAGTAATCTAGAGCCTCTTAAAAATTATTCGCATTGAAAGACTTACAGAGTCTGACCAGATGCAGTGGCTCATTCTTGTATTCCTAACACTTTGGGAGACTGAGGCAGGAGGATTGCTTAAACCTGGGAGTTCGAGACCAGTCTAGGCAACATAGAGAGACCTCTCTCGACAAAAAAGTTAGCCAGGTGTAGTGGTGCATGCCTGTAGTCCCAGATGCTAGGGAGGCTGAGGCAGAAGGATCTTGAGCCCAAGAGGTTGAGACTCTGACTCGAAAAGAAAAAAAGAGTCTTATACAGTTGGTTCTCTCCCCAGAAATTATGTGTAAGTTTCACTCTACCTAAACTCAGTGTGGCAGGATTCACTTATTGGCACCACTTTACTTCCTATCAATATTTGAGGAATTAAAAAAAAAAACTCAATTAAAATCACATTCAAAACATTTGTTTCAAGCTGAGAGTGGTGGCTCACCTGTAATCCCAGCACTTTGGAAGGTAGAGGCAAGAGAATTGCCTGAGTCCAGGGATTCGAGACCAGCCTGGGCAACTTGGCAAGACTTTGTCTTTATAATAAATCAAAAAATTAGCTGGGCATGGCAGTGCACGCCTATAGTTCCAGCTACTTGAAAGGCTGAGACAGAAGGATCATCTGAGCCCAGCGGGCTGAGGCTGTGGTGGCCATGAGTTTGCCACTGCACTCCAGCCCTCCAACCTGGGTGACAGTGAGACTCAGACTCAAAAAAATAAAAAAATAAAAAATAAATTTTGTTTCGAAGCTGGGTGCAGTGGTGTGTGCCCGTAGTCCCAGCTACTCATAGGCTGAGGTAAGAGGATCTCTGACGGGGAAAAAAAATGATTTTCCTGCCAGTGAGGTGGCTTAGCACCACTCTCAGCTCTTAGACCTGGTTCTGTGCCTCTAGTAGGCAGGTAGGGCTGCCTATAGGCACTTCAGAGCCTGAAGTGCCATCCTCTTGGCCCGAACATTTCCCCAGAAGGTAAAGGAGTTGTACAAGAGGGCCATTGGTGTAATATGTTATGCAGCTGAGCTGATTCCCAAGGGCTCCTGGTGCCTGGAGACCTTGGAATCCTCCATCAGTTGTAAATTTGACCTGAGGGTGTGACTCTCAAGAGTTGTTCTTGACCTTCCTGCCTTCCCAGGACACAGGACACTGTTGCCTTTTGCCCAGTGCAGGGGTCTTGCTCTTATGGTCCCTGGATTGTGGCTCTCAGCTAGCATTTCATCAAGGCCTCTGACTCCTGGTATCAGTCATGTTGAGCTTTATGGCGTCACCTCATGTTTTAGACTGTTTCATGGCATCTCCTAGCCCCTAGTGCTTGTGGACCTTCTGGCAAAGGAAGCTGAGGGTGAAGTGCTGAAGCTCTGAGACCACGTGGAAAGGTCTCTGGAATGTCTCTAGAAGGTCTCTGGCTGTTGGAGGTGGCAGCCGCACTCAGACACATCTGAGGGAAACTCAGTGCCGCTGGCCAGTCACAGCAACTCTGTGCTGTTCACATGGTACCCACCCAGGGCTTAAATGCATGGCCTCCTCATACAGTTGGTTTTAAATGCATGGCCTTTTAAATGCATGGCCTCCTCACCACTCAGACAGTGATGAGGGAGTAATGCTATAGGTGCTGCCAGAGGCCCACTGGCCTTTTCAGTCACCCACTTAGAGCCGTACTGGCCAAAACAAGTCCAGAGAACAAAGCCACAGATAGAAAGCAGCTGAGCATGCTTCCCCCAGAGCAGTGGGCTCTCTGCCAGGACAGCCTTGGCCGCAGGAAACATTTAGTTGTCACGGGGGGGGGGGGGGGGGGGCGTTTGCTATAATTAGGTGGTAGAGGCCAGGGATGGTGTTCACAAGCTCAGATGCATGTGTGGCCTCAGTGACAGCACTGCCATCCTGGAGGAGCCTGCCCTGCAGCCAGAGCTGAAGCCTCTTGAGTCTTCCTGGAGGGGGTGGCCAGGTCACAGCATGCCCAGTCAGCGGCCAATCAGGCAGTGATAGAAAGAAGTTTTTCCAAATGACAGAAGTAGAGTTCAGGTAAAAGCATAGGTGATGTGTGCACTACACATGGGAAGTTCAGGATATAGAGGAATGCAGAACAGGCAGGGTGAGAGGCAGCCACCTTTGGGTTGAGTGTGGAAGGCATCAGGCCCAAGTTAGGAGGAGCATGGGCACACCCATGTCCATGAGTGAAGCAAGCCTGCAGGGCCTGTGGAAGGGCAGGTGTGAACTGGACATGGGGACAGGAACAACAGTAGAGCTGCCCTGAGTGGCACAGCCTAGGTGGTGATGAGAGAGGAGGGTGTGGGAGAGCCTCAGGTGCAAGTGGGCTCCAGGCTGAAGGAGCAGAGTGCTGACTAGGAGCTTCCCATGGAGGAGGGGGGATGGAGAGGTACCCACTTTTAGGTACATGCTGAAGACATGTTAGCTGAGGGTGGGCCCAGCCAGTGGAGGACACGGCAGGGAGACTGAGGAACCAGCATCACAGGTCTTTGGAGATACAACCCAAAAGCATCCTGGAGCTTTCACTGGAGTCTCAACTGACTTTGGCCAGAAAGTATCCTGGCACCTTTGTAGGAACAGTATGGGGGATGAGGCAGGACCCAGCCAATGAGCAGCTAGCAGGTGGGAGAGCTCTTTCCAGAGGACAGTCACAGTATATTGGGTCCTCGAGGACATGGAGACTGAGTGTCTTCGGGGTCTCCAGAGTGGAATCAGAGGTGACGGTGTGTGGAGTAGGGACTAACATGGGTTATCTGTGCCAACTTGCTGTCCCACACAAGTCATGGTCAGTGGGTCGCAGTCAGCTCCAGGTGGAGTGATCTTGAGCAAGGGACTTCATCTCAGTCCCAGGGTCTTGATCTCTGAAGGAGTGATGGCGGCCCCTGCTGAGAAGGGCTGTGCTGGGGTCTGGTATCCAGCTCCCACCATGGGGCAGAAAATAGAGAGCAGCCATAGAAGGCACCAGTTTTCCTAGTGACTTGTCACTATGCAGGTGATATTTTGCTAATGATGTTGTCTTGGACAAAGAAATATGCAAGCATGAAAAAAGCAGTTAGGGGTCTTTGAGTGACTTGACAAAAACACACATTACTGCTTCTAGAATAGTAGCAGTGCCCCTAGTAGCTACCCCTACTTGAACTGGACTTGCTGTTTGCCTGAGCGCCGGGTCTTTGCAGTACCTCCCAGTGTCTGTCCCAGAGCAGGCTGTGCATGCCATCCGCCCATGGGATACTAGCCTGGTCTGCCAGGATGCAGCACACACAAGCTCCCAGCAGTTCTGCAGGATCTGAGAGGACTACACTCCACAGCCCATGGAGGTGGTACCTCTGTCTCACCAGAGGGCAGCAGGGCTCAGGGAACAGCTCGACCAATGTCTAGATTCACTCTGTGGTGTAGGAAGGCTGCGTAGAGCCTGGCACTGCCAGCCCAGCTGCCTACGGCACGAGGCCTCTGCCTGCAGGACACCCGAGTCTGCATTTGCCTTGGCTGCAGGATGCCATGCAGCATGTGGCAGAGTCACAGGACAGCGAGTTGGCACAGAAACTGCTGCAGTGGTTTCTGGAGGAAGGGAAGCGGGAGTGCTTCGCAGCTTCACTCTTCACCTGCTATGACCTGCTCCATCCTGATGTGGTGTTTGAGATGGCCTGGAGACACAACCTCATGGACTTTGCCATGCCCTACTTCATCCAAGTGATGCGGGAATACCTGAGCAAGGTAAGTGCTGACCCACTGTAACTCTCTGACCACTGTGAGCCACAGCCCATCCCTGGCGCTGACTCTGGCTGCTGGCCTGCAGGGTAGGCTCTGAGGGTGGGCCCATTTCAGGCCCCCAGATTGCCCATCCAACCCTGGGCAGCCTTCAGGAGTCTTTTCCCTTCATGCTCAAGTGGTTTTCTGCCCAACATTAAGTCCTTCTACAATATCACCACAGAAAACATTGGGTAGAACTGAGCATGTCCTACTCACAGCAGCTCCTCCAAGAGACTGTCTGGGAGTGACAGGTGTGCTTGCCCATGGCCCTATGCTTCATCAGGCAACAGTGAGGCACCAGCTGGTAGTGCTGGCTCCCCATGACACCTCCAGCCCACAACTGTTATGCTCAGAGTCTCCAATAGAATCTGGGGTTGTAGCTGTTAATGTACCTGTTGGTGGTAGTCTTTTGCTGAGCACATAGTGGGAATGTTAAGGCATGCATTGAATCCTTCCAGCAGCTGCAGAGAAAATGACTTTTTCTACTTTACTGACATGACAGTAGTTGATTTTAAAACTTCCTGGGTGCCAGATCCCTAGGAGTACATTTCTGGACCCTAGCTTTAGCCTTTGTCCAGAGACGTGTGTTATCAGGTCGTTTGTTGATTCTAGCACTGGAAATCCACCTTTCAGCAGCATCTACCTGCCCATCCAGTCTTCTCTCCTTCAAGCCAGATGGAGACCCTGCAGCCACTTGTGCTGAGTCTTCTCTGAGTGGTGCAGGGAAAGGAGGAGCCTCCTGGGCCAATGATGGGTAGGAAAGAAACAGGGACACGGACTAATACTGCCAGCTTTGGCCTAGAAGGGCTTGCAGGAATGCCTGCATCTGCAGAGCCTCCAGGGAGCTGCCCAGCCCCTGGTGACCATTCCAGAGGCCATTCAAGGCCATCAACGTATTGCAGGAGAGTGTGACCTAGTACTGTTCACCCAGCACAGCTGAGTGAGAGGCTCCCTAACGACTCACAAGGGTTTGGGGAAGGAGCAGCCCCAGCCTCATGGCCTGAGCTGCATGGGCTACGAGGTGACATACACCATTTGGATTTATAAGGATCCCAGGCCCTCCACTACAGTAGATGGCAGCTCCCTGCAGTAGGCATCTATGCTGTGTGACATTTGCCCTCGGAAACTACCCTTGCCCACGTGAGCTGCTTTTCCTATTCCCAAAGTGTCTTACCCAAAAGCAGTCTTTCCCAAGAATCCACATAGAAGATGCATGTGCTGAAATCTCTTCCTGATGGTAGAGGCCCACCCGGCACTCAGGGATGTCATTGCTGCAGGGATTGAACTACTGGGGGCCATCAGGACTTTGGGGAGCATGTTCCTTCTCTGTTGTATATGGTGGACTTTATCTTGGCAGCCACTGTCACCACCGTCAGCACTGTGGCTACACAGCCTTGGCCTGGGTTTCCCAGACTTTTCCACTAGCCCTGGGAGGTAGTGACTGCCGGTGCCCATCCCACAGCTGCCCAGCTGTTTCTGCCAGGACCAGACAAGGTGCCTCTCGTGAGCCCAGCTTTTTGGTTAGTGGTGTGGGAGTGCAGGGTTGTTCTTGGTTTGAGCTAGCACCCAGCAGATCCAGCACAGCATTTCTGAGCATAGCTCCCTCCCTGATGGACAACTAGCCTGGGGCCTTCTGGCTTATCTGGGAGGCTTGAGGGCCAGTCCTCTGAGATGCTCCCTCAGCACTCCCAGTATAGACCGCAGCCATGCATGTCAGCAAGCTTAGGAAGAGAGATGACAGGCTGCGTGCCCGTCATGCTTCCTCACCTCTCAGGCTAGACCAGGGCAAGTGGGAGTGGGAGTCAACAGGATGCCTGGCCCTATCACCTCCAGATCTGAGCTCACAGGGTGCACATCACTGCTTGTTCTTTTTCAGTCCTACCAGCGCAGCCTCTGACATCCCCACAGCACCACTCTTCCCCGCCTAGCCCTGGAACACTGCAGGGGCAGTGCCTGGGGAAGCCTTGGGGAGGAGCAAGGAGGCAACTTATCTTTAAGATGTCTCAGGTACTCAGCCTGTAATCCCAGCACTTTGAGAGGCTGAGGCGAGTGGATTGCCTGAGCCCGCGGGTTCGAGACCCACCAGGGCAACTTGGTGAGACCTCGTCTCTACAATAAATCAAAAATTAGCAGGGCATGGTAGCACGTGCCTGTAGTTCCGGCTACTTGGAAGGCTGTAATAGAAGGATCACTAGAGCCCATCAGGTTGAGGCTGCGGTGGCCAGGAGCCTGCCACTGCATTCCAGCCTGAACGACAGAGTGAGACTCCAACTCACGAAAAAGAAAAAAAGATGCCTCAGGTGACGTGTCTAGGTGCCAGGTGACTTGTCTCCTGAGGACCAAATGACTTCTCTGCTGGTTAGAAGGGGTGGACAGCCCTACAGGCTGGTAAGCAGCAGTGTCCCTGAGTCCAGAGGACTCGGCTCCTGTAAGCCAGGCACTCACAGCCTGCAACCACTGGCTGCCACAGCACACCTGGGAACCAAATGCTCCTTGGGTGTAGTGGGTAGCTGCTGAGCTGGAACAGCACCTGGGCTCTGCCTGCTTTCTGCCTCAGCCCAGCTACCAAGGCCTTGCCTCTTTGTGGCCTCACCGCATTCAAAATGCACACAGGATGTGGAGGTGTGGTCACTCCACACCTCAGCACTGTCTCTCCTGGGAGCCTCTGTGTCTGTTTCATCCAGGAGGTGGGACTGGGTTCTATCTTGTGGGTACTCATGTGCTCGTGGCTCTTTGGCAGGTGGACAAACTGGATGCCTCGGAGAGTCTACACAGACAGGCAGAGCATGTGGCCGAGCCTACCCCTCTCATGTTTGGTAGGTAGCACCTGAAGCCTTCAGTCCCCTGGGGAGGATGGGGAGGTGAGTCACACCATCCTTCCATGACTGGGCTTCAGATGGAGATGGGAATGGATGGGTGGGAGCCAGAAAGACCCATGGCTGCCAGATGTGGAGAAAGTGTGTGTCCAGGAATATTGGCTCAGCCACTGTCCTTCTGCTCTAAGGGTACCTGCTTTCTCATGAGGTTGCCTGCCCAGCTGTGAGCTGCCACTGTTGGCCCTGCCTAGCCCTTAGGCAGCAAGGCTGCTGCTAGCATCCACCAAGAGGGGCTCTGTGCCTGAAAATCACCCAGGGTCACCCTGGCTGCCAAGCAGACTGGCAAGGCTGTGGGTGCTGGAACATGCCAGGAGGCCAACACAGGCCTGAGGGGGTGGTGTTAGCATGCAGCACACCAGCTGGTCCTGAGGCTCCTGCTGAGTGTGTTCTCCCTGAGGTTGTGCCCATCCACCACTAATGCCAGTCTGGTTTTTTTAGATTTTGATGGGCATGAATGAGACCCAGCCGATTGAGCTAAGTAAGTGTCCCATTTTGGGACTAGCTTGTCCTCTAGCTGGCTGGCCCCACAACAACACTGCCCACACACCTTGCTTCCAGCCACCTGCTGCCCCGGTACCTCAACCTCTGGGGGGTCAGGACTGGCCCTTTAGATCCTTTTCCTTGGGTCCCTGCCTACTGAGGAGCAACCAGGAAGAACTATGGGCAGGAGCTCTGCTCATGGCCATTTCTCCCTCAACAGGCCAGCACCTGATGCTGATGGCAGGCCCTGCCACCAGCCCAGACCCTGCCAGCTTCCCCTGTGGATATGCCACTGCTCCTGCCTTTGCCCAGCCCCCCATGTACAGCTTCAGCGTGTAGTGGGCAGTCAGACTTAACACCCCCTCTACCTACTGAGGTACCAACCTCTCCAAGGAGTGTCACTCTAGCAGCACAGAGGACCCTGGAGGTGGAAACACATGGATGGTGTTTATTTTGCTGAAATCCAATGACGGCAGCCTCTGTGCCATCCTGGAGCCTGGGTAGACATTGCCCAAGATCAGCTCCAACTGCCAGCAGCGAGGTGGACCTCTGCCTGCAGCCAGGCACTCCTGGGCGTGCCCTCTCTTCACCCATCTCACTGGCTGTAGCTGCCCTCTCCAAGCCACTTTGAAGTTACAACATGAACTCGTCTTGAATGGAGGTACCAGACCCCATACCAGGATCCTGAGTCTCCTGCAGATCATGCTTATTAAAGTCGGTTTATCAAGGCAAAGCTTCTCTGCTTGGTGCTGGTGTGGGTGGAAGGGAAAGGAGCCACCCTTATAGGCCTTGGAGCCTAGTAAAGATTTTCAGGACCCGTCTGGGGTGGGGGACCTGCATATCCCCAGAGAAGGCACCTGGGAGAACACCGCCGGGTTGGGTTTGGGATCTTTTCCCAACCATGTTGACTGCCCAAAGTTCTAGATGCAGAGGGGCATGGGTGGGAACCGCACAGCCCTGTGGGATGTCCGAAAGTCAAACCCTCAGACCACTGGAACCAGGCTAGCCCCACGTGTCTTTGGAGAGGATCTGCCCCTCTCGCCTCCAGAATCCCTGGGCTCCTGAGGATCCCAGTGGCCGCGCAGACTCCGCTCCATGCTTCTGTCCTCTCTGGGCACCGCACCTTGACCCGCAGCTCGGGGCTTGGCACAACACCGCCTCCGAAGGCCACGCCCCAGTCCCGCCCCGGCCCCGCCGCGCTCGGCTTTCCGAGACCGGGCATCAGCCATTGGCTGTGCTTCAATCCCCGCCCTGGCCCTGCCTCAGCGCGCCCCGCCCCGGCCTCAGTTTCCCGGCCGGCACGGGGCGGACCGGGGGCGGGGCCGGGCTCGGACCACGCGGGGCGGGGCCAGAGAGCTGACGCGGCTGCCCCGCCCCCGGGACCATAACCGGCCGCCGCCGCCACCGCCGCCGCCGCCGCCGCGGACCGAGCGCCGAGCGCGGGAGGCTCGGACCCGAGGCCGACGCCGGGCGCCCCGCCTCCCGCCGCCATGGCCGCGCCCCGCGCCCCCAGTGCCTTGGCGGCCGCCGCGCCCGCACCCGGAAAAGCCAAGCTAACGCACCCGGGAAAGGCGATCCTGGCAGGTGGGCCCTCCGAGATGTGGACCCCCGCCCGCCGCGCTTCCGGGTGGACCCGGGACGCCGAGGCTCCGCCCCACTTCCGGGTTGGGCCGGGGGCTGGGGGGCGCGACCTCGGTTCACACCCGGTGCAGGGGTCGCCCGCGTGTCGCCCCTGTGCGCCTCGCCCGGACCACGGGGTGGGGGCGTGGGCCCGGTCCCCAGCTGCACAGGCGCGCCGGCCATGCCGGGCAAAGTCCGGGGCGGGGGAGGGGCCCGGGCGCCAGCGCAGCAGCCAGGGCAGCGGGGCCGGGGTCTCAGGACCCGCTGTCCGCTCCCGCAGGCGGCCTGGCAGGCGGCATCGAGATCTGCATCACGTTCCCCACCGAATACGTGAAGACGCAGCTGCAGCTGGACGAGCGTTCGCACCCGCCGCGGTACCGAGGCATCGGTGAGCACCGGCGGCCGCCGGGGCGGGGGCGGGGCAGAGGGACGGCGGCGGGTCCTGACCGCCTCCTTCCCCAGGGGACTGTGTGCGGCAGACGGTCCGCAGCCATGGCGTCCTGGGCCTGTACCGCGGCCTCAGTTCCCTGCTCTACGGCTCCATCCCCAAGGCCGCCGTCAGGTGAGGCCCGGCCCCAGGCAGCCACGGGTGGGGGGCCCAGCGGCGGCGGTCCCTCTCACCCGCTTCCCGCCTTCAGGTTCGGAATGTTCGAGTTCCTCAGCAACCACATGCGAGACGCTCAGGGACGACTGGACAGCACGCGCGGGCTACTGTGCGGCCTGGGTGCCGGCGTGGCTGAAGCCGTGGTGGTCGTGTGCCCCATGGAGACCATCAAGGTGGGGAAGGAACCCGGGCTTGCCGGGGCCGAGGAAGGCCGCTGGCATGGCCCTGTGCTCCTCCGGAGGCCATTGAGCAGGGGAAGGTCTTGAGCAGGAGCTGCAGGGCTGCCAGCAGGAGGCCTAGCAAGAAGTGCCTCCTGTGGAGGCTGACTCTACCCTGAAGGCAATAGGAAGACAAGATTAAGGTCTTTAAAAAATACTTTATAAACGGAAAGCATAAAATGACACATTTGCTGCCAAAACTGTGGGAAATAACAAACATGGGGTGGAGACTCCCGGGACCTGGTCTGTGTTGTGCTCAAGGGTGGTCTTGGCATTGCTTCCAGATGAAAACCTGAACCTTCAGCCAGGCTCTGCCTGGGTGGGCTTTGGGCCTGTGGGCCAAGGGAGCTGAGTGTGCTTTTCAGGTGGTAGCCCGGGAGCCAGCGCCCTTGCTTCCCTCTCTCAGGTGAAGTTCATCCACGACCAGACCTCTTCTAACCCCAAGTACAGAGGATTCTTCCACGGGGTCAGGGAGATTGTGCGGGAACAAGGTGAGCCACTTGATCTTCCTCTTCAGGGCAGGGACCTGGGCCAGGCAGGAGAGGGCCTGCACTTCCCCTTCCTGCCCTGGTGCTCTATGGAGCACTCCCATCCCCAGCCAGGGCCTGGGAGGCACCAGAGTGACCCATGCCTGCCTGCCCCCAGGGCTGAAGGGGACATACCAGGGCCTCACGGCCACTGTGCTGAAGCAGGGCTCGAACCAGGCCATTCGATTCTTCGTCATGACCTCCCTGCGCAACTGGTACCGAGGTGTGTTTGTCCCAGACCTAGCCTCCACAGGCGGCTTTCTGGGCTTCTTTCCTGGGGGCTCTCTGGGGAGTGGACACCTAACCTTCTTGGGACCTGATCCAGGCATTCCAGCTACTCTCTGACCACAACTCCTATCCTTGTCCAGGAGACAACCCCAATAAGCCCATGAATCCACTGATCACCGGGGTCTTCGGTGCGATTGCTGGTGCAGCCAGTGTCTTCGGGAACACTCCTCTGGATGTAATCAAGACCCGGATGCAGGTGGGTGCGGGACTGGCAAGGGGGGAAGGAGCTCAGGATAGGATTGGCTGCTGAGGCTCTGGCCTGCTGGTATCCCACAGGGTCTGGAGGCACACAAATACCAGAACACATGGGACTGTGGTTTGCAGATCCTGAGAAATGAAGGACTCAAGGCGTGAGTAGGGAAGGGGTAGGGCTGTTGTCCCCACTTCAGACCCTTCCTGGCCTTTCTAGCCCACCCTAGGCTGTCTCCTTTAGGTCTCTGTTTTCCCTGCAGCACTGGGGGGGCGGCCTTGAGAGACACTGCCCTTACCTGCCTACTTTACCTTGTGCCCCTCCCTCCACTCAGATTCTACAAAGGGACTGTCCCCCGCCTGGGCCGGGTCTGCCTGGATGTGGCTATCGTATTTATCATCTACGATGAGGTGGTGAAGCTGCTCAACAAAGTGTGGAAGACGGACTAAATCGAGGTGGTGCACACGGGTAGTCCCAGCACCATTGTCTTACATGATTCCAGTGCAGTAGTGCCAAAAGACCCCTTCCCATGCCCTCAAGCTATGTGGCCTAGTCTGTCCATTGTAGCCCTCAAGTCCACGTATCCCGTAGTGCTGTGTCTCCTCTGTGGACACCACTGTTGTGTCCACATGTCCAACCCAGCCACACTGGGTGTCCCTCTGGCCTATGAACCTGTGTCTGCTTGTCCTTGTGCTTACTCATGAGCCCTGTGCCTGTTTCATGTTCTGTGTCATGTGACCCTGTGCCCCGCTGCCCAGGGTGCCTGTGTGGCCTGGGTCCATGGCCCTGTAGCCTGGCCCGGTCCCAATCCGGTGCCTTCCACCCTGCCCTGGCCTACCACAGCTGCCTCCGGGCCTCGGCCTGGCTTCACCGCATTCCAGGGGCTGCATGCCCCCCGCTTCTCCCGCCACTGGCCTTAACTGGCCCTCGGGCCCTCCCTCCACCCGGGACAGGGTGGCACCCGCCACTCTCAGGACCACCCTGCCAAGGCAGAATAAACCGGATCCTGTCACAGCCACCTGCCCCCGTGTCCATCCCTGCATGGGCCTGTCTTTGGGCGGGCAGTGATGGCTGTGCCTCCAAAGGGGTCCAGCTCACTCCTCACCTGAGAACACTGCCACAGGGGAGTGCCACAGACACTGGACAGGAAAGGTCCAGTGTCTACCCAGGGCAGGGCAGCTGTGACCACATTGTTGGCTCCCTGAGAGGCCCGGCACTAGGAAGGATTTGGGCTACATCCAGGCCTTTCCCTGTGGCTTGGGGCAGGATCCCGCAGGCTCGGGTAAAGGGTGTGTCCACGAGGCCTCAGGGTGGCCTGGCAGACAGCACTGCATGGGCAGAGTAGAGGGCTGGGCCTGGGAGACAGTGCTCCCAAGATACCACCTGCCCCTCACAGAGTGAGGCCCTGGAAAGAAGGCCCTCCTCCTTCCTGTGAGTGCAGGGAGGAGGGCACAGGGATTTTACCTCACTCCTTCAGTCAGGCTGGGAGGCAGCTCTCTGGGTACCTCTGAGTATTTCACACCAAGCCCTGAACCTCAGAGGAAGGTGTCCTTCTGGCTGGCGACCACAGAGCTTTGGGTTCCTCCTTCCACAGCCTATGAGCCACGTGGCAGACACTCGTGGGCAGGACAGGATCAACCAGTGCTGCTGGCTGTGCAGGGACAGAAGGCAGCTTCCTATCCAAGTGTCTCTGTAGGGAGAAAGTCATGCAAGCCTCTGGCTCAGGCTGGGGAATAACCTCTTGTCAGCTGGAAACTGTGTAGACAGGTCTAGACCTTGAGGCTGCTCCTGTGGGAGAACACCATGTCCCAGTGACCTCACGCAGCACGGGATCCCAATGCTGGAGGCATGGCCATGTATGCAGCAGGGAAGGCTTGGATGCAAGGAGTCCAAGGGGATCCGAGGGCAAGTGTGGGTTTGGGGTACAAAAGGAGCACAGTGTTGAAGGGGGAGGGCCTGTAAGAGGATTACCACTAAGGGCCTGTACCATGTGACTGAGCTGGCCTTGCCAACTCTGTGCTCAGGGGAGATTTCCCAGTTTGGGGCCACAGGAGAAAGGCCTGCCCACCCCTCTCCCCATGCACACATACCAGGTGCCAGTGCTTAGAGCCCCGGGCCAAGAGGTTCCCCGTTCGCCAAGCCCAGTCCACTGGCTCTAGACCTCAGAAGCTTTGCTGTGGATCCCCTGCTGTGGTAAGCAGGGGATGGGCAGTCTTGGTCTAAAGTGCCAGTTGCTGAGCCTTAAGGGACACTGGGCTCACTGAGGTCTGCTCTCCTGACCTTGGTATCTGTGGGCAGTGGGAGTGGTGGGTGGGGCAGAGCATGAGGCTCAGAACCTTGACTTTCCCATTGCTATGTGATCTTGAGCAAGTCACCTAGCCTCAAATTCCTAGTCTGAGAAGTGGGGTGATAAGAACCCACCTCATCAGGTCATGAGGGTGAAATAATGTACTCCTTGTAGGATGGTCAGAACAATGCTTAGTTCAGAGTGAACTTTCAAATGCAGCAGCCTTTTTCTTGGGGTTGCAGGGGATGATTTGTACTCTCCCCAGGGTCCAGGCGGCTCCTGGAGCAGATATAAGCCCAGAGGGTGCCCCATTCCCCCTCATACTGACCAGGGATGCCAGCCACTCGCTGACTGCATACCTGCAGCCAAGTCCTGTCTCTGGCCCCCTTCATGGAAAGGAAGGGGCTGAGGCTACACTGGCTGAGAGCAGGGCATAGGGTGGCATAGATCTTCATCCTACCTGAGGCTCATCCCTAGGAGCACTCCAGCTCCCTGCCGTCCCCAAGGTCCCCTTGCCTGTGCCTGAGGCACAGGGTGGACATCAGATAGCACAGCCACTAATGTTGATTGAATGGGTCTGAGTCCCTTGGGGCCTCTATCCTGGAAGAGCCACCAGTCTTGATAGGATCCACACTGTAGGTGCTTCACACCTGAAGGGAAGGGTGTCTACAGGAAAGCGAACAGACTCTGGAGAGGCAGGCAGGGGCCTGGAGGGAACCAAATTGCATTTAATCAAGACCTCAAAGGCTGCAGAGAGGTGGATGGCAGGGAGTGGCACAGAGCAGGGGCACTGAAGCTGGAACCGTTGTCTGCTCTTGAGGCAATGCGGGCAAAGGGGCAGAGAGATGGGCAGGCCTCCAAACCAGTCCAGAAGCAGAACAGGCTTGATTTCCAGCCTGGTGCTCCACCTCCCCCACCAACCACGGCACATGGCCAGTGCCAGGGAGGGCCCTAGGAGAAGGTGTGCATATCACAGGAGTGTGTGGAGACTCCAGGTCACCATGTCCCACCCACACAGAGCCACAGTGACAGCCTAATGACCCAGCCAGCTTCCACCATCTGACATGGCAGGATCCTGGGATACTCACAGACTGTGCCCAAGAGGGACAATGGCCTCAGAGACAAGGGAAAGGGAGCAGAAAGTGAGGTGGTGACATCCGGGGCAGGGCTTGGCCAACTTCTAGCCCTGACTTCACCTCTGTAGGGCTCAGGACGGGTGTTCTAATGAGGCCTCCAAGCAGCTGCCCTCCACCACCCCTCCCCCAATTCCTGGAAGCTCCCCTTACACACTGCTGCATAGCACCCCTGAATTTTTCATGTCCCTGTGTAGGTGATGAATGGCAATCATACCTTAGTACCCAAAAAAGCAAGTCACTCCTGATAAATGGATCTGTCTCCTTTTAGTCAAAAACAATAATTCTTTTTTGGGGGGTTGTGTCCTTCTCTGCTCTCACCGTAAACACGATCTTGGTTGAGGGTGCAAGTGTTTTCCTCAATTTTTATTCCGTATGTATTTTCAGATTCCCTAGTCTTAGGTAAGGGGTATAAAATCAGGAGGTCTGAGGAACTCCTGGCCTCAAAACCTGGGAACTGGGACTGGACACACCAGAGACAGGCACAGAGACCTAGACCCAGGCACAGTGGAGAACTGGCCTAGAAGGGTAATGGGAGATCACAGAGAACGCCCAGGATCATATATAAACACGGTAAGGCTAACAATGTAAGTGACCCTGGGATGGCCCTGTAGCTCCCCTCCTCTCATGCCCACCTGGCAAATTTCCCTGAGAACTGCCTCCTCTATGCTCAGCCTGGGCCAGGCCCTGACCCCTGACCCTTCCCAGCAGTGTGATACACTGTTGTCACTTTTGTCTCCTCTGCCATGCCACACATACTCACCACCCACTTAATCCTCCATCGATTGGGCTTGACTTTATCTGGGAGCCTGTGAACTTGGAAGGCCCCACTCGGCCACAGCAGTGTCATCTTCTGAAGTGACCTCAGGGGATACACTGTCTCACCCCTCTGCTCCCAAGCCCTGCTCAAACGCCTTAGCACCCAAGCCTGGGGGACAAGCGCGGCTCGAAGAGCTCCCGGGGTCCGGGGCAGATCCACGCGCTGATGCAGACCGCGCCAGGCCGTCGACGCCTCCGGCTGGCCGCACTCCGGGGCCCCTCCCCCGCCGCTGCGGCCGGTGGCCCAGGCAAGTCAGCTCCCCTCAGTTCTCCAATACGCCCCTGAGGCTGTGACGGGGGGTAGGCGGTAGGGGTAAATTAAACGCCCGCTATCGTGACCCGGAGCTTATACTGCGGGTCGGACCAGGCCGGGAAGGAAGGGCCGCGCCTGCCAGACCCGGAGGAGGGGCGCCTCGGCGAGGGGCGGGGCCGGCCTCCCGCAGCACCCAAACGCGGAGGTCGGGAGATAGGGCCCGCGGGCGCGGGTGGCGTCCTGGGGCTCGCTTCTGAAGGAGGAGTCGGACTGTCCCGGCCTCGGTGACGAGCGACGCAGGCAGAGACGGACAGCAGGCAGGTCCGCGTTCCGGGAGGGCCGACGTGATCGGAGGCATCGATGCTCGCGCCCGGAAGTCTGGGCGGCGCACCCCGATGGCGTCACAAGGACGCGCCCGGCCCCCGGGGACGCGTCTCTGGGAACCCGGCTGCCTACGCTGCCACCGCCTCGTTCTTCTGCTGAGGTTAATTGGAGGTCCTTTGTGGCCACAGCCGCCATCCCCTGCTCCTCGGATTTCACTGGCGTCCCCTGCCCTCGCCCGCAGTCCCTCGACACTCAAGCGGCTCAGCCACCCTTGTCCACGCTTTCGAGTCTGACAGCGCCTCCCCTGACGACCGCTGTCCACTCCAGAGGCTGCCGAGGGCCATCTGATGAGCCAGCCTGAGGGGACACTCCCCCTCCCGCCCCACCCTCCCCTACCCGGAGATGCCCGACCGCTGCCGCCGGACAGCGCTCCCTCTCCCCGGACACCCCTTCTGCCCTCCACCTTTCCCCTGTAATCCTCACTGCTCTTTAGACCTTATCTGGCCAGTTGTGCAGGTAGGGGGCCTGTTCCCTTCCTTCCCCAGTGGCCCCCTCATCTGCTTGTCTTCCTGTGTCCTCAAACCCAAGCCCCTAGGGGGCAGAGCCTGGGCCTGGGCTCACCCCAGTGTCCCCTCCTTGGGTCCTGGTGTGGAGAATCTGTGGTCACTGCCTAAAGACTGTCTTTTCTTCCCCCTGTATCTTTTTGCTCCAATGTCCCTGGTCCCAACTATGGGAAAGGAGATGGGTCTGGTGGATAGGTACCAAGAAGACTCCACTAGCCTCTCCTCTGCCACCCTTCCCCATCCTGCCTGCCTGGTCAGCTTCAGCCCAGCCACCTGTTGCCGCCTGTGGGCTCATGTTAGACACAGTGGCCTTGCCACAACCCTGTGGAGGAGGATGTCAGGAGTAGGCACATCTCTCTGAGTTCTCCATTCTGGGGACCTGTCCGTAGCAACGCAGGAGGAGGAGTTCCAGTTGGGGTCTTGTTCCCACAGAAGGCAGCAGTGAGCACAGCCCACAGCACTGGACACCGCTCATCCTGGCTGAGCCCTTCCTTTTCTCAGCCAGCCACGTTTATCGGATGGGAAAACCCAGGCTGGGACAAAGGGCCTATCTGGGATCTGCAGAGACCCAGGTCTGCCTGCTGCCTCCTAGTGAGAGGCAGCTGAGGAAAAGAGGTAAAGGAGGCTGCAGGCAGTATCACAATCAGCCCTGCGAGTGAGGCAGTCAGCAGAGGCCCCACAGGAGTCCATACCTGGGAAGAGATTCCAAGGGAAAAGTGGAGAGTCTGCATGCTGTGGCTCCTTGCCACCCTTGGTCAGCGTCCAGTCAGGCTGCAACTTGCTTCCTCGCTCCGCACCCCAGGGAGGGAGGTGTGCTCTGCTTAGCAACCCCAGCTCAGGGGGTAGGCAACACCCAGGACCACAGCTGCAATCAGCACTCAGAAGATGAGTAAGGAGGGAGTGGAGCAGGAACATACTTCCTAAGGCAGGTGGAGCAGGGCTGAGTTCCCTGATGCCCAGGAAGGCTGGCAGGGGCCAAGGGCCAGCTCAATGCCCATGGGCTCTGCAGGTCCCACCATTAGGTCTGTGGGCCGTACTCCCTCTCGGTCTCAGGACCCACCTTGGCCCACGGGAATACTGAGACCTGCTAGAACCTGCACTACCAGCAGAGGTCCTGTGGTCGCTGGAGCCAGGCCTCCTCAGCCCAGCGTGTTTGCTGCTGACAATTGAGCAGCCAAAGCAGATTAACCCGAGTGTTAATCCCCCCTAATGGCTTCAGAATCCTCGATGCGAGGCGCTAAGCCGGCCTTTCTCCGAGGCTGGCCAGGCCTCCCGATGTCCAGCCCCGGTGATGCTATCTCAGCCCGGCAGCGGCGGGTCCGTTAATCCCCCCCACACTGCCTTCCTCGCCGACCTGCCCAAGATCGGGTTGATTGGCATTTGATTATGGCAGCCATCGAGGGTCCTTTTGTGCAATGGGCCCTAAATCCCCTAATTCCGTGATAAAGGCGGCATTAGCGCGCGTTTGCTGCAGGGAAAGGCACCAAGATGAAAGAAAGCAATCAGGGGATCCTGATGGCTTCCCCCGCGGTGAGGAGGGTGCTGGGGGGTGGCCTCCACCACCCAGGGTGTCCTGGCCTCAGCCTCCTCCATACCAAGCCCACCTTCCAGACTGGGAGCAGCATGCACCCCCTCCCCAACCTCTCCCTGGCTGCCACTTGGCTGCAAAAGCCCCCAGGCTCAGATGCAGAGGGACCACCCTTGCCCAGCCTCACCTCTGCACTTAAGACCTTACCCTTAAGGTTGCAGGCTCTGGCTACTCCTGCCTTGCTCTCAGCCTCTGACTGGCCACATTCAGGGTCTATCAGTGCTCCCCCCAAAGCTCCACTCTTCAGCAACCTCTAGGCCTACTCCAGCCCCTTCTGGCCCCCCGGAAACTCTAGCCCCTTATTTGCCCCTCTCTGTCAGCACTGACCAACTTAGACTAGTCCTGGACACAGGTACGTTTACTCTTCAGTCCAAGAAAGGAGATGGCAGCCAGGAGCCAGGATCGTCCGTGGAAGTGTAGGGGAGGGGATGTAGCGCAAGTGGAGGCAGCAGGGAGGCTCAGAGCCTCAGGATGAGTCTGCCAGGAGATGGGCTAGGTGTGAGCTCCATGCACTGGAGGAACTGACCAGCCTGAGCAGCTGAGAGTGAGGAAGGAAAGGCCAGGCCAGGCAGAGGGGAGAGTTGGCAGAGTCTAGACCCAAGGATCACTCATCCTGGATATCTGAGGCCAGCGGGGTACCAAGATTGGATTTGTGTTTGTAATGAGCACTGCAGCCTCTCTGGGGAGGCTCCCTTTGGGGAGGGGGGTCAGGAGAGAAAAATGGCTGGGAGTGAATTTGAAAGCCACTATGGGGCTATACAGATGGCAAACGACTGCGGCTGGTGCTAAGGCAGGACAGTGCAGAGGGATGGGCACAGACAATGCCATGAAACTCAAGGGTGAGGGTGAGGCTGAGGCTGTGGGCTTAGTGGAATATGGCACAACTCCAGGCAAGGCAGTGATCTCAATCCAGACTAGGCTCTGTCAAAGTCAGGGCCCTGATAGTAAAGGAGTAGGACCCTGATAGGTGGAGTGGGGGATCTGAGTAGATGCCCATGAGCACTTTGAACCCCAGACTCCCCCAAACACTCTGGACCAGAAGAAGTGCCCTCCCCATGGGAAATGATGGTAGCCCCACCTCATATGAAGACTGTGTCCAGACCTCACATGAGGCAGGTATCTTATAAGACAGTGTTTGCCCTGGATCAGCCCCCACTTCCCTTGTGGCCACCTTACTCCAAGTTAGGATGGTGTCTCAGCACAGCCCCATGCAGTGGGCCTACCAAGGGAGACAGGGGCCATACTCAAAGGAGTCAGCAGGAAGCAGGAGAGGGCGAGGAAGCAAGGGAGTGGGCCACAAAGGGCCCGGGGAGAGATATAGAGATACAGGGGTGCTCTCCTCTGGCACAGAAGACTGCCAGGTGTCCCAGGATATCACTCAAATATGCTGCCACCATGGTCCTCAGAACCTTAGAAAAGTTATGACTTACAGCAAACAAAATGGAGAAAAACGTGAAGGAAGGGACTGAAAGACTCAGAGGAGGTGGCATGGTATATGGTAAATTGGGTTTATTATCAGAAAAGCCCCAAGACACTCCACTTACCCAGGTGAGAGGAGCACGCCAGTGAGAAGTGCAGTGGTGGCTGTCCTCTGTAGGCCAGTGGGGAGATGCTATTACAGAGCTGGCTCCCTCATCAGGATGGTGAAGACAGGTCCAGAGCAGCAGGTGCCAGGCGGCAGCACTGTTACATGTCAGGAGCAAGGTAGGAGTGATTACTAACTGCAAGACAGAATGGCAGCCAAACAGGCATGACCCACAGCACTGATGGAGATGGCTTCAAGAAACTGGCATTCTAGCCACTCAGAATGGGTAAGCAGAGTTCTGCTTTTGGTAAGTCACCTGTGTTGTACCTATGGATAAGAATGATAAACCCTGGACAATATATTTTTTAAAAACAATCACCTGAAAACACTGGACGGTGAAGAGGCAGAAACTGGAGAGCCTACATAGGAGAAGGAAACCGTGAGTTTTCCACTGTTAACAGATTTTCACTTGAAAAGCCCCCAGTAAGAGATGACTAGAACTTGGAAAGAACCTGGAAGGTACTACTAGTTCGAAGAGGCAGTTGGCTCAGATGAACTTCAGGACAACCACAGCATAAAAGAAAAGGTCACAGAGCACAAGCCCCACATTCTTCAATGAACTGTGAGCAGCCCTGAACTATGCACACAGAGGACAGCCCAAGTAGCACACTGAGGCTAAAATGACTGAACAGAGATCTCGGCTGCCTTCCACCACAGAGGGGACACATTTGGAGTCTGAGCTCAGTCAAGTTATCTGCTTGTTAAAGCAAGAAATTAACACTCTTCAGAAGAACACAACAGAAACCATAGATCATATGCAATGTCCAGGATGCAATCCGGAATTACTAGACATATGGAGAAACAAGGAACATGACCCATGTGTAAGAGGAAAGGCGGTCAGTGAAGACCGGCCCCAAGATGACCCAGAATGAGCAGATGGCATTTTTTTTACAACTTTACTAAGGCATACTGAACATATTTAAAGTGTACAGTTTTATGCTTTTTGTCATATTTGTGCAGTCATGAAACTATCACCACAATCAGAAGAATGAAAATAATTTTTATTAAATTTTTTTTTTTTTTTTTTTTTAGTTGGAGTCTCACTCTGTTGCCCAGACTGGAGTGCAGTGGCAGCTCCCAGCCACCGCAGCCTTGACCTGCTGGGCTCCGGTGATCCTTTTTAAAAAAATTATTCAAAATAGGCCAAGGTTGGTAGCTCATGCCTGTAATCCCAGCACTTTGGGAGTATGAGGCAGGAGGATTGTTTAGGGCCATGAGTTCAAGACCAGTCTGGGTAACATAGCATCTCTAATAAGAATAAAAATGTTAAAAAGAACATTTTTTAAATTATTCAAAATAATTTCCATCAGCCCACAAATTCCCAGTTTTCGTTTTATCAACTTTTAAGGTGCACACAGTATGAAGTAATTTTCTTCTTTTGTAGGGATGATGGAGATCTGGTTTATTTTACCTGGAATAATGATTAGGAGATTAATCTATGCTGAGGTTGTATTAATAGCTTTTTTTTCCCCCCGAGTAGTACATAACTGTATGTCATTCGACTTATTAAGCAGTTCAACTGTTGATGTGTACTTGGATTGTTTCTAGTTTGAGGCTCTTAGAAATAAAGTTACTATTCATGTTAAAATGCGAGTCTTTGCATTTTCACTTCTCTTGAGTAAATTCCTAGGGATGAAATAGGTCATATAGGTGTATGTTGAACTTCTTAGGAAACTGCCATACCGTTTTCCAAAGTGTTTGTACCTTTTACATCCCATCATCCGAAATAAAGACCATATTACTTCTTCCTTTTAAAACTTTTTAAAAAGGTTGTCCTTTAACATTTCTTTCTTTCTTTCTTTCTTTCTTTCTTTCTTTCTTTCTTTCTTTCTTTTCTTTTCTTTCTTTCTTTTCTTTCTTTCGAGTTGAGTCTCACTCTGTCACCCAGGCTGGAGTGCCGTGGCATAGTCCCAGCCACTGCAACCTCAGCCTGCTGGGCTTGGGTGATCCTTCCATCTCAGCCTTCCAAGTAGCTGGAAACACTGGTGCATACCACCAGGCCCAGCTAATTTTTTTTATTTATTGTAGAGATGAGGTCTTGCCAAGTTGCCTAGGCTGGTCTCGAACCCCTGGGCTCAAGCAATCCTCTCACCTCCATCTCCCAAAGTGCTGGGATTACAGGCATGAGCCACCATGCCCTGTTGTCTGTTTGATATATTATTGACTTTATATTTGTTATTTCCTTTTTTCTCCTTTTTTTTGAGTTAGGGTCTCACTCTGTGGCCCAGGCTGGCGTGCAGTGTCATGATCATGGCTCACTACAGCCTCAAACTCCTGGGATCAGGCAATCCTTCCTCCTCAGCCTCCCAAGTAGCAGGGACTAGGTGCACACTACCACACCCAGATGATTTTAACAAAATTTTTTTTTGTAGAGATAAAGTCTCACTATATTGGCTAGGCTGATCTTGAACTTCTGGGTTCAGGCAATCCTCTTACCTTGGCCTCCCAAAGTGCTAGGATTACAGGCATGAGCCATCATATCTGGCCATCCTTCTTTCTACTTTTTACAAAATCTTCTTTTGCTTGCATCTTAACATGGAAACTATCTCATTGATTTTATATCTTCTTTTCTAATATAAATATTTAAACATATAAATTCTCCCCAAATATCAAGTTGCATGTTGCAAATTTTGATATATTGAACTTTTATTATTATTATTATTATTATTATTATTACATTTGAAATGTTTCCCTTTTGATTTTTTTGAAACTTAGAATCTGAGTATTGCTTAGTGTCCTAATATTTGGGAGTTTACTTAATATTTTTTACATCAATCTCTTTTTTTTCTGAGTCTCACTCTGTCACCCAGGCTGGAGTACAGTGGCATGCTCATGGCCACCACAGCCTTGACCTGCTGGGCTCAAGTGATCCTTCTGCCTCAGCTTCCCAAGTAACTGAAACTGTAGGTGTACACCACCAAGCCTGACTAATTCTTGATTTATTGTAGAGACAAGGTCTCACCAAGTTGCCCAGCCTGGTCTCGAACCCCTGGGCTCAGGCAATCCTCTCACCTCCACCTCCCAAAGTACTGGGATTGCAGGCAATTTAATCTTACAATTGGACAGAGAATGTACTCTGTAACATTTCAGTCTTTTGAAATATGTTGAAGTTTCGTTTGTGATTCAGTGTATGTTTTGTCTTGGAGAGTGTACCACGTGTACCTGGAAAGGACATGTGTTCTTTGATTGTTGCATAATATGTTCTGTCGTGTTGTTCAGAGCTGTAAAACCCTTACTGATTTATTCTAGTTGCTCTAGTCATTAATGAAAGAAGGGTGTTAAAACCCCAATGATAATTGTTAATTTGTCCATTTATTTCATTAATTCCATTACTTTTGGCTTCATGTATTTTATTATTTTTTTTTTTCAGTCAGAGTCTCACTCTGTTTCCCAGGCTGGAGTGCAGTGGCACGCTCGAGGCTGACGCAGCCTCAAACTGCTGGGCTCAGGCCATCCTTCCACCTCAGTCTTCCAATTGGTTGGAACTATAGGCATGCACCACCACGCTCGGCTAATTTTTTGATTTGTTGTAGAGATGAGGTCTCACCAAGTTGCCCAGATTGGTCTCGAACCTGTGGGCTCAGGCAATCCTCTCACCTCAGCTTCATGTATTTTAAACTAAGTTATTGGGCATAGACGCATCTAGGATTGTGTACCATCCTGATGAATAACCCTCGTGCCATGATGAAATAGCCTTTTCATGTCCCACATGTATTTGTCTCAAAGTGTACTATTTCTGATAGGAATGCAGTTGCTCTAGCTTTCATAAGTATGCTGTTTCTATGATACATCTTTTCCCATAATTTTACTTTTAGCCCATCAATGTCTTTATATTTAAAGTGCATTTCTTGTAGACAGCATATAGTTAGATCTTACTTTTGTTTTGGTTTATGCTAGCTTTAGATTCTACTTTTTTTTTGGAGTTGCAGTCTCACTCCACTGCCCAGGTTGGAGTGCGGTGGCACGCTCACGGCAACCCCAGCATTGACCTGCTGGGCTCCGGTGATCCTTCTGCCTCAGCCTTCCGAGTAGCTGGAACTAATTTCTAATATCCTTCTTTTCCTTTGTGGAAATCTGAGTTTCTATCTGGTATAATTTCCCTTCAGTCCAAAGACCTTCTTTTATTATTTCTTGAGGTGCAGAACTGCTAATAATAAGTTATCTTAGATTTTGTTTATCCACAACTGTACATTTCATTCTCATTCTGAAGGAGTTTTTTGTTTAGTTTAGTTTTGTTTTGTTTTGTTGAGTTAGGATCTTGTTCTGTCTATGAGACTTGAGTGCAAGGGCACAATCATGGCTAATTGCAGCCTCAAACTCCTGGACTCAAGCAATCCTCCTGCCTCATCCTCCTGAGTAGCTAGGACTACAGGTGCACACCACCATGTCCAGCTGAAAAGATTTTTTTTTGGTTGGATATAGATTTCTGGGTGTGTGGAGTTCCTCACACCAGCACATTAAAGATGCTATTCCACTGTCTACTGCTCTCAATCTTTTCTGAGAAGTAGGCTAACGGTTTTCTTCTTCTCTTGTGTGAAATGTTCCATTTCTCTCTGACTGAATTTTAAACATTTCCTCTTTATCTTTGTTTTTCATATGTTTGAGTATGATGAGCTTAGGTGGTGTTGTCTCTGTATTTATACTGTTCAGGGTGTGCTGATTTCGGTGGATCTGTCAATTTATGCCTTTCATTAAATTTGAAAAAGGTTAGGCCATATTTCTTCAAATATTTTTTCTATCTCATAGGAGACAGAGTAACAGCACCCTCAAATCTTCTCTGTGCTAATTCCCAGAATCTGTAATTTTATTGCTGTACAAGACACTTTGCAGATGTGATTAAATTGAGCACTTTGGCATAGGGATTATTTCGTTGAGTTTAATGTAATCATGAAAGTCCTTGAATGTAGAAGAGGGAGAAGAAGAGATCAAAGTGATCTGATGTGAGGACTTGTCTCAGCCTTCCTGAATTTGAGGATGGAGGGAGGCAGGCACATGCCAAGAAAGGTGGGCAACTACCAGAAGCTGAAAAAAGCAAGGGAGTGGGTTATCCCACAGATCCTTCAAAAAGGAATGTAGCCCTACTGACACCTTGATTTTAGCCATTGAGACCTGTATCAGACTTCTTACCTAAGAAATTTTTAAGCCACCAAGTCTCTGGTGATTTATTATAGCAGCAATAGGAAACTTTGAGCCCATTGGACAGAGAGATAGACAGAAAAAGGAAGGCAAAAAGAGTGGGGGAGAGAGAGAAAGAAAGAGAGGGAGAGGGAGAGGGAGGGAGGAAGGAAGGAAGGAAGGAAGGAAGAAAAAAAACCCTAACATTCTCCAATTCTCCCTCTCTGCTCCCTTTGGGATTCCAGTGACATATAATAAATCTTATTATCGCAGAATCTGTTTATTTAATTTTATTATTTTTTATGATCGAGACGAGGTCTTGCTATATTGACTAGGCTGGTCTCAAACTCCTGGGCTCAAGGAACCCTCCCACCTAGGTCTCCCAAAAAGCTGGGATTATAGCTGTGAGCCTGGCTTATTTTATTTTTATTTATTTTCTCCAGGCAAGCACTAGGAAAGAATTTTATTTTTAATACATAAAATGTTATTATAAAAATAAAATTATTATATAAAAGTGATCAGTCACTTTTCTCTCTATTGTTTAGACTGGATCATTTCTACTGACCTATCTTAAATTCCTGACTCTTCTGTCATCTTCCTTCTGCTCTTAGACCTATATAGAATTTTTTTAAAATTTCTGATAATGTATTTTTCTTTTCTTTTCTTTTCTTTTCTTTTTTTTGAGTTGGAGTCTCACTCTGTCGCCCAGACTGGAGTGCAGTGGCTGCTCCCGGCCACCGCAGCCTCGATCTGCTGGGCTCCGGCGATCCTTCCGCCTCAGCCTTCCGAGTAGCCGGAATTACAGGCATGCGCTACCATGCCCGGCTGGTTTTTTTTTTTTTTTTTGATTTATTGTAGAGATGAGGTCTCGCTGCCCAGGTGGGTCTCGAACCCGCGGGTTCAGGCAATCCACTCACCTCAGCCTCCCAAGGCGAGGGGATTACAGGCTGAGCCACAGAGCCCGGCTGTGATAATGTATTTTTCAGTTTCAGAATTCCCACGTAGTTCTTTCTAAAGTTTCTTTTTCTCTGCTGAGCTGTCCTATTTTCTCATTTATTATGAGAATCTTTTCCTTTATGTCCTTGAACACAGCTAAAATAATTGCTTTAAAATCTTTGCTGCGTCTATGAAACACCTACATCTATCATCATACTTAGTGCCTAAAGGCTGAGTTGTGAAGATATCTGATTTATCATTTTTATTCAATATCATCTGGAAGTCTAGGTATCTCAATAAGAAAAAAACAGTAAAAGTCATAAAGAGTAAAGGAAGAAGTAAAACTGAAACGATAATATGATTATTTTAAATGTTTCAGATGACATGATTATAAATAGACACAATCAATCAAAACAAATTATAGAAGTCTATAAATTCAGTTATTCTTGGATTATTCCAGTGGGTTTAATATAATCATGAAGGCCTTTGATAGTAAAAGAGGTCAGAGTTCTGGTGTTTCTCTCTCTCTCTCTCTCTCTCTCTCTCTCTCTCAGCTTAAAGACTGCAATAGTTTTCTATTGCTGCTGTAACAAATTAGGGTTTAACTGTGTTCCCCTCCCAAAAAAATATGTTGAAGTCCTAACCCCCAGTACTTTAGAATGTGACCTATTTGGAAATCGGGTCATTGCAGATGGAATTAGTTAAGATGAAGTCATTCCTCACAGGAGTAAGGCAGACTCCTGAGTCAACGTGACTGTATCCTTATAAGAATATGGCCAGGTGAAGACAGGCAGACATGGAAAACACCATGTGACAACAAAAGCAGAAAATGGAATGATGTAACTGCAAGCCAAGGACCACCAAAGATCACCGGCAAGCCACTGGGAGCAGGGAGGAGGCAGGGAAGGACTCTCCTTCAGGCTTCAGAAGGAGCATGGTGCTGCTGACACCATGATTTTAGACTTGTGTCCCCCAGAAGTGTCAGGCAATACATTTCTGTTGTTCTAAGCCCCCCAGTTTGTGATGTTTTGTTATGGCAGCCTTAGGAAACTAGTCAAAATACAAGTTTAATATACACATATTGTATTTTGATGTACTAGCAGCAAACAACTGGAAAATTAAATTTTTTAAAATTCTGTATTTTGAAGTGGCTCACAGCCACCAGGGAGTCGTCCCAGCCATTAGGGAGTAGTCCCAGCTACTTGGGAGGCTGAGGTGAAAGGATTGTCTGAGCCCAGGATTTGAGATCGTGGTGAGCTGTGATTGTGCTGCTGCACTCCAGCCTGGGTGACAGAGTGAGACTCTAACTTAAAAAAAAAATCCATTTACAATAGCATCAAAAACATAAAATAGGATAAATCTTTTAAAAAGGCTCTGAGACCTGTACACTGAAACCTAAAACCATTGCTGAGAGAAATTAAAGATCTAGCTAAATGGAGAGCAAGATACCAAGTTCATGGATTTGGAGACTCTATTTGTGAGATGTCAATTCTCCTAAAATCGGTCTATGGATTTCACAGAATCCCAGTAGGCTTTTCTTGAAGAAATTAGCAACACCAGCCTAATATTTTATGGAAATACAAAGAACCTGGAGAAGTAAAGCAATTTTGAAAATAACAGAGTTAGAGGAATCACACTTTTTTACTCGAACTTTCTATGTGGCTACAGTAAACAAGACAATATGATAGTTGTGTAAGGATTAGTTTATAGATCAATGGAAGAAAACAGAGAAATACACCCACACTTACGCCTCAGTGGTCCTTTATTCCTATGCAAGGTGCCAATGAAATGTAACAGGAAAGGTAACAAATTTCAGTAAGTTATGCTATAACAACCAGATATCTATATGGAAAAATTTAACCTTGACACCTGCCTCAGACCATACACAAAAATTAATTTGAGAGCTATCATAGACCTAGACATAAAATCTAAAACCATAAAGCTTTTAGAGGAAAATATCTTCATGACACAGAAATACTACTCAATAAGAAAAAAGATTAAATTACTGATACACACAACGTGGATGAAACTCAAAAATATGCTGAACAAAAGACTCCAGGTCTACAAAGTGTCAGAACAGACAAAATTAATCTACACTGAAAAACAGAAGCCGGGCTCGGTGGCTCAACCTGTAATCCCAGCGCTTTGGGAGGCTGAGGTGAGTGGATTGCCTGAACCCACAGGTTTGAGACCCACCTGGGCAACTTGGCGAGACCTCATCTCTACAATAAATAAAAAAACTAGTCGGGTGTGGTAGTGCGCGCCTGTAGTTCCAGCTATTTGGAAGGCTGAGGCGAAAGGATTGCCGGAGCTCAGCAGGTCAAGGCTGCGGTGGCCGGGAGCATGCCACTGCACTCCAGTCTAGGTGACAGAGTGAGACTCCAACTCAAAAAAAAAAAAAAGAAAAAGAGAGCAGTGTGCTTCTGGGGTGGGAGGGTTGATGATTATCTGGGAAGGAATTTGAGGAAACTTCATACACACACACACACACACACACGCACACACATGTGTGTGCGTGTGTGTGTATGTTTTGTTTTGTTTTAAAGAGACAGAGTCTTGCTCTGTTGCCCAGGCTGGAGTACGGTGGCATGATCATTAACTTACTACAGCCTCAAACTCCTAGGCTCAAGTGACCCTTCTGCCTCAGCCTCTTGAGAACCTGGGACTACAGGGATGCACCACTGCCCCCAGTTAATTTTTTAATCTTTTTTTTTTTTGTAGAGACAAGGTATGACTATTCTGCCCATGCTGAGCTTGAACTCCCACCTTGGCATCCTATCTTGGCGTCCCACTGGGATGACAGACATGAGCCACTATGCCTGGCCCCAGGGTAAGAGAATATTCTATATCACAATAGGGGTTTGGATAGCTCAGTGTACACATTCGTCAAAACTCAAGATATGTATAATTCTCTTTATGTAAACATTACCTTAAAAACTGCAAATAATTACTGAGCTCTAGTTAATGGTATACATGCTGAAGAGTTTAGGTGTGAGGTGTACAGATATCTTCATCTTACCTTGGAATGCATAGAAAATAAGATGGACTGATGGATAAATGCTTACATGCATGATAAACAAATTATAGCAAAAGATTAATAATAGAAGAATCTAGGTCATGAATATTCCTTGAAATTTTCTGAATGTTTGAAATTTTTTATAATGCAATATTGGAAAAAATAAGTAAAAAATAATAATAAGTACAACAAAAAAACAACCCAATTTTTAAAAAGATAGGCAAAGGACTTGAATAAATATTTCTTCAAAGAAGATATACAAAGGACCTGGAAGCACATGAATAGGTGCTCAACATCACTAAGATATTAGGGGAATGCAAATCAACCACCATGAGATAGCACTTCACACCCACTAGGATGGATATATATTTAAAGAACAAAAAGTAACAAATGTTGGCCAGGATGTGAAGAGGTTGGAACCCTTGTGGGAACCTGGTGAGAATGTAAGATGGTGCTGCAGTGGAAGACTCGGCGGTTCCCCAAAAAGTTAAGCATAGAATTACCACATGATCCAGCAATTCCATTCCTAAGTACATGCCCTAAAAAACTGAAAGCAGGAACCCAGACAGATACTTGCACACCTATGTTCATAGCAGCACTATTCACAATAGTCAAAAGGTGGAAACAACCCACATGTCCATCGAGGGATGGGTGGATAAACAAAATCTGGTATAAACATACAATGGAATATCATTCAGCCATAGGGCCTGGGTTCCAGGAGCTGGGAGTAGGAGAGATGGGGAGTTACTATTTAAAGTTTACAGAAGCAGGGCTCGGTGGCTCAGCCTATAACCCTTCGCTTGGGGAGGCTGAGGTGAGTGGACTGCCTAAGCCCGTGGGTTCAAGACCCACCTGGGCAACTTGGTGAGACCTCATCTCTACAATAAATCAAAAATTAGCCGGGCGTGGTAGCGCACGCCTATAGTTCCAGCTACTTGGAAGGCTGAGGCAGAAGGATCACTGGACCCAGCAGGTCGAGGCTGCGGTGTCCGGGAGCGGCCATTGCACTCCAAGTCTGGGTGACAGAGTGAGACTCCAACTCAAAAATAAATAAATAAATAAATAAATAAATAAAGTTTACAGAGTTTCTGACTAGGATGATGGAAAAGTTCTAGAAATCACAGTGGTGAAGATTCCACAACATTGTAACGACACTTAATGCATACTTGTATGGTACACATAAAACAGCTAAAGTGGTAAATTTTATGCTACGTACATTTTACCACATTAAAAATTATAAATAAGGCTGGCCAACAAAGGGTGACCCTATCTCAAAAACAAAAGAATCTTTCTTGTAGTCCTAGCTATTCAGGAGGTTGAGGTAGGAGGACTGGTTGAATCTTGCTTGTGCCACTGCACTAAAGCCTGGATGGCAGAGTGAGCCCCTCTCTCTAGATAAAACAAAACAGAAGCAAATAAACAGAACACACACACACACACACAGACAGACACACATATCTATATTAGAAGGCAAAAGACTGAGGTCATCTTCCTCCGTGGACTGTCACAGTCCTTTGCCCAGTGTCCAGTCAGTTCTCAAACCAGACCTCAGTTACCATCGTCTCCTTCCCATGAGAAAGAATCCGGCAACACCATGGAAGGTCCTAATCCTTCTGCAAAAGGGCTTGTGTGCATTTGCTCAGGTAATTGTATACTAGGGGAGGGAAAACCCAGATCTCTTTAGAGCAGTTGGATACAGGCTTCAGGTTAACACTGATACTTTGGACCCAAGGTGCCGTTGTGGCCTACCAGGAGGCAGAGCAAGAATGCCGTGTGTCAGGCGGTCAACAGAGTCCTGGCCCAATTGCATCCCACAGCAGGCCCAGGGGTTCACAACCTTCCCACTGGTTATTTCTGATTGCATAATTGGAATAGATGTATTTAGCATCTGGTAGAACATCCACAGTGGTTTCTAATCTTTTATTTTTATTTTTAAAGATGAGGATCTTGCTGTGTCATCTAGGCTGGAGTGCAGTGGTGCAATCATAGTTCACTGTAGCTTTGAACTCCAGGGCTCCAGAGATCTTCCCACCTCAGCCTCCTGAGTAGCTGGGACTACAGGACCAAGCCACTGCACTTGCCTGACTAATTTTTTAACTTTTTGTAGAAACAGGGTCTCAATATGCTGCCCAGGCTGGTCTCAAACTCCCGACCTCAATGATTCTCCCATCTTGGCTTCCCGAGAGCACTGGGATTACAGGTGTGAGCCACTGTGCCCAGCCAACATCATACTTAACAATGAAGATAGACTCCTTCTCCTCCAAGATCAGGAACAACACAAGAATGTCTACTCTCACTACTTCTATTTAACATTGTTGGAGCTTCTAACCAGGGCAATTAGGTAAGAAAATGAAATAAAAGGTATCAGCATTATAAGGGAAGATATAAAGTGATTTCTAATTACAAAAGACATAATCATATACATATAAAGTCCTAAAGAATCCACAAAAAAAACTATTAGAAGTAATAAATGAGGCCGGGCGCGGTGGCTCAAGCCTTATAATCCCAGCACTTTGGGAGGCCGAGGCAAGAGGATTGACCAAGCCTGAGGATTCGAGACCAGCCTGGGCAATATGTTGAGACCTTGTCTCTACAATAAATAAAAAAGTTAGCTGGGCATGGTAGCATGCACCTGTAGTTCCAGCTACTTGGAAAGCTGAGGCAGAAGGATCACTGGAGCCCAGCAGGTCGAGGCTGCGGTGGCTAGGAGCGTACCACTGCACTCCAGCCTGGGTGACAGAGTGAGATTCCAACACACACACACACACACACACACAAGAATTAATAAATGAGACCTGCAGGTTGCAGGATAAAAGGTCAATATACAAAAACAAAACAAAACAGTTGTATATCTATATACTTGTAGTCAACAATCCAAAAATGAAATTCAGAAAACTACTCCATTTACAATAGCATTAAAAATAACAAAATGCTGAGGAATAAATTTAACAAAAGTGAAAAGTGTATATACTCTGAAAACTGCACAACATTGTGGAAAGAAATTAAAGAGCTAAATAAACAAAGGCATCCTCATGAATTGAAATAGTTAATATTGTTAAGATGGCAACGCTCCCCAAAGTGATATACAGATTAAGTGCAATCCCTGTCAACTTTCCAGCTGAAGCCAGGCACACTGGTTTCACCTACACAGGAGGCTGAGGGCTAAGGTGGGAGGATCGCTTGAGCCCAGATGTTTCAAAGCTGCCGTAAGCTATGAACACGCCTGTGACTAGCCACTGCACTGCAGCCTGGGCAACATAGTGAGACCATCTCTATTTAAATAACAACCCAAAAAAATCCCAGTTGATCTCTTTGCAAAAATGGATACGTTGGTCCTAAAATTCACATGGAAATTCAAGGGCACCAGAGTAGCTAAACCAGCATGGTAGGGGAAAAAAAGTTGGAGGGCTCACATTTTCCAGTCTCAAAACCTGTTGTAAAACTACAATAACCAAGACAGCATGGTACTGGCACCAGAACAGATCTACAGAACCTTGGAGGAGAATTCAGAATCCAAAAATGAATCCTTGAATTTATGGTCAATGGATTTTGACAAGATGCAAAAATGACTCAATGGGAAAAAAAAACAATTTTGTTAATCGATGGTGCTGGGACACCTAGATTTCCACATGCAAAAGAACACAGCTGGATACTACCTCACATCCAGGACAAAAATTAACTCAAAATGGATCAAGCATAAAGCTTATAGCTTATAGAACTATAAAACATAGGAGCAAATAATCATGACCTTAGATCTGGCAATGGTTTCTTAGATATAGCACCAAAAGCACAAGCAGCCAAAGAAAAAATAGATAAATGAGACATTCAAAATTTAACAATTTTTTGGCTTCAAAAGGCACCATCATCTAGAAAGTGAAAACAGCCACAGAATGAGAGAAAGTATTTGCAAGTTTGGTATCTGATAGGGGACTTGTACCTATATAAAGAATTCTCAAAACCCAATAATGAAGAGACAGCAAGTTTTGGGGAGTACAGAGGTCTGGGGCATGCTGGAACATTCTCTCCAAAGTAAAGGGCAAGTGTCAACCCAACACAGGGAGGCTGCTCAGTGTCCTGGAAACAGCAGAAGACTTGAGAATACTGCCAGGAGCCATTTGTGGTGATCCAGAGGATGCCAGATTCACGTAGAGCCCAGGGCAGGAAGGGGTCTGCAGCAGGTCTTTGCCTGTGGCACCAGCAGCCCTGAGCCTGGCCCCGTGACCTGGCAGAGCCGTGGCAAACATTTGTTTCATGTGGAGCCTCAGGCAGGCCGCAGCTGGGGCATGGCAATGCATTGGCGCTGAAGGTCTGGGGCAAGGCCTTGGCATGTCCTTGGGTGCCAGCAGGAACTGGGCATCTGACCACAGGCTGTCAAGTGACCAGAATGGCTCCCTGGAGTTAGGTGTTAGCCAAGAACGGTGGCTCACACCTATAATCGCAGCACTTTGGGAGACGGAGGTGAAAGGATTGAATGCCTGAGTCTAAGGGTTTGAGACCAGCCTGGGTGACTTGGCAAGACCTCGTTTCTACAATAAAGCAAAAAATTAGCTGGGTATGGTGGCACAGGCCTGTGGCTCTAGCTGCTTAGAAGGCTGAGGTGGAAGGGTCACCTGAGCCCAGCAGTTGAAGCTGCAGTGGCTGTGAGTATGCAACCACTGCACTCCAGCCTGGGTGACAGAGTTGGGTATTGCCACCAAATCTTGAGGCACCATCACACATTTGGAGTGCCTTTACCAGAATCATCTGGAGGACACAAGTGAGCTGTGCCAGCATGTGACCTCTACACCACCGACACCTGCCCTGAGCTCGCATGGGGGGTCCTGTGTAGAGCCCCGAAGGAGCAGAGGTTCTAGGGAGCACTGTGTCCTCTATGCTGCATGGAGAGAGAAGTGCCAAGGTCTCAGAGACACGGGCCCATGGGCAGGGCAAATTGCTGAGCTGTGTGGCTGGAAAACCCAGATGGAGCAAGATGTGAGGTGAAATGAAGAGGCGCCTGGAGTGTGGGACAGTGTGTTACCTCTACAGGGAATACTGGGCCGGGCTTCAGGGCACCCAGCTCCCCAGGGCTCTGTGACACCCTGGGGAAGTCATGTTCTGACCTCACAACTTTAGATCTGGGTCCCGGATGGGGGAGGTGGAGGAGTGCCATCACCAGGGACACAGTGAGTCACATGAAGCATCAACTATGACAGTTGCCTGGTCACTCTGGGCTCCTTGTACCAGCAAGCAAAGGAATCCCGAGGCTGCTAGGGGCACCTGACCCAGCCAATGGTGGGAGCTGGGGCCACCGGGAGACATTCACTGGGGTGTAATATGCGCTCCCGTGCCCAGCTGTCCTTGTCAATGGGCCATTGTAGCCACTGCAACCTGCCAAGGGTGTGGCACCCAGGGGCTCAAACCTATCAAGGAAGAGGACCTGGGTCAGCCTGCCAGGCGAGCTGCACAGACCTTCAGAAGTGCTTCTGGCCCTGGAGGCGGTCCCAAAAAGGGGGGATGAGGAAGAGGATGGTCTTTCGTTACAGCTCCAGGACAACTCACACAGCAGCCTACCAACTCCCCTCATGTATGTTTGCCCAGCAGTAGTTACCAACCATTGTCCCCCATCACCCGCCCAAGTGGTGCAGGACTGCAGCACATTCCCTTGACCCCAGAGTCCTCCGGCCCCCAGTGAATGTGAGCAGCAACCTGCAGCTGCTCTGGCTCTGGAGCGCTGGCCAAATGGAAGCCACCTTGGGGAAAAGACTGTACACCCCAACCCCCTATGGGCTAAAGGGAAGCTTCTGCTGCTTCCTGGTCATTTCCCTTTCCCTTCTCTGCCTCAGGAAGCCCTGTCTGGACCAGGATTCCAGGGGTGAGAGCAAGACAGGTGGGCTGGTTGTTATGGGGGAACAGAGGGTGGGTCTCCCTGAACAGAGGTGTCCATCCCATCCTCCAGGAGCCTGGGGCCGTACCTGAGGTGGCTGCAGACCTGGTCCCTGAGACTCCCAGGGACCCCATGCCCTGGGAGGAGACTTGGAAGCCCTAGAGCCGCGTCCCCCCCACACACACACTATCCCCCAGCCCCACCCTCCCATCTGTTGGCCCATGATGCCACCTCTCACCTTCCTCCTGGGAGCTTAACAAAGATCTGCACAGCATCCCCTGTCCCTTTGTCTGTAGCCTGGGATTCTAGTCAGCACTATCTCAGTCCTTAGGAGCCATTTATCACCTGGAGAGGCTGGGTGAAAAATGATTTTTTTTTCAAACTTAGCAAGTCCTGGCTCCTTTTAATTTAATTTGGTTTTCTTATTTTAATTGTAAACTAACATACAGTAAACGTGACTTCTTTTTTGGTGTACAATTCCAAGTGCTTTAACACATGCACAGATTCGTGAGAACTCCCTCCCCCATCACCATCAGCGCACAAAACAGTTCCCTTGACTTAAAATGCCCTCAACTGGCCAGGCTTGACGGCTCAGCCTGTAATCCCAGCAGTTCGGGAAGCCGAGGCGAGAGGATTGCCTGAGCCCAGGGGTTCGAGACCAGCCGAGGTAACTTGGTGAGACCTTGTCTCTACGATAAATAAAAAATTAGCCAGGTGTGGTAGCACGCGCCTGTAGTTCCAGCTACTTGGAAAGCTGAGGTGGAAGGATCGCTGGAAGCCAGCAGGTCGACGCTGGGGTGGCCGCGAGTGTGCCACTGCACTCCAGCCTAGGCGACGGAGTGAGACTTCAACTAAAAAAAAAAATGCCCTCAGTCTCCCAGAGCCCTCTAGTTCCCAGCTGGTGTGAGCAGCAACTCCCAGCTGCCCTCCTCTGGAGCACTGGTCATTTGGGAGCTCCTTTGCAGTGGGTGTGGTGGTGAGGGGATGGGGGGTGTGTACCCTGCTCCTCTCACCCCAACCACTGCTCTCCGTCTACATAATGTTGCCTCCTTCAAAAAAGTATCGTAAGCAACAGACAACAGGTGCCCTTCACAACGTACCTTTCCTATAATAAATCTACTTTTTCTTTTAAAAAAACAAAGTGTATAAACGGAATCACACAATGATTGAGACTGGCTTCTTTTGATGCTGTGTGGGGTGCAGTGTGTGGTTCTTTTCTTTCTCTGTGGGTTCTTTTGACTCGCCAGAGAAAAGAATTCCACAGTGAATCCAAAGTACAGCTTAAGACAGAATTTATTAGAAAGAAGGAGGCATGCTCAAGAGAGAGCATGGATCCCTTAAGAGGGCACGTGCTTGCCTTTAACAAGAAGCTTCATATACTTTTACAACCATGATTAAGTAAACCATGAGCTAAGAGCAGGTTAGTAAACCAGGGCTGCAGGTGTCTGGTCATGAGTTTTAATTATCATCCTCCAACCTTCAATGGTCACAAGGACCTTCTAAATAATGAAAGTTATTACCAACTCAATTCGGACTTTTCTTTGAACATCATTTCTGTGTTTTGGGTAATTCCCTTTTGTTTCTGTGATTACTGCCCTGGTAGATCCACATTCCAACCTGCAAGGTGGTCAGGTCTGGTGTGCCTGGTCCCTTAGTCGGGTGAAGGTCGTGTAGTGATAAGGAAGATGTCTAAATGCTTGCCATATTTTAATTTAAATTGCCTACAAGAAGCTTATCTATGTCTAACCTGCACCGAATAACCTCCCTCACTCTCACTCCACATGGTGTCTCCAATTCATCTATGTCCTTACATGTGTTCCTATCACTGTGAGTTCCTCAGAGTTCCTTTTCACTTTGATAAGTGCACACCTCACTTTATACGTGGGATTCTTTATATTTAACACTTTATGCTGTAGCTCAGTTTTCTCTTTAAATTTTTTTTCTCTTTAAATCATTTCTTTTGTTTTTGTTTTTAAATCACGTCTTCTCTCCCTTTATAACAGGGAGTGCCAGAAGCAGTGGCTCACGCCTATAAACCCAGCACTTTGGGAGGCTAAGGTGGGAGAATTGCTTGAGCTCAGGAATATGAGTCCAGCCTGGGTGACATAGTGAGACCTCGTCTCTACAAAAATAAAATAAAAATAAAAAACTTAGCCATCATGGTGGCATATGCTTGTAGTCCCAGCTACTCGGGAGGCTAGAGTGTGAGGATAGACTGAGCTCAGGAGGTCAAGGCTGTGGTGAGCAATAATCATGCCACTGAATTACCTGGGCAACTGACTGAGACCCCAACTTAAAAATATATATATATTACAAGGAGCTAGAAGAAGCCAGGTAGTGCCTTCAACCTTCCCCCTGGGCATCTCTAGCTAGATCATCTTATTCACTGGATACTTTTTCTAATTTCTATTTCCTGTTCCACTTCAGCTGACATGTCCCTAAGCTTCCTGCCACTATATAGCGTAATGATCTCCTTTCTTCCACCTTCCAATAACATTCTCCTCACCTTCCTCTAGGTCCCCACTGTCAGCCTCAGCAGGATCCTTCCAGCTCCCCCCAGTGCCCGGTCTCAGAGCCAGGTCACATGATTAAGGTTTTGTATTGGCAGCACCCACTTCCAGTTCCAGAACCCATTCTGCTTAGCTCACAGCTACATAGCAAAGCATCTCAAATTTAGTTCTGTAAAAACACACAATCATCTACTGTTGTTATTACCTCTCATAATCCTGGAGCGTGATGGGCTCAGCTAAGATATTCTCACTGTTGGTATCTCATGTGGTCCCATGGTGACCAGAGTGGGGCCATGCGAGAGACTTCTCCACTCACCTGTAAGTGCTCCATTGGGTGCTACCTGAGCGGGAGCTACTGGCTGGAACACTAATGCCTGTCCTTTCCTGTGGCTGCTATGTTTCCTCACAGCATGGTGGCTGGGTATCCCATGATGGGGGCAGGGGGAGAGAATATGGGATGAGAAGGGAAGGAAAGGGGAGAGGAGTTGGAGTTGTGGCACCTATCTTTGAATTTGTGTGACTTGGCCTCAAGCACACAATGTCACTTCCACTGCATTTTATTGATTAGAAGTGAGCCATTAAGGCCAGCTAGTGGTCAAGAAGGAAACCAAACTACTAAATTCCACTTTTCTTTTCTTTTTTTTTTTTTTTCCTGAGTTGGAGTCTCACTCTGTCACCCAGACTGGAGTGCAATGGCCACTCCCGGCCACCGCAGCCTCGACCTGCTGGGCTCCGGCTATCCTTACACCTCAGCCTTCCTAGTAGCTGAAACTACAAGTGCGCGCTACCACATCCAGCTAATTTTTTATTTATTGTAGAGACGAGGTCTCGCCAAGTTGCCCAGGTGGGTCTCGAACCCGTGGGTTTAGGCAATCCACTGGCCTTGGCCTCCCAAAGTGCTGGAATTACAGGCTGAGCCACCGAGCCTGGCCAACTCCACTTTTCAAGGGGAGGAGTGTCAAGGAACTTGCATATTTTAAAACAACACAGTAGGCCACTTACCAAGGTGAACTGGTGAAGTGTTGGGACACAGGCAGAAGCAGACTGATGGGGAAAATGAGCATTGATTGTGGTGAGTAGGTGGCCCATTGACCAAGGTGGAAAACACTGGGCAAGGAAGGGATTTTTTAGGAGACCTTGAATTCATTCCCAGCTGGTGACTGAGAGATGTTTGTTGGTGACTGAAATGGAGACATGGGGCAGACTCCGGGAAACACTATCTTCGGGCAGGGAGGCCAAGTTGCAGATATCAAAGATACCAATGTGGAGGTCATTGTCACAAAGAAGGGACCATAGCTGCAAGGTGAAGGAGGTCACCAAGGGTGGGAATAGGGAGGAGCAAAGGAATGGCCAGGGCTAGACAGAGGAGGGGGCAGATGTGTAATGGCCTCCCTGACCACTGACCCTGCCACCTGCATCCTAGTGGAACTGATTGGTGGGTGGTCAACCCCATGGGCCTCCCTGTTGAATGATGAGTTATTCCTGGACTTTGTGGTGGGTTTAGGCATTTGTGCATGATGCCACTGTGAGGGAGACTTGCTGGGAGAGGTATTCATGGCCATCCAAGGGACACACAGGAAGAAATGAAAGATGTAGGACTGTGGCAGCCATGAGGCAGCCATGAAGCAGGCTAGGGGAGGCAGAACCACCAGCAGAGACAGTGGCCCCGTCACTGAGCCTCCAGATTAACAAACCCAGACACAGTATATGGGAACTCTTATGATAGACGTTGAGCCAGCAGGTATTGTCACCTTTACTCCAACATGTCTTCAATGATGCTAGAGTGCAGGTGGCAGAGGAGCCTGGTTCCGCAAAAGGGGAAGGGTGGGAGGGCAGTTAAAGGTCATGGGCCGGAGCCCAGAGCAGATTCTAAATGTCTCACACTAAGCGGCTGAGCTCCAAGAGCAGCTCTTGAGGTGGGTCACTATTACTACACCAGTTGATAGGTTGGGAAACCGAGGCACAGAGGGCGAAAGGACTAAGGAAGGTCACACAGACAGGAAGTGACAGCTGGGTTAATGCCAGTCCGTCAGAGGTTAAGAGGAGAAGGATCTCAAGCGCAAGTGAAGGTCGGACTGTCCCAGGCGCTTCCCTGAGTGTCCCCGGCAGGGTGAGAGGGACCGCCGGGCAGAGAGTGAGCCCACGAAGACAACTCCTGCAGGGCCGTGACGTGTGGGGGCAGGTGTTGAGCTTTCTGGGGGAATTCTGGGACAGGCGGGAAGCAGGAGCACGGGCGGCTCCAGAGCACCGAGGGGCGTCTGGGACGGGGTCGAGAGTGTTCCTGGACCCAGGAGGAAGGCGGAGCGCTGGACGTCGGGAAGCCGCAGACTCCCGCCCGCGCCGGAGGCGCTCCAAGGGGCTGAGGCCGGGCTCCAGGCGGCCGGCAGGTTTGGCGCCAAGAGCAGCGGGACCGCAGTGCTGCCGGCGGCCCCATCAAAGATTGGGGACCAGGAGTTTGGATGCCCGGAGCCTGCGGGGCTGGGTCGAGTTTCTCCGGACTTGCTCACCCGTCCCCCAAGAAGGGACGAGGAATCGGCCCCGGGGAAAGAGGGAGATCCGGGCTGGACCGGAGGCGCCGCAGCTCTCCGGAGGCTGCCAGGGACAGTCGTCTTCGGGGGCCTGTCCTGGGGAAGGGAGGACCCCAGGCCTCGGGGCGGTGGGGAAGGGGCCCTCCGTCTCCCCCGGGGCCGCCCTGACCGTGCGTGCCGCGGACCCAGGTGGGGCAGGAGGACGCGCGGAACACAGGGCGCCCTCCCCGCACGCGGCCCCCACGCCGAGGCGAAGCTGGCCTTCCCGCCGCAGCAGCCGGGGGATTAGCTCGCTGGGCGCGCTGCGGGATTAGCCCGCGTGGACGCGGCGCCGGCCCGGGGATTACCGCGCGCTCCCCTCGACGTATATATTCCCGCGCGGCGGCGGCCAGGCAGGGTGGGCATGGCGGCGGCGGCTGGCGGCGCGGCGAGCCGCAGGGGCCCGGGGCGGCCCTGCCCCTTCTCCATCGAGGACATCCTCTCCAGCCCGCCCGAGCGCAGCCCCCCAGCCCGGGCCGCCTGCCCGCCGCAGCCCCCCGGCCGCTCGAGCCCCGTGCAGCCGGGGGAGTCTGGGGCACCCGAACCCGCGCCCTGCGCCTGCTGCTGCTGCTGCGGCTCCCGCGGGCCCCCTGAGGCGGCCGCAGGGCTGGGTGAGTGTGCGCGGGCGCAGGGCGCGGGGCCCCCTGGGCGCGGGGTGCCCTGAGGGCGGCGCGGGGGTGCAGAGCCCGCAGCCGCCCGCCTCACCGCGCCCTCGCCCCGCAGGCGCGCGACTGCCGTGGCCGCTGAGGCTGGGGCCCGCGGCGCCCGCGCCCTCGGCCGCGCCAGCGGGAGGCCCCGGGGTGCCCGGCGCAGCGGGGCCCGGCCCGCAGCGGCGCACGCGGCGCCACCGCACCATCTTCAGCGAGGAGCAGCTGCAGGCGCTCGAGGCGCTCTTCGTGCAGAACCAGTACCCCGACGTGGGCGCTCGCGAGCGCCTGGCCGGCCGCATCTGCCTGCGCGAGGAGCGCGTGGAGGTGCGAGCCCGGCCCCGGGGCCACAGCGCCTCCTTTCCAGGATGGTCCGGCGCCGCACCGCCCTGGAGTCCTGGGCGTGGCGCGCAGAGAGAGGAGGCCCTGGAGGGCGTGGGCTGGGCACGCACGTGCGGGAGGCGCCGCGGGGCCCGAGGGAGGGAAAGCTGGTTGTCTTCCGTGTGTCTTTTAAACGTTTCTCCCTTTTCTCCTGTCGAGAGTAGTGCACACTCGCGTCCAGAGTCGAATGCTCAGGAGCTCGGACTGAGGAGGCGTCGGGTCGCGGGGCGGGCGGCGGAGGGAGGGCTTGCGACCCGCGACCCCGCACTCCCACATAGCTATCGCGAAGACCCACTCCCCTGGCCCCCTTGGGCCCCGCGGCGTCCGGTGGGACGCTGTCCTAGGCTGAGCGATCCCTCCCCCCAGGTCTGGTTCAAGAACCGCCGAGCCAAGTGGCGACACCAGAAGCGCGCTTCAGCGTCCGCTAGGCTCCTGTCCGGAGCCAAGAAGGCCCCCAAGGAGAGCTGCTGACGGCCGCTGCCTCTGGGGTCTTTGGAGCCTCACTGTAAGGACAGACCTACCCCAAAGGGAGCCGGGAGAAGACACTGACCTTTTCCACCAGCCCACAACTCCTTGCGGGAGAAGGGTGTGTGGTGTGTGTGTGCGTGTGTGTGTGTGTGTGTGTGTGTGTGTGTCCGTCCGTCCCTGTGCCTCCTGCCCCACGAGAGGAGGGCACACCAAGCACCTGGTGGCCCTCTCCTCGCCAAGGGAAATAGGGTAGAAGGGCAGCGGACATCCCCTCGGGGGCAGGGGGAGAGCACCACCGGTACAGGACCCTCCAACTAGGACAGGAATCCTCCCCTTATCAGCGCGGGACCCAGAGGCCTCCTCAGCAAGCCTCCCTCCTCCTCAGAGTGGCCTGAGCCCTGTTGATCTGGCCCACTGCCCTGGGCAGGCGGTCGTGTGGTGCTGTCCTGGTGTCTCTGCAGGTTCTGTTCTTGCCTTAGCGTCTGGACCTGTAGAGTCAGAAAGTTGGGTGAGGTGCTCCCTGGAAGACCCCTCCCCAGCCCCTTCATCTTCCAGCCTCTGCTGATACGGAGAAATAAACAAGCAACTACAGATACCCCAAAGCCTGTCAGAGTCCAAGTCCACTGGGGACTGCCCCTTCTCCTTCCCTCCAGGGAGGCGTGGTGAGGGCAGCATGTCATTGAGAGGAGCACAGCTCAGCAAGTCCTCAGTCCCTGTGCCCAGGTGCCCCAGCAGAGCACACTGCCCCATGATTGTGACCTGGGGCCCTGGGGCCTGGCTGGCTTCTAGGTGCCTCTAGCCTGCCTCGTGGGTGGGAGGCCTTGGCTTTCTCCCTCTGAGATTTGCATGCTGTGAGTCTGCCTCCATCCCAGCAGTCAGTCTCTGTTATCTGGGATGGGGCAAGAGGAGATTCGATGGGGAGACCCCACCCCTACTACCTTGGGTGACACCTGCCCCCTCTCTGTCATCTTGGCCCCAAGGTGAAGGGTGATGTGAAAACATGCCCTCGAGACCCCAGGCAGGTCCTACAAGTCCCCTCAGTTGGCTTGGGCACTTGCTCCCTCTTCTTTCAGGTCCTGGAGGGAGTGGCAGGGGGGCAGTACCTGCAAGAGATGCCCACCTGGGAAAGCAGGATGCAGAAGCTCCCAGGGCTGCAGCTCCCAGGACTCTCCAAGACCAGCCAGCGTGGATAACACCAATCGGGCGTGCTGTCCCCAACCAGAGCTGCCCTAACACTGCAGTGGCTCTCAACTCCTCTCCCAGGATGCACTTTGCTGGCTGTCATGAAGTTCTTCTTCCTAAATCCTGGCCGTGCACTTGGAGACTGAACTGCCTACCTGTGGACATGACCGTGTCCCGGTCAACTCTCCTGCAGCCTGGGATACCTCATCTCGCCCTCCTTGTCTAAATGTTCATTTGTCATGGTGCAGGGCAGCCTTGATCAGAGCTCGCCAAGCTCTGCCTTCGAGTGCCAGTGGCCATGCTGCTCTCCTGAGTTTTCTCCTGGAGTCCTAGCTGCTCCTGAATGGGCTGACCCCCATAGCTGGCTTCTACTTAGGCATCCTTGAGGTTCCGTCTCAGGTGCTCCCTCTTGTCTCCATCCTCTCCCTCGTTGTCTTTTCCATCCTCAGACTCCAATTCCCATCCCTCTGCCACATTCACACCTCAAAGCCCAGCCTTTCCCTGGAACTAGATATTTATCTCCAACTGCCCCTTGACTATTCCACTTGAAGCCCACAGGCTCCTGAAGGTCACCTCTTGAGCCAAGCCCCTGTGCAAACCAGGTATGTGAGCCAGAGAGCTCCAGATCATCCGATCTCTCCCTCTTTCCATTATCCACCATACCCAGGCTGACAGTGAGTCAATTTTACCTCTATATCAGTATTCCTAGAATCAATCTTCTCTCGGCTGCAACTGTACCACCCTGTTTTAGACCATTGTGAACTCTCACCTTGACCATTGCAGCTTACAGTCTTGTCCGCCTGTACTCACTCTGGCTCTCTGTTTGTTTGTTTGTTTTGTTTGTTTGTTTTGAGAGAGGTTCTCACTCTATCACTGAGGCTGGAATGCAGTAGTGCGATCATAGCTACTGCAGCCACAAATTTTTGGGTTCAAGCACTTGTCCTGTCTTGGCCTCCTGAGTACCTGGCACTACAGTTGTGCACCCTCATGCCCAGTTATTTTAAAAAAAATTTTTTTTTTTTTTTTTTTGAGTTGGAGTCTCACTCTGTCACCCAGACTAGAGTGCAGTGGCTGCTCTCGGCCACCGCAGGCTCCACCTGCTGGGCTCCGGTGATCCTTCTGCTTCAGCCTTCCAAGTAGCCGGAATTACAGGCATGCGCTACCACGCCAGGCTGAATTTTTGATTTATTGTAGAGATGAGGTCTCGCTGCCCAGGCGGGTCTCGAACCCACGGACTCAGGCAATCCACTCACCTCAGCCTCCCAAAGGCGTGGGATTACAGGCTGAGCCACCAAGCCCGGCTTAAAAACAAATTTTTGCTGGGCTCGGTGGCTCAGCCTGTAATCCCAGTGCTTTGGGAGGCCAAGGTGAGTGGATTGCCTGAGACCAAGGATTGAGACCCGCCTAGGCAAATTGTCAAGACCTCACCTCTACAATAAATCAAAAATTAGCCAGGCGTGGTAGCGTGCGCCTGTAGTTCCAGCTTGGAAGGCTGAGGCGGAAGGATCGCCAGAGCCCAGCAGGTCGAGGCTGCAGTGACCGGGAGCTGCCACTGCACTCCAGTCTGGGTGACAGAGTGAGACTCCAACTCAAACAAAAAAAAATTTTTTTTAAGATCATGGGGTCTCACTAGGTTGTCCAGGCTGGTCTTGAACTTCTGGGCTTAAGCAATCCTCCCATCTTGGCTTCCTAGAGTGCTGGGATCACAGGCATAAGTCACAGTGCCCGGTCTCTACTTTAATTCAGAATAAAGATAAACGTGCTCACAAGGCCCTATACAGCTTGGTTCTGCCCCTCTGACATCTCACACCTCACTGCACTCTGTATCCAAAGGTCTTCTTTGGAACTTGCCTTGCTCTCTCCTGCCACTGATTGTCCCCTTTACTACTCCATGGACCTTGGCACATGGTCCTCCCTCTCCATCTGAACAATGCCTGTTCATTCACCTCTTGGATCTCCAATCACTTTCTCCCCCACTGGGTCAAGATTCCCCAAGTTCAGATTCTTTTCTTGCACTGACGTAGCTGCAATTGTACATCTGTTTGTGGGATATTCTACCTAGTGTATCTGTCTTTGCCAGTGAAATGTCACCTCTATGATAGGACATACCACTGTGGAGTCCCCTGTGAATGACGATGACTACATGTGAAAGCCAAAACTACTAAATCGTTCTGGGCAGAACTTACTTGCTTAACATAATTGACAACCTACTTTGGGGAAGAAATGCCTGAAAAGTGCTTAGGCAATTTTCTGGCCCACTTCAACAAGAATTAGCCCTCTTCTGGGAAGCCTACTCTGGCATTCAGGGTGTAATAATGTTTAACCACACATTTATTTATCAAACCACTGTCTTGTTCTTGTGTCTTTTGTTAGATAACGATTAAGAAAGAATTGTAGGGTTCTTGTATAAAGTTTGAAATGTGTATATAAGTAAATTTTCTGGAAAGTGTGTTTTTGTTAATAATATCAAAGCAACACTGGGCGCAGGAGGCTCACGCCTGTAATCCCAACACTTTGGGAGGTGGAGGCGAGGGGACTGCCTGAGTTCAGGGGTTCAAGACCAAATGGGCAACTTGGCGAGACTTCCTCTCTACGCAAATCAAAATATTAGCCGGAGTGGTGGCGCGCAACTGTGGTTCCAGCTACTTGGAAGACACATGGAAGGATCATCTGAGCACAGCAGGTCGTGGTGGCCATGAGCGTGCTACTGCACTCCAACCTGGACAACAGAGTGCATGCTTTATGTTCTGAAGCATACTTTAGAAAGGGAATTCTAAGGCCTTTTGACTCTGGACTCTAAATTTCGGTTAGCATGAACATCCCCCAACTCTCCCATCACAGCGCCCCCTCGTGTCCCCCGCCCAGACACGCACGAACGTCCCGGGTCGGGACAAAGACTACAACTCCCATGAAGTCTGGCACCCGTAGTGACGTGACACCGAGCGTAGGCTTGCAGTTTAAACGCACAGCTTTCGCATTGGCCAGTTCTTGGAGGCGCCTGCGCAAATGGTGCAGAGCGGCCCCTTGACCCCGTGATGCGCCTGCGCCGCTCGAGCGGTCCTGGGCTAGCGATGGAAACTCCCGCAGGGTCGGCCCGGACTCTGCTGCTCCCCGACGCGGCCAGGCCCCGGAGGAAGCGTGCGGCGGGGGAGGCCGGGGCTGGGACGAGCAAGCAGCGGGTCCTGGACGAGGAAGAATATATCGAGGTACGGTCTCCGGGGACTACCGGTCCCTCCCTGCCCCGCGCTGCTGTCGGGTTCCTGCTCTCGGGTCCAGGCGCTTCGGTTCCCCCACGACGTGGAACAGCCGGAGTGTCTGCTGGTGGAGAGTGGACGGTCCCGAGAGCCAAGTAGACAGTGCAGAGGGAGGCGTCTTTGAGGGGGGAGGAGGCTCCCGCAGTGTTGTTGGGGAGAGAGGACCAGGCTCTGTGTGTGTGTGAGATGGGGTCAGGGAAATAAGGTTTTCTATTAGTGTGAGTGGGAGTCTGACAGACCGGAGAGATGGTGGCAGAGAGAACTTTCTAAAGAGCAGTAACGGCAAGTGGGAATGCCGGGGGTCCCGGAAACAGGCTGCGGTTGTGGCGGCATCTCGAGTGAGTGAGCCTCTGTGCCCCCTTAAGGAGGGTGTTGGTCCCATAGCAAGCATGCAGGAGAAGGGCTTGGCACCGGGGTTGGAGGAAGTCGATTTGTGTTTAGACAAGTTAAGTTTGGGACGCTTAAGGGATATACAGAAGAGGGTAACACTAGGGGAGAGCTGGGTGCACAGATTTGCAGCTCAGGAGTAAGATCTGGCTGGAGGCACAGACTCTGGCATCTCAATCAGAGTCGGTGGTGACTGGCTGAAGTCACTTGGGAAAAGAGTTTCGACTGGAAGTAGAAAGTCATGAGTAGAATAAATCGGTAACACCGACATCGGTTAGTCTGGAGCAGAGCTGGAGCCAGCAAAGGAGAATGCCCAGTTTGTGAGGAGGGGAGAGAAGTGTTTCATGGACATCAGAGGAGCGGTCAGTAATGTTAAGAGGTTGCAGCGTGGCTGCCATGTGGGATGTTCAACCTGGCTAGAGAGTGCCCCAAGCTCCCTCAAGCTAGCTACAGTCATTGGGGAAGGCAGAATTTGAAGGCGGTTCAGCAAGAGCCTTAGTATGTTCCACACTGGACTGTGAGTGAGGAGCAACCAGATGGTAGCTCCAACTTATTCTGAGCTCATCTGACAGGGCCTCCAGACAGTCATACAGAGGGATTTCTTTCCTGATGTGGAGAAGCTGCAGGCACAAAAGGAGTACCTGGAGGCCGAGGAGAATGGAGACTTAGAACGGATGCGCCAGATCGCCATCAAATTTGGCTCCGCTCTGGGCAAGATGTCCCGAGAGCCCCCTCCACCCTGTAAGAGGACCCTGTGGGTGGCAGAGAGGGGAAAGCCTGCTGAACTGTTGCCTCAGACTCACTCTAGTCTTCGCCCTCCTCTCCTTCCCCAGATGTGACTCCAGCCACGTTTGAAACCCCTGAGGTGCACACAGGCACTGGAGTGGTGGGCCACAAAGCCAGGCCCCAGGTCCGAGGCCTGGAGGATGGTGAGAGCTCCCTCTTTGGGTCATACTGTTGGAATTACCTGGGAATCCTATTCTGTGAGGCCCTGAGGGGTAGTCCAGAGGGCAGCAGATCACATCTTGCCCCTAAGGGGACTCCTTGCCCGAGTAGCAACCTGTGAAGTCAGAGAGTACAAGTCTAGGAGGTAGAAGGTCTGGGTCCAGCTCCTAAATATGGCTCACCTCTGTGAACTGGGAATCTCACCACCTCTCTGACTGTCCTGCTCGTTATGTGCCAACTCCTGTTTGTTGTGTGCCAGCTTCTGTCCTGTGGGCATCATGGGCCTTTTGAAAGGCTCCTTCTCTGTGTCTCCTAAAGATGCTGCAAGCCTTTTTTTTCCTTCCATGTTGGTCACGTTCTCCAGACGTGCATAGCTCACTTTTCTTCCTTCGAGTCTCTGCTCAGATGTCACCAGTTCAGGAAAACCTTCCCTGACCTGCCAGTGTAAAGACACAATACCCCTGGAACTCTGTAACTTCCAGCCTGGCTTTGTTTTTTCACTGCAGGGCATAACATTTAAAAAGGCATTTTTGTTTGATTATTGTCTCTCTCCGTCATTAGCATCCCTTCCACAAGACCAGGGACTTTGTCTTGCTTCCATATGTAGACTCTGCATCTGGAACAGCATGTGGCGTGTTTTGGGCCTTTGACATGTAGAACAGATGAACAATTATCTTCTCAGATGCATTTATTGGGGTGTAAGACACACAGGTATATGTGGTAACATTCCAACTTCATCGAGGTAGTCTTTAGGAAAGAGCGTTCTGAGTCCTGTTGAATGTAAGTATGTCACACACTGTGGGACTTCTGTGGTCAGTCAATCTTTCGATCAATAGTAATATGTCAGTGTTACAGATACACTAGGTGCTATTTTTTGCCATGTTCTAGTCCATGGTATGCTGTACTAGTACACATGCATTGTGTATTCACAAATATGATGTTTTCTGCTTTACAATCCAAGTCTTTCTGCCATCAATACAGTCCTTGGAGCTTGATATTCATTCTCTCTCTCTCTCTCTTTCTCTTTTTTTTTTTAGAGTTTGGGGTCTCACTCTGTCACTCAGGCTGGAGTGACCTTCTGGGCTCAGGTGATCCTTCTGCCTCAGCTTCCTGAGTAGCTGGGACTACAGGCATGCACCACTGTGCCTGGCCAATTGTTTATAGGGACATGGGCTTGCTCAAAGTCCTGGGTTCAGGCAAGCCTCCTCCCTCAGCCTCCCAAAGTGCTGGTATTACAGGCATGAACCATATACCTAGTGTTTGGTTCTCTATTGAAATGCAGCATGTGAATCATAAGGGAACTTGCAGATTTTTTTTTTTTAGATTGGAGGTTTTGCTCTGTTGCCCAGGCTGGAGTACAGTGGCACAATCTTTGTTCACTGCAGCCTTGAACTCCTGGAATCAAGTGACCCTCTTGCCTCCGCCTCTTGAGTAGCTGGAATTACAGAATCACAACATAGTGCTCAGCGTTTTAGGTTTTTTTAAATTGTTTTGTAGAGATGGGAGTCAGTAGGTTGCCCAAGCTGGTCTCCAACTCCTGGCTTCAAGTGGTCCTCCCACCTTGGCCTCCCAAAGTTCTGGGATTACAGGCATGAGCCACTGAACCCAACCTTTTAAAAAACAAAACCTATATACCTTACATGCCAGTAAACACTGGAAACCTATCCATAATCTAAGTGGTAGGTACCATCATCGTTCACATTTACAAATGAAGAAACTAAGGCTCGGAAATGCAGTAACTTCTTTAGGTCTCAGATATGGTCAGTGGTAGACCCCAGGTCTTGAACTTGTAGCCATAGTGCTATGCGAACAGTCTAGCATGTAGCAGGTGGTCAAGACTGTCAGTAGAATGGAAGAAAAAGGTTTCCCTTAGACTGCCTCACTGACATGTCTACTACCACATGCAGCATCAGGGTGCCACCCAGTGGAGGCGCCACTTTCTATGGTGATGGGTGGTGGCGGGTGATTGAGATTATGTCCCATTACCTGTGAGGGTCCATTCAGAGCACTAGGTCATATGGGATCCCTGGCATCAGGGCTAGCTGGCAGGTCTGGATGCTTAGATGACAACCACCAACCTGTAGTGTAAGTACCAGGAAGGGAATAGCAGTTAGGATAAAGACATCCCAGGGAGGGAGGGAGAGCCCTGAGGACTGTGGAGGTAGATCCTACAGGCCTAGCATGGTTTTGGTGGGCAGGAGCCTGCATGTGACTGCAAACTTTTGTTCTAACACCTGCATTGCCCCAATCTGAATTGGCTCCCACACTTCCTTGGCACCCAGCAGTTGGGCAGGTGTGTGCAAGGCACCACCTGAGGGCTCCCTGGGCAGTCAGGGTGGGTCAGTCCTGCCCCATGGGGAGACTTCTGGCACTGTGGACTCTAATGGACAGTCACCAGAACCAGGGGTGAGGAGTCTTCCCCTCTTGTAGGGTGGTGTGATGCCCGGGACTGGGTGTGCTGTTTCCCCTGACTACAGAGTGATTTTTATGCTGTTTGTGGCACTGTGTTCCCCAACCTGCGACCCATGAGCAGCAGAGGCTGGAGAGGAGGAGGAGAAGGAGCCACTGCCCAGCCTGGATGTCTTCCTGAGCCGCTACACTAGTGAGGACAATGCCTCCTTCCAGGAGATCATGGAGGTGGCCAAGGAAAAGAACCGGGCACGCCACGCCTGGCTCTACCAGGCTGAAGAGGAGTTTGAGAAGGTGTCCCTTAGGCGCAGGGGTAGAGGCATGCTCTGCTGGGGTTGGAGAACCCCAGGGCCATGGGCATGGTGTCCAGGGACATCTCTGACCATCACTTCTCCCCCATGTGATTGCAGAGGCAGAAAGATAACCTCGAACTCCCATCAGCAGAGCACCAAGCCATTGAGAGTAGCCAGGCCGGCGTGGAGACCTGGAAGTACAAGGCCAAGAACTCCCTCATGTACTATCCAGAGGGTGAGTGGTCAGGAAGGCTGCCAAATGGGAAGGCGTGGGGTGGAGCCACTTGTCAATCAGCCTTCCGGGTGTGTATATGCACCCCCTTGCAGTCTGGTTTCAAAGGGTTCCTTCCTGTCTCAGGTGGACAGGTCTGTGTGAAGTCAGTGTGGGAGTGAGGCCTTCCTCAGCTGTGTTCAGGGTCTGAGCTCAGCTCGGTGCTTCTGTTTGACTGGAAGTGACTTGGCTGAGAAGGAGCGAGCCTGCTTCTGCCCCTCAGGCTACTAGGCTGCTGGGCTGAGGTTGGGCCAGCCACCTGCAACATCTACTGTGTCTCTGATTCATGTGCCAGGTGTCTCTGATGAAGAGCAGCTGTTTAAGAAGCCCCGGCAGGTGATGCATAAGAACACCCGCTTCCTCAGGGACCCCTACAGTCAGGCCCTGAGCAGGTGCCAGCTCCAGCAGGCGGCAGCCCTCAATGCCCAGGTGAGCTGGTGTGCCAGCCGGCTGGCACAGGGCCAGAAGTGGCAGGGCAGGGCTGGCAGGGAGCAGGCACAGACACTGCTGTCTCCTTGGGCTTGGTGAAGCTCAGTAGGCAGAAGTATTCAGGGCCCTGTGTAGGAGGGTCCTGCATCTTTTCTCAGCCTTTGTGGGCTTCCATTGGGCACTATCTTGGCTAGACACGTTCTATGGGGCTAGATATGCGCTGGCTCCATTGATGGTAGGGGCACGACAGAAAAGAGGCTAACCAGCATATGCCCACATGCCAGGAGGGCTGTGGAGTAGACAGTAAGGTGAATAGGCAGAGAAGCCAGCAAGTGCCAGAGGGAATCTGGCCCCAGAGGGTGCACTGGGAGGCAGAAAGCAAGATGAGTGGGTACCCTCCGATTGGAGTCTGGGAGCGAGATGAGTGGGTACCCTCCGATTGTGACTGTGGTGGTCATGGGGTCCAGGGGGAGGAAGGAAGAGGTTAACGCACATGTCCTGTCATCAGCATCGCCCCCTGCGAGGGCCTGAAGTCAGCATCCTCTGAAAGGGGCCATGATGGGGTGCTGCACAAGCTGAGCACTCTGACGTTGCTCTGGATGAGAGGAAGGGGCTTCCCTTGCTTGGATGCCCACTCTACAGGCCCTCAAGGTCTTTGTAGGTGTTAGGGTGGGCATCCTCCCTCTATTTCCCCAAGAAGGCTTCCAGTCTCAGAGGCCTGGCTTTGCACATGTTTCCAGTATGTTCCTGTGCATCAGCCTATCAGCCAACTGGAAGAGTGGGCTCTAGCCCCCCTGATGCTAGCCTCTCTGCTTGTTTCAGCACAAACAGGGCAAGGTGGGCCCCGACGGCAAGGAGCTGATCCCCCAGGAGTCCCCCCGAGTGGGTGGATTTGGATTTGTTGCCACTCCTTCTCCTGCCCCTGGTGAGGAATGCACCTGCTGGCAAGCTGGCCTACCGCTAGGGCTGCCTGAGAGGCGGTGGGCACCTTAGTTGATCCTGGCCACTCCTGGCTCTCTAGCCAGTCTGCTCCATACCCTGTGTGGCTCCAGGTCTGGCCCTATCTGTGCAAGGACAGGGCTGGACTCTGGGACCCTAGAGGCTGGGTGCCCAGGCTGGTTGGGGCTGTGGATGGGCTGGACTCTCAGGCACACCTGACCTGTGATACCCTAAGGCGATGTGTTGCGTTCTGGTCCTCACTGTGACATCAGCAGGTGGGATGTGTATATACAGACTGTGTGTTACAAGTTTGAGCCCAGACAGCACTGCAAGGTGGGAGGCTCTGGGCACCAAGCCCAAGTCTCCTCCCTCAGAAGGTGGGTGCCTGTGGGTGGTCTCGTGGTACATGGTGGGTGTTTGCCCTCCTGCACTCTCCAGTGCTGGTTGGTGTCTCAGGCCAGGGCGTGTGGCGGCACCGCAGGTTTGCCCTGGGTTAGGAGTTTGGAGCCAAGGAAGACCCAAATATCTCCTCCCTTGAGGTGGAGGAGGTCCTTCTGGAGGTTCCCCAGGCTAAGCACATGGCTGCATGGGCCTGGACCTGCCTCGGGCCTGCTGTGACCTTGGGCTCAGAGGATGGAGGTACCAGGGTTCTAGAGTCCTTGGGAAGGAGAGGGGGCTAGCTGCTGCTTTGATGTTAGCTGGGATGCAAATGGGGTGAGCTGGCTGAGGTGGGGAGGAGGGCCAGCATCTCCTTGGGTCCCCTGGCCTGAAGTGGCTGTGGGCTCTCTGTCTACAGGTGTGAACGAGTCTCCGCTGATGACCTGGGGGGAGGTGGAGAACACACCTCTGAGAGTCGAAGGTTCAGAAACCCCCTATGTGGACAGGACACCGGGCCCAGCATTCAAGGTGAATTGTGGTGAGGGGGCACTGGGTGGCACTCTTTGGACACCTATGAAGTCTTGAGTGCCTGTGGTTCAGGACTCAGAGCTAAGCATTGGGCCAACCAGTTGGGCAGAGTGCTGGCACTTCTGAACATCAGGGCACTGAAGATAGGTGTGGTTGATGAGTGTGTCTGTCACAGGGTTTTGAGGGAATGGGGGCCGAGGTACCAAAGCAGGGAGTGGCCTGGGCCCCTCTTGGACCTAGAGGCTGGAGCCTGTTCATAGATGAGACAGGACAGAAACAGAGAGACCAACTCTGGCTGCTCTGCAGACCTGAGGGCCATGGGATGTGGCTATATGCTTGCAAAGAAAGACTCTGCTTACAGAACACAATTAGGGGACATGCCAGATGAAAGACTCAAGCCGGGAGTAGTCGGGGTGGGTTGACTGCTAGTAGTCAGGGTAGGAGTGGTCAGGGTGGGCTCTATGAGGCGCTGGCACAGGCCAGGGGAGGCTCTTCACGAGTCCAGTCAGATGGCAGGGCATGTTGCAGTGGGCTCTGAGTGCCAGGTGAAGTGTGGAAGCTGGGTGGCACATGGTCTGTGGACCTTGGGTGGCCCAGGATAGCGCTGGTGGCCCAGTAGGGCCCCTGGGAGCCATGAGAAGGTGAGATGCTCTGGACTGCAGGGAGTTTGTTGGGGAAACTGAGTGACTGGTGTGGTTTGGAAAGGAAGAGAGGTCCCAACACTTGGGAGCCTGCATGTCCCTCTAGCGTAGTGCTACGCCTCTGCCTGTGCTGACCGTGAGTGCTGAGAGGTCGCAGGAGACAGGGGTTTGAGTTGCTGCAGAGACCAAGGATGTGGGATTGCATCATCTGCTTTGGAAAAGAATAACGAGAATCAGGTAAAGAGTGTGGAGTGACATCGGAAGTCTGTGTCAGTGCTGAGCAGGAAGTCATTTAGGGCCAGTTCCTTTACACAATGCAGTGGAGCAACAAAAAAAAAGTGTTACATATACATGATGGAATGCTATGCAGCCATAAAAAAGAACAAAATCATGAATTTCACAGCAACCTGGATGGAGCTAGAGTCTATAATACTGAGTGACCTCTCACAGAAACAAAGATCTGAGTATCACACGTTCTCACTCATATAGTGGACCTTGATCATCCAACAAAATACCATAAGAAAATGACTGACAGTGGTGGGAAACTATGGTGGCGGGAGGGGATGGGAGATGAGATTAATGGTAGTAAATATCTGTCTGGGGACGGGGAGACACCTCTTATCAACAAGGGTGCCTGAACGAAGCATATTTGTATACCTAACCCTTAACTGTACCCCACAATAGCATAATAAAAAAATAGTGATTATTTAAAAAAAGAAGAAGAACAAGCCGGGCTCGGTGGCTCAGACTGTAATCCCGCACCTTTGGGAGGCTGAGGTGAGTGGACTGCCTGAGCCTGCGGGTTCGAGACCCCCTGGGCAGACGAGACCTCATCTCTACATAAATAATTAGCCGGGCGTGGTAGTGCGTGCCTGTAATTCCGCTACTGGAAAGCTGAAGCGGAAGGATCACGGAGCCCAGCAGGTGAGGCTGCGGTGGCCAGGAGTGGCCACTGTACTCCAATCTGTGCGACAGAGTGAGACTCCAACTCAAAAAAAAAAAAAAAAAAAAGATCACTTGGGAAGCAATAGGAATTTAGAAGTATGAATAACTTAGTTTTTTTTCTTAATGAGAGAAAGTAATTCATTTTTTTAAAAACAAGATCATTATCTATTAAAAATTAGGCTATTGGTAACTTTCAGGGTGAGGCAGGGGGCAGGAGAGTGGTAGCCAAATGGGTAGACATGGGGGAGAGAGAGGGCAGAGGGAGGACCGAGGGAGAGGAGAGAGAGAGGAGAGCGAGCGTAACTTAGCTTTTGTGAAAAAACCACAGACTCACACTGCAGACCTGCGAACACCTTCCAGGTGGCTGGCCTGAGAACACTGTCCTGTCTCCAGCCTGGCACTGTGGGGTCTTCCCCTGAGTAGTCTGCAAGTTTAACATTCAGACAAAGCATGGGCAGAGTTTTTGGTTCTAAAATTTGTCTGGGACTAAGACAAACTTGAGAGAGGAGTAATGAAGAGGAAATAGTGCTGTCATATATGAAAGCACGTAATAAGGCTTTAGAGCATTGGTCCTGGAACCTCCAGGCCATTAGAAAAGAAGCTCAGAAACAAACCGTAGACTAAGCAAGAATGTAGGGTCTACACCCATCTGCCCTATCACCTGATGTCAGTACCTGTGTGTACCTACCCTCTGTGATGACGTGGAGCAGAGCACCACCCAACCACCTTAACAACCTGCCCCCATCAAGGGAATGTTTAAGAGCATTTGGCCACTATTGCTTTGCTAAATTCTGGTGTGTCCACGTGGCTCTCTGAGGTATTGCTGCCATGTTTCTTAGCTTTGGCCCTCTCCCCTATCTCTCATGTACTTTCTAAATAAATTATATTTTCCAGTCTACGAAAAAAAAGAATTTAGGGTCTGATGAAGATGGCAGTTCAGATCACGCCCAGGAGCAGAGTATTTGGAAATAAAGCAAGGTAGGGCCTTGGTATTTAGAACAGAATAAATTCCATAAAGGTGAAAAGCCTAACTATAAAAATAATGACCAAAAAAAAAATCCAGATAGGAGAAAATAGTGACAAATATTTAGTCTGATCTTAAGTTAGGAACAACTTTAAAAATATATATATGTTATAGAGCTAGGATATCACTACATTGCCCAGGCTGATCTTAAACTCCTGACATCAAGTGATTCTCCTGCCTCAGCCTCCCCTAACGTGCTGTGGTAACAGGCTTAAGCCACTGCACCCAGTCAAGTTAGGAAGAACTTTCTAAGCATAAAATGAAAGGGAAGAAATCACAAAAGAATAGCTACATGAAAATGACAAACAAATACAGCAGAAAATGTCACAAATAAAACTAAAGCAAATAACTGAAAAGAAATTTGCATGGAATAACTTAATGTACTTGACGCAGGTGAAGTTTCTGTAAGTAACAACAAAAATACAACATGAGCACCTTGAGAGAAAAGTAGGCTGTGAAAACATGTGGAAAGTTCTTGGAAAACAATTCAGCAGGTCAAGACAAAGATGTTAGCTTTAGTGATTCAGGGAAGCAAATTAAAACAAGACACTCATTTTCTTTCTTTTTTTTAATTTTAATTTTATTTTATTTATTTATTTTTTAATATTTTTTATTTTTTATTATATTTATTCATTTATTTTTTGAGTTGGAGTCTCACTCTGTTGCCGAGACTGGAGTACAGTGGCCGCTCCCGGCCACCGCAGCCTCGACCTGCTGAGCTCCGGCGATCCTTCCGCTCAGCCTTCCGAGTAGCCGGAATTACAGGTGCACGCTACCACTCCCGGCTGATTTTTGATTTATTGTACAGATGAGTTCTTGCAAAGTTGCCCATGCGGGTCTCGAACCCGTGGGCTCAGACAATTTACTCACCTCGGCCTCCCAAAGGCACGGGATTACAGGCTGAGCCACCGAGCCCAGCTTTTAATTTTTATTTTAAAGTTAGGTACAATTCTGGGTTAAGTATATCAATGGTCATTGTACAGATAAAGTTTGGGCCTCACGTTGGTGTCCAATTTTCACCTGTTTTGAGATCAGTTACCCTTATTGATGGTGTGTCCTCCTCCCTTGGTAGTTTATCACTACTGGCAATTCCTTTCTTATAGTATTTTGATAACTGTTCATATCTCACTGCTTATGAGCGAGAACATGTGGTACTAGTTCTTTGTTTATGTGATCCATCCAAGTTGCTGCAAAGTTCATACATTTGTCTTTCTTTATGGCTGTGTAATATTCCATAGTGTATACGTACCATTTTTTTTCACCCAGTCCACTTTCGATGGGCAGCACAGTTGGTTCTATGTTTTTTGCTATTGCAAATAATACTGCAATGATCATGCATGTGAGACACTCATTTTCTAAAAGATTGTCAGAGGCTCATGACTTGGCAGTCCTGGCTTTGGGAGGAACATGAGAACAGGCAAAGAGTGCCTGGCTCTGCTTAGGTCCACAGGTCAGGCGAGGTGGGGTGGCTTTTACGGGGAGGTGACAGTAGGTCATTGGGATCATGGAGACCACAAAGACAGGCTGGTGTCCACAGCAGCAGTTCTCTGTGTTAGAAACTGCATGGCTTATGGTGGGGCCAACACAGGCCACCCACACACCTACTGCCTTGTAGATCTTGGAGCCAGGCCGCAGGGAGCGTCTGGGGCTGAAGATGGCCAATGAGGCCGCTGCCAGGAACCGGGCCAAGAAGCAAGAGGCCTTGCGGAGAGTGACAGAGAACCTGGCCAGGTGAGGGCAGCCTGACCTCTGGCGGGTGGGAGGGTGTCTCTGTCAGGCTCCCACTCACCCCCCGCCCCACCCAGATGTATGGATGCTGGGGAATCTGCAGCAGGTGCAGCGCGTGGCTGTATGTGGACCAGGACGTGGGCCCCCCCCTTCTGTTTTTTTTCCCTTACATCCTCCTTGGCCTGTCCCCAAGAGGCATTTTTAGGCCTGGAGTCCCACTGTGAGCTCCGGTCAGCCCTATGGAGAGATGTCATCATTTTCTTGGGAGAGGGGTGGGGACTCCAACTCTCAGAGGTCTGGGCGTCTACCCCAGTCCCATAACCATGAGCAGCACCGCCCATTTGGCCTCACTGTGCCAGGCCATCCAGTGCTGTCCACCTCAGGTCAGAATGACCACATATCTGCCCATGCTCTGCTGAAGGAGTCCCTGATGCTGGCAGCACCTAGCCCACCTAACCCTGCCTCTCTTGCCCATTCTTCCACCCCAGCCTCACCCCCAGAGGACTGAGCCCAGCTATGTCCCCAGCCCTTCAGCGCCTTGTGAGCAGGACAGCCAGCAAGTACACGGACCGGGCCCTGCGGGCCAGTTACACGCCATCCCCAGCACGCTCGACCCACCTCAAGACCCCAGCCGGTGGGCTGCAGACCCCCACAAGCACACCAGCTCCAGGATCTGCTGCACACACCCCCCTCACACAGGACCCGGCCTCCATCACAGACAACCTGCTGCAGCTCCCTGCTCGGCGCAAAGCCTCGGACTTCTTTTAGAGCTGGCCCAGTCTGGGCTTGTGGACACTCTGTGGACCCTGCAGGGCAGCTGTGCACCCAGCAGAGGACTCCAGCCTTCTGGGCACCCAGGCCCGGGCCAACAGCAGTTGACCATCCCAGGAGTCATAGAAGAAAGGTGCCGTGCTGCAGCCAGGCCGGCACAGGGCACAGACACCCATGCCATATCACAAAGGCTTGCTGAGGCTGTTTTCTATTTAAACATCCCCCTCCCAATACTCATTAAAGAACACCTGGCACAATCTAGCAAGGCCACCTGTCCATTCTGCTCCCCACTCAACCCTGGGGCCTGCATCATGCCTCATGACTACGGGGTTTGAGGTTAGAGCCTCCCAGGGGAGGAAGCTGTGGATGGGGTGTCTGTGGGAGGCCAGGCAACACTGGCATCGCTTTCTGTGGCACCTGAACCTGCCTTCTGAGCTGAGTTCACACCGGCCTCCAGTGCTCTCCACTCCTCTGAGGGAGGGAGCCCTCAGAAGCTGTGGCCCCACGAGTTCGCCTGGGCTCTGGGTTGAGGTCCACAGCTCTCAGCTGGACCTGATCCCCTCGTGGTTTGCTGGTTACAAGACTGTGTGGGCACTGCACATCAGGCCCTACCCGGGTGAGGCACCTTTCCAGAAGCCTCAGCTGTCACCTCCAGGTACAGTGGGCCATCTCCATCGCCATGCCCTTCTGCTCACCCTTCTGCCATAGGCTCTGCTCAGCCTCCGCTGCTGAGGCCCCAGCTTCACCCTGTCATCACCCTGTCATCACTGCTACCAGATAACAGTAACTGGACTGTAGAAAAAACAGGGTGAGATACCGTGCAGACCCTATAAGTGCTCTGTGCACCATGGGGTACACTCAGCCTGTGACCTGAGGGCATGGGTGCCCAACCCTCTGGAGGCTGGGCATGTGAGCCTGCTTCCTGCAGGGCTGAGGTGGTGGGCAGCTGGTGCCAAAACCATGGCCTGGCTCACAGGCCAGTCTCTTCAGGTCTCAAGTGGAGGTTACAGATTGTGCCCTCTGGGCCACAGGAATGGGGGCCCACATTGCTCAGGGGCATCCGTGACCTCTGTTCACACTAGAGTCCTTCATGCTTTGAACACACCCAGCCCTGTACTAGGCAGTCTCCTCCGTCCTGCATTTGCCCTCCCACCCACTCCCTGAGAACACTGAAGGTCTCTGGAGGCCTGTTGGGGCCTGATACCTGCTGCCTGACGCCTGCTTTGGGTCTCTGCTAACCTGTGTCCTGGACAGTGAGTTTCTGCAAGCTCCTAAGGGGGCAGTCCCTAGTTGCGCCCTGGGATCCATGAAGCATGGGGGGATGAGGTGAAGAGGGTTGCAGGATTCAGGTAAGGTTGGGCCCCGACTGGAATTGTTAGAGGAAGAGAGGGAGGGATTACAATGCTCCTCCCGTAAGAAAGGGTGGACTTTAGCCTAAGGGATCCCCAGGAAGTGGGAGAGAGAGGTTGGAGTAGGCAAAAGGGGGAGGTGCACTGTCCGGTGCTGACCACCTCGGTGTGTGGGGAGCATGTTCGGGGAGTGATGGGAAGCTGAACAGGAAGCCCAGGAGACTTGTCAGCATGAATCACTGAGGACTGCCGAGTGGCTTGGGACACAGGGTGGGGAGGGTGCAGGTGGAAGTCTCAGCTGGGCCTGACTATGTGAGGGGTTGGGGGGCTTGAGAGTCCCAGGGTGCCAGTCTCGAATGCCAGGAGGGGGACACTGAGCAGAGGCCGTGTAAGGGTGCAGGGCAGGTCCAGGTGGTTGCGCTGCGTGAGGTGAGGGAAAGACTGAGCTGCTTAGCCCTGGGGCATTGAGAACGGGGCAGGTTAGAGGAAGACAGGTATGGGCCTGGCAAGTGGACCACAAAGCCACACCGTGAGTCAGCCTGCACCTGAACACAGGTCCTGGGATCCTACGATGGAGACCCCCACGTAGCAGGGCAGTTGGCTGAGTCCTAGAGAAAAAGATTTCTCACTGGGCACTCTCGAGGCTTGTATACACTCTGCGGTTTATTTGCCGGTCAGTAATGAATGTCTTTGCTACTAAGTGAAAGAAAACTAATAGAACGTAATCAAAATAGTGGTTTAATGGACGGATTTTACTTGTTTCTTGCACCTGTGCCTTCTTCAGCTCCTACCTGGTTACTTAGTTTACGTGGACTCAACTATGGTCATGCCCCTGGGGCCCTCGCCACTGCTAGGTGCTCGCCTTCCCCACCTCACCTCTGGAGATGTAATGGTCTTTGGGCCTGGAGGTCTCGGCCAGCCTATCCTCTGCCCTGTCCTCAATCGCCGGCAACACCAGCAGCCGGTGCTGGGTTTTGGCTCCAAGCTTGTGGTCAGGCTGGTGCTCGGGCCTTGAGCCTGGCCGGGTGTCCAGTTTGCACTCGGCCTGGTACTTGCCTTCCCCCTCCATCTTGAAGGAGGCAGAAGACATGGCTTTGGGCTTAGGGGGCTGCAGCCATGAGTGGCTGAGGATCTCATCAATGTGCAGCCTCCGGTTGACGTCGGGCTGCAGCATACGGTAGATGAGGTCCTTGCACTCACCCGTCAAGTTCTTGGAGTGGGGGAAGTCCACGCGGTGCTCCTTCTGGACGCGCAGCATCTTCTTGATGTCGGAGTCATCATAGGGCATGGAGCCGCAGACCATGATGTAGAGAATCACACCTAGGCTCCAGATGTCGTACACCTTGGGCTGGTAGGGGATGCCCTGCAGTACCTCAGGGGCCGCATAGGCTGCCGACCCACAGAAGGTCTTGCTGAGGATGATGTGCCCATTGCCATTCCGCAAACAACGCTTGGAGAAGCCGAAGTCCGACAACTTGATGTTGAAATCCTTGTCAAGGAGAAGATTCTCACACTTGAGGTCCCGGTGGACAACGTCCAGGTCGTGGCAGTATTTGACGGCTGAGGACAGCTGGCGGAACATTTTGCGTGCCACATCTTCGTGCAGGGCGCCCCGGCACTGGATGAACTCAAGGAGATCGCCTTGGACACCGAGCTCCATGACGATGTAGATCCGCCCACCCGAGGTCTCAAAGATCTCGTAGGTCTTGATGATGGAGCGGTGGCTGACATTTGCCAGGATGTCCATCTCCCGAGGAAGGAATCTCTCCACAAAGTCAGTGGGCGTTTTCTTGCGGTCGATGATCTTGACCGCCACGTTGAACTTGAGGCGCTCAGAGTAGGCAGATTTGACTTTTGCGTAGGAACCCTTGCCAAGATTGATGCCCACAATGTAACCCTTCTTCCTTAGGACTGCGGCATCGTACATGGTGCCAGGAGCGGCTGGCGCCTCTGCCCTCTACATCCCCCCCACACGTGGGCCAGGGGACATTGTCCTCATTTACTCCACAGGAGGCTTCTGGCTGGGCTGGGCTGGGCCTGCACTTGGAGAGATGGAATGCTCAGCATTGTCTCCAGATGACTTCAGCAAATGAAATCATAAAGCCAGCTTGTGGGAGTAGGGCCTGAGCTGGGTGGTTAGGGCTCCTGGAACCCAGGTCAGCCTGGCAGGAGTGCCCACTCCCCACTCACTGGGAGGAAGCTGGCCCCCAGGAATGTGGTAACTCTGCTCCTCTTCTTTGTGGTGGCTTCCTGCCACGGGTCAGGCCTAGGGGAGGCAGTCCAGCCAGAGTGTCATTCCCAAGCCCGTTTCCCTCACCTGGCCCGGCATTGGTCTTGATCCCACTAGGGCCAATTTCCTGCAGCTTCGTTGGGGTACGAAGGAAAGCTCTCTCTAGGACTTGTGTCCTTGAGACTGGTGGTGCCTGGGAGGGCTTGCCCTGGACTAGCCGGGTCATCAATGGTGCCAAGCCTGGTGGACAAAAGCAACTCCATGTTTGGCAGCAGGAGCTGGCAGGCACCTCAAGGTAGAGAGTTGGGTAGGTGAGTTGCTGCTATACCAGCGAGCAGGGGCGTGTGATGGATGGGAGACAGCAGACAAGGTTGCAACGTGTGCCAGATAGGGGCCTGGGGCAGGTGGATGCATGTCGCAGGGGTGGGGCAGGCTGAGAGGAGGGGCAGGGCATCAGTTAGGTAGAGAGGGTGGTAAGGCAGGTGGGAAAGAGCTTAGAGATGAGAGGGCTTTTTCTGAGAACAGCTGATTAATACTAGTCAAGAGGGATGTGGAGGAGGAGTTCGGGCTTTTTCTCTAAGTGATAGGCAGCCGCTACAGGGTGCGGGGCAGGAGGAGGCATGCCCCAAGTTCTGTTTTACGATGGTCACTGACAGAGAGAGGAGAATTGGCTTTAGGGTGAGAATGGGGCCAGTGCCTTTGACCTGGAGAGAGGAGGGTCACACAGACGGGCCTCGGGATCAGCTAGAGATGGGGAAGGGCAGGTCTGTGTCTGGTGTGCAGTCAGTGAGTGGGCAGGGCCTTGGTGCTGAGGCGTCCTGGGGGATGGCAGCATCCAGACCATCGGCTGTGAAGAGCAGGCCGTGAAGAGGAAGGGTCCCAAGTCACATCATTTTGGACGTTTGTGAGAAGCAGGTAGCAGCGGCCTGTTGGAACCCTGGCATGGCATCTCAGGTTGCCTTTTGCACCTGGACACAGCACAAAAATTCCTTTTGAGGGCATGTATGGATTTTTGCTTTGGTGAAAGGTAGCATCCTGTGCACGTCTCCTGATGTTCATGTTTTCCATCACAGGCACCCTGGGCCCCCAGGAAGCCTCCAGGACAGGCTAGCCATGTGCTTGGTGTTCAGGGAGAGGGAGGGAGGCCTATTTCTACGTGGCTGGGGGGAGTCCTCACAGAAGGCTTCAAAGAGGAAATGACAGTAGAGCCAGGCTGCAGAGGATCAACAGGCTCCACCAGGTTGACAAGAGGGGCAGGATGTGCCAGGCATATGTGACGTCTTGGCCCAAGGCATGGCCTGTGGGCGCACACCCTGTGTGGAGTGTGCAGGGAGCACCCTGAGTCTGGAGGCCTGGGGTGGGCAGGGTGGGCCTACCACAGCAACCACCTTCCGGCAGCAACTGCCTCCCTGCATCCCACTTGGAGCTCTTATGGCATCCGTGGCTAATGGCTTTAGCTCAGTGCATTCCTTTCTCCTGGAGGTCTTTTGCTGAAATGACCAGAACTTCACTCCTTTGTGTCCTAGAAAGTGCAGGCTGTGAAGGTTTGCCGGCACGGACACAAGACACATCCCCTTATCCAGCCCTCTTTCCACTGCCTTTCCCTGTGCTCCCAGATTCCCTATCTGGGGCGTCTCTCTGCATACCTGCCTTCTTGGCTGACTCTGGTTCTCCCTTTCTTTCTCCCAACTGGTTCTCCCTTTCTTTGTGCATTCTGCTTCTTTACCTCTGCCCTTGCCCAGGACAGTGTGGCCTCTCTGGTTCTTGGGGGCCATGTTCGAGGAGGCAAAAGTGCCTCACAAAAGTGCACCTGCCAGGGTGTGAATTGTGTGTCTCCATCTAATATGTGCACACAGGGCTGGGATTCTGATGTATTTGAGGCGACGGTTGTACTGGGCCTCGGAGCCCCCAGCATAGCTCCCAGGGTTGCAGTTCTATGGACCCGGCACCTGCACATTCTGGGAAATCCATTCCGTCTGAATTTTGCTTTCCTCTATAAAGTGGACACCCATTTACTCATTCATCCCACAGTCATCGAGGGTCTGCTCTAGGTGCTGAGGTACACTGATGAACTAGACAGCCCACACCTTCCTGTAGCCCAGAGACCAGGAGGCTCAATATCACACCAGTATGTGTGCATGCACGATGGTGACCACGCCAGCACGTCATTGTTAAGCTGTGAGGACAGGCAATGAGGAACTGGGCTTCAGGAGGGCAGGGGGAGGCTGAATCGGAGGAACTAGCCTGGTGGAGGAGGATGAGGATGACAACTGCATGCGATTGCCCGAAGGGGTGTGGTGTGGTAGGAGCACAGACAGAAAGCCACATTGAGGTTCTGATTCTAACACTTCTGAGGGTCCCTGAACAGGTTCGAGCCAGGGCTAAGCCCAGCAGGCTCGGGGCTCCTGGCATGGTGAGGCCACTTGTGGAGGAGTCACAGGGCCCTGTTTTCTGGGCCGTGTGACTGACAGGTTGCCCACCCTCTGAGCAGTTTCCCCATCATGAAGCACACAGCAGGTGCTCCTTCTGCAGTCCCTGTGGTTCCAGCTCACCTGCATGGGTTGCAGTCCAGGTTCTTGTGCCTCTAACTACCCTACAGACCAGCGCAGGCCTGCAGGGATTACGGCGTGGAGGCTCTTGAGGACTTGTCACCCAGGTTACCTGGCCTCTCCACTATAACTTTCTTCATGGGAAAAACAGGTGACTCCTCCAGTGTCACTCAGACCCTGAGCACACCCAGGCCTGCTGGCAGAGTGCACAGTTGCAGGCTCCTGAATGTCATCAAGGATCCCCCAGGCGGCTTTGTGGAGGTGGCAGCCCCTCAGCCAGGCTTGAGAGATGGGCAGAGCCTGCTGGGGCAAGTCCCAAGTTTAATTCTGACCCATGTGTGTGCTGGGGGTGCAGGGGTGAGGGCTACCTGGAGAGGCTAGCAGAGAATGGATGTGGGGCCACAGGAGGGGGCCAGACATGGGTTCCTTCCCATGGGCAGTGGGAGCCTTACTGAGTGGGGGGGCTCTGGCCATTGTGGAAGGTGATGGGAAGAGAGGAGATGCTGTGAGGAGAGGGACAGCCTGGCAGGGAAGTAGACTACATGTATGGAGGGGAGCAAGGAGGGCCGGTCCAGGCTCTCACTGGATCCCTCTTCTCTCAGAGCAGTGGGGGTTCAAGGACTTCCCAGGATAGAGACACAGGTTAGCGGAGAGGGAAGTCTGAAAGCTCTTGTCCTTTCTGTGTGTCAAACCCTCAGATGCAGTTAAGGTGAAGAGAAAGGGGCCAGCAGTGAGTTAAGACCTGGCTGAGACACTGCACATGCAGGGTATGCAGCACACAGTAGCCAGTAGTCCCAAATGCAAGCCCATGCCTGTTGCAGGATTCCATGGTTGTCTTTCCCTGCCGGTGGGGGCCAGGCATGCAGTGTCAGCTTCTTAGTGCTGGGAAGGATGTTGCCTCTGGTGAGAACCTGGGACTAGAGGGGAACAGGATGTGATTAAGGCCACACAGGAGCATGGGATATGCCCAGGTGGAGTGTGACTGGGACATCCAATGTAGCTTCCACCTCTTCAGGGCTGAGGAATATCCACAGGGTGGGGTGACTCTGACACTGTTGAAAACTGGGTGCTGGCTGGATGTGGGGGACCCATGGTGGGCAGAGTACAGAATAAGCAAATAGCCCTGCAGGTTGGGGACCTCACGAAGGATGGAGAGGCTGCCCGCCTGCCTCCCTGCAGTGTCCCCTGACTCCCAGTGGCAGCCTTGTGGGGATGGAGAGGGTGAGCCTGCCCAGACCCTCAGCCCCAGTTGCATACAGAGCCAGCCCTCCCAATGTGAGAGGCCCTGACCTCCTTGCCCTTCTGTCTTGTCCTCTCTGTGTCCTGTCCTCACCCAGCACTGCACTTGAGAGCATTCCTCTGGAAATAGCAGCTCCCTCACTTAGCTCTCAGATCTGTCCCTTGCCCCTCAGGTCACCCCTACCCTTGGCTGCAGCCTCTAACTGGTGCAGCTTCTTCAGCCAGGGCCTGAATTCACAGTCTGGGCTGCACACACTGAGAAATGTTTTCCCGAGCAAGAGAGGCATCACATCTCAATAAAAATGGGAAGCCAGGGGGAGCCCAGGACTCAGGGCAAAGACATTCACCTTGGGTGCTGCATTAATATAGATTTATTGCTTCTTTGGCCAGAGGAGTTACCAAGTTCAAAGGGAGGGAGAAGAAACTGACTAAAATATCGATATATCTGGGACCATCTTCCTTCTCTGGCTTGTCCCTTGACTTTTTCCAAACTCAGGCTTGAAGCCATGAGTTCTGCCTCATTCTCTGCTGGCCCCCTGGGCCACGAGAGGCTTACAAGCAGTGTGTCTCTGGAGGCTGGGGCGGGATCCCTTCCTCTGTCTTCCTGGCCAACTGCTCACCAGTGGAGACCAAGACTTCTGGCTGCCCGGGTGCTTGCACTGCTGTCTCCTCAGGTTTTGTCTCAGGCTGTGTCTCAGGTTGTGCCTCTCCCCCAGGCTGCAGCTTGGTAGCAGACCTCTTGTCAGAGATGGGTTCATGGGTCCGTGAGGGCTCATTGCCCTGGGAGCTCTCCCCCTCCTTGTTGACAGCCGCAGTGGACAGGCCCCGTGTCTTGGGCTGCACCCAGCAGTGGTTGAGGATTTCATCGATCTGCAGCCGGCGGCTGACGTCGGGCTGAAGCATGCGGTAGATGAGGTCCTTGCACTCGCCTGTCAGGTGCTTGGAGCGTGGGAAGTTGACTCGGTGCTCCTTCTGGATGCGCAGCATCTTCTTGATGTTGGAGTCGTCGTAGGGCATGGAGCCACAGACCATGATGTAGAGGATCACACCCAAGCTCCAGATGTCATACACTTTGGGCTGGTAGGGGATGCCCTGCAGCACCTCAGGGGCTGCATAGGCTGCTGACCCACAGAAGGTCTTGCTTAATGTCAGTCGGCCACTGTCGTCCCGCAGGCAGCGCTTGGAGAAGCCAAAGTCGGACAGCTTGATGTTGAAGTCCTTGTCGAGGAGAAGATTCTCACACTTGAGGTCCCGGTGGACGACGTCTAGGTCATGACAGTACTTGATGGCTGAGGAGAGCTGGTGGAACTTCTCGCGAGCATCGTCCTCGTGCAGGGCACCCCGGGTTTTGATGAACTCAAGGAGGTCGCCCTGAACCCCGAGCTCCATAATGATGTAGACCTTGGCATCTAATGTCTCAAAGATCTCGTAGGTCTTGATGATGGAGCGGTGGTTTAGCATGGTCAGAATCTCAATTTCCCGGGGGAGAAATTTCTCCAAGAAGTCCGTGGGGGCTTTCTTGCGGTCAATGATCTTGACTGCCACATTGAACTTCAGGCGCTCAGAGTAAGCAGATTTGACTTTTGCATATGAGCCCTCACCTAAATGTATCCCCATGATGTAGCCTTTTCGCCTGAGGACAGCAGCATCATCCATGGTGACAGGAACGCCCAGTGCCTCTGAGGCTGCCCTCTACATCTCTGCGGGACATTTACACCCTGGACAGAGAGTCTCTGGGCTGGCCAGGTCTGCTGTCCCTGCCTCCTAGAGGCCAAGATTCTGGGGTGGAACATTCAGCACTGTCTCCCAGGTGACTTCAGTGGGTGAAGTCACAAAGGAGGAGTGCCCTGAGGGAATGAGCCCTAACCTGAGTCACTTGAACTTGGAACACTGGAAGACTGGCCGGTGGGCTGGAGCAGACCGAATGCCAGTGGAGAGTGGCCTCATGCTTGGCTGGGATTGGAGGTAGAAGGAAGATGTGGAGAACACACTGATCTGTCCATCTTCCCCAGGCAGAGCCAGGTCAGCCTGTGCAGTGGTGGGACTGATTCTTGCAAGCCAGGGCATCTCAGAAATTCAGGGTTGGTGATTGTACCAGTCACGGGCTCAGCAGGAAACAGAAGACACACTCAATTTAGGATAATCAGCAGAGGGTTTATTAAAGGGACAATTAACAAAGGAGGGAGCAGAGTTTGGGGAGCCTCAGGGTAGTATAGGATGCCCCAAGGTCGTAACATCCCTGGCCCGCACAAAGAGGGAGGAAATGGTCACAGGAACCCGGAAAGAGTGTGCAGAGAAGGCCACTTTGAGGGAGACAGTGGCCTTGGATGGAGGGAAAGAGCCAGGCAGCAGGGATCCCATGGATTGGTGGGGGGGGAGTGGGGATGTCCCTGATCTCTTTTTGTTCCCTCCAGCCCTTGAACACTGTCCACACAGGCAGCCCTCAGGAGCGCAGGGCACAGCCAAGAAGGGTGGTGTTGCCTCTGGAGGGCAGACACTTGGCTCAGCAGTTGCTGCAGTTTGAGAAGCCTGTACTCTGCCCTCTCCCTGTGTGGTCTGGCTGGACTTTTGACCTACCTGTAGTTTTCTTTCCTCATCTGAACCTTTGCTGGCCAGCTTCTCTTACAGAGGCTATGCAAGGGGACAACCAGCAGGAATTCTGCTGAGATACTTCCTGGGTACTTGCCCAGTCCATGACCCTGGCTGGGCTCCCAGGGCAGATCTGGGGCTGGGGGGCAGAAGGCTGGGTCTGGATCCCACTCTGCGCATGGCAGCAGCTCCATGAGGAAAGTGGAAATGGTAGCACTGGACAGCGACCCCTGTTTTTCCAGCAGTGGGCCCCTCTGCTGTGACAGGCTCTTTGTCCAGTGCCTGCTGTGAGCCATATCTCTAGGAGTTGCAGGTCTGGCCTAGCCTTAGGTTTGTCCTTGGCTTCATTTGCCTAGTGCCCCTCCCTCATAGGACCTCATGTGTCTCAGGCTGGAATCCTGGGATCTTCAGGATTCAGCAGTGAGTTGGCAGTGCTGAAGGTCGGACAGCCTGGGCTGGGTCTCCACTAGCCTTGGCCTTTCCCCCTTTTCTCTGCTTCTTTTTTTTTTTTGAGTTGGAGTCTCACTCTGTCGCCAGACTGGAGTACAGTGGCCGCTCCTGTCCACCGCATCCTCGGCCTGCTGGGCTCTGGTGATCCTTCCACCTCAGCCTTCCGAGTAGCCGGAATTACAGGCACGTGCTACCACGCCCGGCTAATTTTTTTTTTTTTAATTTATTGTAGAGATGAGGTCTCACCAAGTTGCCCAGGCGGGTCTCGAACCCGCGGGCTCAGGCAATCCACTCACCTCAGCCTCCCAAGGCGCAGGATCACAGGCTGAGCCACTGAGCCTGGCTCTCTGCTTCTTATCTGTACCATCTTCCCCAGCTCTGATTGTCCACTCCTAGGCCTGTGTGCATGGCTGGTGAGCCTTTCTTTGGACAGCTTCCTTCTCCCTCCTGCTGAGGACACACCAGCTGCTGTCTCCCCTCCAAAGTTCACCTTGTTCATGATGACAGGTGAGAGGATGGCACTTGGAGCACTGTTCCAGGGGGCTTTACCTCATCTGTGTACAATGCTGTCCTCCATGCATATGTGGCCTTCTCCCTCCCCTATATTGTGTAGGTAGGCCCTCCAGAGGAGGCCGCTTTGTTCCACAGACCCTAAGGATCTGGCCTTCCCTGTTAGCTCTCCGTTTATGAAACTCCCTTAGGCCATTTCCTCGTGTGTTGGAAACATTTTCAGTTGTGTGCTCTGGTGAAGCAACACCTTTCCGTTGCTTCCAGGGTTGACTCTCTTTCCCAGTCCTCAGAACCTCCAGGCTTTCCAGTTTTCTTCCTCCACAGCGGTTTGTCTTTGAAAGGACCACCCTTGGGCTGCTGACCGGACTTGGGCCTGCAGGTGAGAAGAAGCTTCGAGTCCCGGGATCTGCTCCATCCTTTCCGTTCCCCAAACCCCTACCCTGCCGCGCCCTGTCCCCAGTGTCCGTCATCGAGTTCCCGCGCCCGCTGCCCCTCCCCCACCGCCGCAGCCTGTGAACTAGGACCCTAGGCCCTTCGGAGGTCCTGCCGCTCGGGCTCCGCCCCGAACCCTGCCTCTCTGCTTAGTCAATGGCACACCTCTCGTCTTATAGCCACGCCCTTACCTTCGGGCCCCGCCCCCGCCTCGGCGCTCACGGGCCCCGCCCCCAGCCTGGGCGCTCATTGGCCCGCGCTGGCGTCGCGGGCGGGAGGCGGGGCGGTGCGAGCCGAGCAGGACGGCCGCCATCTTGCACGGAGTCCGAGCCGGAGCCCGAGGCTGCACCAAGAGTGGGCGCGAGCCTCCGGTACATCCTTGCTGCACCTCAACCCCGCCGCGGCCCACGGAGCCCTTCCCCGCTGCCTCCGCGCTCCCGGCGCCTGCTGGCCGTCCCGACCTTCAACCCGATCCGGCCTCCAGATCCTCAGCCCGGCCCGGTCCGGCCTCCCCGCAGGGTTACGCTGCCGCCCGGGGGACGATGAACGGAGGATAAATGGTGCCCAAAGCAGACAGCGGTGGCTTCCTGCTGCTCTTCCTGCTCGTGGTCACCGTCACCGAGCCGCTGCGGCCAGGTGCGCGGCATGGGGGGCGGCGGGGGCGCGGCCGGGGCGGGACGAGCGGGGCTGGGGTAGCCCCGGGACCTCCACCCGCGGCGACGTCCCGCGGGGCCGCGCCTGGGGAAGGGGAGAACCTGGCTCGCGAGCCGTCGGTCTCCTTTCCGAGCGTGTGCCCAGCTTACCTGGCCGGGGCGCCTCGTAGGTCGTGCGAGTCTGTTGGGGAGGAGCTCGCTCCTGGACCCGCGTCCTCTGAACCCTGGGTACTGAGGGTGACGGCGGCCCGGAGTGCGACTCGGACGCATCCTCCTTCCGGCAGGCGTCTGGCCGAGGGTCTGGGGGCGGAGAGCAACTCGCGGAGCACCTGGCATCACAGGCGTCCTCCCAGCAGTGGCCTCGTGCCAGTCTCAGCCTGGCGCTCCTCGGCTGGCCGCTGTGGTTGTGTGGCTGGTTACGGTTCGGTGAGGCATTGTAGTGAGGAAACCCTCCGCTCCCGGCCCGGCCCAGAGGAGCTGCCAGGAGCCTGCTGAACCTCGTGTGCGGGGCGTCCCCAGAGCAGAGACCTCGCTGCAGTGCCTGGCACTTAGGAGAGCTGCGTGTGTGTGATGAATGAGTAAATGCTTTGGAACCCTCCCTGGAGCTGGTCTGTTTACAAGTCTGTGGTGGGGATCAAGAACCATGGCAGCCACAAGGCCTCTTATACCTATTTCAGGTGTACTCCTTCCCTGAACTGTACCAAGAAAATGAAGTCTTTCAAATGTGAGGCGATTTATTCCTCAGGCAGAGGAATCCCAGTTTCACCGGCCTGTGATACTTTAGGGGCCCGCGAACATCAGAAGGAAAATGAACTTTTAGGTGAAAGGAGATGTTTTCATATATACATATATTACCATAGTCATCTTTATACCAACAAGGTGGAAAGGCATGATTCGTGGTATTTCTAGTGGAGAGGAGGGTCCCATGAAAGCAAAAGTGCCAGGGCCATGTTCTGTGAGCACTATCAAGCTTGAGCGTGGGAGCACACAGTGTGCCGCCCTCCCGTGTCCTAGCCAGATTCCCACCCCAGAGACACTGTACTACTTGGCCCTGTGCCTGTGTCACCTGCATGGAATGTCTGCCTCCCCCCAGTGTCTACCTAATGGCCAAGGCCCTGGGCCCACGGTCAGCCTCACAGACTCACAGTGATGCTTCTTTGGGCTTCCTGGTAGAACTGATTGCTCACTACTTTTGGTTGCTCTCTGGGCAGTGAGATGACTGAATGTGGGGTGGTGTTGGTAGGAAGAGAAGACAGACAGGTAAAGGGCCATCTGTAGTGGGCCATCTATAGTCTCTTAGAGGTCAGAATCAATGGGTTTGTGGATTCTTGTGATTAAAGTTTTTTTTTTTTGGGTTGGAGTTGTACTCTGTTGCCCAGACTGTAGTGCGGTGGCAGGCTCAGGGCCACCACAACCTCGACCTACTGGGCTCAGGCGATCGATCTTCCTCAGCCTCGTCGCCTGGATAATGAGGTGTGGTGAGGGGCAGCATGTTTTTGAGAGAAGCACAGCTCAGCAACTCCTCAGTCCTTGTGCCCGGGTGCCCCAGCAGAGCACATAGCCCCATGATTCTGACCTGGGGCCCTGGGGCCTGGCTGGCTTCTAGGTACCTCTAGCCTGCCTCGTGGGTGGGAGGCCTTGGCTTTCTCCCTCTGGGATTTCCAGGCTATGGAGTCTGCCTCCATCACAGCAGTCAGTCTCTACTATCTAGCATGGGGCAAGAGGAGATTCGATGGGGAGACCCCACCCCTACTGCCTTGGGTGAAACCTGCCCCCTCTCTGTCATCTTGGCCCCAGGGTGAAGGGTGGTGTGAAAACATGCCCTCAAGTCCCCAGGTGGCCCCTACAAACCCCCTCAGTTGGTTTGGACACCTGCTCCCTCTCCTTCCAGGTCCTGGAGGGAGTGGCAGGGGGGCAGTACCTGCAAGAGACGCCCACCTGGGAAAGCAGGATGCAGAAGCTCCCAGGGCTGCAGCTCCCAGGACTCTCCAAGACCAGCCAGCGTGGATAACACCAATCGGGCGTGCTGTCCCCAACCAGAGCTGCCCTAACACTGCAGTGGCTCTCAACTCCTCTCCCAGGATGCACTTTGCTGGCTGTCATGAAGTTCTTCTTCCTAAATCCTGGCCGTGCACTTGGAGACTGAACTGCCTACCTGTGGACATGACCGTGTCCCGGTCAACTCTCCTGCAGCCTGGGATACCTCATCTCGCCCTCCTTGTCTAAATGTCCATTTGTCATGGTGCAGGGCAGCCTTGATCAGAGCTCGCCAAGCTCTGCCTTCGAGTGCCAGTGGCCATGCTGCTCTCCTGAGTTTTCTCCTGGAGTCCTAGCTGCTCCTGAATGGGCTGACCCCCATAGCTGGCTTCTACTTAGGCATCCTTGAGGTTCCGTCTCAGGTGCTCCCTCTTGTCTCCATCCTCTCCCTCGTTGTCTTTTCCATCCTCAGACTCCAATTCCCATCCCTCTGCCACATTCACACCTCAAAGCCCAGCCTTTCCCTGGAACTAGATATTTATCTCCAACTGCCCCTTGACTATTCCACTTGAAGCCCACAGGCTCCTGAAGGTCACCTCTTGAGCCAAGCCCCTGTGCAAACCAGGTATGTGAGCCAGAGAGCTCCAGATCATCCGATCTCTCCCTCTTTCCATTATCCACCATACCCAGGCTGACAGTGAGTCAATTTTACCTCTATATCAGTATTCCTAGAATCAATCTTCTCTCGGCTGCAACTGTACCACCCTGTTTTAGACCATTGTGAACTCTCACCTTGACCATTGCAGCTTACAGTCTTGTCCGCCTGTACTCACTCTGGCTCTCTGTTTGTTTGTTTGTTTTGTTTGTTTGTTTTGAGAGAGGTTCTCACTCTATCACTGAGGCTGGAATGCAGTAGTGCGATCATAGCTACTGCAGCCACAAATTTTTGGGTTCAAGCACTTGTCCTGTCTTGGCCTCCTGAGTACCTGGCACTACAGTTGTGCACCCTCATGCCCAGTTATTTTTAAAAAAAATTTTTTTTTTTTTTTTTTTGAGTTGGAGTCTCACTCTGTCACCCAGACTAGAGTGCAGTGGCTGCTCTCGGCCACCGCAGGCTCCACCTGCTGGGCTCCGGTGATCCTTCTGCTTCAGCCTTCCAAGTAGCCGGAATTACAGGCATGCGCTACCACGCCAGGCTGAATTTTTGATTTATTGTAGAGATGAGGTCTCGCTGCCCAGGCGGGTCTCGAACCCACGGACTCAGGCAATCCACTCACCTCAGCCTCCCAAAGGCGTGGGATTACAGGCTGAGCCACCAAGCCCGGCTTAAAAACAAATTTTTGCTGGGCTCGGTGGCTCAGCCTGTAATCCCAGTGCTTTGGGAGGCCAAGGTGAGTGGATTGCCTGAGACCAAGGATTGAGACCCGCCTAGGCAAATTGTCAAGACCTCACCTCTACAATAAATCAAAAATTAGCCAGGCGTGGTAGCGTGCGCCTGTAGTTCCAGCTTGGAAGGCTGAGGCGGAAGGATCGCCAGAGCCCAGCAGGTCGAGGCTGCAGTGACCGGGAGCTGCCACTGCACTCCAGTCTGGGTGACAGAGTGAGACTCCAACTCAAACAAAAAAAAATTTTTTTTAAGATCATGGGGTCTCACTAGGTTGTCCAGGCTGGTCTTGAACTTCTGGGCTTAAGCAATCCTCCCATCTTGGCTTCCTAGAGTGCTGGGATCACAGGCATAAGTCACAGTGCCCGGTCTCTACTTTAATTCAGAATAAAGATAAACGTGCTCACAAGGCCCTATACAGCTTGGTTCTGCCCCTCTGACATCTCACACCTCACTGCACTCTGTATCCAAAGGTCTTCTTTGGAACTTGCCTTGCTCTCTCCTGCCACTGATTGTCCCCTTTACTACTCCATGGACCTTGGCACATGGTCCTCCCTCTCCATCTGAACAATGCCTGTTCATTCACCTCTTGGATCTCCAATCACTTTCTCCCCCACTGGGTCAAGATTCCCCAAGTTCAGATTCTTTTCTTGCACTGACGTAGCTGCAATTGTACATCTGTTTGTGGGATATTCTACCTAGTGTATCTGTCTTTGCCAGTGAAATGTCACCTCTATGATAGGACATACCACTGTGGAGTCCCCTGTGAATGACGATGACTACATGTGAAAGCCAAAACTACTAAATCGTTCTGGGCAGAACTTACTTGCTTAACATAATTGACAACCTACTTTTGGGAAGAAATGCCTGAAAAGTGCTTAGGCAATTTTCTGGCCCACTTCAACAAGAATTAGCCCTCTTCTGGGAAGCCTACTCTGGCATTCAGGGTGTAATAATGTTTAACCACACATTTATTTATCAAACCACTGTCTTGTTCTTGTGTCTTTTGTTAGATAACGATTAAGAAAGAATTGTAGGGTTCTTGTATAAAGTTTGAAATGTGTATATAAGTAAATTTTCTGGAAAGTGTGTTTTTGTTAATAATATCAAAGCAACACTGGGCGCAGGAGGCTCACGCCTGTAATCCCAACACTTTGGGAGGTGGAGGCGAGGGGACTGCCTGAGTTCAGGGGTTCAAGACCAAATGGGCAACTTGGCGAGACTTCCTCTCTACGCAAATCAAAATATTAGCCGGAGTGGTGGCGCGCAACTGTGGTTCCAGCTACTTGGAAGACACATGGAAGGATCATCTGAGCACAGCAGGTCGTGGTGGCCATGAGCGTGCTACTGCACTCCAACCTGGACAACAGAGTGCATGCTTTATGTTCTGAAGCATACTTTAGAAAGGGAATTCTAAGGCCTTTTGACTCTGGACTCTAGAATTTCGGTTAGCATGAACATCCCCCAACTCTCCCATCACAGCGCCCCCTCGTGTCCCCCGCCCAGACACGCACGAACGTCCCGGGTCGGGACAAAGACTACAACTCCCATGAAGTCTGGCACCCGTAGTGACGTGACACCGAGCGTAGGCTTGCAGTTTAAACGCACAGCTTTCGCATTGGCCAGTTCTTGGAGGCGCCTGCGCAAATGGTGCAGAGCGGCCCCTTGACCCCGTGATGCGCCTGCGCCGCTCGAGCGGTCCTGGGCTAGCGATGGAAACTCCCGCAGGGTCGGCCCGGACTCTGCTGCTCCCCGACGCGGCCAGGCCCCGGAGGAAGCGTGCGGCGGGGGAGGCCGGGGCTGGGACGAGCAAGCAGCGGGTCCTGGACGAGGAAGAATATATCGAGGTACGGTCTCCGGGGACTACCGGTCCCTCCCTGCCCCGCGCTGCTGTCGGGTTCCTGCTCTCGGGTCCAGGCGCTTCGGTTCCCCCACGACGTGGAACAGCCGGAGTGTCTGCTGGTGGAGAGTGGACGGTCCCGAGAGCCAAGTAGACAGTGCAGAGGGAGGCGTCTTTGAGGGGGGAGGAGGCTCCCGCAGTGTTGTTGGGGAGAGAGGACCAGGCTCTGTGTGTGTGTGAGATGGGGTCAGGGAAATAAGGTTTTCTATTAGTGTGAGTGGGAGTCTGACAGACCGGAGAGATGGTGGCAGAGAGAACTTTCTAAAGAGCAGTAACGGCAAGTGGGAATGCCGGGGGTCCCGGAAACAGGCTGCGGTTGTGGCGGCATCTCGAGTGAGTGAGCCTCTGTGCCCCTTAAGGAGGGTGTTGGTCCCATAGCAAGCATGCAGGAGAAGGGCTTGGCACCGGGGTTGGAGGAAGTCGATTTGTGTTTAGACAAGTTAAGTTTGGGACGCTTAAGGGATATACAGAAGAGGGTAACACTAGGGGAGAGCTGGGTGCACAGATTTGCAGCTCAGGAGTAAGATCTGGCTGGAGGCACAGACTCTGGCATCTCAATCAGAGTCGGTGGTGACTGGCTGAAGTCACTTGGGAAAAGAGTTTCGACTGGAAGTAGAAAGTCATGAGTAGAATAAATCGGTAACACCGACATCGATTAGTCTGGAGCAGAGCTGGAGCCAGCAAAGGAGAATGCCCAGTTTGTGAGGAGGGGAGAGAAGTGTTTCGTGGACATCAGAGGAGCGGTCAGTAATGTTAAGAGGTTGCAGCGTGGCTGCCATGTGGGATGTTCAACCTGGCTAGAGAGTGCCCCAAGCTCCCTCAAGCTAGCCACAGTCATTGGGGAAGGCAGAATTTGAAGGCGGTTCAGCAAGAGCCTTAGTATGTTCCACACTGGACTGTGAGTGAGGAGCAACCAGATGGTAGCTCCAACTTATTCTGAGCTCATCTGACAGGGCCTCCAGACAGTCATACAGAGGGATTTCTTTCCTGATGTGGAGAAGCTGCAGGCACAAAAGGAGTACCTGGAGGCCGAGGAGAATGGAGACTTAGAACGGATGCGCCAGATCGCCATCAAATTTGGCTCCGCTCTGGGCAAGATGTCCCGAGAGCCCCCTCCACCCTGTAAGAGGACCCTGTGGGTGGCAGAGAGGGGAAAGCCTGCTGAACTGTTGCCTCAGACTCACTCTAGTCTTCGCCCTCCTCTCCTTCCCCAGATGTGACTCCAGCCACGTTTGAAACCCCTGAGGTGCACACAGGCACTGGAGTGGTGGGCCACAAAGCCAGGCGCCAGGGCCGAGGCCTGGAGGATGGTGAGAGCTCCCTCTTTGGGTCATACTGTTGGGATTACCTGGGAATCCTATTCTGTGAGGCCCTGAGGGGTAGTCCAGAGGGCAGCAGATCACATCTTGCCCCTAAGGGGACTCCTTGCCCGAGTAGCAACCTGTGAAGTCAGAGAGTACTGGTCTAGGAGGTAGAAGGTCTGGGTCCAGCTCCTAAATATGGCTCACCTCTGTGAACTGGGAATCTCACCACCTCTCTGGCTGTCCTGCTCGTTATGTGCCAACTCCTGTTTGTTGTGTGCCAGCTCCTGTCCTGTGGGCATCATGGGCCTTTTGAAAGGCTCCTTCTCTGTGTCTCCTAAAGATGCTGCAGGCCTCTTTTTTCCTTCCATGTTGGTCACGTTCTCCAGACGTGCATAGCTCACTTTTCTTCCTTCGAGTCTCTGCTCAGATGTCACCAGTTCAGGAAAACCTTCCCTGACCTGCCAGTGTAAAGACACAATACCCCTGGAACTCTGTAACTTCCAGCCTGGCTTTGTTTTTTCACTGCAGGGCATAACATTTAAAAGGGCATTTTTGTTTGATTATTGTCTCTCTCCCTCATTAGCATCCCTTCCACAAGACCAGGGACTTTGTCTTGCTTCCATATGTAGACTCTGCATCTGGAACAGCGTGTGGCGTGTTTTGGGCCTTTGACATGTAGAACAGATGAACAATTATCTTCTCAGATGCATTTATTGGGGTGTAAGACACACAGGTATATGTGGTAACATTCCAACTTCATCGAGGTAGTCTTTAGGAAAGAGCGTTCTGAGTCCTGTTGAATGTAAGTATGTCATACACTGTGGGACTTCTGTGGTCAGTCAATCTTTCGATCAATAGTAATATGTCAGTGTTACAGATACACTAGGTGCTATTTTTTGCCATGTTCTAGTCCATGGTATGCTGTACTAGTACACATGCATTGTGTATTCACAAATATGATGTTTTCTGCTTTACAATCCAAGTCTTTCTGCCATCAATACAGTCCTTGGAGCTTGATATTCATTCTCTCTCTCTCTCTTTCTCTTTTTTTTTTTTTAGAGTTTGGGGTCTCACTCTGTCACTCAGGCTGGAGTGACCTTCTGGGCTCAGGTGATCCTTCTGCCTCAGCTTCCTGAGTAGCTGGGACTACAGGCATGCACCACTGTGCCTGGCCAATTGTTTATAGGGACATGGGCTTGCTCAAAGTCCTGGGTTCAGGCAAGCCTCCTCCCTCAGCCTCCCAAAGTGCTGGTATTACAGGCATGAACCATATACCTAGTGTTTGGTTCTCTATTGAAATGCAGCATGTGAATCATAAGGGAACTTGCAGATTTTTTTTTTTTAGATTGGAGGTTTTGCTCTGTTGCCCAGGCTGGAGTACAGTGGCACAATCATTGTTCACTGCAGCCTTGAACTCCTGGAATCAAGTGACCCTCTTGCCTCCGCCTCTTGAGTAGCTGGAATTACAGAATCACAACATAGTGCTCAGCCTTTTAGTTTTTTTAAAACTGTTTTGTAGAGATGGGAGTCAGTATGTTGCCCAAGCTGGCCTCCAACTCCTGGTTTCAAGTGGTCCTCCCACCTCGGCCTCCCAAAGTTCTGGGATCACAGGCATGAGCCACTGAACCCAACCTTTTAAAAAACAAAACCTATATACCTTACATGCCAGTAAACACTGGAAACCTATCCATAATCTAAGTGGTAGGTACCATCATCGTTCACATTTACAAATGAAGAAACTAAGGCTCGGAAATGCAGTAACTTCTTTAGGTCTCAGATATGGTCAGTGGTAGACCCCAGGTCTTGAACTTGTAGCCATAGTGCTATGCGAACAGTCTAGCATGTAGCAGGTGGTCAAGACTGTCAGTAGAATGGAAGAAAAAGGTTTCCCTTAGACTGCCTCACTGACATGTCTACTACCACATGCAGCATCAAGGTGCCACCTAGTGGAGGCGCCACTTTCTATGGTGATGGGTGGTGGCGGGTGATTGAGATTATGTCCCATTACCTGTGAGGGTCCATCCAGAGCACTAGGTCATATGGGATCCCTGGCATCAGGGCTAGCTGGCAGGTCTGGATGCTTAGATGACAACCACCAACCTGTAGTGTAAGTACCAGGAAGGGAATAGCGGTTAGGGTAAAGACATCCCAGGGAGGGAGGGAGAGCCCTGAGGACTGTGGAGGTAGATCCTACAGGCCTAGCATGGTTTTGGTGGGCAGGAGCCTGCATGTGACTGCAAACTTTTGTTCTAACACCTGCATTGCCCCAATCTGAATTGGCTCCCACACTTCCTTGGCACCCAGCAGTTGGGCAGGTGTGTGCAAGGCACCACCTGAGGGCTCCCTGGGCAGTCAGGGTGGGTCAGTCCTGCCCCATGGGGAGACTTCTGGCACTGTGGACTCTAATGGACAGTCACCAGAACCAGGGGTGAGGAGTCTTCCCCTCTTGTAGGGTGGTGTGATGCCCGGGACTGGGTGTGCTGTTTCCCCTGACTACAGAGTGATTTTTATGCTGTTTGTGGCACTGTGTTCCCCAACCTGTGACCCATGAGCAGCAGAGGCTGGAGAGGAGGAGGAGAAGGAGCCACTGCCCAGCCTGGATGTCTTCCTGAGCCGCTACACTAGTGAGGACAATGCCTCCTTCCAGGAGATCATGGAGGTGGCCAAGGAAAAGAACCGGGCACGCCACGCCTGGCTCTACCAGGCTGAAGAGGAGTTTGAGCAGGTGTCCCTTAGGCGCAGGGATAGAGGCATGCTCTGCTGGGGTTGGGGAACCCCAGGGCCATGGGCATGGTGTCCAGGGACATCTCTGACCATCACTTCTCCCTCATGTGATTGCAGAGGCAGAAAGATAACCTCGAACTCCCATCAGCAGAGCACCAAGCTATTGAGAGTAGCCAGGCCGGCGTGGAGACCTGGAAGTACAAGGCCAAGAACTCCCTCATGTACTATCCAGAGGGTGAGTGGTCAGGAAGGCTGCCAAATGGGAAGGCGTGGGGTGGAGCCACTTGTCAATCAGCCTTCAGGGTGTGTATATGCACCCCCTTGCAGTCTGGTTTCAAAGGGTTCCTTCCTGTCTCAGGTGGACAGGTCTGTGTGAAGTCAGTGTGGGAGTGAGTCCTTCCTCAGCTGTGTTCAGGGTCTAAGCTCAGCTCGGTGCTTCTGTTTGACTGGAAGTGACTTGGCTGAGAAGGAGCGAGCCTGCTTCTGCCCCTCAGGCTACTAGGCTGCTGGGCTGAGGTTGGGCCAGCCACCTGCAACATCTACTGTGTCTCTGATTCATGTGCCAGGTGTCTCTGATGAAGAGCAGCTGTTTAAGAAGCCCCGGCAGGTGATGCATAAGAACACACGCTTCCTCAGGGACCCCTACAGTCAGGCCCTGAGCAGGTGCCAGCTCCAGCAGGCGGCAGCCCTTAATGCCCAGGTGAGTTGGTAGGCCAGCCGGCTGGCACAGGGCCAGAAGTGGCAGGGCAGGGCTGGCAGGGAGCAGGCACAGACACTGCTGTCTCCTTGGGCTTGGTGAAGCTCAGTAGGCAGAAGTATTCAGAGCCCTGTGTAGGAGGGTCCTGCATCTTTTCTCGGCCTGTGTGGGCTTCCATTGTGCACTATCTTGGCTAGACACGTTCTATGGGGCTAGATATGCGCTGGCTCCATTGATGGTAGGGGCATGACAGAAAAGAGGCTAGCCAGCATATGCTCACATGCCAGGAGGGCTGTGGAGTAGACAGTAAGGTGGATAGGCAGAGAAGCCAGCAAGTGCCAGAGGGAATCTGGCCCCAGAGGGTGCACTGGGAGGCAGAGAGCAAGATGAGTGGGTACCCTCCGATTGGAGTCTGGGAGCGAGATGAGTGGGTACCCTCCGATTGTGACTGTGGTGGTCATGGGGTCCAGGGGGAGGAAGGAAGAGGTTAACGCACATGTCCTGTCATCAGCATCGCCCCCTGCGAGGGCCTGAAGTCAGCATCCTCTGAAAGGGGCCATGATGGGGTGCTGCACAAGCTGAGCACTCTGACGTTGCTCTGGATGAGAGGAAGGGGCTTCCCTTGCTTGGATGCCCACTCTACAGGCCCTCAAGGTCTTTGTAGGTGTTAGGGTGGGCATCCTCCCTCTATTTCCCCAAGAAGGCTTCCAGTCTCAGAGGCCTGGCTTTGCACATGTTTCCAGTATGTTCCTGTGCATCAGCCTATCAGCCAACTGGAAGAGTGGGCTCTAGCCCCCCTGATGCTAGCCTCTCTGCTTGTTTCAGCACAAACAGGGCAAGGTGGGCCCCGACGGCAAGGAGCTGATCCCCCAGGAGTCCCCCCGAGTGGGTGGATTTGGATTTGTTGCCACTCCTTCTCCTGCCCCTGGTGAGGAATGCACCTGCTGGCAAGCTGGCCTACCGCTAGGGCTGCCTGAGAGGCGGTGGGCACCTTAGTTGATCCTGGCCACTCCTGGCTCTCTAGCCAGTCTGCTCCATACCCTGTGTGGCTCCAGGTCTGGCCCTATCTGTGCAAGGACAGGGCTGGACTCTGGGACCCTAGAGGCTGGGTGCCCAGGCTGGTTGGGGCTGTGGATGGGCTGGACTCTCAGGCACACCTGACCTGAGATGCCCTAAGGCGATGTGTTACGTTCTGGTCCTCACTGTGACATCAGCAGGTGGGATGTGTATACACAGACTGTGTTACAAGTTTGAGCCCAGACAGCACTGCAAGGTGGGAGGTTCTGGGCACCAAGCCCAAGTCTCCTCCCTCAGAAGGTGGGTGCCTGTGGGTGGTCGCGTGGTACATGGTGGGTGTTTGCCCTCCTGCACTCTCCAGTGCTGGTTGGTGTCTCAGGCCGGGACGTGTGGCGGCACCGCAGGTTTGCCCTGGGTTAGGAGTTTGGAGCCAAGGAAGACCCAAATGTGTCCTCCCTTGAGGTGGAGGGAGGTCCTTCTGGAGGTTCCCCAGGCTAAGCACATGGCTGCATGGGCCTGGACCTGCCTCGGGCCCGCTGTGATCTTAGGTTCAGAGGATGGAGGTACCAGGGTTCTAGAGTCCTTGGGAAGGACGGGGGCTAGCTGCTGCTTTGATGATAGCTGGGATGCAAATGGGGTGAGCTGGCTGAGGTGGGGAGGAGGGCCAGCATCTCCTTGGGTCCCCTGGCCTGAAGTGGCTGTGGGCTCTCTGTCTACAGGTGTGAACGAGTCTCCGCTGATGACCTGGGGGGAGGTGGAGAACACACCTCTGAGAGTCGAAGGTTCAGAAACCCCCTATGTGGACAGGACACCGGGCCCAGCATTCAAGGTGAATTGTGGTGAGGGGGGACTGGGTGGCACTCTTTGGACACCTATGAAGTCTTGAGTGCCTGTGGTTCAGGACTCAGAGCTAAGCATTGGGCCAACCAGTTGGGCAGAGTGCTGGCACTTCTGAACATCAGGGCACTGAAGATAGGTGTGGTTGATGAGTGTGTCTGTCACAGGGTTTTGAGGGAATGGGGGCCGAGGTACCAAAGCAGGGAGTGGCCTGGGCCCCTCTAGGACCTAGAGGCTGGAGCCTGTTCATAGATGAGACAGGACAGAAACAGAGAGACCAACTCTGGCTGCTCTGCAGACCTGAGGGCCATGGGATGTGGCTATATGCTTGCAAAGAAAGACTCTGCTTACAGAACACAATTAGGGGACATGCCAGATGAAAGACTCAAGCCGGGAGTAGTCGGGGTGGGTTGACTGCTAGTAGTCAGGGTAGGAGTGGTCAGGGTGGGCTCTATGAGGCGCTGGCACAGGCCAGGGGAGGCTCTTCACGAGTCCAGTCAGATGGCAGGGCGTGTTGCAGTGGGCTCTGAGTGCCAGGTGAAGTGTGGAAGCTGGGTGGCACATGGTCTGTGGACCCTGGGTGGCCCAGGGTAGCGCTGGTGGTCAGGTAGGGCCCCGGGGAGCCATGAGAAGGTGAGGTGCTGTGGTCTGCATGGAGTTTGTTGGGGAAACTGAGTGACTGGTGTGGTTTGGAAAAGAAGAGAGGCCCCAACACTTAGGAGCCTGCATGTCCCTCTATCGTGGTGCTAGGCCTCTGCCTGTGCTGACTCTGAATGCTGAGAGTTTACAGGAGGCAGGGGTTTGAGTTGCTGCAGAGACCAAGGATGTGGGATTGCTTCATGTGCTTTGGAAAAGAATAACGAGAATCAGGTAGAGAGTGTGGAGTGACATCGGAAGTCTGTGTCAGTGCTGAGCAGGAAGTCATTTAGGGCCAGTTCCTTTACACAATGCAGTGGAGCAACAAAAAAAATGTGTTACATATACATGATGGAATACTACGCAGCCATAAAAAAGAACAAAATCATGAATTTCGCAGCAACCTGGATGGAGCTAGAGTCTATAATACTGAGTGACCTCTCACAGAAACAAAGATCTGAGTATCACACGTTCTCACTCATATAGTGGACCTTGATCATCCAACAAAATACCATAAGAAAATGACTGACAGTGGTGGGAAACTATGGGGGCGGGGAGGGGAAGGGAGATGGGATTAATGGTAGTAAATATCTGTCTGGGGACGGGGAGACACCTCTTATCAACAAAGGTGCCTGAACGAAGTATATTTGTATACCTAACCCTTAACTGTACCCTACAATAGCATAATAAAAAAATAGTGATTATTAAAAAAAGAAGAAGAAGAACAAGCCGGGCTCGGTGGCTCAGACTGTAATCCCGCACCTTTGGGAGGCTGAGGTGAGTGGACTGCCTGAGCCTGCGGGTTCGAGACCCGCCTGGGCAGACGAGACCTCATCTCTACAATAAAATAAAAAAATTAGCCGGGCGTGGTAGTGCGTGCCTGTAATTCCGCCTACTCGGAAAGCTGAAGCGGAAGGATCGCCGGAGCCCAGCAGGTCGAGGCTGCGGTGGCCAGCAGTGGCCACTGTACTCCAATCTGTGCGACAGAGTGAGACTCCAACTCAAAAAAAAAAAAAAAAAAAGATCACTTGGGAGGCAATAGGAATTTAGAAGTATAAATAACTTATTTTTTTCTTAATGAGAGAAAGTAATTCATTTTTTAAGAAACAAGATAATTTTCTATTAAAAATTACGCTATTGGTAACTTTCAGGGTGAGGCAGGGGGCAGGAAAGTGGTCGCCAAAGGGGTAGACATGGGGGAGAGAGAGAGAGAGAGGGCAGAGGGAGGAGCTGGGGAGAGGAGAGAAAGAGGAGAGCAAGCGTAACTTAGCTTTTGTAAAAAAACCACAGACTCACACTGCAGACCTGCGAACACCTTCCAGGTGGCTGGCCTGAGAACACTGTCCTGTCTCCAGCCTGGCACTGTGGGGTCTTCCCCTGAGTAGTCTGCAAGTGTAACATTCAGACAAAGCATGGGCAGAGTTTTTGGTTCTAAAATTTGTCTGGGACCAAGACAAACTTGAGAGAGGAGTAATGAAGAGGAAATAGTGCTGTCATATATGAAAGCACGTAATAAGGCTTTAGCGCATTGGTCCTGGAACCTCCAGGCCATTAGAAAAGAAGCTCAGAAACAAACCGTAGACTAAGCAAGAATGTAGGGTCTACACCCATCTGCCCTATCACCTGATGTCAGTACCTGTGTGTACCTACCCTCTGTGATGATGTGGAGCAGAGCACCACCCAACCACCTTAACAACCTGCCCCCATCAAGGGAATGTTTAAGAGCATTCAGCCTCGAACTGCTGGCCACTTTTTGCTTTGCTAAATTCTGGTGTGTCCACGTGGCTCTCTGAGGTTTTGCTGCCATGTTTCTTAGCTTTGGCCCTCTCCCCTATCTCTCATGTACTTTCTAAATAAATTATATTTTCCAATCTATGAAAAAGAGGAATGTAGGGTCTGATGAAGATGGCAGTTCAGATCACGTCCAGGAGCAGAGTATTTGGAAATAAAGCAAGGTAGGGCCTTGGTATTTAGAACAGAATGAATTCCTGAAAGGTGAAAAGCCTAACTATGAAAATAATACCAAAAAAAAAATAGATAGGAGAAAATAGTGACAAATATTTAGTCTGATCTTAAGTTAGGAACAACTTTAAAAAAAAGTATTATGTAATAGAGCTAGGATATCACTACATTGCCCAGGCTGATCTTAAACTCCTGACATCTAGTGATTCTCCTGCCTCAGCCTACCCTCCTGTGCTGGGGTAACAGGCTTAAGCCACTGCACCTAGTCAGGTTAGGAAGAACTTTCTAAGCATAAAATGAAAGGGAAGAAATCACAAAAGAATAGCTACATGAAAATGACAAACAAATACAGCAGAAAATGTCACAAATAAAACTCAAGCAAATAACTGAAAAGAAATTTTCATGGCATAGCTTAATGTACTTGACGCAGGAGAAGCTTCTGTAAGTAACAACAACAAAAATACAACATGAGCACCTTGAGAGAAAAGTAGGCTATGGACACATGTGGGAAGTTCTTGCAAAACAACTCAGCAGGTCAAGACAAAGATGTTAGCTTTAGTGATTCAGGGAAGCAAATTAAAACAAGACACTCATTTTCTTTCTTTTTTTTTTAAATTTTTCTTTTAAAGATAGGTACAATTCTGGGTTAGGTATACAAATAGTCATTGTACAGATAATGTTTGGGCCTCACTTTGGTCTCCACTTTTCACCTGTTTTGAGATCAGGTACCCTTATTGATGGTGTGTCCTCCTCCCTTGGTAGTTTACCACTACTGGCAATTCCTTTCTTATAGTATTTTGATAACTGTTCATATCTCACTGCTTATGAGCGAGAACATGTGGTACTAGTTCTTTGTTTATGTGATCCATCCAAGTTGCTGCAAAGTTCATACATTTGTCTTTCTTTATGGCTGTGTAATATTCCATAGTGTATACGTACCATTTTTTTTCACCCAGTCCACTTTCGATGGGCAGCACAGTTGGTTCTATGTTTTTTGCTATTGCAAATAATACTGCAATGATCATGCATGTGAGACACTCATTTTCTAAAAGATTGTCAGAGGCTCATGACTTGGCAGTCCTGGCTTTGGGAGGAACATGAGAACAGGCAAAGAGTGCCTGGCTCTGCTTAGGTCCACAGGTCAGGCGAGGTGGGGTGGCTTTTAGGGGGAGGTGACAGTGGGTCATTGGGATCATGGAGACCACAAAGACAGGCTGGTGTCCACGGCAGCAGTTCTCTGTGTTAGAAACTGCATGGCTTATGGTGGGGCCAACACAGGCCACCCACACACCTACTGCCTTGTAGATCTTGGAGCCAGGCCGCAGGGAGCGTCTGGGGCTGAAGATGGCCAATGAGGCCGCTGCCAAGAACCGGGCCAAGAAGCAAGAGGCCTTGCGGAGAGTGACAGAGAACCTGGCCAGGTGAGGGCAGCCTGACCTCTGGCGGGTGGGAGGGTGTCTCTGTCAGGCTCCCACTCACCCCCCGCCCCACCCAGAAGTATGGATGCTGGGGAATCTGCAGCAGGTGCAGCGCGTGGCTGTATGTGAACCAGGACGTGGGCCCCCCCTTCTGTTTTTTTTCCCTTACATCCTCCTTGGCCTGTCCCCAAGAGGCATTTTTAGGCCTGGAGTCCCACTGTGAGCTCCGGTCAGCCCTATGGAGAGATGTCATCATTTTCTTGGGAGAGGGGTGGGGACTCCAACTCTCAGAGGTCTGGGCGTCTACCCCAGTCCCATAACCATGAGCAGCACCGCCCATTTGGCCTCACTGTGCCAGGCCATCCAGTGCTGTCCACCTCAGGTCAGAATGACCACATATCTGCCCATGCTCTGCTGAAGGAGTCCCTGATGCTGGCAGCACCTAGCCCACCTAACCCTGCCTCTCTTGCCCATTCTTCCACCCCAGCCTCACCCCCAGAGGACTGAGCCCAGCTATGTCCCCAGCCCTTCAGCGCCTTGTGAGCAGGACAGCCAGCAAGTACACGGACCGGGCCCTGCGGGCCAGTTACACGCCATCCCCAGCACGCTCGACCCACCTCAAGACCCCAGCCGGTGGGCTGCAGACCCCCACAAGCACACCAGCTCCAGGATCTGCTGCACACACCCCCCTCACACAGGACCCGGCCTCCATCACAGACAACCTGCTGCAGCTCCCTGCTCGGCGCAAAGCCTCGGACTTCTTTTAGAGCTGGCCCAGTCTGGGCTTGTGGACACTCTGTGGACCCTGCAGGGCAGCTGTGCACCCAGCAGAGGACTCCAGCCTTCTGGGAACCCAGGCCTCGGGCCAACAGCAGTTGACCATCCCAGGAGTCATAGAAGAAAGGTGCCGTGCTGCAGCCAGGCCGGCACAGGGCACAGACACCCATGCCATATCACAGGGGCTTGCTAAGGCTGTTTTCTATTTAAACATCCCCCTCCCAACACTCATTAAAGAACACCTGGCACAATCTAGCAAGGCCACCTGTCCATTCTGCTCCCCACTCAACCCTGGGGCCTGCATCATGCCTCATGACTACGGGGTTTGAGGTTAGAGCCTCCCAGGGGAGGAAGCTGATGATGGGGTGTCTGTGGGTGGCCAGGTAACACTGGCATCGCTTTCTGTGGCACCTGAACCTGCCTTCTGAGCTGAGTTCACACCGGCCTCCAGTGCTCTCCACTCCTCTGAGGGAGGGAGCCCTCAGAAGCTGTGGCCCCACGAGTTCGCCTGGGCTCTGGGTTGAGGTCCACAGCTCTCAGCTGGACCTGATCCCCTCATGGTTTGCTGGTTACAAGACTGTGTGGGCACTGCACATCAGGTCCTACCCGGGTGAGGCACCTTTCCAGAAGCCTCAGCTGTCACCTCCAGGTGCAGTGGGCCATCTCCATCGCCATGCCCTTCTGCTCACCCTTCTGCCATAGGCTCTGCTCAGCCTCCGTTGCTGAGGCCCCAGCCTCACCCTGTCATCACTACTACCATCAGGAGCCCCCAGATACAGTAACTGGGCTGTAGAAAAAACAGTGTGAGATACCGTGCAGACCCCATAAGCGCTCTGTGCACCATGGGGTACACTCAGCCTGTGAGCTGAGGGCATGGGTGCCCAACCCTCTGGAGGCTGGGCATGTAAGCCTGCTTCCTGCAGGGCTGAGGGGGTGGGCAGCTGGTGCCAAAACCATGACCTGGCTCACAGGCCAGTCTCTTCAGGTCTCAAGTGGAGGTTACAGATTGTACCCTCTGGGCCACAGGGATGGGGGCCCACATTGTTCAGGGGCATCCGTGACCTCTGTTCACACTAGAGTCCTTCCTGCTTTGAACGCACCCAGCCCTGTACTAGGCAGTCTCCTCCGTCCTGCACCCCCTCCCACCCCCTCCCTGAGGACACTGAAGGTCTCTGGAGGCCTATTGGGGCCTGATACCTGCTGCCTGACGCCTGCTTGGGGTCTCTGCTAATCTGTGCTCCTGGACAGTGAGTTTCTGCAAGCTCCTAGGGGGGCAGTCCCTAGTTGTGCCCTGGGATCCATGGAGCATGGGGGGGTGAGGTGAAGAGGGTTGCAGGATTCAGGTAAGGTTGGGCCCCGACTGGAATTGTTAGAGGAAGAGAGGGAGGGATTACAATGCTCCTCCCGTAAGAAAGGGTGGGCTTTAGCCCAAGGGATCCCCAGGAAGTGGGAGAGAGAGGTTGGAGTAGGCAAAAGGGGGAGGTGCACTGTCCGGTGCTGACCACCTCGGTGTGTGGGGAGCATGTTCGGGGAGTGATGGGAAGCTGAACAGGAAGCCCAGGAGACTTGTCAGCATGAATCACTGAGGTCTGCCGAGTGGCTTGGGACACAGGGTGGGGAGGGTGCAGGTGGAAGTCTCAGCTGGGCCTGACTATGTGAGGGGTTGGGGGGCTTGAGAGTCCCAGGGTGCCAGTCTCGAATGCCAGGAGGGGGACACTGAGCAGAGGCCGTGTAAGGGTGCAGGGCAGGTCCAGGTGGTTGCGCTGCGTGAGGTGAGGGAAAGACTGAGCTGCTTAGCCCTGGGGCATTGAGAACGGGGCAGGTTAGAGGAAGACAGGTATGGGCCTGGCAAGTGGACCACAAAGCCACACCGTGAGTCAGCCTGCACCTGAACACAGGTCCTGGGATCCTACGATGGAGACCCCCACGTAGCAGGGCAGTTGGCTGAGTCCTAGAGAAAAAGATTCCTCACTGGGCACTCTCGAGGCTTGTATACACTCTGCGGTTTATTTGCCGGTCAGTAATGAATGTCTTTGCTACTAAGTGGAAGAAAGCTAATAGAACGTAATCAAAATAGTGGTTTAATGGACGAATTTTACTTGTTTCTTGCACCTGTGCCTTCTTCAGCTCCTACCTGGTTACTTAGTTTACGTGGACTCAACTATGGTCATGCCCCTGGGGCCCTCGCCACCGCTAGGTGCTCGCCTTCCCCACCTCACCTCCGGAGATGTAATGGTCTTTGGGCCTGGAGGTCTCGGCCAGCCTATCCTCTGCCCTGTCCTCATTCGCCGGCAACACCAGCAGCCGGTGCTGGGTTTTGGCTCCAAGCTTGTGGTCAGGCTGGTGCTCGGGCCTTGAGCCTGGCCGGGTATCCAGTTTGCATTCGGCCCGGGACTTGCCCTGCCCGTCCGTCTTGAAGGAGGCAGAAGACATGGCTTTGGGCTTAGGGGGCTGCAGCCATGAGTGGCTGACGATCTCATCAATGTGCAGCCTCCGGTTGACGTCGGGCTGCAGCATACGGTAGATGAGGTCCTTGCACTCACCCGTCAAGTTCTTGGAGTGGGGGAAGTCCACTCGGTGCTCCTTCTGGACGCGCAACATCTTTTTGATGTCGGAGTCATCATAGGGCATGGAGCCGCAGACCATGATGTAGAGAATCACACCCAGGCTCCAGATGTCGTACACCTTGGGCTGGTAGGGGATGCCCTGCAGTACCTCAGGGGCCGCATAGGCTGCCGACCCACAGAAGGTCTTGCTGAGGATGATGTGCCCATTGCCATCCCGCAGGCAACGCTTGGAGAAGCCGAAGTCCGACAACTTGATGTTGAAATCCTTGTCAAGGAGAAGATTCTCACACTTGAGGTCCCGGTGGACAACGTCCAGGTCGTGGCAGTATTTGACGGCTGAGGACAGCTGGCGGAACATTTTGCGTGCCACATCTTCATGCAGGGCGCCCCGGCACTTGATGAACTCGAGGAGGTCGCCTTGGACACCGAGCTCCATGACGATGTAGATCCGCCCACCCGAGGTCTCAAAGATCTCGTAGGTCTTGATGATGGAGCGGTGGCTGACGTTTGCCAGGATGTCCATCTCCCGAGGAAGGAATCTCTCCACAAAGTCAGTGGGTGTTTTCTTGCGGTCGATGATCTTGACCGCCACGTTGAACTTGAGGCGCTCAGAGTAGGCAGATTTGACTTTTGCGTAGGAACCCTTGCCAAGATTGATGCCCACAATGTAACCCTTCTTCCTTAGGACTGCGGCATCGTACATGGTGCCAGGAGCGGCTGGCGCCTCTGCCCTCTACATCCCCCCCACACGTGGGCCAGGGGACATTGTCCTCATTTACTCCACAGGAGGCTTCTGGCTGGGCTGGGCTGGGCCTGCACTTGGAGAGATGGAATGCTCAGCATTGTCTCCAGATGACTTCAGCAAATGAAATCATAAAGCCAGCCTGCGGCCGGAGGGCCTGAGCTGAGGGGTTAGGGCTCCTGGAACCCAGGTCAGCCTGGCAGGAGTGCCCACTCCACACTCACTGTGAGGAAGCTGCCCCCCAGGACTGTGGTAACTCTGTTCCTCTTCTTTGTGGTGGCTTCCCTGCCACGGGTCAGGCCAGGGGAGGCAGTCCAACCAGAGTGTCATTCCCAAGCCTTTTCCCTCACCTAGCCCGGCATTGGTCTTGATCCCACTAGGGCCAATTTCCCTGCAGCTTCGTTGGGGTACGAAGAAAAGCTCTCTCTAGGACTTATGTCCTTGAGACTGGTGGTGCCTGGGAGGGTTTGCCCTGGACTAGCTGGGTCATCAATGGTGCCAAGCCTGGTGGACAAAAGCAACTCCATGTTTGGCAGCAGGAGCTGGCAGGCACCTCAGGGTAGACAGTTGGGCAGGTGAGTTGCTGCTATACCAGCGAGCAGAGTCGTGTGATGGATGGGAGACAGCAGACAAGGTTGCAACGTGTGCCAGCTAGGGGCCCGGGGCAGGTGGATGCATGTCGCAGGGGTGGGGCAGGCTGAGAGGACGGGCAGGGCATCAGTTAGGTAGAGAGGGTGGTAAGGCAGGTGGGAAAGAGCTTAGAGATGAGAGGGCTTTTTCTGAGAACAGCTGATTAATACTAGTCAAGAGGGATGTGGAGGAGGAGTTCGGGCTTTTTCTCTAAGTGATAGGCAGCCGCTACAGGGTGCGGGGCAGGAGGAGGCATGCCCCAAGTTCTGTTTTACGATGGTCACTGACAGAGAGAGGAGAATTGGCTTTAGGGTGAGAATGGGGCCAGTGCCTTTGACCTGGAGAGAGGAGGGTCACACAGACGAGCCTGGGGATCAGCTAGAGATGGGGAAGGGCAGGTCTGTGTCTGGTGTGCAGTCAGTGAGTGGGCAGGGCCTTGGTGCTGAGGCGTCCTGGGGGATGGCAGCATCCAGACCATCGGCTGTGAAGAGCAGGCCGTGAAGAGGAAGGGTCCCAAGTCACATCATTTTGGACGTTTGTGAGAAGCAGGTAGCAGCGGCCTGTTGGAACCCTGGCATGGCATCTCAGGTTGCCTTTTGCACCTGGACACAGCACAAAAATTCCTTTTGAGGGCATGTATGGATTTTTGCTTTGGTGAAAGGTAGCATCCTGTGCACGTCTCCTGATGTTCATGTTTTCCATCACAGGCACCCTGGGCCCCCAGGAAGCCTCCAGGACAGGCTAGCCATGTGCTTGGTGTTCAGGGAGAGGGAGGGAGGCCTATTTCTACGTGGCTGGGGGGAGTCCTCACAGAAGGCTTCAAAGAGGAAATGACAGTAGAGCCAGGCTGCAGAGGATCAACAGGCTCCACCAGGTTGACAAGAGGGGCAGGATGTGCCAGGCATATGTGACGTCTTGGCCCAAGGCATGGCCTGTGGGCGCACACCCTGTGTGGAGTGTGCAGGGAGCACCCTGAGTCTGGAGGCCTGGGGTGGGCAGGGTGGGCCTACCACAGCAACCACCTTCCGGCAGCAACTGCCTCCCTGCATCCCACTTGGAGCTCTTATGGCATCCGTGGCTAATGGCTTTAGCTCAGTGCATTCCTTTCTCCTGGAGGCTCTTTTGCTGAAATGACCAGAACTTCACTCCTTTGTGTCCTAGAAAGTGCAGGCTGTGAAGGTTTGCCGGCACGGACACAAGACACATCCCCTTATCCAGCCCTCTTTCCACTGCCTTTCCCTGTGCTCCCAGATTCCCTATCTGGGGCGTCTCTCTGCATACCTGCCTTCTTGGCTGACTCTGGTTCTCCCTTTCTTTCTCCCAACTGGTTCTCCCTTTCTTTGTGCATTCTGCTTCTTTATCCTCTGCCCTTGCCCAGGACAGTGTGGCCTCTCTGGTTCTTGGGGGCCATGTTCGAGGAGGCAAAAGTGCCTCACAAAAGTGCACCTGCCAGGGTGTGAATTGTGTGTCTCCATCTAATATGTGCACACAGGGCTGGGATTCCTGATGTATTTGAGGCGACGGTTGTACTGGGCCTCGGAGCCCCCAGCATAGCTCCCAGGGTTGCAGTTCTATGGACCCGGCACCTGCACATTCTGGGAAATCCATTCCGTCTGAATTTTGCTTTCCTCTATAAAGTGGACACCCATTTACTCATTCATCCCACAGTCATCGAGGGTCTGCTCTAGGTGCTGAGGTACACTGATGAACTAGACAGCCCACACCTTCCTGTAGCCCAGAGACCAGGAGGCTCAATATCACACCAGTATGTGTGCATGCACGATGGTGACCACGCCAGCACGTCATTGTTAAGCTGTGAGGACAGGCAATGAGGAACTGGGCTTCAGGAGGGCCAGGGGAGGCTGAATCGGAGGAACTTGCCTGGTGGAGGAGGATGAGGATGACAACTGCATGCGATTGCCTGAAGGGGTGTGGTGTGGTAGGAGCACAGACAGAAAGCCACATTGAGGTTCTGATTCTAACACTTCTGAGGGTCCCTGAACAGGTTCGAGCCAGGGCTAAGCCCAGCAGGCCTCGGGCTCCTGGCATGGTGAGGCCACTTGTGGAGGAGTCACAAGGGCCCTGTTTTCTGGGCCGTGTGACCTACAGGTCGCCCACCCTCTGAGCAGTTTCTCCACATGAAGCACACAGCAGGTGCTTCTTCTGCAGTCCCTGCGGTTCCAGCTCACCTGCATGGGTTGCAGTCCATGCTCTTGTGCCTCCCACTTCCCTAGAGACCAGCGCAGGCTTGCAGGGAGTATGGCGTGGAGTCTCCTCACGACTTGTCACCCAGCCTACCTGGCCACTCCACTATAACTTTCTTCATGGGAAAAACAGGTGACTCCTCCAGTGTCACTCAGACCCTGAGCACAACCAGGCCTGCTGGCAGAGTGCACAGTTGCAGGCTCCTGAATGTCATCAAGGATCCCCCAGGCGGCTTTGTGGAGGTGGCAGCCCCTCAGCCAGGCTTGAGAGATGGGCAGAGCCTGCTGGGGCGAGTCCCAAGTTTAATTCTGACCCATGTGTGTGATGGGGGTGCAGGGATGAGGGCTACCTGAAGAGGCTAGCAGAGAATGGATGTGGGGCCACAGAAGGGGGCCAGACATGGGTTCCTTCCTATGGGCAGTGGGAGCCAGATTGGGTGTGCGGGGGTTCAGGTCACTGTGGAAGGTGATGGGAAGGGAGGGGATGCTGTGAGGAGAGGGAGAGCCTGGCAGGGAAGTAGACTGCATGTAGGGAGGGGAGCAAGGAGCGCCGGTCCAGGCTCTCACTGGATCTCTCTTCTCTCAGAGGACTGGGGGTTCAAGGTCTTCCCAGGATATAGACACAGTGGAGAGGTAAGTCTGAAAGTTCTTGTCCTTTCTGTGTGTCAAACCCTCAGATGCAGTTAAGGTGAAGAGAAAGGGGCCAGCAGCGAGTTAAGACCTGCCTGAGACACTGTACATGCAGGGTATGCAGCACACAGTAACCAGTGGTGTCAAATGCAGGCCCGTGCCCGTTGCAGTATTCCATGGCTGTCCTTCCCTGCCGGTGGGGGCCAGGCATGCAGTGTCAGCTTCTTAGTGCTGGGAAGGATGTTGCCTCTGGTGAGAGGCTGGGACTAGAGGGGAACAGGATGTGATTAAGGCCACATAGGAGCATGGGATATGCCCAGGTGGAATGTAACTGGGACATCCAGCGTAGCTTCCACCTCTTCAGGGCTGAGGAATGACCACAGGGTGGGGTGACTCTGGCACTGTTGAAAACTGGGTGCTGGCTGGATGTGGGGGACCCATGGTGGGCAGAGTACAGAATAAGCAAATAGCCCTGCAGGTTGGGGACCTCACGAAGGATGGAGAGGCTGCCCGCCTGCCTCCCTGCAGTGTCCCCTGACTCCCAGTGGCAGCCTTGTGGGGATGGAGAGGGTGAGCCTGCCCAGACCCTCAGCCCCAGTTGCATACAGAGCCAGCCCTCCCAATGTGAGAGGCCCTGACCTCCTTGCCCTTCTGTCTTGTCCTCTCTGTGTCCTGTCCTCACCCAGCACTGCACTTGAGAGCATTCTTCTGGAAGCAGCAGCTCCCTCACTTAGCTCTCAGATCTGGCCCTTGCCCCTTCAGGTCTCCCCTATCCTTGGCTGCAGCCTCTAATTGGTTCAGCTACTTTAGCCAGAGCCTGAGCTCACAGTCTGGGCTGCACAAACTGGGAAATATTTTCCGGAGCAAGTGAGGTATCACAGCTCCATACAAGTGAGAAGCCAGGGAGAGCCCAGGACTCAGGGCAAAGACATCCACCTTGGGTGCTGCACTAATATAGATTTATTGCTTCTTTAGCCAGAGGGGTTACCAAGTTCAAAAGGAGGGAGAAGAAACTGATGAAAATATCAGTATATCTGGTACTGTCTTCTGTGGCTCATTCCTTGACTTCTTCCAAACTCAGGCTTGAAGCCATGAGTTCTGCCTCATTCTCTGCTGGCACCCTGGGCCACGAGAGGTTTATGAGTTGTGTATCTCTGATGGCATGGCGGGAGCCCTTCTTCTGTCCCCTTGGCCAACTGCTCACCGGTGGAGCCCAAGATCTTTGGCTGCTCGGGTGCTAGCACTACTGTCTCCTCAGGTTTTGTCTCAGGCTGTGCCTCAGGTTGTGCCTCACCCCAGGCTCCAGATTGGTAGCAGACCTCTTGTCACAGCTGGGTTCATGGGTTCGTGAGGGCTCATTGCCCTGGGAGCTCTGCCCCTCCTTGTTGACAGCCACAGTGGACAGGCCGCCTGCCTTGGGCTGCACCCAGCAGTGGTTGAGGACTTCATCGATCTGCAGCCTGCGGCTGACATCAGGCTGAAGCATGCGGTAGATGAGGTCCTTGCACTCGCCTGTCAGGTGCTTGGAGCGTGGGAAGTTGACTCGGTGCTCCTTCTGGATGCGCAGCATCTTCTTGATGTTGGAGTCGTCGTAGGGCATGGAGCCACAGACCATGATGTAGAGGATCACACCCAAGCTCCAGATGTCATACACTTTGGGCTGGTAGGGGATGCCCTGCAGCACCTCAGGGGCTGCATAGGCTGCTGACCCACAGAAGGTCTTGCTTAATGTCAGTCGGCCACTGTCGTCCCGCAGGCAGCGCTTGGAGAAGCCAAAGTCGGACAGCTTGATGTTGAAGTCCTTGTCGAGGAGAAGATTCTCACACCTGAGGTCCCGGTGGACGACGTCTAGGTCATGACAGTACTTGATGGCTGAGGAGAGCTGGTGGAACATCTCACGAGCATCGTCCTCGTGTAGGGCACCCCGGGTTTTGATGAACTCGAGGAGGTCGCCCTGGACCCCGAGCTCCATAATAATATAGATCTTGCCATCTGATGTGTCAAAGATCTCGTAGGTCTTGATGATGGAGTGGTGGTTTAGCATGGTCAGAATCTCAATTTCCCATGGGAGAAATTTCTCCAAGAACTCCGTTGGGACTTTCTTGCAGTCAATTATCTTGACTGCCACGTTGAACTTCAGGCGCTCAGAGTAAGCAGATTTGACTTCTGCGTATGAGCCCTCTCCTAAATGTATCCCCATGATGTAGCCTTGTCGCTTGAGGACAGCAGCATCATCCATGGTGCCAGGAACGCCCAGTGCCTCTGAGGCTGCCCTCTACATCTCTGCGGGACATTTATAACCTGGACAGAGAGTCTCTGGACTGGCCAGGCCTGCTGTCCCTGCCTCCTAGAGGCCAAGATTCTGGGGTGGAACATTCAGCACTGTCTCCCAAGTGACTTTAGTGGGTGAAGTCACAAAGGAGGAGTGCCCTGAGGGAATGAGGCTCCAAGTGGTGTTGAGCCACTTGGACTTCGAACACTGGAAGACTGGCTGGTGGGCTGAAGCAGACCGAATGCCAGTGGAGAGTGGCCTCATGCTTGGCTGGGACTGGAGGTAGAAGGAAGATGTGGAGAACACACTGATCTGTCCATCTTCCCCATGCAAAGCCAGGTCAGCCTGTGCAGTGGTGGGACTGATTCTTGCAAGCCAGGGCATCTCAGAAATCCAGGGTTGGTGATTGTACCAGTCACGGCCTCAGCAGAAAACAGAAGACACATTCAATTTAGGATAATCAGAGGAGGGTTTAATAAAGGGACAATAACAAAGAGGGGGCAGAGTTTGGGGAGCCTCAGGATAGTATAGGATGCCCCAAGGTCATAACATCCCTGGCCCGCACAGAAGAGGGAGGAAATGGTCACAGGAACCCGGAAAGTATGTTCAAAGAAGGCCACTTTAAGGGAGACAGTGGCCTTGGATGGAGGGAAAGAGCCAGGCAGCAGGGATCCCATGGATTGGTGGGGGGGGAGTGGGGATGTCCCTGATCTCTTTTTGTTCCCTCCAGCCCTTGAACACTGTCCACACAGGCAGCCCTCAGGAGCGCAGGGCACAGCCAAGAAGGGTGGTGTTGCCTCTGGAGGGCAGACACTTGGCTCAGCAGTTGCTGCAGTTTGAGAAGCCTGTACTCTGCCCTCTCCCTGTGTGGTCTGGCTGGACTTTTGACCTACCTGTAGTTTTCTTTCCTCATCTGAACCTTTGCTGGCCAGCTTCTCTTACAGAGGCTATGCAAGGGGACAACCAGCAGGAATTCTGCTGAGATACCTCCTGGGTACTTGCCCAGTCCATGACCCTGGCTGGGCTCCCAGGGCAGATCTGGGGCTGGGGGGCAGAAGGCTGGGTCTGGATCCCACTCTGCGCATGGCAGCAGCTCCATGAGGAAAGTGGAAATGGTAGCACTGGACAGCGACCACTGTTTTTCCAGCAGTGGGCCCCTCTGCTGTGACAGGCTCTTTGTCCAGTGCCTGCTGTGAGCCATATCTCTAGGAGTTGCAGGTCTGGCCTAGCCTTAGGTTTGTCCTTGGCTTCATTTGCCTAGTGCCCCTCCCTCATAGGACCTCATGTGTCTCAGGCTGGAATCCTGGGACCTTCAGGATTCAGGAGTGAGTTGGCAGTGCTGAAGGTCAGACAGCCTGGGCTGGGTCTCCACTAGCCTTGGCCTTTCCCCCTTTTCTCTGCTTTTTTTTTTTTTGAGTTGGAGTCTCACTCTGTCGTCCAGACTGGAGTACAGTGGCTGCTCCTGTCCACCGCATCCTCGACCTGCTGGGCTCTGGTGATCCTTCCGCCTCAGCCTTCCAAGTAGCTGGAATTACAGGCACGTGCTACCACGCCCGGCTAATTTTTTTTTTTTAATTTATTGTAGAGATGAGGTCTCACCAAGTTGCCCAGGCGGGTCTCGAACCCGCGGGCTCAGGCAATCCACTCACCTCAGCCTCCCAAGGCGCAGGATCACAGGCTGAGCCACTGAGCCTGGCTCTCTGCTTCTTATCTGTACCATCTTCCCCAGCTCTGATTGTCCACTCCTAGGCCTGTGTGCATGGCTGGTGAGCCTTTCTTTGGACAGCTTCCTTCTCCCTCCTGCTGAGGACACACCAGCTGCTGTCTCCCCTCCAAAGTTCACCTTGTTCATGATGACAGGTGAGAGGATGGCACTTGGAGCACTGTTCCAGGGGGCTTTACCTCATCTGTGTACAATGCTGTCCTCCATGCATATGTGGCCTTCTCCCTCCCCTATATTGTGTAGGTAGGCCCTCCAGAGGAGGCCGCTTTGTTCCACAGACCCTAAGGATCTGGCCTTCCCTGTTAGCTCTCCGTTTATGAAACTCCCTTAGGCCATTTCCTCGTGTGTTGGAAACATTTTCAGTTGTGTGCTCTGGTGAAGCAACACCTTTCCGTTGCTTCCAGGGTTGACTCTCTTTCCCAGTCCTCAGAACCTCCAGGCTTTCCAGTTTTCTTCCTCCACAGCGGTTTGTCTTTGAAAGGACCACCCTTGGGCTGCTGACCGGACTTGGGCCTGCAGGTGAGAAGAAGCTTCGAGTCCCGGGATCTGCTCCATCCTTTCCGTTCCCCAAACCCCTACCCTGCCGCGCCCTGTCCCCAGTGTCCGTCATCGAGTTCCCGCGCCCGCTGCCCCTCCCCCACCGCCGCAGCCTGTGAACTAGGACCCTAGGCCCTTCGGAGGTCCTGCCGCTCGGGCTCCGCCCCGAACCCTGCCTCTCTGCTTAGTCAATGGCACACCTCTCGTCTTATAGCCACGCCCTTACCTTCGGGCCCCGCCCCCGCCTCGGCGCTCACGGGCCCCGCCCCCAGCCTGGGCGCTCATTGGCCCGCGCTGGCGTCGCGGGCGGGAGGCGGGGCGGTGCGAGCCGAGCAGGACGGCCGCCATCTTGCACGGAGTCCGAGCCGGAGCCCGAGGCTGCACCAAGAGTGGGCGCGAGCCCCGGTACATCCTTGCTGCACCTCAACCCCGCCGCGGCCCACGGAGCCCTTCCCCGCTGCCTCCGCGCTCCCGGCGCCTGCTGGCCGTCCCGACCTTCAACCCGATCCGGCCTCCAGATCCTCAGCCCGGCCCGGTCCGGCCTCCCCGCAGGGTTACGCTGCCGCCCGGGGGACGATGAACGGAGGATAAATGGTGCCCAAAGCAGACAGCGGTGGCTTCCTGCTGCTCTTCCTGCTCGTGGTCACCGTCACCGAGCCGCTGCGGCCAGGTGCGCGGCATGGGGGGCGGCGGGGGCGCGGCCGGGGCGGGACGAGCGGGGCTGGGGTAGCCCCGGGACCTCCACCCGCGGCGACGTCCCGCGGGGCCGCGCCTGGGGAAGGGGAGAACCTGGCTCGCGAGCCGTCGGTCTCCTTTCCGAGCGTGTGCCCAGCTTACCTGGCCGGGGCGCCTCGTAGGTCGTGCGAGTCTGTTGGGGAGGAGCTCGCTCCTGGACCCGCGTCCTCTGAACCCTGGGTACTGAGGGTGACGGCGGCCCGGAGTGCGACTCGGACGCATCCTCCTTCCGGCAGGCGTCGGGCCGAGGGTCTGGGGGCGGAGAGCAACTCGCGGAGCACCTGGCATCACAGGCGTCCTCCCAGCAGTGGCCTCGTGCCAGTCTCAGCCTGGCGCTCCTCGGCTGGCCGCTGTGGTTGTGTGGCTGGTTACGGTTCGGTGAGGCATTGTAGTGGGGAAACCCTCCGCTCCCGGCCCGGCCCAGAGGAGCTGCCAGGAGCCTGCTGAACCTCGTGTGCGGGGCGTCCCCAGAGCAGAGACCTCGCTGCAGTGCCTGGCACTTAGGAGAGCTGCGTGTGTGTGATGAATGAGTAAATGCTTTGGAACCCTCCCTGGAGCTGGTCTGTTTACAAGTCTGTGGTGGGGATCAAGAACCATGGCAGCCACAAGGCCTCTTATACCTATTTCAGGTGTACTCCTTCCCTGAACTGTACCAAGAAAATGAAGTCTTTCAAATGTGAGGCGATTTATTCCTCAGGCAGAGGAATCCCAGTTTCACCGGCCTGTGATACTTTAGGGGCCCGCGAACATCAGAAGGAAAATGAACTTTTAGGTGAAAGGAGATGTTTTCATATATACATATATTACCATAGTCATCTTTATACCAACAAGGTGGAAAGGCATGATTCGTGGTATTTCTAGTGGAGAGGAGGGTCCCATGAAAGCAAAAGTGCCAGGGCCATGTTCTGTGAGCACTATCAAGCTTGAGCGTGGGAGCACACAGTGTGCCGCCCTCCCGTGTCCTAGCCAGATTCCCACCCCAGAGACACTGTACTACTTGGCCCTGTGCCTGTGTCACCTGCATGGAATGTCTGCCTCCCCCCAGTGTCTACCTAGTGGCCAAGGCCCTGGGCCCACGGTCAGCCTCACAGACTCACAGTGATGCTTCTTTGGGCTTCCTGGTAGAACTGATTGCTCACTACTTTTGGTTGCTCTCTGGGCAGTGAGATGACTGAATGTGGGGTGGTGTTGGTAGGAAGAGAAGACAGACAGGTAAAGGGCCATCTGTAGTGGGCCATCTATAGTCTCTTAGAGGTCAGAATCAATGGGTTTGTGGATTCTTGTGATTAAATTTTTTTTTTGGGGTTGGAGTTGTACTCTGTTGCCCAGACTGTAGTGCGGTGGCAGGCTCAGGGCCACCACAACCTCGACCTACTGGGCTCAGGCGATCCTCCTCAGCCCTCCAAGTAGCTGGAATTATATGTGTGAGCCACCACGCCTGGCTAATTTTTTCATTTATTTTAGAGATGAGGTCTCACCAAGTTGCCCAGGCTGGTCTTGAACCTATGGGCTCAGGCAGTGCACTCACCTTGGCCTCCCAAAGTGCTGGGATTATAGGCGTGAGCCACCATGCCTGGCCCTGGGATTAAATTCTTTAGAAAACTTTTGTATACCTGTATAGAGGAGAATTGTTATCCTATTCTGGTTTCTGGGACCCAGTTTTCCAGATGAGGTCATTTAGCTCAGAAGTAAAGCTATCTATCTTGCCTGTTTTCCTTGGGATGCCTGTAGTTTCAGGTCTAGCATATCTTGCCTGGATAATAGAGATGACTGATGTCCCCAACATCTTTTCCCTTGCCACTCGGTTCACGTATCCTGCCAGCTGGTCAGCAGCAATGGATAAAGCCTCTGTGAGCGTTTATTGCTTGGGCATCAGTAAGGATGTTCAAACAAAGAGAACAAACCCCTCCCTTTAGCAGTGTCCAGTGTGGAAGCAGAGGCCAGGTGTAAATCAGTTGTCATGTTTCTGTGTGTTGAATATCACTCGTAGAGGTGAGATGGGGAGGTAACCATCTGTTTGTGCCTGTGAAGCAAGAGAGGGTGTCACAGGAGACCTCACACTGAGATCTGAGTGGGGTATGGGTGGGGTGGCTCTGATAGAGGGAGCAAAATTATTCTTTTGATTGCATGACTCTCCAGTTTGAAACTTTGCAGCTGACCTTAGTGGTGTCTTGAGTTATCTTACAAAACCTGGGAGGCTTCAGCTGGCTCCCTGACTTTGGCTGGGCAGTGAGAGTGGGTCTCACTCTGGGCCAGATGTTTTCCTTGTGTGCTTGTGTGTGCATCTTCACACGTTCATGGTTTTGGTTAGAGGCTGCTGAATACTCAGTGTAGTATGGGCAGGTATGTTGTTATGGTGGAAGAACCAGTCACTTGTTTGCTACAACTCAGGACGTTTCTGCCGCAAATTGTAATGCAACCTTCTCAAAATTTCCAGATAAAAACTTTGGTTGACTATGTGATCCAGAATGTGCAACCAAAAGCAGTGAGCAATTAGCTCTACCTGGGAGCCCAAAGAAGCATCACTGATCTGTCCAGGCTGAGCATGGGTCCAGGGCCTTGGCCACCAGGTAGGCACTGAGAGTAGGCAGACATTCCTGCAGATGACATAGACACAGGGCCAATCTGTAATTTATTTATAAAAATTGTATATTTATTCTTAGATGTTACTGCCTGGGCTACATGGTGAGGCCTCATCTCTACAGAAAATAGAAAAATTAGCTGGGCATGGTGGGGCACACCTGTAGTCCCAGCTACTTCAGAGGCTGAGAGTACCAGGCAGAGCTCTGCTTAGCTGGTGCTTGCGAGGGAAAGGGACTTTTCTGGTCTCAGTCTGCATTCTCTCTGTGGGGTCCTGGCCTTAGAACCATACTTGGGTGTTAGGAGGGCACCAGCCAGAAGCTGCTTCTTGGAAGGGAGGTGGTCAGGAAGGTTGTCCTCTGACTCTTTCCCAGTGAGGTCCCTGAGGACAAGGCCAAGTCACTTTGGGCTCCTCTCTGATGCAGAGCCGGGCATGAGGCCTTTCGCAGAGTGGGGGGTAGCGTGTATGTGCAGTATTTGAACTTTTGCCAAGGTTTCCTTTAAATAAATGTTTGATCTTGGTTGATTAAGGATGTGTTAGGTGTCAGGCACTGTTCTAAGCACCAACATATTTATTAACTCTCAGGATGTTCCTGGTAGATGCTGTTATTAGTCTCATTTTACAGATGGGAAAACTGAAATTCAGAGCACTCATAAAGCTAAGTGACTGAGATAAGCTTTTAATCCTAGGAGTCTAACTTGTCTCCCCATCGTGCACTCTTGGCTAGGGCCCTGTCCATTCCAAGTGTGTGTGTCCATCCCTAGCCACAGAAGAAACTTACATTATGAGGGGGGACCCAAAAAACCTGGAATTTATTTATAAAAAATTGTATATTCTTACATGTTTAAACTTTAGTCACCTTCAAAGTACTCTCCAGTTGATGCAGTACACCTATTGAGTTGCTTTTCCCATTGCTCAAAACCGTTTTTGAAATTGTCAGTTTTGATGCTTTTCATTAGTGCTTCTGCCATTTTTTGTTTCATCTCTTCCACATTGGCGGAACATTTCCCTTTGAGGACATTTTTCATCCAGAGGAACAAAAAGAAGTTGCTCAGGTGAGATGAGGTCAATAGGGAGGTTGGGGCACAGGGATCATGCTGGTTTGGGTTAAAACTGCTAAACACTCAGTGCAGTGTGACCAGGTGCATTATCATGTTGGAAAAACCAGTAATTTGTTTGCTACAACTCAGGACGTTTATTGTGCAAATTGTGATGCAACCGTTTCAAAACTTCCAGATAAAAGCTTTGGTTGACCGTTTGATCCAAATTCCTAGTATACTACGAGAAACCCATCTTCCAAAAGCTAATTCTGGTTTTTTTGTGGTCCCCGTATGCTTTGAACAGTTTCCTTAACCCCAGCTGTGGAGCTCCAACCTCCCTCTGTCCCCTGATTGGTCCCAGGGGTCCTCTAGGTGGAGGTGCAGAGCCTTTTTCCACCTGAACACTCTGGTCTGAGGGATAGAACCAACTTTCCCCTCAGATCTCTTCTATGATTGGCCATATGACCTCTGATGTGTGTTATCACTGGAGGGTTGTGAGAAATAAGGGTTGGGGACTTATGCTGAGATGACTATGACAGTGAGATGGTGGGGACTTTTGGGGGCCACTGACTGTGATATTGTCTCCTCTTCATCTGTGCAGGGAATGCAGCATCAATTGCTGATTCTGAAATTTTTTAGCTTTAATCGTGAAACAAAATCATGTCATGGTTTCAGCCATAGCTCTGTCCAGGGTGAGCACACTACATACATACTGCTAAGAAAATGGCCTTCTGAGTGAGTGCTTTTGCTGCAGTTCCAAGGACCCTGCTCTGTTCCTGCTTACTGCTAGCCTTGTAAAAAGCTTTTGCGTGGCCAGGCCTCTTGGTGCAGTGGTAGGACTGGAAGCTGTCTTCCTCTTATTGCCTGCATAGCTCACTGGGAGAGCCAAGGGCACACAGCTGGTGAGCAGCAGGGCTGGGTTTTTGATCCAGGTGAACTGGCTCCCAGTTTCTAGTTATTTTCTTTTGCCATTAGGAACCAGGAAGTGGCTTTGCTGAACTGGTAAATTCTTAGGAAGCTGAAAAGTGGTCACAGCACCTTGCCTTTGGAGTCCAGAGTTTTCTTTGATGGATGGCAAGAGTGTGGGTGTTTCTTTATAGGTGGAAGCAATAAAAACTCTGAAGTAAGTAGCTAGAGAGTTGAGGAACCTGCACTTGGCCTTGCCACATGCCTCGAGATTGTTTTCCTCTACAGTGTCAACACCTTGTCACACTTTGTAGAATTTGTCCCGCTGGCAGATTTGGCTTTTTGGCTAACAATTTTTTTTTTTTTTTTTTTTGAGTTGGCGTCTCACTCTGTCGCCCAGACTGGAGTGCAGTGGCTACTCCCGGCCACCGCAGCCTCGACCTGCTGGGCTCCGGCGATCCTTCCAACTCAGCCTTCCAAGTAGCCAGAAATACAGGCATGCGCTACCATGCCCGGCTGATTTTTTGGTTTATTGTAGAGATGAGGTCTCGCTGCCCAGGCGGGTCTCGAACCTGCGGGCTCAGGCAGTCTACTCACCTCAGCCTCCCAAAGGCGCGGGATTACAGGCTGGGCCACTGAGCCTGGCCAATTTTATTTTTTTAAGTTTGTAATTAGTGTGACATACTTTCCGTCTTCACTAGCTAATGAATTTTCTTTTTCCTTTTTTTTTTTTGAGTTGGAATCTCACTCTGTTGCCCAGGCTGGAGTACAGTGGCAAGTTCACAGCTACTGCAGCCTCTACCTGCTGGGCTCCGGTGATCCTTCTGCCTCAGCCTTCCAAGTATCTGGAACTACAGGTGGGTGCTACCATGCCCAGCTTATTTTTTTATTTATTGTAGAGACGAGGTCTCACTAGTTTGCACAGGCTGGTCTGGAACCCCCAGGCTCAGGCAGTCCTCCTGCCTCGGCCTCCCAAAGTGCTGGGATTGTAGGCTGAGCTACCTCGCCCAGTCATGGATTGTCGTTTTGAAAGAGAACACCTCCCCCGCCTCCAAAAAAAAAAGCTGGGCATAGTGGCTCGTGCCTGTAATCCCAGCACTTTGGAAGGCTGGGCAGGATAATTGCTTGAACCCAGGATTTTGAGATCAGCCTGGGCAACATAGCAAGACCTCATCTCTACCAAAAATAGAAAAAATTAGCCAGGCATGGAGGTCTACACCAATAGTCTCAGCTACTCCAGAAGCTGAGGTGAAAGGATCGCCAGAACCCAGGAGGTTGAGGCTGTAGTGAGCTGCAGGCCTGGGAGATAGAATGAGATTCCCACTCAAAAAAAATAACACACACACACACACACACACACACACACACAAACTCCTTTTTTTGTTTGGAAATAATTTCAAACTTACAGAAAAATTGTAAGACCAAAATTAGTGCACAGAATGTTTGCATACGCTTTTTTCAGACTTACCTGCTGTTGGTATTTTACCTTATTTGCCTTATCCCCAGCTTCCACATATGTTCACCTGTGTATGCACATAGGTATGTACTCACAGTGGTGTTTTTTTCTGAACCATTTGAGAGTAAGTTGCATACATCATGGCCCTTTACCCTTGAACGCATTGGCTGTTGCAGAGAGCAGGAGGTGGCTTCTTTTTAGCCCCACTCATTGCCCTCACTAACACCTGCTGTGTTCCAATCCCTCGGCATGGTGGGAAGGTCTTGAGAGCTCAGGATGCTCTGTGGTTAAAGCTCAGTTTGGCCTAGGTGGGGTCAAGTTGATGTCACTGTGTGTCAGGGTTGTGAATTAGTTGGCAGTTCTGGTCTTAGGAATGAAGACTGTGCTGCCATGAATAGTGTGCTGTTAGTCTGTACCTTTCCTGTGCCTTCTCTGGTCTGCTTCCCAGGCCTAGCTCAGGGGCACTTTTCTCACCACTCCTCCTCTGGCACTTCGTGAAGTACTTCTTAGCAGTAGTGGCAGGTGATCTGGTTGTGCGAGCTTCCTCTTAGCAGTGATAGGAGATGATCTTGTTATGCACCTATCCTCTTAGCAGTAGTGGCAGGTGTTTTAGCTGTGTGTTGTCCTCAGTATGAGGGCAGGCAATCTAGCTGTGTGCGTGTCCTCTTAGCTGTGATGGGAGATGATCTTGTTATGCACGTATCCTCTTTAGCAGTACTGGCAGGTGATGTGGCTGTGTGCATGTCCTATTAGCCATGGTAGAAGCTGATCTTGTTATGCATGTTTCATTCTTAGCAGTAGTGGCAAGTAATCTAGCTGTGTATGTGTCCTCTTAGCATGCAGGCAGGTGATCTTGCTATGTGCGTGTTCTGTTAGTTGTTGTGGGAGGTGATCTTGTTATGCACATATCCTCTTAACAGTAGGGCCAGGTGATATGGCTGTGTGCATGTCCTCTTATCCCTGTTGGGAGGTGCTCTGGTAGTGTGCGTGTCCTCCTAGCAGTGACAGGAAGTGGTCTTGTGCATGTATTTTCTTAGCGGTAGTGGCAGGTGCTCTGGTAGTGTGCGTGTCCTCCTAGCAGTGACAGGAAGTGGTCTTGTGCATGTATTTTCTTAGCAGTAGTGGCAGGTGATCTAGTTGTGTGTGTGTCCTCTTAGGAGTGGTGCCAGTGATCTAGCTGTGCGCATTTCCTTTTCGCTGTGGTGTGGGAGGTGATCTGGTTATATGAGTGTCCTTTTAGCAGTGGTGACTGGGGATCTAGTTGTTGGCCCTCCCCTACTAGACCAGGGCCTTTGACTGACAGGGAGTTCCTCAGCCTCCCTTGATCCTTGGCATTGGAAAGGACCCAGTTGGATTTAGTAGTTTCTTGACTCTTAAGTGGAGTGTGTCAGTGACAAAATTTAGGCCCTAATAAAAACTCCATGACTGATTAAATGTCTTCCTTGTGTGCCTCTAGATTGTTTCTTCACCATGTGTCCTTGGTGTGCTTCTAGATTGTTCCCTTACCATATGTGTTTTTATGTTTGGGTGCTGAGGATTTGTGACTATGCTTTTTCCCTGCCAGTTTGAAGTGCAGGTCATTAATCCCTAGAGACCAGTTTTCGACCAACAGTTTGCTGAACAGAGTGGCTTGTGGGCTTGGGGTGTGGTTTTTGGTTTTTTTTTTCTCTAGCAGCATGTCCATGTAACCACTGTATTTTTGTTTCTGCAATGATTTACCAGTTGTCTTGGGAGGTTTATGAAAGCCAGTCCATCTCATCTGCCAATCCAAGCTGGGCTATGTGTCCTATCAATGTAGACATGGTAGGCCTTGGCAGGGCAAGTCCAAGCTGGAGGTGAGTGGCCTGGGAGCCTGTGGTTGGAGTGCGGTGGCTGTGAATCCAGATGTGCTGGGCCTGTTGGACACCCACCTGGCAGGTAGGAAAGCTCAGGTCTGTTTTTGCTTCAGATGAGCTATCTGTCAAAGAAGCAGCTGGGATTAGATCCAGGCTGCTCACCCTGGTCAGTGGCAGGCAGCAGGTGTGGTGGTTTGAGAGCATGGACCCTAGAGCCACACTGCCTGGGGTCTGGTCTGCTCTATTGCTCACTCTGTGACTTCTCTGTCTCAGTTTCCTCATCATCTGGAATGTGAACATCATAATAGAACTTCATGGAGCTGTTAGGATTAAAATGGGTAAGTATACAGTTCTAAAAAGTGTCTGATATAAAGTAAATGCTTCATTAGGTATACTGTTAGTGTTATCTACGGGTGGACTTTAGAAAGTCTGGGGAGCCCCCTGAATCTATAGGCGAGATTATGTGTGTGCACGCAAGGGTGTATTTCTCATGAGAGGGCTCCCTCTGGGAGACCACAGCATGCAGTGGTTCTGAGTTGCATCTGTCGCCAGCGATTGCTCATGAAACTTAACTGTTCCAGTGGGATCAGAGGGAGTGTGTGTGACTTGCTGAGTGCCCCCAAAACAGCCACGGCACTTTGGACAGGGCTAGGATTGTTCATACTGACACATTTTGCTCTTTGTCACGTTCATGTTGTGTTCCCCTGGGCCTGGTCAAGCACAGAGTGGGCACTCAGAAATCAGTTATTGAACCAGTGCACAATGGCTATTTATATTTTGACATAAAGAGCAACAGCTCCGTTAGCCAACAGGCCTTGCAGCTGCCCCTGGTGAGGGTGTTGAGGAGGATAAGGGCCTGTGGCAAAAACGACTGCAAAAACTACTTTGGAGGATGGGATGTGGCGGGAACAGAAGTAAGGGGTGAGGTGGTGTGACTTTGGAGTCTGCTGGCCTGGGCCTCACCCTGGGAGGAGTTTGCTCCTGTGATGTGAGCTGGTTGTGAGGTGAGAGCAGGTGAGACCTCTCACCAAAATGAATGCTCACTGAAGTTCACTGGCTGCCCAGCCTGGGGTGGGGCTGGGGGCCCAGGGAGCTAGGGGGAGGGACTTCCTCTCTGATGGACTTACATGGCACCTTGGCTTGGGAACTGGTCTGTCCCTGTGTGGGGATGCAGCTGAACCTTCCCTGGTTTTCACACATGCAGGTCGAGACCTGGCTAAGTGCGCAGGCTGTGCATGTTCACCTCTTGGCCTTCTTTTTCTCCTTGGCCAGGTATAGCCATTACTTTAGTCACCCTGGCCTGATCATCATTCTTAGTCATTGCCCCTGCCTCTGTCAGGTCTTGCCCTAGACTAACTTCTGGCTGATGTCTGACTGACAGCTCTCAGTTTGGTTAGCTTGCTGTCTGTCTTCCTTCAGCTTTTGGCTGCTACCTATTGGACTGGACAGGGCTGAGGGCAGTGGCTAGTGGGGCAGGACCAAGAGTGTCCCCCAGGTTGACCCTGCTCTCCCCCTTGCCTTGGAGGTCTTGTTTCCTGGGAAACTTTAGGAATTCATAGCTGTAGAGAGAATTACTTGGGGCTGGCCAGGACGCTGGATGAGGGACAGGAGCCACAGCAGGGAGTTCCCCAAAAGGTTAGTGCAGGGGCAGTTAGCAGGAGGTGTGAGGTGCCAAGACAAGGCCACATGCTTCCATTGAAACTGGGTCTGCTGGTGCAGAGGTCTTGCTTGTGCCAGTGACTGCCTCTGTGGGTCCCTGTGTGGGTTAGTTTACCTACAGAGACTTCTCTGTGATGTTAGAAAATAAGATAAAGGGACCTGAAAGGGCTGGAGGCTCATTTGGGGTCTTTGCTGCAGCTCTTGGTGGTTTGTTGGCCACTCCTGGCAGTGGAAGAAGTTCTTAGTATTCCCTCATCTACCCTATATGTGCAAAGGATGCCAGCACAGACCAGCTTGGTGAGCCATGGGCCATGGAGAGAGCTTATGGCTATAGGTGATCTTGTTGGGATCATCTAGAAAAAAGATGTTGCTTTTTTTCACAATTATAAACATTCATACATAGCCTATTTTACATAAATAGAGGTTTACATTAATTTATTAGTTTATCTTTTTATTTTTGAGTCAGGGTCTCCCTCTGTTGTGCAGGCTGGAGTGAAGAGGCATGATCACAGCTCACCACAACCTTGACCTCCCACCTCAGCCTCCTGAGTAGCTGGGACTATAGGCACATACCACCATGCCTTGCCAATGTCTTTGATTTGTGTGTGTGTGTGTGTGTGTGTGTGTGTGTGTGTGTGTGTGTAGATGAGGTCTTGCTGTGTTGTCCAGGCTGGTCTCAAAAATTTCTGAACTCAAGGGATCTTTCTGCCTCACCTCCCAAAATGTTGGGATTACAGGCATGAGTGAGCCACCATGCCCAGCCAAATTTTACTTTTAATACAAACTTAAAAATATACATATTAAAAAAAAATTTTTTTTTTGAGTTGGAGTCTCACTCTGTCACCCAGGCTGGAGTACAGTGGCAACTCACTGCCACCCCAGCGTTGACTTGCTAGGCTCCGGCGATTCTTTGCCTCAGCCTTCCAAGTAGACAGAACTACAGGTACACACTACCACGCCTGGCTAATTTTTTTTTTTTTTTTAATTGTAGAGGTGAGGTCTTGCCAAGTTTCCCGGGCTGGTGTTGAACCTGCAGGCTCAGGCAATTCACTTGCCTCGGCCTCCCAAAGTGCTGGATTACAGGCTGAGCCACTGAGCCTGGCCATTTTTTAATTTAACAATATGTTTGAAGATCTTTGTAGATCAGTATATATAACTTTACCTCATTCTTTTATTTATTTTTTATTTATCTTTTGAGTTGGAGTCTCACTCGGTAGCCCAGACTGGAGCACAGTGGCATACTCACAGCCACCCCAGCGTTGACCTGTTGGGTTCCGGCAATCCTTCTGCCTCAGCCTTCCAAGTAGCTGGAACTACAGGTGTGCGCTACCACACCTGGCTAATTTTTTGATTTATTGCAGAGACGAGGTCTTACCAAGTTGCTTGGGCTGGTCTTGAACCCATGGACTCAGACAATCCACTCATCTGGGCCTCCCAAAGTGCTGGGATTACAGGCTGAGCCACTGAGCCTGGCTTACCTCATTTGAAAAAAAATCTTTGGCCATTGCTTTGTTAAACTCCGGTGTGTCTTTGTGGCTCTTTGAGCTATTGCCACCATGTTTCCTAGCCTTGGCCCCCTCCCCTACCTTGGGGTAGGTGAATCTCTCCTCTCTTTAATTTACTTTCTAAACTATGTTTTTAAATCTAACTTCTGTGCAATTCTTTAATTCTTTGCGTCTTTCACATGGCACCAGATCACACACACACCCATCAGGCCTGACCTAACATTTTGGGGGCCCTGCTGGGATTTTTAACCTAACATTTTCTATGTAGGTGGGATTGTGCCAAATAAGAAATTAAAAGTTTAAGCCGGGCTTGGTGGCTCAACCTGTAATCCCGCACTTTGGGAGGCTGAGGTGAGTGGATGGCCTGAGCCCGCGGGTTCGAGACCCATCTGGGCAACTTGGCGAGACCTCATCTCTACAATAAATCAAAAAATTAGCTGGGCGTGGTAGTGTGCACCTGTAGTTCCAGCTACTTGAGGCGGAAGGATCGCCGGAGCCCAGCAGGTTGAGGCTGTGGTGGCCAGGAGCGTGCCACTGCACTCCAGTCTGGCTCACGGAGTGAGACTCCAACTCAAAAAAAAGAAAAAAGAAATTAAAAGTTTTAAAAAAATAAAAAATAAAAAACCTTCATAAACATTTTTCAAACCTGTAGTCTGGAATGGGGCATTTTCCCACAGAGCATTCACTGGCTCCTTTAGTGGGAGATGGTATTTAGAGACCAAGATCTTGGTGGTAGGTGTATTTATTGCTAGCTGTTAGTATGTACTAGATCCTTTTGGTCTAGCCGAGAGAGAGAGAGAGAGAATATGTATGTATGCATCTGTCTCTGTGCCTGTTTCTGTGTGTGTATGTCTGTGCTTGTATACATTTATACTCTTTTTTTTTTTTTTTTTTTTAGTTCCAGCCCAGCATTATAGGGTCTTGCTTGCTTTCCCTGTTACATATTTCTCCCTTTTTCTACAATGAGAACCCTGGCTCCTAACAGCATCAGGAGATTTTACTCATTTGTTGAACCCTGCAGTGCACACAGAGTAGCTTCAAAGGTGCTACACCATACCACTACCAATAGCAAACTACTAAGTAGAGTTTACAGTTTTTTTTTTTTGTCAACTCTTTTCCTTTAGACTGATGGTACATACTTAGAGTATTGGGTTCCAAAGCTACTTGGATTATTTCTCTTCTTCCATGTGTTTTTTACACAGATTCAAAACTGTGTTGATGTGGAACCACCTTTATTAAGTAAAATATTGAGAGTGATATTTACTATAATGTTAGTATTATAACAAGCTTCTGTTTCATCATACTGATCTCAGGAACAATGTCTCAGGATATTGTATCCTCCTATTGTGCACCCCATCTGGAGGCACCTGCTGTCAGCTTGTCCCAGAAATGACAATGTTTACTTTGGGCACTTGGTCAAGTGGTATCTCAGTTTTGAATAGGCTGTATTATTTCCTGGATAAACTTTGAAAATCACTTTTAGGAGTAGGTATACAGTTTTAACATGTCAACTCTCATTAGTATAGGCCGGGTGCAATGTCTCATGCCTGTAATCCCAGCACTTTTGGAGGCTAGGACGAGAGGATTGCTTGAGTCAAGGAGTTCGAGACCAGCATGAGCAACATAGTGAAACCCTGTCTCTACAAAATAAAAATATTAGCTAGACATGGTGGTACGTCCCTAAGAGTCCCAGCTTTTCTGGAGGCTATGGTGGAAGGATCACCTGAACCTGGAATGTCAAGACTGTCATGAGCCTTGATTGTACCACTGCACTCCAGCCTGGGCTACAGAGTGAGACTCAGTATATATTGCTATGTGCTTAAAATATTTTCTCCATTATTTCTGTTCTGTAGTATGAAGAGAATTATGTATGTTGAGGAAATGGTTACTTAGCATCAGTAAAAAGAAAGGCCAAGTAAAACTTATAACAACTACATTCTTTAAATTTTAGCATTGGTAAATGCTATTTGTTGATTCTTTGTTAACCTTAAAAATCTTCTGATGGGACTGTATTAGAAATTACTTTGTAATACTAACTGCAGTGTATATCCTGGATTGAATTCTGGAACAGAAAAAGTACATCAATGGAACAGAAATGTATAAAAGTTAGCTGGGCATGGTGGTGCATGCCCGTAGTCCCAGCTATTTGGGAAGCTGAGGCGGAAGGATCATCTGATCTCAGGAGGTTGAGGCTGCTGTGAGTTGTGATCGTCCTCATCGTGCCACTGCACTCCAGCCTGAATCCTGGGTAACAGAGTGAGACTCAGACTTAAAAAAAAAAAAGTACCAGCGTCCAGTGTTGGGTTCTTAATTGTGGTAGTACAAGGTGTTGTTAACAGTTGGGGACACTGGTCAGGGGTATGTGGAAACTTTTCTGTGAATCTAAAATTATTCAAGAATAAAAAATTTTATTTAAAAATTATTTTGTGGAAATAATTGAATATTTTTTTAAAAAAATTTCATTATTGAAAGTCCTGAGACTTGCTTGACCTACTTCTATCAAAACTCATGGCAAATCACTTTTTTTTTTGGTTTCAGTTTCTTCCTAAAGATAAAAAATGAAGGGCTTAGATCTCCAGGGGTTATTTGGGGCCAAGTTGTGACATTCTGTGAGCTTGTTGGTTTGCTTAATAGGCTTTCAACTCCACCATTCATCACCATTTGTATTTCCAGTTCATTCCTTGGCTTTGGGTGTGGGGTGAGGGACCAAGGGAGCTGTCTGAACCAGGGGCTGAGCGTGGCCCAGGAGTGTGGGTGTAGTTGTGTACATTCTTTATCCAGCTGCCCCTGGGGCGAGGGTGATCAGTGAGACAGGTGGTAGGTCTGTTTAGAGATTAGAATGCAGAGGCCCACAGAAGATAATTAACTTGTCTGGTGGCGTCACTTGGCTTTTAAGTAGAATCAGGAACAGGAAACTCAGGACTGCTGTCTTGAGCCATATGCTTTGTCTCCTGCACCATGATTCCAAAATGAGATGAGAGAACTGTGACTGGGGAGCTAAGTGGAGGGCCACCATCTGGTGCCTCCTGCCTAAGGACTAGCACCTTTTGACTGGGTCCAGGCTCTGTAATGCTCACACTTCCAGCTCCCAGCATCTTGTGTGGACACTGATGCTGTGATAGCTCTTTGGACCTGGGTGACCTGTTCTGACCAGCTAGTGGCCTCCTCCTGTGAGCTCACCACACTGATTGTAGTCAAAGCTACATGTGTGCTTCCAGAAGCTTGGGAGGCTTATTAATACTCTTACCTTAGTGTCACCTCCTTGTGTATGGACCTTGTAAATTTTGAACCATGTGAATGTATTACCTTTTAAACAACATTCATGAAAGTAAAAGATCAGAAAAAGGTATTTTAAAAGAAGGCATTTCCACCGGGCTCGGTGGCTCAGCCTGTAATCCCGTGCTTTGGGAGGCTGAAGTGAGTGAATTGCCTGAGCCCGTGGGTTCGAGACCCACTTGGGCAACTTGGCAAGACCTCATCTCTACAATAAATCAGAAAAATTAGCCAGGCATGGTAGTGTCGCGCCTGTAGTTCTAGCTACTTGGTTAGAACTTGGCGGAAGGATCGCCGGAGCTCAGTAGGTCGAGGCTGCGGTGACCGGGAGCGTGCCACTGCACTCCAGTCTGGATGACAGAGTGAGATTTCAACTCAAAAAAAAAAAAAAAAAAAGAAGAAGGCATTTCATATAACTAAATGTACAACTGATAGTAACAGAAAAAAAAATTGCCCTAAAATTATTAGAACACACACAAAACGTTAAGAGATTCTAACTAAATGCTGTTTCATGTTTCTACTTTATAATTGCAGCATGTGATGTGATGCGTTTTTATAGGAAGCAGTGCTCATATTAACCTTGTTTTTCAGATGAAGAAACACAGTTTAGGAGGATAAGTCACACGTCCTGCCATTGATGGAGCTGGTGTTTGAAACCTGGACATCCTGGAGCTTGAGCTCTGATATTGTATGCCTTCATCAGTAGATACTTCCTTATCCTCAGCTCCTGTTCCCTCTTCCCCTTCTCTTCTTTCTCCTTCTGCCTTTTCAACTTGAACCACCCCACCTTGCTTTTTTGTCTTCTTCCCATAGCCTCAGACACTGATGCCACAGCCATATTTCTCAGGCTCACCTGCTCAAGCTGAACATCTGTCCTTCCCCAGTCTTCTGCATTTGTAGCCTTGGTTCATAGCTGCTGTTGTCATAGTCCCCATCACACCCCTTGCCTGCCCCCATTTCTGAGCAGCAGGCACTCTGCCAAGCCCTTTGCGGGCAGTAGCTTCGTTAACCCTAATATTGCGCAACAGAATTCTAGAATGTTTTCATTTTGTAGAACTGAGACTAAATTCCCATTGAACAATTACTGAATTCCCTTTTCAGCCCTCCCCCCAACCCTTGGCATCTGCCATTCTCCTTCCTGTTTCTAAGAGTATGACAACTTTAGACACCTCATATAAAGGGAATCATGCAGTATTTGTCTTTTTGTGTCTGGCTTATTTCACTTACTTCCTCAGGGTTCATCCATATTGTAGCATGTCAGAATTTTTTAGGGCAAATAATATTGCATTGTATGCATATACCACATTCTGTTCATCCTTTCACCCATCGGTGGAGGTTTGGGTTGCTTCTACCTCCTGGTTGTTGTGAATAGTGCTGCTGTGAACATGGGTATGCAAATGTAAAAATCTCTTGGAGACCTTGCTTTCATTTCTTTTGGGTATACACACCCAAAAGTGAAATTGCTGGGTTGTATGGAATTTATGTTTATTTTTTTTAGGAACCTTCACACTATTTCATAGTGACTGCACCGTTTTACATTCCTAACAACAGTGCACAAGAGTTCCAATTTCTCCATCCTCATAACACTTGTTATTTTATGTTTTTTTTTTTATAATGGCCATCCTCATACCCATTAGTGTCATATTGTGGTTTTGACTTGCATTTCCTTGATTATTGAGGGTTTGTTTTTTGGGTTTTTTTTGAGTTGGAGTCTCACTCTGTTGCCCAGGCTGGAGTGCAATTACATGATCATGGCTCACTGCAGCTTCAAACTCCTGGGCTCAGGTGATCCTTCTGCCTCAGCCTCCCAAGTAGCCAAGACTACAGGCATGCACCACCACGCTCAGCTAATTTTTCTATTGTTTATTGAGACAAAGTCTTGCTATTTTGCCTAGGTGAACTTCTGGGTTCCAGTGATCATCTTGCCTCGGCCTCCCAAAACACTGGGTTTACAGGTGTGAGCCATTGCGCCTAGCCGAGGTTCATTTTCTTTTAATGTGGAGTTCAAATATTCTAGCACCATTTGTTGAAAGGTTATCCTTTGCACCTTTGTCAAAAATCTATTGGCTGGGCTTGGTGGCTCAGTCTGTAATCCCAGCACTTTGGGAGGCTGACACGAGTGGTTTGCCTGAGCCCACGGGTTTGAGACCCACCCGGGCAACTTGGCAAGACCTTGTCTCTACACTAATTAAAAAATTAGCCGGGCATGGTAGCGCACGCCTGTAGCTCCAGCTACTTGGAAGGCTGAGGCAGAAGGATTGCTGGAGCCCAGCAGGTCGAGGCTGCGGTGGCTGGAAGTGTGCCACTGCACTCCAGTCTGGGTGACAGAGTGAGACTCCAACTCAAAAAAAAAAATCTATTGACCACATTTTGTGGGTCTGTTTCTGGGATCTGTATTCTGTTCAGTTGATCTATGTATTTTTACTAAGCTTTTGATCAAAGAAGTTTTTAATTTTGAAGAAGTCCAGTTTATCAGTTTTTTCTTTTATGGTTATGCTTTCTTTTTTTTTTGGTCTAAGAAATCTTTGCCCACACCAAGGTTGTGAAGATCTTCTGCCTCCCTGCTAGAATCTGAGCTCTGTGAGGGCAGATGCCTTGTTTCTCACCCTGCGTGGCTCACCATGTTCACCACAGCACCCGGCCCCTAGGAGGTACATGCTGTGTTCATGGAAGGAGTAAATGGGTTTGTCTTAAGAATCTATAGTAATGTATTCTATGCACCTTATACAGTGCTTGGCATATGCAAAGTGAGCATTCATGACTCTGATTTTGCTACAGCTGTTGTTCTCTTGAGAGGAATTAGCTGTGCTATCCTGTGGCTATGATCAAAATGTGGTGTGAGTGTTGGATGAAACTGCTGGTTGATGTTACATCAGGTGTGAGGTAACTCTTACTCCAGTTCCGCCCTACCTGTCTGTCCTAGTCTTTTTTGTTTGTTTGTTTTGTTTTGTTTTGTTTTTATGAGTTGGAGTCTCACTCTGTCGCCCAGACTGGAGTGCAGTGGCCGCTCCCGGCCACCGCAGCCTCGACCTGCTGGGCTCCGGCGATCCTTCCGCCTCAGCCTTCCAAGTAGCCGGAATTACAGGCATGCGCTACCACGCCCGACTGATTTTGTGATTTTATTGTTGAAATGAGGTCTCGCTGCCCAGGCGGGTCTCAAACCCGCAGGCTCAGGCAATCCACTCACCTCAGCCTCCCAAAGGCGCGGGATTACAGGCTGAGCCACCAAGCCCGGCTTTTTTTTTTTTTTTTTTTTGAGTTGGAGTCTCACTCTGTCACCCAGACTGGAGTGCAGTGGCCGCTCCCGGCCTCCGCAGCCTCGACCTGCTGGGCTCCGGCGATCCTTCCGCCTCAGCCTTCCCAGTAGCCGGAATTACAGGTGCGCGCTACCACGCCTGGCTGATTTTTTGTTTTATTGTAGAGATGAGGTCTCGCCGCCCAGGCAGGTCTCGAACCCGCGGGCTCAGGCAATCCACTCACCTCAGCCTCCCAAAGGCATGGGATTACAAGCTGAGTCACCGAGCCCAGCTTGTCCTAGTCTTATACCCACAGAATATAGGCTACCCTCACTACCCAGATAAAATGTAGACTGATTGGAGCTGGGCGCAGTTGCTCGTGAGTGTAATCTCAGTGTTTTGGGAGGCTGAGGCGGGAGGATTGCTTGAGTCCAGGAGTTTGAGAGCAACCTGACAAACATAGTGAGACCCTATCGCTACAAAAACAAATTTTTTTTTTTTTTTTGTGAGTTGGAGTCTCACTCTGTCGCCCAGACTGGAGTGCATTGGCCGCTCCCAGCCACCACAGCCTCGATCTGCTGGGCTCTGGCGATCCTTCAGCCTTAGCCTTCCAAGTAGCTGGAACTACAGGCACGTGCTACCACACCCGGCTAATTTTTGATTTATTGTGGAGATGAGGTCTCACCAAGTTGCCCAAGTGGGTCTCGAACCCGCGGGCTCAGGCAATCCACTCACCTCAGCCTCCCAAGGCAAAGATTACAGGCTGAGCCACCCAGCCTGGCTAAAATTTTTTTTTAATTAACTGGGTGTGGTGTTTCATACCTGTCGTCCCAACTACTTGGGAAGCTGAGGCAAGAGGATCACTTGAACCCAGGATTTCGAGACTGCAGTGAGTTATGACTGCACCACTGTACTCCAGCTTGGATGACAGAGTGAGACCCTGATTCTAAAAAGAAAACAAATTAGACCAGGCACAGTGACTCAAGCCTGTAATGCCAGCACTTTGGGAGGCCAAGGCTAGAGGATTGCCTGAGCCCAGGGGTTCGAGACCAGCCTGAGTAACTTGGCAAGACCTCGGCTCTACAATAAATTAAAAAAATATTAGCCGGGCATGGTAGCGTGTGCCTATAGTTCCAGCTACTTGGAAGGCTGAGGCAGAAAAATCGCCTGAGCCCAGTAGGTTGAGGGTGCGGTGGCCGTGAGCATGCTGCTGCACTTCAGCCTGGGCAACAGAGTGAGACTCCCAACTCAAAAAAAAAGAAAAAGAAAGCAAATTATATACTATATATATACAGTCTGATTGCAGGTTGCTATTTTCTTGAAAGTGTCATTCATTTAATAGATATGCTTGGTGAACCTGCCTCTCCTTTCGTCTTTCATCTTCTGCAGTCACATCCTTTTTCTTAGAACCTTCCTTTGAGGGTGCTTATTTTAAGCAGGACTTTCTTTCCCAAACTACTGCCTGGAAAACCACAAGGCAGAGCAGCTGAGCCAGTATCCTGGCTGGAAAGTATCTGTGGATAGATGGTAGCAGGTGATGGTCACTTGATCTCCTGGATGTAGAAAATGCTTGTTATTTATGAGAAATAAAGGCTGAAGTTTGGGCCTTGTCACTTTGTTCTGGTGTGCTGTTCTCTAGTGTCAGCCTTATGATTCCCTTGGCCTATAGAAGAAAGTGGCTGGCACTCTTGCTCTCAGCAGCCTTACTCTCTGTGTACTGTCACAGCAGAGCTGGCCACCTGCCTGTTGGCAGGCCTCCAAGTGATGAGGAGTGGGAAGCTCCTTGGTCCTCCTAGAGGAGTGACTGAGGTTGGAACGGTCACTCAGATTCCACCCACCCCAGGGCTACTTGGAGATAGACACGTGGTTGTGTGTCTAAGGAGCTACTGTTTAGAGAGAGCCATATCCAAGAAGTTGCAGATGTATTTCAAAACCGAAACAGGAGTGTTTGCATGTTTAAAATATTTTGGAACATTTCTGACTCTGTGCTAAACCAGCACCTTTGAGACCCCCTGGTCCTTGTACAGACTGCCTCCACAAAGGTGCTATGTTTTTTAAGTCTCCTGGCTTCCTTCTCAGCAGAGAAAATGGTTCAGAAATGGAAAGTTTAGACCTGGCCCTCTGAGGAGGAGTCAGAATGCACAGCATTCTGGCCAGGGGTACTCTGCTGTCTTCAGGGATGGGAATTTGGGTGACAGAGTCCAGAACCTGGTGTCTAAAGCCTGGCTTCTTGTGCCCATTCTATTGCTACCAACTTGAAGTAGGACACTGAACAGGTGGGTCAGCCCTTCTGGGGAATGAGATGGCTGGACTAGATGGGTATTTCTCTAACATAGAACAGCCTCAGGCCTTCTTTCACATTTTGCTAATGAAATTTCCAGTCCTTTCTTCTTTTTTTTGAGTTGGAGTCTCACTCTGTCTCCCAGACTGACATGCAGTGGCCGCTCCTGGTCACCGCAGCCTCGACCTGCTGGGCTCTGGCGATCCTTCCGCCTCAGCCTTCCAAGTAGGTGGAACTACAGGCGCGTGCTACCACACCCAGCTAATTTTTTGATTTATTGTAGAGAAAAAGGTCTCTAGGATCTTTTCCAAGCTTATCTCCCTACATGGTTCCAGGAAGCTGCAGAGGCAGGGAGGTTACAGGCAAGTCTGCTGGTGCTGTGGAGAAGTGGCAGTGACTGGAAAGGGGCCAGAAGGGCTGCCAGGACTGGTAAGCCAGGGAACCCAAGAACATGGCTAGAGGTAGTCCTTGGCCCTCATGAAAGGGCAAATGGCATTTAGAACACTCTATAGAGAAGGCAGGGCTCTTGTAATATGATACAGTTTATTCAAGAATGGTTTCCCATACAATTTCGAATGCTTGGTCATGCTTCACCTCACTTTCTATTTCTGCCCTTTCAGGTTCATTCTTTGTGCTGCTGTGGATTGGTGTTCCGATGATATGCTCCTCCATTGCCTACGATGTCTCTTCCTGGAACCATAGTGCACACCCCATGAATCCGTCTGGTCCTGCAGTCCCTCTGGGGTCCACTGAGTAGCGTGCTCTTACCAGAGCATTCATCTCACCTTTCCTGCTGGCTGGCACTGGCTCAGGATGGGCTTTTGTCAGAGGCCTGCCCTTGTGGCCCCTGGTAGTTCAAATGCTGCCCATCAGGGTGTTCATGGCCCTTATTCTCTACTCTCTTGCCCCAGGACAGAGGTAACCCCTCTTTTCAGAAGACTCTTAACAAGATACTCTTTTGTATTTTAGTTATTTGTGTTATCAACGGTGGTCTCTGTCACCTCTTGAGGGCACCCAGCATCCACAGGAGCCAGTCTCCTAGAGCTGGTCACTTGTATGTGGTCACTTGCACGGTGGCCCAGCCAGCCCTTGTTTTTAGTTTTAGTCTACTCTGGTGATTTTGTTTTTAGTTTACTCTGGTGCTAGTTTGAAGTGTAATGCTGGACAAATCTCCCATTCCCAAGTAGTGCCTTGTAGAAGGGGTGGAATGAGGACCTGCAGGAAAGCCCCACTTGGCAGCAGCTGCTAGCTCTTTCCAAAGCAGAATGTCCGAGCAGTGGATGCTGCACTGCCCAACTATGAGCAAGCTCTGAGAGACGCTGGGACCTCCTGCCCTGTGTGCTTTAGCAGAGAATGGGTGGCCACTGCCCCAGGTGTGGAGAGCTGTGTCTGAGGGGTCTCAGACTACCTAAGAGGAGACCCATCCTGGTGGGCTGTGATTAGTGGGAGGAGGTAGACTAGAATTGCTTTTGCATCTCTTTGCTGACTTTTTTTATTTTCTTAGCAGTGTGACTGTAGATATGTGTGCTTTGCTAGTAGTCTGCCTTTGTGGGAAAATGTTGAGGAGAAATCAATTTCAAACAATATAGGCAGCATACTAAGTCTCACACAGTAATCTGAGACATCTCAGTTTACATAATTTAAAACGAGCCAAGGCTTGCTGACAAAGAAGGAATTGAATCTAGAGAAGGAGTCTGTATTGCAGAGACACCTGAATTTCTACAAGGCGTGACTCCTTCAATTCCCAAGCACTGCTGCTAAAGCAACACCTCTCCGACTGTGCCCAAGGATCTCTGAGGGGTCCAGGGGCTCTGTGAGGTCCAAACTGTTTTCCTAATAGTACCAAGATGTTATTTGCCTCTTCCCCTCATTCTCTTACAAGTGTACAGTGGCATTTCCAGAGACTACTTTGGCATGTGGTGACATCATTGCACTGACAGATAATGGGATGTGTGCTTGGGATTCTCCCTCTTAATTTTTTTTTTAACCAGACGAGGTCTCACCCTGTTGCCCAAGCTGCAATGCAGTGGAAGATCATAGTTCACTGCAGCCTCCAGCTCCTGGGCTCAAGCAATCCTCCTGCCTTAGCTTCCTGAGTAGCTGGGACAGGCACGTGCCACCATACCTGGCTTTTTTAAAAAATGGGGATGTGGGTTCCAAGTAAGGATTAATTATGCTATTTAAAAAAAAATTTATTGGGCAATCCCTTTGGGTCCCCTCCCACTGTGGGAGCTTTTCTGTTCTCTCAATAAATCCTGCTTTCAAAAAATTTTTAAAAAATGTATTATAGAGATGAGGGGTACAAGTAAGGATTAACTGCACAAATAGGCTGAATGCAGGTGAAGTCTGGGCCTCCAGCTGGCCCTTACTTCCTCTGGTTTGGGACCGCGTTCCCTTTGTATTTTTTTTTTTTTAAGTTGGGGTCTTACTCTTGTCCAGGCTAGGGTGCAATAGGTGGCATGATCATGTCTTACTGTAGGTGGTGTGTGCCTACCCCAGCTACTTGGGAGGCTGAGGTAAAAGGATCACCTGAACCCAAGAGGTTGAGGCTGTGGTAATTGTGAGCCATAATTGTGCCACTGAACTATAGACTGGGTGGCCGAGTGCAACCCTGACACAAACACACACACACACACACACACACACACACACACACACTCGCATGCACACACACAACATACAATTTGCCATTTGTAAGTGTATAATTTAGTGGCATTGAGTATGTTCAGAGTGTTTTGCAACCAGCCCACTACCTATTTTCAGAACTTTTTTGTCATCCCAAACAGAAACTTTATATTATTAAACAATAATTCCCCATCCTGTCCTTCCTCTGAGTCCTTGGCAACTATTAATTTACTCTCTGTCTGTGTAGATTTGCTTATTCTGAACATTTCATACAAAAGAAATGATACAATATGTGGTTCTGACTTATTTCACTTAGCATGGTGTTTTCACGGTTAATCCATGCTGTAGCATGTGTAAGTATTTCATTTCTTTTTTAAATTGTAGTATAAAGTACATAATTAACTCAGTGGCATTAAGTACATTCAGAATGTGCAACCAGTACCATTACCCATTTCCAGAACTTGTTGATCATTTCAAATAGAAACTCTGTACCCATTAGGCAATAACTCCCCATTCCCCTCGCCCTCAGCCCTGGCATCCACCATTCTGCTTTCCATCTTTATGAGTTTGACTACTCTAAGTCCCTTACATAAATAGAATCATATACTATTTTCCCCTTTTGTGTCTGGCTTCTTTTGTTTGGCATAATGTTGTCCATGTTCATGTTGTAGCATGGTTCAGAATTTTCTTCCTTTTTTTGGTCAATCACTTTCACTTTTGAAGGGACATAATACACCATTACTTGGTTGCCCATAGAGTAGCATACGCCTGTTCCTTTTTGTGGCTAAATAATATTCCTTTGTATAGATATACCACATTTTGTTTATCCATCTATTCTGGCCATTTGGGTTGTTTCTGCCTCTTGGCTGTTGTAAATAATGCTGCTGTGACCTCTGGTGTACAAGTATGTAAGGTCCTGCTTTAAGTTCTCTTGGGTATACCCCTATGAGTAAAATTGTGAGGCATATGATAATTTGTATGACTAGGCACTTGGGCTTCTTGCATCTAAAAAATTTCTCAGTTTCTGATACAGTAAATATTGATATAAATAACCCACACAAGCAAAGGCTCTTTGTGGTCTTTAGTGATTTTACATGTGTAAAGGGGTCTTGGGAAGAAGTCTGAGAACTGCTGTTGAGGGCACAGATCATTTAATAAAGCATCAACCATCCATGGGCTGGGGAGAGCTGGCCTGCCTCTCCCATGTTACAGCAAGGAGACAGGTATCACCGGAAGGCCTGGGATAGAGCCTTGCAAAGCCAGCAGTGGGAAGAAGAAGTGACTGTTTCTGAGCAACTTTGTACATGGCAGAAATTATGCTGGCTGTTTTACAGAGTTACTGGGGAGGATCCTGAGAAAGAAAGGAAGTGTTGATATACGGGCTAAAGCAAGGCCAGCTCGACCTGTCAGAGTCACCATTTGGCATGGTGTGCCCAGTATAACAAGCTCTGTCAGTCCTAGAGTTGATTTGCTTTATTCACCACCACAGCCTCATCACCTGTAGAGTTGTCTGGTACAAAGTAAGTGCAGGTGTTAATGAGTGACCCACATCTTCAATTGCTTCCAGAACAGCCCTTGCATTACCAGCAGATCGGGAAGGAGAGAACTTCCGTGTTGGAGTACTGTTGACGCTTTGCCGTGTGCTAGCAGAATATGGGAGGTACTTGAGCAGTGCCATTCATAGGCATTTAGCAAGTGCCTCCCTGTGTGGGGTAGGGATAAAAATATGCCCCTAGGCATATGCTCTAGAAGGGGTTTGGCAAACTACACTCTAGCTGGCTGCTTGTTTTAATTTTTTTCCTAAAAATACCATGCCAATGTATTCACATTTTTTTTTTTTTTTGAGTTGGAGTCTCACTCTGTCACCCAGACTGGAGTGCAGTGGCCGCTCCCAGCCATCGCAGCCTCGACCTGCTGGGCTTCAGCGATCCTTCCACCTCAGCCTTCCAAGTAGCTGGAACTACAGGCACGTGCTACCAGCTTGGCTGATTTTTTTTTTATTTATTAATTGTAGAGATGAGGTCTCACCAAGTTGCCCAGGTGGGTCTCGAACCTGCGGGCTCACGCAATCCACTCACCTCGGCCTCCCAAAGTGCTGGGATTACAGGCTGAGCCACCAAGCCCGGCCTGTATTCACATATTATCTGTGACTGCTTGGACTCTATAACAGCAGGACTGAGGAGGTGTGACAGAGACAGTGTGGCTTGCACAGCTGGAAACACCATCTGGCCCTTGAAGAAAAAGCATGCTGATCTTGCTTGAGGTGCAGAGAAAGGATTAGAGGGGAGCTGCTCAGCAAAAAAGGCAGACCCAGTAAGGGGAGTTTGAGGAAAGGGTTCCTGGAAGAAAGGTGTGTTTTTTTTAGAAACAATATACTGTATTTTTGTTGGAGATTTTAAAAAGATAAAATCATTTAAACAGCTGCCCTATTGATAATGCATTTTTCTCAAAATCTTATTTCATATTTATTTATCCCTCTTTTAATTTATATTTTAAAATTGTGGGGTACAATTCAGGGTTAGGTATACAATATTCATTATGCAGGTACCCTTATTGATGAGGTGTGCCCCCCCTTCCCCAGGCAGTTATCAACTACTGTCAGTCCCACTCCCACCCCCGCCACCCCCCCACCCCCACAGTTTCTCACTACTTTCAATTGAAAGGTGTGGTTTTTTTTGTTTTTTGTTTTGAGTTGGAGTCTCACTCTGTCGCCCAGACTGGTGGAGTGCAGTGGCTGCTCCCGGCCACCGCAGCCTCGACCTGCTGGGCTCTGGTGATCCTTACGCCTCAGCCTTCCGAGTAGCTGGAATTACAGGCATGCGCTACCATGCCCGGCTGATTTTTTGATTTATGTAGAGATGAGGTCTCGCCAAGTTGCCCATGTGGGTCTCGAACCCGCGGGCTCAGGCAATCCACTCATCTCAGCCTCCCAAAGCGCGGGATTACAGGCTGAGCCACCGAACCTGGCTGAAAGGTGTGTTTTATTTATTTATTTATTTATTTTTTGAGTTGGAGTCTCACTCCAGGAGCAGGAGTTGGCTGCTCCTGGCCACCGCAGCCTTGACCTGCTGGGCTCCGGCAATCCTTCCGCCTCAGCCTTCCAAGTAGCCGGAATTACAGGCAAAAAGGTGTGTTTTAAAACCTAGGAAATGGGGATGCCATGGTCTAAGGCCCAGCAGCGGATAGCCCAGATGTGTTCAGAATGCAGCAAGATAGAGACATTCTGCTGATAGCTTTTGTTGTTCTTTTCTTTTCTTTTTTTTTGAGGTGGAGTCTCACTTTGTCACCCAGGCTTCGACCTGCTGGGCTCTGGCGATCCTTCTACCTCAGTCTTCCAAGTAACTGAAACTACAGGCACGCACTACCATGCCCAGCTAATTTTTTTTTTTTTTTTTTTTGTAGAGACGCGGTCTCGCCAAGTTTCCTGGGCTGGTCTCGAATCTGCGAGCTCAGGCAATCCATTCTCCTTGGCCTCCCAAAGTGCTGGGATTACAGACTGAGCCACCAAGCCCGACCTGTTCTTCTTTTGATAGCTGTTTTTTAGAAAATCTGCTGCTTGGGAGACTGAAGAGGGGAGGATCAGTTGAGGCCAGGACTTTGAGACCAACCTGGGCAAGATTAGCACGGCCCTATCTCTAAAAAAAAAAAAAAATTATGTGGGCACGGTGGCATGCCCCTATAGTACCAGCTATTCGGGAGGCTGAGGCAGGAGACTCACTTGAGCCTAGGAGTTGGAGTGAGCTGCAGTGAGCTATGATCATGGCCACTGTACTCCAGCCAGGGTGATAGAATGAGACTAAAAAAAAAATCTTTGAGGAGACTAGAAAGAAAAGGCCAGAAAGCTAGTATAGGGGTTGTTTCAACCAGATCTGTCTGGTTGAAAGGAGTAAGTATAGGAAGAAGTTAGAAAGAGTCCCGTTTCTTTGAATACAGGGAAAGCACAGCCATTTTTGGGATCCTGGGAGTGCAAAGTATGTTGCTACCTTTTCTGCAGTATCTCAGCCTCTGGTCTTGCTTCTTTCTGCCTCTGAGTGTGCAGACTTCAAGTGGCTGCCCCAAACTGGCTAGCCTAGACCTTCCTGCTCCCATTACCTTACAGACTTTCTGATTGGCCCAGCTTGGGGCAGGTGGCACTCATGGAGCTGCCAAGAGTCAGTTCTCAATGAAGGAGGCTTTTTGGGCCTCAGGAGCCTTTCCCTGATGTACATGGATTCGAGTGTGGAGAGATGAGACTTGGGGGTATTCTGTGAGTGCATTTGAGTGCCTGTTGTAGACAGTTAAGTGTGCTGTACTCTGCCCTGGGAACACAGGACTAAACAGTGTAGATGTGACCTGTGTCCTCAGGAAGCTTTGTTTCTGGAGGGTGAGTGAGTATAGCAATATATACAAATCCAGGAGTGATAAGTACAGATACTTAGAAGCAGACAAGACAAGGTGAGTGCAACACATTGTAAGTGGGGCTTTGTTTACCAGAGAAGACTTGGCTGACCCCAGACACCTGCTTTTGGAGGAGATATGGGTGTGGAGAAAGAAAACTATCCTACTCAACTATTTCTTACTCAGTTGTTTCCCAAAAGAATTTGAGGTACTGCGTTGACATTTTTCTAGGCCTAGTGTATGATCTGTGGGAAGAGATTTTAAGGGTTAATAGGATACAAGTTATGAATTTGCTTTGAATAACAACATGACTTTTTTAATGAGATGGACACTGTTAAAAATGTTCTGCTGGGCACAGTGGCATGTTTCTGTAGTTGGCAGTGGGCAGCAGGATCACTTGAGTCCAGAAGTTTAAGGCTGAAGTGCTATGACTATACCTGTGCATAGCTGCTACTGCACTTCAGCCTAGGCAACATAGTGAAACTCTGTCTCTAAGAAATAAAAAATGTTCTGTTGTTAAATTTTCAGTTAGGGAACAAACTCTTAATATAAAAGTTTGGAAAATTAGACATTTTTTTCTTTTTTTCTGCATTAGTCTTCATTTTTTAAAGTTTTATTTATTTATTTATTTATTTATTTTTTTGAGTTGGAGTCTCACTCTGTCGCCCATACTGGAGTGCAGTGGCTGCTCCTGGCCACCACAGCCTCGACCTGCTGGGCTCTGGCAATCTTTCCGCCTCAGCCTTCTAAGTAGCTGGAACTATAGGCGCGCGCTACCATGCCCGGCTAATTTTTTATTTATTGTAAAGACGAGGTCTCCAAGGTGCCCAGGTGGATCTCGAACCCGCGGGCTCAGGCAATCCACTCACCTCAGCCTCCCAAAGCGCTGGGATTACAGGCTGAGCCACCGAGCACAGCTTAGTTGTACTTATTTATAGGGTATATGTGATTTTTTGATGCATGCATGCAGTGTGTAATGATCAAATCAAGGTAGTTGGGATAGTTATTCTCAAGCATTTAAATTTTTATAACATTCCAATTTCACTCTTTTTTTTTGATGTACATAATAAATTATTGTTAACTGTAGTTGCTCTGTTATGTTACTGAACATAAGATCTTACTCCTTCTATCTATTTTTGTTCCCATTAACTATCCCCACTTTATTCTCCCCTCCCTACTACTCTTCCCAGCCACTAGTAGCCACTGTTCTGTTCTCTGTCTCTGTGAGTTCAGTTTTGTTTTATTTTTTTTTAGCTCCTTCATATAAGTAAGAACATGAGATTTGTGCACAGCTTATATTGTTTAGCATAGTGTTCTCCAGTCCTATCCATGTTGTTGCAAATGACAGGATTTCATTCTTTTTTTTTAATGACTGAATAATAAGAATTAGAAATTTGTAATATAAGATTGGAAGACCTAAGAATATCTTGGGAAGAATGTTTCAAGTGTTTCAGGTCCTTGATTTAGTGGTTAGTTGCAGCTTAGTTTTTTGTTTTTTGTTGTTTTTTTTGAGTTGGAGTCTCACTCTGTCGCCCAGACTGGAGTGCAGTGGCCGCTCCCGGCCACCGCAGCCTCGACCTGCTGGGCTCCGGCGATCCTTCCAAGTAGCCAGAATTACAGGCATGCGCTACCACGCCCGGCTGATTTTTTGATTTATTGTAGAGATGAGGTCTCGCTGCCCAGGCAGGTCTCAAACCTGCGGCGGGCTCAGGCAGTCCACTCACCTCAGCCTCCCAAAGCGCGGGATTACAGGCTGAGCCACCGAGCCCGGCTAGTTGCAGCTTAGTTAATGTAGACTTTAGGTCAGAAGGGACTATCCCAGTTGTTGATTCACTTATGAAATAATAGTTCTTCAGTGTCAGTCATGAGATAAGCTTCAGGTTTATATTGTGAAAAGGATCTGGCTCCCTCCCAGGAGGCAGGGAAAATCAAGCCTGTCTTTTCCAGAGGCAGAAGCTTAGGACTGTTCTTCAATTCCAGGCAGATATAGTCCTAGAAGTGCCTAGATTTTTAGTCTTGTGATCAGTATCTTTCCACCTCAAAATTGTTTCCTGCTTATATAAACTAAAGTCTGTTTCATGATAGTTTTTTTTTAACAGCCTTATTGAGGTATAATTGACTTCAAATAAATGATATATTTAAATTATAAAATTTGAGAAGTTTTGATAGATGTATAAATACATGAAACCATCACACAGTTAATATAAGGAGCATACCATATCATCACCCCAAATACTTTCTTTCACTCCCACCACCCCGTTTCTCACTTGCTTACTGTCATTATAACTGTGTGGGCAGTTTTTAGATTTTTATAAGAATGGAGTTAGACAGTAGGTATTCTTTTGAGTACATACTGGCTTCTTCATTCAGGATAATTATTTTGTGATTCATCCATGTGCTGAATGTATCAATAGTTCATTCCTTTTTGTTGCTGAGTATTATTCCATTGTAGTAGTTTATCCATTCACTTGTTGAGGTACATTGTTTGTTTCTAGCTTTTGGATATTACGAATAAAATTACTGTGGACAAGTCTTTATATGGATATATGCTTTCATTTCTGTTGGGTAAATATCTAGGAATGGATCAGACTAGTAGTTGTTCTCCTCCTTGTTTCTCCTTTTCCCTCCTCCCCCTCCCCTTCTCCTCCTCCTCCTCCTCCTTCTCCTCATTCTTTCTTCCTACTTGTCCCAGTTCCATTTTGTTGGAAGGACTGTGGTTTCTCCAGTGAATTGCCTTTGCACCTTTGTCATAAATTAGTTGTTCACATATGTATGGATCTGTCTCTGCACTCTCTATTCTGTTCCATTGATCTTGATGTCTGTTTTGACACTTACTTATACCATAGTGTCTTGATTCCTTTTCCTTTTATAATGAGTGCTGAAGTCAAACAATGTAAGTTCTCTAACTTTGTTTTTTCTTTTCAAAGTTGTTTGGGGGTATTCTGTTCTAAGTCCTTTGTTTTTCTTTATTTATTTTAGAGTCATTTTGTCAATTTCTACAAAAAATCCTGCTGGACTATTGATTGGGGTTACGTTGAAACTGTAGGTCATTGTGGGTAGAATCATTATCTTAATTTTGAGTTTGCTGATCTATGAACTCTGTACATCTCACCAAAGGTTTAGTTAGATCTTTAAAAAATTTCTTTTGGCAATATCTTAAAATTTTCAGTGTACAGCACTTCACACTTTTTGTTATATTTATTCCTAAATATTTTTGAACCTATTGTTAATGGTAATTTTTTAATATTTGAATTTCTGGTAGAGTTTGTATGTAATTGATAATAGTTCTTCCTTAAATATTTAGTGGAATTTTCCAGTGAAGCCATTTGTGCCTGGAGTTTTCTTTGTTTTAATTTTTTTTTCAATTTAATTAATTAATTTTAAAGATATGGGTTACAATTCAGGATTAGGTACACAAGTGATCATTGTACAGGTAAAGTTTGGGCCTTTCTTTGGTCCCTACTTTGCCTAGTTTGAGAGATCAGGTACGTTTACTGTTGTTGTGCCCCCCTCCACCCACCTTATTTGAAGATTTTTAACTAAAAATCCAGTTTTTTATAGTTATTCAGGTTATCAGTTTGAGTAAGTTTGTTTGGGTTTTTTTTTGAGTTGGAGTCTCACTCTGTCGCCCAGACTGGAGTGCAGTGGCCACTCCCGGCCACCGCAGCCTTGACCTGCTAGGCTCCGGTGATCCTTCCACCTCAGTCTTCCAAGTAGCTGGAACTACAGGCGTGCGCTACCACACCCAGCTAATTTTTGACTTATTGTAGAGATGAGGTCTCACCAAGTTGCCCAGGCAGGTCTCGAACCCACGGGCTCAGGCAGTCCACTCACCTCAGCCTCCCAAGGAGTGGGATTACAGGCTGAGCCACTGAGCCCGGCTAGTTTGAGTAAGTTTTGTACATTTCATCTTTGAAGGACTTTGTGTGTTTTATCTAAGTTTTCAAATTTATTGACAATGTTGTTTGCAAAAATTAACCTTTTTAATTTCTCTGAAATCCATAGTGATGACACCTCTCTTCTGACAGTGGTATTTTGTGTTCTTTACTTTTTTCCCAACCAGTCTAGCTATAGGTTTACTAATGTTATTGATCTCAAAAAAAAGCTTTTGTTTTCATGATTTTCTTTATTGTTTTTCTGTTTTTAATTTCATCACATGTTCACTCTGATCTTTGTTTATTTTTGCTGGATTTCACTTGCTCTTCTTTTCTAATTAATTTTACTTTTCCAGAAAAAATTTTTGTAGAGATAAGGTCTTGCTATGTTGCCCAGGCTGGTCTTGAATTCCTGGACTTGAGTGATCCTCCTACCTCAGCCTCCCAAAATTCTGGGATTACAGGCATCGGCCACCACTCCCTCCCTTTTCTGATTTCTTTTTTTTGTGTGTGTGTTGGAGTCTTACTCTGTCGCCCAGACTGGAATGCAGTGGCCACTCCCGGCCACCACAGCCTCGACCTGCTAGGCTCCGGCGATCCTTCCACCTCAGCCTTCCAAGTAGCTGGAACTATAGGCGTGCACTACCAAGCCTGGCTAAATTTTTGATTTATTGTAGAGATGAGGTCTTGCCTGCCCAGGCGGGTCTCGAACCCGCGGGCTCAGGCAATCCACTCACCTCAGCCTCCCGAAGGCGCGGGATTACAGGCTGAGCCACCGAGCCCAGCTCTGATTTCTTAAAGTAGAAGTTTTGGTCGTTGATTTGAGACCTTTTTTTCTTTTCTTTTCTTTTCTTTTTTTTTTTTTTGAGTTGGAGTCTCTCTCTGTCACCCAGACTGGAGTCCAGTGGCATGCTCCTGGCCATCGCAGCCTCAACCTGCTGGGCTCTGGCAATCCTTCCACCTCAGCCTTCCAAGTAGCTGGAACTACAGACATGCGCTACCATGCCTGGCTAATTTTTTTATTGTAGAAATTAGGTCTCGCCAAGTTATCCAGGCTGATCTCCAACCCCTGGGCTCAGGCAATCCTCTCGCTTCTGCCTCCCCAAAGTTCCAGGATTATAGACGTGAGCCACCAGGTGTCTGGCTAGATCACTCCATATTCTTAACAATTTGTGAGTTTAATTGAAATCTACCATATTGTCATTTGTTTTCTGTTTGTACCATCTGTTTTTTGTCATCTTTTTCCTTTTTTTCTGTCTTCTTTTGGATTGAGCATTTTTTATTCTATTTTCTTTGTTGTATTAGACACTATAATTCTTGTTGTGTTATTTTAGTGGTACTCATCTTTAACGTATCATAGTCTACCTTTAGGTGATAGACCGATAGTTGAAGAACCTTAAGAAGTCACTGACCTTTTCTACAGAATCTAATCTGTTAGTTCTCTGCAGTGTATTTTTCATCTCAGGCCTTATAGTTTGTATTTCTAGGTAGTAGGTTCTTAAAGGGTCAGACAATAAATATCTTCAGCTTTGCTGGCCATGCAGTGTCTGTTGAAGCTACTGAACTCTGCTGTTGTAGCTCCAAGGCAACTATAAGCAATACATATTAGTGACTGTGTTCCAGTAAAACCATATTTATCATTTATTTATTTATTTATTTTTGAGTTGGAGTCTCACTTTGTTGTCCAGGCTGGAGTGTAGTGGCACGCTCATGACTACCGCAACCTCAACCTGCTGGGCTCAGGTGATCCTTCCACCTCAGCTTTCCAAGTAGCTGGAACTACAGGCGCGTGCTACTATGCCCTGCTTATTTTATGATTTATTGTAGAGACGAGATCTCACCAAAGTTACCCAGGCTGATCTTGAACCCTCGGGTTCAGGCAGTCCTCAGGATCTCAAAGTGCTGGAATTACAGGCTGAGCCACTGTGCCTGGCCAGGTCCCACCTTCTTTAAGAAGCATTTCAAAAGCCATCAATTGAAGCCAGTTTCTCTTTCCTTTTTGTTGTTTTGGTATGCTGTTTGAATGCTCCAATGATGGTATCTCCATTTGCTCTTTGTCAGAAGCCTCTGTGTGTGTGTCCCGTCCTGTTGACCTACACTCCCTTAGAAAGCAAAAGATGTACCCTCTCATCTGTGTCCTTTACAGCCCAGTGCATAGCCCAACTCAGAGTATGTGTTTGAGTTGACATTATAACAATTACTGTCTGAAGGGGAATATTGCTCTTTCAGTTCTTGGCTCCTCCTTTGGGAAACGCATGCCCAGCCCCTCCCAAGGAGGTGGACTAAGGGCATCTGTCTGGTCTCCTAGGACTCAGTGGTGGCAGGGCCTTGCTGCTCCAGTCTCTGCTGTTATTGCTGCTTTCTCAACAGCCTATCACCCTTTGGTTTCACAGAGCTGCGGTGCAACCCTGGGCAGTTTGCCTGTCACAGTGGCACCATCCAATGCATCCCCCTCCCCTGGCAGTGTGACGGCTGGGCAACTTGTGAGGATGAGAGTGACGAAGCCAACTGTCCAGGTGAGTGTGTTGAGCAGGTGGCATGCATGTGACCCTGCCTCTTTGTTGTGGCTGGGCAACTGTGCCTCATGTGGGAGGAGATAGTGTGGCCTGGTACCCTGTTCTGTTCTCACATACTAGAAAGTTAGTTTGAGCTAATCTCCTTTCTTTCTCTCTGTTTTAAAAAAATAGGTGCCCACCATTGGCAGATCCTTTCTAAGATGGATGGCAGGGTCTGGACTGTGGGGAGGCAAGTGAGGTACCTAGGCCGTCACATTTTAGAAGGCAATGCTGTCCCTGAACTTGCATGACCGTGAGAGTGAACCCCTGCTGAGGGGTTGCACCTTTGATGCCTCTTTGGCCTCACTCTGGCTCTGGATGTAGATGCCTCTTGAGACTTAGCTGATGAGTATGTTATTTTATTTTTTATATTTTGTATAAAGTTACAGGATACAAGCGCAGTTTTTTACTTGCGTAGATTGCAAGCGTGCTTAAACTGACCTTGGCACTCCTTCCCCCTCTTGCTCATTTACTAGTAACCTTGCACTCTTGGGTTTTCTCCTGGTAAAGTGTAGCCTCCTAAAAATGTATTGAGAGGCCACAAAAAGTTTTAATTGTTGGTTCTGTACCCAGTATCTGGTTTTTGTTGCCTCAAGGAATGTAGAAATGTAATGCATCCCTTGAATAACAGTGTTCACTACTGTGGAGGATGTAGCATCATGTGCGTGCATGTGTGTGTATATGTGAGACACATATATATGTATACACAGATTTGTTTAAAACCCTAGGTGGTTCTGATAAAGCTCCTAAGAGGAAGGTGTGTCTTACCCTAGCTTGAGATCACAGCCTAAATGCTTGGCCTGGCATTCAAGCTCCTTCGCAGTCTGCCTTAGGTCTACTTTGCCAACCTGATTTCTCTCTCACTGCTTTCCTTTCTGGGGTTCAGTTGAGCAGGTTCCTGTGCCTACCCCATTAATAGTTTCCAAGCAGCAGGCAGACTCTTGCTGTTGTCCTGCCTGTTGTGCCCTTCACGATGTATCTTGCCTTCAATAAACCTACCTTTCTTGGTTTTCTTTTTTAAATTTTGAAGATTTGGGATATAATTCAGTGTTAGGTATTCAAATGTTCATTGTGTAGATACTCTTGCTGATGAGGTGTGCCCTTTCTTACAGTATTATGATAATTGTTCGAGGTCCATTTATGAGGGAGAACATGCGATACTCAGTTATTTGTTTCTGTGATAGATCGCTCAGTATTATTGACTCTAAGTCTGTCCAAGTTGCTGTGAAGTTCATGGTTTTGTCCTTCTTTGTGGCTGCATAATAATAGTCCATTGTGTATATGTACCACAGTTATCGAGTCTTCTTTTGGTGGACAGCACGATTGGTTCCATGTTTTTGCTGTTGTGAATAATGCTGCAATAAGCATGCATGTGTGGGTATCTTTTTCATAGATTGATTTGAGTTCCTCCGAGTATATTTCCAGTAGGGGGATTGCAGAGTCATATGGGAGGTTGATTTTTAGATCTTTTAGGAGTCACCAAACTGTTTTCCACAGAGGCTGTACTAGTTTCTACTCCCACCAACAGTGTAAAAGTGTTCCCTTTTTGCATCCTCTCCAGCATCTGCTGTTTGAGTTCTTGATGATGGCCATCCTGACTGGAGTTATTACCTTTAAAATAATAATAATAATAATAATAGTTTCCAGCCGAGCTTGGTGGCTCAGCCTGTAATCCTGCGCTTTGGGAGGCTGAGGAGAGTGGATTGCCTGAGCCCGCGGGTTCGAGACCCACATGGGCAATTTGGCGAGACCTCATCTCTACAATAAATCAAAAATTAGCCAGGTGTGGTAGTGTGCGCCTGTAGTCCCAGCTACTCGGATGGCTGAGGCGGAAGGATCGCCGGAGCCCAGCAGCTCGAGGCTGCGGTGGCCGGGAGCGGCCACTGCACTCCAGTCTGAGCGACAGAGTGAGGCTCAAACTCAAATAATAATAATAATAATAGTTTCCTAACTATATGCTTCCTTTATGCCTTTCTGTTTTTCTGGAATTCCCTCATTCTATTTCTGCCTGAACAAATACACCGTCCTTCAGGGAGTGGCTCAGATGCTACCACAGTGAGAGGGCATTTCTACTCCTGGGTATAGGTTGGCTTCTGCCAGCACCAGATCTGTCCCTCTCTCTTACAGCATCTAGAACTGCAGGTAATTCTCACCATTTCTAGTGTCTGTGCTTGAGCTCTCCTTCTAGACTATGAGTTCCCCAAGGGTACAATCAGGAAGGTGGGTGGTAAGCAGACTGATTTCTTGCTTGCCTTCTTTTTTTTCTCACTCTGTCCCCAAGCTGAAGTTCAGTGATATGATCATAGCTAACTGAACCCTTAAGCTCCCAGACTCAAGCTCTCCTCCTGCCTCAGCCTCCCAAGTAGCTAGGAGTTCAGGCGCACACCACCATAGCTAGCTATTTTTTTTCTTTTTTTATAGAGACAGGGTCTTGTTATGCTGTCCAAGCTGATCTCAAACTCTTAGCCTCAAGCAATTCTCCTGCCTAAGCTTCCCAAAGAGCTAGGATTATAGGCATGAGCCTTCATGCCCAGTCTCAGATTGATCCCTGACTGGTCTTAATGTTGGGATTTGAGAAATTTAAGCTATAAAAATTTACAAAGAATAACATATTATATATTTTCTCACTTTCCTGAATTAATAACTGCCAAATTTTGTGATTTTTTTTTCTAGTTTATTTTAAAAGACATTTTTAAAAAAGCATGGATATAGAGTCAAGAACTTGTTAATACTCTCTTCTTGTCTCCACTAAAAAACAAAAAGGAAGAAGAAGAAAACTCTATGTGTTTGCAGGGGCACAGGGGATTAGTTGATAACCACCTTGCTCCAAGAACTCTGACCTTCCTACATGTGGGAAAAGTTTAAATAACTCCGTGGGAAGCCCTAGCCATTCTCAGTCAGGTTGCTTTTGAACAAAGACTTTAGGATTTCTGGTGTGACCTCACAAGGTTATTTCATTGCCTTGCTAAAAGCCTGCTAAAGAAGAGTGTAAAAGATGTAAAACCACAGGGACAAAGAAAATGGGAGAGGATGTGACATTAAACCAGTAGTTTTAGATTTCGAATATGTAAAATGGATGGTATGCTAGATACAGCCTGGGCACTCAGTACTTTCCCACTCCCTTCTGTGCTATTCCTTGGATTTCAGAGGCTAAAAGACTGGAAATATATAGCACTTATACCCTCCTGCCAGTAGGCTTCTGGATATCATTTGTCCTAGGAGAGGCATCTCAGGAGATGTGGGAAGGAGAAAGGATATAGAATCCTTTCTTTCTTAGCAATGGTGTGGGTACATGGGCTTAGACCAAGGAGAGTTTTGCCGTGTCTTCTACATTTCCCCTACTGGTTAGTTGCCTCTGGGCTGTAGAGCAGCTGTGATATTGGCAGCAATTTTCTAACATATGGATGACAGTAGCTTCTTGACTTTCTTAACTATGACTGCAGGGGTGAGATGGAAGGCCAGAAGTGGCCCACTTTACTTTTGTTCACTGTAGCCTTGCCAGTTGTTTTGAAAGCACCTATTTTCTGTATTAAAATGCCTTTGTGTTTGAAATGCTTAGCATAGTTTCTCTTTACCTGATGTAACTATCTCTGACTTAAATGGGAATTAACAAAGATGTATAAAATTTTTTTTTTTTAAGTTGGAGTCTCTCTCACTCTGTCACCCAGGCTAGAGTGCAGTGGCACACTCACAGCCACCCCAGTGTCGACCTGCTGGACTCAGGCGATCCTTCCACCTCAGCCTTCCAAGTAGCCAGAACTACAGACGTGTGCTACCACACCCCATTAATTTATTTATTTATTGTAGAGACAAAGTCTCACCAAGTTACCCATACTGGTCTTAAATCCACGGGCTCAGGCAATCCACTCGCCCCGGTCTCCCAAAGTGCTGGAATTACAGGCTGAGCCACCAAGCCCAGCCTAAAATTTTTAATGGAGAAAAATTTACAGCTTTATTAAGAGACATTAAACAAGACAAATAAATAGAAACAGGATGTTCTTGACTGAGGACTCAATATAGTAAAGCTGCTGCTTATATTGATCTGTGTATTCAGTATGTTTTTACTCTAAAGCCCCATAGAGTTTTCTGGGAAATATAGCAAGTTGATTTTAAAATGTTGAGAAGATTAAGTCCATTTTGTGGGGTCAGTTGGAAGAGGAAGAATAAGGAGAGAGCACTTGTTTTAACAGTATCAAGGCTTAGTTTAAAATTGACTCAGGGAAACCCAAATCATCCAGTGAAACAGAAGCTGTCAGAAACAGATCCTAAGAACTTGGTATATAAAAGAGGTGGAATTACATACCACTGATCAAAGGATAGATTCTTAATGCATGGTACTGTGACAGTTAGAAAAGGATGAAATTGGATCCCTAACTCACAACATACAGAAAAATCCATTTTAGGTAAATTAAAGAAAACTCATAGGAGACAACATAGGAGAATATCTTTGTAACCTTAATAGGGCAGGGTTTATTATTATTATTATTATTATTATTATTATTATTATTATTAATTATTTTTTTTTAAGAGTTGGAGTCTCACTCTGTCACCCAGACTGGAGTGCAGTGGCTGCTCCTGGCCACCACAGCCTTGACCTGCTGGGCTCTGGCGATCCTTCCGCCTCAGCCTTCCAAGTAGCTGGAACTACAGGCGTGCACTACCACACTCGGCTTATTTTGATTTATTGTAGAGATAAGGTCTCGCCAAGTTGCCCAGGCGGGTCTTGAACCTGTGGGCTCAGGCAATTCATTCACCTCAGCCTCCCAAAGGCGCGGGATTACAGGCTGAGCCACTGAGCCCGGCTAGGGTTTATTATTATTATTATTTGATCACAAAAAATGTTGACTCGAAGATAAAAATGACCAAATATACTAGATTAAAATTAAAATTCTCCCTTTATTAAAAGACACCGATGTAGAATGTGAAAAAACAAGCCGCAGAGTGGGAAAAAGATAGCACTTGCAGCCTATAAAGGATTATAATCTAGCATATACAAAGAACTCCTCTAAATGGACAAAAGACGTAAACAGGCATTTCACAGAAAAATTAATAAGAACAGTGATTTAAATATATAAAAAGCCGGGCTTGGTGCTTCAGTCTATAATCCCAACACTTTGGGAGCCGGAGGCGAGTGGATTGCCTGAGCCTGCAGGTTTGAGACCAGTTCAGGCAACTTGGTGAGACCTTTTCTCTACAATAAATAAAAAATTAGCCAGGCATGGTAGTGCGCACCTGTAGTTCCAGCTACTTGGACAGCTGAGGCAGAAGGATCTCCAGAGCCCAGCAGGTCGACGCTGGGGTGACTGTGAGTGTGCCACTGCACTCCAGCCTGGGTCAAAAAATCAAGCAATCGATCACTCAATAAAATTCAGCCTCATTAGTATTCCAAGATATACCTAGATTGGCAAAAATTAAGGTGTCTGACAAAACCAAGTGTTGGAGAGGATGTGGATGGTTTGGAAATCTCCTTTATACCCACTTTGGAAGACAGGCATTATCTTGCAAAGCTGAACACTCTCATATTCTGTGATCCAGGATTTCTGTGTTTTTTTGGGGGGGGTTGTAGTCTCACTCCGTGTCCTAGGCTGGAGTGCAGTGGTACGCTCATGGCCACCCTAGTGGCGACCTGCTGGGCTCCAGCAATCCTTTCACCTCAGCCTTCTAAGAAGACAGAATGCTACTAATTTTTGATTTATTGTAGAGACGAGGTCTCGCCAGATTGCCAGGACTGGTCTCAAACCCGCAGGCTCAGGCAATCCACTCGCCTCCGCCTCCCAAAGTGCTGGGATTACAGGCTGAGCCACTGAGCCCAGCCTGATGCAGGATCTCCATTTGGGGAAACTCTGGAGACATTCTTACAGCAGTTTGTATTAACATACATCTTGGAAACAACCTGAGTGTCTGTGTTTACACAATGGAGTATTATACACAAACAACAGCAAACGAATGTTAGGTTTATGCAGCAAAATGGATTAATCTCAAAAACAGAATTGAGACAAGAGCAGGTTACTGAAAACTGAATGCAACACATAAAGACAAGCAAAACTTATATTACTTACAGATAGATACGTGTGTGGTAAATAAAAGAAAAAGTACAACAGTGATACACAAAATTCTGTCTTCTGATTCCTTTCTGGTGGGGAGACAGAGGGATAAGACTCGAGAAGTAAACTTATAAATTCAGCCCTACAGATGATACTTGAGTTTTTAAGTAGGGTGTGGGGAGGTGGTTCACAACTATATTTTCTTATTAGACTTATATCTTACATATGTGTTACATGCATTCTTTGGAATGTTTCAGATATTATATAGCTTTAAAAAAAAATAAAGCCAATAGAAGGATAGTGAGAACTGACTTAGCAAAGCAGAGCAACAGTAGCCATGGGCCTGCTTGAGAGAAAATAAGAAATAAGCAGTGTGCCCAGCAGCACCTGACATGAGAATGAGATGGGGATCGGTGGACCTCGCTCTCAGCACCCACATTCCCACATTCCCTTTTTCAGTCTCCATGGCTAGGTGACTTCTCTCACCAGAAGATATGGGATAGATTATTTTCTAGGCCTGTACTGTCCAATATGGTAGCTATGAGTCACATGTGGCTGTCAAGCACTTGAAATGTGAGTGTTTCGAAGGAAGACATGCTGCAAGTATAAAGTAGCACAACTCAGATCTCATTCTGGGAAAAGTAGAAAGTGGCAAATGGCAGAGTTACTACTTCTTTATATTGATTACATGTTGGAATTATAGTATTTTAAATATACTGGGTAAAGTAAAATACTAAAATTAATTGCATCTGTTTCTATGGAAATGTGATTTACATTATATTTCTATTAGATAGCATTTAGACTTAAAGTCTGCAAAACAGGAGACATCAGGCACAGCAAAGGGGAGTTGTGGAGGTTGAAAATAGAGGAATTAAGATAAATTCTCTATGGTGACAGGTAGCGCCCTCATCCCTATCTTCTGCCCTGCTCTCCAGATGCAAGCAGCCAGGTCTGCTTCCTTAGGCAGGAGATTGGAGAGGTCTTTCCTGGAGACACTGGCACTTCATAGAAGAGGTAGAAGAGCTGTCAACACAAGAAGGGGTTTGCAACTGAAAGACCAGGTCTTCCACCATGGTCCCTGATCAATCCCTGGCCCACTAGTGCTCTCAGAGCCTCTGACTGACTGGACCATCTTCCTCATAAACATGACAGACAGTACTCATTAGATATGGAAGAAAATGCCCACTGTGGATGCTCACCAAGCTCTGGACAAAGCGTCCTAGACCAGAAGGGACAGAACAAAGTGGCCTAAGACAGCCAATTCTGCACAATAAAACAGTGGTTAAATATAGGGGCTTGGAAACAGGGATTGGGGCTGATATCCTGCCTTCCCCACTTATGGTTGTAGTCCTTTGGCCAAGTTGCATCTGCAGAATGGGGAAAATAATAGTGCTACTTCTTGAGGTTGTTGTGAGAATTAAATGACATGGTACATGTAAAGTGCTTAGAAAAGAACACGGTACACAGTAATTACTCAATATATATTAGCAGTTTTTATTGTATTTCTTTAGGGAGTAAAAGAAAACTTTAAAAATAGATTCTGACATGAGCAAAATGGCAATCTAGGACATTCCAGGCTCCCATTCCACAGGATAACAACAGAAATATTAAAAAGGTACCAGAGACTGGGTAAAACAACTTTATAGAAGTTCTGGAAAACAGTCCAAGGTCTATACCAACCAAGCAAATGTCTAATCAAGAAAAAAGCCCCATTGAAAATACTGTTTGAGTATTTCTTATCTGAAATGCTTGGGACCAGAGATGTTTTGGGTTTGGGATTATTTTGGATTTTGGAGTTTTTGCATTATATTTACTGCCTCAGCATATCTAGTCTGAAAGTTTGGAATGCTCCAATGTGCATTTCCTTTGAGCATCTTGTTGACCTTCAAAAGTTTGGATTTTAGAGTATTTCAGATTTTCAGATTTGGGATGTTAAACCTGTTGTAGGAAATTTTGTAGTATTTTTACTTGCCTTTGCCCCACCTCTTTCCCATGTTGCATAGCAGGGTTTGAGGGAAACAACAATCCAATTCCCAATTCCCTCCTTCCAACTGGAGGGTGCAGAGCAGACCTTGCAACATTTTAACCTGTCTGGGGGCAGTTTGAGGGACTGATCTCTGTTTTGTTCTTTGGACTTGGAACTTATATGAGGATAAGTATAGCATGGCTCAGCCCTCATTCTGGGAAAAGTAGGAAGTGGCAAGCACAGTTTGTGAAAGCTGTAGGGGTGGGCTGCAGACCTATGAATGCCTGGAGCAAGGGACAAAGGGTGGAGGAATGCAGCAGGACACCTAAGAACCTGAGAAACAATCTTTGGAAAATTAAGACATGTGAAAGCATGTGAAAGCTCACACATGGGCTCAGGTAAGAGGCATGCACAGAAAAGACCTAAGCAGACCTTAAACCTTCACCTTCCGCTGATCCCAAGGTTCAGACCAAGCCCTACCAATTAGGAAGTTTTCTCCATCACAGAGCCAGAGACTGGGAGAGGTGACTGATTTATCATATGCCTAATTTTCAATAATAAAAAGGATATACAAAGAAACAGGAAAACATGGCTCATCTGAAGGAAGATAATTACGTGGAACAACTTCAGGAACAACCCCTGAAGTAACACAGGCATCAGACATAGAAAGACTGTAAAACAATATGTTAAATGTGCTCAAAGAGCTAAAGGAAAACACAGGCAAAGAACTAAAGGAAATCAGGAAGATGATATATGAAGAAAGTAGAAATATAAAAAAGAGATAGAGATTCTAAAAGGAATCAAACAGAAATCCAGGACCTGAAACATACAATAACTGAATTGAAAAATGCACTAGAAGGGTTCAACAGGAAACTTGAACAAGCAGAAGAAAAACTAAGTGAATTAAAAATAGGACATTTGGAATTGTTCGGTCTGTGGAGCAAAAGAAAAAATAATGAAGAAGGGTGAACAGAGTGTAAGGAATTTATGGGATCACCCAACAATAACAGAATACCCATTTTTTCCAAGTACACATGAAGTGCTCTCCAGGACAGACCATAAAACAAGTCCTTATAATTTACAAAATTGAAATCATACAAAGTATCTTATCTGATTACAGTGGAATGAAACTAGAAATCAATAGCAGAAGGAAAACAGAAATTTCACCAATATGAGGAAATTAAGCAACATACTTTTTTTCTTTTTTTGAGTTGGAGTCTCACTCTGTCACCCAGGCTGGAGTGCAGCGGCATGCTCACAGCCACCGCAAGCTCGACCTGCTGAGCTCTGGTGATTCTTCTGCCTTGCCTTTCCAAGTAATTGGAAGTACAAGCACGCACTACCACACCCAGCTAATTTTTTGTTTTATTGTGGAGACAAGTCTCGCCAAGTTGCCCAGGCTGGTCTCGAACTCCTGGGCTCAGGCAGTCTTCTCGCCTCGGCCTCCCAAAGTGCTGGGATTACAGGCTTTGAGCCACCATGCCTGGCAAACAACATACCCTTGAAGAATTATGAGTCAAAGAAGAAATCCCAAAGAAATTACAAAGTATCTTGAGACAAATGAAAATGGAAGGACATTATACCAAAACTTAGGGATACAATGCTAAGAGGGAAATATATACCTGTAAACACTTTAAGTTGTTGTTTTTTTTTGAGTTGGAGTCTCACTCTTGTTGCCCAGGCTGAGTGCAGTGGCACACTCATAGCCATTGCAGCCTTGACCTGCTAGGCTAAAGTGATCCCTCTGCCTCAGCCTTCCAAGTAGCTGGAACTGCAGATGCATGCTACCATGCCTGGCTAGTTTTTGTGATTTATTGTAGAGACAAGGTCTCACCAAGCTACCCAGGCTGGTCTTGAACCCCTGGGCTCAGGCAATTCTCTCACCTTGGCCTCTCAAAGTGCTGGGATTACAGGCTGAGCCACTGTACCTGGCCAACACCTGAATTTTTACAAAAAGAAATAAATCAACAACCTAGCATTATACCTTAAGAAACTGGAAAAAAGAAGAACTAAACTCAAAGCTAGCAGAAGGAAGAAAATAAGATTAGAGGAAGGATCAGTGAAATAGAAAATAGAAAAGTACAGAAAATCATCAAAATCAAGAGTTCTGCCAGGTGTAGTAGCTCATCCCTATAATCCCAGCACTTGGGAGGACAAGGTGGGAGGATTACTTGAGTCGGTGTTCAAGACCAGCTTAGGCAACATAGTGAGATCCCATCTCTATAAAAATAAAAACATTAGCTGGGTGTTGTAGTACATGCCTGTAATCTCAGCTACATGGGTGCCTAAGGCAGGAGGATTGCCTGAGCCCAAGAAATCAAGGCTGTAGTGTGCCATGATCGTATCACTGTACTCCAGCCAGGGAAACAGTGCAAGACCCTGACTCAAAAAGAGTTATTTGAAAAGATCAACAAATTGACAAACCTTTAGCTAGATTGACTAAGCAAAAAAGAAAAGACTCAACTAAAATAAGAAATGAAAGTTGGGACATTACTACTAATATTACAAAAATAAAAAGGATAAGAGAATGCTATGAATAATTGTACACTAACAAATAAGCAGCATATCAAAAAGATTATACACCAAGACCAAGTTGGATTTATTCCTAGAATGCAGGGATGGTTCACTAAAGTAATAAAATCAATAACTGTAGTACATTATACTACAGAATATAGGGAGAAAAATACATCATTATCTCAATTGTTGCAGAAAAAGCATTTAGCAAAATTGAACGCCTTTTCATGATCAAAACACTCAACACACTAGGAATAGAGGGAAACCACTTTAACATAATAAAGACCGTATATGTAAAACCTACAACTCACATAATACCCAATGGTGAAAAACCAAAATCTTTTCTTTAGATCAGGAATAAGACAAGGATGTCTGCTTCTGTCATTTTTATTCACCATATTATTGTGAGTTAATTATCCACAGAAATAGGGCAAGAAAACAAAGCCATCAAAATTGGAAAGGAAGAAGTAAAACTTTTCACAGATGAGATCACATGATTTTTTAATGTAGAAAACCTTATAGATTTCACAGAAACACTTTTGGAACTAATAGACAAATTCAGCAAATTAGCAAGACACAAAATTAACACACAGAGTCAACTGTATTTATGTAACACTAACAATGAGTGATCCAAAAAGGAAGTTAAGGAGACAGTTCCATATAGTAAATATCACAACAAATAAGATACTGTTATTCCTTGACTTATGGACAGGGTTGTGTCCCAGTAAACCTATTGTAAAGTCAAAAAATTATAAGTCAAACCATTATAAGTCAGGGTCTGTCTGTATTTAAGAGTAAATGTCGCCAAGGAGATGAAAGACTTGTACTTTGAAAACTACATAAAGAGATTTGGAAGAGATTAAAGAAGACACAATGAAATGGAAGGACATCCCATGCTCATGGACTGGAAGTTTTAAGAAGATGTCAGTACTAAAAAATCTACAGATTTAATGCAATCCCTATCAAAATGCCATCAAAGTTTTTTACCAAGATAGGAAAATCCATTCTAAAAACAATCTTGAAGAAATGTAAAAGCCTCACACTTCCTGCTTTCAAAACTTACTACAAAGCTATAGTAATCAAAACAGTGTGGTACTGGCATAAAGACAGACATATAGACCAACAGAATAGAATACAGAGCCCAGAAATAAACCCTCACATATAATATGTTCAAATTATTTTCCACAAGGGCACCAAGACCATCACTGGGGAAAAGGGCAATCTTTTCAATAAATGGTGCTAGGAAAACTGGACATTGACATCAAAAGAGAAAGTTGGACCCTTAGCCAAAGTTAGCCAAAATACACAAAAATTAACTCAAAGACTTAAGAACTGAAACTAAAACTCCTAGAAAAACAGAAGAATGATTTCATGACGTTAGATTTGGCAGTGGTTTCTTACATACAACACTGAAAACACTGGCACCACAAGAAAAAAATAGCTAAATTAGACTACATAAAAATTTAAAACATATATTCATTAAACATTCAGCAGAGTGAAAAAGGCATCCTACAGAATGAAAAACAGCGGAAAATCTTATCTGTAAGGGGTTACTATTCAAAATATAAAAAGAACTTTTACAGCTCTACAACAAAAGACAACCCACTTAAAAAATAAGCAGACTGGGTGTGGTGGCTCACACCTGTAGTTCCAGCACTTTCGGAGGCCGAGGTGAGGGGATTGCCTGAGCCCACGGGTTCGAGAACAGCCTGGGAAGTTTGGCGAGACCTCATCTCTACAATAAATCAAAAAATTAGCCAGGAGTGGTAGCATGCACCTCCAGTTCCAGCTATTTGGAAGGCTGAGGCAGAAAGATTGCCTGAACCCAGCAGATTGACACTGGGGTGGCCATGAGCGTGCCACTGCACTCCAGCTTGGGCAACAGAGTGAGACTCCAACTCAAAAAAAGAAAAGAAAGAAAGCAAAGAATTTCAATAGATATTTGTCCAAAGAAAATATACAAATGACCAATAAGTATATGAAAAGATATTCAGCTAGAGAGATGCAAATCAAAATGACAGTGAGAGAGCCTTCTGTAGTTCCCAGGTTTGATGATTAGGTCTTCATGCTTATGCATGAAGTGTCTCTCCCTCAAGCTTTACTGACATGAAAAAAAAAACCTCACACCCATTAGATGGCTACTATCAAACAGAAAATGACAAGTGCTGACAAGAATGTGTAGACATTGGCACCCTTGTGCAGTGTTGTCAGGAATGTAAAATGGTACAGCCTCTATTATAGCATGGCATTTCCCAAAAAATTAAAAATATAATTAACCTATGATTTAGTAATTATACTTCTGAGTATATACGCAGAAGAATTGAAAGCAGCAACTTGCCTGGGTGCAGTGGCTCAAGCCTGTAATCCTAGCATTTTGGGAGGCTGCAGTGAGAGGATTGCCTGAGCTCATGGGTTCGAGACCAACCTGGGTAACTTGGTGAGAACTCATCTCTACGATAAATAAAAAATAAAGGCTGGGTGTGGTAGTGTGCGCTTGTAGTTCCATCTACTTGAAAGACTGAGGCAGAAGGATGACCTGAGCCCAGCAGGTCAAGGCTGTCGTAGCCATGAGCATGCCACTGCACTCCAGCCTGGGTGACACAGTGAGACTCCAACTCAAAAAAAAAAAAGCAAGGACTCGAAGATATATGTATACACCCATGTTCATAGCACCATTATCCCAATTATGCTAAAAGATGGAAGCAACCTAAGTGTCCATCAACAGATGAGTGATAAACAAAAGGTGCTATATCCATACTATTGGATATTATTCATTCTTGAAGTGGAAGGAGATTCTGACACATGCTACAGCATGAATGTACCTAAAGGACATTATGCTCAGTGAAACAAACCAGTCATGCAATAACAAGTAACTCTGTGACTCCACATATATGAGGTACCTTGATACTCAAGTTCGTAGAGACAGAAAGTAGAATTGTGGTTTCCAGGGTCTGGGAGGAAAGAGGAATGGGGAGTTATTGTTTAATAGATATAGTTTCAGTTTGGGAAGAACAAAAAGTTCTGGAGATAGATAATAGTGATGGTTACTGAATAATATGAAGGTACTTAATACCACTGAACTGTACATGTCTAAATAGTTAAAATGGCAGATTTTATATTTATATTTTACTACAAATTTATACACATACGACATATACCTGTGATCAAACAAGTAGAATGCCGTGAAAAAGAACAGTTGAGCTAAAAGAGTCCTTATGAATTAAATGAAAATCTAATATCCGATTAATGAGTTCCTTTAAAAAAAAAATGGAGGAAATGGGAAAGGAGGGAATTAGCAAAGAAGTCATATAAGAAAATTTCCCAGAAATGGAAGAATTCAACTTTGGATTGGAAGGGCTTGGCACAGGATTTGAAAAAGACCTATACAAGATACTTCCTGTGTAACTGCAGAGTGTCAGTAAGGCAAAGGACAACAGACCCTTCGAAGACGGTAACAGGCTGCAGTGAAAGTTCAGGAGTCAGAAGGATAATGGATGCCTCAGCAGCAACTCTGATGTGAGGAATCGGTGGGGTAGGACCACCCAGGTCCAAAGAAAAACTGATATTGTCTAATTCAAATTTTTATTGATTGATTGATTGATTGATTGATTGATTGATTGATTGAGTTGGAGTCTCACTCTGTTGCCCAGACTGGAGTGCAGTGGCCGCTCCCGGCCACCGCAGCCTTGACCTGCCGGGCTCTGATGATCCTTCCATCTCAGCCTTCCGGGTAGCCGGAATTACAGGCATGCGCTACCACGCCCGGCTGATTTTTTTGATTTATTGTAGAGATGAGGTCTCGCTGCCCAGGCGGGTCTCGAACCCGCGGGCTCAGGCAATCCACTCACCTCAGCCTCCCAAAGGCGCGGGATTACAGGCTGAGCCACCAAGCCCGGCGTTATCTTTATTTAAGTTACTTGTACACACAATTTGAATATTCAAATAGTTCTGTAAGATTTGTATTTTTTTAATAGCAAAATGATGGGCTCCTCTAGTTTCCCACTTCTCAGAAGCAAACACTTCAGATTATTTTAGCTGTTTCATTTGGTGATATTTATCTGTGTGTCTCTAAATTCCATGGTTTTAGGCTTTCTTTTCTGACTTTTCCCTAAACTAGATGGCTGATTTTTAATTCTTTGTATCTGCACTTTCATGGAGTTCTCAGCAGCCTCTATGCTGCTTTTGGGCCATGCAGGAGAACTCCTTCTGTTTGTTGGCACATTTTGTTTTCACTCTGGAATTGATTACTGTGGTCATCTTTTTTTTTCTTCTTTTTTTTCCTCTAAATACCTTTTATCATCTTTTTAGTTTTTTTGGTAACAGCTTCATTGAGACATAATTTACAGACTATGCAATTTATAATAGTTTAGTGGTTTTTAGTGTGTTCACAGGATTGTTCATCCATCACCACAGTCAATTCTAGAATATTTTTGTCACGCCATAGGAAGCTGGAACCCATTAGCAGGCACTTCCCATTTTCCCTCAAGCCTCCCAGTCCTGGGTCATCCTAATTTACTTTCTGGTCTATGGATTTGCCTCTTATACACATTTCATATAAATGGAATCATGTAATACACAGTCTTTTGTGACTGACTTCTTTCACTTAGGACAGTATTTTCAATGTTCATCTATATTACTTTCTCTTTGGTTTACGTTTTTAAAATACCTTTAGTTCTTAACAATAATTTTTAAATTTGTTAACAGCTTTAATGAGATATTTACATACCATAAAATTCACTAATTTAAAATATGTACAATTAATTGATTTTTAGTAAATTTAGAGAGTTCTGCAGCCATCGTCACAATTTTAGAACATTTTGATCATCCTAAGAAGATCCCTCTTGCCCATTTGCAGTTAGCTCCATTCCCTCCCCCATCCCAGGCAATTGATAATCTATTTTCTGTCTCTTGTAGCCTTGCTTTTTCTTGACATTTTATTCAATATAAAAAGAATCATGTAATGTAATCTTTTGTGGCTGGCTTTCACATAGCTTAATGTTTTTGAGGTTGCAGCCTGTGTCAGTAGTTCTTTCTTTTCATTGCTGCATATTCCACTGTATAGTTAGACCACATTTTTTTATTCTGTTCACTATTTGATGAGCATTTGGGTTAGTATGAATAATGCTGCTGTGACCATTAATGTACGAGCTTTTGTGTAGACAATATACTTTCATTTCCTTGGACAAATGCATAAGAATGACATTTCTGGGTCATATGTAAATTTATGTTTAACTTTTTTTTTTTTTTTTTTTTTGAGTTGGAGTCTCACTCTGTCACCCAGACTGGAGTGCAGTGGCCGCTCCCGGCCACCGCAGCCTCGACCTGCTGGGCTCTGGCAATCCTTCCACCTCAGCCTTCCAAGTAGCTGGAATTACAGGCATGCGCTACCACGCCCGGCTGATTTTTTGATTTATTGTAGAGATGAGGTCTCGCTGCTCAGGCGGGTCTCGAACCCGCAGGCTCAGGCAATCCACTCACCTCAGCCTCCCAAAGGCGCGGGATTACAGGCTGAGCCACCGAGCCCGGCTATGTTTAACTTTTTAAGAAATCTCCAAACTGGTTTCCAGTTTGATGTGCATCAATTATTCTGCCAGGCTAGGTCCTTTGGACTCTTATCTTCTGGAGCCCCCCAGATGTCCCTGCCTGTCAGTGTATCAGTGTGGAAGGTCAGTTCTCCTTCGTCCCCTCTTAGTTTGCATCCTCTGTTTTCTGACTTTTTGTCTTTCTGTTTGGGTTTATTCCCTCATTTTAGTGGAGTACTTCCCCCTTCGATAATTTCCACAGAAAAGGAACATGGGAGACAAAAGTTTTTATTTCCTTGTTTGCATGTATTTCCTTGTTTGAAATGTCTTTATTTGTAGTGTAGTGTCTTTATTTATCCTCATACATGGTAACTTTGTCTGGATTTTTTTTTTTTTTGAGTTGGAGTCTCACTCTGTCACCCAGACTGGAGTGCAGTGGCCACTCCCGGCCACCGCAGCCTCAACCTGCTGGACTCCGGCAAGCCTTCCGCCTCAGCCTTCCAAGTAGCTGGAACTACAGGCGCGCACTACCACGCCCAGCTCATTTTGATTTATTGAAGAGATGAGGTCTCGCCAAGTTGCCCAGGTGGGTCTCGAACCCACGGGCTCAGGCAATCCACTCACCTCAGCCTCCCAAAGGCGAGGGGTTACAGGCTGAGCCACCGAGCCTGGCTTGTCTGGATTTATGATAAAGTCGAAATAATTTTCTCCTTTACTTTTGAAGGCCTTATTTTTACAGGCTTTCAGTGTTGCTGGTGCCATACTAATTTCTGGTTCTTTGAACATACTTGTTCTCTTCCTGGAAATTTTAAGCATCTTCTGGTCCATTGCACTGGCTACTCAGTGGGTCTTTTCATTTTTAGAGTCTCATGCTTATCAGTTTAGGAAAAGATAGCACTGGATTTCTTCTCATCTTGTTTTCTTCTGCTCTCTCTGTTCTCTGTTTCTGGGACTCCTATTCTTGAGAAGTAGAGGTCCTAGATGGATCCTCAGTTTTTTGTTTTCCAAGTTTTCCATCTCTTTCTTCTTTTTTTTGGTCAGCGTCTCACTCTGTTGCCAAGGCTGGGATGCAGTGGTATTACCAAGGACTGCAACCTTGACCTCCTGGGCTCAGGCAATCCTCCCACCTCAGTCTTCTGAGTAGCTGGGACTACAGGTGCACCACTACGCCCTGCTAATTTTGTTTAATTTCTTGTAGAAACGAGGTCTTGCTATATTGCCCATGCAATCCTCCAGCCTTACCTTCCCAAAGTGCTGGGATTATAGGCGTGAGCCACTGTGCCCAGCCCCATCTCTGTATTATTTTACTTTTAGTAGGTTCTACAATTGCTGCCAAATCTTTTTTTTTGAGACAAGATCTTACTCTGTCACCTAGGCTAGAGTGCAGTGGCATGATCCTAGCTCACTGCAGCCTCGACCTCTTGGGCCCAAGTGATCCTCCCACCTCAGCCTCCTGAGTAGCTGGGACTGCAGGTGTGCAATACCATGCCTGGTTGTTGTTATTATTATTATTATTATTATTATTATTATTATTATTATTATTTTCATTTTTTGTAGAGATGAACTCTTGCTATGTTGCCCAGACTGGTCTCGAATTCCTGGGTTCGAGTGATTCTCCCGCCTCAACCTCTCAAAGTACTGGGATTACAGGCATGAGCCACCATGCCCAGACTGCCAGATCTTTTAATGAGTTTTTATTTTTGCTGTTATGAGTTCATTTCTACAGTAACATTTTCAGAGGAGGATAATGGTTAGTGTTGCCTGCATGTTCCTTTTTATAGCATCCCTTTCTTGTTTCGTGGGTACAATAGTCATTCACTTTGGGAATGTTAATGGCATGTTTTTGGTTTTGTTACTTTTCATCTCTCTGTACTTGTTTCTTGCTATTTTTCTCTGTGGTTTTGGTCTCTACCTTTCATTTGAAGGTTCTTCCCAGAGGTTTGGTGATCCTTGCGTGCTGTGTGTGGCCAAGGGACTTGAAGCACTATGTATGTGGGCCTTCCTGGAGGGTGAGTCAGCTGGATTGTTTCATGGGGAATCTGAGACCTCCTTTTTGGGACGTTTTTCTTGGACTGGTCAGATCTTTCCATAGAGGAATGTTCCCAATCTTCCTGGAGGCTGGGGTTCTGGGAGTGTAGTGGAGGAGAAGCAGCTGGCTAGGGGGGGTGGGGGAGGGTGGGTGTCTGCCCTGCCCTCCTTGAGCAAAGAACCCTGATTTTGAACTGGTGTCCACCTACCCAGAGACTACCTGTTTTACCTTATCACCAGTAAATCACCAGTTTGCTGTTAATTTGTTTACTGCTTGAGTCATGGGGAGGGATGTGGGTGTGTCCACCTTCCTTGCCCTTCAAATTTTCTCATTATCCTCTAAATGTCTTTTGCACTTTTTTCTTTTTCCTTTTTTTTTGAATCAGAGTCTAACTCCGTCACCCAGGCTGGAGGGCAATTGCATGCTCATGGCATCCCCAACCTGCTGGGTTCAAGTAATCCTTCCACCTCAGCCTTCCAAATAGCTGTAACTACAGGAGCATACCACCATGCCTGGCTAAGTTTTTGATTTATTGTAGAGACAGGGTTTCACTAACTTGCTCAGGCTGGTCTCGAACCCCTGGGCTCAGGCAGTTCTCTTGCCTCTGCCTCCCAAAGTGTTGGGATTACAGACATGAGCCACTGCACCCGTCTTTTTCTTTTTCTTTTTCTTTAAATACAGGATTTAGCTGGGCTCAGTGTCTCAGCCTATAATACTAGTGCTTTGGGAGGCTGAGGAAAGTGGATTGCCTGAGCCCGCGGGTTCAAGACCCACCTGGGCAACTTGGTGAGACCTCATCTCTACAATAAATTAAATTGAGCCGGGTGTGGTAGCGCTCGCCTGTAGTTTCAGCTACTTGGAAGGCTGAGGTGGAAGGCTCGCTGGAGCCCAGCAAGTCAAGGCTGCAGTGGCCGCTTTCAGCCACTGCACTCCAGTCTGGGTGACAGAGTGAGACTCCAACTCAAAAAATAAATAAATCAATAAATAGATACAGGATTTATTCAAAGGATTACATATGTATTTTTTTTCCATCTTGCTTGTTGTTTAATCTAGAAGTATTCCTCAGTTCCTTTTGGGGGCGGAGGGGAAAGGGGTCTTTCATGACATTGACATATTTGAAGAGTCCAAATCTGTTGCTTTGTAGTATGGCCTTCTATTTGAACTTATCTCTTTCCTCGTGATTAGCTTCAGGTGAGACTTTTTTTAGTAGGAATATTATGAGATTGTAAATTGTCACTTCATGAGGCACATGAAGTCAGTCTGTTCCATTATTGGTGACATTAAATTTGATCATTTGATTTATATAATATCTCTCAGATTCACTTTTGTGACTATTTCCTTCCCCTTTTGTAATGAAAAGTAATTTGTGAATAAGTAATATGTGGAGTGGTATTATTCTAGGTGATCTCCAACAACCACACACCAGTTGCTTTAGCTTTTATTAATGGATTTTGTCTGAATCGGTTAGTGATGGTTAAAAAATGACAGTTTTTAGGTCAGGCACCGTGGCTCACACCTGTAATCCCAGCATTTTGGGAGGCCAAAGTGAAAGGACTACTTGAGCCCAGGAGCTTGAGACCAGCCTGGGTAACATAGTGAGGCCTCATCTCTACAAAAAAAAATAAAAAATTATCCAGGTGTGATGGCACACGCCTGTAGTCCCAGCTACTTGGCAGAAGGATCACCTCAGTCCAGGAGGTAAAATAAAATAAAGTAATAAAATATAATTAGCAGTTTTTGTCATTCATACATGCTGCATTTAATAAATGATACCATGTTATAAAGAGCTTTCTATTTCCTCGTCCTTATTTTCTGGCAAGGCAAAATGTACCAGGCCCCTATTGTACCTTTCCTCTGCCCCGGGATCAGCCACTTCTTCAAGAAGGGTGGCATCTGAGTGTTAACTGTGCCTCATCCTCATTCTCACTGGGACATCCATGGTGCGGTCAGTGGCTAGAGCTAGACCAGACACCTTTTTTTTTAAATCACAATTCATATTTATTGATGCCTCCAGTTTTAATGTACCCTAGAATTCTTTCTCCATTTTATATTTGTAGGAACACTGGTCCTAACTTCTCCTATATATTTACTCAAGTGACCAGTCCTAAAGTACACATAAAATAGTTTTGAAATTACTATTCCTGTCTATCATCACAAACCTTCTAAATAAAATGTCAGGATTTCTTTGTACTTCTTTATGTTATTAGACTGTTTCACACTGAGGGTATATAGCCAGAGTACTTTAGTCAGAAGTCACTGAGATTTATTTTTTTTCTGTATTATGCTAATATTTGATTCTATCTATATTTAGTTTTAGGATTTTTGCCTCCTCATCTTGTTGATTTAATTTATTTTTTATTTTTATTTGTTTTTTTGAGTTGGAGTCTCACTCTGTTGCTCTGGCTGGCGTGCAATGGCATGATCACAGCTCACTGCTGCCTCGACCTCCTGGCCTCAGGCGATCCTCCTGCCTCAGTTTCCCAAGTAACTGGGACTACAGGCATACACCACCACCCCTAGCTGATTTTTTTGGAGAGATGAGGTCTCGCTATGTTGCCTAGGTTGGGCTCAAACTCCTGGTCTCAAGCAATCCTCTCACCTTGGCCTCCCAAAGTGCTGAGTTTATAGGCATGAGCCACCATGTCTGACCCTTGAAGTCACTCTGTAGCAATTTATAGAGATTGTTCTCATTCTTTCTTTGTATCCACTTTAGGGACCTACCATACTTTTTTTTTTTTTGAGTTGGAATCTCACTCTGTCGCCCAGACTGGATGGAGTGTAGTGGCCACTCCCGGCCACCGCAGCCTCGACCTGCTGGGCAGCCTCGACCTGCTGGGCTCCGGCGATCCTTCCGCCTCAGCCTTCCAAGTAGCTGGAATTACAGGCATACGCTACCACGCCCGGCTGATTTTTTTATTTATTGTAGAGATGAGGTCTCGCTGCCCAGGCGGGTCTCGAACCCATGGGCTCAGGCAATCCACTCACCTCAACCTCCCAAAGGCGCAGTATTACAGGCTGAGCCATCGAGCCCGGCTTTTTTTTTTTTTTTTTTTTTTGAGTCAGGGTCTCACTCTGTCGCCCAGACTGGAGTGCGGTGGCATGCTCACAGCCACCACAGTCTCAACTTGCTGGGTTCAGGCAATCCTTCTGCCTCAGTCTTCCAGGTAGCTGGAACTACAGACACCTGCCACCATGCCCAGCTAATTTTTTTATTGTAGAGACGAGGTCTCGCCAAGTTGCCCAGGCTGGTCTCGAACCCCTGGGCTTAGGCAACCTCTAGTCTCGGCCTCCCAAAGTGCTGGGATTGCAGACTTGAGTCACTGTGCCTGAGCAGGATCTACCATACTTTTTTCTTTTTTTTTTTTTTTTGAGTTGGAGTCTCACTTTGTTGCCCAGGCTGGAGTGCAGTGGCATGCTCATGGCCACGGCAGCCTTGACCTACTGGGCTCAGGCATTCCTTCCATCTCAGCCTTCCAAGTAGCTGGAACTACAGGCATGCTCAACCATGCCAGGCTAATTTTTTGGTTTATTGTAGAGGTGAGGCCTCACCAAGTTGCCCAGGCTGGTCTCGAACCCATGGGCTCAGGCAGTCCTCTCACCTCGGCCTCTCAAAGTGCTGGGATTATAGGCGTGAGCTAACGTGCCCGGCTGACCTACCATATTTTAACCATTCTCCTGTGTTTGGGCCTTTTGGTCATTCCTATTATCTTGCTATTAAAAATAATGCCACAGTAAAGAACCTTAAGCACATTCCCACCCCCCCCAATGTTGGAGATACATTTTCATTGTAAATTCCTAAATGTAGGATTGCTGGGTCAGAGGGTAAAAGTATGTATTGTTTAGTTAAATGTTGCCAAATTCCTTATTTTTCTACTTTCTCAGTCATCGGCCTAGGATTTACCTTTCTGGGTTCAAGTAAGTTTAGAGTGATTTACTTCTAAAGTAAGATACTTTTGAGACTGACAAATGCCAAATTAGATTGGATACTGGGACAACAGGCATAAACTGGGATTTTCCTAGGGAGATTGTGATGTGTGGTCACCCTCTGTAAGTTAATTATCACTTCTCTTCCTGCTTTCCAGGTTTTAGAACTTTGTCCTCCTCTTTCCTATTGTTTGTCCTTATGACCATGTACCTTTTTAAAGATCTCATTACTGGCACGCTCATGGCCACCCCAGCATCGACCTTCTGGGCTCCAGCGATCCTTCCACCTCAGCCTTCCGAGTAGCTGGAACTACAGACGCTCACTACCACGCCCAGCTATTTTTTATTTTATTGTAGAGACAACGTCTCACCAGCTTGCCTGGGCTGGTCTCAAACCCATGGGCTCAGGCAATCCACTAGCCTTGGCCTCCCCAAGTGCTGGGATTACAGACTGAGCCACCAAGCCCGGCCTCATTACTGTTTTAATAGGTTACAGGAGAGACTGGAGATGAATGAATGTACTTATTCAATCTGATATCTTAAACTAGAAGCTTAAAAAATGTTATTATCTGGGACTTTTATACCTAAAGAAACCAGTTGTGCATGAGGATAGAATATAGAAATTTGCAGATATGGTTTTAGAAAGGTCATCATAGCCTTAGTTAGGAAGATAGTAGAAGATGCGATCTTATGAAAGGAGAAAATAAAGCAAGAAAGAAGATGGCCTGGGATCCAGGAAATGGGCCCAGTGCAAGATTACAGCTCTGCCTTGGCCCAGAGAGCAGGCAGAGTGCTGCAGGAGGGAGGCCTCCCAGAGGCAGAGCAGAGCTGTGAGACTTGCAGATGATGTTTGGTCATTTAAAAATTTTATTACTAGCCTTTATCCATTGTAATATCTGGAAAAATTGGTGATGGGAATAGGGAAAAACAATTTTTAAATGGATGCAGATATTAATTTCAGGAAAAGGAACGTTGTTAGGGAAAGGAAATAACCTTAGTATGCTATTTGGTTCACAAATGATGAATATATACCTTGTTACATTAGTGTACTGTCTCTAATTATGAAATTGATTGTACTCCATTGGACGGTGAATAAGAGTATATGTGAATTAAGTCTTCTTATGCCATTACATTAAGTCAGTGAGTAACATTTAAATGGATAAGACCAGAAATAGCAGTATAAGCCCATTGTTTGGAAATATGGATATAAATACTAGAAGAAATAAGTGAAATAGGTATCCCTGGGAAATTTAATTAGGCACTGCAGGCTGGTAGAAGGTGACAGGGTTTTCGTTTCATCTTTTGGTGTACGTATATAAGAATTAACGAGACCTTCGGTGAGGATTCCTGCTCAAGTCAGTCCACTTCTGTCATGTCTCTGCTGGCAATTGAAACCTAAGACCACAGTTTGAATGTGTCTTAGGACTCTCTGGTGGGTTAAGCGCCTGTCATTGAGCCATAGCGACAAATAAGACATTCCCTCTGTGAATTCCCTCTCCTTTGTGCTGGAGACATTTGTGGACCCAGGAACAACAGGAGGAAGGCAGATTTTTGACTTGGGCCTTGCAGGGCTGTGGTTTTGGAGTTATTTTCTTTGTAGGGTTATATGTTGTCTACATGGGTATAAAATGGCAAAACAGAAGCACTTATACTGCTATTTTAAAGCAGGTCTTCAAATACTGACAGAATGGAGATGAATAGCAGCCCCTAGGGCATACCCACTAGCAAGTCTTCAGTCTCAGTAAGCGAGCTGGCTCTGGCCCTGGCCCTGGTTGAGAAGGAGAGGAATCAATTTAAAGAGCATACACAACATGGTGGCAATGCCATTAGGATTTTATATTTTCTTACTCTCTTGTTTTAGTAATTCTGTTTTGGTAAGCAAGTATTGTTTGATTTGCCAACATTGGGTTCTTGACCACAGTTCCAGACTTGTTTTATATAAAGCAAGAGTCTCATGGGTTCTGACAATTTAGAATACAAAAGAGGCTTGAATTGTCTTGTCCTCTCCTTTATTTGGAGAGGTTACAAGCTCATCTGGACCCTAATTCCCTGTGTGGTCAGGGTTTAAATTTCTAGAAACACAAGTTAGAATCACCCACATTTTATCCCTTATTTGCAGTCCTCCTTTCTGGCCAAATGGTGTTGGGAAACAAGCATGCTATGGTCTACCCTGACTCAGTTTCCCTGTTGTACTCAAGGCTCTCCAGTACCTCCAGCTCTCACTGCAATCCCATGCTGGGGAAGCAGGCCGCCTGGCATACCTGGTGCCACCAGTGATGCTGGAGGCGGGAGGCGAGGTGCGTGCCCTGAGTCTAGGAGTCATGTGGCTCAGAGACAGAGTAGAAGCCCAGGCTGGTGACTGGGCTGTGAGGTGAGGAGGCTCAGGTCTTGTGGCCCTGGAGGAGGAGGAAGAGGGTCCCTTTGCTGTGCTAGCAATAACCTGTTAGAAAATGTATCAGAGAGACCCTATTTCCTACTATTAATTAAAGAAGCAAACACTGCCAAGCCATAATTTTATAAGCAGCACACATGACCCATTGGATGTGAAGAGCAATGTTTCCTAGAGTTCTGAAGAGAGAGTTCTCAAGAGAGCCTGTACTGACTGTGCTGCCAGGCCTCCCCTCTAGCCTCCTGCTTGAGTAGCCTGAACCATGCTGCCTTTCAACCTAGTGCTGACTAGAGAGCCCACAGCTGCACAAGGAGGACTCACAACATATATCTCTTTTTGTTTTCAGAAGTGACCGGGGAGGCGCGTCCTTACCATGGGAAGGAGGCTGTGGATCCATGGCAGGGACGGTCTCGAGGAGGTGACCCCACTCACTTCCACTCAGTGAACGTGGCGCAGCCGGTTCGCTTCAGTAGTAAGTTGCAGACCTGCCCTGACCACACCAATGCCCCGAGTGTGGCCTGACATGGCCCGACTCTCCAGTGCTACTCTGCCATGTGAGGAGTTTCACAAAACAGTCACTGGGGGGATGAGTGTGACTGCATGGTGACCCTCCCAAGGTCATGCAGCTCCTGAGTGTGAAGCAAGACTTGAGGCCCCAGAAGTCACGTGGTCTCAGGCTGCTTGTTTTCACAAAGCCCCTGCCTTTCAGAACCAGATAGCTCCAGCCCTCGGAAACCCCGTAATTGAATTGTTACCTCTTACAGATGGAGAAACTAGCTCTGAGAGATTAGATACAGCTGATGGAGTGGGAAAGCTTTACATCTGTTTTTCTTATTTTTATAAAGTTATTTAATTAATTACCTATGATGTTGAGATTTTAAAGGAGTGTAACAAGATCAAGAAAGGGGAGAAAAAACCACCACTGAAATTGCCCACCCATCCTTAGCAGATATGCTCAAGTGCTATGCACTTGACTATACTGGGCAGCAGTACTGAGACAGACAGGACTGATGTTCGAGGTACCTGCTGCTGTGCTCAGGGGTCTGTCCACCTGTGTTATTGCTCATCCCCCATTCTCTCAGCACTGGCAAGCACCTCAGAGGACACTGTGCTTTTGCCTGTGCTGACTACTGGCAGTACTGGGCTAGGCAGCTGAGCAGCAGTGAGCTCTGCCTGAGCTCGACACTCTGGCTTGGGAGACTTGAGTTCCAGCTGGCTTATCAGCTCTGCCATCTGTGGCACCACCCAGACCTCCCTTTCTCGTCTTGAGGAGGCAGGGGCAAGTCACACGGTCTCATGGCCCTCCCTGCTCAGATCTGCTGAGCTGCTGTTTTAGGGGGGAGTGCTTGCCAGCATCCCACTACAAATGTGAGCAGAAAAGGAAGGAGGGGAGTCAGCACGGGAGGCAGTGGGCTTTCAGATTGGGGAGGGTGGGAGAGCCAGGCACCAGAAGCAAGGCCTCACAGTGAGCTGTGGGGGAGCTGTGCTGTCTTGTTAACTCAGAGAATAAAGTCCACTTTACTAGTGAGAAGATTAAAAAATCTTAAAGAAATGGGAGGAATCACTGAATATACTTGTATCTTAGGTTGAATCTGCATTCTAGAAAAACTTGAACATTTCTACAAAGTAGGGCAACCCCTTCGGGCCCCCTCCCACCGTGGGAACTTTTCTGTCCTCAATAAATCCTGCTTTAAAAAACATTAAAAAAAAGTATATTGTCTCAGAAGCAGGAGTTTATCATGTTGAACCTCAGTTTCCCGATATCTTTAGGGTAATTCCGAGGTATGCCTATTCCTGAAGCAGCACATACATAATTTTATTTTTGGAGTCAGATCCTAATTTGGGGAACAACTCCCCTTCTGTCCTTCATGTTTCCTAGGGAAGTGCCCGACAGGGTGGCATCACTATGAAGGCACGGCCAGCTGCTACAGGGTCTACCTGAGTGGAGAGAACTACTGGGATGCTGCACAGACCTGCCAGCGCCTAAACGGCTCCCTTGCCACCTTCTCTACTGACCAGGAGCTGCGTTTCGTCCTGGCCCAGGAATGGGACCAGCCCGAGCGGAGCTTTGGTTGGAAGGACCAGCGCAAGTGAGTCCTGGGCTGGGGCCCTTAGGGACCTGGAGTAAGGGTCTGATGACCACCAAGCACATGGCTTCTGACTGCCCCATCACACTCCTAGGGCATAGCCAATAGCCAGCATGTTGGATTAGCAAAGACCAGCCCTACCCACTGGACCACATGGGGGTTAGGAGTGTGGACTGAGATAAGTAGGAACTTGTAGAGGGGCAGGGGCAGGCTGGGCTCTGCTGCCACCATGTAGGACTGTGGGCTGACCCTTCTTGTTGGTCCACCTCCACGGGTACAACTGGAGTTGCTGGCTGAGGGCAGGCGGGGGGGAGTAGGGGGTGCTGGCTTGTGGGGATAGGAGATTGCTCGATGTGGGGCTTTGTGGGCCTAGCACAAGTGGTGAGAAGTGGGCAGTGATTCCTTCTGAGAAAGCAAACCCTGTGGCCCTGTGCTTGGTGCATTCCATGGGTCTGCTCATTCAGTCCTCCTAGAAACCTTTGGACCCAGAGTGGGTGTGCATGTAAGTGGACATGTGCTTGCTGAGAGTGTGCTAAGATTCAAGCCTAGGCATTCTGGCCCCAGAGCCAGGTCCTTGACTGCCAGTCTCAGCTATATTGAGGAAAGAGTGTAGAAGTGGCAGCCGACTGCTGCCATTGTGCTGTCCCCTACATGCTGCCAGGAGTTGGGGTTGGTGGCAGCCAGTTGCCACTCCCTCCAAAGGGAGGACAGCTCTGCAGGGGAGTGAGTTGCAGTGTGCTGTCTCCTGGCTACCTGCCGCCCTCAATGGTAGCACAGGCGGCCCCTGTTGTGGGAACGTGATGCCTACAGCAGGTGGGCTGAGGGCCTTCATTTAAGACCCGAACTGGGTTTTGACTCCACAGTTATGCCCTATGTGACACTGGCAAATCACAAGATTGAGCTGTTTTTCCTTCTGCAGCCACAAGGGAGGAAAATAACTCTTAGCTCACAGGGTATTGTATTGATTTCATGAGAACAGGCCTGTGGGTAGGGAAGAAGCAAGAGTGCATAGTCCAGCTAGTGAGGAAGCCCCAGTTCTGTGAGCAGCTGCATGTGTGCACAGTCTATGCTAAGGGCAGAGCACACTGTGCCAGGGCTCCTTCTGTGTGAGCATCTCCATGGAGGCTTGGGCCTGGAAAGCTGGGACAAGGGGCACAGATTCAGCAGGTACTTGTGGTGGTTGGCCAGGCCCACGTTCACTTAGAGTGCGCATCCATCCACATGTTTTTAACCACTATGGTTGTATATATTTGCAGGGCTTTGTTTATTGAGACATAATTCTCATGCCACAAAATTTCTGTAGAATGTACTGTGCTGTGGTTTTAGCATATTTGCAGAGCTGTTTTATAGGTTTATGTCTACCAAGAATAAGGTTGGTCTTGATTAAAATGTGAAACTTTGTTGGGTCAACTAATAAGAACAGCCTTGGTAGGAGTTACCTGAGATAAAACTTTTTCTGATGTGTGAATTTATTGTTTAGAACTTTAATGCATTTTATTAAAATTAAGTGTTAAACATAAATCAGTCACTTGTGTTAACATACTCAGTGTTCTGGAGGTCAGTCTAACTATTAAAACACACAGTCATCAGTGGCCGCTTCCCTCTGGCTGCTAAAGTCTCTGTTTCTGTCCCTTCCAGGTTGTGGGTTGGCTATCAGTATGTCATCACCGGTCGGAACCGTTCTCTGGAAGGTCGCTGGGAGGTAGCATTCAAAGGTGAGCTCTTCTGGTCTGTTGAAAGTGTTGTTGAGTTTGAAATTGGGGAACTCATCCTGACTTGGTATATTGCTGGATCCCCCTCCTCCCTCTCACCTAGTGTAGGCTGCAGGGTGCCCATGCAGGGGATGTGGAGAGGGTGGACCCCGATTGCAGGGAGAGGAAGCCCTGGGACCAGCATGGGTCAAGCCCCGTGTCCAGCTGGCACCTTCCCTGGAGTCCCATAGAGTCAGGGACCATGGCTGGCAGCAGGGACAGGGCAAGAGCAGAGGTGGGGCTACAGAGCCCTGCAGAGTGCGCCACACCCACTGCCCTGCTCCTGCTTAGGACAGACATCACCCATTCTTGCATTCTCCAGTAGCCTACTGAGAGTTCCACCTGCATTTGCATTCTCCGGCTGAGTGAGTATATTATTTAGGTTTTCCACAGGGGCAGCTGACAAGGAAATGGCTTTTGGGCTTCCAGTCCCACAGTCACAGTGTGCTTCTAGAGGATAATTATCCAAGAGCAGCTCATCCTCTGCCCTCTTCACTGCTGTTGCAAGTAAATCTTTGAAGCAGAAGAGTCCTGGGCTAGCCTATTGCCTTGACCAGCAGAGGGAACCAGCCTCAGGGCAGGGTGGATACTGCACACAGTTGTCTTCTTGACACTAGCAGTTAAAGGGAGGACAGGAGTCTGCATGGCATGACGGCCTATTCTGAATGAGGGCTCAGGGCCCTCCTCAGTAGCATGAGAATGGCAAGGGCCCAGGTGGGCTACAGAGGCCATGTTCATCTTAGTGACTTTGTTAGGGCATTAGCAAAGCTTATTTAAAATTTAGAAAAAGACTTAATGTGTGTTTCGGCACTGGCAGTTCTGGCTGATGTACAGCTTCCTATTGGTGTGGCTCAGTGTGCAGGTGGACCCATGGCAGGGCTGGGGCGCCCTGAGCATCTGGGTTCTGCGTGAGTGACTGCACGTGGTTGGCTGCTTGTGTCCAGTTAAATGGATTTGAGAATTCTGTTATTAGATTTAAATAGTGGTTACAAAATGAATACATGGCTAACAGAGAGTCTGTTGTTGCAAGTTAACTGGCTCTTGACACAGTTCAGCATCATGAATGGTTCTGGAATCAAAGAAATTAAACATAAAACCAAATGTTGGGCAACCTCTCATTGTGGAAGCTTTTCTGTCCTCTTAATAAATCCTGCTTTCTCGCTTTTCGACTGTCCATGTCCCTCATTCTTCCTGGGCATGAGACAAGAACCCCAACCTGAAGAGCTGCACATGATTGTCAGAGCTGAACAGCAGTCCACCCCAGAGGCTAGCTTGCCAGCCGACGGAGCCAGACAAACCTGGAGAGCTGCTGGAAGAAGGCAGGACTCCAAAGCTGAGACACTTCTGGGGGCTGCAACACTCTCAGGGCTTGGCTTGCCAGCCCAGAGTGGTGACTCTGGGGACTAGGCTTACCAGCCCACTGAATCAGCAACACACTCAGTGCTTGGCTTGCCAGCCCATTAGAGCCAACACTTCTGGGGCTAGGCTCTTCAGCCCCGCAAGCCAACCCTTTCTGGGGCTCAACTGGCTGACCCATTAAGCTGACACTCTCGAAGCTCAGGCTGACCTGAAAAATCCATATCAGAAGTGTGATACCTCCTGCTTTGTTTCTTTTGTTAAAGATGTTTTGACTATTTGTGGTCATTTATTTTTCATATGGTTTTTTTTTTTTGAGTGGGAGTTTCACTCTGTCACCCAGACTGGAGTGCAGTGGCCGCTCCCGGCCACCGCAGCCTCAACCTGCTGGGCTCCGGCGATCCTTCCGCCTCAGCCATCCAAGTAGCTGGAACTACAGGCGCGCGCTACCACGCCCGGCTAATTTTTGATTTATTGTAGAAATGAGGTCTCGCCAAGTTGCCCAGGCAGGCGGGTCTTGAACCCGCGGGCTCAGGCACTCCACTCACCTTAGCCTCTCAAAGGCGTGGGATTACAGGCTGAGCCACTGAGCCCGACTCATATGGATTTCTGTATTGATGTTTTCAGGTCTGAAAAGAATGATGTTGGTTATTTAATGGGTATGGCATTGAATCTGTAGATTGCCTTTGGACATCTTAGCAATGTTGATTCTTCCAGTCCATGAGCACCGAATATTTTTCCTTTTGTTTGTGTCATTTGAGCAATGTTTTGTAGTTTTCATTGTAAAGATCTTTCACTTCTCTGGTTAGGAAGATGCCAAGGTATTTTCTGGGTCAACACAGAAATCAAAACAGGAATTAAAAGATTCCTGGAAACAAATGAAAACAAAGAAACATCTTACCAAAACCTCTGGGATGCCATGAAAACAGTACTAAGAGGGAAATTTATATCTCTTCGGACACACATCAAGAAAATAGAAAGAGAACATGTTGAAAACCTAACAAATCACCTAAGGGAGCTGGAAAGGCAAGACCACCAAAACCCTAACTTGAGCAGAAGAATCTAGATCACCAAAGTAAAAGCTCAAATATGGGACATAGAAGACAAAAATACCATAGAAAAAACTAAACACAACAAAAAGCTGGTTCTTTGAAAGGATAAATAAAATTGATGGACCCCTAGCCAGAATGATGGAAAAAAAGAGAGAAAAAGCCCAAATAAGCACAATCAGAAATGCAAAAAATCAAGTCACAAATGACCCTGAAGCAATACAAATGATTATCAGAGATTACTGTGCACACCTGTATGGAAACAAACTCGATAACCTGAATGAAATGGAGGACTTTCTAACATCACACAACCTCTCAGCGTTGAAACAAGAAGAAATTGAGATCCTAAATAGACTAATAACAACCCAGGCGGTTGACTCTGTCATAAGAAAACTACCTACCAAAAAAAAGCCCTTGACCAGATGAATTTCCAACAGAATTCTACAAAACATACAGGGAGGGGCCGATACCAATCCTTTTGAAAGTATTCCAGGCAATCGAGAAAGATGGAACTCTCCCCAAATCATTTTATGAAGCTAACATCACACTAATACCCAAACTGGGTAAAAATCCAACAAAGAAAGAGAACTACAGGCCAATATCCCTCAGGAACATAGATGCAAAAATACTCAAGATTCTAGCAAATCGGGCCGTGCATGGTGGCTTACGGCTATAATCCCAGGACTTTGGGAGGCCAAGGTGAGAGGATTGCCTGAGCCCACGGGTTCGAGACCAACCTGGGCAACTTGGTGAGACCTCATCTCTACAATAAATCAAAAAATTAGCTGGGTGTGGTGGCACGTGTCTGTAGTTCTAGCTACTTGGAAGACTGAGGCAGAAGGATGGCCTGAGCCCAGCAGGTTGAGGCTGCAGTGTCTGTGAGTATGCCACTGCACTGCATCCTGGGTGACAGAGTGAGACTCCAACTCAAAAAAAAAAAAAGATTCTAGCAAAATGGGATCCAACAATATCTCAAAAATCATCCACTATGACCAAGTAGGCTTCATCCCCAGGATGCAAGACTGTTTCAATATCTGCAGGACCATAAATGTAATTAAATATATCAACAGATATAAAAACAAGAACCACGTGATTATATCATTAGATGCAGGAAAAGCTTTCGATAAAATCCAGCCTCCCTTTTTGATAAAAACCCTCGAACATCTAAGCATAGAGGAAACATGCCTCAAAATAGTAAGAGCCATCTATGATAAACCCACAGCCAACATATTGCTAAATGGACAGAAACTGGAAGCATTTCCCCAAAAACCGGAACAAGACAAGGCTGCCCACTGTCACCCCTCCTATTCAACATAGTTTTGGAAGTCCTAGTTAGAGCAATCAGACAAGAGATGGAAATCAGGGGTATCCAAATAGGAAAAGACGCCAATTTATCCCTCTTTGCTGACTATATGATCCTAACCTTGAAAATCCAAGAGAATCTGTCAAAAACCTCTTTGCATTGATAAAGGACTTTAGCAAAGTCTCAAGGTACAATATGAAAATGGAAAAGACAGTTGCGTTCTTACACACCTATAACAAACAGGCAGAGAACTAAATAAAAAGTACAATCCCATTCACAATAGCCATGAAAAAACTATTAACCATTTTAATCACTAGTTTGACACCTAATTTGACCATTAGTTTTTCTAGGGCTGTTTTTATTATTATCTGGATTAATATTGATTGGCTTGACCTTTGTAATATGATATGAGTCAAAAAAGGCAGTTTTATGCATCTGTAAGTAGGATATCTCATTTCTTTTTTTTTTTTTTTTTTGAGTTGGAGTCTCACTCTGTCTCCCAGTCTGGAGTGCAGTGGCCGCTCCCGGCCACCGCAGCCTCGACCTGCTGTGGTCCGGCGATCCTTCCGCCTCAGCCTTCCAAGTAACCAGAATTACAGACATGCGCTACCACGCCCGGCTGATTTTTTTATTTATTGTAGAGATGAGGTCTCGCTGCCTAGGTGGGTCTCGAACCCGCGGGCTCAGGCAGTCCACTCACCTCAGCCTCCCAAAGGCACGGGATTACAGGCTGAGCCACCGAGCCCGGCTGGATATCTCATTTCTATTCTTAAATTTACAGTTATATTTGCATATAAAATTTCTAAAAATATATATATTCAAATGGTGTTTATCCATGCTTTGCAAGGATTTTAATTTTTTTTTTTTTTTTTTTTTCGATTTGAAGTCTCACTCTGTTGCCCAGGCTGGAGTGTAGTGGCATGCTCATGGCCACCTGCTGGGCTCTGGTGATCCTTCTGCCTCAGCCTTCCAAGTAGCTGGAACTACAGGTGCTTGCTACCACGCCCGGCTAATTTTTGATTTGTTTTAGAGACAAGGTCTCACCAAGTTGCCCGGGCTGTTCTCAAACCATGGGCTCAGGCAATCCACTCACCTTGGCCTCCCAAAGTGCTGGGATTATAGGCTGAGCCACCAAGCCCGACCTAATGAATTTTTTATTGGTGAATTTTCCATTTCTATCTACAACAAAAGTGTCTTGGTAGAAAAAAACAAATGTGGCGCTTGAATCTTGGTGGCACTCTGAATTGAGAGCTTATAAAAAACTTTCAGAGCCGGGCTCGGTGGCTCAGCCTGTAATTCCACGCCTTTGGGAGGCTGAGGTGAGTGGATTGCCTGAGCCTGTGGGTTCGAGACCCGCCTGGGCAGCGAGACCTCATCTCTACAATAAATCAAAAAAATCAGCTGGGCATGGTAGCGCATGCCTGTAATTCCGGCTACTTGGAAGGCTGAGGCGGAAGGATCACTGGAGCCCAGCAGGTTGAGGCTGCGGTGGCCAGAAGCGGCCACTGCACTCCAGTCTGGGAGACAGAGTGAGACTCCAACTCAAAAAACAACAAAACAAACAAACAAACAAACAAAAAACTTTCAGGGGACAATTAAGGAAATGAGAATGAGGACTTTTGCAGATACCTTTTCTCGGGTGTAGCAAGTGTTGTGGTTATGTAAGTTTAGGGGCCGCACACCTGTGCACCTGTGTGCAGGAACAAGCCCCTCTGATGTCTGCAGGGAAGGGTGTCCAAAAAGGGGTGAGACGACCAAACAGCCATATGTGGGTCAGTGCTGGAGCCACTCGGCGATGCATGCACTTTTCTCTCTACCTTTGTATATTTCTAAAAAATTCCATACCAACACATTTAAGAAGATTTCTGCCAAAAACAAAACCAAAAAAACCCCAAAAAACTGCAGAGTGAAAAGAATACAGTAGTGAAAATACAAACAAGCAAAGAACGTGGCCTGGCCAGCTCTTCTCACAGATGTGGTGCAAGAGGGTGCCAGTGGGATCTGAAGAGTTTGCCCCCAAAAAAATTGTCAGGAAAACCATGGTGAGTGGATTCAAACCTTTCATTACTAGTGATGAACCTTCCCTAAGAACATGTTGTGTCTGAGGATATTAGCTAAGAATCCTAGGAAGGCCTCTCAGTAAGAGATTTTAAAATGTGTGTTTCATCTACGTATTGTCCACTGTCTTTCTGTTTTATGACATGTGCTATGGACCAGCACAATGGTACATGAGTAATATTATATAAATACACATACTTATTATGCATATCTATCAGCACCACCATATACATTTTAAGTGTGGAGCTCACTCCCCTTTGGCTGCCTGGGCCTTGAGGGACACGCTCACAGACTCTTCTCCAGGTCCGTGCGAGCCTGTGAGCCCTGCCCCAGGGTACTGAGACCCTGCAGTTTGACAGCAACAGGTCCTGGTATGCCTGGAGACAGCTGTCACCAGAGGACATGGGGCCAGTGTTTTTATAACATTTGTGTAGAAACTTTGAAAAAATACAGATCCTTGTTGTCTAGAAAGAATTGTCCACATTTTCCCACACACCACCCCACAGGGACCTTACATCATTACTGCTGATAGTGTCACTTCCATTTCTGGTTATTCATACTTGATAATTATTTTAAAATATAAAAGTAGAAACACATAGTGTGTTCACGTGTTGTATGACTTGCTTGTTTAAGATTTGCTCAGTGCCTCTGCCCCATTTATCCCCTTATTTCTCAGCATGCATACCACTGGTGCTAACTTGCATCACACATTGGCTAAGATCAGGAGGTGTATGACTTAGAAGGAGCCTTCTTGTCTTCCCAACAACTTTTCAGATGTGACCAGTACCCAGGGGAGACATGGCCATGTTGTAGGGTCCTGGCCAGTGAGGTCAGTAGACAAGACGGTGGTCCTGGACCAGTCTGTGGGACCTACCATCTAGAAGCCCTAGTCAACAGTGAGCGAGAGGCCAGGCCAATCTAGCAGCTGCTGGAAGGGCAGTGCAGAGACCCTGCCTTCTGAATGAGGTGATCATCAGGCTGGAATAAGGCCACCTGGCTTCAGGCTGCAATTTCCAGAGGGAAGACAGTCACAGAGTGGGGCAGCTTCCTCTATCATGGGCATTAGGGAGGTAAGCCCATGCAGGGTTGTTTTGTGGGTGCTAAAGTGACAAGGCAGGAAGGGGTGTTCATGGGTTCAGAAAAGTGAGTGAGGATTCCCCTGCTGCAGGATTGGTGGGGACTTGTGGGCTGGGGGCAGACACGGAGGTGGCAGTGGCTGTTCACATATGCAGGAGACATGGTAGAGGCAGTTAGGTGGCGTTCAGATGCCTTTGCATATCAAACTCAGGAGCCAGGTATCCTTCTGTGGCTGGCAATGGCCCAGCCCTAGGTGGACTGTAGAGCTGTGCTGAGCAACTCAGATGTGGACGAGTAAGAGAACTGACTGGAAGTTTGCTGCCACCCTATCAAGGTGAGAACTGGATCTTGCCACAGTGTCAGTGAGTGAGGAGGGACATTCTGGAGGAGGTTTGGAGACGGGTTCTGTGGGTAGGAGATGGAACGATGCCTGCAGTGGCTCCCAGTGCTCACAGTACCTTTCTCCCGGCCAGGGGTCCTTCAGGAAGAGCAGGATGGGGTGGGGGTGTCCAGGAGGCAGTGGCAGGCCCAAGAGAAAAGCCTGTAGGCATCATCACCAGTAAAGGGCAGGGAGTCCTCCTGGCTTCTTTCATATCCCACACCATTTCATATAGGTCCAGGGTCTCATCACTTGTCATCAGCCTGCAGCCCCCATCTTACCTGACACCCTGATGATTACTCACCTCATCACCTGGTAACCTCTGGCAGGTCTCCTGGCCCCAACCCCATCTCTCCTTACACAACTGCCAGAGAATCCTTTTCCGCTCTGCCCCTGCTGTTCCTGGTTCTCATTTCTCATGGCAGTCACAGTTACACCGAGGGTGGCAGCTCCCTTCTCTTTCTTCCTTACCCACCACCACTCCTGGCCTCTTCTGCAGCCCCACAGGCTGCCTTGCTCTTCGCTGTCACTGTGAGCCTTTTCTGGGATACTCCTGTCCACTTTTGGGGCTCATTCCTGGTGTATTCTGGCCTGGGCTGGTGTTTGGCCCCTGGCAGGGGTGCGTTAGTGCTAGCAGTGCCAGCCTGCTTCTACTACAATACCACGTGACTGTGGTGGGTGTCTGCTCCCTCTGCAAGGCTGCATTTGGGGGGAGCTGTGTTACCAGCCCCCAGTTAGCACCTGGACTTGACCTCCAGCAGCTTCTCTGGGTGGGTGTGCTGCACACATGCTGAGGCAGCTCACTAACGTGAGGGTGACACTATGAGCTCCAACTACATGTAGCTCATTAGGCCCTGAACCCAAGTCTTGTGTGAACCCCATTTTGCTGATTGCCTGAGCCACCCTCCAGCTTGACTCTGCCCTGGTCCAGGCAGCTTTTGGAATGAACCTAGGTCCCAAGTCTCTGCCCTGAGAGGTCATTTGTGGCCTTAGTCTGAGTTTCACCGTCAGGAACAGCAGTTGTGCTCTGGAGCTCAGAGTTGGCAGCTGGCTTCAGCACTGAAAACTTGGGTTTTGAAGTTGAAGATTAGCCCATGGAATAAGAAGCCAAATATTGAAGAGGACAGTTTTAAAAGGGGTGTGGTGCTTAGGTGAAGAGGCATCTGTGGGAGATGAGGGGGTGTACAGAGCCTCAGGCCTGGTTGGGAAATGGGGCCTCTGGAGGAAAGGTGGGATAGCAGTGCTTAGTGTGCTGGTGGCGGCACCCACTAGGCAGTGGGGATGAGCCCTCCAGGTGGTATGGAAGACATGTCCAGAGAGCCACTCTTCCCTGCCCTCCTACGAATCTGACACATGCAGATGAGGCAGGCAGAATGCCCGATGTTTCTGGGAACAGGATGCAGCTGTCACAGTGGCTGCCTGCCAGCCAGGAACAGGCCTTTGCAGGCCTTGGTGTTTCTTGAGAGCCAGTCCCCTGCCCTCTGCAGAGCACAGAATAGACCTGCCTTCAGAATCATCGATCTTTTCAAACTGAGTCCTGTGTTTAGTGCTGGAAGTAACCAGAGCTTAGAAGGATGTGGGTAGGAATGCCTAGTCTTATTAAAGGGGTGAACTGCACTGCTGTCATAAGAATGTGAAAGCCTGATTTTGGTTATTCTGCTTTCTGGAAAAGCTTGCTTTGTATTTCTAGTGACCTGGATCAGGTGAGCCTCAAGGAATCACGGTGGCCCAGGCATGGAGGGCTGTGCAGAGGAGAGAGTAGGCCCTGGTACATGGCAGAAGGGAGGCACGTCATCAGTGGCAAGGATAGAGCAGTTTCTGAGCGCCTTTTCCCTCGGTGTGGAGGGCAGGAGCTGAGTGGGTGAGCAAGTATCCCAGGGAGCCAGTGCTTTCCAGGTGTTCCCTCCAGCCTACTACTAGGAATGCTGACGTTTCTGGGGATGTTGGAACCCACAACTCTGCCCAAGTGGTATGTTCCTCACAGGTGCAAGATGGAGACTTCCTAGTATTCTGTCCTGGGGTGGGGGGCTTTCACCTTTCCCTGCCTATTTATTTCCCCTACCCATTTCCCTATTTGTCTGTCTGTTAATTTGTCTGTATTTGCATCTGTGAATGCATGTATTCTGATCCAGTGTGTTATAATCCTTTTACTTTGTTATTCATGTTCATTGCTCTGACTTTGAATACCACCAGGTAACCCCGATCTGATGCTTTCTTCTGGTGCTCAGAGTAGCACTTCTCAGATCTGTGTGTTTGTGGTCTCACAGAAGCAGCCCTAGCCAGGCTCAGTGCCTGGAGCCACTCCCGGAAGCTGGGGAGTCCTGAGCGAACGCTGGACTGCAGTGACCACCAGCACTTGGCAGTCCACATGCTCTTTGGTAGTCCTATCTGATGCCTTGGTCCCTTGAAGACTGCATGTGACTCACCTGCTGACATGTTATGCTCTCTGGCCCCACAGGCTCTTCAGAGGTGTTCCTGCCCCCAGACCCCATCTTCGCCTCGGCCATATCTGAGAATGACAACGTATTCTGTGCACAGCTCCAGTGCTTCCACTTTCCCACCCTGCGACACCATGACCTCCACAGCTGGCATGCTGAGAGCTGCTATGAGAAGTCTTCATTTCTGTGTAAAAGAAGTAAGCCCCCTGACCATGCCTTCTTGGGGAATGCTTCGTTGGACTCTGAGGTGTGCGTGCTATGCCATGTTGGAGTGGACGCCCTGCCCGCCTTATACCTTGAACCCAGGCCATTTACAGCTTTGTATTCTGGGCAGCTGTTCGGCCTCTCTGAGCCCACGATTCTCTTTCCCAGGATAGAATGTTCCTGCTTCAGTGTTGTTAGAAGATTAAAAGGGAATGGAGATCCAAAGACTTGCCAATCCCTGGCATCTGTGGTATATCTAAGTCCAATGGTTGCCTCCCCCAACTTTCTCAGATCCTTCTGCAATCCTTTCTGCTTCTTGATTTGGCTTGTCTCCTTTGCTGCCCCTTCCCCAGTCTATGGTGTCACAGATCCTTCTCTGTCCCTCTGACAACCCATTCACCCAAATTCCACATTAAGGTCTCTTTCAGCTTTAGGGACTCAAGGTATGGCTGTGCTGACCAAGGGCACGGCCCCTGCTTCTGTCTGGTCCTTCTCTGTGATGGGGTAGGGGATGGAATCAGCTTTGGTGGCCACCGGCAGCCACTAACATAAAGAGTCAGCTAATGATCTCAGCAGCATCCATGTGAAGCATCACACCCTTCCTTGCTGCTGTGTTATGGATTAGGATTTCATACATGTCTGAATCTGTTTCTGGAGTCCATTCTGACCCTTGGCTATCTGTCAATTGTGCGTCAGTGCCATGCTCTTGTCTCTGCTGTAGCTTCACAATCCATCTTGATAGCTGTATTATGACTTCTCTACTTTGTATTTGACTATTTTGTTGCCTATCCTTGGCCTTTTTCTCCTCTAAATGAATTTTAGGGTGAGTTTTATGAATTTCCTTATGCTTTTATTTTTTGATTTTCCTAGATTTTCTATTTAAGACATTTTGTTTCTTCTTTTAAATCTTTAACTTTTAGTTCTTTACTTTTTTTATTTTTCCTGGTGTTAACTTTTCTTGCTGAAGTCTCTAGTACAGTGCTGATTAGAAGTGGTGGTAGTGAATATGATTGTCTTCTAAACTTAAATGAGAATGCTTTTACTATGTCAGCAAGAAATAGAATACATTCTATATAGGATTGTAGAACATACTTTTGATGAGGTTAAGGAAGTATCTTTCTATTCCTATTTTGCCGGGAATATTTGTTACAAAAACATACTGATTTTCATTAATTTTTTTAATGTGTTTGTTGGAGTTATGTGGTTTTTCTTCTTTACTATATCTGTTTATTTCTTATTTTATATAAATAGATTTTCTTTTTTTTTTTTTTGAGTTGGAGTCTCACTCTGTCGCCCAGACTGGAGTGCAGTGGCTGCTCCTGGCCACTGCAGCCTCGACCTGCTGGGCTCCGGCGATCCTTCTGCCTCAGCCTTCCAAGTAGCCGGAATTACAGGCATGTGCTATCACGCCCGGCTGATTTTTTGATTTATTGTAGAGATGAGGTCTCGCTGCCCAGGCGGGTCTCAAACTCGCAGGCTCAGGCAATCCACTCACCTCAGCCTCCCAAAGGCGCGGGATTACAGGCTGAGCCACCAAGCCCGCTTAAATAGATTTTCTAATGTTAAACCATTCTCATGGTTTTTGTATATATATATATTATATTGCTGGATTTGGTTTGCTGATATTTTATTTAAATTTTTGGAACTTTGAAGAAGTGATCGTGGCCTGTTACATTCCATTTCTATACTCTCTTTGTCTTGTTATTTTGTTTTTAGAGATGGAGTCTCACTCTATGGCCCAGGCTGGAGTACAGTGGCTACTCACAGGAACAGTCTTAGCGCACTACAGCCTCAAACTCCTGGGCTCATGTGATCCTCCCGCCTCAACCTCCCAAGCAGCTAGGACTACATTGACTTGTTTGTATCATGTTTATGGTTTTGTTTTTTTTTTTTGAGTCAGAATCTCACTCTGTTACCCAGGCCAGAGTGCAGTGGCACGCTCACAACCACTGGATTCTCGACCTACTGGACTCAGGTGATCCTTCCACCTCAGCCTTTCAAGTAGCTAGAACTATAGGCTTGCGCCACCACGCCCAGCTTATTTTTTTGATTTATTGTAGAGACAAAGTCTTACCATGTTACCCAGGCTGATCTTGAACCTGTGGACTCAGGCAGTCCTCTCACCTCCATCTCTCAAAGTTCTGGGATTACAGGTATGAGCCACTGCGCCTGGCTATGTTTGTTTTATAAAGTGAGTTGGGGCCAGGCACAGTGGCTCACGCCTATAATCGCAGCTCTTTTGGAGGCTGAGGTAGGAGTACCGCTTGAACCCAGGAATTCAAGACCAGTCTAGGCAACATAATGAGGCTTCATCTTGACAAAAACAAACAAAAAACAACAAAAAAAATTAGTCAGGTGTAGAGGCATGCACCCATAGTGCCAGCTACTAGGGAGGCTGAGGCGGGAGAATCACGCATATGTTTTGCCACTGCTCTCCAGCCTGGATGACAGGGTGAGACCCTGACTCAAAAAAAAAAAAAATACATACATACCTTTGATGAGGTTAAAGAAGTACCTTTCTATTCTTATTTTGCTGGGAATATTTATATAGTGAGTTGGAAAACATTCTCTTTTACCATTCTCTAAATCTGTGTGTATTTCCTAAGAAAAAGGACACTCTCTTGTTTACCTATAGTCCATTGATCAAAATCAGGGCACTTAACATGGATGCAGTGCCATACAGTAATTCACAATTCATTATTCCAGTTTTGTCGGTTACTCTGATAATACTCTTTATAGCTGTTTTTTCCTTGGTCCAGTCCAGAATCATGCATTGCATCTGGTTGTCATATCTCTTAAGTCTCGTAGTCTTTCAGTTTGAGTAATTTCTGTTGATCTGTCTTCAAGTTTACTCATTCTTTCCTTGGCTATGTTAATTCTACTTATGAGCCCAGTGAAGGCATTCTTCATCTGTTTTGTTCATTTTGTCTGTTTTTCAATTTCTAGGGTTTCTGTTTGATTCTTTCTTATAGTTTCCATATCAACTGATTTCCTATTTCCTGATCTTGTATATTGTCTACCTTTTCCTTTGGAGCCTTTAACATGTTAATCATAGTTATTTTAAATTTCCTGTGGGATAGTTCCCTCTTCTGTATCATATTGGGTCTGGTTTTGTTGGTTGTTTTGTCTTTGGAGCATGATGTTTTTCTCTGGGCTTTTTTTTTTTTTTTGATTTGGAGTCTCACTCTGCCGCCCAGACTGGAGTGCAGTGGCCGCTCTCGGCCACCGCAGCCTTGACCTGCTGGGCTCCAGTGATCCTTCCGCCTCAGCCTTCCAAGTAGCCGGAATTACAGGCATGTGCTACCACGCGCGGCTGATTTTTTTATTTATTGTAGAGATGAGGTCTCGCTGCCCAGGCGGGTCTCGAACCCGCGGGCTCAGGCAATCCACTCACCTCAGCCTCCCAAAGGTGCGGGATTACAGGCTGTCAGACACCATGTGGAACGATAGAGACCAAGTTTGATAGTTTTGATGTTTGCAAATGGCTGTGCCTTTCCTTCTAGGACTTTAGTGCAAAGAGATCTTTAGTACAGTGAGGATGTGTTACTCTGGGTGGGGATTGGGCTGGTCTTGAGGTTTGTTGGCACTGTAGTTACCCTCAGTGCACCCCAGGCTTCATAATCAATAGTGATGCTTTGCATTTGGTGTGGGGGCTGGTTTGCCTTATTGTCTGCTCCACCTTCCACACTCAGTCATCCCTTTGGGCCACATCTTTGACTCTTGCAGCTCTCCTAGCAATAGTCCACTGTGTGACTCAGTGGTGGTAGGAGCTGATATTCTGATTACATCACAGCAGGCCTAGTGTCCTGAGTCTCTAGGATTGGGCCTTCACTAGTGCTCCTGCCATTCTTCCATCTGGAGTTAGATCAAGTACAGAGACTTCTCACTAAGTTTCCAGGTGTTCTCTGGTTGGAAGCAGGGCAATTTAGGTGATTAGTTTATGGAGCACATTTGTCTTTCTCTGGTGGGTTTTGAGTTGGAAGTAATGCACACAAAATAGACAGCAAGCTGGTGATCACTGACCAGATCCTGACTGCCTTTGACTGGTTGCTGCAGAGGTAGTAGATCAGAGAGAGGTCTTTGGTCATACATATATGGCCTGGCCATTGTTGGTCATCAAATCATAAGGTAGGTAATGTTCTATAAATGGAGCCACATTTGGGGCTGGCTTTTTTCACTCATAATTTCCTGAAGAGTACTTACATTAATCTGAATTGTTACTTATATTAATAATTTATTCATTTTTATTGCTGAGCAGCATTTCATGATTTTTTCCCCCCACAGTTTAAGGGCATGTAGACTGATTGCAGTTTTTGGCTTTTACAATGAAAACTGCTGTGAACATTTGTTTATAGGTTTTTGTGCAAACATAGGTTTTTATTTCTTTGGGACAAATGCCTAGGATTGCAGTTACTAGTTCGTATAGTAGTTACATGTTTAGTTTTTTAAGAAACAAGCAAACTTATCCATTTTATATTTCTACCAGCAATGTATGAGTTATCTAATTTCTTTACATCCTCCCCAGTGCTTGTTGGTTTCACTGTTGTTCATGTCATTCTGTTAGGTATGCAGTACTAGCTCCTTGTAGTTTTAATTTGCATTTCCCTGAGACTCACAATGTTAAAACCTTGTGCTTATTTGCCATCTGTATGTTCTCTTTGTTGAAATATCTGTTCATGTCATTTTTCCATTTTCTCTTAGCATTTGTTTTTTTTACTGCAAATATTTTTCCTAGCCTGTAGCTTGTCTTCATCTTCTTCACATGAACTTTTAGAAACAAAATTTTAAATTTTATTCAAGCCCTAGGTATCAGCTTTTCATTTTATGGAGGATTCTTTTAGTGTCAAGTCCAAGTACTCTTTGCCTAGCCTTATGTTCTGAAGAGAGTTTTTCCTAAATGTTTTTTAGGTTTATGTTTTACATTTAAGTCTATGATGTATTTTTGAGTTAACTTTTTAATAAGGTATGAGATTTAGGTCAAGATTCTTTAGTCTAGTATAGTTTTGCTCCCACATATCACCTTTGTGCTATTATCGGCAAACATATGTATTTTATATTTCTATGTATTATATACCCAATGCTACATTATATACATATTTTATACAATTGCTTTTAAAATCAGTTAAAGAATAAAAGTGAAAAAATATCGATTTTAAACTGTAATTTAGAGTGGATTGCCTGAGCCCACGGGTTCGTGACCTGCCTGGGCAGGCGAGACCTCATCTCTACAATAAATAAATAAAAAATTAGCCGGGCGTGGTAGTGCGCACCTGTAATTCCAGCTCCTTGGAAGACTGAGGCACAAGGATCGCCAGAGCTCAGCAGGTCGAGGCTGTGGTGGCCGGGAGCGGCCACTGCACTCCAGTCTGGGCGACAGAGTGAGACTCTAACTCTAAAACAAACAAACAAACAAAAACCCAAAAAACTGTAATTTATAGTTATATACTGGTGTTCTTTGTTATTCGCATGTGTATTTGAATTACTATCTAGGAGGGTCACATGCTTCTAGTCTGAGGAACTTCCTTTGGTATTTCTTATAAGGTGGAGCTGCAAATAACAAATCCTTTCAGTTTTTGTCTGTCTGGAAAAGTATTTTGCTTTTGCTTCTTGGAAAATAGCTTTGCTGGATATGAATTCTAGGTTTTCAACTTTCTCTGAGCACTTTTAATATATTATCCCACTGCCTCTGGCCACTATTGTTTCTGCTGAGAAGTCATTGTTTATTTTATTGGGGACCCCTTATAAAGTCATTTTCTGTTTGTAGCTTTCAAGATTTCACTGTCTTTGATTTTCAACATTTTTACTATGTTGTGTCAGTTTATTGATCTTTTACATTTATCCTACATGGAGTTCGTTAAGCTTCCTGGATGTATAGGTTTTTGTTTTTCAATGAATTGGGATAGTTTTCAGCCATTATTTCTTTGATTATTTTTCTACTTTCCTTTCCTTTTGGCACTTCCATTTCACATATGTTGGTGTGCTTGATGGTATCCTGCATTTCTCTGACGATTGTGTTCATTTTTCTCATTCTTTTTTCTCTGTTTTAGTAGGGAATAATTTTATGTGACTATCTTGCCCTGGGAGTTTCTGATCACATAAATGTTGTATATTTGACCCCAGTCTTAAGTGAGACACAGAAATTGTGAAATTTCAGAAGAGTCTTTAGACATCCCCATACCATTTGGACACTGGAACAAGCTTCCTTCTCATGTTCCTTTGCTTTTCACTGAATATGTATCCCATCAAGGCCCTCCTCATCCCTCGTCCCTTCTCCTAGGCATTTGTCATGTCTGCCTTTCAGCTGAAAGCTCTGGGTTTTCAGTTCCCTCCTTGTCCTTGGCCATGGCCATTCCTCTTAGTCTAGTCGCAGGTCAGCTCTGCACAGAGTCTACCATGTGTGTCTCAAGTCCACTGGACCATCTTCCTAAACAGAACTGGCGCTTTCCTTGGAGATTTGTTTGAAACATATTCTGTTTTAAAATGGTTAACAGGCATAGCAGCTATATCTCAGAATTGAGGAAATCTCATAAGTAAACTACTAAGGAAACTCCAAAGCAAATTCCAAAGGACAGGGACCTTTGCCTTGTAATCTGGCATTCTCTGTCCTAACCCTCTGAGCTCTGTGACACTCTGTGGCCTACATTTGCTCTGGCAAGATGTGCTCTGTCATAACAGTGTGTTGTGGCAACTGCTCTTAGAAAACCACTCCCTGTGTGGTGGGGCAGCACTGGACAGAGTTACAGCACAATCTAACTGCTCCGTTGCCTTTTCAATCCCCCAGTTCCAAGTGGGGAGGGTCAGGGCTTCCTTCGTGGGTCACACATACATCTGTACACATATGTGCTCATTGCAGGTCAAACATGCGTTGACATCAAGGACAATGTGGTGGATGAAGGGTTCTACTTCACCCCCAAAGGGGATGATCCGTGCCTGAGCTGCACCTGCCATGGAGGGGAGCCTGAGATGTGTGTGGCCGCCCTCTGTGAGCGGCCCCAGGCCTGCCAGCAGTACCGCAAAGACCCCAAAGAGTGCTGCAAGTTCATGTGTCTGGACCCAGGTGAGACTCTTGATGGTGGGTTATTAGTCAGCCTCCCCATTCAGGTCTGGAGGCTAGATGACCCTTCGCTTCCTCAGTGGCAGGGATTCACGAGAATGCGTGGCACAGCCTCAGTGACAGCATTTGCTCACAGATCTGTCTCAGGGGCTTTGATACTGCTGCTTTCATGGGCATGTCTCACGTGACCCCTCAAGTTTCTTCATTCCCATTCTTGGATAGCAAGCAGCATTCATAAGTGAACTTGGCACTTGAGTATGACTGGCTATTCATAAATCAGCAGGAGCAGATGGTTTTCAACCTTTCTCCTTTCTTTTTAAGACTGAGATAGACTTCTAATTCATGTCCACATTTGAGTTCTTCCTGTTTCTGGTGTGGTGATATGGAGAATAGTGATAGTTGTCACTACTTACAGTCATTAATTTTTACTGTTAGAATCTTTAAGAAAAAGACTATTACCCTCAGTTTCAAGGTTAAAACCCCTCACCACTAGGTGGTGCTTTAAGGTGGCACCACAACAAATCTGGGTCTGGAATGACCATCTCCCTTCTACTTGCAAAAAATAGCAGCAGGTGAAACCTTACTCTCAGGACCATGGCCACTCTGTGCACATTCAGATCTCAAGAGAAATGTACATCAGAAGCATGAATTTCTTTCTTTCTTGGGTGCCACAGTGTGAACGTGACATGATGGGCACTTGTGGAAGCCCATGGGCTCATGATCCCTGCAGAAGGGCAGCTTAGGCAGGGCATGGTGGCTATCTGGGTCTCTGGGAGATCCTATAAAGGAGAAACTGGAGCCTGAGTGTGAGGGACACAACAATGAGAGCTATACCCAAGTGGAGTGTTCAGTGTCCCTCCACACCAGGAGGCTTGCAGAGTAGGAGGTCAGAGCCATCCTCCAGAGGCCATATCTGAGGCTGGGTGGCAGGGGATACTCTGGCACATCCACCAGGTATGTGCAGTTAACTGCATTGAGCTCAGAGGCCACATTGCAGCCAAGCCCACCAGAGGACCTGAAGTTAGAGATGAAGGCAGGTGGTGCTTGGGCCCATCCCATGGGGCAGAGAGTTTTCTGCTAGTATAGGGTGCATTCCTACAGGGCTATGAGAAGCACTGATTGGGTGCTTACCAAGGTTCCTGTGCCCCTAGCCACATCACTCCAAACCTCCAACTTAGTTATCTCCAGGAGCCAAACTCTTCATAAGCAATATCAATTGGATTTCTGGTTCCATTTCTCAGGAGTCTATCAGTGCTGCCTTGCCACTCTGCCCAGGGTTTGAAAGGATGACCATAAACAAGGATGACCTGTCTGTGGGCATTTGTGACCTAGGGAGCCTGCCTAGCCCCTAAGGACTTCTTAGAGGACTGGGGTTCTCAGCATTTTCTATAGGCCCAGAGCTACAGCAGCTTACCCTCCTGCACAGCCAGAGCAATTTAGCTGGGCCCTGATCTGCCCACATTGTAACCATGCTTCTGCAGGCTCCTGACTTTTTCCCAGGGGTCTTCTTTGAGAAGTGACTATACTGCATCAAGAACCAAAATGTTGCCACCGAAACTGGAGACTCTGGGAAAGGAATCTCAGGTGGTAAGCATCAGAAAAAAGGCAAGAATAAGCCGGGCTTGGTGGCTCAGCCTGTAATCCCGCGCCTTTGGGAGGGTGAGGTGAGTGGATTGCCTGAGCCCGCGGGTTCGAGACCCGCCTGGGCAGCGAGACCTCATCTCTACAATAAATCAAAAAATTAGCCCGGCGTGGTAGCGCGCGCCTGTAATTCCAGCTACTCGGAAGGCTGAGGCAGAAGGATAGCCGGAGCCCAGCAGGTCAAGGCTGCGGTGGCCGGGAGCGGCCACTGCACTCCAGTCTGGGCGACTGAGTGAGACTCCAACTCAAAAAAAAAAAAAGGCAAGAATATTTGTCTTTGCCCTGCTGTGTATCATTGGACTCAAGATCAAAGCCAGAGCTAGAAGGCAAGAAGAAATGAAAAGGCATGCATACCAGAGGGGTAGAAATGAAACCATTCCTCTTTGCAGACAATACTATTGTGTACAAAATCCCAGAGAATCTACAGGAAAGTTATTAGGACAAATAAATGTGTTTAGAAAACTCTCCAGGTACGAGATCAACATATAAAAAATTCACTGTAGTTGCATAATCTCCCTGAAACCGCTGAAAATTGACATTTTAAAAACACCTCTCTTTTTTTGTCAGAATATCATTCTGTTGCCTAAGCTGTGGTTGCCTAAGCTCACCACAGCCTCAACCTCCTGGGCTCAGGTGAACCCCCCACCTAAGCCTCCCAAATAGCTGGGACTACAGGCATGTGCCACCACATCAGGCTAATTTTTTAGATTTTTTAGTAGAGATGGAGTCTCACTATGATGCTCAAGCTGGTTTCGAATTCCTGGGCTCAAGTAGTCCTCTCACCTTGGCCTCCCAAAGTGCTAGGATTTATAGGCGTGAGCTACCCTTCTTGACTGAAAATTACCATTTATTATAGCACCAAAAAATATGAAAAATTAGTTATAAATTTTATATGTGTATATACTGTGATTTTAAAAAGTATAAATAAAAGGAAAATATACCATGGTCATGGTTTAGGTGACTCATTAGTATCATTAGGTGGTTAATTCTCCCCAAATTATAGATGCAGTACCATCCCAACCAAAATTCCAACAGACTTTTATAGGCATTGACAAGCTGATTCTAGAAGTTAGATGGAAAGGCCCAAGAATTAGAACAGCCTAAACAGTTTTTACAAAGAGCAAGGTTGGAGGATTCATGCTACCTGATTTGCAGCTTCATGTACAGCCATTATAATCAAAATCGTGGTATTAAAGAGTAGACACATAGGTCAATAGAATAGAATAGTCTTGTAACAGTCTCACACTATATGTTTAAGTGATCTTTGACAAAGGTACAAGGCAATTCATTGGAAAAAGAATAATCTTTTAATGAATGGGGCTGGAACAGTTGGACATCCATAAGCAAACAATAAGAACCTTACCCTAAACCTCCTACTATCTATAAAATTAATTCAAAAATGCAGCTGGGTGCAGTGGCTCATGCTTATAATCCCAGCACTTCACGAGGCTGAGGCAGGAGGATTGCTTGAGTTCAGGAATTTGAGATCAGCCTGGGCAACACAGCAAGACCTTTTCTCTACAAAAACTTTTTTTTTTTGAGTTGGAGTCTCACTCTGTCGCCCAGACTGGAGTACAGTGGCCGCTCCCAGCCACCGCAGCCTCGACCTGCTGGGCTCCCGTGATCCTTCCGCCTCAGCCTTCCGAGTAGCTAAAATTACAGGCGCGCGCTACCATACCCGGCTAATTTTTTTTTTTTTTTATTGTAGAGATGAGGTTTTGCCTGCCCAGGTGGGTCTCGAACCTGCGGGCTCAGGCAATCCACTCGCCTCAGCCTCCCAAAGGCACGGGATTACAGACTGAGCCACCGAGCCCGGCTACAAAAACTTTTAAAATAATAAAAATTAGCCGAGTGTGATAGTGCATGCCTGTCTATAGTCCCAGCTACTCAGGAGGCTGAGGTGGAAGGATTGCCTGAACCCAGCAGGTCAAGGCTGCAGTGAGGTGTGATTGAACCAGTGCACTCTAGCCTGGGCAACAGAATGAGACTCTGACTCCAAAAAAAAGAAAAGCCACAGACTTAACTGTAAAACCTTAAATTATAAAACTTCTGGAAGGCCAGGCTCGGTGACTCAGCGTGTAATCCCAGCACTTTGGGAGGCTGAGGCGAGCGGATTCCCTGAGCCTGCGGCTTCAAGACCCACCCAGGCAACTTGGCGAGACCTTGTCTCTACAATTAAAAAAAAAAATTAGCCGGGCGTGGTAGCATGCGCCTGTAGTTCTGGCTACTTGGAAGGCTAATGCAAAAGGATCATTGGAGCCCAGCAGGTCGAGGCTGCAGTGGCCGGAAGCATGCCACTGCACTCTAGCCTGGGCGACAGAGTGAGACTCTAACTCAAAAACAAAAAAACAAACAACCAAAAAAACCATCTAGAAGAAAACATAGGAGAGAGACCTTGGTGACCATGGGATAGGCATTTTTAGCATGATCTTTAAAAGAAAATATCAATAAATTAGACTTCATCAATATTGAAAACATGTGCTCTTTGAAAGATGCTGTTAAGGAAATGAAAAGCCAAGCCACTGACAAAATTTTTAAAAATTGTTAAACACAAATCAGACAGGTTTTACATTCAGAACATGTGAAGAACTCTAACAATTCAGTAATAGGAAAACAATCCTACTAAAAATGGTTTTTAAGAAATGTTTAAATTACACTTGACCAAAGAAGATACATGATGGCAGTCAGCACCTGGAAAGATGCTCAGTATTGGCCACTAGGGAAACAAATCCACATGGAGCACCACGTCTGGCCAAAAGGGTGAAGTAATGAAACCGACAGTACTGAGTAGTGTCCAAAGTGCAGAACAACTGAAACTCACACTGTTCTCTGCCCCGCTTGCACTGATGCTTAGGGGCATCCCTGATGTGAGGCTCTAAGAGGTGTGGTGAGGGGTGTGACTGGTGCAACTGGCAGACACATTGGGGTTCAAGGCCTTAGCTTCTGATCCCTGCTGACCTGCTCCACTTGCTGTCTCTGATGGAGATTTAGAAACTACTCTCGACCAGGCTCGGTGGCTCAGCATATAATCCCAGCACTTTGGGAAGCGAAGGCTAGTGAATTGCCAGAGCCCACAGGTTCGAGACCAGCCTGGGCAACTTGGTGAGACTTTGTCTCTACAATAAATTAAAAATTAGCCAGGTGTGGTAGCACGCGCCTATAGTTCCAGCTACAGTGAGTACCTGATGAACCCTGGTGTGCACACTCCCCAGGGCAGGATCTCCTTGCCTCAGCACTGTCGACATTTGGACCAGATATTGTGTGGTGGGAGCTGTCCTTTGCAAAGTAGGACATTGAGCAGTGTCCTTGGCCCCCACCCACTAAATACATACTCCCCCAGGTGGTGACAACCAAAAGGATGGAAAGTCCCAGCATAGGCTGAGAAAGGCACCACAACTTGGACCTGTCGCTTCTTAGCCTCAAGCTTGGCCAGACCTCAGCTTCATGCCTTTGCCCCCATTCTCCCAGCAGAGGTCCAGCCCTCCTACACCTGTGTATGTATGTGGGTGTGCACAGTGAGTGGGTGTAACTGACAGGGCACCTGTGGGACCCAGCACTGTGTACACTGTGGTGAAGCCCATCCTCAGGTGTCCAAGCTCCCATCTGCACGTATGTGCCTGGGGCTGTGTGTGATGGGGTAAGCTTTCCCTGCCAAGGCTTGTTGAGGATTGCTAGGATGAGCTTTGCTCATAGCTGCTGTTGGGGCTCATTTGTTAAAGGATACCTGAGTTGACCAGTCACTGTGAGCGATGGGTATTGACACTGCAGCTATTCCCTTCCCCCATGCAGCTACCAGTATGTCCTCTACCCAGTCCATCAGCAAGTCATGGCACATCCCAGTCCCTCATGCACCCTGTGCTCTCACTTCTCCCCATCTATCACTACCCCCATCCAGGCCTCTATCATTTTAACCTCTGACACCACAGGTGCCTCCTCACTGGCTTCCCAACACCCCATGCTCCTTCCCTGCAACCTGTTCTCTCCATAGCAGCTGCCTCCATCTGTGAGACCCCTGCCCACCTGACCCGCCCCAGCTCCCTTGGTAACAGGGTAGCTGCCTCGCCTTCCCTTGGCTTATTCTTACGGGTAACTGAGCACCTTCCTTCAAAGAGCCTGAGGCCTCAGACAAAAAGAAAGCCTTCCTGCCTACCATCAGACAGGGAACGTGCCACCTTTTGCCTTTATCCCTTGCCCCTGCTTTGTTGTTTCCAGAGCACTGGATGTAATTGAAAATGCTACTTGGCCATGCGTGTTGGCTCATGCCTATAATCCCAGTGCTTTGGAAGACCAAGGTGAGAGGATCGTATGAGAAGAGTTCAAGACCAGCCTGGGAAGCATAGCAAGATCCTGTCTCTAAAAAAATTTTTTTTAATTAGTCAGGTATGGTGGTTCATGCCTGTAGTTACAGCTACTCAGGAGACGGGGGTGGATCACTTGAGGCCAGGAGTTAGAGGCTGCTATGAACCATGATTGTATCACTGCACTCTAGCCTGGGCAACAGATCGAGACTGTGTCTCTTTAAAAAAAAAAAAGAAAGAAAGGAAGGAAGAAAATGCTTCTCTACATTGTCTGTGTAACAGTGCCACGTGGCAGGTGTGGTGAGGTCATGTCCTGGTGAGCAAGGAAGGTACAAGCGGTGGCCTTTGCACAACCCCTCACTAGAGAAGTGTGTTTGGCCTCAGTAGGAAGGCTGCTTCCTCACAGCACCTGGGCACACATGACTAGAAATGCCAATCTTGGGACAGGGGACCCTGCTTCCTTACTCAAGTGGTAGGTGGGCATTTGCTCAACAGCCTTTCAAGGCCTAGTGGAGGGCAACTTGCAGGGGCTGGGTGTGGAGACTTTCCTCCTGACCTGGGATTTACTTTTCTGCTTTTAATGTTGTCACCATATTCTTGATTTTGAGTGACTTTATTTCACCATCTATCCTAAGAGATTGTTAAGTGCAGTGAGTTGGGGAACAGATGTTCCTTGTCTATACAGTGGGCCTGGGAAGGAGGGCGGCAGCGTCTTCCAGCCCCTTTTTCAGAGTGGCTATTTCCTTCCGCCCCCTACTCCCCAACAGATGGCAACAGCCTGTTTGACTCCATGGCCAGTGGGATGCGTCTGGTTGTCAGCTGTATCTCCTCCTTCCTCATCCTGTCTCTGCTGCTCTTCATGGTTCACAGGCTGCGCCAAAGGCGCCGGGAGCGCATTGAGTCCCTGATTGGTGCAAACTGTGAGTGCCTGCTGTGGGACACAGTGCTAGCCCCCAGCCCTCCTCTAGGTCTCCCTGTCCTAGGTTATGTCCCCCCAAGGCAGCATTTTCTTGGTGGGAGGGGTTGGCCCTTTCCCCATAGAAGAAGGCTGCCTGGAGATGTCCCTTCCCACCCACACACCTGCTCCTGGCTTTCTTGGGAAGGCAGACACAGGCCCTTGACGAACTGTCTGTGGACTTTGAGATTAGAGATGGGACCTGGGTCCTGCATCCCCATGATGTGGGCTTTTCCTATGGCCTGGGCCTTGTGTGGGGACCACCTGCTGGAGGAGGAGGAGCAGAAGCCACCAGTGTCCATTAGGCAACTTAGATAGTGTAGCTTGCTCTCCTCAGGCCAAGTGCACCAAGCCTAGCTGGAAGCCCCCTCTGCAACAGCCTGCACCCTTGAAATCACCCCTTGTCTCCCTGAGCTCCCCAGTCCCAGCACAGGCCCCATGTGGGCAGGTGGAGATGGGGGGTGGGGAACCTTGCCTGCTGCTGTTAGGGGCCCCCTGGTACCTTCCAGGGCACCCGGTTTGAAGGCTGCATGTGACTGGATCCTGGTTTTCCTCATTTGTGGGCCAGGAAAGTTCCTGCTGAGACCCTCCTTGTTCTCACCAAGCCTCAGGGTGGTCAGGACTCAGAGACTTCTGTGGGTTAGATACCCAGGAACATGTTACAGCTAGAGGGGTATGGGCAGTCCTGAGGCTGGGTCTGGCAGAAGTGTCAGGACAGAGGGATGGGTTGCATGTGGGTGAGGGTGGGATACACTGTGGAGCAAGCCACGGGTGGAGGTTCAGGCCAGGTCGGGTATCTCATGGACATGCCAAATGTGGCTGATGGGGGCAGTTAAGCACAGGTATGTGGCATTCAGGGATGGCAAGCCCAATCTCAGGGGCAGGATGGGGGGTCAGGAGCCAGGCAGCCTGCCTCCAAGTGACGCTGCTGTGTTTCCATTCCTTGTTTTTGATGGCCCAGTGCACCACTTCAACCTCGGCCGCAGGATCCCTGGCTTTGATTACGGCCCAGACAGGTTTGGCACGGGCCTCACGCCACTGCATCTTTCTGACGACGGAGAAGGCGGGACTTTCCACTTCCACGACCCTCCACCTCCCTATACAGCTTACAAGTGCCCAGACATCGACCAGCCCGATGACCCACCACCACCCTACGAGGCTTCCATCAACCCAGACAGCATGTTCTATGACCCTGCAGGTGCCTTCACCCCAGAGAGAGGGAACAGAGAGGGAACACCAAGCAATCTGACTCTGGAGGGCTAGGGATCCCCACTTCTTTGTAGTCTTCTCTGGCCTGCTCTTTGATATCCCCTTAAGGTTCTTCCCAGGGTGGCCTATGTGCAAAGGGTCCTGGTCTCTCTACCCTGGCCTCCTTCAGAGTATCTGTACCTAGAGCTCTGGGGAGGCCTGGTATCCCTCTTTTCTCCCATTAGTTGGGCAGAAAAGTTTTCTCCCATTAGTTGGGCAGAAAAGTCGGGCCCTCTGTGGTGAGCTGGAGAGCCAGGCACTGGTGATCGCAGGGATGAGGTTGACCAGACCCAACAGCCAGTCACTTGGCTATAAAGACACATGAGCTGAAGCAACAGTGATAGTCCCTTGTGTCATGTTGAGAGGCAGCTCCAAGAAGTGGGAAGAATGTGCTGGTTCTCTGACGCTGGCTAGTTGCTTGAATTTATCACCCATCTAACATTGGAATGATTCCTCACAGGTCTTTGTAGATAAGGTGGAGTGTCAGATGCCACTCCCCCATTCTTTGCCTGTCCTGTCCTTGTCTCTGGTGTGCAGTAACACACACACTTGCAGTACAGCTGCAGGCAGTGCTATCCCCAGGCAGCTGGCATTCTGTGTACCCATGCACCTCAGCATAATGGGTATTGTGAGGCTGGCACTGCTGTGCTGAAAGGTCTTAGTCCTGTCTGTTCATTTAGTCAGATGATGCATATTGTCACAGTCTGCCAGGGTAGGATGAGCTTTCTGCAAGGGATGCTACTGGGTGACAGTGGGTCCCAGATGCCTCCATGGCGCAGGCCCAGGCTATGGGGAGTTAGCCAGGATTGTGGCATATCACTGGGGCCTCACACTGTCAGCTTCCAGAAACAACCTGCAGTTACAGGAGCAGGCGGAACAAGCCCCACAGAGCTTCCCTTGGACCAGAGCTTTTTTGCAGATGTCTATGTGGTTTTGAGGCTGCCCACTGTGACCCTGTGGCCTGCGCCCTGGTTACCATGTTCTAGTCAACTCCTGGATGTCCTTTCACCACCTGAGCCCAGTAACTACCTAACAGCAAATGCTGCCACTGCCTTCCCTCCAAGGCTGCCACTGCCTTCCCTTCAAGCCCAGTTTTAACCTAAGATGGTTTTCCTACACTGGCCACCTTGGTTCTGGTGACTCTGTCAGTGTGTTGTGATGGCAGGACAGACCTGTGTCTGCTGTCCAGGCTGTGCCCTGCACCTTGTACATACTGGGTGCCTGGACATGGGGTGGTGTGTACAATAGGGTCTCTGTGGGGCAGGCTTCCCCTTCAGAATCTGAGGCCTAGGAGGACTACCAGATCCTTCTGACCACCCAGGAATAGTGGGGATGTTCAGGCAGGAGGAGTATCCACTGGTTCTGTTCAGTCCCCCTGCATCTCCTGTACTAGACCTGTACCTGCCTCTGATACCCCTCTGTCTTCTCTTACAGACGATGATGCATTTGAGCCCACAGAGGCCAGCCCATCAATCCCAGGGGATGGTGGCAGTGAAGGCATGCTGCACCGGCACCTGGAGCAGCCTTTGCCTGCTGTGGGGGCCTCTCTGGCAGACCTGGAAGATTCCTCTGACAGCAGCAGTGCCCTGCTCGTGCCCCCTGACCCTGCCCAGAGTGGGAGTGCCCCAGCCACAGAGGCCCTACCGGGGGGCAGCCACCACAACCACAGCTCCCTCAACACCGTGGTATAGATGGTCCAGCTCATGCCCCAACAGGCTGGGAGCACCTGTCAGCTGTCAAAAACACTGGTCTTCGTGGGAGACTTGAATGGCGCCTGCCTCAGCCTGGACCTGCCCACTGCCACATGCCCACCTGGCACACGTGTGTACATAGAGACTGTGGCTGCCTCCTGCTGAGAAGAGCAAGCGCCTGCACTAAGTTTCCTTGAGGGCTTCAAAACCATGCATAGCTTTGAGTCACTGTCTCCTCCTTTTTAAATGACAGAAGAGTGACAAAGTTTGTTCAGACCACGTGTTTAGAAGCAGGGAACAAAGAAGGTACTGTGGGCTATGGCCAAACCCAGCATGTCTTTGGTTGGCTTGCTCGCTGGCAGTGTGCTGTCCAGAGATGTATGCTGACCAGTTGCCAAGCCCCAGGCAGGTGGCACAAAGGCTGCCACCATGTGCCTCACTGGACACCCAGCAGGGCTCCCCTGGACTGTCAGCGTGGTATAGGCAGTGAATCTGCTTCAGGAGATGGCCTCTGAGGTTGCTGCAGTGGCTGCTCCCCACAGGCCGGGCTGTGAACACTGATGTGACCTGGCCTGGACTGGGCTCACCTGGGGCTCTGGTACCTGAGGTGCTGAGAGAGAGCTTGGGAGGAGGTTGCACTCTGCTCTGTTGTTCCACCTGGGCTCCGGCGGGAGGTGCAGCTCCACCCTAAGGTCCCTCCCGACATTGCTGTGCATGGCTCCCCAGGAGGAAGCTCTGGAGTGGGGCTGAGGCCCTGGACACTTGGCACTTGGGGTCTTCTGTCTCTCCACTCTGGAGCCCTGGGCACCCTCTCCCACAACCTCCTGTTGAATGCCCCTGGACCCAGCCCTCCCCCCACCTTGTTTGTGCCATAAAGGGTGGTTCCTCTGCGGGGGGTGGCTGACACCATCCTGAGCTACATCCATCTCCTGAAAGTCCACATGCGCACCACACCCTGCTGTAGCCCAGCACCAGTGGCTGCATGTACACCTCCCCACTCCTCAGCAGCACTGGGTGCTGGGCCTGGGGGCCTTGTGCTGAGGGACCCTGTGTTGCCTGCTCCTGGGCAATGGTCTGACACAGGGCCTGGACCATTTCTGAGGTTTGGAGATGAAGCAGGTTCTGTGCGATTTTTAGCACATCCATATCTTTTCTATGTTGAATGTCTGGGTCTTCCCTTTTGTACATGTGCGTCTGTGTGTACATACGTGGCCAAGCGTTTGCAGGTGATGGTGGCAACGGGAACTTGGTGGAGTAGGGACCGTTCTCCCAGGTTGCTGTGTATCTTGGACTGTGCTGAGGCAGGGCTGTGTCTCGCTCGCAGTCTTTTCAGACTAGTGAGAACAGTGATGGGGAGGACCAGCTGCAGTAGTTCTGTGGTACTGTGTGGTGACAGGCCCCGTGCACGGTCCACTTCTAGGCATGCTCTACTGGAAATCCATCCCGTGTGGAATGACATTCTTGAGTTGCCCACAGACTTGACCTTCCTACTAGAGCTGGCCTGAGCTGGGAGTTTTGTCACTGAACTGCCTGTCCCTGGCTTGGCCTGCTGGAGGCCGCTCTGCCTTTGCTGAAGGGCTGCCACTTCTTAAGAATTGAGTCTTGGCCACGAGGGCTCCACATCAACTGCTGAGGACAAAACAGGAAGCCTGTTATACCTTCAGTGTGCGCTGGGGTTGGGCAACCAGGTTCCAGAGTAGTGGTCAAAAGTCCTGTGGGTGTCGACAACCAGCAAGAGGACTGAGGACCACCCAGCAGAGCCCCACAGGGGTAGAGGCCTGACAGCTCACAGATTTCTGCCTTGCCTCAACCATGTGTATGGGCCAGGGTGTCAGGCGCAACATATGTGGTAATGGGAGGCTTCCTTTGGGGACTGAAGGACTGTTGGGGCCAGTCAGGGATATAGGAGACTGTGAGGAGGAGGCACCCAAAGCAGACCACGGGGGCTGCAGAGGGTGGGCTTCTGGACTGGCCAGGGTCCAGTCTAGGGGTGCTCTGTCTCAGGTTGCTGGGTGGCTCCCTTCACCTCATCAGATCTGCCCGTGTGCTCAGACTGCTGCCTGCTGCAGCTCCAGAGCCAAGTTTTTCTGAGTCATTGTGAGGGGAGCGAGGAGAGAGCTGAGGTCTGCCCGTCTACCCTCACCCTGCTGTATCGAATGCCACCCTCTGCAAGACCCGACGGTACCCCACAGTCTGATTGGCAAAGGATCCCAAGATCAGCCCATGCTGAGACTTGCTTCTGTGAGAGCTGCCCCTGCCCCAAGCACACTGGGTACCAGAGGGACAGACCAAGCTCCAAGGACAGACCTCCTCCACCAGGACCACCTTGCCACTGTTTCTGAGAGCCTGGGTGCCCTCTGACCGACTTGCAGAGGTAGAATTTGATACTGTATATTGTCTCAATGCCTGTTTTTTTATGTTTTCCTTCACTAAGGGTTTTTAGTTTGGGTTTACTTTTGTTTAGGTTGGCACTAATCCTTTTCTTAAGATGCTGTGAGAACCATTTCATCCAAATGCCAAATAAACTTGTGTTCTGGAAGAGACGTGGTCAGTCCTTAGTGTGATACATACCCCAGCTGCCACAGGGAGTGGTGGGTACCCACCTTTCAGCAAGTCTCTCCTAGGTCCTACAGCCCTCAGAGGTGTCCAGCAAGCCACCCGAGAACCCTTGGCCTGAGGACCAGGTGAAGCTGAGCCTGGAGCCCCTGGTGGGATATACAGGGAGAGCAGTGTCCCTGAGCTGGCTGTGGCTGTGTCTTGTCCCTCTGGCACCCAAACCCTTCCTAGGGCATTGGCTACTGTTTCAGCAAATGTTGCTGATCTGGGCGGGGTCTGCATAGACACGGGGCTGCCTGGCATCCTCTGATGGAAACCATTGGAAGAAGTGGCAGGGCAGGGCTTGGAACTTGGCCCCCAGCCCTATCGTCCTCCTCTAAGTTCCCCTCACCACCCATGTGGCTGAAAGTAGCCCCTCCCTGCAGTCCAAGCCACCTGGTATTCCCAAGCCACCCTGGCCCCTGGGGCCTCTTCAGTCCTGTCCAGCATGAGCTGTGCATGTGTGTGTAATGAGGAATGTGTTCCTGCAGTTTTGGCAGGCTTGGGAGTCATGTGTTCTGCAAAATGGGCAGGACCATCTCCTTTGACTTTTTTTTTTTTTTTTGAGTTGGAGTCTCACTCTCTCCCAGGCTGGATTGCAATGGCACGTACACAGCCACTGCAGCCTCGACCTGCTGGGCTCAGGTGATCCACCTCAGCCTTCCAAGTAGCTGGAACTACAGGTCCTTTGACTTTTTTAGTGAGGCTTGAGCTGAGTGCCCCATCGGGCTGGACCGGGCATGCCAGTCTCAGAGTGGGGGACAGGAGACCCAGGTGAATTGGGAGTGAGAAGGGTGGATGGAGGAACTATACCATCTGTGGAAGCCAGGGGCGGAGATCCTACTGTGTCCTTTGTTCTCTGACAATAGGGCTTTCAGTAAATTTCCAAATTGTGATACTTGGACGAGAGGTCACCTGGGTTACTCAACCCCATTGGGAGGGAGGGAGTCCTAACCCAGCCTCTTTGGCCTGGCTGCGGAAATGTATTCAGCCTGCCACTGCGGCTGGGGTCAGGGTTAGAAAAGGAACTGGTGAGCCCCTTGAGAGGGATGGAAGCTTGGAGGAGGCAGCTCCTCTTTCCTGAGCACAACTACAGGAGCAGGGGGCCAGTCTTGGGCACCTGGTTTGCCATCAACACCGCTGACGGCGCCCCCTTACCCTCTCCTTTTGTAGGGGCCACCTCCTATGCGGGAAGAGCCCCATCTGGCGATTGGAAAGAGGTACAGGTGTAGAGGTGTCCCCTTTCATCCCCCATGCAGGGCTCCATCTCGGCCCAGATCTGCAGGGGGCCATGTAGGAGGGAGGCTGTGATCTTGGGATGGGGGTGGGGAGTCCCAGGCCCACAGTGGGGCAAGAGACATCCCCTCAACACCCTCTTCCCATCTTTGTCCTGCAAGTCAAGAGCGCTGCCTTTATCCTGGTGGCTTCACATGTCACTCTGGTCCCAACCTGTTTCCTCGACTGTAAGTGATACTAATGACAGGATGCCCCCTTTCTGCAGGATTAACGGCAGCGATGTTTGCTGGTGCAGCTGCAGTCCAGAGATGGGAGCGTCGGGTGAGTTTGGCGCTTTCTCTCTCCCTGGTGTCCTTCACTGCATGCTGCCACTCTGCAGTGGTAGACCTTGAGCCATAGAGCTTAACCACGCCCCCTCCCACTCCCTAATGAATATGCAGCAGCCCGGCCCTACAGTCTCCAGCCATTTTCTAGTCTTCCTGAGCTGTAGCTGCTGCACTGTGCACCCGCATGGTGCTGGTCTTCCCTGGGCACAGCTGGGAGTGCAGCGGACTCTGAGGGTGAGTGCCAGGACTCTGTCCATCTAGTCTGGAATCTCCCTCTCTTGCTACTCTCCACGCCCCCCCCGGGTCTCATCACTGCAGGATGACTTGGGAGGAGGAGATACTGGGGCTAGGGTGACTGGCGAGCAGGCTCTTCGTTGGTCTCCCTAGTCTAAGCGCTGCCTCGATTCTTGGACCCTGGCTGGGATGGGGTCTTAGAGAGGGTCCAGATGACTGGTCTCTCAGCTCAGTGCCCTCCCCACTATCTACAGGTCCATAGTGCTATGACTTCCAGGACCCAAACAGTGGTGAGGACAGCATTGTGTGAGGTATCTGTGCCCTAGAGCCACCAGAGTATGCTGGTGCAATAGTGGCTAAGAGGCAGTCTGCACACTGTGCTCTGTGGGCTGTAGTCCTGTGCCCCAGCGACTGGGCACCGGGCAACTTGTGTGTGACTATCCCTCTGTATGTGCAACCAGGGCTGCTGTGATCAGTCCTCCTTGTGTCAGTCAGGGTCTGTGGCCTGTCGGCGTGGCCAGCCCAAGCATGTGCTTGTGGTAGAGGTCCCCAGTGTGGGTGTGCAACCCTGTGCCAAGAGATCCTTCCACCCTCACCTCCTCATGGGGCAGTTGCCTGAAGAGTAGATGGCTGGGTCGGGTGCAGGTTGGGAGGGAAAAGGGCACTGGGACCTATTCAGGTGTGGGGCAGCCAGGAGTAGTTACCTGAGACTGGGATATTTTCTGGGTATATGGAGGCTGTCCTTTGTGCACCCCAGGCTGCCTCCCTGACTCCTCCCAGAAATTCCAGACCTTGTTCCTTCAGCACACACACACCCATCTGGAAGTGGCTAGCCCCTGCCTGTGGGGGCCCAGCCCAGTCCCCCTTCACCTTGTTCAGCAGGACGCCATTCTTGGGCCCTTCCTTTTCCAAAGCTATGACTCAACACCACCAGGCCCTTGGACCCTGGAGAATGAAGCCCATAAAGGTCAACATCCTGGCATCAGGATCTGCCCCAGATGGGCAAGAGCCCCACTCGGACTGGGAGCTTTCATAGGTTCACAGGGATCAGGACACCCCCCACAGGAGTTGAGGCACCATACAGAGGTCAAGAACCCTCCACAGAAGTTAGGAACTGCCACAAATATGTCACTGACCCCACAAATGGGTTAGGGATCTCTATAAAAGAATGAGACCCCCCCCATCAGCAATCAGAATCTCCACAAAGAAGGAATCTCCACACACAGCAGTCAAGACACAATCTCTCTCATAGGTGTCAGGACCCTCCCTATAAATGTCACCAGCCATGGCCCCTGAGGACATGAAGTCAGGACATACCTAGAAGTCAAAATCCCCCACAGGACCAGGATGGCTGGAGAGTATTCACAAACACCCACAATCACTAGCTGCGGGACCACTACCTCAGGGAGATCACTCTCTCCCCCTCCATGCCTTGCTGGGTGGGGGGGTTTCACTACTGACCAGCTTTTCTGACGAGCAGGGTGCCCTGGACACTTTGCATCCTGTCCCATGGAAGCATTGGGAGCAACCAGGAGAAGTCTGGCCCAAGGTAGGACCTTTGCTCATACCCTGTACCCTAATGGCACTAGGTGGCAAGGGGTAAGGTAGAGAGAGTGTCACATGCTCCCTTACCTTCTGTGCTATTCTGTGTGGACATGGGTTTGCAGAGCCACCTGGAGATCCAGGGGGCTAGGCTGCCTGCACCTGCCTACCAGGGGCTACAGCTGCATTTCCACTGGGGGCACCGGGGCGAGCAGGCTTGGAGCACAGCCTGGGCAGGCAGCACTGCCCTAGGGAGGTGGGCTCGGGCTCTGAATGGGTGGCTGGAGTGCCCCATGGGGGAGAGGAGGAGCCAGATGGGGGTAACTGGGTACCTCCCATGGTCTGCCTCCCCAGGTGCACGTGGTCTACAGGAACACAAAGTACCAGAGCATCGGTGAGGCCTGGCGTCACCCTGATGGGCTCACAGTGCTGGTGGTGCTGGTGGTGGTGAGGGAGGGGCTGTGGCTCCATGTGCATTTCCACAAAGGGGGTCCGTGGAGGTCTGCGGAGGGGGCCGGGTGGTCTGTGGAGTCTAGGGATGCTGAGGGACATTTGGAGGGGTCTACAGAGTTCATTTTAAAAGTTCTGTGGAGCCTGGCTCGGTGACTCAGCCTGTAATCCCGCGCCTTTGGGAGGCTGAGGTGAGTGGATTGCCTGAGCCCACGGGTTCGAGACCCGCTTGGGCAGCGAGACCTCATCTCTACAATAAATCAAAAAATCAGCTGAGCGTGGTAGCGCATGCCTGTTATTCCGGCTACTTGGAAGGCTGAGGCGGAAGGATCGCCGGAGCCCAGCAGGTCGAGGCTGCGGTGGCCAGGAGCGGCCACTGCCCTCCAGTCTGGGTGACAGCGTGAGACTCCAACTCAAAAAAATAAAATAAAAAAATAAAAGTTCTGTGGAAGTGGTGGATCTGTAGGGTCAGTGGGGTGACCCTCACTCAAGCAGGTCTCCCAGATGCCCCCACCATTGGGAGTCTCCCCGCATTCCAGGTTCACCTTCTTGGGGACCCCCACATCCTCCTAGCCCCTCCTCAGAGCACTTCTCATTTGGAGACCCCTCCCCAGGAGCAGGACTGTAACACCAACTTCTTGGCCATTGTGTCCGGTCTAACGAAGTGCCTGCACATGGTGAGGAGGAGGTTGCATCCTGACTGGGGGTTGCTGGGGCCAGGAACTGACAGAGCACAGGGAGGGGGTTCCAATCCCCCGTCCCCTCCCCCACCCCCGCCCAGGGCTCTCAGTGAATTTGGTGTCCACCTTTCCGTTAGCCTCGTTGCTGCCAGGCACTGCATGGCTCTTCCACTGCCATCACTACTCGGGGTTGCAGCCCGCTGTGCTCTGGCGGCCCCGCCCTTCCTCCCACGGGGGGGCCTGCCCCTACCCCCGACCCTGCCCACCCTCCCACAGGTGAGGCCCTGCCCCTGTCCCCAGCCCTGTTGCCTCTGCCTGCGGGCTCTGCCTTGCCCCCATTCCGTCTTGACCATCTGTGCCACATCCTCAGGTGGCTGGCTGAGCTCCAGGCTGTGCCCCAGGCTTTAACTCTGGCTTGCACCCCGTGCTGCTCAGGGATAACTTCCACCCTCAGCAACCTCTTGGGGGCTGCAGAATCAGCCTCCCCCAGAACTTCTATACTGGCAGCAGGTCCATCCCCTGCCCCCACCCTGGCTGGTGTGTGAGGGCTCTGCTGGGACTAGGGGCTCAGCCTGTGGCTCTGGCAAGGACCCTAGGATCCTGGCGCAACCTCTTTCCAGAAAAAACGATGCACAGAGTGACCCTGTCCTAATGTGACTGCGGGGGTGGGTTCTGGGGCTGGCTGCCTCCTCCACGGAGTGGGGAGACTCCTGCTTTTAACCCCACGGGGCCTCAGTGTGCCTCTCCATACAAGGGGGAGACCTCTGAGGGATCATGCCCTCCCCCACCACAGCCAGTCCTGGGCTCCCACATCCAGAACCCTCAGACCTCTCTAGATTCCCCTCAAAGGAAAAAGGGCCCTTCCCCATCCTACACCTTACATCTTAATCCCCTGTCAGATGGAAAAAGCTAGCAGGTCTTAGAAACACTACCATTAGCCCTAGATTACATATTTTATTTTTTAAAAAAGCTGGGTGACTGACCCAGGGATGCTGTGTCCTGTTAAATGATGACTCCAACCACATGTCCTGAGACAAGCAACTAAGAGGCGGCTGGTCACAGGCCCCGCTGCAGGCTGCCCAGGTGGGTGAGTCCTGGGAACAGTGAAGGGCTGTCTGGCCTTGGTAAAGGCAAAACCAGGTGACCCCTTGGGGAGTCAGGCTGTAGAGCTGAATGTAGGGCGACTCTGGAGAGACGCTGATGTCCAGGTGACGTCCTGTGGTGCAGCTAAGTGAAGGGGCAAGTGTCCTTGGTGTCACTCTTCAAGCACAGCTGAGTCTAAGGAACACTGAGTAGATGAGGCTCTGTGTCTAGTTGGTGCTCTTTGGTGAGACAGCGGGCCTGGATCTTGATGGAGAGAGGCTGACCAGAGTCAGGCTGTTGTCCAGCTGATGCCATGTGGAATGGTTTATGTGTTGGGGTGACACTATGCTGAGTGACACTGTCTCGGCCACCCACGTGTCCTTGGGGCTGTTGCTCAGTGTGTAGGTGACCCTCTGCTCCAGGGCATGAAGGCCCTGCATAAAAAGAACCTGTAATCACCTTATCCAAGGCGGGAGTCCCGTGCAGACCCCTGGGCTCTCCACTCTGCCCTTCTGGAGCCTGACACATCCCCTGGCCCACGCCCTTCTCCAGCTCAAAGGCCAGCAGGGGCTCCATCCCCTTCTCTAGCCCAGACTCAGTCTCCAACGGTGACCAGGTCTGCCATCCGCACCCCCAGACGCGGCCCTGGGCAGTCCCCAGCCTCTGAGCCCACTTCTCAATACTGGGCACTAGCTGGCGGCGCCCGGGCACCCTTCTCGCCTCAAGCCACGCTCCACAGGCCGGCAGATCTGTCCACTCTCCCCTCTGGCCAGCGGCAACGCCTCCCGCACCTCGTCTAGGACGTCTCGGCGCCGCCGCCCTCAGTCCCTGGCGCCCTGCGTGGTCCCGGGCAGCACAGGTGTCTTCTTGTGGTTCTTCCGGGCCGGGACTCGGCTCGCGACGGCGTCGGCGGGGCCGTCGGGGGCGTCGTTTGCGGGTCCGGGGGCCGCGGCCAGGGCGTTCAAGGCGCCCAGCGTCCGCAGCAGGGCCGGGCCGCGGGCCGCGGTGCGGGGGCCGGCGCCCGGCTCGCGGCGGGCAGGCAGGGCCGGCGGGGGCGGCAGCAGCGCGCGCAGGGCGTCCAGCTCGGTCCGGAGCTCCACGCGCAGCGCCTCCAGCCCCGCTCCCAGCTCAGCGCGCACGGCCGCCAGGCCCTGCTGTAGCCGCTGCTCGCTCAGCTCCAACACGCCCGCCGGGTAGGTGGCCCCGCCGCGCGGCTCCCCGCACACGGAGCACACGGAGCCCGCGGAGCCTCGGCCGCGCGCGTCCGTCCCCTCGCCGGGCCCTGCGCGCTCCCCCGGCCCCGGCGGCTGCGGAGCCTCGGCGCGGAGCTGGCCCCGCAGGCGTGCCAGGCGGTCCGAAGCGCGGGCGTCTTCCGGGCCCTGCCCGTTGCAGGGCGGCCCGGGGTCCCGCCGGCAGCCCGCGCCGCGCCGCAGTGCCTGGCTCGCGCCGTACGCGCTGCGCGCCTGGGCCCACGGGCGTCCAGGCTCCGCCGCCATCCGCTGCGGTCGCTGGCGCCCGCCTGGCCCAGAATCCCGACCTGCAGCCTAGCGACCGCGGGGGCCCAGGCGACGCGCCGTGGAGAGGGCCCGAGGCGGCTGTGGGAACGCCCGAGGCCTCGGGGGATCCTGCCTGGGGCCCGGGAAACCCCAGCAGGGCCGGGTCTGGGGCGACCGGATCCCGGGAGGCCCTGGGCATCCAAGATGCTGTTGGTAGGTCCTCACAAAGGACTTGGGTCAGCTTCTGGGCAGAGGCGACAAGACGAGGGCTGCCCAGGCACCCCCAGACTCCAGTCAGCACTGAACTCACATCCTCTTCTGGAAGCTACTGTCCCCATCACAGTCAGGGGAAGGCCTGCGTGGCCATGGGCCCCATAATCCCCTCACTGGCTCGGGGCCACCTCCTTCCGTGTCATAGGCCATGTTCCCTTCCCACCTATCCCCTGCCATCCACACACAGCTGCGGGAGTCCATTCTTGTCTGGCATCTCCAACTCTAGCACCTACCCCTTCATGCAAGCTCTCTGGAATCTCTCTTGCTCGCTCATGTGCCCCAGCCTAGAGCTGCTGGAAGACCTCACCCATCTCACACAGTCTGTGTCTTTACCTCCTGTATCCCCTCTGGGCCTTTGCGTGGGTCCCCCTGCCCCCATTTGCCTGGCAGTTACCCCTCCAGCAGGAAAGCCTTCCTTGACTGCTCCAGGGAACCCAAGCCCTCCCCCCGCAGCACCCTTCACAGACATATGTAAATCCTCTTAGTCTCTGCTCACCCACAGTGGGGACTGTGAGCCCAGGACTGGGTCTTCTCCTAGGCAGTGTGCAGCCCAGAACCAGGTACTCAGTGGTGAACATGCCGACTGCTGAATAAGGAAGTAAATGGATGAGTTGGCAAGCCCAGTTTACAATTGCTGGCTGAGGGGGGACATACCCTGGCCATCCCGTCCACCTATATCCAAGGCCCTCATGGCTGTGCCTGCTGGCCTGCTGGTCCTACTCCTGCAGTCCTTCCACCTTCTATGGAGCCCCCAAACCACCGAACTCCATGCTTTCTCACCCCAGTGCCTTTGCTCGCTCAGCTCTGCCAGTGCCCATCACAGGGCCATGGGAAGGGGCAGGGGACAGTAGCCCTCACCCTGCATGCTTCTTTCGTTGTATCCCGAGGGGCTAGTTAAGACTCTGGGTGCTCTGGGCCCTGGGGCCTCCCCCAGCAGATTGGGCAGGGAGCCTGGTGTGAATCCAGCTGGGTTGGGAGTGGACATGGACAACAGCCACTGCAACCTGTGTCCCAGGCCCACAGGGGCCTGGCCTCTATGTAGCTTAGTGCGTGTGGGGGGGGGTGCTGGGGGTGTTGAAGGGTGCTGTCTACCCTGTTCTCTCTCTCTTTTTTATGAGTTGGAGTCTCACTCTGTCGCCCAGACTGGAATGCAGTGGCCGCTCCCGGCCACCGCATCCTCGACCTGCTGGGCTCCGGCGATCCTTCCACCTCAGCCTTCCAAGTAGCCAGAATTACAAGCATACACTACCACGCCCAGCTAAGTTTTTGATTTATTGTAGAGATGAGGTCTCGCTGCCCAGGCGGGTCTTGAGCCCACGGGCTCAGGCAATCCACTCACCTCAGCCTCCCAAAGGCGCGGGATTACAGGCTGAGCCACTGAGCCCAGCTACCCTGTTCTCAAGCAGCCACTGTGAAGCCTGCGTCCTCTCTAGTCATTCATTCATTCGTTCACTCATTCATTTGCTGCAGCCCATCTCTCTGTAAGGTGCAGGTGGAGGTGAGGATTTGGCACTGTGTCAACCCCTCAGCCTTCCCCCATTCCTGCTGAGTCACTTGTGCCTCTGGGACCTCCAGCATCTGGCTCTGCTGATCCCTGGAGTCTCATTAGTCATGCTCTCCCCCCACCCCCAGTAATCAAAATACTACTGACAAAGGAGCCCTGATTCCTTCCCCAACCTTGCTGGAGACAGGCTGTGTGACCCAGGGACTCTGCTCTCTCTGAACCAAGTCTTCTTCTGGGAAATGAAGGAGGCCCCTGAGATCCCCAGGAGGGCGACAGGGAGGTCCGGACAGTGGGAGAAGATGCAGAAGAGAGTCCAGATTTGCTTAAGAGCAGATGTGGATGAGATGTGGGAGGGGCCTGAGCAAAATGCTTCTCATTTTATGGTCTCTGCCTGAAGGTTTGTAGATGCGCAGGGGTACAAGCTGAGGCTTTGCAATGAGTCCAGGATGGGACTTGTTTCTGCAAGGGCTGCTGATGTAGGGGTCCAAAGTCATGGTCATGGAGAAGATGGGCCGGCAGGAGCAAGGGCAGAGTGGGAGGAGGGCCTGGGATCCCAGGATCCTCCTGGGACTTGAGGAGGGCTGCAGGGGTGTTGGTGAGTGGTGGACAGGCAGGCATGTCAACATGGCCCTGAGCCCCAGAGCGCAAATGCAGTGAGGGCTGAGAAACAGGTGGTGGGGCCTGTGGCCCAAGCTTCATTGTTGGCGGGGCTGGGGCAGACACTGAGGACTGGAGGTGAGGAGATGGACTAGGGGGGACTCTGGGGGTAGAGCTGACAGCTCTTGCCCAGACTGGCTGGCCAGAGTAGAGGTGGATGTGTACCTCAGCGAGCCGGGTGGAATTGCAGGGTTGGGGGTACACAAAAGCCCAGCACCTCCTGGGAGCTCCTCACAGCCCAGCCATCCCCAGCTGCTCCCCACACAGAGGAGATGACTGGGGCCCAGTGCAGGGATCCCTTCTTTCCTTCCCAGCCATCCCTTTGTTTGCCCTGGGCCAGGGGTCAGGCATGGTGGAGGTGGGGAGGCGAGCTGTGTCTGTAAGAAGCCAATAGCTCCTGGGGCTGTGCCCACCAAGGCCCAGGATCCAGCTCTGAGCATTCAGGTGGGTCCTCCTGTGCAAGCTGGGTGGACGATTAACGACCTTGCCACTCATTAACAGTGTGGAATAGGTCGGGCTCGGTGGCTCAGCCTATACCAGCACTTTGGGGGACCGAGGCAAGAGAATTGCCTGAGCCCACAGATTCGAGACCAGTCTGGGCAACTTGGCAAAACTTCGTCTCTACAATAAATCAAAAATTAGCCGGGCATGGTAGTGCATGCCTGTAGTTCCAACTACTTGGAAGGCTGAGGTAGAAGGATCGCCTGAGCCCAGCAGGTCGATGCTGGGGTAGTAGTGAGTGTGCCACTGCACTCCGGTCTAGGCGATGGAGTGAGACTCTGACTCAAAAAAAAAAACTAAACAAACAAACAGAAACAGTGTAGGATGGGGAGAAAACCCTGGAGCTCTGCCTGGGCTGAGCTCCCGACGGGGCAGTCTTTCCATGTAACTTAACTGTCATCACTCTTGCACTGTGTTGCTCTTAAACCCTGGCAGCCACCTAGAGAGACGGGTTTACTTCCCAGAGCCCGAGAGCAGTTGGGAACCAGGAGAGTACTGAGCTGTGCAGGGCCAGGCAAGCTTTGCATGTTGGAGGGGGCTCTGGTGGCCTCCAAGGGCAGCTGCAGAGACCCACAGGACTATGGAGGGGAGCATCTGGAGCATACACAGACCCCCAAGTATCCCCATCCCCCCAGACCCCATGAAGTAGAACCAGGGTTTTGTCTTCTTCTCTAGGTGTCTGACCACCAAGTTTGGGCAAGCAGGGTTCTTAGTGGAGCTGGGTAGGGGAGAGGTAGGAATGAAGGCAAAGGGACCTTGAAGCTGGTTCAAAAGGCCTGTGTGGGGATGGGCACACCTGGAAAAGGCCTACGGGGTGAGCTGGCTGCAGAGTCTTGGAGCCGCCCCTGAGGGTGGTAGGGAACCCAAGGGCAGCAGAGAGTGGGAACAGCCAGTAGGACCCAGCTGTCCTGGTCAGGACAGGGGGATTAATTTTGGAGCTGGTCCTGGAGGAGCTGTGTGGGCCAGGGGTCTAGAGTGGGGGCTGCCACTCTCTGTTCTGGGCACAGACCGTAACCCTCCACTCAGACTCGAGAGCACATGGCGCTTGTGCATACTCTGCTGACACTGTGCCGCTTGCTCTGGGAGCAAGACTGCCAGGCCCATGGAGGGGAGGGAGGCCAGCTTGGTTGGGGCCCAGGGCTCTCAGAAAGGGAAGGCCATGGTGCCTTTTGGGTTCCTCAAAGTAAAGGAGTAGTAGGGCCTCCGTAGACATAAGCCAACCAGTCTGGCTTGAGACATTGCTCAGGACACTGGGTTCTGGGAACCTCTGGTGGCCCTGTCACCTATCCTTGGATTCCCTGTCTGTCAGGACCAGGAGGAGGTGAGAGTCTGGGAGGGCATTCATGGCCATGGCAGTGACAGATCGGTCCACTCTAGGAGACCCTGCCTCCCAGGCCCCTGAGCAGCAGGTGGCCCCTCGTTTAAATAAGAGGTCAGAGAGAAGTGACTTGCTCCAAGTCTTATTGCAGGGTCCAGGGCTTCCTGTGGGGGCTGGACTCCAGCACACCTTGCCCACGAGCACCCCTGCCCACTGGGTCCTGGAACTGTGCCTGGCTTCCTGTGGCACTGGCTACCCTGGCGATCTCTGGGAACTGTCCTGGGGCAGGTGACTCTGCAGGGGGCCAGCTCATTACCCAGTATTGACTTTGCCTGACCTCAGTAATGAACTCATTACCTGGTAATGACCTTGTTTGTCTGGTCCTGGCACCAGCAGCCTCAGCCCTCCTCCCATCCCCCAGGAATGTCAGTCCTGGCTTGGCCCTTGGTCTAGGCCGAGGGCCTCAGCCTCCTAACTGCCCTGTTTGGGGTGTTGGGCCCACCAGTATTTGTATGTTCCCTAGGGGTCCAGCCTCAGCACCCAGTGGGACAGTTCTGGGTTCCTGACTGTCCCTTCCCAACTGCATGACTTTGGACAGCTAATCCCCTTACCCATTCTGTGCCTCACTCTGTCTTTGCTTAGCCAAACTCTAGTCCGGTTCCTGAACCTTCTCCTAGACCCATCTATGCACACCTTTATAGATTCCAGTTTAGCAAGAACCACCCTACCTTTGATATCTGATCACACTTAATGTTTGATTAGGTTCCTCCACCATTCCCTGAGTGATGTCTGGTCACTCCAGCCTATCTTCAGCAAGAATCCTGTTAAGTCAGTTTAGCCAGAATCCTCCAAGCCCTGCTATTTCCTCTTAGTCATTTTCCATCCACAGACCCTACCCTGCCCCATGGCTGTCAATCCCCATTTGCCCATGCTGTATTCAGAGTGGAGCACAGTCTCCCCCAGCTCCACTGCAAAACCCCATTGCTGTGGTCCCTATAAACTAGTGAGATGGTCCTGAATAAAGTTTTCCTTACCATGCTCTAACAAGTGCTACTGAAAGATGTTTTCTTTTAACAATGGGGACAAAACAGCAAGGCTGCTGCTGGAGGGCCATCTAGAGTGTTATGCTCTAACTCAGAAGGCCTTGGGGATCCCCTTCCCCTGCCTGCTGAGCTGGGGTCTCTGTGTCAAGGTCATCTTCACCACCGCTTGGACCACCATTGTCATTTCTAGTGAAGAGGCCAGGAAGGGTCATCTCCCTGCTGGGTTGACTGACAGACCCCAGGATTTGGACCTGCCCCCTCAGTGACACACTCCTGCCCACTGGTCCAGCAACTTCCCGCCCCAGGGAATGACTCTCAGTCATCGAAGGCATATGCACAGGGCTTGGCATTCAGTAAGCACTTGGTAGATGATAACTTTGTTATTTCTGCTCTGGCATTGCGTTTGTGCCTCAGTTTTCCACCTGGCAGTCAGGGAAGGGCTCAGCTGCCGTGCTGGCTGCATCTCCATGCTTCCTGTCCGGGACTGTCTGAGGAGGGGCAGGATCCTTGCCCCAGCCCAATCTCAAAGGTTCCCTAAACTCTGCCCTAGATGGGCAGTGGGAAGCTGAGGCTGCAACCACCTCACCAGCACTGCACATCCAGGCTGCAGTGGGGCGGAGGGGTGCACAAATGGGGCAGAGGGCATACCTGGGAGGGACCTTGGCAGTGCCCGCCCTATGGAGTCCCTCTGAGCCCCAACACCTTGGCAGGTGGGGACAAGGGAGCACAAGTGTAGACCCCTATCCAGAATGTGAACCAGGCATGTCAGACATCTGTGTACAGCTTTGTAACTAACGCCTGCATCAAGGTCTTTTCTCCACATCTCCTGTCTCAAAATGAGAACGCTTGACAGTGGTTATCCTTTTTATTATATATTTGCAGGCATGTGATAACACACAAAATACTATGGAACATCAGCATCAACCAAAAGCATCAGAACATAAAGATGACCTGTGCACCTACTACCCAACCAAGATTTACCCTGCACCAGTGGCTCCTCCCCTTCTCTTCAGAAGTAGCTGATTTGTGTGTTTCTCTTGCTTTTTACAGATTAGTTTCCTATGTATGGTATCTCTAAACAGCATATTGTTTGGTTTTACTTGTACTGTTATTAAAATGGTATTATACTGTGTATGGTTTGTCAAGTTACACACACACACACACACACACACACACACACACACACCTTGTTGAAATTTATTTTTTTATTTTTTTTAATCTCTACCAATATATATGTTCAGTGTTGAAAATCTGATTGGAGTTGTGTTAAATCTGTAGAGCAATTTGGGGAGCATTTGCAACTTTATAGTATTTTTTCTTATTGGCTTTCTTTTCTGTTTGTTTTGTTTTGAGTTGGGTTCTCTGTCACCCAGGCTGAAGTGCAGTGGTACAGTCGTGGCTGACTGCAGCCTTGACCTCCTGGGCTCAGGCGATCCTTCCACCTCAGTCTTCTGAGTAGCTGGGACCACAGGTACACGCAACCACCCTAAATTAATTTAATTAATTAATTAATTAATTTAGAGACGAGGTCACCTATGTTTCCCAGGCTAGTCTTGAACTCCTAGGCCCAAGCAATCCTTTTTGCCTTGGCCTCCCAAAATGCTCAGATTATAGGTGTGAGTCATGTTCCTGACCACAACTTTATAATGTTGAATCATCTGATCCACAAGCAGTATGTTATCTATTTTATTTAGATCTTCTTTAACATCTTTCAATCCAGTTTTGTAATTTTTCAGCACAGGTTTTGCATAATTTTTGTTAGCTATTTTAATTACCTTACGGTTATTCTGAATGGTAAATGCAACAGTCCTCTGGGACTTGCCATTTGCACCTACTGTGACTTCCTTGTTGTTTTTTTTTTTTTTAGTTGGAGTCTCACTCGGTTGCCCAGACTGGAGTGCAGTGGCCGCTCCTGGCCACCGCAGCCCTGACCGGCTGGGCTCCGGCCATCCTTCTGCCTCAGCCTTCCAAGTAGCTGGAACTACAGGCACGCACTACCACATCCAGCTAATTTTTTTTTTTTTTTGATTTATTGTAGAGATGAGGTCTTGCCAAGTTGCCCAGGCAGGTCTCAAACCCTTGAACTCAGGCAATTCACTCACCTCGGCCTCCCAAAGCGCGGAATTACAAGCTGAGCCACTGAGCCCGGCCCTACTATGACTTCTAAGGTTCATCCACGCTGTTGTGCAGCTGGAGTTCACTCATTTTCACCACTGTATAATATTCCAACTGATTTATTCACTCTCAGGACATTTGAGTCATTCTAGATTTTTGTTGTTGTTGTTGCTATTTGTAATTGTGCTTCTACGGACATTTCTGGATCTGTCTCCTGGGGGTCCATATACAAGAGTTTCTCAGAGGAATCTATTGAAGAGTGGAACTGGTATGTGCAGGCCATGGAAATATCTGAGAAAATGCCCGACTGTTCACTTGTTCCTGGCTCACCAGCAGTATGCAAGGATCTGATGATGGCAGTCTTCAACACTTGATACTGACAGAATTTATTTTGCTAATCAAGTAGTGTAAAATGATCTTTCGTTGTGTTCTTCCTTTGTGTTTCCTTTGTTGGTGGAGTTGAGCAACTTTTGCATATTTATTCACCATTTCTGATCCCTGCTCTGTCTACCTAGCATCACTGTCATATCCCTGCATCATTCTTATGTCTTAATTACTACTCACTTAATTACTAAAGTTCTATAGAATGTTTTTATGTTGGGTAGCATAAATCCTCCCATCCTATTTTTCTTCAGGAGTTTCTTGGTCCTTCTTGTTTCTTTGCTTTTCCATATATGTTTTGAATTGATTTGTCAATTTACACACATCCCTTTTGAAATTTTTATTGGAATTGTGTTAAATCTGTAGAGAAATTTGGGGAGAATTGACTTTACAATGTTGAAACCACATAGTATATTGTCTTTTATTTAGATCTTTTAAAAATGTCTTTCTTATTTTATTTTATTTTTAATTTTAATTTATTTATTTTTTGAGTAGGAGTCTCACTCTGTTGCCCAGGCTGGAGTACAGTAGCATGCTCGCAGCTACCGCGGCCTCGACTTGCTGGGCTCAGGCAATCCTTCTGCCTTAGTCTTCCAGGTAGCTGGAACCACAGGTGTGCGCCACCACGTCTGGCTAATTTTAAAATTTATTTTGGAGACAAGGTCTCGTCAAGTTGCCCAGACTGGTCTCGAACCTCTGGAATCAGGCAGTCCTCTCGCCTCTGCCTCCCAAAGTGCTGGATTGCAGGCATGAGCCACTGTGCCTGACTTAAATGTCTTTCAATAGAGCTTTGTAATTTTCTTTTCTTTTTTTATTTTTTATTGTTATTGTTTTTTGAGGTGGGATCCTCACTGGAGTGCAGTGGCATGATCATAGCTCACTGTAGCCTCCAACTCCTGGGTTCAGGTGATCCTTTCACCTCAAACTCCAAGTAGCTGGGATCACAGGCACGTGCCACCAAACCTGGCTAATTTTTTGATTTTTTTGTAGAGATGAGGTCTCGCTATGTTGTCCAGGACTGCTCTTAAACTTCTGGGTTCAAGTGATCCTCCCACCTTGGCCTCCCAAAATGCTGCTATTACAGGTGTGAGCCACTGTGCCTGGCCTATTTTTAATTTTACATGTACAGAGAATAATATAATTTATGAATAATGACAATTTAGAAAAATAATTATTTCACTATTAATCTTTTTGGAGGACCTGTCTGACTGTACTGGCTAAGACCGCTATATGATGCTGAGTAAAAACAGTGACTTATGTCTGAATTTTTTTTTTTAGAAGGCAGGATTTATTGAGAGAGCAGAAAAGCTCCCACAGTGGGGGAGGACCTGAAGGGGTTGCCCCATGTCTGAATTTTTAAAATATTGAGGCCGGTGCAGTGGCTCATGACTGTAATCCCAGCATTTAGGAAGGCTGAGGTGAGAGAACTGCTTGAGTTCAGGAGTTTGAGACCAGCCTGGGCAACATAGTGAGACCTCATCTCTACAAAAAAATTTAAAATTTATCTGAATGTGCATCTGTAGTCTCAGCTACTCGGGAGGCTGAGACAGATCACTTGAGCACAGGAAGTCAAGGCTGCAGTGAGCTGAGGTAGTGCCACTGCACTCCAGCCTGGCAGACAGAGTGAGACCCTGTCTCAAAAATAAATAAATTTTGCCTGAACCCATGGGTTCAAGACCTGCCTGGGCAACTTGGCAAGACGTCATCTCTACAATAAATCAAAAAAAAAAAAAAATGAGCCGGGTGTGGTAGCACGCGCTTGTAGTTCCAGCTACTCGGAAGGCTGAGGCGGAAGGATTGCTGGAGCCCAGCAGGTCGAGGCTGCGGTGGCCGGGAGCGGCCATTGCACTCCAGTCTGGGTGACAGAGTGAGACTCCCACTCAAAAAATAAAAATAAATAAATAAATTGGTGGACAATTCCCTCATTGCTTGCCCCCTTGCAGCATACTCAATAAATCTGTTTTTCTACTCTAAAAATTAATTAATTAAAACAAAAAATATAGAAAATTACAATGTCTATATTGAAGTATATGGGCTTGTAATTATCTGCCTTGACATACATAACCCAGTCCAGGGCCCTGGACCATGATTCTGGCAGGTCCCCAGTGCTACCTGGTGACCCTATGCCATGGGTACCCCTTTGGTGTGTCAGTAAACCCATGCACAGGATTTCCCATGTTTAATGCTTCCTTGACTCTTGATCCAGGGAAGGCATAACTGAGTAAGGTGGCTGGGCACTGCAGAGATGCAATATCTTAGTTCAGCTGTGGACAGTCAATGGCCCAGGGGAGTCAGTGATGGAGTAGCCAACTGCCCCCTGGCTCCCTTATCATGTAAACTGTGTGGGTCGATTTGTAGACCCTTCATGTTGTTCCATAAGTCTGTCTGTCCTGGACCTGCACTGGTACATTTTAGTGTCTGAGAGGCCTAGTGTCTTCTTCGTATGCTCTTAGGGACTTACTTTGTCATCGAGGCTGGAGTGCAGTGGCAAGATTATAGCTTATTACAGCCTTGACCTCCTGGACTCAAGCAATCCTCCTGCCTCAGCTTCCCAAAGTGTTGGGATTATAGATGTGAGCCACATGCCCAGCTAATTTTTTTTTTTTTTTGAGTTGGAGTTTCACTCTGTCATGCAGACTGGAGTGCAGTGGCAAGCTCCCGGCCACCGCAGCCTTGACCTGCTGGGCTCCAGCGATCCTTCCGCCTCAGCCTTCCAAGTGCTGGAACTACAGGCGCGTGCTACCATGCCCGGTTAATTTTTTGATTTATTGTAGAAATGACGTCTCACCAAGTTGCCCAGGCGGGTCTCGAACCCGCGGGCTCATGCAATTCACTCACCTCGGCCTCCCAAAGTGCGGGATTACAGGCTGAGTCACCGAGCCTGGCCATTAATTTTTTTATTTTTTACTTTTGTGGATACAAAATCTCACAATGTTGCACAGGCTGGTCTTGAACTCCTGATCTCAAGCAATTCTCCCATCTTGGCCTCCTAGAGTGTCAGGATTACAGGTGTGAGCTACTGTGCCCAGCTAAGAAAAATCTTATTTTAGAAATATATTTAATCTTTGCTATAATTATACATATACATAGATATACCCTTATAATCCTATTTTACTATGCTTTTAAAAATTAGAAGTAGGCTGGGTGTGGTGGCTCAGCACTTTGGGAGGCCGAGGTAAGAGGATTGCCTGAGCCCACAGGTTTGAGACCAGCCTGGGTAACTTGGCAAGATCTCATCTCTATAATAAATTTTTTTTAAAATGAGCTGGACATGATAGCGTGTGTCTGTAGTTCCGGCTATTTGGAAGGCTGAGGTGGAAGTATTACCTGAGCCCAGCGGGTCGATGCTGGGATGGCCGTGAGCGTGCCACTGCATTCCAGCCTGGGTGAAGGAGTGAGACTCCAACTCAAAAAAAAAAAAAAAAGAAAGAAAGAGCCGGGCTCAGTGGCTCAGCCTGTAATCCCGCACCTTTGGAAGGCTGAGGTGAGTGGATTGCCGAGCCCGCGGGTTCGAGACCCACCTGGGCAGCAAGACCTCATCTCTACAATAAATCAAAAAATCAGCCAGGTGTGGTAGCGCATGCCTGTAATTCCAGCTACTTGGAAGGCTGAGGCAGAAGGATCGCCGGAGTCCAGCAGGTCGAGCTGCGGCGGCCGGGAGCGGCCACTGCACTCCAGTCTGGGCGACAGAGTGAGACTCCAACACACAAAAAAAATTAGAAGTAGATGTTACTTGGCCGGGCTCGGTGGCTCAGCCTGTAATCCCGCACTTTGGGAGGCCAAGGTGAGTGGATTGCCTGAGCCCGAGGGTTCGAGACCCGCCTGGGCAACTTGGCGAGACCTCATCTCTACAATAAATTTTTAAAAATTAGCCGGGCGTGGTAGCGCGCGCCTGTAGTTCCAGCTACTTGGAAGGCTGAGGCGGAAGGATCACGAGAGCCCAGCAGGTCGAGGCTGCAGTGGCCGGGAGCGTGCCACAGCACTCCAGTCTGGGCAACAGAGTGAGACTCCAACTCAAAAAAAAAAAAAAAAAGTAGATGTTACTTTTATTAAAATTTTAAAATCTAACTGACTTTTCTCATTTGGACACTTCATAAGAAGAACTATATTAATAGAATTCCTTTGCACTTCTGGAATCAGCACTATACTATAGTATATTACTCTTTGATAGTATTGCTGAATTGTTTGCTCGTATTTTGTGTCACTTCAAAAGTATTGATATAATTTGTTTATTTTCATTTCTTTGTATCTATTAATATAAATGTTTAAAATAATAATTTTTTCCCTAGGAATATACTTTATTAAAAATTTTTCTAGCCAGGCTCAGTGGCTCAGCCTGTAATCCCAGTACTTTGGGAGGCCGAGGCAAGTGGATTGCCTGAGCCCAAGGGTTTGAGGCCCATCCGGGCAACTTGGCGAGATCTTGTATCTACAATAAATAAAAAATTAGCCGGGTGTGGTAGTGCACACCTGTAGTTTGGTTACTTGGAAGGTGGAGGCGGAAGGATCTCCAGAGCCCAGCAGGTCGAGGCCGCGGTGGCCAGGAGCATGCCACTGCACTCCAGTCTGGGCGACAGAGTGAGACTCAAATTCAAAAGAAAAAATGTTTTCTCAATATAGAAGTCACATAGCATAAAATACCATTTTAAAGTCTACAATGTAAAAAAAAGTCTACAATTCAGTAACGTTTAGTATATTCACACCGTTATGCAACCATCACAACTATCCAGAACATTTCCATCAGCAATAATATTCCATCACCCCAAAAGAAATCACATACCTGTCAGCAGTTGCCCCCACACCCTTCGTTCCTCATACTCCTGGCAACCATGAATCTGCTTTCTGTCTCCATGGATTTGCCTTTTACGGACTATTCATATAAAAGGAGTCACACAACATGCGACCTTGTGTCTGATTTCTTTCACTTAGAATATTTTCTCTTTCTCTATTTCTTTCTTTCTTTTTATTTTTTTATTTTTAGTAGGAGTCTCACTCTTTCACCCAGGCTGGAATGCAGTGGCACACTCACTGTCACCGCAGCCTCGACCTGCTGGTCTCAGGTGATCCTTCTGCCTCACCCTTCCAAGTAGCTGGAACCACAGGCGTGCACCACCATACCCAGCTAATTAAAAAAATTTTTTTTTTAAATTTTAGAGATGAGGTCTTGCCAAGTTGCCCAGGTTGGTCTCAAACCCCTGGACTCAGGCAATCCTCTTGCCTCCGCCTCTCAAAGTCCTGGGATTACAAGTATGAGCCACCATGCCTGGCTTTTTTTTGTTTTTTCATTAGACATGTTATTCTCACCTGTATACTAGCATGTTTTCAATGTTCATCCAAGTTGTAACATGTATCAGTACTTCATTTTTGGTTTTTTTTGAATTGGAGTCTCACTCTGTCGCCCAGACTGGAGTGTAGTGTCTGCTCCCGGCCACCGCAGCCTCGGCCTGCTGGGCTCAGGTGATCCTTCTGCCTCAGTCTTCCGAGTAGCCGGAATTACAGGCATGTGCTACCACGCTCAGCCTTCCAGGTAGCTGGAACTACAGGTGTGCACTACCACTCCTGGCTAATTTTTTATTTATTGTAGAGATGAGGTCTCGCCAAGTTGCCCAGGCAGGTCTCGAACCCGCGGGCTCAGGCAATCCACTCACCTCAGCCTCCCAAAGGCACAGGATTACAGGCTGAGCCACCGAGCCTGGCTAGAACTTCACTTTTATGGAAAAATAATATTCCATTGCGTGGCAGAACTGAATTGCTGGAATTTTGTTTAACTTTTTGAGGGACTGCCAAACTGTTTCCCACAGTGGCTGCACCATACATTCCCATCCACAGTGTACAAAGGTTCCAATTTCTCCATATCCTCACCAACACTTGTTATTTCCTATTTTGTGTATGTATATGTTTCGATTAAAGTCATCCTAATGAGTGTGTTTAGCATTTATTTGTTCAACTCAAAGCCATCATAGTGGGTGTGAAGTGGTATCTCACGGTGGTTTTGATTTGTGTTTCTCTAATTACTAATGATATGAAGCATCTTTTCATGTGCTTATTGACCATTTGTATAACTTTGAAGAAATGTCTATGCAAGTGTTTAGCCCATTTTTAAAAAAAGCTGTGTTCAAGATCCACCCAGGCAATTTGGCCAGACCTCCTCTCCACAATAAATCAAAAATTAGCCGGGTGTGGTAGCGCGCACCTGTAGTTCCAGCTACTTGGTAGGCTGAGGCGGAAGGATCGCCGGAGCCCAGCAGGCCAAGGTTGCGGTGTCCGGGAGCGCCTAGTCTGGGCGACAGAGTGAGACTCCAACTAAAAAAAAAAAAAAGCTGTGTGAGGTTTTTTGGTCTTTCTGTTGTTGTTTTTTTGTTTCGTGTTTTTTTTTGAGTTGGAGTCTCACTCTATCGCCCCGGCTGGAGTGCAGTGGCCGCTCCAGGCAACCGCAACCTCGACCTGCTGGGCTCCGGCGATCCTTCCATCTCAGCCTTCCAAGTAGCCGGAATTACAGGCATGCGCTACCACGCCCGACTGATTTTTTAATTTATTGTAGAGATGGGGTCTCGCTGCCCAGGCGGGTCTCGAACCCGCGGGCTCAGGCAATCCACTCACCTCAGCCTCCCAAAGGCGCTGGATTACAGGCTGAGCCACCGAGCCCGGCTTGTTGTTGAGTTTTAAGTGCTCATTACACGATGTCTCACAGTTAAGTTCGCGAACTCGTCCTAGAAAAAGTGCTACATACCTCATTGTTCAATATCACTACAGTCACCTGCGAATACTCCCCTTGAAAAGTTATGCACTGACACCAGCACCTTGTCCACACGTCAAAGCAATTGGAACTCTTCCTGCAAGGGCCATCAGTGCTGTCGTTGTATTACCCTTGATGTCCTGATGTCATCAAACTGTCCTTCTTTCAATATTTCCTTTATCTTCAGGTAAAGAAAAAAGCCATTAGGGGCCAGATCAGGTGAGTAGAGAGGGTGTTCCAATACAGTTATTTGTTTACTGGCTAAAAACTCCCTCACAGACAGCGCTGTGTAAGCTGGTTCATTGTGATGCAAGAGCTCTTCCGGGACCATTTTTGCACATCTTTCTCACGCCAAGATTTTCAGTTATGATTTTCCCGTTTTTCTATAGGTATTTATTTGGTCTGCATGCTTCTCACAGTCAGCTGATGATTTTGACACACAATTTGATACATTTTTGCAATGTTTTCCTCAGTGCTGTTTATCACTTCTGGCCATTCTGCCCTTTCTTCATCTGTCCCCTCAGAAAAAAACGTTTAATCCATTTGTACACTGCCATTTTCTTCATGACATTAGCCTCGTAAACTTCCCCTCTTGCCAAGTTTAATAAGAAATTTAATGTTTGCTTGTTGCTCTAATTCAAGCTCCAGCGTTCTTACAATGGCACACAAAAATATAAAGCAACAAAATGAATGCTGGTCAGCAAGACACTGCCACACATCAATACGAATACAGCTGTGAGACACTGACATACCAAGGTTATGAAACCTTACCGAGTTGTTTGTGCAATGCTGCCAATGTATACGCACTGTGGCAAGTTCATGAACTTAATTGTCAGAGTTCGCATATACTTAATTGTGTATGCTAGATATTAGACCTTTATCAGATTTATTATTTGTAAATGTTTTTCCCAGTATGTAGGTTGTCTTTTCATTTTCTTGGATAATGTCCTTTGATATACAAAAGTTTATTCCTAGATATTTTATTGTTTGGGATCTTTCTGGTTTTGATTTACATTTCTCTAATGACTATGATATCAAGCCTCTTTTCGTGTGCTTATTGGCCATTCTTTGAAGAAATGTCTGTACACGTGCAATATGCTTTCTTAATTTTCCTTTCAGATTGCTCGTTGATGGTCTAGTGAGTTTTAATGCTACTGAATCTTTTAGCTCAATAACATAAAAACATTTTTTAAAAAATGTCTTTAACCAGTTTTATCTCCCTGAGTTACTAGTGTAATCTGCAGCATTCCAACCAGGCTTTTTCATTATCTCACTAAAAATAACAGAAAAACACCAAACCAGTTTCTCCAGGTTTTTATGCAGAGCCAAAAGCCAGCAATGAGGACCTGGAGGTGCTTCTTTATCACTTCTGTTTATTTGCTGATACTTTTTTTTTTTTTTGAGTTGGAGTCTCACTCTGTCACCCAGACTGGAGTGCAGTGGCTGCTCCCGGCCACTGCAGCCTCATCCTGCTGGGCTCCAGCGATCCTTCCACCTCAGCCTTCCAAGTAGCTGGAACTACAGGCGTGCGCTACCACACCTGGCTAGTTTTTTTTTTTAATTTATTGTAGAGATGAGGTCTCGCCAAGTTGCCCAGGCGGGTCTCAAACCCGTGGGCTCAGGAAATCCACTTACCTCAGCCGCCCAAAGCGCGGGATTACAGGCTGAGCCACCAAGCCCAGCTACTTTCTTTTTGGTTTGTTTGTTTTTCTTCTTATCACTTTTATTCAAACTTTCTATTTTAACTTTTGCAAGAGTAATCACAATTGCTTGTTTAAGCATTTTATAATAGCTGCTTTAAGGTCTTTCTCACGTAATTTCAACATGTGTGTGATCTTATCTGTCTCTGTTGATTGTCTCTTCCCATGGGAATTGAAATGTTTGCAGTTCTTCATATACTAATTTTGGATTGTCTATTGGACATTTTGAATATCATGTCATGAGATTTGGGGTATTATTTAAATATGCCAATTAGTGATACTTCAAATATTGATGTTCTTTTGTCTTCCTTCTGCTGATACTATATTTACTTTTCGGAGACCTCAGATAACAGACTATGCTATGCATTCTGGTCAGGTTTTATAGTTGCATTCAGTGGGAGTGAAAGATTAGTACACGTTTACTTTACTTTCTTGAACTTATGGAGTATAACTCTATGAACTATTTTTTTTTTTTTGAGTTGGAGTCTCACTCGATTGCCCAGACTGGAGTGCAGTGGCCGCTCCCGGCCACCGCAGCCTCGCCTGCTGGGCTCCGGCGATCCTTCCGCCTCAGCCTTCCTAGTAGCCGGAATTACAGGCATGCGCTACCACGCCCGGCTGATTTTTTGGTTGATTGTAGAGATGAGGTCTCGCTGCCCAGGCGGGTCTCGAACCCACGGGCTCAGGCAATCCACTCACCTCAGCCTCCCAAAGATGCGGGATTACAGGCTGAGCCACTGAGCCTGGCTCTCTATGAACTATTTTAAAGTCCTCATTTACTAATTCTATCATCTGTCATTTTGGGGTATGTTTCTCTTGACTGATTTTTCTCCTTGTTATGGATTTTATTTTCCTGATTTTTTTGTCTGATAATTTTTTATTGGTTGCTGGATGTTGTGAATTTTTACATTTAGGTTGCTGGATTTTGTTGACTTCCTTTAAACAGAGTTGGGCTTTGTTCTGGAATGCAGTTAAATAACTTGAAATCAGTTTGATTACACTGAAACTTGTTTTTAAACTTTATGAGGGCGAGTAAGAACAGACTTGTGTCGGATTAATTAAGTCCTAGTGCTAAGATGATGCCTTGTATATTATGAGGTCTTTCTATTGTGGCTAATGGGAGCCCAAACTATTATGGCCCTATGTGAGCCTTGAAAGTAATTTGGCTTACTGTTTTCTGGTGATTCTTTATCTGGAAGTAACTTCCTTTGGTATATGCACCCATCGGTACTAAGCCTAGAACTTTTGAAGGGATTCATCTGCGTATTTCAGCTCCCAAAAGACTTCTGGGTTCTGCTTGGGAATTTCTGTCTAGATATTGGAGGTATATTTCGAGCTCAGCTTGTTTACCTTGAATTTTGAGTCACAGTCTTGTCCTGCCTGTTTTCTGGTATCTGAATATTTCTGTTTCATGAATTTTGTCCAGTTACTAGTTGTTAAGGCAGTAGGGTCAAAACAGTCCCTGTTATGCCATTAAGTCAGAGGTAGAAGTCACTTACCTTCTCTGAGTCTCGGTTTTCTTATTTGTAAAATGAGGATGATAATGGTACCTATTTCCTAGAGTTGTGAGTATTTAAGGAGACCATTAATGCCTGGATGTCCTATACAATATTCGAAACGTACTTATACAATATTTGAAATGTACTTATACATACACTAAAAAAAAAAATCATTTGCTGTTTGGGCATCCTACATTTTCCAGGAACTCTATTCATGACTAATTATAAAAGGAGGATGCAGTAACTTTGCACATTTCTTCTTTGCTTGTCATATGTATGTATGTATTTGCATGTATTAACCATATTCTCTTTTCTTTGTATTGTTGCTTGATTTATAAGTTGTTACAGAATATTCAGTGGAACTCTGGCTAAATGTGAGGATAAATTAAAATAGCTGTGGATACAGTGGCTCTTGGGAGCGGGTAACCTCATTTTGGGGAGAGGGTGAGAACTTTGAATAAAGGATAGATGCAACTTATTTGATTAACGAGGGGAAGCCCGCCAATAACATGGCTTCTCCACCAGGCGGTGCAGTGTGAGGATTTGCCAATAGAGGGCGCCGGAGGGACACTGCATGGCCACAGCGGTGAGAAGGCGTTTCACTGTTTCCCCGTTGTCCTTCCTTTCTCTTTCACGCAGGAGCCCACCGTTCGGTTTTTGGGTGGCTCAGCCTCATCTAGCAGCCCTGACTGACCAGCTCTAGCTTGGCACTCAAGCCTACCCGGAAGCTACTTCCACAGAATTCCACCTCCCTCACCTCTGGCCCTGGCAAGCCCCTTCCATGCACCAGACCTGCCTGGCCCAGGCCCTCTGACAAGGGGCTGGGTGACCTGTCAGCTGGATTCTGGCTCATGGTGCTGGGGCAGCCTCTTCTCTCCGATTACATCTTTTCCCTTCTAAACCATTCATTCATTCACGCATTCAAGTATTTGTCGATCACTTACTACATGTCTGGCAGTATTCTAGTGAACATTTGTGTAGAGTCTTTGTATCCATATATGTTGTCTTTGGGGTAAATACCTTGGGATGGAAGGACTGATCACATGGCAGATGTATTCGTTGCTTCACTTTAGGATGTGCAATATTGCTTTCCCATAAGCAGTGTGGAAACAGACGCAGACAGAAATGAACACAACAAATCCCTTCCCTCGTGGAGCTTACATTTAAGAAAGAAAGAGAGATGTATATAAACAATATATATATAAAACAAATTTATACACATAAAAGATAATGATAGATAATGGTAAGCTGTGATAGGAAATTTGAATTTGTCTCCAAGTTTTGAAATTTACATAAGCAGATATATGCTATACATCTCTTTTGGCTACATTTTTTCATTCAACATTATGTTTTTGAGATCTAGCCATGATCATATATAGATCTAGTTCATTTATCCTAATAGCTGAATAGTCCATCACATAAATGGACCACAAAATACATACGGCATATAATAGGCATTTAGGCTGTTTCCAGCTTTTTGCTACTACAAATAATGGAGCCGTCAGCAAATAATGATGATCGAAATCATATTCAGAGATGGAACCGCAGGGTCAAGAGGAATGCACGTTTTCCATTTTACTGCCCTCTAGTGTGGCTGCATGAAATCACATGCTCACTCCAGTGTGGGGTCCTGTTTCCATGAGTCTCTACCACACTTGATACCGTCAAGCTTTTCCGTTTTCACCGCGCGGCTCTTACACAACCCTCCCTCATGTAATGCAGGCAAGGAGCACGAGTGGGCCAGACAGCAGGTAGGTTCTCCATTTCAATACATGTTGTGTCTCCCTCCTGCCACTGGGCAGAGGAAAGGGACTTGTTCACTCTTATTTTCTCTAATGCACACACATAAGGTTCTTCTCCAGTTCTGTGGTGAATTTGGTGAAGTGCCTGAGCCTCAGTTTCCCAGGCAGTGTCACTAAATAGTCACTATGCCCATTGGTGAGCTGGTAAATTTAACACCTGACACAAAGTGAGGAGAGGGGAAGCCCTCATTTGTACCATTTACCCTTTTCTTTGGTGTAAATACTCCCACCATAGCCGATTTCAAGCTACCAAGGTGCAACAGTGAACACAGAAGTGGGAGGAGATGATTCGACTGTCAGTTCTGGTGAGCTGGTACAAGCAGGCTCCAGCCCACCACTGATTGAGCTCTTGGCAAATGCCCTCCCTGTTTCTTAATTCTCTGGTCTGAGTAGGTGAGAGTCGATTCCCTGTGGTTTTTTTTTTTTTTTTGAGTTGGAGTCTCACTCTGCCACCCAGACTGGAGTGCAGTGGCTGCTCCCGGCCACCGCAGGCTCGACCTGCTGGGCTCCGGCGGTCCTTCCGCCTCAGCCTTCCAAGAAGCTGGAACTACAGGCACTCACTACCATGCCCGGCTAATTTTTTATTTGTTGTAGAGATGAGGTCCAGCCCACCACTGATTGAGCTCTTGGCAAATGCCTTCCCTGTTTCTTAATTCTCTGGTCTGAGTAGGTGAGAGTTGACTCCTGTGCTTCTGTATGAGTAGACAGTGACACCTAGTGGCAAAGTTAAGCAAATCCCTGGCCATGTAAAGAAAGGCCCAGAGCAGGTATGTCCAACCCACAGCAGGACAGCTAGTAATGTGGCCCCACAAAACCTTTCAACATCATGTGTTTTTTAGCATTTATTTTCTTCATGACCCATGCATAGTTCCATTTTTGAAGTTCACAGTCACGCCTTATTTGTGACACCGCTTTTTGGCAGGGCACACATTTATGAGCCAGCTGTTTTCAATTATGAAGCACACAAAGAGCAAAATTCAAACATTTCTGACAAGCACCTTGAGAGCTCACTAAGAATGTGATCACTTCCATCGAACCAGACATTGACAGATTAGTTTTACAAAAACAAGGTCAAATTTCCCACCAGTTTTATACTCTTCTAATTTTTCTAAACTTTATAATAAAAATATTAAAAAGGAAATCTTATACATATATACATTAACTATACTATATAATTTATGTGCAGCCCAAGACAATTCCTCTTTACTCAACGTGACCCAGGAAAGCCAAAAGATTAGATACTACCAGCCTAAAGTATGCAAAAAGGAGCAAGAAATATTCCTCCTTTCATCACCTCCCCCCAGAGTTTCTCTCCTCTTTCTCAACCAGTCTTGGGACTCTTCATCTCCAGGGAAGACGTAATGCCTGTTCTGTGCTTATAGGGGGACCCTACAGTTGTCCCTCTATGTGGGGGCTGGGGCACAGTGGCTTGGCTCCTGTGAATAAGCAGTGACCTTACAGAGCAACCTTTTCCTCTGCCTGCCTGCAGACCACCAGCTGCCCCCTGGTTGCATTCCTAGAACAAGAGTTTCTCAGCTGGCGTGATTAGAGCCACTTGCTCACGATGAGTACCTCCACCTGGGTCCTGGAATTTGGCCCCATATCTCAGAGCCTTTGGCAGGCTTCTCTTTGCTTCTCTTTTTTTTTTTTTGAGTTGGAGTCTCACTCTGTCGCCCAGACCGGAGTGCATTGGCCGCTCCTGGCCACCGCAGCCTCGACCTGCTGGGCTCCGGCGATCCTTCCGCCTCAGCCTTCTGAGTAGCCGGAATTACAGGCATGCGCTACCACGCCCGGCTGATTTTTTGATTTATTGTAGAGATGAGGTCTCACTGCCCAGGCGGGTCTCGAACCCGCGGGCTCAGGCAATCCACTCACCTCAGCCTCCCAAAGGTGCGGTATTACAGGCTGAGCCACCGAGCCCAGCCTCTCTTTGCTTCTATGTGTAACTCTTGCTTCCCAAATCTCAGCGGCCTAAGGTAGGGCCAGTCAACTTGTAGTAGGGTAGGTGGAGATGGAGAAATAAGGGTGGCCCTTGCAATGACAAAACCATTACACTTAGCCTATGGTCACCAAAACCCCTTTTGCTGACCACCAAAGATTCTTTTATTTTTGAGTTGGAGTCTCACCCCGTCACCCAGGTTGGAGTGCAGTAGCATGCTCACAGCCACCGCAACCTCGACCTGCTGGGCTCCCGGGATCCTTCTGCCTCAGCCTTCCAAGTAGCTGGAACTACAGGTGCACACTACCACATCTGGCTTTACCATAGGGTATTCTTTTTTTTTTTTTTCTTGAGCTGGAGTCTCACTCTGTTGCCCAGACTGGAGTGCAGTGGCCGCTCCCAGCCACCGCAGCCTCGAGCTGCTGGGCTCCGGCGATCCTTCCGCCTCAGCCTTCCAAGTAGCCGGAATTACAGTCATGCGCTATCACGCTTGGCTGATTTTTTGATTTATTGTAGAGATGAGGTCTCACTGCCCAGGCGGGTCTCAAACCCACGGGCTTAGGCAATCCACTCACCTCAGTCTCCCAAAGGCGCGGGATTACAGGTTGAGCCACCGAGCCCGGCTCTCATAGGGTATTCTTAAAGAAGGCATCTGTTTAGCCCAGGAATTCATTTTCCAGGCCCTGAAAAGGACAGTGAGAGAAAAGATTAATTCAAACATAAATGTCCTGACTGCTGCTTCTACAGGCCGGCTCCTGCTGCAACCTCGGGCAGCCACCCCCTACCCCGACCCTCTCCTACAGACCTGCTCCAGCCCACCCACATCCCCAACAATGACAGGCCGGGGAGTGGGTAGACCTGCTCTGGCTCCCACTCCCTGGCCAGTTTCCGAGCCTCAGCAGGCCTCATGTCCCTGCAAAGCCATGCTCTGTAGGAAAAGTCTGAATCTCGGCCTTGTATAGGGTCCCTCTCCTGATATCTTAGTTCCTTCACTGCCAGCCTCCCTCAGCAGATGCAGTAACTGCTTTCTGAATTTGCTTCAGTTCACCGATGGTCACGAGGCCCACGGGAGTGCTGGTAAATGTTTAACAACCAACAGAGTGGGGAAGGAGGGAGCCTTAATTTGTAGTATTTGCCAGTTTGCTTTCAGTCCTTTCTTATGTTTTTCACAAGTTAACGATTCTTTATAGTTTAAAAACTCTTGAAAAGGTTCCTGTTCAAATTACTGGTATGGTGTGTCTCCTGACTCCACCCTGAATGACACAGTAACTCAGTATCAAAGGATGGCCTAGAAACGGGGTCACCTCCAAGCGGTTGCTATAATTGACCTAAACCCACACCAAAATGAAAATAGCTTCTTTCAGGGATAAGTGGGAGATGGGGAATGGGAGATGCCATCAGGGTAGGGTAGTTCAGGGTGTATAGATACACCTCACTCTAGCCAGACCTAAAGAGAACAGGGGATTCTCGATTCAAACATAATTCCCCTGGTATAGGTAGCAATCAATTACCATTATTAGCTAAAGGGAGACGTGGGGTGTTCTTTATCAAAGACTTCTGAATTGTACTCCACATCTTTAAAATAAAAATTTTTTTAAAAAGATTGCTTGAGGAAATTGCCCCAAGAATGCATATGGCTCTCAAAACCCTCAGCCCTAGCCTCTCCACTCCACTCCACATCCTCTGGGTTTTAATGGATGTGGCCCCTAGGCACAGGGTCACACAGAATGCAAACAGCCAGCTCCACAGGGAACTGCAGAGGCTGAGTGATATGACCAAACAGCCCAACTGCTAGTCACCCAATCCAGATCAGTGTTAAACTGGGGACAGATATCCACCAGTGAGGACACAGGCAGCTTTCTCCAGCATGGCCACTTCAGGGAAGGACTGAAACGGATACAGAGGCTTTCTCCTCCCCAACAAACCACGTGGACTCCAAGGTTCAGGAGAATGAGCAAGATGACTGTGTTAGAGAAGTTTGTGCAACAGTGTAGAGAAGAAAGAACTTCTGGTTGGCCCAGAAGGTGTGACAACTTGGGACCAAACAAAAACATTCCTTCAAATGCTTCAGGCCTAGCTCCAATAAAAAGTGATAAGCCCGTCACGTGTCCAAAAGCGCATGCACTGACCATCAATAAGAAGTAAACCAATTTTCCTTTAGCCTTTGCTTTTCCTAAAGGGATCATGTGGTGAGAGTGAGGCTGCACACTCGGCTCTCTAACTTTTCTACTATCACCCCATTTCCAAGTCCCTGGAAAGAGAGGGAACCACCAGGTCATCTTAGCCATGACACTTCTAATGATGGCTCAGAGTGGAAAATTTCTGACTTCAAGGATGGATGACCTCATATAGGATGGGCGTGAACTCTGGTCCTCAAGAACCCCAATGTCACATTTTTTAAATGACCATCTCTCAATCAGTTTTAGGACTTTTCATGTGGGAAAACTCATAGCAGGTGAGAACGTAGTGGAGATGTGGCCTGCGATTAAAGAAACAAACATTCCAGGACAACTGCTGCCAGGGAGTTTGATTTTTTTTTTCTAAATCATCCTTCACAAGCAAAATAGGGAACTGGAGTCCCAATTAAATGAAATAGATGATAGAATATAGTTCTGGAGTCCAAGATCATAAGCTTCTGATGGGCCACAAAGACAATAAGCCGTTCAGCCTTTGGGTAGCAAATGCAGGCAATCTGACTTGGCAACCAATAGGTGACTGAACTGGAGGAACATCTACAACTGGATCAGTCCCAATGGATGTCCTCTCTGCCAGAAGGATATTGTCTGGTGAGAATAACCAGATCCAAATTATTAAGGTGATCCCCCACCATTCATTCAGACGAAGAAAAAAGAGACCTGGGATAGCAGGAACCCAAACCAAACGGAGAGACATGGATACTTTGTGTCCTTTGAAGGTCCAGTTATAAAACCAACAAGACCCCAAACTAGGCTCTCTTTTGGGCCTTTTCACAGCTGACCAGAAAACCTTTGAGAGGACTGTATTGTGATGCACCACTGGGGAAACATTAGCCAGCAGCCTGTGGACACACATGCAGGTTGTTTATACTGGCCCTTCAGTGAACAGGCTCCAACTCTGGTTCTTTGGGAAGCACAGTTATATTTACCAGGTCAAAAATCACTTCATCAAAACTGAAATGTGGTCAGACCATCACAAACACCTGGCTGAGATGTTTCAGCACTGGAAGGTGCCAGAGTTCACCAAATATAATCCAGGCTCCTGGTGGTCTGCACAAAAATCACCCACAAGAGCCGGGCTCGGTGGCTCAGCCTGTAATCCCAGCGCTTTGGGAGTTTGAGGTGAGTGGATTGCCTGAGCCCGCGGGTTCGAGACCTGCCTGGGCAACTTGGTGAGACCTCATCTCTACAGTAAATCAAAAAATTAGCTGGGTGTGGTAGCGCACGCCTGTAGTTCCAGCTACTTGGAAGGCTGAGGCGGAAGGATCACCGGAGCCCAGCAGGTCGAGGCTGCGGTGTCCGGGAGCGGCCACTGCACTCCAGTCTGGGTGACAGAGTGAGACTCCAACTCAAAAAAAAAAAAAAAAAATCACCCACAGGAAAAGAAACACAGTTTCTGGTTCCCATATCCCTATGTCCTCTGATGAGGCAGAGAGAATGAATCCAATCCTAAAAGAGAAGAGCAGAGCTACTTGATTGCATGAGCGATCAGCTAGGCTGTGAATGCTCCAGAAGGGCTAAGAAAATTAAAATTCAAGGTAACTAGGGTTTGGTGTATGAACTAAGATGTGGCTGGAAAAAAATTGTTTTAACTTAAAAATGAGGTAGGAGGTTTGACTCAGTGGGGCTTCTATCCTCAGGTCTTTTTGCCGGTAGAGATAGTGTAAACCCACAGCTGAGTATCCATATCTAGAGTGTCAGCAGCCTCTTGGGGGTGGTGGGAGTTCCACACCCAGAACAGCAATAGTATGTGTGTGCATGTGCATAAAATATTTAAGACTGATTGAAAGTCTCTGGAGATGGCCTTAGGGCATACAGCAAATAAAGAAACATTTATTCAAGAAAATCTACTGAAACTTGGTAAGAATAGGGAGGCATTCAACCACGGCCTGCTCCCTTCCTTCATGGCCAGCACAGGGTGACAGAAACCCCACTCCAGGTGGGTACAGTCAAGAATATATTATAGATTACCACCTCCATGCAATGGAGTCAAGGACTACAGTATCTTCCCAAGAGGGACGATCCATCAGCATCTTTCTTCTCACCCCATGTACTTGTTGCAGAGACTAAACTCCAAATGATTATGCAATAGGTTGGGTCTCTCTTCTTCCACTCAGCCCCCACTTGTAAGACAGAGGCTATGCCCTGGGTGCAGCACACTGAGAATCCTGAGACACCCATCACCCTAGCCCCAGCTCATTTGTACAGCAGAGTTTCCAGAAGCAAGGTACAAAAAGTAAGCTGAGAATACCAGATGCCCTCCAGCAAGCACCCAGCTCCTAAAGCAAGGGTGTCACTCAGAGAGAAGCTAACACTGCCCTCACCCCAGCCCCAGAGCCATTGCTCAAAACTCCTGAGATTTTTCCCAGGAGGCAAGGCAGGACTTAAAGTAGAGAACTCCAAAGCCCATCCCAAATGAACTGGCTTTATCTGCAAAAGAGTGTGAACAAATTCGAACCGATGGGTACTCTCAAAACAATGGAGCTTGTGAGGAGATGGGTAGCTTTATTAGAGGTATAAGCTAAACTGTAGACCAGTAAATTTTTTTTTTACTTTTATATTAATATTTTTTATTTTGATATTGTGGGGTACAGTTTAGGGTTAGGTATATAAATATGCTTCGTTCAGGCACCCTTGTTGATAAGGGGTGTCTCCCCATCCCCAGACAGATACTGACTACCATTAATCCCACCTCCTTTCCCCCCCATAGTTTCCCACCACTGTCAGTCTTTTTTTTTTATAGTATTATGGTGGATGTTCAAGGTCCGCTATATGAGTGAGAACATGTGATACTCAGATCTTTGCTTCTGCGAGAGGTCACTCAGTATTATTGACTCTAGTTCCATCCAGGTACTGCAAAGTTCATGATTTTGTTCTTTTTTATGGCTGCATAGTATTCCATTGTGTATGTGTACCACATTTTTTAAATCCAGTCCTCTTTTGATGGACAGTATGGTTGATTCCAGGTTCTTGCTATTGTGAACAATGCTGCGATAAACATACATGTGCAGGTATCTTTTTGGTAGAGTGATTTGAGTTCTTCAGGGTATATTCCCAGTAGGGGGATTGCGGGGTCATATGGGAGGTCAATATTTAGAGCTTTTAGGAATGGCCACATTGTTTTCCACAGAGGTTGCACCAGTTTGCACTCCCACCAACAGTGTAGGAGTGTTGCCTTTTTCATCACACCCTCTCCAGCAACTGCTATTTTTTGAGTTATTGATAATTGCCATTCTGACTGGAGTTAGGTGGTATCTCAGTGTGGTTTTTATTTGCATCTCCTTAATGATTAGTGAGGTTGAACATTTCTTCATGTGTCTGTTGGCTGCTCGGATGTCTTCCTTTGAGAAGTGTCTGTTCATATCTTTTGCCCACTTTATAATGGGGTTGTTTGTTTTTTTCTTTTCAGCACGTTTGAGTTCCTTGTAGATCCACGATGTTAAGCCTTTGTTGGACCTGGAGTTGGCGAATACTTTTTCCCAGTCTGTGGGTTGTCTCCCTGCTCTCTTGATGGTTTCTTTGGCTTTGAAGAAGCTTGTCAGTTTAATGAGGTCCCACTTGTCTATCTTATCTCTTATAGTGGGTTTCAGGTTTTGTTCAGGAATTGGATGCCAGTTCCAATTTTCGTAAGGGTGTGTCCTGCATTTTCTAAGGTTCTTATGGTTTGAGGTTTTACATTTAGGTCTCTGATCCATTTGGAATTAACCTTTGTGCATGGGGATAGACAGTGGTCCTGTTTCAATCTTCTGCATGTGGTCAGCCAGTTTTCCCAGCACCATTTCCTGAATAGGTTCTCCTCTCCCCAGTGGTAGGTGGTGGAGGCTTTGTCGAAAACGAGTTGGTTGAGAAATTGAGGTTTTGCTTCTGGAATCTCAATTCTATTCCATTGGTCTATATGCCTGTTTTTGTACCAATACCAAGCTGTTTTGATTATCATAGCTTTATAGTAAAGTTTGAAGTCTGGTAATGTGATACTGCCTGCTTTGTTTTTTTTTTGTTGAGGATTGTTCTGGCTATTCTTGGTCGTTTGTGTTTCCATATGAATTCCTGTATTGTTTTTCCTAGGTCTGAGAAGAATGTTGCTGGTAATTTGATGGGTATTGCATTAAATCTGTAGATTGCCTTAGGTAAGATGGAGATCTTCACAATGTTGATTCTTCCAATTCATGAGCATGGGATATTTTTCCACTTGTTTGTGTCATCTTTGATTTCTTTGAGCAGTGTTTTGTAGTTTTCATTGTAAAGGTTTTTCACGTCTCTGGTTAGGAAGATGCCAAGGTATTTCATTTTTTTGTGCTATTGTGAATGGAATTGTGCTTTTTATTTGGGGTTCTGTTTGTTTATTATTGGCGTAAAGAAATGCGATTGTCTTTTGTACATTTATTTATATCCTGAGACTTTGCCAAAGTCCTTTATCAGTGTAAGGAGGTTTTTGATAGATTCTCTTGGGTTTTCAAGGTACACGATCATGTCATCTGCAAAGAGAGATAGCTTGACTTCCTCTTTTCCTATTTGAATACCCCTGATTGCCTTCTCTTCTCTGATTGCTCTAGCCAGGACTTCCAATACTACATTGAACAGGAGGGGTGAGAGTGGGCATCCTTGTCTGGTTCCAGTTTTCAGGGGAAATGGTTCCAATTTTTGTCTGTTTAGGAGTATGCTGGCTGTGGGTTTCTCGTAGATGGCTTTTACTATTTTGAGGTATGTTTCCCATATGCCTAGATGTTCGAGGGATACCAGCAAATTTAACTGGAGAACATCAGGAAAAGAGACAGCTAAGAAGACCCCTCTTGAGGTAAGAGCAAACCTCAAGCACTGGCCTCATAAACTATCTCTGCTAATAAGCCTGAATTTAATTGGATCAGTCATCTCAATAAGGATTTTTTAAAATAGCAATAACGATTGGAGATTCTGGTCAATATGGAGTAGCAGGACCAGATTTCTTCTCTTACCAGAAACAATTTTAAAACACAATGTAATAGCCTGTAATAGTGGCTTGACATAAGTAACTCCATTTTGTAACAAATCCTCCATCTTAACCCAGAGATGAGCCCCCTGTGTAACCATCCCATAATCACAAGCCCACATTCTTGTTCCCCTCAGTGCTTGGAAACTCCCTAATTGCAAATTCTGTAGCTGTCTATACCCTTTCACAAGCAAATGTTCTGCCAAAAATGTAATAATAACTGTACAGCTTTTGTGGTTTTTCTCTTTATAAACCCCCTGCTCACTCTGTTCAGGGTTGAGAGTTCTTTTTTTTTTGAGTTGGAGTCTCACTCTGTCACCCAGACTGGATTGCAGTGGCTGCTCCCAGCCACTGCAGCCTCGACCTGCTGGGCTCCGGCGATCCTTCCGCCTCAGCCTTCCGAGTAGCTGGAACTATAGGCACACGCTACCACACCCAGCTAATTTTTGATTTATTGTAGAGATGAGGTCTCATCAAGTTGCCCAGGCGGGTCTCGAACCTGCGGGCTCAGGCAATCCACTCACCTCGGCCTCCCAAAGTGCTGAGGTTACAGGCTGAGCCACTGAGCCCGGCCGAGAGTTCTTTATGGCACTAGCCTGCTCTCAACCGCTGGCTAGTAAAGGACTCATATTCAACTTTCTGCATGTTTGTGACACCTTTCTCGCACTTTGGCTATAACAACAATATATATTATAAAATTGTTTTTAAGTCACTGGGCATCAGGCAATGAAATATATTGGTCTATGAAAGAGGAAAAAAAAAACAAGGTGAGCCCTATGATTGCTCTAGATTACTGCATGGAGAGTTTCCAGGCTGAGGCCCAAGGAGGGGAGAATGCAGTCAGAGCCCAGTGGTCTCCTTGAGTTTAAGAAATAGAATTGTTCAGGATCTCAAGCAGCTGGAATTCATAGGGCAGACTGTCAAAGAGGAGAAAGCTGAACAGAAGGAGAACTCTAAAAATATGAGGATTCAAGTATACTGCCGAGTAGTGATTAGTATATGCATGTGAAGAAACTACCTGAGGTCAACAAAAAAACTACATGAAAGTATTAAAAAGAACAATCCCCAGAGAATTTTTAGGACTGAAAGTAATGCCTGCATTGATCAACAAGCATGGAAAGCCTTATAATTCATGAAGCATTAGGTAGAGTACTCAGAAGAGTTTGTCTGAGCAGTGGACAGATCAATCCTAGAAAGTAGTGGAGAAATTAACCCTGTGGTCTCATTAAAAAAATTTAAAAGCAAGCCTGGAATAGATTAAACTGGTTCCAAATAATTTAACCATGTACCAGAATAAATCTCACTATTTCCAGGAATGGAAAATTATCTAGCACTCAAAAAACAGGTAAAGAAGTAGGAAAATATCACCACATGGAATGTACTCCAAGATTGATCACATCCTTGGCCATAAATCAAGTGTAAACAAATTCCATAAGGTAGAAATATTGCCACACACCTTCTCAGATCACAGTGGAATAAAAATAAATATCAACACCAACAAAATTTCCTCAAGGTCCACAAAGACATGGACACTAAACAGCATGATGCTGAACAACTACTGGGTCAACATCGAAATCAAAGTAGAAATTAAAAGACTCAAAAAAAAAAAAAGACATTAAAAGGCTCCTGGAAACAGATGAAAATGAAGAAACATCCTGTCAAAATCTCTGGGATGCCATGAAAACAGTTCTAAGAGGGGAATTTATATCTCTACAAGCACATTTCAAGAAAATGGAAAGATCACAAGTTGAGAGCTTAACAAATCACCTAAGGGAAATAGAAAGAGAAGACCACCAAAACCATAACTTTATCAGAAGAATCCAAATCACCAAAATAAGAGCCCAAATATGGGACACAGAAGACAAAAATATCATAGAAAACATCAACAAAACAAAAAGCTGGTTCTTTGAAAGAATTAATAAGATTGATGGACCCCTAACCAGAATGATGAAGAAAAAGAGAGAAAAAGCCCAATAAACATAATCAGAAATTCAAAAGATTAAATCACAACTGACATTGAAGAAATACAAAAGATTATCAGAGATTACTATGTATAACTATATAGAAACAAACTTGGGCCTGGATCGGTGGCTCAGCCTGTAATCCCAGCACTTTGGGAGGCTGAGGTGAGTGAACTGCCTGAGTCCGCGGGTTCGAGACCTGCCTGGGCAACTTGGTGAGACCTCATCTCTACAATAAATCAAAAATTAGCCAGGTGTGGTAGCACACACCTGTAGTTCCAGCTACTTGGAAGGCTGAGGTGGAAGGATCGCTGGAGCCCAGCAGGTCAAGACTGCAGTGGCCAGGAGCGGCCACTGAACTCCAGTCTGGGTGACAGAGTAAGTCTCCAACTCAAAACAAACAAACAAACAAACTTGATAACCTAAATGAAATGGAGGACTTTCTGACATCACACAACCTACCCAGGTTAAAAAAAAGAAGACATTGGGACACTAGATAGACCAATAACGATGCAGGAAATTGACTTGTCATAAGAAAACTACCTACAAAAAAAAAAAAAAAAGCCCTGGACAATCTGGCTTTCCAGCAGAATTCTACAAAATGTACAAGGAGGAGCTGATACCAATCCTGTTGAAAGTATTCCAGGCAATTGAGAAGGATGGAACTTTCTCCAAATCATTTTACAAAGTGAACATCACACTGATACTCAAGCCAGGTAAAGATCCAACAAAGAAAGAGAACTACAGGCCAATATCCTTGATGAACATAGATGCTAAAATTCTCAACAAGATCCTAGCAAACCAGATTCAACAACACATATCAAAAATCACCATGACCAAGTAGGCTTCATCCCTGGGATGCAAGGCTGGTTCAACATTTGTAAGACCATAAATGTAATTAAATACATCAACAGATGTAAAAACAACAACCACATGATTATATCATTAGATGCAGAAAAAGCTTTTGAAAATATCCAGCACCCCTTCTTGATTAAAAACCCTCGAACATCTAGGCATACAGGGAACATACCTCAAAGTAGTAAGAGCCATCTATGAGAAATCCACAGACACCATACTGCTAAACAGACAGAAATTGGAACCATTTTCCCTGAAAACTGGAACAAAACAAGGATGCCCACTGTTACCCCTCTTGATCAACATAGTTTTGGAGGTTCTAGCAAGAGCAATCAGAGAAGAGAAGGCGATCAGAGGTATAAGAAAAAAGGAAATCAAGTTATCTCTCTTAGCGGACTACATGATTCTATACCTCAAAAAACCATGGGAATGTGTCAAAAACTTCCTTGCACTGATAAAGGACTTTGGCAAAGTATCAGGGTATAAAATAAATGTGCAAAACACAATTGCATTTCTATACACCAATAATAAACAAACAGAAACCCAAATAAAAAGCACAATTCACAATAGCCACATACAAAAAATGAAATACCTTGGCATCGTCCTAACCAGAGATGTGACAGACCTTTACAACGAAAACTACAAAACACTACTCAAAGAAATCAAAGATGACACAAACAAGTGGAAAAATATTCCATGCTCATGGATTGGAAGAATCAACATTGTTAAGATGTCCATTCTACCTAAGACAATCTACAGATTTAATGCAATACTCATCAAATTACCAACAACATTCTTCTCAGACCTAGAAACAACAATAAAGGAAATCATATGGAAACATAAACGACCACAAATAGCCAAAACAATCCTCGGCCAAAAAAAAAAAAAAAAAAAGTAGGAAGTATCACACTCCCAGACTTTAAACTTTATTATTTATAGTGCCAATAATCAAAACACCTGGTATTGGTATAAGAACAGGCATATAAACCAATGGAATATAATTGAGATTCTAGAAGCAAAACCTCAATTTCTCAACCAACTCATCTTCAACAAAGCCTCTGCCACCAACCACTGGGGAGAGGAAAAACTGTTCAGTAAATGGTGCTGGGAAAACTGGCTGACCACATGCAGAAGATCAAAACAGGACCCCTACTTATCCCCATACACAAAAATCAACTCTAAATGGATCAGAGACCTAAATGTAAAACCTCAAACCATAAGAACCTTAGAAAATGCAGGAGCCAGGCTCGGTGGCTCATTCTGTAATTCCAGCACTTTGGGAGGCTGAGGTGAGTGGATCGCCTGAGACCGCGGGTTCGAGACCCCCCTGGGCAACTTGGCGAGACCTCATCTCTACAATGAATTTAAAAAAAAAAAATTAGCCGGGCGTGGTAGCGCGTGCCTATAGTTCCAGCTACTCGGAAGGCTGAGGTGGAAGGATCGCCGGAGCCCAGCAGGTCAAGGCTGCGGTGGCCGGAAGCGGCCACTGCACTCCAGTCTGGGTGACAGAGTGAGACTCCAACTCAAAAAAAAAAAAAAAAGAAAAAAAAAAGAAAATGCAGGAGACACTCTTATGGAAATTGGTACTGGCAACCAATTCCTGATCAAAACCCCAAGTGTCTGTGCCATAAGAGGTAAGATAGACAAGTGAGACTTTATCAAACTGACAAGCTTCTGCAAAGCCAAAGAAACCATCAAGAGAGCAGGAAGACAGCCCACAGACTGGGAAAAAATATTTGCCAACTCTATGTCTGACAAAGGCCTAACATCTAGGATCTACAAGGAACTCAAATGTGCTGAAAAGAAAAAAACAAACAGCCCCATTCAAAGTGGGCCAAAGATATGAATAGACAGTTCTCAAAAGAAGACCAATGAGCAACCAACAGATATATGAAAAAATGTTCAGCCTCACTAGGCATCAAAGAAATGCAAATAAATCTACACTCAGATACCACCTAACTCCAGTCAGAATGGCCAACATAAATAACAAAAAATATCAGATGCTGGAGAGGATGTGGTGAAAAGGGAATACTTCTACACTGTTGGTGGGCGTGTAAACTAGTACAACCTCTGTGGAAAATAGTGTGGTGAATCCTAAAATTCTAAAAATCGACCTTCCATATGACCCTGCAGTCCCCCTACTGGGAATATACCCGGAAGAACTCAAATCACTGTATAAAAAAGATACCTGCACACGTATGTTTATCCCAACATTGTTACAATAGCAAGAACATGGAACTAACCATGCTACCCATCAAAAGAGGACTGGATAAAAAAATGTGGTACATATACACAATGGAATATTACGCAGCCATAAAGAAGAACAAAATCATGAACTTCACAGCAACCTGGATGGACTTAGAGTCTATAATACTGAGTGATCTTTCACAGAAACAAAGAAATGAGTATCACATGTTCTCACTCATAAGTGAACCTTGAACAACAATTGTAATACTATAAGAAAAGGATTGACAGTAGCGGGGAACTGTAGGGGTGTGGGGAGTGGGGAGGTGGGATTGGCAGTAGTGGGAAACTGCCTGGGGAAGGGGGGGCACACCTCATCAAAAGGGTATCTGTACAATGAATATTTGTATACCTAACTTGAATTGTACCCCACAATTTTAAAATAAAATATTTAAAGGTGAAAAGAAAAGAAAAAGTTCATCCTGGGGTTCTTTTTTCTTTTTTTCCCCATCCCTGCCCACACCCCTGCCCTCCATCCTAGGGTTCTTTACCTAGCAAAAATATCTTTCAAGGGCTACATAAAGATTCTTCAGACATACAAAAGCTTGAAAGAATGTATCTGCTATACTTTGACTACAATAAATGTTGAAGGAAATAATACAAGCAGGAAGAAAATGACATCAGATAGAAATCTGGATCTACACAAAGGAATAATGAAGAGTGTAAAAAATGGTAACTATACGGATAAATACAAAGACTTGTTCCTCATTATTTAAGTATTTTTAAAGAATATTAAACTCTTTTTTTCAGAGCATTTCAAGGTTTTGTTTGTTTTTTATTTCTACCTTTAATTTTTTTATTTAAAAAATGTGGGGTAAATTCAGGATCAGGTATACAAATGTTCATCATGCAGGTACCCTTGTTGATGAGGTGTGCCCTTCTCTCCCCTGGCAGTTTCCCTCAACCGTCAATCCCACCCTCACTCCCTGGCAGTTTCCCACCACTGCCAATCCCTTTCTTATAGTATTATGATAATTGTTCAAAGTCCACTTATGAGTGAGAACATAGGGTACTCTGTTCTTTGTTTCTGTGATAGATCACTGAGTATAATAGACTCTAAATCCATCCAAGTTGCTGTGAAGTCCACGTTTGTCCTTCTTTATGGCTGTATAAATTGCCATTGTGTATATGTACCACATATGTTTTTACTATTGTGAATAGAACTGGAACAAACGTGTGTGCAGGTATCTTTTTGGTAGAATGACTTGAGTTCCTCTGGGTATATTCCCAATAGGGGGATTGCTGGATCATATGGAAGGCCAATTTCTAGTTCTTTCAGATATTGGCACGCTGTCTTTCAAAGAGGTTGCACTAGTTTGCATTTCCACCAGCAGTGTAGAAGTGTTCCTTTTTCTCCACATTCTCGCCAGCATCTGTTGTTTGTTTTATTAATGATGGCCATTCTTACTAGGGTTAGGTGGTATCTCAATGTGGTTTTGATTTGCATCTCTCGGATAATTCGTGAGGCTGAGCACTTTTTCCTGTGTCTGTTGGCTGCCTGTATATCTTCTTTTGAGAAGTGTCTATTCAATCTTTTGCCCGCTTTTTAATGGGGCTGAGAATATTAAACTCTTTAGTAGAGAAATAATAACATTCATAAATTAGAATTTCACATTTGTAACAAATGTAAAGTACAATGTACAACAACATCGCCAAGGCTAAGAGAACAGTAACAGAAGCATAATCATCCCCTGGTATCTGTGGGGGATTGGTTCTAGGAGTCCCCCCCCAGCTAAGTATATCAAAATAGGAGGATACTAAACTCCCTCATATATTTGCATATAACATGCCTATTCTCTCATACACTTTAAATTATCTCTAGATTGCTTATAATGTAAATTCTATGTAAGTTTTTGTTATACTGTACTGTTTTTATTTGTATCATTTTTACTGTAGTATTGATATTAAAAAAAACCCTTCAATCCACCATTGGTTAAATCTACAGATGTAAAACCTGTGGATACAGAGGCCCAACTTCATACCATTGTAGATCTTAAAACAACCACTGAAATAATGCAATAAGGAATTATAGTTAATAAGCTAACAAAGGAAATAAAATGAAAGCATGTGTGCACACACAGCCATGCAGACCAATTAATCCAAAAGAAGAAGGAAAAAGAGAAAATGAACATATGGGACAAAATTACAAAAGAAATAGCATAATGGTATAGTTAAACACAACCATATCAATACTTATATTAAGTGTAAATGGTCTAAACATGCTAATTAAAATGCAAGGATTTCCAGGTGCAGTGGCTCAGGTCTGTAATCCCAGCACTTCAGGAGGCCAAGGTGAGAAGACTGCCTGAGTCCACAGGTTTGAAAACAGACTGGACAACTTGGTGAGACCTCGTCTCTACAATAAATAAAAAAATTAGCCAGGCATGGTAGCACATGCCTGTAGTTCTGGCTACTGGGAATGCTGAGGTGGAAGGATCACCTGAGCCCAACAGATCAACACTGGGGTGACTGTGAGCATGCTTGCCTACTGCACTACAGCCTGGGCAATGGAGTGAGACTCAAAATCAAAAAAAAAAAAAAAAAAAAAAAAAAAAGGGCAAGGATTATCTGATTGAATAAAAAACCAAGACCCAATTTTATGCAAGCTACCAGAAACTCACTTTAAATGTAGTCACAAATTAAAAGTAAAATGATAGAAACTGATATACCATGCTAAGACTAATCAAGAAAGCTGAAGTGGTCATATTAACATAAAACTAGATTTTAGAGTGAACATTATTACCACCTACAAAGAGATCATATCATAACAACAGGTCAATTCATCTGAAAGACATGTTTTATGTATCACACTGTGATAGTTATTTTTTAAGTGTGTAAAAATGCTAAAGATTGCCTCATTAACAGGAGTACCTGCATAATCAATGTTTGTATACCTAACCCTGAATTGTACCCCACATCTTTACAATAAAAATTAAAAAAAAAAAAAAAGTCGGGCTCGGTGGCTCAGCCTGCAATCCTGCGCTTTGGGAGGCTGAGGTGAGTGGATTGCCTGAGCCCGCAGGTTTGAGACCTGCCTGGGCAACTTGGCGAGACCTCATCTCTACAATAAATCAAAAACTAGCCAGGCATGGTAGCGCACACCTGTAGTTCGGCTACTTGGAAGGCTGAGAGGGAAGGATCGCTGGAACCCAGCAGGTCGAGGCTGCGGTGGCCGGGAGCGGTCACTGCACTCCAGTCTGGGCGACAGAGTGAGACTCCAACTCAAAAAAAAAAAAATTTTTTTTAATGTTAAATATGCCCACGGGTTCGAGACCCGCCTGGGCAACTTGGCGAGATCTCATCTCCACAATAAATCAAAAATTAGCTGGGCATGGTAGCGCGCACCTGTAGTTCCAGCTACTTGGAACGCTGAGGCAGATGGATTGCCGGAGCCCAGCAGGTCAAGGCTGCGGTGGCCAGGAGCGGCCACTGCACTTCAGTCTGGGCGACAGAGTGAGACTCAAAAAAAAAAAAAAAAGTTAAAGATAATAAAGTGAACAAAAATAAGATAAGTTATCAAAAACTACATAGTGAATTTGATTAAAAGTTTGTTTTCGATGGTTTAAAATTGATATTAGAAATAATAAAATCAGAAATAAATGTCCAAAAAAAAGCTGTAATGATTATAACAGAATTGGAGTTTGTATATTTGCCCAGCTTGAAAAGAGCTTGGATTCACACACCAAAAGTAAAAACATTTCAGATGGAAAGATAACAAAATCAATTATTCATTCAGCTTAAAAACTTGTTAGAAAATCATGAAAATATGCTAAAAAATATTATTTTACAAAAAATGATTTTTCAAATAAATTTCAAAACAACTACTTGTAGAATACAATGTCTTCTTTCTTTTTTTTTTTTTTTTTTTTTGAGTTGGAGTCTCACTCCATGACCCAGGCTGGAGTGCAGTGGCACACTCACGGCCACCCCAGCTTGACCTGCTGGGCTCCAGTGATTCTGCCACCTCAGCTTTCCAAGTAGCCGGAACTACAGGCGCATGCTACCACGCCCAGCTAATTTTTTATTGTAGAGACGAGGTTTTACCGAGTTGCCCAGGCTAGTCTTGAACCAGCAGGCTCAGGCAATCCACTCGCCTCAGCCTCCCAAAGTGCTAGGATTACAGCCTTTCTAATAAATAATTCATGAATTCAAAATCTAAAAACTTGCAGGTAACTTTCTTTAATTTTAGTTAAGTCATATGATATGACACAGTACTCAAATAATTTTAAATACATTTTGTCTCAAAGGACATCCGAACCTATGAAGAAATGTTGTTAATTTACAACCTAGAAGATCAAACTTGTGATATAGACACATTTAATCTTTTATATTTACCAAAGAAAACTTTTAGCTAAATATGAAAAAATTAGGTTTTTGGTTTTTTTTGAGTTGGAGTCCACTTTTGTCACCCAAGCTGGAGTGCAGTGACACACTCGTGGCCACCCCAGCATCGACCTGCTGAGCTCTGGCAATGCTTCCACCACGGCCTTCTAAGTAGCCAGAACTACAGGTGTGCGCTACCACACCCAGCTAATTTTTTATTTTTTTATTGTAGAGATGAGGTCTCACCAAGTTGCCTGGGCTGGTCTCAAACCCTCTGGCTCAGGCAATTCACTCTCCTCAGCTTCCCAAAGTGCTGGGATTACAGGTTGAGCCACTGAGCCCAGCCTGAAAAAATTAGTTTTTAATATGGTGGACAATATTCTTTATGTTAGGTCAAAATCATGAATTTAATAGAATTTTTAAATCGTGACTGTGTTTTCCTTTATTGCTATATTCTACTCTATGATACATATTAAAAATATTTGTACTTAGTTTTTACAGCAGGCTATATGGAAAGCGACATTGAGGGATATAGTTTTTTAAATCATTCAGTATATATGTGCAAGTTTTATGAATCATTACCATTCTATGGAAATGTTGAAAGAAATAGAAAGCAATGAATTATTAAAATGGCAGTCTGTGCTTGCATTTTATCACTAATATGCATTGTCTATGAATGAGCTAAATAGAAAAAGCCAAAGAAAGAGAAAGCTTACTTTGTGATCTAGCCAGCCAAGTATAAAAATTGATGTTGAAATCGTAACTTTTTATAATACTAATCAATACTGATGATTGTACACATTCTTCCAAGTCAACATGCCAAAGATTTTAAGTGCAATTAGCTGTGTTATATAAATTGAGTGCAAAAACTACAAGAAAAAAATTGAACACTTTGTACTACTTTTCAATTTTTAAATGCTTTTAAACAAGCTTGGGAAACACAGTGAGACCCCCATCTCTACAAAAAAATAAAAATAAAATTAGAGCCGGGCTCGGTGGCTCAGCCTGTAATCCCATGCCTTGGGAGGCTGAGGTGAGTGAATTGCCTGAGCCTGTGGGTTCAAGACCCGCCTGGGCAACTTGGTGAGACCTCATCTCTACAATAAATCAAAAAAATTAGCCGGGCGTGGTAGCACGCGCCTATAGTTCCAGCTACTTGGAAGGCTGAGGCAGAATGATCACCGGAGCCCAGCAGGTTGAGGCTGCGGTGGCCGGGAGCGGCCACTGCACTCCAGTCTGGGCGACAGAGTGAGACTCCAACTCAAAAAAAAAAAGGATTTCATTTTGATTGGTTCCCTCCGAAATCCGAACAAAAAAGCCCACCAAAGTGAAAAGCCCAGGAAAAGGAGGACAAAGAAGCAGGAAGTGATTCAGCAAAGGCATTTAAACATGGCTCAGGGTTCATCTTGAAAATAAATCATTCTATTTCTTAAAACAAGTATTAGTGAATTTATTTAACAAGGACAGATATAATTTTGAAACTGATATTCTTTTGCTCCAAAGTCAAATCAGTTTTCTAAAAAGATGAGCCAGTTTTGTCACTGACTTAAAGAAAAAAAAAGTTTGGCATTTAATCCAGTTACTGGAACACTTTTAATTATAAAAATCTATTTTTTTCCACTGTAACTTTCATTAAATCTAAATATAGATCAAGCACTTTTTATGATAACTTACAATGTGAATTGAGATGTGCTGTAAATGTAAAATATATACCAGATTTCAAAGAATTAGTGTGGGGAAGAAAAGAATATAAAATTTCTCAACAATTTTTTACATTGATTACATATATTGGATATGTTGGGTTAAATAAAATAGATAACAAATTACAAGCATGAGCTACCGTGCTTGGCCTCCTTTACTTTTTTATGTGGCACTGAAATTTTTTTAATTATTGCGGAGAGGTGCACACCTCATCGACAAGGGTACCTGCATAATGAACATTTGTATACCTAACCCTGAATTGTACCCCACATCTTCAAAATTAAAAATTTAAAATTTTTAAATTATATCTGTGATTCACATTGTTATTTATATTGGGTAGCACTGAACTAAACTATGACCACAGAATTCTGCTCAGGAGGTTAAGTCCATAGAATTGCGACTGGCTGCAAGAACAAGTCTTCCTGCCCTTCTTAGAGACTCAGACCATTTGGATATTGTGAGAATTCATGACTTAATTCGTATAAACTGTGTAGACAGACTGGCACCCAGCAAGAGCCACCTAAGTGTTAGCTATTATTATTTAATATCATTGACTGAAAGGAGGTACCTATGAAAACCTAGAATAAGCTTAGTTTAGCATAGTCTTTTTGCCTCAGCGTAATCATTTTTGCTCAGACTTTACCCCAACATGCTTTGAATCTAGCACAGGTTAGACATAGATAAAATACATTTCCAACAGGCAGGTTTTAGAAGGTGTTCAAACATTTTTTTTTTTTTTTTCTGAGTTGGAGTCTTACTCTGTCACCCAGACTGGAGTGCAGTGGCCGCTCCCGGCCACTGCAGCCTCGACCTGCTGGGCTCCGGCGATCCTTCCGCCTCAGCCTTCCAAGTAGCTGGAACTACAAGTGCGCTACCACATCCGGCTGATTTTTTGATTTATTGTAGAGAGGAGGTCTCGCTGCCCAGGCGGGTCTCGAACCTGCGGGCTCAGTCAATCCACTCACCTCAGCCTCCCAAAAGCGCAGGATTACAGACTGAGCCACCCAGCCCGGCTGAGACATTTTAAAATTACATTTTATTGCAGGTCAAGCGGCAGTCTATCCCACCCCCTCAGCAAACTTCCATCAGATGCAAGACAAGGAAAGCCCAACAGCACAACCTTTTAATTCATGGTTTAGCATAAGGCTCAGCCTGTAATCCCGCGGGTTCGAGACCCGCCTGGGCAACTTGGCGAGACCTCATCTCTACAATAAATCAAAAAATTAGCCGGGAGTGGTAGCGCGCGCCTATAGTTCCGACTACTTGGAAGGCTGAGGCGGAAGGATCACCGGAGCCCAGCATATAGAGGCTGTGGTGGCCGGGAGCGGCCACTGCACTCCAGTCTGGGCGACAGAGTGAGACTCCAACTCAAATAATAATAACAATAATAATAATAATCTTTAGGAAACTTTCAGGTTCCTTGTCGCAGGCAGAACGTCAAAGATCACCCCTTGGCTGGTTGAAGCCATAGAAATGACATTAAGACCACCTGTAGTCCACGAACTTGTGAATTGAAAACATCTGACAGGTCTCTTGCAAGAAAAACCCCTCCTGGCCCAAATCCCCAAGTTAACCTAATCAGCCTTCCTGCACAGACAGGACCCCCCACCGCCATGGCAGCAATCACGTGACTAACCCACCCATCTGCCTGCTCTCTATCACCTGGTCAGTACCTGTGCTTACCTGCCCCTTCGTGATAGCATGGAGAAGACCACCACCCAAACACCTTAATGACCTTCCCCCATCATAGGGAAAGTTAAAAGGACTCAACCATGAACAACCAGTTACCATTGCCAGGCCATTATGGCCATTGCCTTGCTAAGCTAAGGTGTGGCCATGTGATCTCTGAACTATGGCCAGGCCATGTTTTCTTAAGCTTTGGCCCCCTCCTCTCCCTTGGGGAGATGAATCCCCTCTTTCTCTCTCTTTCCAATTTACTTTCTAAATAAACTATATTTTCTAATCTAATTTCTATGCAATTCTTTGCATCTTTCACGCAGTATCAGATCACACACCTCCCCCACACCCCCAGCAGGCCTGACCTAACATTCTGGAGGCCCCTCTGAAAGTGTGCTCTAACACTGACCACGGTTTATAAAAATACAATTTAACAGAGAAACACACCAAGAATAGTGTTGGCCCTAGCTTTGAAGTGCACACATTACTAGCAAAAGAGCAAACTGCAAAAAGCCAAGAACTCTCCGTGATCAGTTTTTCCACCAGAGCTGTGACTAGGGTAAAGCAAGTGAGACAACTGTCTTGGTGTAAAATTTCAGGAGGAACCAAGAAACTCAGTAATCAAGATAAATAATAGCCGGGCTTAGTGGCTCAGCCTATTATCCTGCGCCTTTGGGAGGCTGAGGTGGGTGGATTGCCTGAGCCCACGGGTTCGAGACCCGCCTGGGCAGCGAGACCTCATCTCTACAATAAATCAAAAAAATTAGCCGGGCGTGGTAGCGTGCGCCTATAGTTCCAGCTACTTGGAAAGCTGAGGCGGAAGGATCGCCAGAGCCTACCAGGTAAAGGCTGCGGTGGCCGGAAGCGGCCACTGCACTCCAGTCTGGGCGACAATGAGACTCCAACTCAAAAAAAAAAAAAGGTAAATAACATACTAAAGAAACATTTTCATCAATCAAACATCCACAACGAATAAAACATCAGAGTTAAAAATACAGACAACGGCCGGGCTCGGTGGCTTAGCCTGTAATCCTGCGCTTTGGGAGGCCGAAGTGAATGAATTGCCTGAGCCCGTGGGTTTGAGACCCGCCTGGGCAACTTGCCGAGACCTCATCTCTACAATAAATCAAAAAAATTAGCCGGGTGTGGTAGCATGCGCCTGTAGTTGCAGCTACTTGGAAGGCTGAGGCGGAAGGATCACCAGAGCCCAGCAGGTCGAGGGTGCGGTGGCCGGGAGCGGCCACTGCACTCCAGTCTGGGCGATAGAGTGAAACTCCAACTCAAAAAAAAAAAAAAAAAAAAATACAGACAGCAGTGGTATTGCTGTTTTCTCCTTTTGACTCCAGAATGGCTTGGAGAGACGCCATTAGTGATCCTGCCTAAGTGGCTTCACGCTAGTCCGGCCTGCATCGAGGGTGAGGTGATTGCGGCCGACAAAGGGACAGCTTTGTACCTGTCCTGGCAGTCAAAAAATGATGCTTCTTCTCGTAAGTCGGGCCAACTCCTGATGAAGGAGTTCCTGACGGCTGGGCAGGAATTGGCCGCAGGGCCTGCTGGGAACGCCCAACTGCCCTGCCATTCCCGTGATGCCCTGGGGCAGCTGAGTGGAGTTCCCGTCCATACCCTGTTGTCGGGGCCTCCTGTGCAGCCCCTACTGAAGTGCCGCCATGGAGAGCAGGTTGCTCTGCATTTCCTCTAACTGGACGGCCATGGGCATCGGTGTCCTCCACACTGTGAATTCAGTCATGTGGGCTTTCTACTTCTTGCTGGTCTCGTTTGTCGGGCTGCTGGTATGTAGGACCCAGAGGGGAGGATGGGACCCAGGACACGGGGTAGGCCTGACTCCTTCCTGCCAGTGCCTGGTCCCCATCGTGAATCCTGGCCCTCTTCCCCCTCACCGCCTTTCCTTTGCCTAGCTACTCCCCACCCTTCCAGCCAAGAGTAAGTGCAGTGAGGCTATACTTCACCATCCCCCCCTCCCCCCAATTACCCAAGCGCGTGTGTGCTCAGTGAGGTTGGGGGGCGGGGGAAGCGAGGAGGCCTGTTAAAGTCCTATTTGCCCGCTGATCACTAAGTCTGTTCAGGGAAGGCTTTCTATTCAGGTTACATCAGCAGAGGAGAACAAAAAGTTTGTTTCAAAGCCGTCTCCCTGACTGATTGAAACTGAGGATTTAAATAGAAGGGAAAGGAATGTAACTTTGTGAGAGGTAACAGGAATAAGGAGGGGTAAAGAACAGCCACAACCAGTGAGAGTCTGGCTTCTCAGATCTGGTTGCGTCTCAGTCCCTTGCCTGAGGGCTGGTTTCCTGAGACAGGAACTCAGACAAGGCAAATGAAAATTTTAAGACCAGGAGGGTCAATTTCTGTGTTTCGTCAAAAAAGCCCATAGATATCAGTCCTATGGGGAAATTGGACTGGTTTCACCCTTCTCCCCCTGCCCAAAATACACACAGGTCTAATGCTCCTGGGCCATCTGGAACCTAAGCAGTATTTCATAAGTGTTTCATAAGTATCACATCTTAACAAACCATACTGTTATATGAACTGATGTTCAAAGAGGTTAAGTCACAATCAGGGAATGATAGAGTTCAAATTCAAACCTAGAGCTATCTGACCTGATTCATGAGCTTAACCACTCTGCCTTGCTAGCAATACCTCAAAGGTCATGTTTAGGGCGCTAAGTAGATCTCTCTCTCTTTTTTTTTTTTTTGAGTTGGAGTCTCACTCTGTCACCCAGGCTGGAGTGCAGTGGCACACTCATGCCCACCATAATCTCCACCTGCTGGGCTCAGGTGATCCTTCTGCCTCAGTCTTCCAAGTAGCTAGAATTACAGGCATGAACCACCACTCCCAGCTAAGTAGTTCTCTTTCAATGTGAATAAAGAGTTTCTATTTTCTCCTCCAGTAGGAGATAGTCCTAATAGGGTAGAGATCACATCTCTATTACTGCCATACACCAGAGCTTGCCACATAAGTACTCAAAAAATGTCTCTTAACTGCACTGCTCAGGGCCATACACTGCATTATGTTCTTCTAAAAGGTCAGGTGAGTAGGAAAGCTTTAGCTGTTGTCACTTATCTTTCATTGGCTAAGCTGTTAATCACCAGAGGCCTCTGCCTGGCCTACATCACCAAGTGACAGTGGCTAGTGACAATGCCACCAATTGCTACCAGTGGGAGAATTTTCATTCTGGGAGGCCCCCACCCAGCTGAAGCTTTTGTGCCCACGTGACATTATTTTGGGGTGCCTTACCAGGTCATACCTTAGTGTGGAGAGTGTGGCCCTTTGAAGTACAATCATTGGGCAGTTTTGAGAGGCTATAAATCATTATGCTGCTAGTGGACAGTTGCAGTAATGGAAACATGGACACCTTCCTTTTAAGAGAATTTATACTAGAAGAGAAAATATAGACCCTTTATTCCAAATATAAAGGGGGAACCTGAGAGATTTTTATCAAGGTCATTCAAACAATTTTTTTAAAAATTGTTCTCAATGATGGGAAACATCCTTATAGGTGGCATAGGCAGGGGCTCTGAAGAGTGATCGTGTGTTTTGGGATCTTTCCCTTAGTGCTATTATTGAATTAGGAAGCCCACACATACCTTTTTTTTGGCCACATTTTGGGACTATGCTTGACTGAGGTCAGAGGACTAGTGAGCTATCTAGTCACTTCCAAAGGAAACCCGCTCTTCCTTCAGTTTTTCTGGGAACCATATAACATACATGAATGTCCAGAACATTTTGATCCTGTTCTTTGTATTATTGTCTTTCCCTTGGTTCTTTTTAAAAATCATATATTGTTAATTACAAGAGTATTACATGCTTATTGTAAGACGTGAAAGACACATACATACTTAAAGAATTAGTTACTATTGTTCTCTCGTCCATTCCCATCTTTCTGCATGAACCAGGGACTATGTACCCTTCCTCCCCTTTCTCAGTACTTATGTAAACATATAGACACATAGGTAGTTTTGTGTGTTGTCGTCACAAAATGTGGGATCATACATATACATTACTCTGCAGCTTGCTTTTTTAATTTAATTGATTATAGAGTCCTACAACACAATACCCACAATAGATATAGATCTAGCTCATGTTTTAATTAGCTACATACTAGTCATACAAACATGTACTTTTGAGCTCTTCTCTATTAATTGACACTTAGATTGTTGCCAGGTTTGTTTACTGTGTTGGTGCTTTTTTTTTTTTTGAGTTGGGGTGTCACTCTGTCACCCAGGCTGGAGTGCAGTGGCACGCTCATGGCCACCACAGCCTTGACCTGCTGAGCTCAGGTGATTCTTCTGCCTAAGCCTTCCAAGTAGTTGGAACAACAGGTATGTGCCACCATGCCCGGCTAATTTTTTGGTTTATTGTAGGGATGAGGTCTCACAAACTTACCCAGGCTGGTCTTGAACCCCTGGACTCAGACAGTCCTCTCATCTCTACCTCCCAAAGTGCTGGGATTACAGGCGTGTACCACTGTGCCCAGCTGTGTTGGTGCTTTTAATTTGTGTGGCATAGATTCCTGAAATTGGAATTGCAGAATCAGAAGAGTATGTTTACTTTAAATTTTAATAGATATTACTAAATGGAAATCTCCAAAGATTTACATTTCTTACAAGCATCATATGAGCATGCTCTTTTCCACAAACCCTCACCAACCTGAACATTACTGCTTACTTAATTTTTTTTCCAACCTGATAGGTGAACACTGGTATCTCATTGTAGTTTTAATTTGCTCTTCCCAGACTCCTATGAGGTTGAGCATCCTTTCATGAGTTTATTGTCTTTTTCCTTTTCTGTGAATAGCCAGTTTATTTGCCCACTTTTTGTTTATTGTTTGTCAACCAGTCTGTCATTTGAGTCACTAATGTTTTTCCCAACTACCACTTGTCAAGACCAGTGTTTCTCAACCTCAGTACTGCTGACATTTGGGGCCAGATAATTCCTTATTGTGAGGGGTCTGTCCTGTGTATTATAGCATGCTTAGAAAAATCCCTGACCCCTTCCCAGTTGTGACAACTAAAAACGTTTTCAGAGGTTGCCAAATGTCCTCTTGGGAGATGGAGCAAAATCACCCCTGGTTGAGAACCACTGGTCTAGACTGTTAATGGTATTTTTTTGGTCACTTGAGTTTTTGTTCACTTTTTAAAAGTCAGCTATCTCCCCCCCCCCTTTTTTAAAAAGTATATCTTCCAGATTTCCTGGGTTGCTTAGAAAAGTTTTCTCCCACTCCAAGATTGTACAAATATTATTCAAAGTTTTATTCTAATATTTTAGAGGTTTTTCAAATGTTAAATCTCTAGAATATCTGGAATTTACCTTTTTGGTATGATAGGAGAGGTCTAGCTTTATTTTATTCCAGTTATTGAGCAAACCACACTTGTTCCATTGAATTTGCACAGATGGAACTCCTTTCTGAAAGCATTCATAAGCTTCTGTCTGCTGAGCCCCCACAGGGAACTAGGAAGTCTCAGTATTTGTTGCTGTTGACTTGGCTCTTACAGACTATGAGGAGGGGGACAGACATCTTTTTTGTTTGTTCCTCTTTATCAGTTTCAGCACAGAAATCTTTGAGAAAGTATTGGACACATCTCCCGCCCCACCAATCTGGCTGCTGTAGTTGTTGTATTATTCAAGAAAAAGAACGGGGAGGAAAAAGGAATCAGGGACATGTGCTTAATCCACCTTCTTCCCAGAATCTCTTCTTTCTGGTTGGTTGTTTTTTAATGGAAAGAGAGGGTGATTTCATTCATCTTAGAACATTTTGTAAATTCCTTTTAAAGTTCTAATATCCATCTACCCTACATGTTGCTGATACCTTTTCTATGAAAGGTCAATGCTACACATAGTAGACCCTCAGTAAATATTTACTGAATGAAGTAAGATTAACTTAATGTGTGTGAATTTAGAGTTACATTTTTGGTTTAAGCCTTTATAATGTGGAGACCGCCTAAGATGCAGATACTGGCTGGGCATGATGGCTCAAGTTGGTAATCCCAGCTCTTTGAGAGGTTGAAGTGAGAGGATTGCCTGAGCCTGCGATTGGAGAACAGCCTGGGCAACTTGGCAGGACCTCATCTCTACAATAAAGCAAAAAATAAGCCAGCAAAAAATAAGCCAGACATGGTAGCGCACACCTATAGTTCCAGCTACTTGGAAGGCTGAGGTGGAAGGATCGCCTGAGCCCAGAAGGCTGAGGCTGCAGTGGCCATGAGCATGCCACTGCACTCCAGCCTGGGCAACAGAGTGAGACACTGACTCAAAAAAAACAAACCAGATACCTGAAATGGCAATTAATACTTTTCCATATAAAGTATTTCTATCACCCATTTGTCATCCTTAGGTTATGCTAGTCCTAGGCAATCTAGGAAACCCCCAATATTGTCTTTTGACATATTGTCTTTTGGGTCTGGGAATCTGAGCTGGGGACCCTGAGTAGTGAGAATAAGGTACATCAAAAAGACACTATAGTTACATCCTCCTGGGAAAAGCTAATTGCATGTTGAGATTTACCGTTCCTCATTGATCCATACATTCACTAAACCCCTTATCACCCTTACTCTGCCATAAACCTTGGCACTGGGTTAGCTATTTGGGAAAAAAGTAAAACAATCTTGTTTTCACAAGAGTGAAGAGAAATGGACATGGCCGTGCAGTTTCATAGCTGGAAGAGACTGCAGTCTCCAGGTAGGTGGCCATGGGCCCTCCTCTAACCTGGGGGGTAGAGAGTTCTATCCCTAAAAAGAAAGAAGGGAAGAATGTACTTGGAGACAGGTGAACGTCATCTGTTTGAAAGGCCTGTCTTTGGAGGAGTCTGGTTTTTTGCCTTCCATTGTGGCTTTTTGTTTTTGTTTTTAGACAGTAGCTGACTTCTTTCTGGCTGGGTGAAACCTAGCATGGTTTCCAGTGAGCAAGCCTTGCATCCACTTTGGGGTCTATGTGTTAGCTTGTCTGTTACTTTGATTTAGATGCCTAATACCCCAAATAATTTGAAGTTGTTAAATCAGGAATGTTATTTGATTAACATTCCCCTTAACTCTTTTTTTTTTTTTTTTTTTTGAGTTGGAGTCTCACTCTGTTGCCCAGACTGGAGTGTAGTGGCCGCTCCCGGCCACCGCAGCCTCGACCTGCTGGGCTCCGGCGATCCTTCCACCTCAGGCTTCCAAGTAGCTGGAACTACTGGCGCGCACTACCACACCCGGCTGAGTTTTTTGATTTACTGTAGAGATGAGGTCTCACCAAGTTGCCCAGGCGGGTCTCGAACCCGCGGGCTCAGGCAATCCACTCATCTCAGCCTCCCAAAGCACGGGATTACAGGCTGAGCCACCGAGCCCAGCTCCCCTTAACATAAGTGTCTTACCTAAACGTTTCCGTTTGAGTCTGTTTAGTTCAGTAACGATTTATCAGGTGCCCAGTATGTCCAAGGAAATATTGTGGGTTCCAGGACATAGATAGGAAATAGTCCTGCCCTTTATAAACACACGTCCAGAATGAGAATTAGGTACATATTCCACTAATAACAGCACATTACAGTGCAGGACAATAAGTCTTGTAAGAGGGACACAGACCTGGTATGGGTGAAAGGTAACCTAGGGCTTCCAGGGTGGAAGGAGTATATATTGCAAGATGGGAAAGAGTTTATAGATGTGGGGTTGTTTGAGCAGGATTTGGAGATGGAGTAGGTGTTTGCCAGGTAGACAAAATGTGAGGGCACTCCAGGCAGAGGGAACAGCATATGCCAAAGCATAGAGGTATGGAATAGCATGATGCTGATAGACGAAGGCAGGGTAGAAGGACTAGAAACATTTTTTGTTGCTTTGGTGTTAAGCAATTTATTTATCATATAAAGTCATTCCATCTAAGAGTAGTGACTCAAACCCCCATGGTAGTGGAGTTAGCTGCCTATCTACAGCCCTGGGTCCGGTAGGGTGGGTGGGGTGCCCTAGGAAGGAGGAGGATGTGGGGACCCATGCCAAATTTGAGCCAGGGATGCTTTATAACCTATGATGTACAAATATACATATATTTTCCATATAGGAACATAAGGAACATTTAGAGAATTATGCAAGAACCAGGCCCATGTTTAATAATTTATTATTTGTCCTCAAATGACAATTCAGTTTTTCATATTGGGGTAATACTTTATAGAGAAAAGTCTTGTCTCAAGAGGAAAAAGTGCCTTTAATCAAAGAAGAAAGGAAAATGCATCACTAACTCTGATGAATCTAACAACCTAAAAGAAATAGCCTTGTCCTGGTTATGTGGGAGGGTTCGTGGAAAGCTTTTTCTGGGTGTTAACTCTCTAAATTGTACTCTACTATTCTTTTTTTTGTAAACTTGATCTAGAGATTGATGTCACAAAGAAATGTCTGCAGTGAGCCTCCTACCTTGGTTTACTTTTTGGCAGAGGATTCTAGCAACGCAGTCTCTAACTGGGTTGTAAGGCCCCTAGTCTTTTGTCTGAGCCACTCTTTGGATTTAAAGTTGTGTTTTCTTTATCTAGAAAAAAATGGGAATCTGACCAGGCATGGTGGCTCAAGCCTGTAATCCCAGTACTTTGGGAGACCGCGGCTAGAGGATTGTCTGAGCTCAGGGGTTCGAGACCAGCCTGGGCTACTTGGAGAGACCTCATCTCTACAATAAATCAAAAAATTAGCCGGGCATGGTGGCACATGCCTATAGTTTCAGCTACTTGGAAGGCTGAGTCGGAAGGATTGCCTGAGCCCAGTAGGTCAAGGCTGCAGTACTGCACTCCAATCTGGGAGACAGAGTGAGACTCCAACTCAAAAAAAAAAAGAAAAGAAAGAAAAGAAAAAGAAAAATGAGAGTCTGCTACTTATGTCATCTTGTGTAACTGTGACACTTAAAACAGCTTTCAGAAGACATTAACATGCTTTAAGCTCCCAGTGTTTATATATATATATATATTTTTTTTTTTTTTTTTGAGTTGGAGTCTCACTCTGTCACCCAGACTCACCGCAGCCTCGACCTGCTGGGCTCCGGTGATCCTTCTGCCTCAGCCTTCCAAGTAGCTGGAACTGCAGGCATGCGCTACCATGCCCGGCTGATTTTTTATTTTTGTTGTAGAGATGATATCTTGCCAAGTTGCCCAGGTGGGTCTTGAACCGCGGGGTCAGGCAATTCACTCACCTCAACCTCCCAAGGCGTGGGATTACAGGCTGAGCCACCGAGCCCAGCTTATATATTTTTAATATATACATATTTTATTGTTGTTGTTTTTTGATTGGAGTCTCACTCTTGCCCATGCTGGAGTGCAGTGGCGCACTCACGGCCACCCCAGTGTCGACCTGCTAGGCTCAGGCAATCCTTCCACCTCAGCCTTTCAAGTGGCTAGAACTACAGGCGTGCACTACCACACCTGGATAATTTTTGATTTATTGTAGAGACAAGGTCTTGCCAAGTTGCCCAGGCTGGTCTCGAACCCGTGGGCTCAGGCAAATCACTTGCCTCGGCCTCCCAAAGTGCTGGAATTACAGACTGAGCCTCTGAGCCTGGCCTATACATATAATATTTTATTAATTACTGTGGTTTCTTTTTTCATTATTTTGATTATTGCTTAATGAAATAAATATATTATGGTGTTATTAAAGGAAATTCAAATAAAATAATTTGCCTCTTTAACTTTCCTTTTATATTTTTATTCAGTCAGCAAATATTTGATGAGTGTCCGTGGCTCTTGTCAGAGACCCAGTGACCACCACATTGCTTATTCTTGCTGTCAGTTCTCAGTCCCTATCTTGCCTGCTTAGCTGTAGCATCTGAAAACCTTGACCTCCACCTCTCTGCATTTGACCACATGGTTTCCAGGCCATAGCTTTCCTTATTTCCCTGTCCACCAGCCCCTGCTCAACTGCTTTTCTGTTTTTTTCCTGTCTTCCCAGCTTCTTAATGCTGGAGGTCACCAGGGCTTGGTTCCTGATCTCTACTCTTCAGTTGTGCTCCTCACTTGGCAATCTCATCTAGTCTCATGACTTTATTTTTTAATTTTAATTTTTAATTTATTATTTTATTTTGAATACATGGGGTACAGTTCAGGGTTAGTTTATACAAATGTTCATTATGCAGGTACCCTTGTTGATGAGATGTGCCCCCCTCCCCTGACAGTTTCCAACTGCTGCCAATCCTACTCTCCCCCAACAGTTTCCTACTATTGTCAATTCCTTTTTTTTTTTTTTTGAGTGGAGTCTCACTCTGTTGCCCAGGCTGGAGTGCCATGGCACACTCATGGCAACTCCAGCATTGACCTGCTGGGCTCCGGCGATCCTTCCACCTCAGCCTTCCAAGTAGCAGGAACTACAGGTGTGCAGTACCACACCTAGCTAATCTTTGATTTATTATAGAGATGGGGTCTCACCAAGTTGTCTGGGCTGGTCTCCAACCCGTGGGCTCAGGCAATCCACTTGCCTCGGCCTCCCAAAGTGCTAGGATTATAGGCTGAACCACCAAGCTGGACCTCCCTTTTTTATTATTATGATAGTTGTCAAGGTCTGCTTATGAGTGAGAGCATGTGATACTTGGTTCTTTGTTTCTGTGATAGATCACTCAGTATTATAGACTCTAAGTCCATCTCAGTTGCTGAAAAGTTCATAAGTTTGTCTTTCTTTATGGCTGTGTAATATTCCATCATGTATATGTACCATTTTTTTTTTGTCCAGTCCTCTTTTGATGAGCAGCATGGTTAATTCCATGTTTTTGCTATTGTGAATAATGCTGCAATAAACATGCATGTGATTTGAGTTCTTCTGGGTATATTCCTGTAGGGGGATTGCGGGGGGTTGCAGTATGGGAGGTCAGTTTTTAGATCTTTTAGGAATCACCAAACTGTTTTCCACAGAGGTTGTACTAGTTTGCACTCCCACCAACAGTGTAGAAGTGTTCCCTTTTACCCACATTCTCTCCAGCATCTGCTATTTTTTGAGTTATTGATGATGGCCATCCTGACTGAAGTTAGGTGGTATCTCAGTGTGGCTTTAATTTGCATTTCTTTGATGACTAGTGAGACTGAGCATTTTGTATCTGTTGGCTGCTCATACGTTTTCTTTTAAGAAGTGTCTCTACTCATATCTTTTGCCCACTATGTAATGGGACTGGTTGTTTTTTTTTTTTTTTTTCCGGCACATTTGAGTTTCTTGTAGATCCTAGATGTTAGGCCTTTGTGAGACAAACAGTTGACCAATATTTTTTCCCAGTCTGTGGGCTGTCTCCCCGCTCTCTTGATGGTTTCTTTGGCTTTACAGAAGCTAGTCGGTTTGATGAGGTCCCACTTGTCTATCTTATCTCTTATGGCATGGGTACTTGGGGTTTTGATCAGGGATTGCTTGCCAGTTTCAATTTCCATTAGGATTTTCTAAGCTTCTTATAGTTTTACATTTTATGTTTAGGTCTTTGATCCGTTTAGAGTTGATTTTAGTGTATGGTGATAGCAAGGGGTCTTGTTTTAATCTTCTGCATGTGGTCAGCCAGTTTTCTCAGTACCATTTATACTGAATAAGTTCTCCTCTCCCTGATGGAGAGGATTTGTTGAAGATGAGTTGGTTGAAAAATTGAGGTTTTGCTTCTGGAATCTTGATCCTGTTCCATTGGTCTATATGCCTCGTCTTATACCAATACCAGGCTGTTTTGATTACTGTAGCTTTATAATAAAGTTTAAAGTCTGGAAGTGTGATACCTCCTGCTTTGTTGTTTGTTTATTTGTTTGTTTTTTGCCAGGGATTGTTTTGGCTATTCGTGGTCATTTATGTTTCCATATGAATTCCTTTATTGTTGTTTATGGGTCTGAGAAGAACGTCGTTGGTAATTTGATGGGTATTGCATTAAATCTGTAGATTGCCTTAGGTAGAATGGACATCTATTTTTTTGTTTAAACTAGCTTATATTTATTTTAATTCAGAATTAATTTCTCACAAATAGCTGATTTCATAGAGTTGCTCTTTCGTAAGTCACAATATTTAAAATTCTAGTGAAATAACTTACAGAAAAATAGATAAACCCCTCCCATAACACTCAAAAAATAAGATTATATTGAATTTGGAATATGAGAACTATTATAAAAAATACAGGCTGAGCACAGTGGCTCACACCTATAATCCCAGCACTTTGAGAGGCCAAGGTGAGAGGATCGCCTGAACCCAGGGATTCAAGACCAGCCTGGGCAACTTGGCGAGACCTCGTCTCTACAATAAATAAAAAAATTAGCCAGGCACGGTGGCACGTGCCTGAAGTTCCAGCCACTTGGAAAACTGAAGTGGATGGATTGCCGGAGCCCAGCAGGCTGAGGCTGCAGTGATCATTGAGCGTGCCACTGCATTCCAGCCTGGGTGACAGAGTGAAACTCCAACCCCCCCAAAAAATAGAAACAAAAAACAAAATAAGTGTAGATCATTAAGAATCTGTTACACTTTTTTGCACTGGAATTCTGACCTACAATTTCTTAAACACTTGAATTTCTATTAATAATCTCATTTGTCTAAGATAATGTTGATGACATATCAAAGTTGCTTTGCATAGTCTCATTGAATATAGAAATAAGTATGGAAACATAATTGTTCCTATTACATGAATGCTTGAGTAGTTTTCGTTACTTAACTTGTTCTCATTTCCTTATCTGTCATATGATAGGCATTTAACTGTACTTCTTAATCTTTGTAGAATTCTAATATACTATAATTCTTTAAAAAGAGAGAAAGAAAGAAGACAGAAATAAGCAGGCACAGTGGCTCACATCTGTAATCCTGACACTTTGGGAGACGGAGATGAGAGGATTACCTGAGCCCATGGGTTCGAGACTAGCCTGGGCAACTCGGTGAGACTTCATCTCTACAATAAATCAAACAATTAGCCAGGTGTGGTGGCATATGCCTGTAGCTACTTGGATGAGAAAGAAGAATCGCCTGAGTCCAGCAGGTCGAGGCTGCGGTGGCTGTGAGTGTGCCATGGCACTCCACCCTAGGTGACAGGGTGAGACTCCTACTCAAAAAATAAATAAATAAATAAATAAATAAATAAGAAATACCTATGAGAAACCTATTCAAAGCCATTCTCCAGCCAGGAACCCTGACTTGGGCTGCCCAGCCTTTCCTTATTTTATCTTTTCCTTACATGTTCTGTCCTTTTCTTGATCCTGAACTGTGGTATTTTCTTTGTTTTGTATGTTTGTTTAGATTAACTCTTTGATTGCACCCTTGTGATGTATATTACATAAATGTTTTAGTTGTTTTTTGTTTTTTGGACATCTAAACAATGTTGATTCTACCAATCCATGAGCATGGGATATTTTTCCATTTGTTTGTGTCATCTTTGATTTCTTTGAGCAGTGTTTTGTAGTCTTCGTTATAAAGGATTTTGACTTCTCTGGTTAGGAAGATGCCAAGGTATTTCATTTTGTGTGTGGCTGTTGTGAATGGGACTGTGCTTTTTATTTGGGCTTTTGTTTATTTATTGTTGGTGTATAGAAATGTGACTGTCTCTTGCACATTTATTTTATACTCTGAGACTTTACCAAAGTCCTTTATCAGTGCAAGGAGGTTTTTGTTTTGTTTGTTTGTTTGTTTGTTTGTTTTTTAGTTGGGTCTCACTTTATCACCCAGGCTGGAGTGCAGTGGCACACTCACGGCCACCCCAGTTTGACCTGCTTAGCTCAGGTGATCCTTCCACCTCAACCTTTCAAGTAGCTGGAACTACAGGTATGCGCTACTACACCTGGCTAATTTTTTTTTTTTTTTTTGAGTTGGAGTCTCACTTTGTCGCCCAGACTGGAATGCAGTGGCCTCTCCCAGTCACTGCAGCCTCGACCTGCTGGGCTCTGGCGATCCTTCCGCCTCAGCCTTCCAAGTAGCTGGAACTACAGGACGTGCTACCACACCCAGCTAATTTTTTTGATTTTTTTATTGTAGAGATGCGGTCTCGCCAATTTTTTTATTGTAGAGATGCGGGTCTTGAACCCGCAGGCTCAGGCAATCCACTCACCTCAGCCTCCCAAGCGTGGGATTATAGGCTGAGCCATCGAGGCCGGCTCTAATTTTTAAATTTTTCTTGTAGAGATGAGGTCTTGCCAAGTTGTCCAGCCTGTTCTCCAACTGCGGGCTCAGGCAGTCCTCTCACATCAGCCTCCCAAAGTGCTAGGATTACAGGCTTGAGTCACCGTTCCCAGACTTTTTTTTTTTCTTTCTTTCTTTTTTTTTTTTTTTGAGTCAGAGTCTTACTCTGATGTCCAGGCTGGAGTGCAGTGGCATGTTCGTGGCCACCACAACCTCAACATGCAGGACTCAGGAGATCCTTCTGCCTCAGCCTTCCAAGTAGCCAGAACTACAGGCGTGCACTACCACACCTGGCTAATTTTTTTTGTTGTTGTTATATTTCAGAGATGAGGTCTCACCAAGTTGCCCAGACTAGTCTTGAACCCTTGGACGCAGGCAAGTCTCTTGCCTCAGCTTCCCAAAGTTCTGGGATTACAGGCTTGAGCCACTGCTTTTGACAGATCCTCTTGGGTTTTCAACGTATAGAATCATGTTGTCTGTAAAGAGGGATAACTTAACTTACTCTTTTCCTATTTGAACACCCCTAATTTCCTTCTCTTGTCTGATTGTTCTAACTAGGACTTCCAATACTATGTTGAACAGGAGGGGTGAGAGTGGGCATCTTTGTCTTGTTCTGGTTTTCAGGAAAAATTGTTCCAATTTCTTTCTGTTTAGCAATATGCTGGCTGTGGGTTTCTGGTAGATAGCTCTTACTATTTTGAGGTATGTTCCATCTATGCCTAGGTTTTTATCAAGAAGAGTTGCTGGATTTTGTCGAAAGCTTTTTCCACATCTAATGATATTATCATGTGGTTTTTGGTTTTACATCTGTTGATGTGTTTAATTACATTTATGGTCTTGTGGATGTTGAACCAGGAATGAAGCCTACTTGGTCATGGGGGTGATTTTTGAGATGTGTTGTTGGATCCAGTTTGGTAGAATCTTGCTGAGAATTTTAGCATCTATGTTCATCAAGGATATTGGTCTGTGTTCTCTTTCTTTGTTGGATCTTTACCTGGTTTGGGTATCAATATGGTGTTAGTTTCATAAAATGATTTGGGGAGAGTTCCATCTTTCTTGATTGCCTGGAATACTTTCAATAGGATTGGTATCAGCTCCTCCTTGTATTGTAGAATTCTGCTGGAAAGCCATTGGTCCAGTGCTTCTTTTTGTAGATAGTTTTCTAATGACATAGTCGATTTCCTGGGTTGTTATTGGTCTATTTAGGTCTCTATTTCTTCTTGTTTCAATCTGAGAGGGTTGTATGATGTCAGAAAGTCCTCCATTTCATTTAGGTTTTTGAGTTTGTTTCCATACAGGTGCACATAGTAATCTCTGACAATCTTTTGTATTTCTTTGGGGTCAGTTGTGACTTCATTTTTTGTATTTCTGATTGTGTTTATTTGGACTTTTTCTCACTTTTTCTTGGTCAGTCTAGCTAGGAGTCCATCAATCTTGCTTATTCTTTCAAAGAACGAGCTTCTTGTTTCTTTTTTTTGTATTATATGTTTGTCTTCTATGTCCTGAATTTGGGCTTTTATTTTGGTGATCTGGATTCTTCTGCTGAAGTTAGGGTTTGGGTGGTCTTGCTTTTTCAGCTTCCTTTGGTGATTTGTCAGGCTGTTAACTTGTGATCTTTCTATTTTCTTCATGTGTGTTCATAGAGGTATAAATTCCCCTCTTAGTACTGTTTTCATGGCATCCCCAAGATTTTGGTAAGATGTTTCTTCATTTTGGTAAGATGTTTCCAAAAATCTTTTAATCTCTGTTTTGATTTCCATGTTTACCCAGGAGTTGTTTAGTATCATGCTGTTTAGTGTCCATGTCTTTGTGGGTTTTGGGGGAACTTTGTTGGTGATGATATTTATTTTTATTCCACTGTGGTCTGAGAAGGTACATGGCAGTATTTCAATCTTATAGAATTTGTTTATGCTTGATTTATGACTGAGGCTGTGGTCGATCTTACAGTACATTCCATGTGGTGATGAGTAGAATGTATATTCCCTGGTCGTTGGGTGGAGTGTTCTGTAGGTATCAGTTATGTCCATTTGGTCAAGCATCAAGTTGAAGTTCTGGATCTCCTTGTTGATTTTTTTGTCTTGATGATCTGTCTAGGGTTGTTAGTGATGCATTTAAGTCTCCAGCTATGATAGTGTTAGAGTCAATATCTTTTTTTAGTTTAGCTAGAAACTGCTTTATGAAAGTTTGTGCTCCTATGTTGGATGCATGCATGTTTAGGATGGATATTTCTTGTTGATGGATTGAACTTTTATCATTATGTAGTGACCTTTGGTATCTTTTTAAATTTTTGATAGCTTAAAGGCTATTTTGTCTGATATTAAGATCATGACTCCTGCTTTCTTATGTGTTCCATTCACCGGAAATTTTGTTTTCCATCCTCTTACTTTGAGTCTGTGGTTGTCCTTTCTGGTGAGATGGGTCTCTTGGAGCAATATATTGTTGCATCATGATATTTTATCCAATTTGCCATTCTGTGTCTTTTCAGTGATACATTTAATCCATTCACATTTAGGCTAATTATTGAGATGTGAGAGCTTATCCCTCTCATGAGGTTCTTATAGAATTTATTGTTGCTGTTGTTTGTTTGCTGTTTTTCTTTTGATTTTTGGGTTGATTTATGTTTATTTTCCATCTTTTTCCTGCTGTCTTGGGAAGGGTGGTGCTGTACTTTTTTTCTTTCTTCTGTGTTTAATACTTTCTTAAGTGTTTCTTGTAGAGCTAGTCTGGAGGCAGCAAAAACTCTTAGGGATTGAATATCTGGGAAGGATTTTAATCCCCCATCGCTGATGAAACTTAGCTGGATAGTCAATTCTTGGTTGCAACTTTTTTTTTTGAGAACTTTGAAGATTGGGCTCCTACCCTGAAGTGTTTCTATAAATAAGTCTGCTGCTATTCTAATTGATCTTCCCCAGTAGGTAGACTGTACCTTCTCTTTTGCTGCCTTTAGGAATTTTTCTGTTATACCTACTTTGTGTAGGTGAATTACTAGTGTCTAGGAGTGGGTCTTCTCATTTCTTGTCTTGCAGGGGTTCTCTGAATCTCTTGTGTTTGATTGGTTGTGTCACTGATGATATGAGGAAAGTTTTCTTGTATAATTTTATGAAATGTTTGTTCCAGGGTGGTCTCTGTCTCTCTATCTGCCTCAGGGATTTCAATTAATCTTAGGTTCAGCCTTGGATATAATTGCTCATCTCTTGGAGGTTTTGTTCTGTCTTTTTAAGGCTTCTTTTCTATGTTTTTAACAGTTTGGGTTAGTTCCATATTTTGGTCCTCAAGCTCTGAGATTCTTTCTTCTGCTTGGTTAATTCTGCTTTCCATGCTTGTCAGTTTGTTGTTTATTTCATTCACTGTATTCTTTATTGCTGTTATCTCAGTTATCAGCTCCTTCATTCTTTCCTCTTGTCTCTCTCTCCTCATTTCTATTTATTCTGTCTATTAATATCTTGATATCCGGGTTTGTGGTTTGGGACCAGTCATTCTGGGGGCTCTTCATTGTTTGAGTTCTGAAGTCTGTATTTTCCATGGCTGTCCTCCCAGGGGTCTTTGTGAGACTCATTTTCTTCCTTTTGTTTTTTTTCATTTGTGTCGGTTTTCCTCCCCCTTTTTTTAACCTCTTCTTTAATTCTGTTGTTCAATGATGGGGGGATAACTTTTATTTCTGTTTGCTCAATCTCCTGTTCTTCCTTATGTAGATCCTCTGGCTTTGTTCAATTCTGAAGCTGGACTGGGGATGGGAGCCTATGCTTTTTGCAGTTTTGAGATTTAATTAAGGGGGAACTGTGATTCAGAAGCTATCTGCAGATCCCACTATCTACTGATGGGTGTGCAGGCCCCCTGGAATCCACTTCCCACTTTTTTTTTTTTTTTTTGAGTTGGAGTCTCACTCTGTTGCCCAGACTGGAGTGCAGTGGCCACTCCCAGCCACTGCAGCCTCAACCTGCTGGGGCTCCAGCGGTCCTTCCGCCTCAGCCTTCCAAGTAGCTGGAATTACAGGTGCGTGCTACCACGCCCAGCTAATTATTTTTGATTTATTGTAAGATGAGGTCTCACCAAGTTGCCCAGGTGGGTCTCGAACCCGCGGGCTCAGGCAATCCACTCACCTCAGCCTCCCAAGGCACGGGATTACAGGCTGAGCCATCAAGCCCGGCCCCACTTCCCACTTTACAGTCTGTCCATGCGGTGCAGGTGACTGTCCTCTGAAAGCAAGATGAGGTAAGAAAAGGAAAAGAGTAGAAAAAGGAAGGAGGAAGATGAAAGTAGGGTAGATCGAGAGAAGAAGAAAAAAAAACAGACAGGCATACCAGCTAATGAATAAACAGAGAAACGAACAAAGACAGAAAACAAACAAAAACCCACAAAACACAGACAGTCATACAAACAATCAGAAACCCCCCTGTTGGTGTACTCTTCCTCAAAAATACCCATACACAAACAGAAAATCTGAAAAGAAAGATTAAAATAGTAGAAACAAAACAAGTACAAATAACATAAACAAAAACAGAAAGAAAGAGAGAAGAAAAAAATAAAAACTAAAACAAAAAACAAGCAAAAAAAAAAAACAACTCGCTCTGTGTCAGTGCAGGCTGATAGGGTTGCTCTCAGCATGGGTCAGATGCCCCACAGACTACTGTGGGGAGGAGGATGGATCAGGCCAAGACTTACTCAACTCGCTGCTGCTGCTGCTGTCAAGTCTCCCACTCAGATCTGATGTGTCCGTGCCCGTGCTGGTATGGGGAAGGGGCATCTGTCTCTCCAAGTCTGATGAGAGGATAGTCTCTGGGTCTCTAATTGGGGGCTGGGGGGAGCTGGGCTGGGCAATGCAGGTCTCCGCCCAGTCCTGGGACTGAGAAGATGGTGCCTGCTGGCATCTCATCACTGGCATTGGGGGCCCTTCCAGATCTCCATGACCTGCCTTCTCCAGGGCTTCTCCTGCTTGTGCCGGTCCAGTACCACAGGTGATGGCATGGGCCGGGTGCTAGGTGGTGAGGAGCAGCTGCTCTCCTCTGCCTTCTCTCAAGAGAGCCCTGAGAATGGCAGATGATCTTGCAGGCCGTGGGCTCCAACCTCAGGGTGGGGCCTCCAACTTCAGTTGCAGTCACCTCCGGAGGAAAGCCCCAGGTATGTGAACCCGTGTCTCCCCTCAGATGGACCTTCATTCACATGCTGGCACACACCCACTCATGCAGAGAGTCTTTGTGGACACTTGCCCCTTCAGAGACTCTCACACTTTAACCCACTCCATTGCCATCTTGCCTGGAAGTCCTCTCTAGTTTCATGACTTTAAATACCATTTATGGGCTAGCAAATCCCAGTGTATATCCCTAGCCCAGATTTCCCCCTTGAACTCCATGCTAGAGCTCTCCAGCTGCCTGTTGGACACCTTCCCTTGAAAGGTGCATCAGAACTCAGAATGTGTTCCAAAGGGAACCCTTCTTTTCCTCTGAAAATCTGCTTCCCCTGCAGACTTCCCCATCTCATTAATAGCAACTGGAGTCGACAAACTCAGGCTGAGAAACTGGGAGTTATCTTACACTCTTTTTCTCTCTCATACCAAACATCCAATTTGTCAAGACATCCTGTGACTCAATCTAAAAGAGATATTTGGGAATCTGGCCCCTTTTCATCAACTCTACCTCTAGGTCCATGTTGCCATTATCCATCACCTGGTTCAGTTGTAACAGCCTCTCTCGCTTCCCTCCTTCTACCTTTGCTACTTACTGAATGTAAGTAATACCGTTTGCAGCAGTTAACCTCCACCTTTATCATTGTCCAAATAAAACTTACAAACACATAAACTTGCTTTTGACCTTAAGTAAATATTAAAGACTTGAGAAGTCATGGAGGAAAGGAACTAAGTCTCTGATTTTTCAAAAGGATTTTGCCAGTTTTCCTTCTTCTTAGTAAATTAATGAAGAGACAGAGAAAGACCATAGGAATATAGTGAATAAAGAACTATTAGGACTTCCGACAAGATGGCGATGGGGCAACCTCGTCTGTGAAACCCTCTGCAAAGGAGAACTGCAGTGGGTCTCTGGCTCTCACCCCGGGGGCTGTGGACCCCAACATCGCAGCCTGCTCTTCATACGGAGCTCAGCCATTGCCACCGCTGGGGCATCGCAGCGAACTGGACAGCCACTGCAGCGCAGACGCCGCCGCCGTCACCACTGCCGCCGCTGCCACCGGTAACACATCACACCACCCAGGCCGAGGCGATCCACGACTTCAGTCCTTGAAGCCCCTTCAGGGAAGATCTGCTGGGATCACTGCCACCTCTCCTGCGACCGAGACGTCCTGCCCGCGTGAGTCTTCTGCCTGTGCCCTGAGGCAGGAATCCAGCTCCAGTCTCTGCCAGTTCCTGTTCGGCCCCACCCCCTCTGGGGCGAGCAGCTGAGATAGCACCACCTGCTGGCGATTCAAGGTAACAACATCGAAACGGGAGAAACAAGCTTGAAAAAGACATAAGCCAGAGTGGTGAACAGAGGGTGATCTGAACTGTCCTTCATAGCAGACCAGGGGCAACTGACCCTAATTGCAAACTAATTTACCAGCTTGAAAAGAAAGCTAGAAATCAGAACTGAAAGGACATTGGACTTAAACGAAAAGTCTCAGAGTGTGCTTCATTGATTCTGTTAGTTTAATGACTTTATTCTATTCCTACTGTATTGTTCCTTATTATTTTCTTTTTTTCCCCTCTTCCTTTTCTTCTCTTTTCTTCTCTCTGTAAACCATATCTTTGTGTAGAGGAACAGCACACCAATAAGGTGGTTGGTTAGCTTATATGTTAGCATCACTATATGTTTTATTTATTTTTTGTATGGCAGTTGGTTCGTCCGTAGCTGTGGTCTGTTGTTTTTATTTGTTTCAGTATAGGTCTCTCTCTCCATTTGTTGGCACACGTTTGTTTCCTCCCTTACTCCTTTATCTCTCCACCCCCCCCCTTCAACCCACTGTCTGCTCCATTCTCTTCCCTCTGCTAACCACATTTTATTTCAGGGAGTAAACCTACAACCCCACTGCATGGATAGATTCCAAGGCAGTGGGAAGTGGGTTCCAGATTATCCACACACCTGTCAGCGAATACCAGGACCTGCAGATAGATTTTGAATCACAGCTCCCCCCTTAAGTAAATCTCAAAACTGCAAAAAGGACCACCCCCAACCTACAGTGCAACTCCAGAATTGAGCAAAGTAAGAGGGCATACATAAAGAACAGGAGATTGAACAAACAGAAGTAAAACCAATCCCTTTACCCCTGAATAACAGAATTAAAGAAGACAGTGACGTGGAGGGAAGGAAAAAGTAGGGAGGGGGAAAAAACCACACAAATGAAGAAAAACCGAAAGAAGAATATAGGTCTCACACAGACCCCTGGGAGATCAGACACTGAGAAAACAGATTCTGGAACACAAATAATGAAGAGCCCCAAGAATGACTGGTCACATGCAACAAACTCAGACATCAAGACATTAATGGAGAGAATTTTAAAAATTGAGGAGAGACAAGAGGAAAATAGAAAGGAGCTGATGTCAGAAATAACAGCAGTAAAGAATACTGTGATGGAAATGAATAACAGACTAATAAGCATGGAAAGCAGAATTAGCCAAGCAGAAGAAATATATCTCAGAGCTCAAAGACCAAAACACAGAACTAACCCAAACTGTCAAAAGCATAGAAAAGAAGCTCAAAAGATAGAACAAAACCTGTAAGAGATGAATGATCACTTCAAGAGACCAAACCTAAGTGTAATTCGGCTTCCTGAGGCAGAGAGAGAAACAGAAGCCACACTGGAACAAACATTTCATGAAATCATTCAAGAAAACTTCCCTCATCAAGGATGAAAAAAATCCAAACACAAGAGATTCGGAGAACCCCTGCAAGACAACAAATGAGAAGACCAACTTCTAGACACATAGTAATTCGCCTAAACAAAGTAGCTATAAAAGAAAAAATCCTAAAGGCAGCAAGAGAAAAAGGCCAGACTACCTACCAGGGAAGACCAATTAGAATAGCAGCAGATTTATCCACAGAAACCCTTCAGGCTAGGAGAGCCTGGAGCCCTATCTTCAAAGTTCTAAAAGATAAACAATTTTAACCAAGAATAACCTACCCAGCCAAACTAAGCTTCGTTAGTGAGGGAGAATTGAAATCTTTTCCAGATATCCAATCCCTAAGAACCTACGCTGCCACCAGACCACCTCTACAAGAAACACTTAAGAAAGTACTGAACACAGAAGAAAAAGGAAAAAGAACAACAACATTCTTCACAATACAGGCAAAAGATTAAAAACACACATGAGCCAACTCCAAAACCCAAAGAAAGACAACAAACAAACAGGAACAACTCTGTAAGAACCGTTATGACAGGGATCAACTCTTGCATTTCAATTATTAGCTTAAATGTGAATGGACTAAATGCACCACTGAAAAGACATAGAATGGCAAAATGGATAAAATATCATCAGGCAACAATCTATTGCCTTCAAGAGACTCACCTCACTAGAAAGAACACCCACAGACTCAAAGTAAGAGGATGGGAAACAAACTTTCAGGCGAACGGAATACGAAAGAAAGGAGGAGTAGCGATCTTAATTTCAGACAAAATACCCTTCAAGCTATTAAAAATCAAAAACGATACAGAAGGCCACTACATAATGATAAAAGGCTCAATCCATCAACAAGAAATATCTATCCTAAACATATATGCACCCAACATAGGTGTGCCAACTTTCATAAAGCAACTTCTAGGAAAACTAAAGAAAGATATTGACTCTAACACCATCATAACTGGGGACTTTAATACCCCACTCACAACCCTAGACAGATCATCAGGACAAAAAATCAGCAAGGAGATCTGGAACCTCAATGTGACTTTGGACCAAATGGACTTAATTGATACCTACAGAACACTCCATACAAAGAACACAGAATATACATTCTACTCATCACCTCATGGAACATATTCTAAGATCGACCACGTAATTGGCCATAAATCAAGCATAAGCAAATTTAAAAGGACCAAAATTCTACCATGCACCCTCTCGGACCACAGTGGAATAAAAATAAACATTGACACCAACAAAGTCCCCTCCAAACCCACAAAGACATGGACACTAAACAGCATGATGCTAAACAACTCCTGGATCAATGATGAAATCAAAACAGATATCAAGAGATACCTGGAACAAATGAAAATGAAGAAACATCTTACCAAAATCTCTGGGACGCCTTGAAAGCTGTAGTAAAAGGGGAACTTATATCCCTACAAGCACACATGAAGAAAATGGAAGGAACACAAATTAACAACCTAACAAGCCACCTAAAGAAGCTGGAAAAGCAAGACCACAAAAACCCTAATTTCAGCAGAAGAATCCAGATCACCAAAATAAAAGCCCAAATCCAGGACATAGAAGACAAAAAGATAAGACAAAAAATCAGTGAAACAAAAAGCTGGTTCTTCGAAAGGATAAACAAGATCAATGGTCCCCTAGCTAGGCTGATCAAGAAAAAATGAGGAAAAAACCAAATAAGCACAATCAGAAACACAAAAGATGAAGTCACATCTGACCCTGAAGAAATACAAAATATCATTAGAGACTACTACGTACACTTGTATGGAAACAAACTTGAAAACCTTAAGGAAATGGAGGACTTTCTGACATCACACAACCTACCTAGATTGGAACAAGAAGAAATTAAGACCCTAAATAGACCAATAACAATCAAGGAAATCATCTATGTAATAAGAAAACTTCCTACAAAAAGCCCTGGTCCAGATGACTTCCCAGCAGAATTCTATAAGACATTTAAGGAGGAGCTGATACCAGTCCTACTGAAGGTATTCCAGGCGATTGAGTAAGATGGAACTCTCCCCAAATCATTTTACGAAGCCAACATCACATTGATACCCAAGCCAGGTAAAGATCCAACAAAGAAAGAGAACTACAGGCCAATATCTTTGATGAACATAGATGCTAAAATTCTCAACAAGATCCTAGCAAACCGAATTCAGCAATACATCTCAAAAATCATCCATCATGACCAAGTAGGCTTCATTCCTGGGATGCAAGGCTGGTTCAACATTTGTAAAACCATAAATGTAATTAAATACATCAACAGATGTCAAAACAAAAGCCACATAATTATATCATTAGATGCAGAAAAAGCTTTTGATAAAATCCAGCACCCCTTCTTGATAAAAACCCTTGAACATCTAGGCATACGGGGAACATACCTCAAAATAGTAAAAGCCATCTACGAGAAACCCACAGCCAGCATACTCCTAAACGGACAAAAATTGGAACCATTTCCCCTGAAAACTGGAACAAGACAAGGATGCCCACTCTTACCCCTCCTGTTCAACATAGTATTGGAAGTCCTGGCTCGAGCAATCAGAGAAGAGGAGGCAATCAGGGGTATCCAAATAGGAAAAGAGGAAGTCAAGTTATCTCTCTTTGCAGATGATATGATTGTGTACCTCGAAAACCCAAGAGAATCTATCAAAAACCTCCTTACACTGATAAAGGCCTTTGGCAAAGTCTCAGGATATAAAATAAATGTACAAAAAACAATCGTATTTCTCTACACCAATAATAAACAAACAGAAACCCAAATAAAAAACACAATTCCATTCACAATAGCCACAAAAAAATGAAATACCTTGGCATCTTCCTAACCAGAGACGTGAAAGACCTTTACAATGAAAATTATAAAACACTGCTCAAAGAAATCAAAGATGACACAAACAAGTGGAAAAATATCCCATGCTCATGGATTGGAAGAATCAACATTGTGAAGATGTCCATCTTACCCAAGGCAATCTACAAATTCAGTGCAATACCCATCATATTACCAGCAACATTCTTCTCAGACCTAGAAAAGACAACACAGGAATTCATATGTCCAAGAACAGCCAGAACAATCCTCAGCAAAAAAAAACAAAGCAGGTGGTATCATATTACCAGACTTCAAACTTTACTATAAAGCTACAGTCATCAAAACTGCTTGGTATTGGTATAGGAACAGGCATATAGATCAATGGAATAGAATTGAGATTCCAGAAGCAAAACCTCAATTTCTCAACCAACTCATCTTTGACAAGGCCTCCACCACCTACCACTGGGGAGAGGAGAACCTGTTCAGGAAATGGTGCTGGGAAAACTGGCTGACCACATGCAGAAGATTGAAACAGGACCACTGTCTATCCCTATGCACAAAGGTTAATTCCAAATGGATCAGAGACCTAAATGTAAAACCTCAAACCATAAGAACCTTAGAAAATGAAGGAAATACCCTCATGGAAATCGGAACTGGCATCCAATTCCTGAACAAAACCCAAAGCCCACAGTTCATAAGAGAGAAGATAGACAAGTGGAACCTTATTAAACTGACAAGCTTCTGCAAGGCCAAAGAAACCATCAAGAGAGCAGGGAGACAGCCTACAGACTGGGAAAAAGTATTTGCCAACACCAGGTCTGACAAAGGCTTCACATCCTGGATCTACAAGGAACTCAAACGTGCTGAAAAGAAAAAAACAAACAACCCCTTTATAAAATGGGCAAAAGATATGAACCAACACTTCACAAAAGAGGACATCCGAGCAGCCAACAAACACATGAAGAAATGTTCAACCTCACTAATCATCAGGGAGATGCAAATCAAAACCACACTGAGATACCACCTAACTCCAGTCAGTTGGCAATTATCAACAACTCAAAAAATAACAGCTGCTGGAGAGGGTGTGGCGAAAAGGGAACACTTCTACACTGTTGGTGGGAGTGTAAGTTAGTGCAACCTCTGTGGAAAGCAGTGTGGTGATTCCTAAAAGTTCTAAATATCAACCTCCCTTATGACCCCGCAATCCCCCTACTGGGAATATACCCTGAAGAACTCAAATCACTCTATAAAAAAGATACCTGCACACGTATGTTTATCGCAGTGTTGTTCACAATAGCAAGAACCTGGAAACCACCATGCTGCCCATTAAAAGAGGACTGGATTAAAAAAATGTGGTACATATACACGATGGAATACTATGCAGCCATAAAAAAGTACAAAATCATGAATTTCGCAGCAACCTGGATGGAACTAGAGTCTATAATACTGAGTGACCTCTCACAGAAACAGAGATCTGAGTATCACATGTTCTCACTCATATAATGGACCTTGAACATCCATTGTAATAATATAAGAAAATGACTGACGGTACTGGGAAACTATGGGGGGGGAGATGGGGTTAACAGTAGCAAATATCTGTCTGGGGATGGGGAAACACCTCTCATCAACAGGGTACCTGAATGAAACGCAATTGTACACCTAACCCTTAACTGTACCCCAAAAAACCATAATAAAAAATATTATGAAAAAAAAGAACTATTAGGAGACTAGTCAGGTTAGGAAAAGGTCATATTATCATTTAAATATATGTATACATAGATTTATATGCATATGTATGTACAGTGAGACATAGATATTTGTACACATATATCTGTATTTGTGCAAATATATCTGTATGTATATGTTCTGTGTTTTGCAGTACATATTGAAAATGGGCTCAACCAAGCTCTTTAGGATATTTAACTAGTTACTACATATCTCCTAATTAATCTCCCAGGAATACTGGTTTTAACCACAAACCTTATAAAATATTGGATTATTTACTTAATTTGTAGAGTACATTTTTATAGGAGATAGAATTTGTTCTCCTAAGTAATAAATGAATTTTTTAGTCTTAGGTTATGAAACTATCTCTGTATAAATCATTTGGCTTTTTTTGATGAATCAGAAGACTCCATACTCTGAGTATTATTTTTTTTCTTATAGGCTACAGAAAATAAAGAATCCAACCTAATAAGGAGTCCTGCTCTTTACCACCATTTGCCTCAGAATTTTCAAGCATCTTCTCTCTTTATGTATTTAATTAACCTTACCCCTTGTTTGTAAAGAAAGCCAGAGCCTAATTTATTACTTAACTTCAATTGTATGAAATTTGAGTATAGTTTCTTTTCCTTTTCCCTGAATGATTTCTGATTTTTCCTTTCTTTTTTTAAAAACTATCTTTTAAATTTAATTATAAGTCACCTTCATGCCTGAAAGTAGGGGAACAATAAATTAAAAATAAATACATTGAATATTGGCTCAAATAACACCCCTAAATTAAACATGTACCCTTTTATAGGCAAAGATCATGGACTCAGGCCGGACATGGTGGCACACACCTATAATCCCAGCACTTTGGAAGGCTGAGGCAAGATCACTTGAGGCCAGGAGCTCAAGCCAGCCTGAGTTATATAGTGAGACCCCATCTCTACAAAACATAAAAAACATAACTGGGTGTGGTGTACATGCCTGTAGTCCTAGCTACATGGGAGACTGAGATAGAAGGATGCTTCAGTCTAGGAGTTACAGTGAGCTATGATTGTGCCACTGCACTCCGGCTTGCGAGACAGAGAGAGAACCCAATAAAAAAGGGGGGAGGGGCAACCCCTTTGGGTCCCCTCCCACTATGGGAGTTTCTGTGTGCTCTCAATAAATCCTGCTTTCTCACTTAAAAAAAAAAGTGTCTGTAAATTGAGTTCATGTGTTAGAAAGTATATGCTTGGGCCTTTATTGGTAATTTCCCCAGTAGTGATACATTTGTTAGGCTTAAAACAAATAGTAACTGAGTTTGCATCTCATTTAAGAGCTTGACCTGTAAGGGATCCAGACTTAAGTGTTCTTCTTCATTTCAGGCTATATTTGTGCTCTTTGGTCTTGGTTGGATATTTGTGCCTGTTTACGTTAAGTCTGGGGTAAGTGTCCATTATCAGTTACGCTATTCTGTACAGTATTCTTTCTGATAAATATTATATGTGTGCTAGAAACATCTTGGAGACCAAGTTAAACTTCTCGGTCTTTTGATCTTTGTAATGACTTCCCTAAATCCTGAAATACCTGAAACACATCATTCTGTCTTGGGTAAACAGACACCTACAACTGTCTGCTGTTTTGCTCTTGATCTTATGCAGGTGTTCACCTTTTAATGATTTTACAATATTTTAAAACTTTATTTTAAAATATCACTCAGTTAACAAGGTTTGAACAGATGTTTCACCAAATAAAATATACAAACAGCAAATAATCATATGAAAAGATGCTATTATTAATCCTAAGGAAAATACTAATTAAAATAAGATACCAAACAGAGCAGGCTGGAGGATCGCTTGGGCCCAGGAGTTTAAGACCAGCCTGGGCAACATAGTGAGATCCCCAACTCTTAAATAGATAGAATACCACTACACACCCTGTTTTGTATTCTTTTATGACTGGGTATAGCCGCAAGAGGAGACATAGAAGAGGCTCAGGCAAAAAACAGTTTATCCTATTCACAGGTCCTAGAGACAGGAGGCATGGCACACCATGCCAAAGGGAAAGATATCAGGTGGTCAGGAGTTGGAAGATGGGACTGAGGCCACTTCCTTTACGGGAGTTTCTGCAGGAAAGGCAAGGCAGAGCAGCACAAACAGTTTATTTTGTTATGGCAGTCCTAGCAAACTCACATAAGTAGTAAGTATGAAACAACTTGGGAAGCTTAAAACCTTACTGAGAAAATGAGCTATATATGATTTAGAGCCACATGAAAGGTGAAAATAATAAAAAACTATAGATGTTTAGAAGAGGGTGTGTAGTCCCTCTGAAACCCCAGGTAAGTCTTCATAAAGCAGATGGAATTTGAGTTAGAACTTAAAACATGTTTGAGGTTTGTTGATAAGAGCATATGAGGATAGTCAGGACAGGGCCAGTATTCACTGAACAAGTATTTATTCACCTACCATGAGCTAGGCACTGTGGTAGGGTCCAGGAATATAGGGCACAAAGAGGGCATTATTCCTGCCCTCCTGGGGTACACAGCCTAAGGCATTACTAAAATGGAGCAGGACTGTTTGGGGCACCAGCATGCATGCTGGCAGTGTTGGCACACAGGACAGGTCACAGGGTTGTGGAGTCAATTTCTGTCTCCCTTGAACACTGGCTATCATTGTAGCATATGATAAAACATCTTGATTTTGCTCTGTGATTATTCCATAAAAGTGATTTGTCATCATTAGCTATTTTCAATTAGCTGAATTACTTTCTGCATTCTAAAGATTGCACAGAAAGCTGAATTCAAAGCTCTTTGGTGACAGTGGTATTATCCTTTCTTATTTCTCCCATCTTAACAAATGCCAGAGACAGTGACCCAACACCTTATGTTCCTAGGCTATTCCTATTATCAGCCACATCTTTGTAACAACCAGCACTTATGAGAAAGACTCATCCATGTGAGTCTGCCTCTTCTGCACTCACAGTTAATGGTGGTTTGTCTTGTCACTTTGTACAGGTGGTGACAGTGCCAGAATACTTCAGGAAGAGGTTTGATAGCTGCCGAATTGAGATCCTCATCTCTACTTTGTGTTTATGCCTCTATGTCTTCAATGACATCCCGGTGAGTTATAGAAAAGCCAGCCCAAGAAAGAGAACCCCCCAAAAAACCAAAAAACAAAACAAACAAACAAGAAAACAGGTAGGACTCAAGATTATGTTAGATTTATCCCATCAGTTTACTCTGGGGCTCCCTAAATTACTTGTTGGTCTCTGCTGTTTAAGCTAGAGTAGAGGACAAATAGTTTAATAATATTTGCAAAAAATAAAAGGCAGAGGTATCTTCCTTACCTCCATAGCCTAGGTTGCAGGTACCTCCTCTGTATTCCCGGAGAACCTTGGGCTTACCTGTTTCATATCATTAGGTATTGTACTTAAAACAATCCAAGTCAGGCTCTGTGGCTCAGCCTGTAATCCCGCGCCTTTGGGAGGCTGAGGTGAGTGGATTGCCTGAGCCCGTGGGTTCGAGACCCGCCTGGGCAGGGAGACCTCATCTCTACAATTAAAAAAAAAAAAAAAAAATCAGCTGGGTGTGGTAGTGCATGCCTGTAATTCTGGCTACTCGGAAGGCTGAGGCGGAAGGATCGCCGGAGCCCAGCAGGTCGAGGCTGCGGTGGCCGGGAGCAGCCACTGCACTCCAGTCTGGGCGACAGAGTGAGACTCCAACGCAAATAAAATAAAAATAAAATAAAAAATCCAGGAGTTTCCACCAGCTTTACAAGAAAACTTAACCTCCTAGCTATGACTTGTAAGGGCTATCCTGCTTCTTTGGCCTGATCTCATTTCCTCCCGTTTACTCAATGTGCTCTACCCACATTGCCTGCCTTATTGATTTTCAGATCTGGCAAGCATATTCCCCTTTACACTTGCTCTCTACTGTGTCTGGAATGTTGTCCCAGATTTTGTGTGACTGACTCCCATTATTCCTTGGAGGAGAAATATCACCTCCTTGGAGAGGTCTTCCAAGGATGTGCCCAGTTCATCTCTACTCCATTGCTCTGGTTTTGGTTTTGGTTTTTAATGAGAAACAAAGTCTCATTCTGTCATCCAGGCTGGAGTGCAGTGACTGGATTGTAGCTCACCGCAGCCTCCAACTTCTGGGCTCAAGCTATCCTCCTGCGTTAGCCACCTGAGTAGTTGACACTACAGGTATGCACCACCATGCCCGACTCCATTACTCTGTTTGAATTTTTTTTGGCATGAGTATCATGTGAGAGTAATGTATTTGTTTACTTGCTTATTATCTGTGTTCTCCACATCTGTGAAAGCTTCTTGAGACCAAGGACTTTGTCTGGCTTGTCCACTGCACCATTACCTGTCCTCTGTGAAAACATGTTTAGCATATAAGCACTCAATAAATGTTTTTTGAATAACTGACTAAGTGGCATTTATCACACTTCATGGAAAATGCCTATTTAGTGATCTGTCTCCTTCATTAAACATAAACTGCTTGAGGACAGCAACTGAGTTTTGGTAATTCACATGTCTTCTGAATCAGCGTCTATGAGATGGTTGGCATTCCATAAATATTTGGTGAATAAGTGGATAGGTGAATCTCTTTCCATTGTATCCACAGCTTTGGAGAGCAGAATAACAAAGCAAGAGGTTAGCCACTTAAATTATGTGCAGATGTTTCAAAATCAGTGTCAACTAAGCCAGGGGTCAACAAATCCAGTCTGCAGGCCAATCCAACTAATGATCTGCTTGATACAGCCCTTGAGCTAAATGATTTTACAGTTTTAAAGGGTTGTTATGTGGCAGAGCTTACAGTATTTACCATCTGGCCCTTTACAAAAAAAATTTGCCAACCCCTGAGAAGTGTTTATTGTTGCCTTTTCCCAGTAGCAGGGAACAACTAACTCTCTGAGCACACTCCCCAAAGTAGACGAGGCTAAGTTTTGCTAACCGAGTGAACTGGGTTAACTCAAACCCTAAAAGTACTAACTCAAGCCCTAAAAGTACTGAACTCCTAGGGCAAAAGCGTGTGCTCAACAAAACTTCTATAGACCTCACCCAGCATCCACTGGTAACAGAGTGGATGTGCTAGCCAGAGGACACCTCTTGCAGATGGGTTTTGAGGTCAGTTTCTCTCTGGGATCATTGTTGGTTCAGCTGGAAGTGAAAGTGTAGCATGAGTCTGCATTCATTTCAATTGGAGATCGGCTCTGGTGCCATGTTCCTGAGGCTAGTTTGGGGGACAGATGTTTACCCGATCATTCTGAGCTTGTTGGCAATTGCTGGGATGTATACCATCACAGGTGAGTTTGCTCTAATTATACAATTACTTATATTGACACAAATCTTCTGCCTCTTTGTGGACTCCCAGTAGACATTGAGGTAGTGGTCTTCAACTTTTGTCTTTGCCCTAAATCTATAGATCACACTGCTGAGGCTTGAGGGGACTGAACAGTGAACGGGACAGTGGCAGAGGTGCCTGAGTGGTGTCCTACCACTAGAAATCAGATTGGGTTGGCAGGGTCTTTCCAAAAGGCCTGACGGGGACAATAGAGATTATGTTTGGGGTGAGATAGGACAGGACTATGCCGGCCACCAGGTAATAGCAGGGGCACAGAAAAGGAATGCGGGGGGAGGCAGCAGCATTAGGCCACCTAGCCAGGTTTTTTGATAGGATCTTTTATGTAGTTATTTCTGTCCTAGGCCGCCTCTACCTAGGTTATGAGAGTGGGAGCTCTTGCCACTTGTTTTTTCCAGCCATAGTGCAAATCTTGTATGCTGATTTGTGTCGCCGGCAGTTCCCCAGAGTCCAGGTGGAGAGAAGACTAGGGACAGGAATGCGCTCAGTCGGTGGAGTGGGAACTGAATTTTTCTTTCCAGAGGACATATGATGATGTTTGGGGACATTTTACGTTGTCACAACTGGAGCAAGGGCCACTACTAACTGTTAACTGTTGCTTCCAAACTGAGCTTTTGTGATTAAAGATGAATATTTTGGCTTAAGAAAACTACCAGACTTTCATTCATTCAAAAAATGGGGAAATTGAGTAAAGGGAAATAGAGACCAAAAACAAGCAAAAAACAAAGAACAAACAAGTAAAAGGAACATAGAAGACACAGAAGGGAAAGATAAGAATCCAACAAAAGATCATAAAGGATGTTAGAGAGAGGAAACAGGGTATACCAAAACTAAGCATAAGTAGCTGTAAGACCCACTGAATTAAAGGGACAAGAAGTCTGAATGTGAAGATCTGGGGATGGGGGGGCATATATAGAGTAGCTGATGCAGAAGTAACTTTCAGCAGAGAGTCAAATGTGACTGTCTCTGTCTTTGCCCATTCAGGTGGTTTGGCAGCTGTGGTTTATACTAGTATATTGCATGCTGGCATTTTATTTCTGGGAACACTCTTATTAATGGTATATGGTAAGTAAAAATTAAGAAGACTGTGCACTATGGGTAGAATCTTTGAATCTAGAGTTGCCTGAGCCATCAGCACCTTTATCTTGCTGAGGAGACTGAGGCCCTCAGAACCCAAGAGCGTTGTCAAAAATCATGCTAAAAGTTGAGGAGAAGGCCATTGCTTTTGTTAAGTTCTGCCATGCTTCTTTTTAAGCTCTGCCCCCCCCCCAATCTGGCAGAGGTGGATCCCCCTTTTCTCTCTCCTTCCAATCTACATTCTCAATAAACTGTATTTTCCAGTCTAACAAAAAAAAGTTGGGGCAGAAACTTCTGCACACTTCAGGAGAAAGAAGAGTCGAGGAATGGGGGTGAAGATAACAGACTCCAGGACTTTGGAACACCACACACATCTTGACCTCTAAGCCTTCATCCATGCTCTTCCCCTCTAGTTAGAAGCCCCTCTTCTTTTTATCCATTCAATTAAGTCCATCCATCAAGGTCAATGGAAGATTCACCCCAGAATAGTTATTCCATCATTATTCTGTCAACATACCTTTCTTTTCTGAAGTCACCTCACCACCACACAACCTAACATTTTAAAATACATATCTTAATTGTCCATTGACTATTTCACATAAATTAATCATACTCCCCTGGCCCAAAACTTCTTAAGAATCAGAACCATTGTATTTGCTATACAAAGTTCAGTCTGATACATTAAGTACAGTCATGCCTTGCCTAATGACAAGAATATATTCTGAGAAATGTATCATGAGGTGACTTCATCATTGTATGAACATCATAGAGTGTACTTACACAAATCTAGATGGCATAACCTGTTGCTTTTAGTCTGTAAGCCTGTACAGCATGTTACTATACTGAATATCCTAAGCAATTGTAACACAATGGTGTTTGCGTATATAAATATAGAAAATGTACTGTAAAAAATGTTATAAAAGATAAAAATTGGTACACCTGTGTGGAGCACTTATCATGAATGGAGCTTGAAGGACTGGTGGTTGTTATGGGTGAGTCATTGAGTGAGTAGTGAGTGAATGTGAAGGCCTAGGACATCATTGTCCACTACTAGAGACTTTATAAACACTATGTAACACTTAGATTACACTAAATTTAGTTTTAAAGTTTTTCTCTTTTTCAATAATAAATTAACCCTAGCTTACTGTAACTTTTTTTACTTTATAAAATTTTATAATTTTAAGAAAATTTTTTGACTCTCATAATAACACTTAGCTTAAAACACATTGTACAGCTGTACAAAAAATAGTTTCTTCCTTTTTGTCCTTATTCTATAAGCATTTTTCTATTTTTAAAATGTTTTGGTTTGTTTTACGTCTTAAGCTTTTTAATGAGAAGCAAGGACACAAACACACACAGGAGCCTAGGCCTACATAGGGTCAAGATCATCAGCACCTCTGACTTCCACCTTCACATCTTGTTCCTCTGGAAGGTCTTCAGGGGCAGTAACATGCATTGTCTCTCATCTACTGTGATGACAATGCTTCTTCTGGAATACCTTGTTTAGGGCCTGCCCAAGGCTCTTTTATAGTTAAGTTTGTTTTAGAAGTAGAAGGAGTACACTCTAAGATAACAATTAAAAAGTATAGTATAGTAAATGCATAAAATAGTAACATAGTCATTTATTATCCTTATTAAGTATTATGTACTGTACGTGATTGTATGCTGTAGACTTTTCCATGACTGGCAGCACAGTAGGTTTGTTTATGCCAGCATCACCACAAACACACGAGTATTATATTGCTCTATGACACGAAGACAGCGACAATGTTACTAGATGATAAAAATTTTTCAACTTCTTTATAATCTTATGGGACCACCATCATATATGCAGTCCATCACTGACTGAAACATCATCATGAGGCATGTGACCATGCTTAATAAGTAAATGCTTATTAAGTTATACGAATGAAAATAATAACTGGTATGAATCGAGTATCAGGTACTATATGGGCATTTATCTATATTGCCTCATTTAATCCTCATAGTTGCTATGAGGCATAATTACTTTTATTATCTGTATTTTGCAGATGAGGAAACTGAGTCTTCATTAGGTAATTTGCTCATGAGACACACCAAGAGCTGGATCTCTCTAACGCCAAAGCCTAATATGCGAACTAACATTTTACACTACCTATAATAACAAGTAGAGTTACCTTAAAATGGAAATTTCCTTCCATAGCTAGGAGTGTGAGCTTAGTAAGGTTGCTGTTACTCACTGTTCCATGAGTCAGAGATTGGTCTCGCAGAAACCTTGAAGGAAAAGCTCTTGACTCAAGTAGTGAAAAATTACTAAAATGATGTATGAGTACAATAGAAGGATTATGGTTCCATGGAGCGTGTTGTTGAGCCTCATGGGATGAGAACAGACAGAATCAAATAGAATCACACAGTCCTCAGTCTTACCATTCAGTAAGTATTAGTATGTCAACTCAGTACTGTGTTGCTAGGACACAGAACACATGTCAGACATGGCCCAAGGAACTAGATTGTTTTTAAATGCACTGGGAAGCAGCGACTAATTTGACTGATACAACTGTAAACTTTTAAAAACAGTAAGCCATTGTGTTTGTTTGCTAGTGTCAAATATTAAAATGTATTTTTTTTTTTTTTTTTGAGATAGAGTCTCACTTTGTCGCCCAGACTGGAGTGCAGTGGCCGCTCCCGGCCACCACAGCCTCGAGCTGCTGGGCTCCGGCGATCCTTCTGCCTCAGCCTTCCAAGTAGATGGAACTACAGGCGCGCACTACCATGCCCAGCTAATTTTTTTTTTTTTTTTTTGATTTATTGTAGAGATGAGGTCTAGCCAAGTTGCCCAGGCAGGTCTTGAACCCGCGGGCTCAGGCAATTCACTCACCTCAGCCTCCCAAAGGCACGGGATTACAGGCTGAGCCACCGAGCCCGGCTGTATTAACATTTTTAAAACCTGCCAAGTCCATCCGAAAGTTGATAATGGCATCCAAATGAAATAAACTTCAGGAGCAGACAGAATATTCCATTTAATGTTAGCAATTACATCTCTAAATATATATTTTTACTGAGAAATTTAATGTGATTTTAATTGGGATGATCAGATTAGTCTTTTTTATAGCTATTATAAAGTATTGAAATAATTGTTTTTCAAAAAAAATACAACACCATGTACATCGAAATAAGTGTTATCCTTCTAACTGGCCACCATAGGAACCCATGCACATACAATTTTATTTTTTTGTTTTCAATTTTAGGTAAACAAAAGGCTACAACAAAATACTTATTATCTTCAGTTTCTCAGTTCTACTCCTCGGCAACAACCAGTATGACATGTATTCTTTACATATACAAGCATTTTTATAATATATGAGATATATATTTAATAGAATCAAAGCATATTATATCTTACAGCCTGTTTTTCCACCACTGGAACTATATAATAGACAAATTTCTGTGTTAGTGAGTTAGAGCTCTAGTGTATCATTTTTGGTTTTGTATTTGTAATAAAGTTTTTACTGAAAAGTGTACAAATCCAAGCATAAAGCCAGATAAAATATCATAAAGTGAACGCTTTTATTCAGTGGTTGGTAACCCGCACCAGGTCAAGAAATTATCTTCTTGTTTTCTTTCTTTCCAAACTTTATACTTTCTGTTTCTTTCTTTTGCCTTGTTATACTGGTCAGGACCTTTGTTGAATTGAAGTGAAGATGGCAGACATCCTTTCTTCGTCCCTTAGAGGGGAAGCTTTGACTATTTCACTATTGAATATAATACTTGCATTTCTTCGGGGTCAGTTGTGACTTGACCTTTTGCATATCTGATTGTGTTTAGTTGGACTTTTTCTCTCTTTTTCTTGGTCTGTCTAGTTGGGGGACCATCGATCTTGTTAATTCTTGCAAAGAAACAGCTTTTTGTTTCATTGTGGTTTTTTTGTATTATCTTTTTGTCTTCTATATCCTGAATTTGGGCTTTTATTTTGGTGATCTGGATTCTTCTGCTGAAGTTAGGGTTTTGGTGGTCTTGCTTTTCCAGCTTCCTTAGGTGATTTGGTAGGCTGTTAACTTATGATCTTTCCATTTTCTTCATGTGTGTTTGTAGAGATACGAATTCCTCTCTTACTACTGATTTCATGGCATCCTACAGGTTTTGGTAAGATGTTTCTTCATTTTAATTTGTTTCACAGTATCTTTTAATCTCTGTTTTTATTTCCAAATTGACCCAGGAGTTGCTTAGCATCATGCTGTTTGTGTCCATGTCTTTGTGGGTTTGGGGGAGGTTTGTTGGTGTTGATGTTTATTTTTATTCCACTGTGGTCTGAGAAAGTACATGACAGGATTTCAACCTTGTGAAATTTGTTTATGCCTGATTTATCGCAGAGGATGTGGTTGATCTTAGAGTACGTTGCATGTGGTGATGAATAGAATGTATATTCCATGGTTGTTGGGTAGAGTATTCTGTAGGTATCAGTTAAGTCCATTTGGTCAAGTGTCATGGTGAGGTTCTGGATCTCCTTGCTGATTTTTTGTCTTGATGATCTGTGTAGGGTTGTGAGTGGGATATTTAAGAAATACAAAAGATTATCAGAGACTACTGTGTACACTTATATGGAAACAAACTTGAAAACCTAAAGGAAATAGAGGACTTCCTGACATCACACAACCTCCCTAAGTTGAAACAAGAAGAAATCGAGACCCTAAACAGACCAATAACAATCCAGGAAATTGACTGTGTCATAAGAAAATTACCTACAAAAAAAAGCCCTGGACCAGATGACTTTAGGGCAGAATTCTACAAAACATACAAGGAGGAACTGATACCAAACCTACTGAAAGTATTCAAGGCAGTCGAGAAAGGTGGAACTCTTCCCAAATCATTTTAGGCTAACATCACATTGATACCCAAGCCAGGTAAAGATCCAACAAAGAAAGAGAACTACAGGCCAATATTCCTGATGAACATTGATGCTAAAATTCTCAACAAAATCCTAGCAAATCGGATTCAACAACACATCTCAAGAATCATCCACAACCAAATAGGCTTCATCCCCAGGATGCAGGGCTGGTTCAACATTTGTAAGACCATAAACATAATCAAATACATCAGCAGATATGAAAACAAAACCACATGATTATATCATTTGATAAATACAGTACCCCTTCTTGATAAAAACCTTCGAACATCTAGGCATAAATGGAACATACCTCAAAATAGTAAGAGCTACCTATGAGAAACCCACAGCTAGCATACTGCTAAACAGACAGAAATTGGAACCATTTCCCCTGAAAACCGGAACAAGACAAGGATGCCCACTCTCACCCCTTCTTTTCAACATAGTTTTGGAGCAATCAGACAAGCGAAGGAGATCAGCGGTATCCAAATAGGAAAAGAGTAAGTTAAGTTATCCCTCTGCAGGCAACCTGATTCTATACCTTGAAACCCCAAGGGAATCTGTCAAAAACCTCCTTGCACTGATAAAGGACTTTGACAAAGTCTCAGGGTATAAAATCAATGTGCAAAAGACAGTCACATTTCTATACACCAATAACAAACAAACAGAAACTTAAAAAGCACAATTCCATTCACAATAGCCAGAAAAAAAAATCAAATACCTTGGCATCTTCCTAACTACAGACGTGAAAGACCTTTACAATGAAAACTACAAAACACTGCTCAAAGAAATCAAAGATGACACAAACAAATGGAAAAATATTCCATGCTCATGAATTGGAAGAATCAACATTGTTACGATGTCCATTCTATACAAGGCAATCTACAGATTTAATGCAAAAACCATTAAATTGCCAGCAGCATTCTTCTCAGACCTGGAAATGACAATACAGGAATTCATATGGAAACATAAACAACCACAAATCACCAAAACAATCCTCAGCAAAAAAAACAAAGCAGGAGGTATCATACTCCCAGACTTTAAACTCTATTATAAAGCTGCAGTAATTAAAACAGCCTGGTATTGGTACAATAACAGGCATGTAGACCAATGGAATAGGATCAAGATTCCAGAAGCAAAACCTCAATTTCTCAACCAACTCATCTTTGACAAAGTCTCCACCACCAACAACTGGGGAGAGGATAACCTATTAATAAATGGTGCTGGGAAAACTGGCTAACCACATGCAGAAGATTAAAACAAGATCCCTACCTATCACCATACACAAAAGTCAACTCTAAATGGATCAAAGACCTAAATGTAAAACCTCAAACCATAAGAACCTTAAAAAATGCAGGAGAAGCCGGGCTCGGTGGCTCAGCCTGTAATACCAGCGCTTTGAGAGTCTGAGGAGAGTGGATGGCCTGAGCCTGCGGGTTTGAGACCTGCCTGGCCAACTTGGCAAGACCTCATCTCTACAATAAATCAAAAATTAGCCGGGCATGGTAGCGTGTGCCTGTAGTTTCAGCTACTTGGAAGCCTGAGGCGGAAGGATCGCTGGAGCCCAGCAAGTTGAGGCTGCAGTGGCCGGGAGCGGCCACTGCACTCCAGTCTGGGTGACAAGAGCGAGACTTCAACTAAAAAAAAAAAACGCAGGAGATACCCTTATGGAAACTGGAACTGGCAACCAATTCCTGATCAAAACCCCAAGAACCCATGCCATAAGAGATAAGATAGCAAGTGGGACCTCATCAAACTGACAAGCTTCTGCAAAGCCAAAGAAACCATCAAGAGAGTGGGGAGACAGCCCACAGACTGGGAAAAAATATTTGCCAACTCTATGTCTGACAAAGGCCTAACGTCTAGGATCTACAGGGAACTCAAATGTGCTAAAAAGAAAAAAACAAACAGCCCTATTACAAAGTAGGCAAAATATATGAATAGACAGTTCTCAAAAGAAGACCTACGAGCAGCCAACAGATATATGAAAAAATGTTCAGCCTCACTAGTCATCAAAGAAATGCAAATTAAAACTACACTGAGATTCCACCTAACTCCAGTCAGGATGGCTATCATCAATGACTCAAAAAACAACAGATGCTGGAGAGGATGTGGCGAAAAAGGAACACTTCTATACTGTTGGTGGGAGTGTAAACTAGTACAGCCTCTGTGGAAAACAGCATGGTGATTCCTGAGAGATCTAAAAATCAACCTTCCATATGCTCCCACAATCCCCTTACTCAGAATATACTTGGAAGAACTCAAATCACTCTATAAAAAAGATACCTGCACACGTATATTTATTGCAGCATTGTTCACAGTAGCAAGAACATGAAAGAACCATGCTGCCCATCAAAAGAGGACTGGATAAAAAAATGTGGTACATATATACGATGGAACATTACATAGCCATAAAGAAGAACAAAATCATGAACTTCACAGCAACCTGGATGGACTTAGAGTCTATAATACTGAGTGATCTTTCACAGAAACAAAGAACTGAGTATCACATGTTTTCACTCATAAGTGGACCTTGAACAATTATCATAATATTATAAGAGAATGATTGGCAGTAATGGGATACTGCCGGGAGGGGGGCATGAAAGTGTGATTGGCAGTAATGGAAATCTGCCTGGAAAAGGGGGGCACACCTCATTATCAAGGGTACCTGCATAATGAACATTTATATACCTAACCCTGAATTGTACCCCACATCTTTAAAATTAAAAAAAAAATTAAAAAAGAAAGAAACCTGAAGAAAAAAAGGAAAAAGAAGAAAAAAGAAAAAGAATATAATACTTGCTGTCAATTTTTTGTGGATAGCTTTTGTCCAACTAACAAAATTCCCTTTTACTAAGATTGTTTATCCTGAATCATTTTTAAATTGTGTCAAGTGTTTCTTCCACATCTACTGAAAGGATGATAATCTTCTGTTAATATGGTGAATTATACTGACTTAGTTTTGAATATTAATTCAGCCTTACATCCTTGGAATAAACCCAGTTTTCTTGAGAGAGACTCCAAATTCCTCTCCAAAGTGACTGTACTAACTTATATTCTCAGCAATGTATGAGAATACGTTTCTTTTTCTTTCTTTCTTTCTTTTTTTTTTGAGTTGGAGTCTCACTCTGTCGCCCAGACTGGAGTGCAGTGGCCGCTCCCGGCCACCGCAGCCTCAACCTGCTGGGCTCCGGCGATCCTTCCACCTCAGCCTTCCAAGTAGCTGGAACTACAGGCATGCGCTTCCATGCCCGGCTAATTTTTTTTTTGTTTATTGTAGAGATGAGGTCTCGCCAAGTTGCCCAGGCGGGTCTCGAACCCACGGGCTCAGGCAGTCCACTCACCTCAGCCTCCCAAAGCACGGGATTATAGGCTGAGCCACCGAGCCCGGCTGAGAATACATGTTTCTTAACCTCCCCAGCCAACACTTGATGTTTTTGGCTTTAAAAAAATTTGCAGGCAACCCCCTTGGGTCCCCTCACACTGTGGGAGCTTTTCTGTCCTCCCAATAAATCCTACTTTCTCATTTAAAAAATTGCCCATCTAATAAGTTTAAAACAAGTGTCTTATTTCTCATTTTTGTTTTAATTTGAAGTTTCCAGATACTGGTGAGATTTAGCATCTTTTCATATACTTAGTGGCTATTTGTTTCTCCTCTTTTGTGAATTGCCTGTTCATATTCTCTACCATATTTCTTTCCAGTAGCTTCCCCTGGTTATTGATGTATAGGAGCCCTTTATACATGATACAGATCTCTTCTTTAAGTCTAACACATTTTTAATGTGATATCTGTCATATACATTTTAAATTTTGAGGTCAAATTTATCAACCTTCCTTTTCCTTTTCATATCTTCATTAAGAATGTACTCCTTAGCCAAAGTCATAATCTCCTGTTTTCTTCTAATAACATTATAGTTTTGTGTTTTACCTTTTTATAATACACATGGGACTTATTTTTATAAATATCAGGAACTGTCCTTATTAATTTTGTAGTCATTCAGTATCCTCTCATCGACTATTCTTGACTCCAAATGACTCCAAATTCATTTCAGAAATCAAGTCTATTTCAGAGGAACATGGTTTAATATGCCAAGATAAAAGCATTTTTTTATTATAAAGATGTGTGGTACAATTCAGGGTTAGGTATACAAACATTGATTATGCATGTACCCTTGTTGATGAGGTATGCCCCTCCATCCTCTAGCAGTTTCCCTCAACTGCCCGTCCCACCCCCCCTGACAGTTTCCCATTACTGCCAAACGCTTTCTTATAGTCTTATAATTGTTCAAGTTCCGATAAAAGCATTTTTTAAGCTAAGTAGGTGTTTTAGGACCTTTTTAAAAAATGTCTTTCTTGGGCTAGGAGCAGTGGGTGGTTTATACCTGCTCTGAATGGAGCAATGAGTAACTCAATCCCAGGACTTTGGGAGGCTGTGGTAGGAGGATCACTTGAGGCCAAGAGTTTGAGACTAACCTGGACAACAGAGCAGACCCCATTTTTACGTTAATTTTTTTTTTTTTTTTTTTGAGTTGGAGTCTCACTCTGTCGCCCAGACTGGAGTGCAGTGGCCGCTCCCGGCCACCGCAGCCTCGACCTGCTGGGCTCTGGCGATCCTTTCGCCTCAGCCTTCCGAGTAGCCAGAATTACAGGCGTGCGCTGCCACGCCCGGCTAATTTTTGATTTATTGTAGAGATGAGGTCTTGCCAAGTTGCCCAAGCGAGTCTCAAACCCGCGGGCTCAGGCAATCCACTCACCTCGGCCTCCCAAAGTGCTGGGATTACAGGCTGAGCCACCAAGCCCAGCCAATTTTTTCTTTAATCAGCCAGATGCAGTAGTGTTATGGTCCAAGTAATGCTTGGCTGCTAACCCTTGACAGCAATAAACTGAGTACCTAGGAAACTGGTACAAAGAAGTTTATTTCTGAATTTGAATCCAGGGAGCAGAATCTGGCTCCTGGCCTTTCTGAATGGTTCTGCTCACCCTTCACATTTTACAGTCCGCTTTTATAAGTTCAGGGTAGTTCGCTATACATTGGCTACATGATTAGCAGAGCATTATGTAGAACTTATGTCACAGCTGCATTTTGGGGTTTTTGTTTGTTTGTTTGAGTTGAAATTTTACTCTGTCACCCAGACTGGAGTGCAGTGGGACACTCACGGCCACCCCAGCATTGACCTGCTGGGCTCCGGTGATCCTTCCGCCTCAGGCTTCCAAGTAGCTGGAACTACAGGTACATGGCTAATTTTTGATTTATTGTAGAGATGAGGTCTCCCCAAGTTGCCCGGACTGGTCTCGAACCTGTGGGTCAGGCAGTCACTCACCTCGGCCTCCCAAAGTGCTAGGATTATAGGCTGAGCCACTGAGCCTGGCCTGCATTTTGTTAATACCAACATTTATGGTCCATGGTTTCCTGGCACTAGTTACCAGAAGTATCTCACAACTTCTTATCAGTAACACCCTGCAGAAGTGTCAATCAAGCTTGCCATAGAGTAAGGAGAGTTAACAAGGCCTAAGGCATCATACATTACTACATGTTGTTACATGAAAGTTGTAAAACCACAGGACTTACAGTTACATTGATGTAAAAGTTATACAAACACAAGACTTATGATTACCTTGATACTATATCATTCAAACGTGACTATTAAGAAAAGGGAGTAAATGGGATTTTACATCTCTCAGTTAATTGGGCACAGTCTTCAGGGAAGTTATGGATTCTTTGAAGTTGCTTACTGGGAGTGCATAGGAGATAAGGGAGAGTTAACAAAAGAAGTTCAAGGTTACAATGAACCATGGTCACATCACTGCATTCCAGTCTCGGCAACGGTGCAAGACCCTGTCTCTAAAAAATTTTTATTTATTTAATGTTAAGATTTTACACCACTTAGGTTAATGGGGGAGAAATGCCATAGGCTCAGAAGAAAATTCAGCTATAAAATTTCATAAATGTTTTGCTGGTGTTGCTAGATGACATGTTTTAGTCAAGACTTTTTTAACTGTGAACTTTAGCTCCAAACTAGTGCAGGCAAATAAGTTCTTTCTTGATTCATACAGCTAAAAATTCCAAGGGCATACTATATGCATGGCTAGATCCAGGATTTTGAATGAATCAGGTAAACAAAAGAGCTCCAAATTGCCATAGTAACATATAACCCAATGGAAGGAAGCAGTCTTTTTTTTTTGGAGTAAAGTCCTGATTAGCCTAGCATGGGTCTCATGTCTATTTGTCATATATCAGTTGTTCAGGAGATAGGGAATGTTGGCCAGGCCTAGGTCACATGCCAGATTAGAATGGGAGGTCGTTTGACTAAGCCCTCTTAAACCAGAGTGACGTACAACTGGAAACAGGGGTTCTGTGACCAGAAGTAGGAAGAGGGAATTCTAGGCACACAGTGACCAATGTTTGCTATACTCTTCTTTCTCTTTAGAAGAACTGTTCTTCCCTTAAGCACAAAAGGTCTTGACTATGTGTCACTCCATTGCACTTCATAGATGTGATAGTCAATCAAACTAGGTCCTACTTTACAATCTTGGTTCTTCAGTCATGTGTTACTGTACTCTTTAAAGAACTGATAAATATTATGGTGTTTTTAAGCCTTTAGAGAAGTGGGAGGATAACAGATGCTGCTGCTAAATACTTATACTCCATACCAAGTAAGGTCAGTGAAGGAAACTGGACTGCCAAGCCGCAGTGCTACCTCCCTCGCCAAGATGCTTTCCATATCTTCTGAGATCCCATCACTGGAGACCTCCCCTGGCCTGGACTTGTCTTTGGTGTCTCTATCCTCTCCTTGTACTACTGGTGTGCCAATTAGGTAATTAGTGACATGGTTGCTGAAGTGACTGTCAGAGGGGACTAGTGGTCCTTGGTGCGTTTCTAGGCTCGGCCACGGTCTGTATAGCACAGGCAACTGTAAGCCTGTCTGTTCTTCATGGTCAAGCTTCCCTTTCAATTTTTATTTATTGCCTAAATAACTTAATAAGAAATTCTGTTTAAAAACAGCTTCTCCCACAGTCCCATATAGAACAAATCAACTATTTTCATTTTTTCCTTTTTCCTTATGATTACCTAAAAAGCACATTTCTTTTGGAAATGAAAAATGCCTTTTTTATTTTTTTTTTTGGTTCTGATTCTAACAGTGATATATTCTTTTAAAATATTATTGTTGGCCAGGCAAAGTGCATGTAATCCCAGCACTTTGGGATGCCAAGGTGGGAAGATCACTTGAGCCCAGAAGTTCAAGACCAGCCTGGGTAACATAGCAAGACCTCCATCTCTACAAAAAATAAAAAATTAACCAGGCATGGTGGTGCATGCCTATAGTCGCAGCTACTGGGAAGGCTGAGGTGGTGAGGATTGCTTGACCCAGGAGATCAAGGCTATAGGCTGGCTGCACTCTAGTCTGGGCAACAAAGCAAGATTCTGTCTTTAAAAAAAAGATGAAATCATCAAAATCTTATCAAGAAGTGATAGCCATGGTATTTTAGTGAACATACTTTCAAATACCTTTCTGAACTTATAGACAAATAGATGTATATGTTATTTTACATAAATAAAATTAGGCTGTTGCTACTCTGTTATGTCGTCATCTCTTGGGCTTCTTTTTACCAAAAATAAGTTGTAGACATCTTCTCATGTGAGTTAATAAGTGTCAGTATTTTCTTTTTTTTTTTTCTTTAGAGACAAGGTCTCACTTTTTGTTCATGCTGGACTTGAACTCCTAGGCTCAAGCAGTCCTCCCTCCTCAACCTCCCAAGTAACTGGGACTGTAGACATGCGCCACTGCACTCGGCTAGCATCTTCATTTTTTTTTTTGAGTTGGAGTCTCACTCGGTCACCCAGACTAGAGTGCAATCAGAACCTCGCCTGCTGGGCTCCGGCGATCCTTCCGCCTCAGCCTTCCGAGTAGCCGAAATTACAGGCATGCGCTACCACGCCCGGCTGATTTTTTGATTTATTGTAGAGATGAGGTCTCGCTGCCCAGGCGGGTCTCGAACCTGCAGGCTCAGGCAATCCACTTACCTCAGCCTCCCAAAGGTGCAGGATTACAGGCTGAGCCACCGAGCCCGGCTGCATCTTCATTTTTAATGGCAGTATATATCTCCACTGTGTATATGTACCAAAATGTAATTAACCAGTTCTCCATTTATAGGCTTTAGGTGTTTTCCAGTGTTCACTATTACAAACATTAATGCTGTGACCATTCTTGGTCATACATCTCTATAGCACTTGTCAACTCCTACCTACCTTATAATTTTGGTACTTTTTACTAACAGTACTTCTTAAGTTACATTTCCTAATTATGTATTATTTTTGTATATAAATGCAAATTTATTGTAGAATATAGGTTATATTCAGCTACCTTGTTAATCTCATTCATTATAATTTTATGTAAATTTTTACATATGCAGTATATCATCTACAAATAATGAAAAGTTTATTCCTTACATTCCTGTCCTTGAGCCTTTTGCTTATTTGTCTTTTCTCACTGTGCCAACTTGGGCTTCCACATATAACAACCTATAAGGATCAGCAGTGGTTGATGACTTTAGCACTACTCTCTAGAAACAAAGTCATATACAGACAAAAGCAAGAGCTACCTGGAATCTAAGCAATGTAGCTACAGATTTAGTTAGGTAGCAGTATATTAGTTGTAGTTATATTAGCAGTATATTAGTTGTATATGTATATTAGTTGTAGAAGACTATCTGTGCCCAGCAAATGGAAAATAACATTATTTTCAAACATACGATTGGGGGCTCAAAAAAAACCACAATTATTTTTTGGAGGGCAGGCCCCTTGTACTACAGGCTTCCCCTGCTAGTTAAGTATTCTAGGAACCCATCAACATCAGTGTATCAGGTAGTGTTGTTGTGAGAGGCTGTGCTTGTCTTCAGTGAATTTTTTTTGAGACTCTTTCAATACGTTTGCTCATTTCATCATGGGTAATTTATGAGCACACCTGCACACACCATGCTGAGTGTTCAGCAATTTTTGACCGAAAATGGCATGCTCCCATGTCCCATGCCCCCTATTCACACGGCTTTGCCCCAAGTAATTTTTTATTTATTTCCCTGGATGAAAAAAATCCTCAAAGGGAAACATTTTGCCAGTGTTGAGGAGGTAAAACAAAAACAGCAGAAGCACTAAATGGCATCAAAATTGATGAGTTCAAAACTGCTTTGAGTTGTGGAAAAAGCGTCTTGATAGGTGTATTGCATCAAACAGAGAGTACTTTGAAGATGACTGAAGTTTAAACGTAAAATAAATACACAATTTTTAATAAATAAATTTTGGTTTCTTTGGGTCCCCCTTGTATTTACAAATATTGACCATAATTAGGTTATAAAGAAGCCTTATTATGTTACTAATGACTAACATTATGAAAACTATATGTATACTCTAATGCAAAAAAGTAGAAAATAATAACAAAGGGATCATTTTGAAAATCCTCTATATCAGAAAATTAAGTAACATGTTACCAAATAACTTGTGAGTTGGAAAGTCATTTATTAATATATTATATTGAGAACTAAATGCTAATAAAAACTCTGCATGTAAATTTTTAGGGCATATTGCGTGTAGATCACTTGAGCCCAGGAGGTCAAGGCTGTGGTAGGCCAAGAGTGTGCCACTGCACTCCAGCATGAGTGACAGAGTAAGACCCCCAACTCAAAAAAAAATGTACACATAGTGGCAGTAGTCACAGTAACCAAAAGTCACAATAACCAAAAGGTAGAAACAACCCAAATGAATAGGCAAGCAAAATGTATATCCATATATTGGAATATTATTCAGCTATCAAAAGGAAAAATATACATGCTACAACTTGAATGGATCTGGAAAATGTTATGCTAAGTGAAAGAAACCAGATACAAGTCATCTATTGTATGATTTCTTTTATATAAAATATGCAGAGTAGGCAAATCCACAGAGACAGAAATCAGATTAGTGCTTGTTAGGGAGTGAAGGAAGGAAGAATGAAGAATGATTACTTAATGGCCATGAGTATTCTGGAGTGATGAAAAAGTTTTAGAACTAGGGAGAGGTGGTGGCTACACAACATTGTGGATGCACTAAATGTTTAACTTTAAAATGGACCATTGTATGCAATGTTAATTCATCTCATTTTTTAAATTTAATCAGTATTTTTTATTTCGATATTGTGGGGTACAGGTAAGGGTTAGGTATACAAATACGTTTTGTTCAGGCATCCTTGTTGATAAGGGGTGTCTCCCCGTCCCCAGACAGATATTGACTACCGTTAATCCCACCTCCCTTCCCCCCCATAGTTTCTCACCACTGTCAGTCCTTTTCTTATAGTATTACATGGATGTTCAAGGTCCGCTGTACCATCTCAGTTTTTTTAAAGTGTCACAGGGAGGCTTTTGGGATACCTGCAATGTTCCATTTCTTGATTTGAGTGATGATTACATGGTAATGTGCTACACAGCTAAGCATTTGTTTAATGTACTTTTGTTTGTCATATCACAATAAAGAAGGTCTAAACACTATGAGGAAGAAGAAAATGCCACAAATAGCTAACCCAAGTTTGAAAGTGAAGAACAAAAGGAGATCTTGCCCTACCAGATAATTAAACAAAGTAACAGTAATAAAAACATTTTGAAATTACCATGAGTATACATATAGACTAATGGAACAGAATAAAGGGCTCAGAGACAGAGACACATGGAAATTTAATATATGTTCAAGAAAACTCCACAAGTCAATGGGGGAGATACTAAGCCTTTGATGATGTTAGAAAAACCAACTTATTTTGAAGTAACAAAACTTGATCTCCACCTAACACTTATACAAATGTAGGCTAACGACTAGCTATGAAAAGTAGAAAAGGGAATGTCAGAGAATATTTTTGAGACAAATAGGGTGGTACACATCGCATTACATAGAAGGACTTTTTAAAACGATACCATAGACAAAATTGCCAGATAAAAGATTTTTAGAAATGTTTATAATGGACAAGAGACTAATGGCAAAATCAACAGGGAAAAGAAGCTCCAATAGAAATGTGAACACAAGATGATGACTGGCAATTTACAGAAAAGGAAATTCAGACAAGCATAAATGCTAATAAGCATATAACTCAGAGTTATCAGGGAAGTGCAATTTAAAACCACAATGAGACTGGCAAAAAAAATTAGAAACTCTTTAATTCCAAGCATTGAGGATATGAATGTTTAGGAATGCTCGTGCACTTGTGGTGAAAGTATAGACTGGTGCAGTCTGTTCTGGAGGGTAATCTGGCAGGACTTAATATAATTAAGTACATTGTACTCTACGACCTAGCAATGATATTCCTTAGAGTCAAACAAAATGTTCTCACACAAGTTCATAAGGGACTATGTATGAAACATTCATCACAGTGTTGGTTGTGTCAGTTACTGTGGAAAGCGTAGATGAAATGAGAAAGCTAATGCTGTAGAGTACTGAGTACCAGTTAGAAACAGCAGACTAGATGTACTCACAGCAAACTAGTAGTACTGAGTGATTTCTCAACCAACTCATCTTCAACAAAGCCTCCACCACCAACCACTGGGGAGAGGAGAACCTATTCAGTACATGGTGCTGGGAAAATTGGCTGACCACATACAGAAGATTAAAACAAGATTATACCTATCACCATACCCAAAAATCAACTCTAAATGGATCAAAGGCCTAAATGTAAAACCTCAAACTATAAGAACCTTAGAAAATATAGAAGACACCCTAATGGAAATTGGAACTGGCAACCAATTCCTGATCAAAATCCCAAGTGCCCATGCCATAAGAGATAAGATAGACAAATGGGATCTCATCAAGCCGACAAGCTTCTGCAAAGTCAAAGGAACCATCAAGAGAGCAGGGAGACAGTTCACAGACCGGGAAAAAATATTTGCCAACTGTATGCCTGACAAAGACCTAACATCTAGGATCTACAAGGAACTCAAACATGCCAAAAAGAAAAAAGTAAACTTCCATTACAGTGTGGGCAAAAGATGTGACTAGATAGTTCTTGGGGGAGGGCATAACAAGCAGCCAACAGACACATGAAAAGATGCTCAGCCTTACTAGTCATCAAAGAAATGCAAATTAAAACTACACTGAGACACCACCTAACTCCAGTCAGGATGGCTATCATCAGTGACTCAAAAAACAACAGATGCTGGAGAGGATGCGGTGAAAAGGGAATACTTCTACACTGTTGGTGGGAGTGTAAACTAGTGCAGCCTCTGTGGAAAACAGTGTGGCGATTCCTAAAAGATCTAAAAATCAACCTTCCATACGACCCCGCAATCCCCCTACTGGTAATATGCCTGGAAGAACTCAAATCACTCTATAAAAAAGATACCCGCACATGTATGTTTATTACAGCATTGTTCACAGTAGCAAGAACATGAAACCAACCATGCTGCCCATCAAAAGAGGACTGGATAAAAAAAATGTGGTACATACACACAATGGAATATTATGCAGCCATAAAGAACAAAATCATGAACTTCACAGTAACCCGGATGGTTTTAGAGTCTATAATACTGAATGACGTTTCACAGAAACAAAGAACTGAGTATCACATGTTCTCACTCATAAGCAGACCTTGAACAATTATTGTAATACTGCAAGAAAAGGATTGGCAGTAGTGGGAAATTGCTGGGAGGGGAGCGAGGAAGCAGGATTGGCAGTACTGGGAATCTGCCTGGGGAAGGGGGGTACACCTCATCAACAAGGGTACCTGCATAATGAACATTTGTATACGTAACCCTGAATAGTACCCCACATCTTTAAAATAAAAAAAGAAAAGAAAAATAAATAAATAAAATGTACTAAGTGGAAGAATGGTAGAGCACAATACATGAATATTCTCTATAATGTAGCTGTCATTTTGTTTGTATTTCTCCCCATCTATTTATTGCATGTTTTAATTTGCTACCTAACCTAGAAGATAAAATAAAAACTCTGCATATTTTTTCTTTTCAATTTCTTCTATAACCATAACTTTAAAAGAAGACCCTGAAACTTCCACTTTTGTCAACAGGTAAACTAGACTTCCTGAACTCCCTCCCAATGAAAAACACCTAGGGATGCTGGGTAAAGTATAACAAACATTTTTATATTCATAGAGGTGCTCATAAGAAAGGAGGAAAATCTCCCAAGGCTAAAAGCAAAGAGAGAATCGAAGGCAAGGGACCCAAGCTGATAGTGGCAATGATGGTGTTCTAACAGCATTAACCAAGTTTGATTTTCAAAGGCTTGGGTTTGAGTAGCCATGTAAGAAAGGAGAAGCCGGGCTCGGTGAGGTGAGTGGATTGCCTGAGGCCGCAGGTTCGAGACCCGCCTGGGCATCTTGGCTAGACCTCATCTCTACAATAAATCAAAAAAAAAAAAAATTAGCCAGGCATGGTAGTGCGTGCCTCTAGTTCCAGCTACTTAGAAGGCTGAGGCGGAAGGATCGCCAGAGCCCAGCAGGTGGAGGCTGTGGTGGCCGGGAGCAGCCACTGCACTCCAGTCTGGGCGACAGAGTGAGATTCCAACTCAAAAAAAAAAAAAAAAGAAAGGAGAAAGGCCATAAGTTAATGAGTGGTGAAGATTAAAGCCTCCACGTAGAACTTGGATTCTTGAAAGGCCTCAGTGGACTAGGGAAAATCTCACCACCAGCAAAGAAAAACAATACCAAAAAATAAAAACAGTGCTTCAACTTGGGCTCCAGGAGGTAGAAAAATGTCTTCTCTGAGAATTCATAATGGGGGGCCTGCCTTCTTGTATATTTGGGTTTTTAATTTATCTGTATGGTAAATCCCCTGTGAACAAATGAGCATAAAATCACCCAAAGTTTATTATACACTAACTGATAGGAATAACGATAAATTCTCTCTGCAGGGATGCACACTTGTTATGGTTTGAATGTGTGTACCCCTCCAAAATCAGTGTTGAAACTTATTCCTCAATGCAGCAATATTAAGAAGCAGGGCCTTTAGGAGGCGATTAGGCTGTAATGCCTCTGCCTTCATGTATGAGATTAGTGCCCTCATGGACTGGGTTAGAACTAGCTAGGCCCTTTTTGCCCCTCCATCTTTTTTATGGACTAGATGTACACACTGTGTGTGGGCACAGTTGTCAAGGCACCACCTTGGAAGCAGAAATTGGCCCTTAGCAGGCATTCAATCTGCTGGCACCTTAATCTTGGATCTTCCAGCCTCTGGAACTGTGAGAAATGAATTTCTATTGTTTATAGATTATCCATTGTGAAGTATTTTGTTACAGAAGCAAAAACAGATAAAGGCAACTTTCAACCAGTCTTACAGGATTCCCATAAATAAATCTCTGGTCATCTTGAGTCCCCAACACAAAATTATAAGACATCAAAAAAAAATCAAACTTCTCTGAGCAAGAATTAGTATCCTCAAATGTTAGGAAATTGAAGTATTTGATACTAAAAAAAAAGTTCAAAGAAATAAAAGTGGAACTGAAAATATTAACAATTCTATCAGAACAATAATTATTTCAGATTTGAAAACCCAGACTTCTATAAATGAAAAATATATTTATTGAAAAGCAAGACTCAGTAACTATTTAAATAGGTTAAACGCAGCTAAAGGAAAAAAGTTAGTAATCTGGAAGAGAGCTTAGAAAGCACAAAAATTGAAAGTGTAAAAGAGAAAGTGATTTAGAAGACAGAATGAGTATTAAAATACATCTCATTGGAGGTCTAGAATAAAAGGAGAGAAGCAATATTTGAAGAAAAAGTGAGTAAAAATGCTTATAATTGTTGAAAGAGCAGGAATCATATTCAGAAATCTCTGTAACTCTCAAGCAGAAATAATTTTAAAATCCACACAAAGACACATCATAATGAAAGTTCAGAACATCAAAGAAAAGACTTCAAGCATCATCTGAGAGAAAAGATTACTTGTAAAAGAAAATATTTATACTAGACCAAGTGGGGACCAAAGGGAGGCCTAAACTTTACCTGTTCAATGACCACTTGTATACCTAATCCTGAATTGTACCCTACATCTTTAAAAAATAAAAATAGAAAAAAGATTTATACTGACAACAGACCTCTAAGCAGCAATGCTGTATACAAAAAAGAAAGAGAATAATTTTGGGGGGAATATTGGGGGAAATATCCATTTCAAATTGCATGCCCAACTAAGGTGTTATTCAAAACCAAGGGCAGCTTATTTTGAACTGCTATCTGTGGTTTAACCACCACCAAAATGCAGATTTTTATAAAAATCTTTATGGAGAAAGCCATCACTCTCAAGGTTGAATGCTTGGATACAATAGAAAATGTAACTGCCAAGATCCAGGATAAGGAAGTAATTCCTCTTGATCAGCAAAGACTGATCATTGCTGGCAGGCAACTGGGAGGTTGATGTATTTATGTCTGACTGCCACATTCCAAAGAAGTCCACTCTTCATCTTGTGTTGCTGCTAAGGAGAGTCTTACACCACTCCCAAGAAGAGTAAGAGAAAGAAGGTTAAGCTGGCTGTTCTGACATACTCTTTTTTTTTTTTTTTTGAGTTGAAGTCTCACTCTGTCGCCCAGACTGGAGTGCAGTGGCCGCTCTCGGCTACCGCAGCCTCGACCTGCTGGGCTCCGGCGATCCTTCCGCCTCAGCCTTCCAAGTAGCCGGAATTACAGGCATGCGCTACCACGCCCGGCTGATTTTTTGATTTATTATAGAGATGAGGCCTCGCTGCCCAGGCGGGTCTCGAATCCGCGGGCTCAGGCAATCCACTGACATACTCTTAAAGTGGATGAGAAGGGCAAAATTAGTCGCCTTTGTTGAAGTGCTTGTCAGACGAATGCAGTGCTAGAGATTTTATGGCTAACCACTTTGACAGTCAGTATTGTGACATATGTCTAACTTACGAGTTCAACAAACCAGAAGACAAGTAATAGTATATGAGTTAGTAAAATCATGAACTAAAAACAAAAAACCAAGGATAAAATAATGACATAAACTTTGCTAAAGAAAGACTGAAGGATGCATGTACAAAAAAGGAGGTACTAAAAAGCAAAAAGGAATCCTTAGCAAAGAAATTGACAGGCATGCCGAGTGTGATGGCTCATGTCTATAATCCCAGCACTTTGGGAAGCAGAGGTAAGAGGATTGCCAGAGAAAGGGGTTGACCAGCCTGGGCAACATGGCAAGATCTCGTCTCTACAATAAATCAAAAAACTTAGCCAGGAGTGGTAACCTGTAGTTCCAACTACTTGGAAGGCTGAGGCAGAAGGATCTAAGCCCAGCAGGTCGAGGCTGCAGTGGCTATGAGCATGCCACTGCACTCCAGCCTGAGTGACACAGTGACACTCCAACTCAAAATAAATAAATAAATAAGGCAGGCACATGAGTCAGTTGAAAGCATTGGCTACAAACAGTAATTACTACTAATACAGGAAGTCAAAAACAAAACAAAATTAAAATATTGGATCACAATTTGGAATCAAATCTGTCTTTGGACCTTAAATTGTTCAGGAGGATAGTGAGGATATTTTTATTTAGACTTGTATCCATACTAAAATTTTAAGAGTAACTATTAAAAGCATATAAGCAGACTATATAACTTCCTAACTATCAGAGAAAATAGTTTAAGAAGAAATTTTTTTTTTTCTTTTTGAGTTGGAGTCTCACTCGGTCACCCAGACTGGAGTGCAGTGGCTGCTCCTGGCCACCGCAGCCTTGACCTGCTGGGTTCCAGCGATCCTTCTGCCTCAGCCTTCCGAGTAGCCGGAATTACAGGCATATGCTACCACGCCCGGCTGATTTTTTGATTTATTGTAGAGATGAGGTCTTGCTGCCCAGGCGGGTCTCGAACCCCTGGGCTCAAGCAATCCACTCACCTCAGCCTTCCAAAGTGCTGGGATTACAGGCTGAGCCACCGAGCCCGGCTAGAAGAAATTTTAATTTAAAAAGATGCAAATAAACTGACAGAAGATTGCTAACCTTCTGACCCACAACCATTTTAAAACAATAATCCTTCCCCTCTCCCACTTTGTAATATATGACAAAATGCTGAAGTGCTTAAGACTTTGTACGTGGAATGATTTCATGTCCTTATGTCATTCTTTTCTTGAAATAAGAGTTGTATTTCTGCCCATGCCCCATTCCTTCATTTCTTCCATGGAGACAGTCGCTTTTGTGCCAGGGCTCTAAGCAAAGGCCAGAAAATGTCCCATGTCTGTCCCGCACCTGCTCAGCAATTGCCCACCTACACTCAGAGGCCAGGAACAGGATACCTCCTGAGAATCAGAACCTGTTACATGGGGCAGGGTCATATTTGGGTTCTTCCTCCCATTATTAAAATCAAACACTTGGAAAGGAAAGGAAATGTAAAGAAGAAAATGAAAATCCTGCTTGGTAATCCTTCCACACCAAGATTAGTCACTGGATCACACTGTTTTTTGAAGTATAACGTCATGTGTGTATACTATTTTGTGTCCCATGCCTTTTAGTCCATTGGCATTATTTTACATTACTAAAATGTTCTTCAGGAGCATCATTTTTAGTGCATTGTTTTGATGCATTCGCCCATGTCTTTATTTCCTTTCTTAAGTACTTCTCCATCTGCCAGCACCATTCCACTGAGCCTTGAGAGCTCACTGCCTCTTACAGCACTAACATCATGACTTGGGTCCTGCAACATCTCCTGGGAGAGTTTTGCATTCTATGTGTCTATAGTAGTTCATTTTAGTTTAGATGAATGAAGTTGGTCTCTATTCTGAACACTCATTTATTACCAGAGGCCCACCTCTGCTTTGATTGATGTGGGAGGGGTCTCTTCTTTTTGCCTGGTGGAAATGGTACGTGGCTTCTAGGAGGGAGTCTTGTCTTTGCCAGGGGACAGCTTGTAAGCACGGTGCTGCCGTGATTGCTGAGCATTGCTAGCAATGAGGCCGACATCCTTGTCCCCTCAGGCAGCTGTGAACTGGACAAAATGTGCTCATGGATCACACACGTCCCCCTAGGCAGCTGTGAACTGGACAAAATGTGCTCATGGATCACACACGTCCCCCTGGCCCTGGATGCCCCAGAGATGGATGAGGGGTGAGCAGCTCAGCAAGAACCCACCAGCAGGCACATCCTCTGCGGCTGCTGTTGTAGTTGTCCTGTCTGTGCTGAGGCAGTACACCCTGATACAGCTGCCACCTACCTCACCCACCTGTGTTTCCTTGGCAGGTCTTTGTCCAGCAGTGTCTGGCAGGGAAGAACATGTCTCATGTGAAAGGCAGCTACCTCCTGTGTGGGTACCTGAAGCTGCTGTCCATGTTCACTATTGTGATGCCAGGAATGATCAGCCGCATCTTATACCCAGGTAAAGTCTTGGTTCTGATTTGTTCATACCAGTCAACTTCTGTTTTCTCAGAGACTTGGGAATTATTAGGTCTCCCACACTATAGTGGTTATTGAGGTGCCCCAGATTGCTTCCTTGGGAGCTAGTGAGTTAGGATTGGGATGTAGCCAAGCAGAAGCCCGGCAGAAACTGTGGATACAGGCAGCAAGCAAGAAATCCCAGGGAGAGGAGTTCAGGCAGGGAAGTGCAGGTCAGTGTATTTTCCCCTGGGTCAGAATCTTGTTCCCACCAGTGGGGGCTTGGTCTCTGCAATGACTTTGAGACACAGTCTGTAGGAAGGTTGAGTTGCTCCCATAACATCAAAAACATCACCATACTGAACATGTTCTGTGTGCCGGGCACTGTGTTGTATTCTTACAGATGTTGTCTATGCTTCTCACAGTCCCAGAGGTGGGCATTCACAGCCTCATTTAATTCGTGAGGCACATTGGAAGGAGCTCAACATAACACTCAAAGCGGACTTGACTCTGAGGCCCACATTCTTTCTTTAAATACTCTTTTTTTTTTGAGTGGAGTCTCACTCTGTTGCCCAGACTGGAGTGCAGTGGCCGCTCTCGGCCACCGCAGCCTCGACCTGCTAGGCTCCGGCAATCCTTCCGCCTCAGCCTTTCAAGTAGCCGGAATTACAGGCACGCGCTACCATGCCCGGCTGATTTTTTTTTTTTTTTTTTTTTTTTTTGTAGAGATGAGGTCTCGCTGCCCAGGCGGGCCTCGAACCCACGGGCTCAGGCAATCCACTCACCTCAGCCTCCCAAAGGCGCAGGATTACAGGCTGAACCACCGAGCCCGACTTTTAAATACTCTTAAAGCATCCATGGTCCCCTTATTGAACTGTCATCATTCTGTGGATGTATCCCCATTTCAACCTAGTTTTACTGGTTCTTCCTGTCTAATATACAGGTCTGTTTATTCATTAAACTTCATGGAGCAGGCAGTTTCTACAAGAGGCTCTTGACAAGGCCCAACAAAATATAGAATATTATCTATTAATAAGTAGCATGTACATCTCTAACCCTAATTCCCTTATTCATCCTTAGTCTACTCCCCGAGACATGCCTCTCTCTTTAATTCTAATTCCTTTCTAGTTTTGACAGAGAAGAGTGCTCTCTTTCAACAGTCCCAGATTTAGTCTTCAGCTGTCAAGCGGCACTTTATGGTACTTCCTCATAGGTTAGAAAATAGGGCCCCTGTGCTCTCCAAGACCTCAGAGTCTCAAATATTCTGATACAACACCCCTATCAGGGCTAAGGAGGTAAGATGATAAGTTACTCACACATTAGTACATGGACACATGTGTTTGCTTTCCTCAGACATAGTTAGCATCACTGAAAGGCTTATTGCAGTCATGTGACTTGCTTTGGGTCATGCTGTAAATTGGTAGAAACACCACTTCGTTTGACTTTTAGGTACCAGACTCCAAGCCCTTTCCTCCACCCAAGGCTCCTGAAGAGTGTGCAGGATCATGAAGCAGTCACCTGTACACCGAGAGTCTAACATCTACTGATGAATATATGATTCCTAATCTGCTTCCCTTTCTCTGAGATCAGATTTTAGAGCTCTAAGACCAGTGTATTGATGTGACTATTATCTCTCTTTATAGATAAAGTGGCATGTGTTGTACCTTCAGAATGCCAGAAGTATTGTGACTCTCACGTTATGCAGCACCCTCGCATACCCAATGCTGATTATAGAGTTACTACCCAGTGGTAAGAAATGGGCACTGCCGCCAAGAGCCACAGGAACCCCATGTTCTGTATGCCTATTGGAGCCTGTGCTCTTGTACTGTAAGTGGAAAGCTAGGAGCGAGGGCTTAGGTGGCTTATCTCCCAGTCAGTCATTGTTCTGGGTAGAAATGCAGGTTGCAGAGTAGGAGGACATCAACACTCTAAAGGGAGGCTTAGTGACCTGATGGAAGAAGCAGAGCTGCCTCCCTCTCTATTCCACATGATCTGGGATAGGACATCCTCCCAGGTGCAGCCTGTGCATGCCATTTGCATCATTCACCTCACCTGCTTAGCTCATTCCTTTGCTCATTCCTTCAGAAAAGGGGCTCCACACAGTTCTAGGCATTGTTCTAAGCCATGAGAATACAGAGGTGGGCAAGGCCTACTCGTGCCCTCAGAGAGCTCACAGTCCAGTGGGACAGGCGAGAAGATGGTTAAGTCTCCAACAGTCAGATGCCTCTCATTGAGTGATGACAGTGAGCCCAGCATCTATCTCATCTTTTTCCACAAATCCTATTGAAATGGCCAAGTGAATAATACAATTTTAACCAAAAAATTCTGTATTAGCTCTGGAGAACAAAAAGCTGAAAAAGTTGAGACAGCTCCATAAAACATAGCCTAGGTAGAATCAAACTGAGGGAAATACTGGCCATCCCACAATTCAGGAAGTGAGTTGTCTGGACTCCTCAGCTGGGCCATAGGAAGTGCCTTGTCTTAGAGCAACCAGGCCTGTGGGTAAAAGTGGACAGTCATCAAAGGAGGGCAAATCACAGGACCCCAGGCTATGCCCACTCTGAGTAGCCTACTGAATTCCGGGTGGGGCCATGGCTGCAGTAGGCTTCCAGTTCAGGTCCTGGTCTCCCAGCAACACCTAGAAAAGAATTCTCTCAACCAAGGAGTTAATGTTCCTGACTCATTGTGGCCTTCTAGATAATTATGTTCATAACTAACATTTGCTAAGCATTTGCTCTATATTGTATTGGGTATCTACTTAATTTATCTGAATATTAAAAGCTCTTTGTGGTCAGTAGTGTTATATCCACTACACAGGTGAAGGCACTAAGGCACAAGGAGCCATATAACTTGCCTATGGTCTGAACCTTCTCTGAACCTCTGGCTCCTCGTATGTAAAAGAGGGGTGCAATGGTGTCCATCTCACAGGACTGTAGGGAGGTGGTACAGGCCTGAAGAGATGTTCTGGTACAGAGTAACCACCCAAGAGGTATTAACTCCCTTTATTATATAAAGACACAGAAGGAAACTGTCCAGTCTTGCAACAAAGCAAGGGCACATGTAATGCATTAATCTATCTTAGATGAAATTCTACTCCAAATAAAATTTGAATGTTTTGTAAGAGAAAATTTAGTGTGTGGAAAAGTTCCTTAGGATGCCTTAGTCATCTTCTGGTGTGGTCAGAGAGCTGGAGGTCCAGGAATGTCCCTTCTCTTCCAGGCTTATGAGGATTGATGCTGTCCATGATGTGTGCCTCTATCATGTCCTCCCTGACTTCTGTTTTCAACAGTGCCAGTGCCATGTTCACACTGAACATCTATACCCGGCTGCGGCCTGTGGCCACTGAAATGGAACTCATGGTAACAGGAAGGTGAAGTATTCCGTAATCACATTAGTTACTGCTATCAATAACACAATGAGTTACTGTGTGAAAGATTTAGATTGTAATACTGTCTATAGAATTATCTTGTTTATGTACAGTCTGGTGGTGGTGGTGGAGTGATGGTTGTTGCTGCTGCAATTTTTAAATGAACATATATTGCTTTGATTATGAAAAATAAAATTGTCTCTATTTGGGAAAAAATTAATTTATAATCACAGTGATTAAAAAAAAAAAAGAGCGTAGTGGCTGGGCTCTGTGGCTCAACCTGTAATCCCAGCACTTTGGGAGGCTGAGGTGAGTGAATTGCCTGAGCCTGCAGGATCAAGACCAGCCCAGGCAACTTGGTGAGACCTCATCTCGACAATAAATCAAAAAATTAGCTGGGCATGGTAGCATGCACCTGTAGTTCCAGCTACTTGGAAGGCTGAGGTGGAAGGATCGCCAAAGCCCAGCAGGTAGACGCTGGGGTAGCCATGAGCATGTTACAGTACTCCAACCTGGGCAATGGAGTAAGACTCCAACTCCAAAAAAAAAAGGGGGCATAGTTTGACCAGGCATGGTGGCTCATGCTGGTAATCCCGGCACTTTGGGAGGCCAAGGCAAGAGAATTGCCTGAGCTCAGGAGCTCAAGACAAGCCTGAGCAACATAGCAAGACCTTTTCTCTACAAAAAATTTTTAAAAGTAGCAGGTGTGATGGCACACACCTGTAGTCCCAGTTGCTTGGAATAAGAGGATTACCTGAGCCCAGGAGGTCGAGGCTGCAGTGAGCCATGATCATACCACTGCACTCTAGCCAAGGCATCAGAGTAAGACCCTGACTCAAAAAAAAGGAGTATAGTTTAATGTACCCCCAAAATAGTCCTTTTGGGGAAATTTACATATATCATTATCTCATTTAGTCCTCATGACAACTGTTTAAGTTTTACTATTCTTATTCTCATTGTCCAGAAGGGGAAACAGTGGCTCAGAGAGGGGAATTTATCTACCTAAAGTCATGTAGCAAGTAGGGGAGCTTATCCTTCTCAGTGCCATGCTATTACTATTGATGCCACCTGGCACCTACTAGGTCCCTGTCTTTAAAGAGATTCTTCCACATAGGGTTTTACAATGTCTGCCCATGGACCACATTAAACCCACATACCTTTACCTTGACCTATGTTATGCCTAAAAGACTTCCTCTATCTTGCATCAAGGTGTATGTTTTAGCTGTCTAACTCTTGCAGGTGTTTGAGTTGCCATTACATTCTTATTAGTAATCCATTATTTAAAAAACATTTTTCTGAGAAATTTTAATATCAGATTTCATTTTATTTAGATTGTTAGAGAATGTGGGGAAAAAAGGAAAACTTAAATTCACTTTATGAAACCCAAGATATTGATGCCAACACCTAGCAAATATGCACAGAAAAATATTAAACTAAAAACTAATCTTACTTTTAGGTTTCAATGAAAATATTATAGACACAAATTCAACAGTGCATTAAAACATTAAAAAATATGTTAAAAAGAATGATATCTCATTACCAATCATGGTTTTTTTCCCTGAAATACAAGGATGGTGTAATATTAGGAAATGTAGTAATATAACTTACTATATTAGTAGATTAAATGAGAAGAATCATATGGTCTAGTCACAGATGATGAAAAGGCATTTGGTAAAATGTGTACTTTTCAATGTGATGAAACATATCTTCATCACCCTAGAAGCCTACATTATGCTTAATGAAGAAACTAGAGAGGAACAAAGTAAGAATGTTCCCCCTCACCACTATATTTAGACAGACAGAGGCAGAGAGAGAGAGAGAAATACAGCTGATGTTAGCAGATAAGAACTTAACCATTTTTGCCTTTTTTCTACTTATTTTTATTCTCTATGATTTCCTTTTTCTATTTACTTTGGATTTATTCTGCTTTTCTTTTTTCTACTTTCTTAAAGTGTAAATTAAGATAATTGACTTTTTTTTTTTAGTCAGAGGCTCACTCTGTCATCCAGACTGGAATGTAGTGGCATGCTCCCAGCCTTGACCTGCTGGGCTCCAGCAATCCTTCCGCCTCAGCCTCCCAAGTAGCTGGAACCACAGGCACACACTACCACACCCGGATAATTTTTAAAAATTTATTGTAGAGACAAGTTCTCGCCAAGTTGCCCGGGTGTGTCTCAAACCCGTGGACTCAGGCAGTTCATTCGCCTCGGCCTCCACTTGGTTGAGACCTCATCTCTACAATAAATCAAAAAATCAGCCAGGCATGGTAGCGCATGCCTATAATTCTGGCTACTTGGAAGGCTGAAGCGGAAGGATTGCCGGAGCCCAGCAGGTTGAGGCTGCGGTGGCCGGGAGCGGCCACTACACTCCAGTCTGGGTGACAGAGTGAGACTCCAACTCAAAGAAATAAATAAATAAAATAAAATAAAGTTAGAAATATCTCTTAAGTTCTGCTATAGCTGTGTCCCACAAATTTTGAAGTGTTGTATTTTCATGTTAATTCAGTTGAAAATATTTTCTAATTTCCTTATTTTTTTTCTTTGACACATGGATTATTTAGAAATGTGCTGTTTGATTCCCATGCATGAGACTTTTCTGACTAATTTATTGTTATTGATTAGTAAATTAGAATTATTAGTAAATTAATAAAGTTAGTAAATTAGAATTTACTTCCACTGTGATCCAGAAACATACTCTGTGATATTTCAGTCTTTTGAAATTTACTGATACTTTTGTAACACTAAACGAACTAGACAAAAATTCAGTAAGAATATTGTAATATATTGTAATGTGTACAAATGTATAGTATATTCAGAGCTTCAGTTATTATTGAACTGCTGTCTATTTTTCACTCTCTGTAGTTTTTTTTTTTTTTTAACTTCATGTGTTTTGAAGTTCTGGTATTAGGTGTTTACACATTTAGGCTTATTATGACTTCCTGAGGAATTGATAACCCTGTCTTCAGATTATTTCTGATATCACTCCTTGTCTTCAGGTTTTTTATTATTAATATAACCCACACCAACTTTCTTATGATTAGTGTTTATAATATTTTACTTTTTATTTTGAGTTGGAGTCTCACTCTGTCACCCAGGCTGGACACAGTGGCACATTCATGGCCACCCCCGCGTCTACCTGCTGGGCTCTAGCGATCCTTCTGCCTCAGCCAAATAGCCAGAACTATAGGCACATGCTACCATGCCCGACTAAATTTTGATTTATTGTAGAGATGAGGTCTTGCCATGTTGCCTGGGCAGGTCTCGAACCTGCAGTCTCAGGCAATCCCCTCACCTTGGCCTCCCAAAGTGCTGGGCTTATAGGCCAAGCCACCGAGGCTAGCCACATTTTACTTTTAACCTATAAGTATATTTAAAGTAAGTCCCTTATAGAGTACTTATAATTAGCTCTTGATTTTTAAATCTAGTCTTCTGAACACAGACTGCCTAAGGCTAAGGCAGGGGAGCTGAGGAGGACTCATTGCCCTAGCAACTTTTGTCTCTCTGTGTAAACTCTTGTGTAGCCTCTGCACAACACAGCAGCATTACTCCAGTGACTGGGGACTCCTTCCCAATCCCCACTGGAGTAACCAGTAGTACACACAGGTGGGGAACATGAGTACCCCCCGCATCCCTCTTGAAGGCTCAAAACAAAGAACTTGGATAGTCTCTACAGCCCCACCCATCACCAAGGTCAGCTGGGTGTTTCCTGTGGGACAACATAGACCAATCAGAAAGGCCAGAGCCACCACTGCAGTTGACTGTCTCCTACAAGTGCCACCTCCAGGCTGGAGGTCAACTGGCACAGCCCATGACATCTGATATAATACCTCAGCTTTGGGGAAGGTCTAATACCACTAACATCACTATCTAAGCCACCTCAGCCACTCAGGATGCCTTGACAATACGAAAAAAACCAGAGTTCTTCAACACCCCCAAAAGATTACACTAACTCTTTAGTAATGGACCCTAACCAAAATGAAATCTGAAATTCCAGAGATAGAATTCAAAAGGGTAACTATAAAATTGCTCAATGAGATCTTGAAAGTTGCAAACCAACATAAATTTAAAAAAAATTCAAGAGATGAATGAAAAATTCTCCAAAGACATAGACACCTAAAAAAAAAAAAAAAAAGCTGAACTTCTGGAAACAAAAGATTCATTTAGGGAAGTACACGATGCAGTGAAAATTTTTAACAGTAGACTAGAACAGGTAGAAGAAAGGATCTCAGAATTCGAAGACAGGGCTTTTGAATTAACCCAATCAGACAACAATAAATTTAAAAGAATCAAGGGAATGAAACAAAGTCTCTAAGACACATGGGATTATGTTAAATGTCCAAACCTAAGAATCATAGCTATTCCTGTGGAAGAAGAGAAAACAACAGGTTTGGAAAACCTATTTGAGGGAGTAATTAGGAAAACATCCCTGGGCTTGCCAGAGATTTAAACATCCAGATACAAGAAATGCAAAGAACCCCCAGAAGATTCATTGCAAAAAGGTCATACCCAAGGCATATAGTCATCAGGTTATGCAAGGTTAATGTGAACGTAAGAGTTTTAAGAGCAGTAAATCAAAAACATTTAAGTAATTTACAAAGGTGAACCTATCAGACTAACAGTAGATTTACCAGAAGAAACCCTACAAGCCAGAAGGGATCAGGGCCCTATCTGTAATTGCCTCAAACAGAACAATAATCAAGGGTTTTGGATCCTGTAAAACTAAGTTTCATAAATAAAGTCTTTCTCAGACAAGGAAACATTAATTGGGCCTATAAGAAATACCCAAAGGACTTCTAAATATTGAAACAAAATGTCAAAATACATCAATAGAAAAACACTAGAAATCATAAAACTCACATGACTTATAGAACACTAACAAAACAAAAAAAGCAACAGGTAAAAACCAGCATAATGAGTGGAATACTACCTTCCATATCATTATTAACTCTGAACATGTATGGCCTCAATGCCCCATTTAAAAGATGTAGATTGGCAGAACGGATTAAAAAAACAAGTCCAAATATATGCTGCCTTCAATAGACCCACTTAACACACAAAGCCTCCAACTGACTCAAGGTAAAGGAGTGGGGAAAAATATTTCATACAAATGGAAACCAAAAATGATCAGGACTAGCCATTCTCATATCAGATAAAATAGACTTTAAGTTAACAGCAGTAATAAAAGACAAAGATGGTTATTATATAATGTTAAAGGGACCAATGCAATAAGAATATATAACAATTTAAAATATATGTGCATCTAACACCAGTACTTCCAGCTTTATGAAACAAATTCTACTAGACTGAAGAAAAGAGATAGACAGCATCACAACAATAATGGGAGACTCCAACACTCTACTGACACCAATAGACACATCATCAAGGCAAAAAATCAACAAGACACATTGGAGTTAAACTGTGCTCTAGAGCAAATGTATCTAACAGACATCTACAGCACATTCCACCCTAAAACTACAGAATATACATTTTTCTCATCAGCACATGTAACATTCTCCAAGAAAGAATATATGATAGGCCACAAGTCAAGTCTTAACAAGTTAAAAAAAATTGAAATCATATCAAACACCTTCTCGGACCACAGTGGAATAAAACTAGAAATTAATTCAAGGAAGAACTCACAAAACCAAACAAAAACATGGAAGTTAAATAGTATGCTCCTGAATGATTCTTGGGTTAGCTATAAAGTCAAGATGGAAATTTTAAAAATTCCTTAAATGAATCACTACAATGAAACAAATTATTAAGACCTCTGGGACACAGCCAAGGCTGTGCTCAGAGGAGAATTTATGGCACTTAAGGCCTACATTAATAAGACTGAAAGATCACATATTAACAACCCAATATCGCACCTCAAGGAACTAGAAAATGCAAACCAAACCCAAAGCCAGCAGAAGAATTAAATAAGATCAGAGCAGAACTAAATGAAATTGAGAGCAATACAAAGTATCAATGGAACAAAAAGTTGGTTCTTTGAAAAAATAAACAAAATTGATAGATCACTAGCTAGATTAATTAAACACAAATTAAGAAAACATTTCTGATTAGCTCAATCACAAATGAAAATTAAGACATTACAACTGATATAATGGAAATACAAAAGATCATCCAAGATTATTATGAATACTTCTATGCAAACGAACTAGATGATGTAGAGGAAAGAGATAAATTCTTGGAAACATACAACCTTCCAACCTTGGATCAGTAAGAATTAGAAGGCTTGAACAGACCAATAATGAATAGTAAGATTGAAACAGTAATGAAAAGTTTCCCAACTAAAAAAATTCCAGGACCTGACAGACTCACAACCAATTTGCCAGACTTTCAAAGAAGAACTGTTACCAATTTTGCTGAAGCTATTCCATAAGACTGAAGAGGTGGGAATGCTCCCTAACTCATTCTATGAAGCCAGTATCACCCTATACCAAAGCCAGAAAAAGTCAAAACATAAAAAGAAAACTACAGGCCAATATCCCTGATGAACTTAAACACAAAAATCCTAAACAAAATACTAGCAAACCAGATACAACAGCACATTTTTAAAAATCTACATTAAAAAAAATGGTCAAGTGGGTTTTACCCCAGGGATTCAAGGATGATTCCACATATGCAAGTCAATAAACAGGATCTACCCCATAATCAATTAAAAATGAAAATTATGTGATCATTTCAATAGATGCAGAAAAAGTATTTGATAAAATCTAGCATTCGTTCATGATGAACACCTTCAGCAAAACAGGGATAGAGGGAACATTCCTCAAAATAATAAAAGCCATATATGACATACTCACAACAAATGTCATCCTGAACAAAGAAAAGTTGAATGCATTCCCCCTCAGAACTTAAACAAGGCAAGGTTGCCCACTTTCACCACTCCTGTTCAACATAGTACTGGAAGTCCTAGCCAGAGCAATCAGGCAAGAGAAAGTATAGCCAAACTGGAGAAGAAGAAATCAAACTATCCTTGTATGCCAATGATATGATCATATACCTATTGTATCCTAAAGACTCTTTCAAAAGATTCCTGGACTTTTTTAATGAATCTGGCAAAGTTTCAGAATATACAGTCAACACAAAGAATTCAGTAGCACTGCTATACACCAATAGCAATCAAGCTAAGAATCAAATCAAGAACTCAATTCAATTTACAATAGCAGCTAACAAGCTAAAATACCTAGGAATATATTTAACTAAGGAGGTGAAAGATCTCTATACGGAGTACTACAAAACATTGATGAAAAAATTGTAAAGAGCACAAACAAATGGAAAAGCATCCCATGCTTATGGATCGGAAGCATCAACATCATTAAAATGACCATAGTATCCAAAGTATTCTACAGATTTAACACAATCCCTATCAAATTACCAATGTCATTTTTCACAGAATAAGATGAAACAGTTCTAAAATGTATATGGAACCAAAAAGCCAGACTAGCCAAAACTATCCTAAATAGAAAGAACAAAGATAGAGGCATCACATTACCTGACTTCAACTTATACCACAAGCTGTAGTAACCAAAAGATCATAGTACAAGAGCAGACTCATGGACCAATGGAACAGAATAGAGAATCCAGAAATAAATCCAAATACCTAACAGTAACTGATCTTTGAAAAAGCAGGAAAAAAAATACATTGGAGAAAGAATATCCTATTCAATAAATGGTGCTGGGAACATTTGATAGCAATATGCAGAAAAATGAAACTTGATCCCTGTCTCTTACCAAATACAAAAATTAACTCAAAATGGATTAAAGACTTAAATATCAGACCTAAAACCATAAAAATCCTAGAAAACTAGAAACGTAGGAATACTCTTCTGGACATGGGGCTAGGTAGAGAATTTATGGCTAAAACTCCAAAAGCAAATACAACAAAACCAAAAATAAATAAATGGAACTTAATTAAACTAAAAAGCTTCTGCACAGTAAAAAAAAAAAAAAGTCAACAAAGCAAATAGGCTACCTATAGAATGAGAGATATTTGCAAATTATACATCTGACAAAGGACTAATACCCAGAACCTACAAATAACTCATACAAATCAGCAAGACCCCACTAAAAAGTGGGCAAAAGATATACAAATGACTAAAAACATATGCAAAAATGCTCAACATCACTGATCATGAGGGAAATGCAAATTAAAACTACAGTGACACACTGCCTTACACCATTCAGTGTGTGTTTGTATTTTAAAAAATCAAAAAACAATAGTGCAGATGTGGTGAAAAGGGAATGCTTATACACTGTTGGTGGTAGTGTAAATGAGTATAGCCTCTGTGGAAACTGATATGGAGATTTCTCAAAGAACTAAAAATATATCTACCATCTGATCCAGCAATCCCACTACTTTGTATCTACAGTGGAATACTATTTGGCCATCAAAAATAATGAATAATGTCTTTTGCAGCAACTTGGATGAAATTGGAGATCATCCTAAGAGAACTAACACAGGAACAGAAAACCAAGCACCACATGTTCTCACTGATAAGTGGGAGCTAAAATAAGGATCTGCAAAGACATAGAGCGTGGTATAATGGACAATGAAGACTCAAAAGAGGGATGGGGAAAAGAGGTGGAAGGACTAAAAAGAATCACCTAATAGGTACAATGTGCACAGGTGGGGTGGTGGGTACACTTAAAGCCCAGACTTCTTCACCACTATGCAATGCATCCATGTAACCAAAAACTATTTATACCCCCTAAAGCTATTGAAATAAAGAAAAAAAAATCTGTTAAAAATAAACAAATCTAGTCTGACATCGTCTGCCATTTGGGTGCTTAATTTATTTGCACTTAAAGTAATTTCTCATATGGCTGGAAATCATTTTAAATATTTCAGTTTAAATTCTTTTGGTTGCTCTGGGATTGCAATATGTATTATTGACCTATCCCCATCTACTTAGAGTTAATATTGTACCATTTTATGTAAGATGAAAGTACCTTGCAACAGTATACACCATTTTCCCTTCCATCTTTTGTGTTATTGCTGTCCTGTGTTTTATATCTACATACATTATAAATGCCACAGTATGGTGATAATAATATCATTTTTGCTTTTAGTCAGTTGCCTTTTAAAGAAATTAAGGTTAAAAATACATAGTGTTTTATATTTACCTATATATTTTATCTTATTCATTTATTTATTTTCAAGACAGAGTCTCACTGTGTTGCCAAGTCTGGTTTCAAACTCCTGGGCTCAAGCGACCCTCCTACCTCACATTCCTGAGTAGTCACGTTGCCCTGCTCATTATGCACATTTACCTTTTTGGTGTCATAATTCCTTCTTTTAGGTTCAAGTTTACATCTGTATCATTCTCCTTCATCCTGGAGAACTTAGTTCAGCATGCCATGTTATGCAGGTCTGCTGGTGATAATTTCTCTGTTTTTATTTAACAGAAAATGTTTTTTTATTTCACTTATGTTTTGGGAGGATATTGTCACTGGATATAGAATTCTAGGTTGGCAGTATTTTTCTTTCATTGCTTTAAAGATGCTGTCCTACTTTCCTCTGTCCTTTCACTTCTAATGAGAACTTAGCCATAATTCATATGTTCTTCTCTGTTTGTGATAAATCTTTTTCTCCTATGACTTTCAAGATTTTCTCTTCTTTTTTTGACTTTTCAGCAGCTTCATTATGATGTGCTTGTGGGGGGGGGTATTATCTTGCTTGGGTTTTGCTAAGTTCCTCAAATCTGTATTAGTGGTTTTTGCCAAATTTGGGGAAATTTTGACTCTTCTTTCTTTTTTTATTTCAAAGATGTGGGGTACATCTCAGCATTAGGTATATAAGTGGTCATTATACAGTTAAAGTTTGGGCCTCCCTTTGGTCCCCACACTGCCTGGATTGAGATCAGGTACCCTTATTGATGTTGTGTCTCTCCCCACCCCCAGAAGTATCCTGCTACTGCCAATATCTTTCTTATAGTTTTATGGTAAATTTTCAGGGTCCACTTATGAGTGAGAACATGTGGTACTCTGTTCTTTGTTTCTGTGGTAGATCACTGAGTATGATAGACTCTAAATCCATCCAAGTTGCTGCGAAGTTCTTATGGTTGTCCTTTTTATGGCTGTGTAATATTCCATTGTGTATATATACCACATTTGTTTTATCTAGCCCAGTTTCAGTGGGTAGCATGGTTGGTTCCATGTTTTTGTGATTGTGAATAGTGCTGTAGTAAACATGTGTGTGCAGATATCTTTTTTGTAGAATGATTTGCCTTCCTCCAGGTATATTCCCAGTAGGGGGATTGCTGGGTCATATGGAAGTTCAATGTCTAGTTCTTTTAGAAATTACCACACTGTTTTCCAAAGATGTTGCACTAGTTTGCATTCCCACCAGCAGTGCACAAGCATTCCTTTTTCTCCACATTCTCACCAGTGTCTGTTGTAATTTGTTTTACTAATGATGGCCAGTCTTACTGGGATTAGGTGATATCTCAGTGTGATTTTGATTTGAATTTCTGTGATGATGAGTGAGGCTAAGCACTTTTTCATGTGTCTGTTGACTGCTTGTCTATCCCCTTTTGAGATATGTCTATTTATGTCTTTTGCCCACTTTTGAATGGGACTGTTTTGTTTTGTTTTGTTTTTTCCTTTTGGCACGTTTGAGTTCCTTGTAGATCCTGGAAGTCATGCCTTTGCCAGATATACAATTGGCAAATATTTTTTCCCATTCTGTAGGCTGTCTCCCTGCTCTTTTGATGGTTTCCTTTGTTTTGCAGAAGTTATGCAGTTTGAAGTCCCACTTGTCCATCTTATCTCTTATGGCATGGGCCCTTGGGGTTTTGATCAGGAATTGTTTGGTTGCCAGTTCCAATTTCCATAAGATGTCTCCCGCATTTTTTAGCTTCTTATAGTTTAAGGTTTTATGTGTAGGTCTTTGATGTATTTAGAGTTGATTTTTGTGTATGGTGATAGGTAGGGGTCCTGTTTCAGTCTCCTTCATGTGGTCAGCCAGTTTTCCCAGCACCATTTGCTGAATAGGTTCTCCTCTCCCTGGACTGCTTGTATATCCTCTTTTGAGAAGTGTCTATTCATGTCTTTTGCCCACTTTTGAATGGGGCTGTTTTGTTTTCTGTTTTTGTTTTGTTTTGTTTTTGGTGGTGGCTTTGTCAAAATGAGTTGGTTGAGAAATTGAGATTTTGCTTCCAGAATCTCTATCCTGTCCCATTGGTCCATATGCCTATTCTTATACCAATACTAGGCTGTTTTGATTACTGTAACCTTATAGTAAAGCTTAAAGCCTGGAAGTGTAATACCTCCCACTTTGTTTCTTTTGCTAAGGATTGTTTTGGCTATTCATGGTCATTTATGTTTCCATATGAATTCTGTATTGTCATTTCCAGGTCTGAGAAGAATGATGTTGGGAATTTAAAGGGTATTGCATTGAATCTGTAGATTGCCTTTGGTAGGATGGACATCTTAACAATGTTGATTCTTCTAATCCATGAGCATGGAATATTTTTCCATTTGTTTGTATCTTCTTGGATTTCTTTGAGCAGTGTTTTGTAGTTTTCATTGTAAAAGTCTTTCATTTCTCTGGCTAGGAAGATGCCAAGGTATTTCATTTTTTTGTGGCTATTGTGAATGGAATTGTGCATTTTATTTGGTTCTCTGCCTGCTTGATGTTGGTGTATAAGAATGCAACTGTCTTTTGCACATTTATTTTGTACTGCAAGACTTTGCCAAAATCCTTTATCAGTGAAAGCAGGTTTTTGACAGATTCTCTTGGATTTTTGAGGTATAGGATCATATTGCCAGCAAAGAGGGATAACTTAACTTCCTCTTTTCCTATTTGGATACCCCTGATTTCCTTCTCTTGTCAAGTTGCTCTAGCTAGGACTTCCAAGACAGTGTTGAACAAGAGAGGTGATAGTGGGCAGCCTTGTCTTGATCTAGTTTTCAGGAGAAATGTTTCCAGTTTCTGTCTGTCTAGCAATTTGCTGGCTATGGGTTTATTGTAGATGGTGCTTACTATTTTGAGGTATGTTCCTTCTATACCTAGGTGTTTGAGGGTTTTTATCAAGAAGGGATGCTGGATTTCATCAAAAGCTTTTTCTGCATCTAATGATATAATCATATGGTTCTTGTTTTTACATCAGTTGATGTATTCGATTACATTTATGGTCTTGTGGATGTTGAACCAGCCCTGCATCCTGGGGATGAGGCCTACTTGGTCATGGTGAATGATTTTTGAGATGCATTGTTAGATCTGATATGCTAGAATCTTGTAGAGAATTTTTGCAGCATTGTTCATTAGGGATATTGGCTTGTAGTTCTCCATTTTTGTTGTATCTTTACCTGCTTTGGGTATCAGTGTGATGTTGGTTTTATAAAATGATTTGGGGAGAATTCCATTTTTCTCAATTGCCTGGAGTACTTTCAATAGGATTGGTATTAGCTCCTCCTTGTACGTTTTATAGAATTCCTCTGGAAAGTCATCTGGCCCAGGGCTTTTTTTGTAGGTAGTTTTCTAATGACAGAGTCAATTTCCTGGGATGTTATTGGTCTATTTAGTGTCTCGGTGTCTTCTTGTTTCAACCTTGGGAGGTTGTGTGATGTCAGAAAGTCCTCCATCTCATTTAGGTTATCACGTTTGTTTCCATACAGGTGTACATAGTAATCTCTGATAACCTTTTGTATTTCTTTGGGGTCAGTTGTGATTTGATCTTTTGCATTTCTGATTGTGTTTATTTGGGCTTTTTCTTGGTAAGTCTATCTGGGTGTTTATCAATCTTGTTTATTCTTTCAGTGAACCCAGATTTTTGTTTTGTTGATTTTTTTCTATATTCTTGTCTTCTGTGTCCCATATTTGGGCTTTTACTTTGGTGATCTGGATTCTTCTGATAAAGTTAGGGTTTTGTTGGTTTTGTCTTTTGAGCTCCCTCCAGTGATTTGTTAGGTTGTTAACTTGTGATCTTTCCATTTTCTTGATGTGTGTTCACAGAAATATAAACTCTTCTCTTAGAACTGCTTTCATGGCATCCCAGAATTTTTGGTAAGATGTTTCTTCATTTTCATTTGTTTCCAGGAATCTTTTAATTTCTGTTTTAATTTCTGTGCTGACCCAGTAGTTGTTCATTATCATGCTGTTTAGTGTCCATGTCTTGTGGGTTTGGGGAAAATTTTGTTGGCATTTATATTTATTTTTATTCCACTGTGGTCTGAGAAGGTGTATGGCAGTATTTCAATCTTATGAAATTTGTTTATGCTTTGTTTATGATCAAGGATGTGATCAATCTTGGAGTACATTCTGTATGGTGATAAGTAGAATGCATATTCTGTGGTTGTTTGGTGAAGTATTCTATAGGTATCTATTAAGTCCATTTGGTGAAGCATAAAGTTAAGGTTCTGGATCTCTTTGTTGATTTTTTTTTGCCTCATTGATCTATCTAGGGTTGTTAGTGGGGTATTTAAGTTCCTAGCTATGATAGTATTAGAGTCAACATCATTTTTTAGCTTACTTAGTAGTTACTTTGTAAACCCTGGTGGTCCTGTGTTGGGTGCATATATGTTTAGGCTGGATATTTCTTGTTGATGAATTGAACCTTTTATCGTTATGTAGTGTCCTTCCATATCTTTTTAAATTTTGGAAAGTTTAAAGGTTGTTTTGTCTGATATTATGATCACCACTACTGCCTTCTTTTATGATCCATTCACATGTAAACTTGTTTTTCATTCTCTAACTTTGAGTCTGTGTGCATTCCTTGTGGTGAGATGAGTTTCCAGGATACAGCAAATTATTGGTTCATGGTTTTTTTAATCCAGTTTGCCATTCTGTGTCTTTTCAGTGGTGCATTTAGTCCATTCACAATCAGGCTGATTACTGAAATGTGATTGTTTAATCCTCCCCCCCTTTTTTTTAAGCTTTTGGGTTGATTATGTGAGTGTTTTCAAGTTTGCAGTCACAATGTATTCTCTGTTGATTCTGTGTTCTGCTGTTCTCTTGGGAAGTGTGTGGTCATTCTTTTTTTTTTTTCCCCCTTCTTCTGGCTTAATACCTTTGTAAGTATCTCTTGTAGAACTGGCCTGGAAGCTGCATGATCTCTTAGGAATTGGATGTCTGGGAAGGATTTTAATTCTCCTTTGCTAATGAAGCTGAGCTTGCCTGGGTAGGAAATTCTTGGTTGAAATTGTTAATATTTGAGGACTTTGAATATTGGACTCCAGTCCCTTCTAGCTTGTAGTATTTCTGCCAATAGGTCTGCTGCTATTCTGATTGGTTTTTCCTGGTAGGTAGTCTGACCTTTCTCTCTTGCTGCCTTAGGATTTTTTCTTCTGTGCCTACTTTGTGTAGGCAAATTACTATGTGTCTAGAGGTTAGTCTTCTCACTTGATGTCTTGCAGGGGTTCTCTGTGTCTCTTGTGTTTGGATGGTCACATCTCTGGTGAGATGGGGAAAACTTTCTTGGATAACCTCCTGGAATACTTGCTCCAAGGTGTTCTCCATTTCCCTTTCTTCTTCTGGGATACCAGTCAGGCTTAGGTTCAGCCTCTTAATATAATCACACATCTCTTGGAGGCTTTTTTCTTTCTTTCTGATTTTTCTGTCTTTTACAGATTGGGTTGATTCCATATTTTGGATGGAAGTTATGAGATTCTTTCTTCTCCTTGATTAATTCTACTTTCCATGTTTGTCATTTATTTCCTGTATGAAAATTTTATGGCCAAAATCTCTGTCACAAGTTCTTTCCATGTTGCATCTTGTCTTTCTTGAGTCTTAGTCACTCTTTCCATCCATTCTTTAATCCCTGTTGTATCCTGGAGCTAGTTGTTGGTGACTTCTATTTTTTGGGCTCTAAGGTCTGATTTTTCAGGCATTTTCTTTTTGTTATACTGGGAATTACCTGTGTTCTTCCATTGATTTTTCCCCCATTTGTGACAGATCTGTTTCTTTTTTCTTTAGTTCCATTATTCAGTGGCAGTGAGAGAGACTTTCACTTCTGATGTTTGCTCAGCCCTCTATTCTGAATTTGTTCTATTTTGAAACAGGGCTGTGGGTGGAAAGCTTTGCTGTCTCTTGTAGTTTTGAGAGTTGAAACTACTTGCAAATCACAATGTTCACTGATTGTGGTATGGTTTTCCTGAGACCCATTTCCCAGAACCACTCTATATGACAATGCAATGAATGTGTACCTCCTGAGTCCAAGATACAGTAACAGCAATGAGGATAACAGAGAAAGGTAGACTTAAATAAGACAGACATACATTTGAAATAAATTTTAAAAAACACAGAACAACAAAAGCAGAAACCAAGCAAATAACAATTAAACACACACACCCACACACACCAAAACAAACTGGAAAAACAAGAAGGCAAAACAAAACAAAACAAAAAAGCAAAATAGGAAAACCAAACACACACATACATGCGCACGCACGCATGCACACACACACACACACACACACACACACACACACCCGACATAAAACAAAAGGAGAAAAAGAGGGAAAAAAAGGAATTTAAATTGAACCCCCACACATATATTCACACACACATTAAACTAAAAAAAGAACAAAAAAGCAAAAACAAAAAACCTGAAAGATAAACAGTCATTCACATACACATATAAGCAGAAAATAAAAGATGAAACAAAGAAGAAAAAGAAAGAAAAAAGGGTGGGGAGGAATGCAGATTGAAATCTCACACACACTTATGCACAAAGGAAAAATATTAAAAAGTTAAAAAAACAAAAAACCAAAAACCTGCCCTCTTGTGGCAGGCTATGTAATTGTTCCCCTCAGCTGCTTACAGGTAAGCCCCTCTGCTGCCTCCTGCAGAGCTTGGCCTCATTCATAATCTCCCCAGTGTCCAACCCAAGGAAGGAGGAGGGGGCAGTGTAGGCGAGTGGGGCTTCAGTCCCCCTTTCCCTCTCCCATATGGTCAAGGGGATCTCCTCTGGTGGGGAGGTGAGGGATTATCTCTTCTACGGGTACTGGTGCGGGGGTGCCCCAGTCAGGCTTATTTTGAAGTAAAGTCCTCCTATTGTGGCTGACGTCCAGGCTCCACCTGGGTTCGTCCCTCTCAGTCAAGCCCCCAGCCATATGGGTCTGACGTTCAGAGGATTGCTGGGGAGGAGGAGGTTAGATCAGCCCCAGACTCACCACTGATCTCCTTGGAGGTCTTCCTTGTCCTTTTCTGGCCATACCCTTTGTCTCATGACTGAATCAGGGTAAGAGGTGGGACACCTGAGACTCAGCACTAGTCCTGTCCCTCCAGAGTTTATGCTTTTGGGATATTCCCTCTGTGTCACAATCATCCCCTGAATAGTTAGTCTGCCAGTCACAGAGATCAGGTGTCGCTCCATGGTGAGCAAGACAGAGCACTTTCCTGCCCCATTTTCAAGATGGTAGCAGGGTGCCTCTTTCACCTTCTCCAGTAGGGCTCTGCCTCTGGCCTCCCTTGCTGTGCTCCCACTGCAGCCCTTGCTGCCAGTGTCCAGCCAGGTGCTGCAGTGGTGAGGCAGAACCTGTAGCTGGCAGTCTCTCCTGGCAGCTTCTTCCCAGGAAGGGCTTTGTTGATTTTTTTTTTAATGGTACTCAGCTTCTGTGCTCTGGTAAGCACTAGGGAGCAAACAGAGCAGCTGCAGCACCAGCTGCTTCACCAGGAGAATCCTGGCCACTTGCTCCTGTGTCGCAACTCAGTCAGCCAATCATATGCCCACTTACTCACCAACACATACACAAAATTTTCCATACACTAACTCACTCACACTGGGTCTTGCATAGTCTGACTGGCTCTGCTGCCATCTTCCTCCCTTTTCCCTTGACCATTAATTCTTTGCATATTTTTAATTCCATTCTCCCATCTTTTTTTGTGACTCTATGGACACATGTATTAGCTGTTTTGATATTATTCCACAGATCATTGAGGTTCTGTTTATTAACATTTTTTCCTCTGTGTTCTACAGTTTAGTTCTATCAGTCTGTTTTCAGGTTTAGTGGTCCTTTCCTCTATCATTTCCAATATGTTATTGAGACCAACTAGTGAATTTTTCATTTTAGATATAAAATTGGAATTTCAATTCTGTAATTTTTATTTGATTCTTTTAAAAATTTTATATAGTTTTATGTTTTCTGATGTGATTTCTCATCTGTTCACTCAGAGCCATCATTTCCTTTAAGGTTTGTTTTTTTTTTTTGAGTTGGAGTCTCACTCTGTCACCCAGACTGGAGTGCAGTGGCCGCTCCTGGCCACCACAGCCTCGACCTGCTGGGTTCCAGCAATCCTTCTGCCTCAGCCTTCCAAGTAGCCGGAATTACAGGCATGCGCTACCACGCCAGGCTGATTTTTTAAAATTTATTGTAGAGATGAGGTCTCACTGCCCAGGCGGGTCTTGAACCCGCGGGCTCGGGCAATCCACTCACCTCAGCCTCCCTAAGGCGCGGGTTTATAGGCTGAGCTACCGAGCCTGGCTCCTTTAAGTTTTTTAATGTAACTATAATAGTTGCTTTGAGGTCCTTTGTCTTCTGATTCTAATATGTAAGCTAACTTCTGGTCAGTTTCTACTGATTGCTTTTTTCTTTTTTTCTTTTTATTTATTTATTTTTTTTGAGTTGGAGTCTCACTCAGTCGCCCAGACTGGAGTGCAGTGGCCGCTCCTGGTCACCACAACCTCGACCTGCTGGGCTCCAGAGATCCTTCCACCTCAGCCTTCCAGGTAGCAAGAACTACAGGGGCGTGCTACCACGCCCAACTAATTTTTTGATTTTATTGTAGAGATGAGGTCTCGCCAAGTTGCCCAGGCGGGTCTCGAACCCGCGGGTTCAGGCAATCCACTCACCTCAGCCTGCTTTTTTTCTTGACTGTGGGTCACATTTTCTTATATCCTCACATGCCTAGTAAATTGTATGTGTACTAGATAGTGTGGATGATACAATGTAGAAACTCTGGATCGTGTTCCTTTGGTTTTTGGTCTAACATTCAGGTAAATTACTAGCTAATCATTTCAAACTTGTAGAGGTCTGGTTTTATACTTTATCAGAGTGGATTGTTTCAGCTTTGCTCTTAAGTTCTTAGTCCTGAGATGAGATATAGTCTCTACTTCTAAGGCATGGCCCTTCTTGGGTTTTAGTGAAAAGCCTGAGGTGGTTACATAGCTCCTCTAACTTGATGGGATTTCAGCTCCAATTTCTTTTTTAAATTATTATTAGAGAGATGTAGGATACAAGCAAGGATTAACTACATAAGTAGGCTGCATGCAGGTGAAGTTTGGGCTTCTAACTCGCCCTCATCACTCCCCCTAGTGGACCCTCCTCTCTCCCTCCCTCCCCTAGCAGTGCCCGGTAACTTTGATTCCATCTTTGTGCTAATGTGATTCGTGTTCAGGGCCCATTTATGAGTGAAAACGTATGGTATTCAGTTCTTTGTTTCTGTCATAACTCAGTATGATGGTCTCCACCTCCATCCAATTTACTGCAAAGTCCATGATTTTGTTCTTTATGGCTGCATAATACTCCATTGTGTATATGTACCACATTTTCTTTATCCCCAGTCCACTTTCATTGGCCAGCAGTGTTGGTTCCATTTTTTTGCTGTTGTGAATAATGCAGCAATAAACATACATGCACAGGTGTTTTTTTTTATAGAGCAGTTTATGTTCCTCCAGGTATATTCCCAGGAGAGGAATTACTGGATTGTATGGAAGATCAATTTTTAATTATTTTAGGAATTGTAACACTTTTCCATAGCTTGCACTCTCACCAGCAGTGTAGAAGTGCTCCCTTTTCTCCACACCCGCACCAGCATCTGTTGTTTTTTGACTTATTAATGATAGCCATCCTTACTAGAGTTAGGTGGCATCTCATTGTAGTTTTGCTTTGCATTTGTCTAATAATTAGTGAGGCTGAGCATTTTTAATATGTCTGTTGGCTGCTTGTTGTATGTCATCTTTTGAGATGTGTCTATTCATGTCCTTTGTGTACTTTTTTTTTGTTTTGAGTTGGAGTCTTCCCTGTCGACCTGCTGGGCTCCAGAGATCCTTCCATGTACTACCACGCCCGGCTGATTTTTTGATTTATTATAGAGATGAGGTCTTGCCAAGTTGCCCAGGCGGGTCTCGAACCCGCAGGCTCAGGCAATCCACTCACCTCAGCCTCCCAAGGCGTGGGATTACAGGCTGAGCCACTGAGCCTGGCTCTTTGGGTACTTTTTAGTGGGGTTAGTTTTTTCCCTTTCACTTTGAGTTCCTTGTAGATCCTGGATGTCGGGCCTTTGTCAGATCCATAATTTCCAAATATTTTTCCCATTCTGTTGGTAGTCCCTTTACTCTCTTGAAGCTTTTCAGTTTGATGACGTTCTACTTGTCTTGGTTTTAATGGCGTTTGCTTTTGGGGACTTGGTCAAGAAGTCATTGCCTACTCCAGTGTGCATTAAGGGTGTCTTCTACATTTTCTTCTAGGATTCTTATAGTTTGAGGTTCTACATTTAGCTCTTTGATCCATTTTAATTTTTATATATGCTGATAGGTAGGGGTCTAGTTTCCCTCTTCTGCATGGGTTAGCCAGTTTTCTCAGTACCATTTGCTAAATATGTTCTCCTTTCCCCAATGATTGTTATTACTAACTTTGTCAAAGATGAGTTGTTTAAGAGACTATGTTTTTACTTCCAGAATCTCTGTCTTGTTCCATTGGTCCATGTGCCTATTTTTGTACCAATATCAGGCCATCTTGGTCACTGTAACCTTGTAATAAAGTTTAGAGTCTGGAAGTGTGATACCTTCCACTTTGTTCCTTTGCTGAGGATTGTTTTGGCTATTTGTGCTCTTTTTTGTTTCCATATGATTTTCTGTATTGTCATTTTCAGGTCTGTGAAAAATGATATTGATAATTGAATGGGTATTATATTGAATTTGTAGAGTGCCTTGGATAGGATGGACATCTTGACAATATTTATTCTTCCAACCACAAGCATGGGATATTTTTCCGTTTTTTGGGTGTCATCCTTGATTTCTTTGAGCAGCATTTTGTAGTTCTTGTTGTAAAGGTCTTTTACTTCTCTGGTTAGGTGGATACCAAAGTCAGTCTTCCTTCCTTCCTTCCTTCCTTCCTTCCTTCCTTCCTTCCTTCCTTCCTTCCTTCCTTCCTTCCTTCCTTCCTTCCTTCCTTCCTTCCTTCCTTCCTTCCTTCTCTTCCTCCCTCCCTCCCTCCCTCCCTCCTTCCTTCCTTTCATTTTTGTGTAGCTATTGTGAATGGGATTGTGCTTTTTGTTTGGTTCTCTGCCTAGATTTCAGCTCCAATTTCTATCTTCCCTGTTGTAATTAGTGCCTAGAATTTTTCTTAGCTTTTTCTGCCTGCCAACAGCTGCTTGTTGATGGACTCTGGAAATTCTCCCACACATGCACAGTTCAAGGGTCAGCCATGGGTTCAAAGGGCGTTTGTACACAGGCTTTGAACTTCCTTGCTTTGTGTCTACCTCCTTTCTGGAATCCCCTCACCCCTGCCAAATTTTCAACCTTTCTGAATCTCCAACCTCTATCTTCTATCTCCTTGCCTCAGTAAGAGTGGGACTTTAAGCTCAACCTCTGACCACCCCACACCATGAAGACAAGGGAGGGAAAAGCTGTATAAATGCAGACATCACCTAGTGTGGTTCCTTTCTTTCAAGAATTGAATCCTCTCCCATTTCTACCTACATTGGGCTGCTTTTCAGTGTCTTCAAGTTGTTTTTATATTTGGCTGAGAGTTCATCATTGTCATCAGTGGGAAGGTTAATCCACTGCCAGCTACTTCATCATGCCTAGAGCTGGAACTCATTTCTTTGCCTTTTCTTTGAATTAGTCCTTTCTAGCTTGCATTCATGCTCTCAAAATTATCATTTCTCAGCCCTTGTTGAGAAATTAATATTTATTTATCTTTGGAGTGACATTTGATCAGTGTAATTTTATATAGAGATACATATCAGAAAATAATTAACTTAGAAAAAAATGAACATTTGTAGCCTCTAGCCAGTTCTTTAAATTTTTCAGCAAAATTTAAATAATGAAATAAGTTTCTAATCTAAATTTATTAAAAAATCATGTGTCATAACCATCTGTCTGAAAATTTTTAAAATGTGGTTACTCCTCAATTATTATTTTCCATGTATTGTATATTTTAAAACTGATTTTTCTATATGCACAATCCTAATTTGGCAAAAATTTATTCATAATTCAGTAACAAGCAAACAGACACTCAGTTGTATTTGTTCAGAAGTTGAATTTTTGTCTGCAGCCCTGTGATACCCATTTGTGTTAAAGAGTATGGCTGCTGCCACACTTCTCTGCTGCCACGCTTATGAATGAGCACTTGAATTTAAACTAGGGAATAAGTAAATTGACAGTTTATGTTTTGTAGGTATTGGGAAAAAAACTTGTCAAATTGTCATTGACTGTTGGTTTAATTTACAGTTTTTTTACTATAATCTTACTTAGTCTCACCACTGCCTGGGTTCCTATTAAGATGACAAGTTACAATGAACATTTGTTTGATTATGTGCAAGAGGTCAGGAGTTATATGACGCCACCCATCGCTGCTGTCTTCCTGCTTGCCATACTTTGCAAGAGAGTCAATGAACAGGTGGGTGTTGGCACCACCACCCCATGGAATGGAGTGAGGATTGCCTTCATGTTGTAGTTGTCTTTGCAAAAGTTGCCTTAGGTGGGTCCATTGTGCTTCAAGAGTTCACACCTTGGCATCATTTGCTTTCTGAGAGATGATTTCCTCCTGGACTTGCTCTTGTGCATGGAGGGAAAGAGAGATCTCTCATTTGTTATCCCCGCTCTGTAATGTGATTCACTTTCAGCTATTCCACAAATGAGGCAGAAGCGTGAAGGAGTCTTCCTTGCACATGTTTGGCTATAGAAAAACATTCTTCTGTTGCCTCTGTGCATGCATAGGTCATGCTCAGAGATTTCACTTTCCCAGAGGGATGTACAGTGGTAGGCTCCTGACACCTTCCCTGCAGTAAGGAGGTCATTATTTTGACCATCTCTTTCAGCCACACTTAAGACCAAATAAAGAACCCAATTAATGGTTTGGTATTTTATCAATAAAACTTTGAAAGCATAGTTAGCCAGACATTCTCATTCTCTCTCTCTCTCCCTCTCTCCTCTTTCTCTTCCTTCCTCCTTCCTTCCCTTCCCTCCCTCCCTTTTCTCCTCTTCCTTCTCTTCCTGCCCTCCTTCCCTTCCCTTCTCTTCTCTTCCTCCCCTGTCTCTCCTTCCCTTCCTTCTTTCCCTTCCCTCTTTTTCTTCCTTCCTTCTTCCCTTCCATCCTTTCCTTCCCTCCCCTCCCTCATTCTCTTTCTTTCTTTTTTCCTTCATCATATCTTAAACCTTGTTTCCCCTAACAGCACTGAGTAGCTGGGCCTCACACAAATTTCTGTGATTTGGCCCTGCCTGGCTCTCTAGGCTTGCCCTCTCTGTGCTCAGCCCTAGGTCCTAGCCACTCCAGAGAGCTTACAGTGCTGAATGCGGTCTGTCCTGTGTCTTCTCTGGCATTCCTTCATTTGCAGAGAGTGCTTGCTTTGCTGGAAATATCTTTTTTCTCCTCCACCTGGCCAATGCTTCCTTCAAGGCTCATCTCAGGCATCAATCTTTAGACCAATCTGCCAGTGCTCCCTGTTCCATCCAGCTCACCAGGACTCAGTTTAGCACCATGAATGCTGGGGAAGAGCACTGGGCTCCAGGGATGCTAGAACTGCTGCTCTGTGCTCTCTTGGGAAAGGCATGGGCAAGAAGGCAGGCAGTTACAGGGCTCCGTCTCCCACCTGGATGCCAACCTCAAAATATTAGGGCCTGTCACAAGGAAAACCAGGGAATCTGGTCAGTGGCTCCCCTTGGCCCCAGGCTGCAGGTGCATGTACCTTTCTAGACCCAGAAAATGTTCCAAGCCTTCTCTCCCACCCCGTTTCATATGGTATGCCCATCTGGTTTCTGCCCATCTCCTCTAGTAGTGGTTTCTGTGATTCCTCTGCCTGGCTTTTGGTCTCAGCTCTTTCCCCAGGATGCCGGCTCACATATATATCCTCTGTCTCCTCTGATGTTCATCCCACCTGAGTGAGGCTCCAGATACTGCTCCCAAGCCAAGACTTGGCCATTACTCCTGTGGAGTAGACAGCCTAGATGAAGGAGACAGATGACACCCAAGTGAGCAGATAAAGATTTCTGAAAGTAGTGCACTGCTGTTTAAAAGATTTTTAAAGTATCATGGAGGTTGGCAGGGCAGTTGCTGGGGGAGGAGGTGGAACATTAACTAAGTTGGTGGGTGATGACTTTGCCTAGGGAAGTGACCTTGAATCTGAGACCTGAAGGACGACCCAGAAATGCCAAGATCTAGGAAGAGACCCAAGCAGAAAGAAAGGCAAGTACAAAGGCTGGAACCAAGAATAGAGTGGGTGGGTGTGAGAGGCAGGAAGAAGGTCGAGATGGCTGGAGCTTAATGACCAAGGAGGGGTTAGTGGGACCAGGTGAGGTCAACCACAGTGTGAAGCTGAGGTTTGATTCTGTTGACAGATGATGAGAAGCCATGGGAGGGTTTAGGTAGAGGCATGGCATTCTCTAGTGTCTGCTTTGAGAGACCATTCTGGCTTCTGTGGGGACAACGGGGAAGTAGGGGACCAGGTAGGGAGCCCCACCTGTGTGAGAGAAGGTAGTGGTTTGGGGCTAGCACAGTAGCTATAGAGATGATGATAAGGGGCTGGATTCCAGATATGTTTCAGAGGTAGAGCCAAAAGGATTTAGAGAGAAAGGAACCAGGGATGGCTCCTGGGGTTTTGACCTGAGCAGCTGGGGAGATGGTGGTGGCCCTTAGAGAGATGGGAAGACTGAGTTCTCTTGGACACACTTGGAACTCAGCTAGTCAGGGGAGTGAGGATGAAAATGGCTTGTCTCGCTTGATCACCCAACGTATTACCATAAGAAAATGACTGATAGTGGTGGGAAACTATGGGGGGGAGGGGAAGGGAGATGGAATTAATGGTAGTAAACATCTGTCTGGGGATGGGAAGACACCTTTATTAACAAGGGAGCCTGAACGAAGCATATTTGTATACCCAACCCTTAACTGTACCCCACAATATCATAATAAAAAATATTGATTATATAAAAAATAAAAAATAAAAAAATAAAATGAAAAAAAAAAGAAAATGGCTTGTCTCATTACCCATCTTCCTCCTAGGTGATTGTCGGGCTCCTTTTCTGGCAGGGTGCCTTCTGGGGGCTGATTGCTGGGCTTCTGACTGGCCTCTTTCAATTGGTGGTCAAGATGGCCTATGGACCCAGGAAATACATGACAGACGGCACATGCCCTGTGTTCATCTGTGGTGTGCACTACCTCTACTTCAGCGTGATTCTGTTCGTGCTTAGTCTTCTCATCATGCTGGGGATCTCCTTACTCTCAAACCCGATTCCAGAGAATCACGTAAGCGTTGCCCATTAGCTTGCTCTGGGCTCGACCTGCAGTCCTAGCCAGCAGTCAGTCGGGGCAGGATTTCTGCTTTCTCTTTGGAAAGGGGTAGGGCTGGGGGCGGGGCTGGGTGGGTCAAAAACAGGTGAGTAACGCCAAGGGCCCAGCCTTACAAAGCAAAGCTAAACTAAACTAAAAGCTGAAAACGATCTGCCAATTCATTTAGATTGGGAAATCTGGCTTTTAAAATGCAAATTTTCTTTTTAAGTTCACTAACCTCAGTGTGAATTAACATAATCAGGGTAGTCCCAGCTGCTACCCAGAGGGAATTAAGCCAAGCCGAAGGGGAAGGTGATGACCTTGCTGGCAGCTGCCTGTAACGACTGGGCAGAGTGCTTCCCAGCCTTCTCCTCACAAGCCATGTCCTACCTCCCAGGAGGCAGGGAGCAAGTCACCTTTCAGAATATTTATTAGAAAGCCTAGGCTCAGGGAAGTTAAGTATCAATAACTGGTCCAAGGTAACAAGACGATTCAGTGGCAGACCTGGACACTGACCTGGCACTGGAGCTCTGCTGGTGCCACCATGTCACCTACTTGGCACCTCATCATGACAGGGACTTCCACCTCTCCCAAAGCAATGGAGGAAGGATCCTGGTCATCCATCCAGCAGTCAAGAGGTCTAAAGTTCTGAGGAGCATAGAAGGGAATGGGTCCAGGAGACTTGTATCTTCCTCACAACCTTGCCCTGGGGGGGTGGATAAAAGCTGGTACCCGGAAGACTGCAAGCCTCACAGTCCTCCTGCTCCACCATGGGGCTCCTCTGGCCACTCTTTCTGCTCAGTTTTTCCATGTAGTTCGCTTCATTCTTGCACACACAGCCTGGTTGGGCAAAGAACTGGATGCTCACATCCCACACGAAGTGCTACCTGTATCTGCAACAACATAGGGAGACTTCCCTGCTCCTGGTGCCTTGAGAAGCTGGGGGTGACTGGCTTTCTGTTTCCTTCTGCTCAGGGTCTTGGCTAGATTGTATGCATTATTTTCTGCTGTTCTCTTACTCTCAACTTCTTGCGTTTGCCCACTTCTCAGTTAGCCAAGTATTTTTGAGTGTTTCCCACCTGCCTGGCAGCATACCAGTGCTATGGAGGACACAGAGTTGCAGCTGAAAAGGAGGGGCAGAGGAAGAGAAAAATGAGTGTTTATGAATCGGTGACAACATGCCAGGCCTAGGCCCTCGCCATGTGGCACCTGTGGTCCCCACTGCCACACAGTAAGACTCTGCCCACATTAGACAGCACTGGAACCCTGACTGCTCCTGGTGCACCCAGTGACCTGTCCACGGGAGGCTGATTATGTCCTTGAGAAGTGGCAATGTGCGTGTAAGGCATCATCAGGAGGCAGTTAAAGGCTAAGTCGAGTCTCTGTCATAACACAACAGGTTATTCTGGGAGCTGGAACTGAGCTAGAGGCTCCTAAACATCCCAGCTGTGGGTTAGCAGGAAACAATGCAGGTAGAGATTCGGATGTCCTCTACCAAAGTTGGGATAACAGATTCAGATGTATCTATTCTAGGATCAACTTCCCAGAAATGTTCACTTTGTTGTGCTTCTGCTGCCCTCAGCCCTAAAAAGAAGTAACAACAATTGGCTGACTTCCCAAAGTGTCCATGTATGTTTTTCAGAAGAGAGGGGAGACAGATTACAAACTGGAAGGCAAAGGGAGTGTCTCCCTTGGCTTCTGCAAAGGTCTACTTGAGCTCTGTCCCAGGGCCAGGTACAGGCTCTCCTGAGCTGAGTTAGTGCTGACTCTCATGTCCAATGGAGGCTTATAGAATGAAAGCAGCTCTGGGGCTGCCTTTGTCCTGTGAGTCAGGTGACAGGGCTTCCCCCATGCCACCAGCAGAAGTACTCAGTATGATGGGCGGTTTCACCCAACCTGGAGCAGTGCACATTCCTGGACCCTCAGACGAGGAAGGAGCCCTGAGCTCATTGCCCCAACCCCTGCCTTACAGCTGATAGACACTGAGGCCCAGACAGGTGGTGTCACCCTTTGCCAAAGTCACACAATCACATGGTGCCAGAGCCAGAACCAAAACCCAGAGTTCTGAATTTCTGTCCTTTCCCATCTCATACTCCTTCTGTCTTTTGGTTAAGTCTTAACAGCAGATCTCTTTGCAGTCCCTGGAGACCCTGGTGCCCAGTCACAGGTCACAGTACTGTGTGGCCCTCATGGCAGGGCCCTGGGTGGTGACACCCCTACTCTCCCTCCGTAGCTCCACCGGCTCTGTTGGAGTTTATGCAACAGTGAAGAGGAAAGGGTAGATCTGGATGCAGAGCTGCAAAGGAACAGACTCCCCAGACCCTCAGTACCACCAGGTGAGATGGAAAACCCACAACCTGGGAAGCCTGTGTGAGTGCCCTGGGGAGGACAGGGTCTGTGTGCCACCCAGTATCCCTTGGCCCCCTAGCCTGCACCCTCAGAAATGTGTTCCAGGCAGAGGCCACATCTTTCATTTTTCTGAAAATGCCTCCTGGGGGCGTTTAGGGCAGATGGAGGTGGCCATGAGTATGGGACACTGTATGGAGTGGTCTTGGCTGGCAGGATGGGCAGGGGAAATGGCAGTAGATGTGCCAGTGTGCTCCTTGAGTTGTGTGGGGAGGGGGGAAGAGAAGAGGTGCAGGCCTGAAGCAAGGGACACCCAGTCATGAGGAGCCAGCAAAGGGACAGAAGGTAAGAAGCATTTCGGGCAAAGAAAGGAGGCCTGAGAATTGACTGTTGGATTTTTCCACCCTGAGACATGTTGTACCCCCCAAAAAACAATCTGGTGGTGTGGTGCCGAGGGGAGAGGGCCAGGTCACAGGGCCAGTGCAGGGATCCAAAGCTACAGGACTCCTTGGAAAGGGCATAGAAGATGGTCTGTAGGGACCTGCTCCCTTCCAGTGGAAGTGTGAGGGGTGGGGGGGGAGCTGCCCCACCTAGGAGGGCACTAAGGGAAAGTAGGCTTGGAGTTTCAGTCTGAGCAAGAAGGGAGAGAATGTTCCAGGGAGAGGCTGAGGCCCTGGAGCTGGAGAAGGGCTCCAGCAGACAGGGTTAGAAAAGGAGTGTCCAGAGCCTTGGGGTGGGGGTGGGGGATGGCCTGATCTTCTTGCAGCCCCTGACGCAAACAAGGATAAAGGATATAATGAGATTAGCCCTGAGTCTGAAGCAAAGAGTGGTGAAGAGGCTGTGAGTTTGAGGGAGGGAGGGAAAGGGCCTCACTGGGGAGAAGGCAGGCTCTGGGAACCCCTACCTTCCTGCCAAGAAAGTTCAGAACCCAGAGAAGCCCAGGGCTCCCTCCTGACACCTGCAGAAGGAGATGTACACCTGGAAGGGTGGACTCCCCTGGGCATAGGACCCCACGCACCGCAGGATGCAGGGTTCCAGGCTTCCCCAGGTACCTGGTGATGGCTTTTCTCCTTGGAGGGGGTGTAACTGACTCACTGGGTGTCCGCAATATACCAGGCACTTGTTCTTATGATGTACCAGGCACCACCAAATTATATCCATATGTGATAGGCACAATTACTATCCCCATTTTAAAGCTGGGTAAACAGAGGCACTGAGCAGTTAAGTAACTTGTCTCCATAACCAGTCAATGTCAGAGCTGGGATTTCAACACAGGCAGGCTCACTCCACAGGGTGGACTCATAGTCACAGGCTACCCGGCTACCCTTGTCCAGCCTTGGTTATTTGGGGTGACATTTGTGCTTTGGGCTGTGGCTGGATGACCAGTTGCCTCTTCCATGGTGGCTCCTACATCTCTCCCAGCAGCAGCAGCCTCTTGGATCCTGGAAGTTGCACAGCAGTATGAAAACACGGGCATTTGAGAATAGAAACCAGGGTGTGCTACCCAGGACTCTGCAGTGCCAGCATCAGCTCTCCATGCCCCTGGCCCTTCCTCATCACACAGCTCTTCTGTCCTGGCTGATGAGTTCCCTCATCTCTGATGCCTCCCCAGCCTCGACTGCAGTGCAGGGGCCGGGAGATGCTGGCATGGAGGCTGTCCAGAGAGCTGGCACACAGAAGATGTCACGGCACACTGCTGAGAGCCTGCTCTGAGTGAAACAGACTGTCTTGTCATCCAGGAGGAAATCATTCCCAGGAACAGCTCTGAGGTCATATTCCAGGCAGCAGCCGTGTGCTGGCGCTGACCGTGGTGCTGACCCGAGCCTGAGCCACCCTCAAGGGGCAGGCCAGCCAAGCTGCACAGAGATGTGGGCATCACGTTCAAGCCCTGCCGCTAGGTGTTTTCCCTTGTTTGACCTAGAGAAATGAATGGCCACTCTCCTGGAATTTCCAGAGTCCCTTCCTGGACAACACCCAGGGATGTGCCTTGCAGGGCCTGGGAAAAGCCTTATTTTGAGCCTGGCAATAAGGCTGGTAGCTGCCTTGAAAAGACATACCCTGAGAGGTCACCAAAGAGAGTTATGTCTATTTCCAGGACTCAAGGGGCTTCTTCTCACCTGTCCCATACACTGGAGAGTGGCAGGGGGGAGGGAAGAGAGATGTGCTCAGAGAAGCAGTGACCACCTGCCCTAACCCTATAGAGGCAGGGAAAGGTGGGCATGGCCACAGCACCCCCAGAGTACTCAGAGAGGGCAGTGCTTCTGTGACACCTCCTCTGTTGTCCAGCGAGGGGATCTGGGCGCAGCCTAGTGCTCTGTAGCCCCACACCACCCACAGCATTCCACATGTCCCACATCCCACTGCCACGTCTCTGAGGATGACTGGAGACATGCCATGGCTAGGGCTGGGGGCTATTCTCTTATTTTAGGAGTGAGTCCATGCCAAGATGCACTCCCTACAAGGGCTTCTACCTGTGCCATGGCCTGCATGCTTCCTGACCTCCGCCTATTCTCTCAGCTACAGGTGTACCCAAGGAGCTCCAGAGCTGCCCCTGGAAGGCCTTGGATCTTTTCTATGGCCTGGAGTCACAGCCAGGCTCCAAACCCATCCCAGCACAGACATTCAGGGAGGAGGTGTTCAGCAACATATCAGAAAGCATAGAGCTGCTGGCCCTGGGAGAGACCACCTCAAAGGTAGAGGTGGCTGAGGAGAAGATGGAAGGTGCAGCATGGGGTGACACATCGGAGATGCCTTACTGAAGGAGAGTTGTCAATGGCAATGCCATCATCCTGCTTGTGCTTGTAGTCCTTGGCCATATCTACAACTCCTGAAGCAGCTCGGCCAGGAGCTGCTAGGGAGGGCAGGTAGTCCATCCTCCATTGCTTTGTTTGCTCATTTTTAGAGGTGTGGCCCTGCTGACCAAGATGCTGAGTTATGTGAGCTCCATCCACGCCCACTGGGGCTCTCACCCACAAGCCATGGGGCACCAGCTGCTAGAGAGGGAAGCTTGGGCACCTGCCTGGACCAGGGGCAGGGCCAGAGCAACCTCTGCTCCAACAAAACAGGCTTCCCTACAACCCAGCACTGATGGCTTCTCCCATACTGCTGGAGGGCAGGTGGAGAGGAAACTCCCTCCATGCCAGCTCTCCAAGTCACACTTAAAATCTTTCTGGTATCAGAACATTACTGGGAGTTGGGCCCATAGATTCTCTCTTAGCTGTCAGACATAGGCTACTCCTAAACCTTTCCTTCCCCTTCATTTTTCCCAGTCCAAAATAAGTGATTTGTGTTTTTAGGAAAAATTTCAGGTGCCTTGAAGTTATTTCATCACAAGAATCACACTCTAAAGGCATACTCACATGACCAGCCCTCATCCCCTCATCCAACCCTTTAATTGACGTTTTTGAGTGCACATAGTAGATGTGCCAGTCAATGTGTTGAGCTCCAAGGAAATAGTCATGAATAGAGCACATGGGAACTGTTCTCAGGAGTGTATGGCCTATGGAGAGAAACAGCAATATCAACGATAGCCAGCATTTCATGGAGCCTTCTGTTTTCAGACCTGGGTAAGTGCATTATCACATTCAAGCCACAGAACCACCTTGTGGAAGGATGAGAATTAACCACATTTCACAGGGGAAGATACTGAGGCTCAGCAAGGGAAACTAGCAAAGCCTGCAGCAGCCCTGACCGACACTCAGGTCATGTGCTGGTCCACCATGCAGTGTGTGCCCTGCAGGAGTGCTCAGCAGGGAACCCCACCCAGCCCCAGAATCAGGAAAGAAGTTCAGTTGTCTGGATAACAGAAGGGACATGTGTGGGAAGACACAGGGCAAGAGAACAAGGAATGTTTGAAGATGCTGAGATATGGCATGTGAGTAGAGAAGAGGAAGAATCAGAAGCCTGCCCAGCAAACCTGGTATGCTTTGGGGACCTGGGAGTTTAAGCAGGGAAGTGGCAGGATCAGATTTGCTGTCTGCTGCTGGGAAGACTAGAGAGAAGCAGAAAGACCCACCAGGAGACTGATAGAGTAGTGCAGGCAAGTTAGTGGAAGAGAGGCAAAAGAAGGGAACCCTTTGGAGGGAGGGACTGGGGGATGGCTCTCTGGCTTGACCATGTGGATAAATGGGGTTCCAACTCCAGAGACGAGTCATACTGGAGAATGAGCAGGAATGGGGAAAAGATGTGCTCGTTTCACCTTGAAGAGTTTGAGCTGCATGAAGACATTTATCATCATCTTGATAATATTGCTTTCTAATCCATGAACATGGGATGTCTTTCCATAAATTTGGGTTTTCTTTAACATTTTTCAACATTTTTGCTTTCAGTGTACAAGGCTTGCATTCCTTTTGTTAAATTTATTCTTAGCCGGGCTCGGTGGCTCAGCTTGTAATCCCGCGCCTTTGGGAGGCTGAGGTGAGTGGATTGCCTGAGCCCACGGGTTCGAGACCCACCTGGGCAGCAAGACGTCATCTCTACAATAAATCAAGAAATCAGCCGGGCGTGGTAGCACATGCCTGTAATTCCGGCTACTTGGAAGGCTGAGGCGGAAGGATCGCCGGAGCCCAGCAGGTCGAGGCTGTGGTGGCCGGGAGCGGCCACTGCACTCCAGTCTGGGTGACCGAGTGAGACTCCAACTCAAAAAAAAAAAAAAAAATTTATTCTTAAGTATTTTATTACTTTTGATACTATTATAAATAAAATTGTTTTCTCAACTTTGGTTTTGGATGGTTCATTGCTAGAATATGGAAATACAGTTAATTTTATTAATTTATATTGATCTGTATCCTGCAAATTTGCTGAATTTGTCCATTAGTTCTAATAGTTTTTAAGTGTATTTCCTTGGGAGTTTTTAAAATACAAGACCGTGAAATCTGTGAAAAGCGACAGTTTACTTCTTTTCTTCCAATTTGAATACTTTTTCTTGCCTAACTGTCCTAACTAGAACCTCTAGCACAGTGCTGAAGGGAAGTGGCAAGAATGGACATCCTTGTCTTGTTTCTGATATTGGGGGAAAGCAGTCAGATTTTTGCCATTGAATATAATGTCAGCTGAGTTTTTACAGATGTTCTTTATCATGTTGAAGAAGCTGCCATTTATTCCTAGTTTACTGAGTTTGTTTTTGTTTTTAATTGTGAACGATTATTGGATTTTGTGGAATGCTTTTTCTGCATCTATTAAGATGATCATGTGACTTTTGTCCTTGATTCTATCTACATGGTATATTATGTTGATTGATTTTCATATGCTAAACCAACCGTGCATTCATGGGGTAAATCCCAGTTGGTCATGATGTATAATACTTTTTACATGTTGCTGTATTTGGTTCACTAATATTTTGCTGAGTTTTTGTTTTTATTATCATAAGGAATATGGGTCTGTGTTTTCTTGTGGTGTCTTTGGGGGTAGAATTAACCTCATAGAATGTGTTAGGAAATGATCCCCCCTTCTTCTACTTTTTGGAACAATCTGTAAGGACTGGTGGTAATTCTCACCTGAAGACATGTTTCTAAATTTATTTTTTATTTTCTTCTAGAGACAGGATCTCACTCTGTCACCTGGACTGGAGTGCAGTGGTATGATTATAGTTCACTGCAATCTCCAACTCCTAGGCTCAAGTAACTCTCCCTCCCTCAGCCTTTCGAGTAGCTGAGACTACAGGCACACATCACTGTGCTCAGCTAATTTAAGCTTTTTTTTCCCCCTAGAGACTGGGTCTTGCTGTGTTGTCTAGGCTGGTCTCGAATTTCTGGCTTCAAGCAATTCTCCCACCTCAGTCTCCCATCCTGGAGACATTTAAGGGTAAACGTTAAGTTGGATATAAGAGTCCAGAACTCAGGAGACAGGCTGGGACTAGAGACCCAGATCTGGGGAAGAGAGGGCAGAGGGCAGGCCCAGCTAAGAAGGAACCTGGTAGAAGAGGCCCCCAGCCAGGTAGATGAGATTGTGTAGAGAAAAGGGGAGAAGGGAGGACCTAGAACAGAGCCGTGAGAGGCACCAGCACCACTGGCCATAGAGAAAGATGGTTCTACAGAGGAGACTGAGAGCACAGAGTCCTGCAGGGACGTTGGTGACCTTGGTCAGAGTCTGTGGTGTGGAGCCAGCCTGCTGTGTGTTGAGGCAGGAGGACATGAGGAAGTGGAGCCCCTCAGGCACTTGATCTCTGAAAGAGAAAAGTCTGCTTCTTTTCACAGGAAATTTTTAGAGAATGGGATTGCAACTGAAACCCCAGCTTGTTCCAGTGGCCAGTCCCTTTCAGAACAAGAGGCCTCCTTAGACCCATCCTTTAATTCCAGAGACACAATGGTCTCTGTTTCTTTCAGGAAGGTGCAGACCTCTGGGGCTCATTGAAGGGACCACAGAAGAGCCTCACTTTGGGATTCTGGCTTTGCTGATAAACTTTATTCTGGGAGAGTGGGCATCCCACAGGAAGTATGACTGCCGGGTGGTGATATGAATGAAGGACACCTCGTTTGACATGGGGAGCCTCAATAAGCTCCTGGGAAAAGATTAAGGCTCCAGCCTAGCCCCAGACAAAAGGGCCAGCCCCAAGGCTGAGCTCCGCTCCCACAGCTCCTCAACGGAGAGCAGGGCTAGTTGCTGCCCCCAAGCTAGATCCATCACCTCACCAGACCAGGCAGCAATGGGTGGGGAAACCAAGGGGTTCTCCTGGCCACTCCCCAACCTCATCCCCATGCCTTGGACTCCTCTGCAACCAAGCTTCCCCCCACCCCATCCTCTCAGCCCGCCCCTCATTCCCTGAGCTCTCCAGCCTCCTTAGCTACTTTCACTGCAGGAGATGAGTGACAGATGGTACACACAGGCAGAGGGCTACCTGGGGCTGGACAGGCCCGAGGGGGGGAGGGGGGAGGGTGTGGACTTGCTTTGGAGAACGCAGCTGTTTGGGGAGAAGATCTTAACAGCAAAACCAGAACCCACCCCTGTCCTGAGTGCTCATCCCTGGGAGAGCCTCTTATAGCAGACAACCTCTCCTGGGAAGAACCTGCCTCAGGTCACAGCTTTCACTTTCTTTCTTGCCTCCCATGGGGGGGAAGGGGCAGACCTGGCTGAGCAGGGTCATGCCCAGCCACACCCCAAGGGTAGGTCACTCAACGTGTGAAGCCCAGGTGGTATCTGGTGCAGCTGAGCTCCTTTCACCTTCCCAACCCCCATCCCTGGTGGCTCAGCCCTGCTCTCTCCCTTTCAAGAGCAACTTTTGGCCTCAGCAGAGAGCAGAGCCACCTCCCACCCATCTAGCATGTGCTGCCTGAACCCAGTCCTTCTGGGCCTGGCATTCCCCTTTGGCAAGAGAGAGATGTGACCATGTTCCAGGAACAGAAAGTGCCGTTCAGACCCGAGATAGATTCAGCCCGTTTATTCAGGCATGGAGGTGGTTCATAGGTTTGACCAGATGGGCTCAGGGTTTCCACTCGATGACTTTGATGGCAATCTGGGCTGCCCGTTTCATCGCCTCAGTGGACTGTTCCTCGAGGATGCGAAAGATGGGCACATGGGCTTGCAGGATCTTGCGACCCTCGGGGGCCTCGGCCAGCATGGTGAGGGCCTTGGTGGCATTCAGGCGCACTTTGCTCATGGGTGTGAGCAGCAGCTCCAGGAGTGGCTTGATGGCTTCTGCATCCAGAGCTGCATACTTCCCTGCAGACCACAGACACGGGGCATTCCTAACAGCCTGCATTCCTAACAGCCTTCCCACCTGTGCAGTATCAATGGGAGGCACCCCACATGCCCACCTAAGCCCTCACCCCCACTTCCCTTGCACCTTTGCTGAGTCCAGTCTAAGCCAGGCCCCTGCATCTCCTGCCTGTCCAGCCCCCAACTGGCTTATCCCCATCCACTTTTGTTCCTGACCCACAATCCAGTCCTCACAAGGCAACACCAAGGGTCTTTCTAAAATGTCACTCCAAGAACCCACCCACCTCCATGGTCTTCAACGTCCATCCCCCTCCTGCCACTGTGTTCGGTGAACTCCCATTTGCTGCCAGAACCTCTCAGATTCAACCCTACTAACTCCCACTATTCTCTGGGTACCACCCTCAAATCCTCCCAGAAAGGCTGGGCCCTGTTGTAGGTCTCACCCATGCTGCACTCCTTTCCCGAGGCCCAGACACCTGGGTCCCCACCGTCCAGTGCAGGGTTTGACATATGGCAGAGGCTTAGAGACCTTCACCCGGCATGCCAGCTTGGGAATAAGTGGCCTTCCCTCCCTAGATCCCTGCCTCTTGTGTCTCAGGCCATTGCCTGGCCCCCAGTGAGTCCCTGTGTCCTCCAAGAGCTCCTAAAAGAAGCCTGGGCAGAGAAGGACACTGGGACATTTCTCTGCACACGGCTGTCCCAGGATAAACACATAGGTAAGTCCCTACCCTGTGCAGTCAGCATCCTGCCTGTGCAATCAGAAGGGGGGCTGTGGACACTGAGAAGTCCCCAGCCTCCTCCTCTCTGTGTTGCTCACTCCATCCACTATTAGGGTCTGTGGGGAGTGGCTGGAAGGACCTGTCTCTGGGAGACAGGCTGCAAATCTGAGGCCCAAACAGTCCTTTGTGGAACACAAAGGAAGCACAGGGCATGGGGCTTGCGCAGGCACATGGCCAGTGGGGAAGGTCAGGCAGCTTTTAGAGGGTCTGGGGGGTGCCACACTCAGCCAACCAGGTGGAAACCAGTTCAGGGTTCTTCTGTTGGCTCAGGGTTGGATGACAGGAGAGAAGCCTGCTGGCTAGGAGTTTTGAGGTTGGGGACTCAGGGGAGATAATCCTGAACTCTTATTTTCCCCTCCCCCAATGTGAGAAAAGTAATTAGAATCAAGAAACACCACAGAGTCAAGGGCTCTGGGGTTGCTTAGACCTCAAGGTAACAGAATCATGGTGGCAAACTCATCAACCCCAGAATCACAGCTGAGTGGGAGGTAGGAATTCCAGGCCCAGGGAGGTCCTAATGTGAGTGACCAGTGAGGGGTCACGGGTGGCCCCTGTGCCCAGCAAGAAGAGGGTGGGCTGAGCCTTGGACCAAACCTTGAAGGGACTTCAGTGGCAGGCCAAGAAGAGGAGTTTGACAGAAATGGGAGCCGAGGGGCAATACCTGGCCCCTGAGCACAGACAGCTCACCATGGCTGCCAGCATGCTGGGGCTTACCCTGGGGCCCTCCACCTCACCTTCAGTAGTCACTGTGGCATACATCAGGGCTCCAGCGGCATTGGCTTGCACCTCGGCCTCATCGTCTTTCAGCAGATGCACCAGGATAGGGATGACATCATGCTGCCACACCTGGATCTTGCCCTCCAGAGGGATGCTGGGGCAGAGAGCAGACAACTGTGGGCTCTGCTTGGAGGATAGGAAGGGGGCAAGGCCCAGGACTGCCCAAGGGGAACACAAAGTAAAGGAATGTGTTGGAACTACCTGGTGGTCAGAAGCTGGCCATGGCTGCGGAACCAGGTACAGAGGAGTATGGGTGTGAGCACGGCCTGCTGCTTCTGAAGGCCAGGCCAGGGGTGACAGAGCCTTGTCCTAAACCATCACTCAGAGAAGAAATGAGACATGTTCTCCCTGACTCCAAAACAGGGAGGAGCAGGACCCAAGAGTGGGAGCTACAGAGAGACCCACCTTGATTCCACCCCAGAGTCAGAACTGCCAGTGATGAGCCAAGGTGCCTCCAAAAAGCAGTGGCTGCCAGGGCTGGACAACTGCAGCTAAGACTCAGACCAGATGACCTTCAGGTCACCTCTCACTCTGGCATTGTATGAAACTGAAAACAAGGGGGATGCACTTGGAGGCTCAGCCTGTTATCCCAGCACCTTGGAAGGCCAAGGCGAGTAGATTGCCTGAGCCCGCAGGTTTGAGACCAGCCCGGGCAAACCGGCGAGACCTTGTCTCTACAATAAATATAAAATTGGCCAGGGATGGTAGCATGCTCCTGTAGTTCTGGCTACTTTGAAGGCTGAGGTAGAAGGACCGCTGTAGTCCAACAGGTCGATGCTGGAGTGGCCATGAGCATGCCACTGCACTCCAGTCTGGGTGACGGAGTGGGACGCCAACTCAAAAATAAATAAATAAATAAAATAATAAGGGCAGTGGACTCCCTGAGAGTTTCCCAACTGCAAGAGGCCAACGCGTTCCCAATGAAGGAAAGGGCTTCCTGGGCCAGGAAATGCTGTCTACAGGGGCCCCAAGGGAGTGTCAAGCACAAAGACCCCTGTGTCACTTAGTTTAATCAGCCTTTCCCAAACACAGGTGCCCAGAGACCCTCATTGTCATAGAACTCAGCTCCTCAAAGACAAAGCTGTTCCATGGGAACATAGTTGGGGAAACAGGGTTGGCCAGCTACTAGCTGTGATGTTAGGAGGCTGTTGAGCTTTCAGGACAGTGGGCTTCAGCCCTGAGGCACTTGATCAAAGATGCAGAATCCTGGGCCCCACCTGTAGGAAATCCCAGATTCATTCACAAAGCAAGCAGCCAGGCCTGGTCCTGACACTGAGCTGGGTTTTTCATCTCTGTGCTGTTGACATTTGAAGCCAGACAATTCTCAACTGGGGGAGGCCAAAGCTCGCCAGATGAAAACCCTGGAAGGCCGAAGTTCCACGGAGAGAGCTCGCTCCTGGTCCCACCGGAAGGGGCCCTCAGAGTAGACTTGAAGAACGATGGGTCCAGGAAGCTCCATTTTACACAGTCTCCCAGGGGCCTGGGCTTGCAGAAATACTGGACCAGTATTCTCTAGTGAGACTCCCAGATGGAAAGGAAGCCAGGACTTAGGGAAGGTAAGAGGGGTACCATATGAGGACATGGCCTCATATGCTAGGGGTCGGGGCCTGGACAAGGTGCTCAGGGTAGGAACATGCACTGCCCCCTCCCTCCAGCTCTGAGGCTTTGTGCCCCACAGCTTTCAGGCTAGGATGTAGACTGATCCCATGTGACCTTGGGCACATGACCAGACACCATGCCTCAGTTTGCTCGCCTGTAATGGGAGATGCCCTCCCTGGAGGGTTGCTTAAACATGAAGTTTGTAGACAACACCTGGCACACAGAAGCACTTGTTGACCACAGGGTATAACTGTCATCACCAGTACTTCTCCTGTGTTTCCCTACCTCGTGGGGGAGGGAGTGACCACCCATCTGGTTTCTCCAGCCTGGGAGGTTTCCTGGGACACAGGACACTCTCAGACCAGCAGGATGGTGATCACCCTAGTGGAGACAGCTGTCTTCCATACCATCCCCCCAGCCCCAGGGCACACGCAGGTGAGGGGAAGCAGGTCCGGGGTAGACGTCCTCAAGCTTGGGGCCAGCCCACCTCGGCTGCCTTGGCAGAAACCCACTGGGCGGCCACTCAACCCACCAGGCCAGGCTCACCTGACAGAGATGAGCGCACGGGCTGCCTTGCTGCGGATGTTGCCGTTGGTGCTGAGGAGCTTCTGTTTCAGGAAGGGCACCACGCGGCTGCTCAAGGCCTCAGTAGCGTCCTCCTGCAGACAAGGGGCCAGTGTGTCCAGAATGAGCTCTTGGATCTCCTCCTCCTCCCTGTGCAGCTTCCACACCAGCAAGGGGATCAGGCCATTGCTGATGATGCCTCGGGCTCCTACAGGACAGGAAAGGGTGCTGAGGGTGGCTGGCCATGCACCCACCCATGCTGGTGGGGCTGCAGGGTTCGGGTCCTGTAGAGCCTGTGAGTGGGTTTAACTAGAAGCCTTGCAAGTGTCCCGCTGCCCAGCCGGGGACCTGAGCAGCCAGCAGGAAGCTGCAGGTGACAGCCATATCAGGAGCTGGGGCAGGGCTGAGAGGGGAAGTCCAGAAAGTGCCAGTCTCTGGTGGCCACTGCCTCAGGGGACATCAGCCATACATAAGTGCACAGTGGCCTAAGAGGCAGCAGCCACTCCTAGGAGAGCCCTGCAGCCTACCTCTCTGGGGTCAGGCACACAAAGAAACCCTCTGCTCTTTCCTGTCCCACCCCAGAGCGGGGGAGTCAACTAATCCCCCCCTTTCCACTTAAAACATTTCAAAGCTGCTGGAGGCCCCAGACTGGTCGGGCCAGCCCTTGAGAAGATCTGGGATTGGAGTCTGAGGCAGAAGACCTAGAACACTCTAACTCTTAGCCCTAAGCTGGCACAGGCAGCTTCCTGAGGGGCCCAGGATGGCCTCCTGAGGCGTCAAGATGAGGAGCACAGGGACCTTGAGCAAAGCCCCGGGGAGAGCATTCCTTGCCCATGGCACATGGCTGCTCTCGCTGCTGTCCTGCAGACAGCCCTCTCCCACCTCCCTGCAGCAGCACCGCCCACTGAGAAGCCCTCTATAACCCCCGGGAGGTGGCCACCAACAGACACCTCTCTCTCCCGCCCTCCCCAGCGAAACCCTCTAATTTACTCTAGAGAGCCAAACAGGTTAATTAGCCTAAAGGTCTCTGAGTGCCAATTAACACCAGGGAATTCCTCTTTGAAGCTGTCACCCCAGCCTTCTTCCCTCACTCCCCGAGGATATCAAATGGCAGGTGCCAGAGTGAGGGATGGCAGCTCTTGTTGCCCATGACCCTGGTGTCCAGGGCTCCCAGTGCTCTTGCTGAACTTCTCGCTGGGAGTTCAGGGTAGAGTAGCTAGCTCTGCACCATTTGTTTTCAGGGCACTCACGACCCAGGAAAAGCAGTTTCCTGTTGCTTCAAGTGTGTTGGGCTTTTAAGAATTAATACAGATTTCAAAAAACAAAACAAAACAAAAGCCTAGGTTTGACTCCTTTCCTAGCTGTGAGACCTTGGGTGAGTTACTCAACCTCTCTGAGCCTGGTTTTGTCATCACTGAAAGGAGCCTCCCCGGCAGGCGACTATACAACACCCATAGGGTTGTGGGTGGGAATGTGTTCCATGAGCTGTGGATTTCCAGTCCATGTAAGGGACTGTCACTGTGTGCCCAGAACATCTGGGCTGAGGGCGGCAAGTGTCTCCTGAATTCCACCAACACAAGTCCCACCTAGGAGCAAGGACCTGCTGGGAGGGAGGGGCAGGATACAACAACAAAAGCTGCAGAGTCTAAGCCCTGCAGAGCCTGTCAGGTGTCCCCTGGCCACCTCTCCTAGTGGCCTGATCTTCTCTCCTCCCCAGCCCTCCCCCTCAGAGACTGCCCATGGTCTCCAACCTGTTCCAGGCCATGAGTCCAAGGGACAAGGCTCCAGGCAAGGGCATGCCTGAGCAAAGGCCTGGGGGTGCGGAAGTTGTGAATCCTCACTGGTTTGAGCGTGGCCTCGTTTGCACCAAGATCTGAGCTTCCCAGGAAATCCCAGGGACAGGTGTCTCTGCTGGGGCTGCCAGGAACTGCTTGGAATGGGCACAGGCTGGGGGAAGGACAGAGAAAGGGAACTGAGGTAAGAAAAGTCAGATTAGGGGAAGTGATTACTTCCATTACCCCCCCTCCATTGGTGAGGAAACCAAGGCCCAGAGTGGTGACTGTCATACCCAAGGTCACACAGCAGATGATGGCAAAGCCAGCCAGGGCCTTCAGCTCCTCTGGTTTTGGTTCTCAGGCACTTATCTTGGGCCTCCACTCCTAGAAATGCTCAGCATAGGGACCAGGACTCATTTTGAGCAGAGGGAGAAGATTAAAAATAAAACGCGTGCCGGGTGTGCCTTTCTGCTTGTTCACTTTGCTTCTTTTCAGCTAAAAGAAGAGTCTCAGGCCTGGCTATTTATAACTAACCCAGATCCACGATGGCTTGCTCAAGTGGGGGTGGGGCACACAGACCCCAAGGAAACAAACTGGAGAAACCCACCCAGATAGGCAGCAGCCTGGTGGGGTGCAGGAGAGGTGGGGCACAAAGAAGAGCCAGCCAGGGTGGGGAGGCGGCTGAGCAGGCCAGGCTGGGCCACTGGCAGTACAGACACAAGCGAGACACACTCACCCCCACCCTGGGAAGCCAGGGATTGGTCATTACAGAACAGGTTGACACATATGTAGACAGGGAATTCGAGGGCTCTGGGGGCTTTGAAGTGCAGGGAGGTCAGGGAGGATGGGCCTCATAGATGTGGAAAGAGATGTGTTTGGGGAGAGATCCCCCAACTGGCCTGGCTGGTACGTAGGGGTTAGGATGGGTCTGGTAGTTGGTGAGCCATAAAGATGCAGGGGATTGAGGGGTCACAGACACCCATGGCATAAAGCCACCTGCGGTTGAGGTTTAGTCATTTTATGGGGGAGGGGATGACACCACCTGAGGGGTCACTCCTTGACCGGCTGTCCCTGCTAAGTTGGCAAGGTGCTGGGTGAGCTCAGTCTCCAGCGTTCCCTTCCTCTGGCTGCTGCAGTGCCCCTACTGTTGTTTCCCTGTCAGTGAGGATGCAGGACCAGCCCACAGGTTCGGGTCCCAGCCACATCCCTTCCTGCTCCCGGGACTGCACGTCTGCATCTGGCACCCTGTGTCCACGGCGCCTCAGGTGACCCACCTGTCCAGCTTTAGCGTTGTGTTCCCCTGCGTGCTGAACTACTGGCACACTGATGCCTACTGTGCCTGCCTTTGCTCCTGGGGATGCTTCTCTGTCCTCAGCTTCACCGCAGTAGCAGGAGACAGATTAACTGCAGCTTCCTTCTCCAGATGCTCTCTTCCCTTCCCCCCGGGACCTGTGGCCTCTCCAACTGCTCCTCTGTCTTGACGAGCATCATCCCTTCTTCCAGTAGCCGTCTTTGGTTGCTGTCCTCCCCTCTTATCCCCTCTCTGGGGCCTGATGACACCCTTTCGCTGTCACTCTTGGTCTCCCCATGATCCCAGGGACTGAGCTCTGCTCTTTCTCATTTTCTCTGGACTGATCAGCTGATATTTTTGTTGTATGATTATACTCAGTAGGACAACTCACCTTGTCTGTGGTACCATGCCTACTCTAAATAAATATGGAACAACCTGGCATCCTTCTTCTCAAATTTAAAAGGCCAATTTAAGAACTCTCCAGTGGTTCTTAGGCTCACACCCCAATCCCATTATCCCTGGCATCCTTGCATGTATGCCGGTCCTGGCCACAATGGTCTTCTCTGGGTTCCTCTAGGCCTCAAGCTCCTTCGTGCCTAGAGTCCTCCCCACCTTGGGACTCACTTCCCTTCCACTCCATGCCACCAGTTATCTCTGCTCCTGCAGTGGTCTCAGCCTAAGCATCTCTTTCTTTGGGGAGCTGGCCCAGTGCCCATGGCTCCCTCGCTCCATGCCCCTAGAGCCATAGTGGGCCTCCTCGACAGCCTCACACAACTGTAATGGCTGATTCTTGTTCTGCTTTCTGCTCCTGCCCTGCCGCCAAGAGGATGTTCCACAAAAGGGCTAGGTCTAATAAATCCTAGAACTGTGCCTGCAAGTGTATGCTGGTAGAGGAGCCCGTCAGTAAATGACTACTGTGTGGATGCAATCATTGGTCGGTTTGATGCCAAGTGAGAAACCCTCCCCCCCACTTTGAGGCGGAGACACCAGGGTCAGGTCAGGGAGGTAGCAACCAGTCGCCAGTGAACTCCTTTGGGGCTAGCCTCTGCTCTCACACCTAGACTACTGGAAAAGGTCATCTCACTCTTACATGTGGGTTTGCCCCTGCAAACAGCTCTGATACCCAATGCTGCAATGGAAACAGCTTCCATCCATTTCTGAACACATGCCAGTGTTCATTTCTCAGATACGTTGACCCTCAGAAACACCCTCTGAAGACAGTCTATTAACATCCCCTTTTGACAGAAGAAGAAACTGAGACTCAATCAGGTGGCACAGCTGCTGGCATCTGTGTGGTCCTCCTGGTCAGAGGTCCAACCCAATACGGCCAGGTTGTGTAGAGACTGTGCACACAGAGTAACCCCTCAACTGTTGGCCAAATTCCTTTGGTCCTCATTGGCCACCTCCAGCAAGCAGTAGGTTGACCTTGGTTCGTGCCAAGTCTACTCTCGCTTCAGCAATGCCCGTAACTAGTATTTGTCCTGTTCTTGGAAGTTTTGGCAGCACCTACACAGGTGGGCCATGACCCTGGAATATGTAGTACAGTGGTCTCCATTTCACAGCAGAAGAACATTCCCAGGGAGGTTTTGGGATGATGCCATAGCGTCCAGCCAACAGAACCAGACCTGCGCTCCTGACTTCCAACCACAAAAGCTGGAGCTGGAACTTCCAGCTGAGCTGGAACTGCCACCCTATCAACCTCTGCCAATGGTCAGTTCTAGCACTTCTGCTAAACGAATGAGGTAATCCCTGTAATCTGACCACAAAGGTGTAAAGTGATAAGGAAGGTGTTAGCTGGGAGGGCATCTGCATTTTGCCAGGGATGCTCTAGGATACACAAAGCTTCAGGTTACAATGATGGGAAAGACAGAGCAGCATTAATGTCTCGGCTCTCTGGCTGAGTCTTTTAAGCATGGAAGTGAGGAAATCCTGGCCCTGAGGTCCATAGATAGGCTTTGAAATAGAAAGCAGAAATTTACAGCCTATCCTCAGGTGCTTGGGGGGGTAGGGTGGGGGGAGGGGTCTGATGCCATCTGTAAGCTCCCCAAAGGCGCCAATGGCCTTAGGAGAACTGGCTCCCTCCCGCTTCTTTGGGCTGGGGGCCAGCTTTTGGGCCCTTCTTCTCCATTTCCCTTCCAAGGCAACCAGGATTGCCAGGGGCTCCAAAGATCCCCTACACGCTGCGGGCGAGAGCACCAGAGATAACTAATACCCCCTCCCAACGCTGCACAAAACTAACCGGTGTAAATCTTTAGGGTTCACACAGGCCTTTTGCACGTTCTAGCGGACTGCTGAGACAACCCAGGGAAGCAGGTGCCTGGCCCCTCTTTGCAAAGGGAAAGGCTGGGAGAGGTCAGTCGACTACCCAAGGACGCAGAACTCAGAAGGGGCCGAGCTGCGCTCGAACGCGGGCGAAGAGACGGCGAGCGGCGACTAGCTGCGACGGCGAGGCCAGGGCCGTCGCTACTCTAAGGCTCTGTCTCCCGGACTAACACAGACTGCCCAGCCGGGTCGGAGCCCGGGCATCGGCGCAGTTCAGTCGCGAGGACGCCAGCGCGGGCAGCGCGTGCGGGACTGCGGCGCTAGTGGAACCGTGGCCCCGCCTCTGTCATTCCTATTGGGCAGCTAGCGCGTCCGTCAGCCACCAGTACCCAATGGGCGACGAGCCGGCGCTTGTGGCGGGGCGGTGGCTCCCGGCGCGTGGTGCCCAGCGGGCGCGCGGCACCCCTCCCTGCCTGCGGTTGGCCTGGCAACGCGCTGCGCTCGCGGCTCCGCCCCCTGCCGGCGGCAGCGCGGCGCGGGGCGGGAGGACCCGCGGGCGGGCGGCGGGCGGCGGGCGGCGCGGGAGGCGAGCGGAGGGAGCCAGGCCGGCCGCACCGTGTGCGCCGCCCGCGGTCCGGTCACGTCCCCGCGCGGGCGCCACCGCCCGCGGGGCGCGGAACGAGGGCGCCGCGGCCCTGCGCTCGCCGTCCGCCCCGCCGCCCCTCCCGGAGCAGCTCGGCAGATGCTCGGCGCCGAGGCCCGGAGGTGAGCGAGCGGACCCGCGGCGGGCGCGGCAGAGCCTCGGGGGCTGGGGCGCGACCGCGCGTCCACTCACCCTGGCACGACCCCTCCCGGGCTTTGTAAGCTGGACCCTCTCGGGCAGGAGGCGCAGTGTCAGGGATGCCCGGCCGGGCGGGGGACGGCGAGGGCGGGACGCTTGTGAGGCGGGCACCAGCGGCGAGGGCCGAGCAGGTGTGGGGCGCGAGGGGCCGCCGGGCCAGCGATCCCGCGGAAGGGCAAGCAGGACCACCGGGGATGGCGCGGGGCCGCGGGGCGCCCCCCCGACAGCGGCTGGTGCGGAGCCGGGGCCGGCCAGGCGACCTGCGGAGCAGCGCCGAAGAGGGGTCTCTCTCGGGAGGTCGGGGAGGGGGCGACCCCAGGCGGCCGCGGCGCCGGCGCGTGGCCTTGGCGGAAACCGAGGGGAGGGCCCCGGAGGCCTGCTCTGGGACGTGGGCCCGGAGAAGGACGGCTCGCAGTTCTCGGTCATCGCTCCAGCAGCGAGCAGGTTCCTTGGAGGCATTTAGAACAAGAGATGAGTATCGACCCGCTGCGGATTGTAATACGTTCCCGGCTCAGTATTTTTTTCCCTTAAAAGGCGGCAGGGGTGTTTGGGGGAGGGGTGTGAGGGGCTGGGGCTTGTATCCCGCGGCGATCCAAAGGGCTCTGCTTTTAGAGCGGTGCTGAGCCTTTCTGGGTGGTGACGGCAGGAATCGGCCTAGGCCGATAATTGGGGCTCCTGTTACTGAGAGAAGAAGATGGAAAGGCGGTGCCAAGCGAGACCAGCGTTCCCTGGAGTCCATGTCTGGGGTGGAGGGACTCGCCTGGTAGACGAGATCTTTGTGGCTTGGGGAGGCCACTAAGCCCCTGACCGGTTCCTTTCTGCCCAAGTGATTTCCCTGCCTTGGAGATCGAGCTGTCTGGAGAAGGCTCCTTGACCAAATTCAATTGAGCAAATATTTACTGAGCTTGATCCCCCAGGGTCTGGTGCTGGGGGGGACAGGGTGGGAGTGGACTGGGCCTGCCCTCCCAGGACTGACTCACCACCTCATAGGGGAGAAAACATCTCCACTCATATAACCCAGCCCTAACCCAGCCTGGTGCAGGGACCTGGAGAGGGACCTGGGAGAGGCTCCCCAAGCTGGGGGTCAGGCAGGTCTCTGGGCAATGTGACATTTGAACTGGAGCTTGAAGGACATGGGCACAATTGGGGTGGTCACTGCAGGCAGAAGAGAGAGACTAGACAGAGGCACAAAAAGGTCCTTGGGCAGTTGGGTCTGGTGGGAGCATTGGGTGTGCCTGGGAGGGAGTAGGAGGTATGGTGGGAAAGGCGGGTGGGGGCTGCACAGGTTGAGGGAGCTAGGGAGTGGACTCACCCCACTGCTTGCTAGCTGTGGCTATGGTGGAGGATGCAGCCTCCTCTTCTGTGGAAAGGGAGCTGTTCTGTGACCCTGTGAGCTCGGGTGGGCCTGGAGAAGAGCTCTAAAGACCCAAGAAGGTTCTTTGCAGCTTCCAGGCATGTGGTCCCTTGGGCAGTGCTTTGGCACTGGGTAACCAACCACCCAGCTCCCTTCTTAGCCAGGATGGAGCTTCTGTTTTCGGGGACATTGCCTAGCTGGTGATTGTGCCTTCGGGCTGTGGACATTTAACAGCAGTTACTGTATCGGCCTGGGAGCATCCATCTAGGGGTAGTGAGGGTGTGATGGGGTTACAGAGGGCCTGGCCATACTTGGATAAAGTGTTGTGCCTTGAGCCTGCCTCATTCTCCTGGGATGAGAAGACACTGGCAATTGGTTTAACACTTTTCCTGTGTAATCCTCTAACAGACAATGATTTTCTGAGACACGAGGTGAATAAGGAATAGTGCCTCCCCCTTGGAAGGCCGGTGTCACCTTCTACCCTAGATCTGCTCTCTCCTTCCTGGGGCTGTTTGTTACTCATCTTTGTAGTGTACCCACCCCCAAACACACACACGCACAGACACACACACACACCGCGCGCGCGCGCACGTGTGCAAATACTCACACATGCACATGCTCAACTGCAGCTGAGACTTAGGCTGCTGCTGAGAAAACGAAGCCTGCTTGCCCTTGTGGGGAGTGCCATCTGTGCTCAGCAGGATGAGCTGCTGCGCTCTGTGCCTCCGCCTGGCCCATTGCAGCAGCCTGTGGTGGGACTCTGGGTTTGGGACATGGGGAATGGATTCCTCCCTCTGTCCCCAGCTTTTCAGCCCTTCTGTTTCCTGGAGTGCCAGGAGGAAACGTGCCTATGTCTGGACCTCAGGAGCTTCTAAGGCGATTCCAGTTACTTCCAGATAACTAACTGGACGGACTTGGCAAGGATGCCCAACGCCCCTGCAGAGAGGCCAGTAGGACAGGGGCCGCCCTTCAGAAGGAATGCTGAATTTAATTGTCTTGTGTGTGAATGCGTGTATGCTACACACAAGGACAAGGCAACTCTGTGCAGGAAGAGAAATGGTCAGTGGCATCAGCACAGATACCAGGGGTCAGCCCCAGGCAGAAACCCAGAGCAGAGGCCACAATGCAGCTTGTATAGACTGGGCAGGGGCATGGGCACACCCAGACTCTTTTCCCCAGGGGGGTAAGGTGAAAACTCCAGCAGAAGACCTGGGGTTAGGCCTTGGCCCCGCCACCCCTGGTCCAGTCCCATCCTCTCTGAGCCTCCTTGTCCTCATCTGTACCTAGAGCCAAGAGTGCCCTGCACCAGCCCTCCCCATGAGTTTGGCTCCACATCCATACATACACACTAATAGGGGAGACACTTCCAAGGAGTGAACTTGACAAGGACTTACAGGGACCATCTGAAGGATCCTGGAGCACAGGGGAGGAAACATAAGCTGTCTACACTGGACCCAAGGAGTGGAGCTTCACGATTCATCCATTCTTTAACTAACATTAACCAGTGCTGGCTGCATGCCAGGCACTGTGCCAGGCACAGGTATGGCAGGGACAGGCATCCACTCACAGCACTCACATCAGACAGCAGGGGCAACAGTAACACATGTACCACAGAGTGCTGCATCATAAACAACACTAAAGCAGAAGGTAGGGGACACCTGGGGAGCATGGGCGCAGTGCCAAGGAGAAGCATTGGGTGAGTGGTATGTATGGTAGAGGAGGGCATACATGAGAGGAAGGCAGTGCCAAGGCATTGAGCAGACACTGGCCAGTCCCTGGAGGCCTCTGCAGGAGGAATGTGTAGGGTCTCTGGACCAGGTCCTGCAGGGCTCTACAGGCCCCAGTGAGGTGGGAAGACATTGCCAAATTTGGAGCAGAGGAGACTTAATCTACACTTTTAAAGGTTCTTTGTGCTGATGTGGGAGAATAGACTGGGGTAGAGGCAAGCCCGTCAGGAGGCCGTCAGGGGCCACTGCAACTGACCTGAAGGATGGAAGCATTGAAAGCCATGAGAAGTATGGATAGGAGAATTCTTTTAAGGAGTAACAGGTCAGATCTGCTCATGGAGAACAGGCAAAGACACCTGCAGATTTTGGTCTGAGCCAGTAGAGAGAGCTGGCATTGGCTAAAAAGATGCAGAAAGACCCATTCTTGAGAGGGAGCTGGGCCTAAGACCCTGGGAGCCACTGATCAGCACTTGTAGTGTTCAGGGAGAGAGTGAAGCTAGAAGTAGCAACCTGCAGTCCATGACAAGTATGCAGGAACGAGGACTGGCCAAGATCACTCAGGGATGGAGGGTAGGTGGGACCAGAAAAGGCTGGGTTGGGCCCTAGGGCCTCCACTGCCAAGAGTACAAGTTGAGAAGGAATATCCAGGGCCAGATAGTGGCTCATGCCTGTAATCCCAGCACTCTGGGAGGTCAAGGTGGGAGGATTGTTTGAGCCCTGGAGCTTCAGACCAGCCTGGGCAACATAGTGAGACCGCATCTCAACAAAAAGAAAAAAACAAGCCGACGTAGTGGCCCACGCGTGTAGCCTCAGCGACTCAGGAGGCTGAGGTGGAAGGATCACCTGAGCCTAGAAGCTTGAGGCTGTGGCAAGCTGTGATCCTGCTACTGCACTCCAGGCTGGGCGACAGAGTGTAACCGTGGCTCAAAAAAAAGAGAGAGAGAGAGAGAAGGAACATCCAGAAGAGACTGAAGTTGGTGAAGGAGCACAACTGTGATGGCATCTTAGGAGGCTGGAGAAAAGGGTACCTACAAGGGTGGGTCCCCTGTGTCAAACACCGCAAGTGGTAGGCAGGACATGCCTGGGGACTGAGCAACACAGTATGACGTGTAGGGCCCCTTATTAAAAGATTATTACATATTTCAAAACAGTGACGGCAGAGCATTAAACCCATATGGCACTCAGGTGTGTGCACTTGAAGCTGCTGGGCCAGGGGACCTTGACAAAAGTGCTGGGGTTGTGGTGGGCCCAATGCAGAAGGAAGTCTTGGAGGGTGGGCCCATAGCCTGCCCACCACCCACTCTTTTCCCTTCTCTGAGTAGGCACATGGGTTGTGTACAACACTAATGGCTGCTGGGATCAGTCAGACCCGGCCTGTGAGCCTTGTCATGGCCTCTTAGCCCTGGGAACACAAAGCCTCACATTAAGTGAAGAATTGCCTGCTGCAGGTTTTGGCTTCTTTCCCCCGTCTATGGACCTCCAGCAGCCATTGGCCCCTCGGGGTCGAGATGGTCCCGTCAGCAGGTCCTGGGTGAGCACAGCTGCAGCTTCACATAGCAATGGCTTACTTAAGTTCATCTCTTTTCCAAAGGAACCTTCTACCTCACAGAGTTTTGAGTTATTTGCTTCTAAATTAAGATATAACTCTCTTTTAGAGACATCCCTGGAGAATCCATCAAAAAGTGCTAAGAAGCAAGACTGTTAAAAGCCACGGTGCAGGGAGGGGCCTCACACATAGTGCCAATCCTGATGGCGTTCCTCCTAGTAGCCTCCAACCAGCAGCACTCCCCTTCCCCAAGGGCTCAGCCAGGCCTCTCATGGCCACGTGGACTGTGGTCAGAACAACCCTTTCATGCGACCCCTGGTCCCTGGGATGGAGAGCCACTGGGACAAGGTTCCTGACTCCTCAGAGGCCTGCCCCTATGAGTCATGGAGGCCAAGGTCTTCCAAGGCCTAGAGAGTGGACCTCATGTGCGTATTACCCCCTGTGCCCAGATACAAGCACTGGCAAGAAGCACACGTGGAATGTGTTCTGGGTTATGAGGCCAAGTGCCTTCTGGGGCCAAAGCTCACCTTGTCTCTTAAAGCCAGTGCCACTGAGAAGGGACCTGTTTTCACCTCAGTTTACAGACAAGGAGACTGAGACCTAGAGAGATGGGTGGCTTTCCCCAGTGTCTTAGTGGGCCCAAGCAGTCTTTTTGTCCAGCTCCCAGGCCCCAGGGACAGCAACCCCAGAACCTGAGGGCTTAGTGTCCTCTGTGGATGACCCGGTTTTCTCCCAGGCAGCCTGGCCCTCTCACCCTGGTTGGTCACAGGAAGGATGGACAAGGACTGGCCAGGCCTGCTGTGCTGAAGACTGGCGTGGTAGCCGGCTACCTGCTCCGGACAGAGCTGGTGGGCTGCAGCCTGACCTTGGCCTTACCTATCCAGCCTTTTCTTTTCTCACTCCACATCCCTGGGAGAGGCCTCACTGCAGGGCAGGGCTTGGCTTTCATAGCCACTGTGCCCTTTGACTGGTGTATCACCTCTTTGGGCCTCAGTTTCCTTTTCTCTGAAGTGAGGGAGGGCTGAAGTAGGTGGGTACATGGCCCCTTCTTTGCTGGTGCTAGGGTGCCATCCTGCAGGGGACCGAGGGTCACTGCCAGGTCAGGCTCACGGTGGAGACAGCACAAGAGCTTGGCATGTCACCCGCCATCTTCCAGTCTCCTTGGTTTCTGCCTAAAATCTCTTTCCTTTGGCTGCTCAGTCATTTGTCTCCAAGTGTCGGTGTGGAAGGCTGGTTTCTGCAGAGGAACTGGCTGGTCCTTGCAGCTGCTCTTTTCACTCTCTGTCCTCACAGGCCGCACGCCAGAGGCGACTCCAGGTCTCCTGACTGCACGTTCATGTGGCCGTCTGGGCCTCTTCTCCTGCCATGTGTTTCCTGTACTCCTTCCTGCCGCTCTTCCTCCACAGCACTTGCCAGTCTGACCTGTTCCCTATTTCATCGTGCTTGTTTATGAAAGCTCTGTGAGGGCAAGGGCAAGGCTGTGCTCAGTACTGAGTGTTGGCGCCCAGGGAGTCACTGTCGGGGGTGAGCGTGGGCAAGCGTGTATGCCAGGTGATCCTGTCGTGCCCTTTATGTGGGAGCTGGGCTTTGTGCTTTCCCTTCCCAGAGGTGTGTCTTTGGCCCTTAGGACTGGCCTCACAATACAACCACCCACAGGTGGACATTGCCAGCTGGCCCTATAGAATTCAACAGTGGGTCATGTGTGAGCTAGAGAAAGGCAAACTGCTTGGTTTCTCACACTGAATCAGCCTCGGGCTGACACCTGGCCCCTCAGTGATGTGGTGTGACTCAGCAGGGCCTTGTCAGACAGAGGGATTCACACTGTCCAGACCTGCAGAGGTGTTCCCATGGGAACTATCCTAAGAGGGTGAGCCAAGACCCTTGCAGTAGTGAAGGAACACAGTGATAGTGGCCCCTTTCCAGGTGGCCCCTGTGCCCAAGATCAGGGAGTGGCCTCTCAGGCCAGCCGGGCAGCTCAAGTGCAAGGAAGGCACGAGACCTGGGTGATGGTGACCCTGGTGAGTCTTTTCTCCTCTCCGGGCCTCAGTTTCCTCATATTTACATTGGAAGCTCTCAGTGTTTCAAGGGTGCAAATGGTCTTCTTTTCCTATTCCAACTCCAGTATGGCCACCCAGAGCATATTGTGCTGAAGCGAATTCTAAGGCTGTGCTTGGCCCAGAGGGAAAGCTGGACATCGTTGATTACTAATGTCTGCAGTGGGTATGGGAGGCAGGGTGTAGATGTGCTTGCCAGCAGTTGGCCAACCCTACCACTGCGCCCCTCCTGCCTAGCAGGCTCAACTCATCCCCCCCTTACACCCCCCTTCCTTAGTGACATCAGCCTGGACCACCCCCCATCAGGTGAGGACACACCTCCGTTCGCTGCTTTCCCAGCCAGCATCCTGAGTCTCTTCTGAACAGCTCAGATACTTGTTTGCTGAATGTCTCTTTCCCCTCTCATTTGATGCCTTGCTCCCTGCACTGGCCTCAGGTCCAGCCCCATTCCTGGCCCACAGTATCCTCTCTCTGCATACTGAATGAGTGAGGTCAGGAGCCTCCTCCTGGGTGTACACCTTGTGCTGAGGCTGTTCTAGCATAGAGCCCTGAGGAACCTGCCTGGAAGAGCAGATGACCTCAGGAACAGGCTGCTGCACTGTGTGGTTTTGGCTCCAGATGTTGCAGGAGTGGGGTCCATAAGGGAGGAGGGGACAGAGTGACCAGGAAAGGCCAAAACATGTGAATCCCAGACTCTGTCCTGCGGAGGCCAGTGGTCCTGTCCCCTGCGGTAAAGATGGGAAAACCCTCACAGCTGCCAAGAGGAACCCTCTGAAGACCCTCCTGATAAAAGGTTGGAGTACTTCGTCTCTACAGCCTTCACCCTGGCCACTACAGGCCCTGACCCCCCATAAGCTGGTGCTACCTACCCCCACTCCTCCTACCCCCTCATGCCAGGTGACTGTGGCCAGAAGGGAGAAGCAGCCTCCATGTGAGGGCCTGGCCCTCATGCCTCCCCCTGTCCAGCTCTGCATTGCATGTCCTCCCTGGCCTAAGCTGGACCTGTGGTCTCAATTTGCTACACTCTTCTTGTTTCTGTGGCCCTGTGGAGTGGCTGCCTGGACCCTGGTCACCCAGCCATCCAGTCCTGCTGGTGAGGGTGGGTACAAGTGGCCTGTCCCTGAGCTGAGCTTTTCTCCAGCATGGTCACCCCCTCACCCGCTCTGTTACTTCTGATATGCTGTGCAAACATATTTCTTGATAAAATGCTGGGAAGAAAAATAATTAGAGTGTTGCCTCCATTATCCAATTTCTGATTAATCAAACTCTCTTTGTCCTCGGCCAAAATCTATTCATTTCCCTTAAACACTGGGCCAGTGCCAGGCATCGATTTCCTCTACGATAACACTACCAGGCACGCATGGACTTGCCCAACCCCACCCCGCCCCGCACCACCCTGAGGCAGACACAGAGGCACTGACAAAGCTACCCTTGTCCTCCCAACATCACCCACCTCCTCCAAGGAGCCTCCCAGCCATGGCAGGGCCCCGGTCCCTGCCCCGGTGTTGGAGTACTTGACTGGGCCTAGCCCTCTACTTCTTGACCTTGGCCTCTGGTGTGTTAGTCTTGTCTCACTGGCTGTTCTGGGGTTCTCCCTCTTGTTCCCAGACAGTGTGGAGGGTACAGCCACTGTGGCAACTGAGAGCCTTGGGGCAGAAAGGTGGGCTGCAGTCCCAAGCTCTGGGCAAGCCAGAAGAAGGCTGAGTGTGAGGGGCAGAGCTTGTGAGGGGCTGAGGGACCATGAAGGGTAGGTATAAGGTGGGGACATGCTTTCAGGGGCAGCAATAGAAGCCCAGCCTCAAAAGGCTAACATGGTGAGGGGACATTCTGACCCCTGGGCCTAGGGGCGCAGCAGTGGGCAATGTCAGGGTCAGCTAAGTCTAGGGGGAGTTAGCCACACATGCACTAGTATACATACAAGGGAGGGCTCAGGGCCAGAAGATCTCCCAGAAGCCCCCGGCTGTCCCTTCCATGTGCAGTATTGACCCATACCTCACTCAGTCACTACAAGGCTGGGATTGATTTATCGGCACCTGCTTGGTGCCAGGTCCTTGTAGGCATGTGGGATACATCAGTGAACAAATGACCAACAGCCCCCTGCCCCGCGGCATGATGCAGGGGGTTGGGGGAACAACAAACACCCTAAATGAGCCAAGCAGTATGCCAGAAAGGAACCATGCTGTGGGAGGAGACAGGGCATGCATGGTGTGGCTGTTTGGGGTGGGTCATTTTCAGTTGTAGATAGGATGGGCAGGGAGGCCTTCTGAGAAGGAACATTGAATGGGGGAGTGGAGGGAGCCAACTGGCTCTCTGGACAAAGAACTTTCAAGGCTGAAGGACAGCCAGCGAAAAGGCTCTGAGTTGAGAGTCAGTGATGGTGCTGGAGGGTCGGCAGGAGTGGGGAGGAGGATGTGTGGGAGGAGGAGTCAGAGAGGACAGTGGTCTCGGAGCCCTGGAGCCCTGGGAGGACTTTGACTCTGGTTCTACCCTGGGGTGGCAAGCATGAGCTGGTTTCAGGCACCAGAGACACACACTGTCTCATTTTTACGTGGATCCCCCTGGTTGCTGGTACAGCACAGTGCAGGGGGATGATACAGCAAGACCAACAAGGTCACTGCTGCGGTCCAGGTGAGAGGCTGGAGTTGGCCAGGTGAACGTCAGTGGTCAGATTATGGGAGTCAGAAGGTCAACTGACAACTCCCCTGAGGCCAGCTAGGCCCAACCCTGACTGGAGGGGCTGGGCTTTGAAGGAAGGAAGGGAGACAGAGCGAAGGCGTGCTGGGCATGTAGTGGATACCACTGGTGTCCCTAGGTCCCCTTTCCTGCTGGTGCACTGATACTCGGCTGCAGTCCAGCAGCTGTACCCCTCACCTGAGATCTGCTTTGGGCCATCAGAGCTCCCTTTCCTGGAAATGCCTGGGAGGTTCTGCACCCTCTTTCAAGGGGACAGCTGTGCTGTCCTCTTTCCTGAGCTCCCAGCAGGGTTGAGCCAAGGCTCCCCAGTGGCAGGAACAGCTTGTGTGCCCATCTCCTTCCTTGGCCCTGTCTTGCATCCCTCACTCCCCACAGGTTTCTCCTGAGCATGGATGTAGGCATCCCCAACTTACATGCTGCTCCTCCAGGAAGGACCCAGTCAAGATATGGGGACCAGGGGCTGCTGCAGGCTTGGAGACTTCAGGGGTGGCCTGTCACCAACAGGACTGATGCCAGCTACTTAGAGTCACCTGGGGCAGCTTCCCAGTGTAGGGATCTGTACCCTCCCAGTGCAGGGATCTGCACCCAGGCCACGGCCTCAGGAGATCCCACAGCACCTAACAGAATGCACATTCCTGGGCCCTTCCTCGGATCTATGGGGGTGGACCCAGGAATCTGAACTTCATTTAGAGCCATGCTGGTTTGGAGCCTCCCCTTTCTGACCCAGCAGCCTGTGTGAAATGGGTCTGAGCACAAGGGTGTGAGCTTAGGAGGCTCCACAGGCTATGGGGCAGGGCAAGGAAGAAAAAGGGAATGGATGGAGATACTGCTCACCTTCCAGGAGGGAGAGATGGGAGAGGTCCTGGGAAGGAGCTGGTGGTGCCTCTGGCCCCAAGGAACCCTCACTAGAGGGAGTTTGGCCTGGGGACAGCCAGAGTGGGGCTAGGGTTATGGGATGCTATACTCACAAGCAGAGGCAGGAGACTGCAGAGCCACAGAGACCTGGATGGTGAAGTCAGATTTCTCCACCCAAGCAAGAGAGTGAATTGAGTCAGCAGTTTCCTTCCCTAGGGAGAGCCAGGAGTGTGGGTCCCCAGTGTCCTGAGGCAGCCATCCAGCCTCTGATTTGGCTCCTAGTGAAGTCCTGCCTTTTCTCTGCTGTCACTGCCACCCTCCCCTCTGCTGGTGGAACCTTTCTGTTTTTGTTTACTTATTTATTCCTTGCCCAGAGAAATGCCTAGCCAGATTTCCTCCTGAGTCAGTGTTACTCAGGCGATGCTCTACCCATCATCTGGTCAGTGTGGTGACTGTGGGCCAGGAGACTGAACATGTGGCTGAGGGTGTCCTGAGCCAGGACAGCACAGGAACACAGGGAAGGACCTTCCTGGTCATCTCATGCCCCCGTTCTTCAGCAGAAGGACACTGAGAGGCCCACTTGGGGCAGAGGCATTAGGGCCGTGGACCTGTCTGTAGATGGGAGATACTGTGTGTACTAACCCCAGTCCTTCCTCACATCACTCTTGACTATGTCTTCAAAATAAGCAGGGAGCCAGGAGAAGGCAAAGAAAGGGGGAGCTGCTTTTAAGGGGAGACCCACTATAGATCTGTGGGTGTCAGGCCCATCAGGCAGATTGTAGGGGGAGCAGGAAGAAGCCAGCCCTGTGGCCTGGGCCCTGGTGACTGGAGTGACTGCAAAGAACCACAAACATGAGTCACATGCCCCCAAGCCCTGAATCAGTGATGTCTGCATATGCACACACCATTATTTTTTAAACATTTGCAGAAGCTATTGTGATCAATGAAATGCAGAGTCATTTACCAGCTTTACAGAAACCTTGGTGCGCAGAAACCTTTTTACCTCTGTCATGGCGCTTGCTGGATTAATGAGCACGCCCTCTTCCCACCATGAGACATACCAGCCTGTGTCCATGCAGGCAGCAGGCAGTCCTCTAGACCTCATGCCTTCTGCTCATAGCTATTGTGATTGTCTCAAGCCCGTTCATGCCAGTTGTGCTCACTGTTACCCTGTCACTGAGTGCTGTGTAACTGATGCCCCATGCCTGTGACAAGCTCCTGTGGGGATCATAGCAGACGCTTTGAGAAACCTTGATGAAAGTCCTGGTTGGGTTTGTTGTGGGCAAGACAGCTGTGAGTTTGGGGACAAGGACTCGTAACAGCCTAGGGTTTAGATTCCTGTAACTCTGCCACCTCACTTGTGTTGGAGAAAGTGAGTTGCATGTCTCAAGAGGTACACTGTGATTTAAGCAAGAAAAGCACTGGCAACCCCAGGGTGTGAGCCTGCACATTCATGCACGTTCAGTTTATCTGTTTCAGGTGAAAAGAAAAAGTATATGAGTACCATTTTGTAGGACTCCTCCTTTAATTCACTTTTCAGTAGGTCAACTAGCCTGCACTCCTTAGTTTGATGACAACTTTTGGTCATTAACAGATATTAGAAATATATCTGTAATGATGTTGGAATCTGCAGGTTGGTCTTTTTAGTGTGTGTGTGTGTGTGTGTGTGTGTGTGTGTGTGTGTGTGTGTGTGTGTTCTGTTTTTCATGGAAGGGTCATTCTACTTGAAAAGTCTGTAAGCCAGGGGTCTACAACAGAGTCTCAGCAAGGGTGGGGCGGGGGCTGTCAGCACAGAAGTTCAGTATCAGAGGGTCCTTGGAGCGCCAGCCTGCTCCAAAGGGAGAGTCCAGGGGCTACTTGCAGGTAAGTGTGGGGTGTTCTGGCATGAGAGGGCATGGGGGAAGGCTGGAGGACCCAGAGATGCTGGTTTCTGTAGAGCCGAGACTGACTGGGCCCTCAGCCTGGGGTGTGGGGTTGTGCTGTAGGCAGAGTCCACGCTGTCTACCCCTCACCCCCAGAGGCTCCCATTTTATTTCAGCAAGGTGTAGTGCTCAAGGTCCTAAGCTGGCTGGGATGGAAGCAGATGGGCAGCTCCAGGGAAGCAGATGGTAAGAGAGGAGGGGTGGGCTAGAGAAGCTGCAGGAGAAACTGGAAACCATAAAAAGGTGGGGTCCTTTGGGACTGGCCTGCAGCCTGGGGAGGGGCAGGTGTGATATACATTTGAGAAATATTTGTGGAAAGCAGGAGCAAGAAGGCTGTGGGAGACCTGGGATATAGGAGATTGGCACAGGGAAAGGGGTTCCAGGGGTACCCACTAGAGCTGGACCCTAGAGTCCCAGGGGTATCAAGGACTCCAGGAGGGGGCCATGGGTCAGCAGAGCCCCCGGGACCTGTGACCTGTGGTCTGCAGTCGACCCTTTGACAGACTCCTGGGAAAGGTTGTGTTAGGTAACATGTTCAAAAGGGAGTGCTGGGGAAGCTTCTGAGCTCTGTACAAATATTTTTTGGTGTTCATCCATCTACCCATCCATCTGTTCTGCAAATCTTTCACAGAGCACCTGCTTCTCGGGAAGCAGAGCTGGTTACTGGGGGAGGGAGGGCAGAGCAGAGCCCAGACCAACCCACAGTGGGGACCCCAGGAAAACCACATGGGGCTTGGAAGCAAAGGCAGGAGGAGGGGATGTGGGCCAAATATGGTCAGGGAAGGCCCCAGTGGGAAGAGCTGGCTGCTCTGAGGCTGAGGAAGGGCCCAAGTTCCCTGTCAAAGGCAAAAAGCAAAATACCACCCTTTAACTGACCAAAGCCATATAAATGATAATAAGGGCAACCCCCTCGAGACCCCTCCCATTGTGGGAGCTTTTCTGTCCTCTCAATAAATCCTGTATTCAAAATAATAATAATAATAATAAGACCACCCTTTAATTCAAAAACTTATAAATTAAAAACATCTGACAAGTCTCCTACAAAAAAAATGAATGTAGTCAAAAAAAGACCACCCTTCCCCTTCTCTCTTTCATCAAAAGCCAAAAAACGTCAACTGCCAAAATAAGTTACCTGTGTCCCACCCTCTTTAACATATCAATCATCATAAAGATATATCAAATCAGTTATAAAAAACAAAAAGTGCAATTTTTTTCACCCTTGCCAGCTCTAACATGTCTCCTTTTATTGTCTCTCTTCTTTCTCTAATAAACTTTGTTTTAAAACTTTACTGACCATACTGGACATGGTAGCTCAGCCTGTAATCCCAGTACTTTGGGATGCCGAAGTGAGAGGATTGCCTGAGCCCAGGGGTTCAAGACCAGCATGGGCAACTGATGAGACCTCGTCTCTACAATAAATCACAAAAGCTAGCCGGGTATGGTGGCATGTGTTTGTAGTTCCAGCTACTTGGAAGGCTGAGGTGGAAGGATCGCTTGAGCCCAGCAGGTCAAGGCTGCCATGGCCGTGAGCATGCCACTGCACTCCAGCCTGGGTGATAGGAGTGAAACTCCAAGTCAAAAACAACAACAAAAAAAACCACTTTACTGGCTGCTTTAAAATTAATTTTAAAAACAAGCTCAAAAATCCACAAATTTTGTGCCACACCCCACCCAGTATCATCTGGCAGTATGTGGACATCCCTTCCATCTCTTCCTGGGGCAGGTCCTGTCCCCACTGCTGGGCCAACGGCACACACTTGGTTCAAGGTTGCACATGCCCGGTGGCAAGCCCAGACTGAGTCCTCTGGGCTCTAGCAAGGGACCTGGCACTGCAGGTCCTGGGGTACTCATGGGGAAGGAGGCTCTCCAAGGCTTCAAATGGGGAGGTTTTAGCCATGTGAGATGTGGCAGGGCACTGTAGGCATGGGGATGGGAAACGCAGTTGGGAGGCAGGAACCTTGGCTCTTATAGAGTTAATAAGAAGGAAGGGTGGGCTGTGCAGGCCATCTTTTCTATAGGGCAGTTCCTGGAAGCATGGCCTATCCTTGTCCCATGTCCAGTGTCACTAGCATCAAGGCACACTAGGGTTTTTATCTTCTCAGGAAGATGTGGCTTTTTAGTCCAAAAATACAGTCCCCAACAATGGTGCAAAAGCGATAAGCGTTCAGTAGAAACCATACTTTGAAACCATACAGGCATTCTGACAGTACAGTATTCAATGAATTAAATGAGATATTCAACACTTTATTACAAAATAGACTTTGTGTTAGATGGTTTTGGCCAACTATAGGATAATGTAAGTATTCTGAACATGTTTAAGGTAGGCTAGGCTAAGTTACGATGTTGGATAGGTCTGGTGTATTAAATGCATCTTTGACTTAATGATATTTTCAACTTAGATGGGTTTATCGGGATACAACTGGTAATTCAAAGAGTATTTGTATGTGTTATTATATCAAAAGACTAGAACCATCAGGCCTTTCCTGCAGACAGCTAGGCTGGGCAGGATGAAGAGGCTGGGCGTGGGCATGGGTGTGGGTACAGATGCACCTTTCTCCTTCCCCTGAACCCTGCCAAGCTCCACTCGACCTTGAAAGCTGCAGCCCCATCCATCACCACCCAGGCCTGGTGGGGACCTAGACAGTGAGCCATGCAACAGGGATGCTTCAGGCAGTGCCATGCTGGGATGGCAGGGAATGAGGGTCCCCAACCTCCCAGACACGTGTGGGCATGGATCCTGGCCTGGCTCACTGGCCCTGCCACACTGTCTATGGTTTTGTGGTCAGCACCTTAAGCATGTTGGTGCAGTGTCTCTCCTGTGGTATGTGATGCAGATGTGCTCCTCCTACGTCCAGCAAAACTGCTGACCTCTGTCCTGTCCTGGTCCCCTGCCAACCATCTGCCCCCAGGTGGGGAGCCTCCTCCAGAGCCCCCAAGCTTTCAGGGGCCAGCCATCAGGCTAGAAGCTTCTCCTCAGAGAGGCAGACACGGTTTCCAGGCAACGTCCCCCCAGACTGTGCTGAGCCAGTAGGAAGCATCCAAAACACCTGTCTGCAGGGTCAGCTCTGGAATTAACTGGCCCTGTAGTGTCCTCAGCATTGATGCCATTCTGCATCCCTCACTATTGTCCTCCTCTCCATGGTGCTGGTCTTTATCCAAAATGGCCTCGCTGCCTTCTGTGGTCACGGTCTACCCAGCAGAATATGAGCTTCCCAATACACAGACTCTCCTCATTTCTTCCACGTCCCCTGTCCCTGAGCAGGGCAACACACACTGGGGCTCAGTTCTGAGAGGGCACAGTATTGATTGGAGCAGGTTGAGTGATTGATCGGGGGCCTGTTCACATCCGAGAGTGGAGGGCCTCAGGCCTGGATGCACATGCTGGGTGACTAAAGAGCAGCGGGAGGAGCTGTGGAGGGTGCTCTGCTGACCAGGCACACAGAACTGAGCCAGAGAGAGGGTGACCCACTTTTCTGAGATGAGAGATGGCCTCTGGCCTGAGGATGAGGTTGCATTGTTGACACTATGGCCCAAGAGCCCCATCCTAGCACCATGCGGAACCATTGCATCCACCCAAGGTCCCAGCAGGCTCCCCTGTGCACTGCCTGCATCCCCAGGAAACAATGGGGATGGTGCAGGGGACTGTACGGCCACCAGACCACACAAGGTGGCCTGAGGCCACAGCTGTGAGTGGCACTATACTAACCCTTCCTGTAAAGAAGGTAATCCTATTTTATTTCTCTCTCAATCCTCCTTCTTCAAGGAGAAAATCCCAGTTTGGTGCCAGTGGCTCTCACACCCTCCAGCAGGCGTTAATCCCTACTGTTTAACCAACAGCAAACAGCCTGACTGGGCCTGCACAGACTCCTGTTGCTGGCTAGCCACAGAGCTGTTCCTGTGCACTGTGCTCTGTATTTAGCTGACTTCAGTCCATGGCAAGCAATTGACTTTCCACTAAAAGTAGGGAAATGAAGCCTTTTGGAAAGTACATTTAAGTGAAACAGCAGGTGTCACCCAAACATACCCAGGTTAAACTGCGGTCTGGAGGAGCTAGAAGCCCAGGAGGCTTGGGGGGAGCTGGGCATCCCTGAGGAAGTTGCCTCCTGTCTTTACACCTTTGTTTCTACATCTAAAAGTCAGGGCCACTTCCCCAGCCTACTCTTACACGAGACAACACGTGTATGAGCAAGGCACTCAGCCCAGCAATGGGAGCGGGTGGGGTGGGGGTGAAGCTGTCTTCCAAGTGTCTCCAGCCTTGAGGCTTGAACCAGGTTTTCTGTTTCTGTGCATCCTCCTCTCCTCAGTGGCCCCTGCAGCCCACGGGGCCATGCTAGATCCTAAGCTCTCTCCCCAACAGCTTCCTGGGGATAGACCCTCCCCGATGCCTAGGCCACAGCTGTTCCTGATTGTCCATGAACATACGTGGAAACGGCTCTGTGAGGTTAGGGTGACACGTGTGGGATAAGACTGCTAAAGAGAGGGGAAACACACAGTCATGGGACTGTGGCGTCTGTGGGCCCCACTTCACATTGGGTGGAGCCTGGGGGTGACAGAGGTGGGAAAGAACAGACAGAAGAACTGGGCAGTGCAAAGGGTCCAGGCCAGGCTCCAGGAAAACCTCATGAGGACATGTGATGCCAGGACAGGAAAGAAGCAGGCAGTATGTCAACTGAAAGTAAACGTGGTTCCAATAAGCCAGGCGTAAAAGGGCAACAAGAGTGTCTCCTTATTAAGGGGGAGGAAAACTGGCCATCAGCAGTGGCCACAGCACAGGCTTTTCCGGACCCCTGGTTTCTAAAATAGAGCCATGGTGGGGGCTGACGCAGGATGGTGGTTCTAGAGGCGAGTACCCGCTCTAAAAGAAGACAGAAGTATTGCAGCTGAGCTTGGGCCGCAGGCTCCCACACTGACCCAGCAAGTCAGGCGACCCAAACCAACAGCAGGGTCGTGTGTGAACTCCCCATGTGTCCCAAGTGTGCCCCACCTGCCAGTCCTGCATGCTGTGCCTTGGGCTGGCTTTGGGGCTAGGACTGTCCCCACTCTGCCCCACATCCTTGTGTGAGGAAAAGTCTGCAGTCACAGGCACCAGTGAGCGTGAAATCTGCCACCATTCTGACTTCCTCCCTCCATCTCCTCCAGGTCATCACAGAGCAACCACTGGGTGCCAAGGTGGAGTTGGCAGGTACCAGAGCCGCCACTGCTAGGGTGGAAGGCGTCCAAACAAACTGGGGTGGGGTGGGGAGATTGCTGAGTCATAGCCCAGCTTGGGGCACTAAGTGGCTCAGCCTCCACGGGGACTCCAGAGGAGGGTGAGGGGCAGGTAGGCACAGGCCGCCCCAGGGGCAGCTCTGGTGGGGTGGAAAGTGCTTGTCAGTTCAAGATGGGTGCCATGACTCTGCTGCCTCAGGCCTTGGACTATGAACACTGCTGGTCCCCACACTGAGGCTGGGCACACTCTTGCCAGGAGTCTCAGGCCAGGGGCACGGGATGGTAGGAGTCTCGAGGATTCAGGGTGTGTCATGTCTAGGGAGGACTGGGAGCCTATTAGGTGTGGGCGATGCTGCCTTGCTCTGCTTGGCTGGCCCTGTGGTCAGCCCCGTGGGACAGGGGTAGGGCCCGCCACCTCTGAGGGCCCTACCCCTGTCCCACAGGGGCTGACCATCTGAGTGACCTCTGCTTGGGCCTCACACATCACCATGCCTCTCCACACACTCACAATCTAGGGGAGGGTCTGCGTGTTAAGCCACACCCCATCCTGCCACACCCCTTCAGTGACCTGGGTTCTGCGGGGCAGGCTTTCCTGGGAGGTGAGGAGGGAGGGAGATAGGCAGCCAGGGGCCTGGAGAGTGAGGGGCTGGGCTGCTGTCTCCAAGGAAGTGGGGCACAGCAATGAGGGAGCCTGGCCCATAAGCTGATAAGTCTTCCCACCCTAGAGTTCCCCTGGCTTAGCCCGGCTTGGGCAGTGACACCTTCGGTGACCTTGGCCATGGGCTGTCTTCCCCTGCCTGGGGGTGGGGAGGCTGACTTTGTGCTGGCTATTGTGGAGGAGGTCCCAAGTGAGGCTTTTTGGGGAGAGACTGGGGGCTTGGGGGCAGGTCAGGAGCTGGCTCCCAAGGTCCAACTTGGCCTGGCAAACTCAGACCACAGTGAGCATGGTGTCACCATGCCCACACTCTGTGCCCAGTGCCAGCTGAGCCTCCAGGGGAGAGCAATGGCTCTTAGCGTGGAGGCCGTCCAGGATGCAAAGATCCTGAGAGAGGTGGCAGCACCGTCCCTCCATGGCCATGTCCCTCTCTGGCTACAGGAACAGACTTGAGAGGGCTGTTTCTGGGGGACAAGGCAGGAGGGTAGCCAGGCCTGCCAAGCTGTGGGCAGGGAAGAAGGGTCTCAAAGAGGTTAGTTCATGAGGGCTGAAGACTCTGGCCTGAGACCACAGGAAGCGCCAGTAGCTTTCAGCAGAGGGGTCCAAGTAGACTTGGGGGTTGGGGATTGTGCCCTGGCAACCTCAAGGTGGTGAGTCAGAGGGGCCTGTCAGGAGCCAGATGAAGCTCTCCAAGAGTCGTGGCCAAGACAGGATCATTCCCAAGACTGCTGGGGACAAGGTAGGCAGCTACAGACTCTGGTCCCAGTCCAACTTGTGGGGCCCCTTGGCCTCTGGCTGCCTGCACGGCCTGGTACTTGGTCCTGTGTTGTACCAAGTCATGATCTTCATGCCTCAAATACAATGTCAGTTGCATGCAGGGCTGACTGGTACAGTCACACACCTGCACTGAGCCCTCACCATGGAGACAGCAGGGCCCTGCACTACAGGGACAACTGACAGTAGGTATGACTCCCTCATACCTACTGCTGCCTCCACGCAGTCCCTGCTCCCAGCCTGGAGTACCCTGAACACATCCCTGCTCCTACCCAGCCACCACACCATCCCCAGGTGCTGCATCCTATAGCCCTCATGCTTCACAAGCACCCTTCACATCGCCTTCCCATCCCTTGCTTACAGTCACTGCTTTCTCACCTGGACCTCTGCATACAGGAGCCTCCCCTGATCTAGCCTCAGTCCAGCAATTAGAGGGATGCTGGTCACACTTAAGAGCAAGCCACAGTGCTCCTCCCCCAAACCGTGGCTGGCTCCTTACTTGCCCTTACCATGACCTCCTAGCCTCTGCATCAGCCATAGCCTCCTTCCTGTCCCTCAGACTGGCCAGGCGCATTCCCACTCAGGGCCTTTGCACCGGCAGTTCCCTCACCCTAATGCCGACGTATCTACTTCATTTACCATCTATTCTCACTGTCTCCCCTGTCGGAGGCTGGCTCTGCCCACCCTTATAGAATTGCAGCCTACACCCCAACCCACAACCCATGTTCACCAGAGAACCAGGTACCTTCTGTCACTCACTGTCTTACTCTCTGGGTCTGACGGCTCCCCTCCTTGCGTGAGCAAACACAGAGGCCAGACCTGTATCTGCATCATTCAGCAGCACCCTCTTGAGTGCTAGGCTCAAAGCCATGGCTCAGTAAGTAAGTATGGGATACCAAAGAGCCCTTCCTCTAAGCCGCAGTTGTCTCGCCCCTGCTCCCTCCTCTCCCCGGTACCTCTGCTCCAGGACCCCACACATAGCAGCATATAGATGCTCATGTGCAGCTGCAGGCTGACACAGCTAGGCGAGGCTACACATACAGCCACATGCAGACAGTGTAACAGACCTACACACACACACAGATATATGTAAACAGATCTCACAGACACATGCACACACTGGCACACAAGCAGTCACATGTAGACATATACATGCACTTGTAAAGACAGGAAGTTGCCTCCTGTCTTTACACCCTTGCAGATGTGCACAGGGATTGGCAAGTGTACACACACCTGGACAAGGACCTGAACACAGGCCTTCAATGAAGACCAAGGCCCCAGTTGGACTTCTGGTCTGCCCCGCCCCTTTCTCTTACCTCCATACCTCTCTCTTCTTGGTGTCCAGCCACTCTTACCTTCCTTCAGTTCCCCAGTCATACCACGGTTTGTCTCTTCTGTCACTAGCGCACACACTCCCGCATACCACAGGACAGGGCCTTTGCACATGATCCTCCTCTGCTTGGAATAATTTTTCCCTGGCCCATTTCTCTGGTGTTTCCAGCCATGTCTAGCAGCATCATAGTGGGGGGCCTGAGTGTCAGCCCTGGGGACCTGTGAACAGTTCTAGGTCAGGGAACAATGTGGTCATCCAACTCTTGACCTTTGCGTCTGGGCTGACTGTCATCAGGTTCCTGGTTCCATTTTGAGACTAGGGGAGTCCTTGGATATCTGGCAAAATTCAAATTAGAGTCAGAGTTGGCCTGCCTTGGTAAAAGCCAAGAAGCTGGCAGAGTAGGTGGAACTGTCCTGGGGTCCCATTTGGACCATGGCCAGGCTCCTGCTCACAGGCCTTCCTACATCTGTGCACACCCATCCCATGCAGTTCCGCCACCCTGAGCACCCACACCACAAACGTGGCTGAACCTACAGAGCTGCCAGTAAAATTCTGAGTGGGGCCTTCTGCTTATCTGCTTCTGGTGATCTGAAAGAAGACAGTGCAATTCCTGCATTTCATGGTTTGGATTTGGCTGTGAACGGTAGGTGCTTGTGGGTCTGTGTCTCTTTTGATCAAAGCTCCGTATATTTGTCTTTGCTGGCTGATGAAAGAGCTTAACAGTTTTATGTGTTACATATTTTTTGTTGGATTATGTGTCTTCTCATGAGAGTGAGATCTGAAAGAAGACAGTGCCTCAAGCAGGGGATGGTGATCATTGGTCACCATCTCCTGCAGACAACAGACTTGGTCCCAACTCACAGGGTCATTGCTGGCCCAGGTTTCTCCTATCCGCCCACAGTGCCCTGTGGTTGTTGATGCACACTGATCAAAGACAGCATATCCAGCCCTTGGCTAGGGGCTTCCAGACAGTGGCATTTCAGTCCCTGGGCTGCTAGCCCAGTACCCCCAACCTGCCCTCCTGATTCCCTAACTTTGGGGTCACAGAGCACAGATACCTCAAAGCCAGATCACGCAGAGCAGTTTCTCTGCCTGCCGCTCAGCACTTGAAGGCTGGGTGGGCACAATTCACCCTACTTGAGACCTGGCCAGGGCAGGGCATGTCCAGTTCCCAGGATGGATCAAGGTGACAGGGAGCTGGGGGTAGGAGGAGGGGGGGTACCTCCTGGCGCCAGGCCTTGCACAGGTGCCCTGCCTGCATGGACCTGCCCAGAGCGCCCTCTGCTGGTGGGGTGAAGCCAAGATAGGATATGATCTCTGCACTTTTTTAAAAGTTGGGGTCTCTGTCACCCAGCCTGGAGTACAGTGGCATGATCACAACAACCACGACTCACAATAGCCTCAACCTCTTGGGCACAGGTGATCCTTCTGCCTCAGCATCTCGAGTATCTGGGACTACAGGCATGCACCACCACACCGGGCTAATATTTTGATATACCTCCATGTTTTTAAGGAAATCTCAGCCTGGCAGGAGATACCAGAGAAAGGGAGGGCATCCCGCTGGCAAGGGAAGCAGCATGTGTGAGCTGACCTGTGAAGAACAGGCAGAGTTCTGGTACAGAAGCCAAGCACGAGGTGCCACAGACACGGAGCTTCTGAGAAGCAGTCTTAGGAGAGGTCAGAGGTGACAGGGTGAGCCCTGCTGAGCACAACTTGTGCTGGGCCTGGCACACCAAGACCCTCATTGTGAGAGGGTGGCATTGAGAGGACCTAAAGCAGGTGATCATGCGCTACACCTGAGGAAGTGGCAGCATCTCAGCCTGTTCAGAGGCAGCTCTGCATCGAGGTAGCAGGTGCCCCTTGACCCCTAGGCATCGCAGCTCTCGGGATCCCATGTCACCTTCCTGGACCAGACCTTATCCCAAGGGTGGGGTCAATGCTGGGTGTCTCCAGGGCAACTGGGAGCCTACTTTTCTCGGGCAGTAGCAAACAGCATGGGAGGCTCCTTCAGGAGGAATCTGTTCTTCTGGGTGATCTTTGTTTCTATCACTGACCAGCTGAAGGAGAATCAGCTAGGGCCTTGTTGTGCCTCAGATTTTAAAACACCAAGTTGAGAAAAACAGTGATAACCACAGGGGACACCCCTGCCAGGTTGGACACTTGGCAGAGGGAGGATGTTGGCTTCCTTCTGGAATGGTGGCACTGGTGGAGAGGACCCCAGGTCCACAGATAGCTGTCAGGGTAAAGGAAGATGTCCCGGGCAGCAGGCTGAGGGCTTTGGATGCTTTTCACACACCTGAGGGGCTCTTGGGTCATTAGCAGGGACAAGGGAGTAACCACAGGATACCTGTCCTACATGCACTGAGGGTCCAAGGCAGAGTAGGGCAAGTCACAGGTGTGATGAGAGGCAGGCCCTTGTTAATGTTGTGATGCTTGTTTACAAACCTTTCTTCTGACAAATGTTCATTGAAGGAAGTCTAGGAAATGTGGCAAAATGCAAAGAAGCAAAAAATCTCTTGTGATTCCACAACCCGGAACTTACTGCTACTGGGAGAATGACCCCCTAGACCTCTGCTTGCATGGCATGTGCATGTGTGTTCTTGTGTATGCTGCACATGTTACACAAATGTCATCCTTCAGCAGCACTCTGCCAGCCTCGTTGGGATCGCGCTGACTGACCATTTAATCACTGCTCTCTTGGCAGAGGTGTTTCTAGGGTGTTCCCTGGTGTATCTCTCATCCACAGCTGCCCAGCAGGTGGGACTGCAGAGAAGCAGGAACAACCCTTAATCTCTCCAAGTCTGATTTCTTCCTTCCCTCCTTCCACCCACCAGCACTTAGTGAGTACCTGCTGTGTGCCCAACACTGCTTTGCTCCAGGTGGGGAGGCCAGGACAGGGCTTCCTCACTGGCACTCTGGTCAGATGGAGGCAGCATCAGCACACAAGGTCATGTAGGTCACATGTTAGCTGAGGGCTGCTATGGGGGGAACGGATGGAGTCAATGCACTGCTCACAGCGACAGGGACTATGGGGCAGTGACTGTCACTGGCTGGTACTTGCTGAGTACCAGGCTCATGCTAGATGCTTTACTCCACAGATACCTGTGGCTGTTGAGGGACAGGCTCTGCGACCTCAGTAACATGCCCAAGGCCATCAACTGGTGAGAGTCAAGCAGGGCTACCAGGGGCCATGTGAAGAGTGAGATCACCCTGAGTGCAGTGGGGAAACATCTAGGTTTGACCAAGGGAGACAGATGGCATCAGAGGTGCTCATGTAGCCCCTGGCATTCGGGGGCAGGTGGAGCTGGATAATGGGGAGGGTACAGGATGCTACTACCAGGGGAGGCCAGAACCTCACTCAGAGAAAGGATGGCTGACCCGGGCCTGCTTCAGAGCAGGATCATTGGGACTAGTGGTCAAGGTCCACAAGGGTAAGGGACAGGGAGGGGAACGGATGATAGCTGGGAGAGCAAAGTGCCATTTCCTGAGGGTGCTGGAGCAGACGCCAGTATGGCAGGTTGAGTTTCTGATGCTGGTTACACCTAGGAGTGGGGCAAGAGGTCATGTCTGTTGGGGTCTGCCTGCCCCAGGCCTTCCCACTCCAGGGCCTGCTGTGGAGTTGGCTGGGGCTTTATAGGGCTAAACACTGGCCATGGCAGGATGGGGAGACTGGGGACTGCTGGAAAGGGAGATCAACAGAAGGAGCAAGAGGGGCATGTGTGAGTAGAGTGGGGGCAGACCCTGGGCTCCTGATCAGGTACAGAAACCTGAGCTTTGGGGCTGTCCCTGGTGTGGGGGGCCTGGCCCAGACACCCAGCAGGTCATGGAGGTGTCCTAGGATGTGCCCCTCTCCCTGTTGGTCATCAGTTGGTCAGTGGGGAGCGTGGATACTGGGTTCTGCCCCTCAGGAGCAAGCACAGTTCTTCCTCTTTGATGGGACATCAAGTTGGTGAAAGATTTGACCTGGGGCTGCAGAGCCTCTGGGCCACCCCTCCTTGCCCTGAACTCAGTGGTTACCACAGCCTTGACTTTACCACAGTGCCCTGTGCTGGCTCCATCCCCCCTCCTCAGCCAAAACCTCCCTTTACCTTACCCCACAGCAGTGAGGCTGCCCTTGCCCACTCTGCGCCTGTCCCCACGGTGCTTCCACAAGGCTTCCTTCTCTTGCTCCAGTTTGTCTGTCTGCATACACCCGGGGCAGGACCAGCAGAGCACTCTCAAAGTAAGGCAAGCCCGGGCCTCCTTCCTGGCGCTAGTCCTGCCCTGTGAGCAGTAGTGACCCAGCTCCTACTGGTGGTGGTAAGAGTCAGGGAAGTACCCAGTTATCCCCAACTTGAACATTAGGGGAGCCTGGGCCTCCTTCAGGTAGGGCCAAGGCCAAGACCCTCTGTAAAACAGGACAAGGCCAAGTTCTATCAGGGCCTTCCAAAAAAGAGGTTCCAAGGCATCACAGTGGGGTCACCTCATTTAATCCTAGACACAGAGCTGAGGCTCAGGGAGGGAGAGGCCAGCTAGGTCCAGTGGGCAGGGAGGGGTGGTGGAGGTGAGGCTAGCATGGGTTCAGGGGGTTGGGCGGAGGTCTCACACACACCCTTCTCCTCCCTCTCAGGCACCTGGCTTCCTTGGGCGGCAGCAAGCATGTGTGTTGCGCCGCAATGTGGACATTAACTAACCCTGCAGCACTCCACGGAGGACAGGGGGCTGGATGGATTGGCCCCGCCCGGATTCCGAGGCTGGCCCCTGCTGCTCTGCTTTTTGCCATCCAGAAGGGCTCCCTTTCCCTGTCCCACCTGAGGTGGACTGCCAGGAAGAGGAGGCTCACACTGTTCTCTGTTTGGCAGGTGAAGGGCCGGATGCACAGCCAGAGCCAGAGCAGCCCGAGGCAGGGGGGCCACAGGGAGCGCAGGCGGCACCAGCAACCAGCCCTCCAGCCGCGCTTAGCAGCATCGCCACAGCAACCAGCAACCAGACGGCAGCAGCCCAGGCAGACGCAAGAGGACGGCTTCCCACCGTCGGCCAAGGACAGGGAATGACTACGGCAAATCAGGCCACACTGCCAATAGGGGAGGTGGAGTGTCACTAGAGGGAAGGGGTGGCACCGCCCACCACACAACGCCATGCCGACAGGAGAAGAGGCGCTGGGACAGGGGCTGCAGCGTGGCCCGGCCTTGCCCTGCTGCTGACACTGAGCACTTCCCAGGCAGCTGGGCTCTTGTCTGCTGGGTGCACCACCTCATTCCAGCATCCCCCACTGCAGCTCTCCCACCAGTGGCCAGGCAGAACGGGCGACGGGGAGAGGCGCTCGTCCTGTGCTCCGTGTCGGGGCCTGCTGCTGCTGGACCATGGGATGTCGGCAAAGCTCAGAGGAGAAAGAGGCGGCGCGGCGGTCCCGGAGAATTGACCGCCACCTGCGCTCAGAGAGCCAGCGGCAGCGCCGTGAGATCAAGCTGCTCCTGCTGGGCACTAGCAACTCAGGCAAGAGCACCATTGTCAAGCAGATGAAGATCATCCACAGTGGTGGCTTCAACTTGGAAGCCTGCAAGGAGTACAAGCCCCTCATCATCTACAACGCCATCGACTCACTGACCCGCATCATCCGGGCCCTGGCCGCCCTCAGGATTGACTTCCACAACCCTGACCGCGCCTATGATGCCGTACAGCTTTTTGCGCTGACTGGCCCAGCCGAGAGCAAGGGAGAGATCACACCTGAGCTGCTGGGCGTCATGCGGCGGCTGTGGGCCGACTCAGGGGCTCAGGCCTGCTTCGGCCGCTCCAATGAATACCACCTGGAGGACAACGCAGCCTACTACCTGAATGACCTGGAGCGCATCGCTGCACCTGACTACATCCCCACTGTGGAGGACATCCTGCGCTCCCGGGACATGACCACGGGCATCGTGGAAAACAAGTTCACCTTCAAGGAGCTCACTTTCAAGATGGTGGACGTGGGTGGGCAGAGGTCAGAGCGCAAAAAGTGGATCCACTGCTTCGAGGGTGTCACAGCCATCATCTTCTGCGTGGAGCTCAGTGGCTATGACCTGAAGCTCTATGAGGATAACCAGACGGTGAGTGGGGCCCAGAGTTTTCCTCTGTTTGTTCCTTCTGTTGAGAGCTCCTGGAAGCAGGAGGACTCATGGGGGCCAGGAGAGGCTGCAGCCAGAAGGGGACCTGGGCACAGGCCTGGTCCTGCTGCATGATGCCCAAGGAGGCTTCAGCAAGGTGGGGGCGGGTGGGCCCATCCCTCAAGCTGTGTTGAGGGATGTGGATGCCACAGGACCTTGGTGTCACACCTGCTGCAGGGGCATCAGCCCCAGACAGAGGGTCCCTCGGGCAGGGCCATACTACCCTCTCACAAATTCATTGTAAAATCAGCTCTTCACAGCTGCCCAGCCTGGGGAGCCCTGCTCTGACTTAGATGACCATGCCCTGAAAGTTCTTTGGAGCTTAACACCTCCAAGGGACCACCATGCCCCTAGGATCCGTGGAGGGAAGACTGACTCATCAGGTAGGGACGCCCCATGAGCCATGGTCACCTTACCCTGGCTGCAGATGGCACCCTCGTGGTGCTTGCAGGCCCTGGTGCCTGGGTCCCCCAAGCACTCAGGGTATGGAGGTTACAGGACAAGGCATGGCCAGGCATCTATGATTGGACCATGTAGCAGTTTGACAAATCCATGAAGCTTCTGCCAGCACTGGTCTCACCCAGCATGCAGATCCTGAGAACAACAGCCACACCTGCAACCCCATCTTGATCTCAAGAGTCTGGTGTTTTGGAAATTGTTTGAAACTTGTAACCCTAGGGCTACCAGGACTTGAGCTTAGGGTCCTGGTGGTGAAGGACTAGTGTAGGGCAGGTGTTAGGGTTCTTTCAAGCTCTCGGCCCAGGTTGAGGCAACTGTGTGGGGAGGAAGGCTCAAAGCCATGTGAGGGGGAGGATCCTAGTGCTGAGAGAGTTGCTGGAAAGGATAGGGAGTCAGGGCTCTGGCAACTGAGGTGGGAGGCCTAGCCCATGGGGAGCGGCAAGAACCAGAGTCGGCAGCTGCAAGGCCAAGACTTTGAGCCCGGCACTGGGGGTGGATGAGTGGGAGTGACAGGGAGTCTTCTGAGGAGCTGGGAGTGAGTGAGGCTGTTGGTGTCCCAGGCTCAGGGCAGGTGGAGCTGCCCATGAGAGCCCTGTGAATGAACATGGAGCCTCCACCATGCTGGGAGATGAGTGCCCAGCTCCCTGCTCTGGAGTGCTGGCATCAGGGTTGCTCCTTCCTTTACCTGTCCTGAGGCAAGCTTTATTATCTGGGTTCAGCCAAGGTTCCAACTCTGGGCCTGCATCTCCCAAGCAACCTAGACAGCAGCAGGCTGTGGCTACAGCGCCAGGAGCCTGAGTGTTCTGGGGAGAAAGAAGGTCTGTTGCTTTCATCAGGCAGCTATGGAGGCAGAAGGCAAGAGCATCAGGGTAGCGGGGGGGGGTCTCCCTGGAACTGTGCCCTAGAGTTGATGGGATAATGGATGGGCTACACTCAGATGCTATGTCCCCAGGAGACAGAACAAGCCTACAGCCAGCTGCATCCACCCTGCTCCCAGCACATGTCTGGGAGTGGTCTCCAGGGGTTTGCTCCCTCTTGCCCTCTGGCTGCCTTCATTTCAGCACTGTGTGTGGTTCTGGGAAGAGGGTCTCTTCTGTGGGCAGAAGGCTTAGGGCTGACAGGTTGTGAGGCAAAGTGCAGTATGCAGGCCAGGCCCCAAGGACAGTCACACAGGCATGGAAACTCGGTCAGCAGTCAGCTTTCTGGGCTTCTGCCCATTTCTGTGTGCCCTGAGGCTAGTGAGTCCTGTGCTCTGAGGCCTTCCCAGCCCAGATCTGGTGGCTGCCTCATCCATCAACTCCAGGGCAGGCGTGATGAATTTTCTCGGCACCAGACCTGGTTCCCAGACCTATCCTTTGGCAGGTTGTGCCCACAGGTGTGCTGGGACCAGGAGGCAGGACACTTGGACCCTGAGTTAGTCCCATGTTTCATGGACGGTTTTGGCTGTCACCTCTGCTCTCTGAACCTGTCAACGAGGAGGTGGCCCAGGTGGCCTCAAAGGCAGGCCCAAGGCCAGGCTTGCACCTGTCCACCACCCTCCCAGTTTCGCCTGGCCCATGACCGCCACCTTGTTGCCTCCTCTTCCCTTCCTCTGCTCCAGTCACAGTCAGCTTGTTTAGCTCCCACAGGATTGCTCTGCTCTGCCTTAAGCTTGTGATAGTCTTATTTCTGCCCCTTATCTCCCTGACCTAGCCTGGCACCCACATGCCCTTCCATCAAGTGATATGCAAGCGAGCTTCTAGGGCAGGCTGGGGGGGCCTCACATCTCTGGTTTTTCTTCTCCCAGACCTGTACCTGTGGAGAGCCATGGTGGGCAGGGACAGTAGCTGCTGGCCTGGCCATGGGGACCTCTGTGAGGCTCCAGGACATTCAGGTATTCTCTAAAGGGAGGGGCTGACAGCCAGGCCAGCACCCCCACCACCATCACTCTGGCCTCTGCAGGCCTGAGGAAGTGGTTATTCATCAGAAAAGGAAATGCTTGATGAGAAACCCAAGTGAGGCTGGAAATTCACTGGATTCCAAATGATTCTGACCTTTCATGCTCTACCAGTAATATCTGGGGATGGAAAACAAACAGGCTGCAAGGAAAGACAATACCCTCCTGTGATTTCTCCCACCAGCTGGGCTGGCCCTGGAGGTGGGCTGGCCACCAGGGTGGTGTCAGCAGTGAGGACAGTCTGCCTCCAGCTAGCCAGGGCCAGCGCCAGCACAGAAGCTAGTACAGAGCTGCCACCCTCTGCCGTCTCCTTGTGGAATGACTGAACTCCCTGGGCCCTGTCAGAGGCAAGTCAGCTAAGAACAGGCCATGCTAGTTTTTGCAAAAGCCAAATGAACCTTGAGGCCTAATGCCAGGACTCTGGCCACAACTCCTCCAGAGCCCTCCTTCCTTGTCAGCTCCCAAGGCCTCATCTTTCCTGATGGAAGATGGCAGTGCCCCCCCACCCCCATGCCTGGCAAAGCAGCCACAGCCCCCAAGCCCACCCGCTGGCTTCTGCATCAGCACATTGCCAAGGAGAACATCAGCATCTCTGGGCTCCCAGGCGTGAGGGCTACAGTGAACACAGGGCAGCACCTCAGAGAGAGGAAGACAGATTCCGGGTGTTCATGGACCATGGCAGTGAGCAGAGACAAGGAGCCATGCCCATCCTTGGCCCTGATTCTTGCCCTTGTCCAGTAGGATTGGTTGAATCCTTGGCCTGACTAGGGCCCCACTCTGTAGTCCTGGCAGGCATCCAAGTGCTCCAAAGCCCACCTCCCCAGGCAGCATGGGAAGCCTGCTGGGTGGCAGTAGTGCCTGTTACTTATGCCAGCGGTGGGAGCGCCATGGCACTGACATAGGGGTGGCACTGGCATAGGGGTGATGCTGGTTGGCCACCCACACCCACCAAGTCCACTCACACAAGGATAGCCTCTGAGGAGCCAGAGGACCCTCTGTGGGCCCCTCACTGAACCGAGTCCAGGGCAGAGGCTCTGGCCCTCCTCTTTATGCATTTATACAAGGGTCAGTTGACAGACAGTCACCCTGCAGCCTCAGGAGGCCTGTGGAAAAGGCCAAGTAGAGAAACTGCACCCACCAGCTCACAGCTGGCTGGCTGTGACCAGCAGGGTCTGGGTCCTCACTCTGCCATGTTGGAAGCACCTTAGGCTTCAGGACACCTTGGGAAGTATGGGAGCAGGTACTTGCTGCCCAACCTCTGCCCTTGTGGATCAGCTAATGGACTCTGCTTAATGGTGAGGGATCCTTCCGTAGGCATAGATTAAAAGGCTGGTTGTAAAGTGTCAAATGTTCTCATGTGGAAACCTACAGGGAGCTCACTGCCCATTTCCCAACTGAGCTGTCAGCATTCCCAGTCGCATGGCGGGCCTATTGTGTGCCTGCTGAGGACCTGCTGTGCAGGCACAAGGCCCAGGCCCAGCGGGTGTGAAGGGAGTCCGACACTCCCTGCTGCACAAGAAGCTGGGGGCAGGGAGGCAGTCACACCAGCACAACCACAGCTTCGTTTCCACAAACCCCATACTGCCAGGGACACCTGCCCTCTTGTTCCAGAGCTGGTAGGCAACAGTTCCCAGGGGTGTCACCATTTTGTTTTTATCTAAGACCTATAGTGGCCACTTGGATCTTTTAGGGGGGCAAGTTCTACAGGTGGTAGATGCTACAGCAGCCAGACTCCAGGCAGGTAGCCTCTGCCTAGCCCTGGCCAATGGCTCCTTTTCCTGGGCCTATGGCTCCCTGGGGAGCTCATCTCCACCCCCAGGCAGGTCAGCAGTCCTAGCACCCCATGAGGGCAGGCCTGTACCTCCCTTCCACCGCCTGTGCTGCAGGTAGAGAGCTTGGTGCACAGTAAGTGCCCTGCAGGCTTTATGGAGTTGGCATGGAGCAGGCAGGTTTGGGAAGGACTAAAGTTCCAGAGCCATGGCTTCGGGGTACAGAGGCACTGGGACACTCAGCCCTTCTGGAGGAAGTCCTGCAGGTGCTGGTCCCTAATGGGGATGCATGTAGTACCCTAAAGAGGGGGTCACCGAGGCTGTCCTGTGAACACAATGTATACTCATCACCTAGCACTGTGGCTTGTCATTTAGCCTGAAAAGTGACATTGTTTCGTGTTTTAAACATGGAGTTTAAACAGTTTTGTTATAAGATGCCACGTTGAGGGTGCCAAAAGGCATTTGCAGTAAGACAAGCTTTTACTTCATGATGGAGCTGCTTATATTTGTCCAGAGGAGAGAATTACAAATGAGAAACAGATGGGCATGGATGATACCCCTCTTCCCAGCATATTAGGGCTTAGACTTGGCAGAGACCTTACATATCCTTTAGCATCCTTAACCAGTCAGTTTTACAGATGAGAAAACTGAGACTCAGAGAGGTTCCATCACATATCCCAGAACTGGATCTCTGGCTCTCAAGGAGGGCCCTGGCGCTGGCCTCTGGGGATTCCAGTGGTTCCCTCCTGACCCGACTGTCCTCTCATGTTGTAGGTAACAGCTGGGCTCTGGAGGTGTGAGTGGCAATCAGGGTTGGCACTGCTCACCCCATTTGGCCTAGTCAGTGGCAGGACCACATGGAGGCCCAGCAGAACATGTCCTCACTCTGCTTCCTGCTTCTGACCCAATCAAAGGCATAGTTTGGGATCGTGTACAAGGCCAACTGTCATGCTAGAGGGGCATGCCACCAACCTGCCAGGAGCCTGCCACCCTTCCCCGCCATAGCTGCTTCTGATCTCACCATGTTCCAGGGCCACATGCAGTTTGTCCATGACGTCTACAAGTCATCATGACCCTGGAACAAAAGACACCTCCTGACCATAGCCAGAGGCAGGGCAAGGCCTGCAGAGGGGCCTGGGTTCCTGAAGACTGGGCAGCAGCTCTAAGAGGCTCCATAGGGGTGAGAGGCACAGAGGGCCAGGCCTACAGCAGGGCCCTGATGGCATATCCCACGGCAGGCACAGAGTAGGGGCAGAGTTCAGCCAGCCACACAGTCTCCTTCAAAACTTGGACTGGCTTTCTCTCTGTGGCTTATTATCCCTCCCAAGCATTGAAGCAGTGTGACTGGCCTCAGGAGGGTCAGGCACACTCCCATAGACGGACCACTGGTGGCCTAGGGGCACTGCCAGCACTTGTGAACAGCCTCTCCCACCACTTCAGTGCAGACTCCCCAGTCCAAGTTCCCTTGCTCTATTGCCCGGCACCCATCTTAGCCTTAACTAAGGCTGTGGCCATCTGGTTCTCACCTCGGTGGCCTTGGGCCACTCTGAGCCCGTGGACTTTGCTCAGTGAATGACCAGAGTCTGCTCACCCAGGGCCCCAGGCTTCACATGCATCCCAGTAGGGTGCTGGCTCCAGCTTGTGATGGGGAGAAAGGAGTGAAGAAGGTAGCATGTCTGGGTACCTGTTGGCCCTTGCTGGCTCTTCAGGTCCTTGGGTTGGGACTTCCCTCCCTCTGGTTCCTGGAGGATGCAGCCACAGAGCCCTGTCAATAGCAGCTCCTTCCTTTCATCCTTCCCTGTCACACTGGGAGCTTCCAAGGGTGGGGCCAGTTCTTAGTCCCCCTTGTACAGTAGCTTTTTGGTAGGTCCTTTGTCAGAGGTCACCCCACAAGGCAAGAGGAGGTAGAGCCCTGGGCTTAGGCCTCTGCTGCTCAGGCCATCCCCCTCACCTCCTGCCAGCTCCTCCACTGTGGCCTTTTCTTTTATATTTATTTATTTGTTTGTTTGTTTGTTTATTTGAGTTGGAGTCTTACTCTGTCGCCCAGATTGGAGTGCAGTAGCTGCTCCCGCCCACCGCAGCTTTGCCTGCTGGGTGCCGGCGATCCTTCCGCCTCAGCCTTCCAAGTAGCCGGAACTACAGGCACGCGCTACCACGCCCAGCTAATTTTTTGATTTATTGTAGAGATGAGGTCTCGCCAAGTTGCCCAGGCGGGTCTTGAATCCGCGGGCTCAGGCAATCCACTTACCTCAGGCTACCACGGGCGCGGGATTACAGGCTGAGCCACCGAGTCCAGCTCATTGTGGCCTTTTCATTTAGCCCCCATCTCATCCTTATGAACCTGACTGTGGCCATTTCTCTATGGTAGTTACCTTCTGCATTGTCACTAGAGACTATTCCCCTGGGCACAAGTTATCACTGAACACAGCTGGGCAGCAGCTAGAACACCAACCCCATCACTACTCCTTGTCCAACATGACGATGTTGCCAGGTGCCTTGGCAGAATCTACATGGGGATGTCCACAGTGTTCCTCAGATCTCAGACCAGTGCCCCTACCACAACAGGAGGTCAGCTAGCTTGGTCCCATAGAGGCGGGGGATTCCTTTATGGGCAAGCTGGGGGTCAATCTCTTGCCCTAGTGCTGATAAGCCTTGAAGAAGGGGAGAAGAGAGGACAGCAAATGAGTTCTTTCAGTGCTGTGCTGGGCAGGGCTGCCCCCACCTACACAGGAGGGTATGAGACCCAAGATTAGTGGATGGCAGAGCCTCCCTCCCTTGGCTGGCCTGTGCTGGCTCACGAGAGCTAATTTTTCATTTAGGATATTTGTGAGCTCTTTGACATATTGGTGGCTTCAAATCAGCTGAGTGGTAGTAATTACACCCCAGGAATTGGCAAACACTACAAATCAGTTCTCTTCCCCACCCCCCAAGCCCATTGTTCAACACCAACCAGTGTGCCCCAGCCAGTGACTCCCAAGCCCTGGCTGGAAGAGCTTGCCTGGGTCAGGCACAATTGTTGGTGCAACACAGGATTGATTCTCTATTGATAGCTTATTGAAGACAGACGGGGTCCTTGTTTCTCGATTCTCCTCTGTGATTCCTCAGTGATTCCCAGCTCTGACCCTGTGACCATATGTATTGTTTCTGTTTGTGTTTATCTAACTGGAGAAAGGTAATTTGCCAAAGTGTTCCTCCCTCCCGCTCTCCCCAGGCAGATTTAAGAGAGTCCTGCAGCACAGGGATGCAGCCTCAGAGCTGAGAGTTCTGCTTTCTCTCTCGCTAACTGACACGAACCTCCTGCATGAGCTAGGGCCATCCTGTGTGCTCCATCTGAGAGAATAAGATCTGTGACATCCATTCAGGACGCAATCCTTGCACACCTAGCATATGCATGCCATGGGCCCAGTGGGCTCACAGTCTAGGTACAGAGACATCCTAGCCCTTCCTCCCTAAGGTCAGCTGGGAATAGCATCAAGCAGCCCCTGGAGGACCTGATTGCCAGGAAGGACCTCAGGCTGGCTTCCCCAGTACTACTAATGCTGGCTGCATGCTCACTGTGGCAGGCCTCAAAGCCACACTGGAAAGCAGCGGTCCAGGTCCAGAGAAGCCAGGAGGGCCTCCTGTGTCCCAGAGGTCAATTTACTGAAGAGAAAGGGCCTAGATATCTGGAGCAGGGTCTGGGCAGGTTGGGATGAAGGTAGGAGTGGTGATCTGATCTATACCTTGTAGAATCCAGTCAGGGCACAGCACCCTGCATGGAGAGTGAGCAGGCCCCAGGTACTCTGCTGCAGAGTGAGAGAGGACCAAGCGGGGCGAGGGCCCAGGTGCCACATCCAGTCCCCAACATGGCCCAGAGTAGGCATCATAACACCCTGTGGTGGTGGAGCTGGGGTCCAGCTCCAGGTTTCTCACTCCCCAGTCTGTGCACTTCCCACTTGGCCATGTGATCGTGCTGTGTGTGCAAAGCTGCCCTTCTCTGAACTGTGCCAAGAGCTTTAGGGCAGAGTTACTTCCTACCCCACATTCACTCAGCCTGCCCAGGCCAGCAGGTAATTAATTTCCTGAGCGCATTAGCTCTGCTTGTTACGCACATGAGAACAGCTCTGGGTTTTAAGACACAGATTATTATTGTTTTAAGGGATTTGTATAATCCAAGAACTGAAAACAATTTCCCACTTATTTAGAACAGACTCCAGGGTGGAGGCTGAGAGTGTGGGGGGCCTCACTGACTTGGGGGCCCCTGGGAATCAGTGTAGATGGTGGGGGGCTCTCCTGCCCTGGGGAGTCCCACAACTGGCCCTGAACAACACAAAAGTGTGATGAGGATGGGTAGGGCACCACAGTGTGCCCATGGGGCAGCAAGGCTCTGTGCTGACCAGCTACACAGTCCTCCTCACCCTCCTGTGGGGCTCCCATAGTCTAGAGTTTCTGAAGGGATTAGCTGGGGGTATGGCCCTGGGCATCTGCAGGAGACACCCAATGTTGGCCAGGGTGGAGCGAAACGTGCCCCTTATCCCCACACATGGCTCCCAACTGGACAGAAGACAAGCTCAGGCCGGCTCAGGAGCCTGGCTGCACTCACCTTCACCCCTGCTTCATCTCACCCCATGGCAGACATAGCCTCAGCTCATGCACTTTCTCTAATTTCATAAATAATAAACCACAGCCAGCTGCACACCTTTTCCTGACCATGGTGACCCCAGGAGAAACTCAGCAGCATCCTGACCAAGGAGGCCTGGAGCCTGAAGGGCAGCTTGGCCCAGCCGGAGGAGTGATCATGGGCAAGTCCCTACCCCACAGGGCCACTGACCTCAAGCAGTGATAAGTGGGAACCTGTAACCCACTCATCATTCACCAAAAGTCACAGGCTCTGACTCTTGTGTCCTAGGGCTCGAAGAAGCCATTTTGAAAAAGAGTACTCTAGAAATAGCTGATCAAGGCGACCTGTGGTTCTTGGCTTCCACCTGGCAGGAGAGAGGTTAAAGGGGAGCTGGCTGCAGCACATGACCCTTTATTCAGTGACTGCCAGGCCCTCAACCCCTCTTCTGCTTCTCTTTTAGCCTCATCCACTCAAGGAAGGCCATAGGAGGTAAGAGGGTGCAGATGCAGCCCTTGGCCCCTACTTGGACGCAGTTGCCCAGCTTCTGCTTCCCCAACCTTGACATGGGACTGATCACAGCTCAAGGTGGAAAAGGCGCTTGTAGAAAAAAAAAAGGACAGAAAGCCTGTCAGGGCATTTTCTTCTGCCTTTCTGTGGTTGTGGCCAAGTTTAGACTCAGAACAGGACAGGGCCGTGACGATATCTACTATTACCTGGGCCTGCACTTGGTCCCCCCAGGGGCCCAGAAATCTGGGTGTGGTGGTTCTGTGATGGTGAGAATGCCAGGCCTTTTGGGAGTTTAGAATTGAAGGGCTCAGCAGGTCAGTAAACCTCTCCCAGTTCCAACAGCCTCACCTGTAGTTGAGAAGACTATGGGAACCATCAAGGGCCTGTGGGGAACATGGTGACTGCCTGCCATCAAGCCTACCAACCATTTAATATTCCACTCACATAAGGCTGCCATGGGCCCCATGGGACAAGCAAGTGGGTTAAACATGAGGCCTACCAATGCCAGTCCATCCCAGAGTGGGCCAGGGCACCAGGGCACACATGGCCCAAGCTGAGCCCAGCTCCCCAGGGTAGTCTGAAGAGACAAAGGGGACCCTCCTCTCCCAGGCCTGCCCTGGGCTGCCTGGAATCAGGCTGCAAGGACTCCTCAAGATATGGCATCATAAAGGGCCAGAGACCCCCCTGAATTGAGAATGGGACAGCACTTTCTGGGTGCATCCAGGCCTGAGCCTGTCACCTTTCAGGCTGTTTTTTTTGCAGTCCAGCTGTCTGACCAGGGTCCTGGCCTGGGGGTCTCAGAGCAAGGGTGCTGGGACACCACCAGGCTTGGCACAGGACAAGCTCCTCCAGGGACATCCAGCCCCCTGGCTGGGGTGGTGCAGGGTCTGTTGAGGGAGGAAGGTCTCTACCCCATGGGGGCTGAAGGCCCCTGTTCCTCATGGGCCTGTCCTCGCGTGTCTCATCCTATAGTGCCTGCCCCCTAGGGCTTTAGGAGATGCTGTGTGACCCCTAGAGCCTGGGCTCAGTAGACCACAGGGACATCAACTGGCCTGACCTCTGGGCATGCCCTGACTATGCACTGTGCCTGCGCTCCCACTCAGGGCCCTGTTCTCAGGCACAGCTGCCGAGGCAGCCCTGACATGAAACCCTGTGCCCTGGCCACCCCAGACCACTCACAGTGCTAGCCCTGCTTTTGGCTCATCATGGTCCTTTTGCCTGGATTGCCCTTCCCACCTGTGGTCCAGCCTGGGTGACACTCTGAGCTGTCTACAATATACCTTGTGTCCTGCTGTTTGTTAATTTCCTGTCAGTGACTGACAGTTGGGGGGACTTGGATCAAGCAGCAAGATTTAACACAAAAACAAATAGGAAAGTTCTCGTTTTGGCTGAAGCAAAAACAGACTGGGGCTTTGGAAGAGTTTGAAAGAGTTGTCCCATGCTCTGACCCCACACCGCCTGCCCTGGGGGTGCACAGTCTTGGGGGTGATGTGGGCAGGGATGGGATTAGAGGTGTTTGGGGACCTACCCAGGAGGCAGTTGCCTGAACTGCATGACCTGAAGGCAAGGCCATCCTTGCAGTGAATAACATGGCCTTAGAACCTCTCTGTGAATGGGGCTGAAGATGGTTGTCTGCAGTGCTAAGAGAGAACTGGGGTGGTACCATCCAGGATGAGCACCCTCGGAAACCCGTGCTGAGCAAGGGGTGTGCCCATGACAGTTGCAGCACTGCGTGAAAGGCACTCTGCTTTCTCATCTGTTTTTTAAATTGCTGCTCACAACCCACTACATGGATTTTACAATGCACCAACAGGCTGCAGCCTGCAGTACAAACCAGGGGCACTAGGGATAGTTTTGAGCCCAAGCCTTGATCACTCTCCAGAAGGTTTCATTCTCAAAAGTCATCAGTTGGCCCAAGTGCATACTGCCACAGAGACCCAGAGTGGGGATGAGACAGTGCAAGAGTCCTTGGCCTAGGGTCACCCCAAGGAAAAAGTCCCTCCCACTGGGGAGGGCTTGGAAGTGGCTGTGTTGTGCATCAACCTCCCTAAGTCACCTCTTGACTACTGTGTGTATGCCTGGTGACCAGGTCATTGGCTAGGGATGCTGAAATAGTTTTCTCTCCCAGAACAGCTGCTCAGGAAAAGCAGGGAGCCTTTGTCACTCTGATCCTTCCATGCGCTTCTGACAACGCCTCCAAAGGGCCCCTTGGCCTGGGCCAGCCACTGCACTCTGGGCAGGTGGAATACCACTCCCAGCCCCCAGCACATGCACATTCCCTAAATTGCATCTGGACTATGGCTACATGGCACCCACGTGCATCCTTCTTACTTGGTTCAGATTCCAAAGGGAGCCTGAGACTCAGGAAGGCTGAGCTTGCTCTGGCCCTCCCCTCCTGCAGATGGAGATACCAGGCTCAGGGTAGTAATAACCCAAATAAAAATTTTTAAGCCATCTTATTGGCATAGGCAGAGGTTCCCCACTGGCATCTTTCCTGCTCCTTCCACAGTTTCTCATGTTCCTCCCAGGAACCAGCCCTGGCCTGTTTGGGGAGGGTTAGGCAGAGGTGGTCCATAGCTCTTGCCCCTGCAGTTGTGGCCTGGGGGCTGCAGTGCACAAGTGCAGAGCACACACCATGCTGAGCAGTGCCTGGCAAGGGTGTTGGGCTTGGGCTCTGGAAGGGGCTTCTCACACTATAGTTTCCTCCCGCTATGACTGTCTGCAGGCCTCTGGCCAGGCCTTCATCTGTGTTGACAGCTTCTAGTCTGTCCTACTGTTTGTTAATTTCCCATCAGTGACTGACAGTGGGGGGAACTAAATCAAGTGGCAAGATTTAACACAAAAACAGAAGCAAAAATGGACTGAGGCTTTGGAAGGAGTGGCTCCTCCCAATCAGGTGGGAGTGCCTATGGTGAGAGTGGGTGGGACCCAGGTACTGCAGGTGGCCCAGGACCCTCCCTTTCTGGGCCTGAGAATGAAACAGGGAAGCAGGACACTGGCACTCCAGGCCCTTTCAGAGAAAATGCCCCCAGCATCTTGTGGGAATGTACTGTCCCAGAACTGAGAGTCTATGAGTGTTCCTGCGTTACCACCTCTGGTTACATGATACCCACTGCCCCTGTCACGCTTACACTGGGGCTCTGTTTCCCCAGGGACTTAGACCAAATACCAGTGGGAACAGGAAGGGTCCTGTCTAGATCTAAGTCATTGATTCTGAAATCCTAGGGAGAGCAAAAAGCAAAACAGTGGCATGTGGGCACTGGCCCTGTGCTGGGGCAGAGGGGCTGCTGACATGCAGGGCTTCACAGGGCACCAGCATCCTGGGGGCAGCACGCAGACTCCGGGGGGGCTCTGCCCAGTGGGTGAAGCCTAGGCTTGAGCACAAGAAAACTCTGGATACAATGCCATCTCCAACCACCCTAGGGCTCTGGGTGGGTGGGGTGCTGGCCTAGCTGTGGTCTGGGGTAGTTGTGTAGCCACCTGTGTCCATCTGCACTTCGCAGGTCCAGGGTGGCCCAGCAGCACAGCTCTGGGCCCACCATCCCTCTTCTAGCTCCTGAGGAGTTAGAGCAGTTCTCCAAGTACACTGTGGGCTCAGAGCGGAAAATGGAAGGGTGGGAGATGTGAGCAGCCAGGGCCAGCCTGGCCCAGGGTGACCTCTGAGCCTCTGGCCTGGTAGGGAGCCCTTACCACACAGATAATGGAACTTGGGTTCCAAGAGAAGTCTCCCCAGTGGCAAACCCAGGGGCCTTCTGGACCTGGAGATCCCCCTACCACTCCCTGAGGAGGACCCCCAGGACTGGGAGGCAGTCACCCTTGCTGTTACTGAGGGTCATGCCAGCCACCTCCATGCTGTACACCTATTAAAACCAGGGACACAGGACTGTCAGAAGTGAGGTGGCCTGAGGCTGTACTGCTATATGAGGCAGGAAGTAGTGTTCCACTGTCTGTTTCTGGCAGGTTCAGAAAAAAGGACTTTTTAGGCTATTTGGCCCTGAGCTACCTGTTATCTTGTTTAAACAGACCGTGCTGTTTGAAGTGGCAGGCCAGGCCAGTGCTGTTACTACGAGCAATGCAGCTGTCACTGGGCATAGCTGTGGGGGATGGGGGTATAGGCAAGCAGAAGCTCTGACTTCTGGACTCAGCCAGAACACACCCCCTACCCCAGCCCCCACCTGAAAAGCCCCATCTGTCATTGGGCTCAGGCCTACAGAACTGAGCACTCTGTAAAATGGGCCACTCCTGAGCTGCCTGGGCAGCCAAGCAGCCCTGATGGGGTGGGCAGGTTCTAGGAGAAGAGAAGTAACAGTAAGAGGCATCAGATGAGAAAAGGGAAAGGCGGTGGCCCTTTTTCCTCTCTACTTCTCAGGGAAAGATTGTGGGCCCCATGAAAACTGGAGGCCCGAGAGCATCTGAGGGGATGAGATGCAGCTACCCCAAGTTGCTAATCCTTCTGTGCCACTCGATAATCTCTGTTCTAACCCAGCAATTCCTGAGGATTTGGTGGCGACAGTAGCTGGGGTGTGGGGAGCAGGAGCCAGGACAGGGGGCCAATGCCCAGCATTCCAGCAAGAAGTACACAAGCCCACCAACGGAGCACAGCAGTGGAATCAGGTCTTAGGGCCTCCACACACAGAACCTGGGGGTTGGCCACAGGGAGCCAAACCACAAAAATAAAACCCTAGGCTTCATTTGCCAAAATACAAGATCAAATAGTTCCTGATCGTTTTAAAGCCAGAAGAACACCTGCTTCTCAAATGTTTTTTCAGTCTGTTCTGCCAGATTGACCCATTGAATGATGAAACTGTAGTGAAGAAGAACATGGGCCAGCTGTCACCGGAAGGCCAGGCCCAGCCCCACTCCCTTCAGAGCCTCCTGTGGGTGCCCATCACCCATTCATCTACACCTCAGGTATTAACAGAGGCAGTCAGGGTGAGTGTGAGGCCCGAGGGTCCCTCCCTACCCAGCCCAGTGGGACCATCTTTGGTCTGGGACCCCGGAGCAGGTGCACTTGTGCAGAATGGCAGAGCCAGGGGTACACGAAAGACAGCCAGGAAACCCAGCCCTTGTGCACAAATGCTAGGCCACAAGCCTGCGGTATGCACTATCTGGCCCTGCCTGCTGTCTGTCCCATGTTGAGCAGAGCTAGGAAGAACTGTCCTCAGATAGACGGCGCTGCACTCACAGGCAGATGTTGAGCGATTACGCAGAGTGTCCAGTGGTACTCAAAGCTGTGCAGCAAATTAGAAAACAGGGTTGAGGGCATGACTAGAAGTACTTCAGCGGGGAGGGGTCTGGGACCTGACCAGTTACATGAACCCAGGGGAAGAGCAGTCCACACTAGACAGCACAGCAAAGGCCTTGAAATGGGCAGGAGGTGAGTGGGGAAGAGGCAGGAATTGGTCAAGAGGGTTTGCACAGGGAGTAATCACAAAGCAGAAGTAGGGAGATGGGCCCTGGTGAGACACAACCATTGTGGCAGCAGAAAGGAGAGTGCCCCAGAGATGCCATCATGGGACAGAACGCCACAGTCAGACACTGGGCCCACTGCACACTGTACCCTGGGACTGGCTCCCCACACACACTGTCCTGGCTTCCCACCTGGGTATTTTTTCTCCTAGCCAGAAGTCAGCTCTACCTAACCTCCAGCTGGCAAGTATGTGTTGCCCACCCCACATTTTTGCATTTTCTTCCTGCTGGAAAGGCGCTGGCACATGCTCTGGGGGCTGGGGGGCTCCGTGTTGTGAGGTCAGAACCGTGTCTTGCTCCTCTCTGTCCCTCGAGGCAGGAGAGTGCTCTGCGTGCAAAAGGAGCTTGAGAAGTGTCTACAAGCAAACACCTGAGGTCCAGAGAAGATGCTGGGAAGACACAGAGGCATCGAGGGGAGGCTAGGATTGCATCTCAGCTCTAAGTTCAGTGTGTCCTCAGGAAGAGTAGTGTCTTCATGAGGCCTGGACAGTGCCTGGTGGGTGGGAAACACGGCTCCAGCTTCCTTGGACTGCCTATTGACCACGTTTCTGTTGTGACTCATTTCACGGTCACCCAAAATAACCGCTGTCTCATGACTACCAGGTCCTGAGCCTCTGGGGTAAGGTAGAGTTCAAGGAGAACCAAAGCAGCCCGCATGGGCCTGGCAGCAGAGCCAGGAGCAGCCCCATCGGCGCTGCAGAGCACAGAGGCTGGGTGGGCCTGCCCTTCCAAGGCCCCTCGATCTGTTTCCCACTCTTTAGGGCTGCTGTTCCTCTCCAGACTTTCGGGAGCCCTGAATCAGAAGCGAGCCTGGGAGAAAGGGAATCAGATGGAACAGGAGTGGGAGCTGACCCAGGCCCTGTACTTGGGAGGCCTGTGGCTGGGCCAGGAGACTCAAGGAGGAGGCAGGATTTAGAGCCGGGAGCCATGGAATGGCTGGTATTGGCAGCAAGGAGGGGAGTGGGGGCCACAAGCTGAGATAGTTCCAACCAAAACAGAGCCCTCTGTGCAGGCAGGATCCAGTCTCCCTCAGCATCCTGAGGGCTCACAGAACCATGGGGGCAGCAGGGCTCAGTGGACTCCAGGGCCAGGCTCGGGGAGTGGTGGCTACCCTGAGAGAGAATGCCCAGAGTATGGGCAGGCCTTCTGCCCCAGGGAGCAGGACCCACAGCTGGGCAGGCAGCACCCCCCTCCCCCAGTATCTCCCAGATCACTCCCAGTGCTCCCATGGCTGGCCATCAGCACTGCCCCGCCCTGTGCTATCTCTGCAGATTTGCTCCCAGAGCGGCCAGGGGCTCACTGAGTCATTAGCCTCATTAGTCCAATTCTTCAGTCCATCAAGGCAGCATTTAGGTTTGCAGGAGGAAAAAGCGCTAAACAATTGGACTGGACGTGACTGTGGACATTCAGCTCTGTCCCCAGATACCTCCCTGTTTCCTGAGGCCAGTAGCAGTGGGGAGATATCAGGCCTGAGGGTTGGCTCAGGCTATCTGGGGCTCCCTTCAGGCAGGGGCAGTAGTCTAGGCAGAGGAGCCTAGGCAGGCCAGATAACCCCTCTGAGTCCCACTTTCAACACCTGTAAAATGGACTTTCAAGCCTCACAGCCACTTCTCTGGGTGAATGAAACTGGAAAGCATCATGGCATTTCCCCATACACATGAAGAACCCGAGGCCCAGAGCCATTGGGACAGCTCTCAAGGCTAAACATGGCCACAGGGTGACAAAGCCAAGACATACCTTGTGGTTCTCCATCCAGTGCTCCTTCAGTAACAAGGATATCTCCACTCCTGCTAGGAGGCCCATACCATCCACTGGCACTCCAGCCAGGAGCAGATCACCAGAGGACCTCCCTCCCCTCTTCCCTTCCCTCGGGGCCTTAAAAAGACCAAGGGAGAGCTTGGGGTACCCATATTCCCAGAGACCCTCTCCCACTACCCCGAGCAGATGGGCAGTAGAGAGCATCCGTCTAGGCAGCCAGGCTGTGTGCCCCTGTGGAGAGACACCTGCCCCAGCTCAAGGGTCAGCATCATTGTCCTACTATTGGTCTGTTGAGGCACCCTTCCTAGTTGTGGAAACAAGAGCCTGGGTGCTTAGCTGAGGCAGGGGCACTGGCCCTGAGTGGCCGCTGTTGTCACTGACTCCTGGCAGTTCCATATTGGGAAGGACCCAAGGGCCACTAAGCTCCTGAGGACAACCATCCCAAGAGGGAAGCTCAAAGGCCTCCCTGCCCACCATCTCCCTGTAGACAGCTGAATCATGACTATGTCTGTCTTGTCCATTCAGGGTCAGCTGTGATTCCATCCAGGTGCTGGGTAAGCCAAACACAGGGTGTTGCCCTCAGGGAGCCACTTCTAGTGAGGGGACAAGATAATATCAGGAGTCCAACAGATGACTGTCTGTAGCTGGTGCTGCCTTGGGAGCCCATCCCTGTGAGCAGAGATGACTCATGCCTCCTCTATCTGCTCCTATACTGGGTCTCTGCCAGCAAGGCATGGCCTTGCTGTCTGCTTGGTTTTTGTCTGTCTGCCCCTCTGTTTCCCCCTCCGATTGCCCCCTATGTATCTTAAGGTCCTTGAGGACAGGGAGGGTAGACAGTGGCAGAGCCAGAGAGACTGTCCTATGACACAGCTGGCTGTCCATTGGGCAGGAGGTATGGCCACAAATCTCAGGCCCAGGTCAGGCGAGGGAGGCAAGTACACTGGTTTCAATCCCATCCAACAGCAAAAGGAAGACCCAAAAGTCTCAATCCCATCCAACAGCAAAAGGAAGACCCAAAAGTCTCAAGTGCTTGGGGGAGGGCCCAGAGACAGGGAAGCATCAGGAGAGTCTTCTCTGAGGAGATGAATGGTGAGGATGCCAGTGAGGTGAGGCCAGTGCCAGCCACACAGAGACACCACAGCACTCCAGGGTTCTCCCAGGTCACTACAGTAGAATCAAGCAACCATCTAGGTTGAGCAGCTTATTTTACTGAGGTAGGGGCTAGGGCCCAGAGGAGGAAGTGACACATCCAGGGTGCCACTGTAGTTTGATAGTAAAATGGGGTATGGGAACCCAGTTAGCTGGTACTTCCTAGGTCTCTTCCTCGAGGAACCAGCAGGGCCGTGAGACAGTAGCCAGACCCCACATGGCAGACAGGTGCCCAGCAGAAGCCCTTTGGACTTAGCCCCATTTGTGACAGCCCTGGGCCATAACAGTCCCCAGTTCTTAGTGGCAGTGAGCAATAGGCTGTCTGAAATCCAGGCACTCCTTATTTGCACACCAGAGACCTCCAATCATAGCACACCACTGGGATCATGTCCTGAGAAGCCAGGAGATCAGCCTGGAGCCTGACATCTGGCCTCATCCTCAGGCCAACCCTGCCCCTTGTAGCCTAATCTCATCCACAGCATGACTGGACCCCAGGGGCACCCAGGAAATGACAGATGCTGCCCCTGGCATTTGCATAGGAACCAGCAGAACCAGGACACAGGCTCCTTCTGCTCCCTGTTTTTACTTCACACCATGAAGAAGGACTTCCCACACTCCCAGCCTCCGTTCTCCCCCAGTACCCTGAAAGGGGCTCTCAGCTGCATCTCTGGTTTCTGAGGGGTTCCCTCTCCTACTCCTCCAACTGCCACTCTCTCCCTCACCCGACCTGGGTCTTAGATTTATGGCCATACCTCCTGCCCAGTGGACAGCCAGCCGTGTGCCTCTCTGGCTCTGCCACTGCCCACCCTCCCTATTTTCAAGGAGCTTATGATGCATAGGGGGCAATGGGAGGAGGACACAGAGGGGCAGACAGGCATCCCTCACTCTCTCTGTCCCCCAACACACAGCAGGCTCTAGGACCTAGTGCTCACTGGGCTATTAACCCTTTGACTCCTAAGACACTGTAACACCCAGGAACATCGCCACTGGAAAAGCCTTCCACAGGGTATGTGGTTGAAGAGATGCAGGGAGCATGGTAGGGTGTGGCCAGGAGGACAGCAGGTCTGTAGTCAGGGCAGGAGGGGGAGATGGACACTCAGTAGGAGGCTTGGGTGAGTGCCCTGGTGGAGCTGGGGTGAAACAGTGATGGGAAAACTCTCTTCTTCAGTGACAAGAGGGCCACATCCTGAGAAATTAAGCACTGGGCAAACACCTCAGGGTAAGCACGGTGCAGCTGCAACCTGCATAGTGGCTAGAACAGAAGTCTGGCTGAGGGTCTGAAGAGGTCCACCAGGCCCAGATCCCAAAGCACAGGAAAGACTGAGGGGATAGAGACACTGCAGGGAGTGAGTAAGCAGCAGAGACTGTGGAGGGGAAGGGTCAGGGCTCCCAGAGTTCCAGCTGGGTGGAGCCACTCAATGCTACATGGAACATCAGACAAGAGACCAGAAGAGGGAGGGTATCTCAACAGGGTCCAGTGCTCAGATCTGATGTGGCCCCCGCTTTACCCCATGAGGAGCCATACTCTGAACACAGCAGCCCCCTCTGCCTAGTCCACTTGGGATCCCACAAAGTAACCAACCCTGGGTATGCATCCTGACCTCAAGGCTATCCCTGGCCAGAAAGGCACATGCTGGACAGCTGCTTGGCCTCCATGCCTGCTGTGGCCATAACTCCCCTGGGAGGAGAGCAGAACGTTCTAACATTGGTTGAATGGCTTCTTTATGACAACACGGGCCCCAGTGACACCTGGCCTTGTGCCCAGGTGAGGCCCTTCTGGTCCAAGCATCCTTTCCTCCCACAGATCCTATCCACACCCTGCCACTCAGGGCAGCACTGCCTCCCCATCCAGTCCTACCAGCCCACATAGCCAGGCTCCCAATTACTGCCACCACCTTGTGCTCCCTCCCCTGACCATCTTCCCCCAGACTCCTTTAGCTTGAGGGTAAGTGCAGGCTGGGATCCTGTAGCTCCAAGCTTCCCTGGGACAAGCTTGTAACCCAAAAGGGAAATAAACCCAGGAATTCCTGATGACTCAGCAGACTGGCCAAGGAAACCCAGGGCTGCCAGCCACCAAGCAGCCTGCATTCTGGGCCTAGCCTGGCCTCTTCCTCATAGAGCCAGGGCCAGGGGCATCGGAGTGCAGATCCCTCCTTGTCCCACCATCAGCCAGCGCTACCCTAGACTTTGCTGCTTTGCAGTGAGGAGAAACACACAACCCTTTCACTCCAAAGACCTGCCCCGTATTTCTTTGGAGACATAGGTTAAGCTGTGTCTGAGTGACTGACATTGTCCTTTTTAAGTGGTATTCCCTGGTATCTTCATACCATTCCACAGCTGCAGATATATCTAACACAGGTGCTGGGCACAGGGGCATGGACATTGGGCATGAAGGCTCCCCTACGACCTGCTGGGACCTTGGAGCACAGGTCTGAGGGTGGGGCCTGCTTACTCTCTCCCCACTAGAGAAGTCTGGGGATTCCTGTGACCTAAATCCCCTTGGTGAGACTCAGGATGGTCTGGGAAGGTCACAGAGGCTCCTGCCCACCAGGCCCAGTGCACAGGGCCCTGGCAAAAGGGGAGGGACAGCACACTCTGAGGACAGACACCAGACTGCTGACTGGTGGGTGCTGGTCACCATGTCAGCAGCACCTAAAGTTCCTCCAGCCATACCCTGCCCAGCAGAGAGGCAGCCCCCACCTTGTGTCCGCACACCTTCCACTGCAATGGGAGGCAGGTCCAGAAGGAGCCAGAGGCTTGGCTGCCACTTCATGAAGGGTGCCAACATGAAGTCCATCCCCGCATGAAACCTCTGCCTTGGCCCCTCAGTCAGTGCTTTGGAGCCTGGCACCCAGTTGCCCAGGCCAAGCCTGGTGGCTCAGCTGTGGGTTGGGCAGCTGTGAGCCTGGATTATCTGTGGTGAATGGAGCTTATTCATGTCCATGGCCCATCCACATAGCTCCACTTCCAGAGCGAAAAGCTGAATTCACAGTTCCCATGAAATACTCCAGGCTTATCTGCCACCGGCCAACTTTAGCTTTCTAGACGGTAACAGAACTGAGAACTTATCCTGTAGATGAGGAAACTGAGGCCTATGGCGGGACAGGGCCTCCCAGGCCCCACCCCCTCCCAGTGACCCAGCTGTGCCTTCATACCTCTGGCTGTTGCTGGCCCTAATCCCCAACATCTTTCCCTTCCCTTTTGCCCCCCAAAGACCCAGACCAACACTACTGCTCCCTCCATGTGTCGCCTGTCAAGAGTCAGCCAATCAGTACTATCTACAGCAATGCCAGCTACTCACAGTTACCTGTGCCTGGGTGGAACTAACCTGTCTGTCCATGTCTGTCCTACTTCAGCCCTCAGCTACCTCATGAGGGAGGCATGCTTACATATTGTTTTACAGGTGGGGAAACTGAGGCTCAGAACAACTAGGAGCTGGAGGCTGCCAGAGCAGGGATTTGGGCCCTCAATAGCCACTCCACAACTGCCACACCAGCTCTAGCATTCCATCCTATCTGGGATGTCGGGTCCTGCCCATCCCGCCCATGTTGTCGAGAGCAGAGTTGTCTACCCGCCTCCTATCCCTCACACAGAAAGGCACCTGGAGTACATCACCCAGGGAAGCGAGGCAGGAGAGAAGGCTGTGGGGACTCTGCCTCAAAGGGCTACTGGATGTTGCCATCAGAACTAGGGTTTCCACCTGTGCCCCAGGGTTCATGCTGGTTCCAAGAAGAGCTGAAGCCTTGACATCACCTGCGTTTTGTATGCAGTCTGGGGCTTGAGATGCCTGGTTGGGCCAGCTGGCCTTGCCCTGTGCTGTGACCACAGCAAACCCCACTGTAGGCTCTATGGGTGGGGACCTGGTGGACAGGGAGATGGGACAGGTCAGTATAGACCCTTCCCCAGCAATGTGGCTGTATCACACAGCCACTATATGCCCACTCCCCAGCACAGCACAGGCTGGGGCCTCACCTGGGCACAGCATGTGATGAGGCTCTCGGTACGTATGCAGTATCAGTAAGTGTTTGCATGTGGCTGCCCAAAACCAGCATGGTCTTGGGCTGCATGGACCCAGGGAAGGAGGTAACAGTCTCACCACCTTGGGAGTGTGTCCATGAGAGATGGAGGAGGAGTTTGGACTGGACCAGTGTCCTGGGGACTGTCTACATGCTGGTAGCTGACGTGGGAACCAAGGGAGCCTGGATTGTACCTAGCCTCTAGGAGGAGGTGTTGTGGGGCCCAGAGGGGAGTAAGGAGGAGCCTAGCACATGACCCCATCTCAGGACAGGAGGTGAGGTAGCCCCCAGCACTTCAGTGACACCTCATTAGTGGCCTCCAAAGCAGGAGGTGCATGAAGTGGGTGTGGGCCCTGAAGGAGCCAACTGCAGGGGCAGCCCTGCATGAATGGGTGTGGGCCCTGAAGGAGCCAACTGCAGGGGCAGCCCTGAGCGACACTGGCTACCCACTCATGGCTGTTTTACCCACCAGGCCTCCCAAATGGATGTCAGGGTCAGGTCTCGTGTCTCAGCCATTTTGACCTGGATCTTTTTCAGCTTGTTTCCTACATCCAAGTTTACTTGAAGCACAAAACATTACTGATCATTTCAGAAAATTATCTGTTTTTGTTTTGTTTTTTAGAGATAGGGTCTCACTCTGTCATCCAGGCTGGAGTGTAGTGGTATGGTCACAGCTCACTGCAGCCTTGAATTCCTAGGCTCAAGTGATTCTCCCACCTCAGCCTCCTGAGTAGCTGGGACTACAGGCGCACCACCACACCTGGCTCTGTTATGGTTTTTATAGCGGAGTTAGTCATTCCTTCATTCATACAGTAAAAGGGAAGGAGGTGATCGTTGTAGCCCTGTGGAAGCCATGTGATGATTGAGGTCCTGTGCCAGGCCAGGCATACCCATACCTGGTGCTACACATATGCCAGGTGGGGTCCTGAGGCCCCCAGGATCCCACAGCAAATGGCAAAAACAAAGCACATGCCAATCTCTGTCACATGCTCATCACATACCCAGTACTGAGTGTGCATTTGCTTGGCTAAAAGCCACAGCCTCTCGTGAGGCTGCTGTCACCTCCCTCTCCTCACAGATGAGGGGTACCAGGCACTGAGAAGTGAGTGCCTTGCCCAGAGTGACAGATAAGAAGCTGAGGGGTCTTCTGGGGGCAACTGACCTGCATGAGGCACAGAGGCACAAATGAGTTTTGAAAACAGAATAGCTTGGAGGTGCAGGGAGAGAAAATACCTGGGTCATGAAGAGCTAGTGTGCCTCACTGAGGGACCCAGAGCTCAGTCAGGAAACAGGAAGGCTGCAGGAAGACAGGGCATGTGGCGGGGCACTCCTCAGGATGTTAGAAATCAGGACAGGAAGTTTCAGAGTGGGCCTGGTGCCCCTCATGCCTGGCCTAGTCCCCACAGTGGTCAATGAGTCACCACACATAGGACCTGGGTCTTAGAACACCTGTGGTGGCCTACAAGGCATAACAGGAAGGATGCCTTCCTGTGGGTATCCTCCGCCCCTAGGGCCCCTCCTTCACAGTATTCAGCACTGTGGGCATCTGTTGAGGGGTGCAGTGGACTCAAGACTAGAACTTGGGGCCCTGGACAAGCTTCTCGCCTCCCTGGGCTGCTGCTTGCCACATCCCAGCCCAGCTGCCCCACACAGCTCCCTCAGGATATCTTCATTAGCTGGAAAGTTACATGTGCTTGATGGGAGAGGGTGTTAGTGTTAGGCTGTGACAAAGGGACACAGAACGTTCTCTAGCTCCAAAAACGGGCCCCCACCCCCAGTGTGCCCAGAGGCCTATTAAAATATAAATATGCTATGCAGGGGAGGAGGGTAGGCCTGTAGCCTGGAAAGGGAGGCCTAGCAGATGCCTGCTGAGGGACTTGAGCTCCTCATTTCCAAAGTACAGAGGCCAGACTCAGGTCCACAGCCAGGACATAGAAAACTAAGGGCAGCCCTCCTGTACCCAGCACACGGGCCTGACCTAGTATCGGGAACACAGGTAACCAGTACTTGGGGCTCTTCTGTACCCAACAAATGGCTAGGGAAAATACTGCAAGGAGACTGACCTCATGGGAAATGAGAGAGTGACTCAGCCAGAGATGCCCATGGTGTGTTACAAGGTCCAGGTAGCAAATGAAGCAGCTCTTTGGCAGCCATCAAATCTCCAGGCTAAGGGGTCACAGGAGCCTCCTAAGGAGTTAGGCTGAGCTGGGCCCTGTGGTCAGCATAGGCTGTTGCTGTCTGGCCCCAGTCTGCAGAGTCAAGCCTCTCCCCTCTGTCCTGCCCAGCTCTCCGCATCCAGGCAGTCTTCCCACAGCCACCTCTGATGAGATCTCACTAGTGAGAGGACGTCCCAGCGCCAAGGCAAGGGACAGTGAGTATGTCAGGAGGAGTGCCCCTACAATGGCTCAGCAGCTCCAAGTTCTTCTGTCAGAGCTTTATCATCACAGTAGTCCCAGCATTTTACAGATGAGGAAACTGAGGAGCGATGACTTGTCCAAGGCAATAAGTATTGGTGGTAACAATAAACCCCAGACTCCTTGGGTGTGACCAGGGACATCTGCCCCTTCATGTCACAAGGAGAACTTTGGTGGAGAATCAGGAGTGAGGGACCTCGGCCCCTCGATTAACCAGGCTCAGGCTTCTCTCCACTCCTCAGCTCACCCTGGCCGCTGGCCTCGGAATGTTGTTCCAGGAGCTGGTCCTTGTCCTGGCCACTACAGGCATTGGCACCTGGCAGTCATGTTCAGGGTAAACACCCTAGACTCACAGGCCAGCAAGCTAGAAGCCCCTTAAGAATGAACCATCAGGTCCCCTCCTGTGGTAAGGAAGCTGAGGCTGGGGCAAAGTCCACATCATGGTGTTGAGTATATTTGGACCTCTCTGAGCAGGAGCTTTCTTTTTGCAAATGGCCAAGAAATGACCACCCTGGGGGCAGCATCCAGCTGCCTAATGACTGACACACTTGTTACAAATCATGTTTCCTGCCACCAAGCAGCAAGATTCCTGCCATTGTACAGGCTTCTGACGGGAATCATCTGCTCAGTGTTATTTATATAAATGAATGTGCAAACCCCAGCCTCCTCAAAGGTGCTGTCTCATTGGTGAGCAGGCCCGGGAGTGAGGAGGCATTGGAGCCCTAGGCTGGCATCACAGGCAACGGATGCGGATGCCTTTCTGCCCCTGACCACTGCTGCATTGGCAGCTGAAGAGGTAAAGGTGAGCAGGGCTTCTTGCCAGAGAAGATGTTGTGGTAGTTGGGAAAATGGGGTTTCAGTTGTGCCCTGGAAAGTCAGTCCTTCCTGGGGCTTTGGGCCTCATGTGAAACGGGAAGCCCTCCCCCTTGCAGTGGAGTCAGGGTTTCCAGAGGCAGCTCCTCTTACTCTAGGGTCTGAAGAGAGGGTTTTTGTGTCAAGCTGATGGGGGAAGTCACTGCAGGACCAAGGGTGAAGCAGGGGCTGGGGCCCCAGGTGGGCCATGTGAGGATGGCACACATCCTTGTCACATCACCTTCAGGTGTGAGGGTAAAATCCCACCCATGCCAGAGGGGCCAGGAAGGAATATGGAGGCATAGCTGGCAAGTGCCACAGGCCATGCACACCCACCAAGGGCAGGAGGTGCCTGGGGAGCCCCCAAAGGCCAGACTAGTGCAGGGGACACAGCAGACGTGCTGCAGGAGAATGGGCAAAAGCTTCTGGGAAGAAGGAGCCTTGAGCAAGGCCCTGCAGGGAGAGCAGAACATGAACAGTTCAGGGGCCCTGCGGGCCAGGCCCTAAAGGCCAGATGGGAGCATGCCAGGGCTCCCTCCCATACTCTCACTTGTGCTCTTCACACAGTTTTCAGAGTTACAGCCTAAAATAGCACAGCTCCTCTTTCAATGGTTGTGGTTTGAGGTATCGGGATGCTGCTTTGCCCACCTGTCTGCACTTGGGGCTGCCAGAGCACAGGTACCACTGTGACACAGAATCCCAAGACTGCCAGGCACCCATGGGCAGGCAAGGGGGGCTAGGCTGGGCACAGGGTCAGAGAGCAAGATCAAAGCTCCTGGCCTAGCACCACCCTTCCCATCATCTACCCTTGACCTTCTGGACCCAGGAGCACCTCTGGGTTCAGGCTTCTCTTGTCAGCTTTGGCTGTCAAGGTCCTAACTCTGTGACCACCTATGGTTCCTCAGCCTCCCCCACCCCTGCTCCCATCCCCTACCTCTGAGAGCTACAGGCCTCTGGTCTGGAGACAAATTCTGGGCACAACGCCTGTCTTGCTTGCTGGACCATTAGACACGTGGAGAGAGTTTGTGCCAGCGCCATGCTGTCCCCACTGGGCTTCTAGTCAGCCTTCCCAATATGCAGAGATCCCAGGGTGAGCACCTACATGGACCTCCTGGCTTTACCACCTGGTCGTGTAGAGCCCACATACAGTCAGAGCTCAGCCAGCATCAGAAATGCTAAAACAGGCCAGGTGGCTAACTTGAGTGCTTCCCATGCCCTCTGAGCCTATAAGCCTCGTGGAGGGTCAGTGCCTCCCACAGGCTCTCCTGAATGCTGTCAGCAGAGCCCAGCTGAGAAGTGAGACTGGGGGGCCAGATGTCTACACAAATAGAGTTTTGCTAATCTTTGAGATCTGTCATCTCCTAGGCATCTATTAGCCACTGTGGATCCCCATGGTTTGTCCCAAGGAATAGAGAGAAAACCAGGACTTCTGAGCCTCCAAAATGCCAGCAAAGCAAGGGGAGCGCCAGGTGTGAGTATGGGCCTGAGACCAGGGAGGGTCCTGTGCTCAGGAGTTAACTGTCTTCACAAGGCTCCCACAGCACTTGGGATCCTGTGCCATCAAGCAACATGCCCTACCTCCTCTGCCTTCTGGCTGCCCTGTCAGATAAATGAGTTCCCATGATCTCCAAGTCAGGAACACGAGACCCAGGGAATTGTAGGTCCCCAAAGTCCACTGAGAGGTATCAGCAGGGAGCTGTTCAGACAGGGTAGAAGGGGCTCCTGGTGCATAGGGACAGCTTGGGCAACCCCAGAACTCATGGGGCTGAAGTCAGGAGCAAGAAGAGTGGCTGAGATGGCCTTGGGGACAGGAGTGTCCATGTGAATCTGTCAGCCCCTCCCACTGCCATGTGACACTTGCCCCACTTGGCCTGGGACATGCAGGCCCGGCAGAGAACTGATGGGCTATACACCAGCACTGTCTCAGTGTCTTTGAGGCAGCCTTATTGCCCCTCCTCTTCCTGGATTCCACTGCCTGCCCCCTCTGGTTGCTCCCCTGCCCTTGAACCCCAGGTTCATACTTACTGGTAGCCAGATCATTCCCCTCTCAGGCCCCCACCCCACCCTGGAAGGACCCTGCCATCCATGCCTCCTGTTTCCAGTCTTATGTCACGTGGCATGAGAGCTGGTGACTGGGCTCAGGGCGTGCTAGCAAGTGTTTGCTCAATGAATTAATGAGTACGTGCTTATGGCCATACCTACTATTTATCTGATGCAAAATTTGGGGTCAGAAGCACAGCCCCCAATTATGACATCATTTCTATGAGAAATGACAGCTCTGTTACCACAGTCATTTTTCCGATGTGGCTTCCAGGAATCCATTAGCACTAATTACTCCTGCAGCAGAATGTGACATTCCTAGACCACCACTTAACTTGCATTTGGGAGCATATGGCCAGGTTCACCATGGAGGTGCTGGCTCCTCTGTGCCCTGCTGGGGATGGGATCTTGCAATTTGCTTGTCTCTGGAGAATGGTCAACACTCTCCTCCCCCAGACCTGAGACTACTCACATTTCAGAGTTTCTGTAATTCCTAAGCTTATTCTAAAGAAGGAGCAAAATTGGTTTTGAAAAACAGCTCCAGATGGAGCTCAGGGTCTCAGGGTAATGATAGGTACTTCTGGGTATCCTTCCTTCTCCTATACTTGATCCCTTCTCAGCACAGTCACTGACAGAGCCACTACCTCAGCACCAAGGGCCTCTGGAGACTAGGGGATTTCCGTGTGGCATCCTCCCAGGCACCGATACCCTAGGGTGACCTCCCTTGGATCCACCCTGCAGAAGCAGCAAGCCGGAGCTCTTGGCCATGGGACGTGGAGCAATTTCCTGCCTCTTTAAGCCTCAGTTTCTCTATCTGTAAAATGGGAATAGGAAGGTGTGAGAACAGACTGGAACCTCATGTCCAGCTCTTGCAAACTATTTGCAGTTGCCACTGTCATTACCATGATCATTGGTGATATAATCTGGTCAGAAAACTTCTTAAATCTGAAGCCTCGGATCTAAACCAGACTGGTTCCAGACTTTGTCTGGACACAGCTCATTCAGTTTGTCTTGATAGGAGGTGCAACTTCTGCCAGCAGCTATCCCAGGTAACAGTTACGGGTAGTTACACCTTTTAGAGTTAGAGATGTCAGTTTTATGGGGTACTGGTGGGTTGGGGAATTAGACAGAAGCATCATGCTCCTTAGAAACCCCAAGTTATTATAATGCTTTCAGTGTACTCAGAAAATTAAAGGAAGGGTGGCCAGGTGTCACACTCTATTATGGTCACTGCCACCCCTGGGACACTGCCATCCTGTCCTCTGCATGTACCAAGCACCTGCTCTGTCTCAGCCACCGGGCGGTGGAGGTAGGATCCTGCCTTGGCAAACAGACAGAGCCAGATGCCCCATAGCAATTCGTGGGACTCGCCCAGCTGGGAGGGTGGGGAGGAGCCTGGCCCTGACCTAGCATTTCCTTCCCTGATCTGATGAACCAAAGGGTGAAGACTACAGAAGTGAGGCTACCCCCTCACAGACTCTGGCTGAGGACTGATGGTTCCACATAGCAGGATCACAGTTTCTAGGACTAGGCCAAAACCCAGTAAGGGCAGAAGATTGCCCACACTTATGTTAAGGGAGCTGTGATCTGATAGCTCATATGGAAATGTGGGCCTTTGATTGCAGGTATGGGGCAGGCTGGGGATGGATGTTGGAAAGGTCATGGGGTCCTCAGGGGAAGGCGGAGGAGGCTGCACTTGGCAGAGCTGGTGCCCAGAGGAGGGAACCAAAAACACAGGACAGCCTTTTCCAAACATGTGCCAGCTATTCCTGTGGGTGGTGGGTGGAAACATTTGGCCTGGTAGAGTAAGGCTTCCTCAATAAATGTCCTGGGGCCATCCTTGGGCTAGACGCATAGGCAAGAGGCTTCCTCCAGCAGGGCTGCGGGTCTGGGGTCTGTCTACTGCGTGCCTAATTAACGCCAGCACTTTCCTTCCTCCCAGAGTCGGATGGCAGAGAGCCTGCGCCTTTTTGACTCCATCTGCAACAACAACTGGTTCATCAACACTTCGCTCATCCTCTTCCTGAACAAGAAGGACCTGCTGGCAGAGAAGATCCGGCGCATCCCGCTCACCGTCTGCTTCCCTGAATACAAGGGCCAGAACACATATGAGGAGGCCGCCGTCTACATCCAGCGGCAGTTTGAGGACCTGAACCGCAACAAGGAGACCAAGGAGATCTACTCCCACTTCACCTGTGCCACCGACACTAGTAACATCCAGTTTGTCTTTGATGCGGTAACAGATGTCATCATTCAGAACAATCTCAAGTACATCGGCCTTTGCTGAGGAGTCAGGCCCCAGCTCACTTGCCTGTGGTGAAACCTACAGGGCATCATGCCCTACACGTGCTAGAGAGGCCCAACCCGGGGGGCCAGAAAACAGGGGGCCTAAAGAATGTCCCCTGCCCCTTGGCCTCCACCTCCTTGGCCCCACGTTTCCACAAGCATAAATATATAGGGATAGATTGCTAGGTAGACACACACACACACACACACACACACGCACACACATGTACATGTCTGAAGATGGCAAAGTCCTCCAAAGCGTCAAGGTCTCATGAAGTCTTGTGAGGCTGTCAGGTCACTACAAGCCCATTCTGCCCCTTCACTTTGCCTTCCTGAGTTGGTCCCACTCCACTTGGGGTTTGCGTTGGCCTGCTGGGGAGAGGCGGCAGGGCTGGGACCGGGTTGGGCCAGCTGTGCTCCCTGTCACCTAGAAGAGGGGCAGCTCACTAGGGACCTGCTGACTGGGAGGGCCAGTGCGAGGTTTGCGCACCTTCCCTGCTGGCCTGCACACACTGCTCTGCACCACGTTCATTTGGACCCGGGACCTTAGGAGCCAGGTGACAGCACTAACCAGACCTCCAGCCACTCACAGCTCTTTTTAAACAGCTTCCAAATATGCAGCAAAAACCAACACAATAAAATGAGTGGCACGATTTATTTTAAACTAGGCCAGCTGGGATACCAGCTTTTCTTCTACTAGTCTGATGTTTTATAAATCAAAACCTGGTATTTCCTTCTCTGACATCCTTTTTTTGGCCAGGTTTCGTGGTGTTTCGCAGAAAAACAAAAATACAGAAAATTTCAAATGCAGTTGAGTATTCTTTTTTAAATGCAGATTTTCAAAACATATTTTTTTTCAGGTGGTCTTTTTTGTGTCTGGCTTGCTGAGTGTAAAAGTTGTTATCTAGAAGATTCTGTCCCTCTGCTCCAAAGAAATTCTGGGGTGAGTGGCAGTCCTGTGCCAGCCTCGCGGGACACATGTTGTACATAAGCCTCTGCAGTGTCCTCTTGTTATTGGTGCGGTTTTCTGCTTTGTTTTTATTTAAGAAAATAAACGTGACGTATTTAAAGAAGGTTCTTCACCTAGGAGCGAATGAACAATAGCTAAAATGTCTTGGTATTTAAAGAGTAAATTATTTGTGGCTTTGCCGAGTGAAGGAAGGGAAGTGAGAGATGGTGCCCCGGTCCCCCACCCCCCTCTCATGCCTGAGACGGGCTGGGAGCAGCTCAGACTCCTGTGAAGGCACAGCTGGTGTGGCCTGAGGGAGGCCCTGCTGGGACCATTTGGGCCTTCCTGCCCCAGGGCCCATGGCACCCCTGTGAAGGACCTCTGAGAGCCACGTGTAAATAGGAACCCTGCAGTGGAGAGGGGAGCTGCCACCAGAGCCCTTGCCAAGTCTCCTCTCTTACCCTTTGTTCGGTGCCCGTGTGTCCAAAGTCAGTATGCAGGATCATAGCCAGCGACTTTAAGAGATGTACAGAGGGCAAGAGAGGAGCTGGTGATCATATGAAAGTCAAAGATTGTCTACTTTAAGAAAATAAAATACCCTGAATGGAGACCAGCCTTGTCCCCGTGTGCTATGTGCATGGCTGACGTGTGGCTGGACTCAGTGACATCTGGAGGGCAGACAGGGATGTCTTCCACACTGAGGTTCCTTTTTCTACCCTCTACCCCTGCACCTCCATACAATAAGGTAAAATAATTTTGCAATGAACATCAAGAATAAACAACCTCAAGAGCGAAAAGAAACTGCAGAAGAGCGGAGACCTGCCAGGACTGTGTGGCCGAGGGGTAAAGGTCTAGGGATGATGATGGCTCCTGCCCCTCTTGCGGCCCCAAGTCCCTGGCCAGCACTGGCCAAGGCTGTTCTGTCCCCTGGACCCCTCACACCTATGGTCACACCTTTGTTAGGGTCAGGATCATCCCACAGTACGGAAGAGATTCCCCCAAGAGCCTAGAGAGTGCCTGTGTCCCCAGTAGTATAGGGCAGACCCTGTGGAGTGCTGGTCGGGGAGAAGGGGTCCCCAAGTACCCACTGCTTGCTGGCTGAATGGAGTGGTTAGAGGCATCTGGATGTAGTGGCAAAATGCTGATCAGAAGTCAAGGAAGTGCGTTCGCCGAGTGCCTGCCACAAGCTACACACCCAACCAGGCTTCTTACAGAATTATCATGTGTGATATTCTCCGGCTCAGCGGTTGCCAGTGGTGCCTGTTTTACAGATGATGGAAGGTGCCCAAGGTCAGGGAGCCATCGAACCAGGATGTACTGAGCCAAGGAACTGTCCTATGCCCCAGGAAGATCAGAGGCGGGCCCATTGCCTTCCGGCCTGGTCCTTGCTGGCTTTGCTGCTGGGTGGCTCTGCCCTTGGATGGGGCAGAAGCCCACAGGGAGCACCTTGCAGCCTCCTCAAAGCAGTACCCCAAGCACAGCCTGAGTGGGGGGCAGCAGACACACATGCATGCCCACAAACACATGCACACACACGCAGATACACACACACACACACACACACACACACACACACACACATACACACATGGCCTGGGCTCCCTCACCACCCATTCCCACTCCTGAGCCCACGCAGGGATTCCCTTCACACCTTCCCACGTCACCAAACAGCAAGAACCCAAAGGGGCTTTTGTTTCAGAAGAAATAACGTGTGACTTAAAATCATTGAGACTTATTTTGTGCTTTTAATGCCAACTGTGAAAAGAGCAGTCATTTCACCATGAGCATCTTTAACCTAAAAATACCCAGCTAAAGGGAAAAACGGATTCTGCCTCCCTTCCTGATATGTGCAAGGATCAGAAAAGGCCCTCCCTGGAAGGTGCTTCCTCTGGTTCCCAGAGCCCAGTCAGGAGTCTCCACGGTTCATCTGTGTGGGTCCTTCCTCCCCTAGCCTGCCATGTTCTCCTTCTTGCTCCCACTGATCCCTTTGCCCGATGTACCCTTCCCCACCTCACAGCTCAAAGCTGCCTGGGTGTCTCATCGGAAGCCCCCTCTTTCCCCACACTTCACCTGCTAGCATACTACAGGGTACAGTAGGAAGGGTGTTGGCAATCTCCACTGAGCAGCTAAGGGCCAGGCACCTTGACCCACCTTCTTCCTCCAAGGGCCTGTTGGAGGAGGCACATGCTGAGCTGCGACGGTCCAGAAGAGGTGGAGGTTAGAGGAGACAGTGAGTGCAGGACTCCCAGAGAGAGCCAGTGGGAGGAGAGGAGGCCTGAGTTGGCAGCAGGTGACTGAAGGGTAAGAGCTGGGGACAGTGGATTGACTGCCTCTGTAGGTAACTAACTTCAGCCTGGTCCCATGCAGCCCCAGCCTCCTCGCAGCTCCTCCTGGGGTACTGCCATTCTCCTTTGTAGCCATGTGGTCACCCGGGTGGTACAGTGGGGCAGTGACAGTGGCCACCATAATTCAGCTCCTTTCAGTGGCTGCCCACTGGGAACCACACTCCTGGGAAGTCAAGATAATGGATTCTGTTCTACAGGAGAGGAAGCAGAGAACCTGAGAGAGGATGACATCCCAACATCACATGACAGGTGGTGACAAGTGCCCCAACCTGAGGGGCTTTGCTTTATCTGTCAACACTGCCTAGACCCCCACAGCAGACATACCAGGCCCTGGCACCCTTCTTCCAATGCTGCCATCCAGGACAAACGGGCAGGGGGTATGGGTCCAGCTGGCTTGGGGAACAGTGCCAGGAAGGGCTGCACTGTACCACAAGGATGAGGGCCACAGAGAGGCTGACCCCTGCCTGGGGACTCACCTCACTGAAGACGCCCCTGACAAGTGCTCCCAGTGTTGAGGCAGGGCCTAAGCCAGATGCCAACTGGCTCAGCCCAGCACATGCCCCCAGGAAGACATGACAGACCCCTTTGGTAATTTTATTTGTAATGGGCTATCCCAAACTGCTTGGGAATAGTATGAAGACTTTGTAGGGAAGGCTGTGAAAGGCTGCCTGCCCAGACAGCCCAAGGATAGCTGCTGAGAAAGACAAGAAAAGGCTATCCTCTGCTGGAGGGGAGGTGGATGGAAGCAAAGAGGAGAGGGGTTATCCAGGAGGCACGGCAGGCTGGGAACTGAGTAAGCAGAGTATCCCCATTGGCAGGCATCATTTCCGCTAAGTCCAGGGAGAAGGTACAACTGCCCACCAAAGACTGTCAGGCAGAGGATGTGCCTGGAGCCCTGGTGCACCCCACTCTTACAGGTGAGAAAGGAAAGGCTCTGCCCCTCTGAGGCAGCCCCCTTCCCCGCCCCGCCCAGTGATATCAGGGCTAGAAGGAGCAGGGATCTGCTCTGGACCACCTCAAAGGCAGTTGGGTGTCTGTCTGCCTAGGACTGAGGCAGCGTACTGCTCACTGCAGGGGGAAAGCACCCACTTTGCCTCTTCAGAAGCCCCCTGCCTAGGGATCAGATGAGATCAGGCATGTTCAGGATGGTATGGCAGAGATTCCCCCTCCACCAGATGTCTTTCTGGCCCAGATACTCTGACTCCAGGGATGTCCCCTGTACCTCAAAGAGACTAAAACCAAAACTATGTCCAGAATTCTCTCCCTCTGCAACACCCTGAGCTTCCAGCCCAGCCCTGCTCCTCTCCAAAGCCAATAATCCAATTTCCACAAGCAGGGCCTGCATGCACACTGCTGTCTCCCTCCCCTTCCCTGGCTGCTGCTCTCCTCTGGATGGGGAGGGATGCCCACCTCAACCCCAGGCTACACACGTTCCAGGGTCAGAGTCAGAGCAGGTCCCATTATACAGCTGCTAAAGACTCAGAGCCTGGCACAAGGGAGGGGGCAGGGACAAGGCCAGGTCAGACTCACAGTGTGCCCAGTCAGGGCCCACGGGGCTGGTAGCGGGACACTTCCAGGGGACCCTAGGGCTGTTCAGCTGTACCCTCCAAATCTGGTTAGATTTTGTTCAATCTTCAATTTCAGCCTCTCTCCCTCAGAACATCTGGCCACAAAATGAGACCTGTTTTCCATGGGGTTAGAGAGGTGGGGAGCAGAAGGGGCCCCTGTGTGGTCTCTCAGGGCCCGGTTGGCAGGGAGCCTAGGCTGGCAGCCTCTGTGTGGCGTCTGCATCTACAATCCTGGTTTCTCCTCTCCTAACATGTCACCACCACAGGGTATGAGAAGCTAGCCCAGAAGGAATGGACAGGAATGCAGAGCCACAGGCCCACTACATACAGCCAAGCAGGGTAGCTCCCACTTCCCCACCAGGCCACAGCCCTCCCAGGACGAGCATTAGTCCTGGAGTGCCCCCTGCTGGTTACTCTGGGGACTCATGCAGCAAGTCAGACCTGGCTAGGAGCAAGGACTTAGAGGAAAGACTTTCCACTCTTCCCAGACACTCCATGTTACAGGTGAAGAAACTGAGGCACAGGGACTGGAACAGAGCAAGGACCCAACACATATTTTTTGAATGAATGAGCAGATGAGTGAATTATAGTAAGAAAACAACTAAAAAATTATTCTCTAAAATATGACATAAAACATACTAAGTAGCCGGGCTCGGTGGCTCAGCCTGTAATCCCGCGCCTTTGGGAGGCTGAGGTGAGCGGATTACCTGAGCCCGCGGGTTCAAGACCCGCCTGGGCAGCGAGACCTCATCTCTACAATAAATAAAAAAAAACCAGCCGGGCATGGTAGCGCATGCCTGTAATTCCGGCTACTCGGAAGGCTGAGGCGGAAGGATCGCCGGAGTCCAGCAGGTCGAGGCTGCGGTGGCCGGAAGCGGCCACTGCACTCCAGTCTGGGCGACAGAGTGAGACTCCAACTCAAAAAAAAAAAAACAACAAAAAAAAAACATACTAAGTGACCAGTATTTGTTGAGTGATAGCCCCATGCCAGGAGCTTTGCCAGGTGCATAGCCAGGTGCCATGGTGAAGAAGGCCTTCTGTGAGGCTGTGGATAGAAAACCCTGTCAAGGCCAGGTTCGATGGCTCAGCCTGTAATCCCAGCTTTTTGGGAGGCCGAGGAGAGTGGACTGCCTGAACCTGCAGGTTTGAGACCAGCCCGGGCAGCTTGGCGAGACCTTGTCTCTACAATAAATCAAAAAAATTAGCCGGGCATGGTAGTGCACACCTGTAGTTCCAACTGCTTGGAAGGCTGAGGTGGAAGGATCACCTGAGCCCAGCAGGTCAACGCTGGGGTGGCTGTGAGCGTGCGTGCGTGCCACTGCACTCTAGCCTGGGCAACAGTGAGACTTCAACTCTAAAAAAAAAAAAAGAAAGAAAGAAAAGAAAAGAAAACCCTATCAAAAGCCACTAGCATGTGCTGACAGCTAGCTGAGCCCTGCACACAGATTGTCCCAGCTAAGACACACAGGCGATGATACCCACGGCTCCCATGGGTGATGCTGAGAAGAGCCATTGAAATAGATGCCTCGCCCCTCCCAGACCTCCACAGAGAGGTTCAGCAAGGACACTGCCTGGGACATAGCTAATCCAGAAGCCACAGTGCTCAGAGTCCCCCAGGATGCACCTCCTGGAGCACCCACTACGCTGCCTCCCTCCATCCATCTGTTCATCCAGCCATCTTTGTATTTCCCTTACCCCCCAACAGGGTGTCCAGACCTCCCTTCCAGACACTTCATAGAAGATGAGAAGCACCCAGTCAACACTGCAATAAGGGGTAGAGGCTTACCACCAGGACCCCCGTGAGGCTTTTGCTCACACACCAGCCCCTCACACCTCATGGTGCACCCAGTTTGTGGATTACAGAAAAACCCACAGGGAGGACCCAGATGACCACACAGATTTCAAAACTGAGGCAGTGTTAGATAAGCAAACAAAAATCCCTTCCAGGTACCTTAATGAGCTAAATGTGAAAAGCAAAACTCTTACATTTTAGAAGAAAATATGGCAGAATATCCCCATGAGCCAGAGTAAAGAAGGATTCTCTTACATGGAATTTCAAAAAAGCACAGAGGAAAAGACTGATAAAACTGACTACATTATTCAAATGAAAAACTGCTGGACCAATGAATTCACAAATACACAGTGGAAAGCCAGGCAAACAGCCTGGGAAATGACATTTGCAATGTAGGTAACCAACAAAGGGTTAGAATCCAGGATAAATGGCACATGCCCTCAAATCAGTTAGAAATAGAAAAACAACTCCAACAGAATGAGTCCAGACTCCCTGGAGGCACTAGGCAGAAGAGGAGTCCAAGAAGACACTAGGCAGAGGGTAGAGGCTCCCTCTCACCAGTTACAGGGGACAGCAAAGTCACACAACAGTGAAAACTACAGCACAACAGTCAGTTGGCAAGGATGGGCCCCAGGCTCTCTTGAGGCCAAAAGAGGGAGGCTGGGCTGGGAAGAAATTGCAGTATCCAACGAGGCTGAAGGTGAGCGTGCATCCTCCATGCCCAGCAATGCCACCCTGGCAGAGGCCAGGAAGACTCCCTCTGGAGTACCAGGAAACCCTGAAAAGGAATGCTCACCCTGCAGTCCTGCGCACAAGAGTGGAAATGACCCACTCTCCTACCTGCCGGGGATAGGAAATGAGTTGTGACATTCACATGCCAGAGCAGTGTGCAGCAGTGGAAACAAATGAAATTTAAGCATGACACAACATGGATTAATCTCAAAATTACAACATTACTTTTTCAAAGATTTTTTAAAGTAGCAGAGGGATACATATAGCAAGATCCATTTACATAGTTTTAAAACATACAAAGCAAGATTTTATATACATATATAGTTTATAGGTAATTATATCTGTGGTAAAATATAGAGACATGAATTTAGGAGATATAGTCACCAAATTATTGATGGCTCAAGGTAGGGCAGGAGGAAGGGTGCTTGGTGGAGGGAGGTTCACAGGGTATATGGACTGTATAATTATATCAAACAAAAATCTGAAGCAAATATGAAATATGGATGTAGAATGTTAAGATTTGGCAAAGCTGAGTGATGGCACCCAATGCTCTACCTGAGTAAAAGCAGCAAGTCCCCTCTCTCCACACCCTAAGAATGAAGGGAGAGACCCTCACTCACTCACTCCTCAGGTTCCTGCCCATGGTGAACACAGGGATTCATTTAGCTCAGCCCAGCACCAGTCTCCCATGGGTCACCCCAGTACCCATGGCTCTCAACTCCGGGTACATGTGAGAAGCATTCAAGGTGAGTTTCAGAAATATATGTGCTGCACCATCCCTGGAGACTGATCCAGTAGCCTGGGAGAGGACCAGGGACATGGTAGTCTTTTTAAAAGACCCCAGACCTAGATTCTCCCCAACAGCCAGCCAGAGGAAGACGTGCCTCAGAAGCCCAGCAGCAATCCTCAGCCCTCACAGGCTCTGCTCAATTGACCCTGCCTCTCTGCACCTGATCCTGCAGTCATTTCTGAGTCTTAATCCGGAGAGTGCCCACACCGGACCTTGAATGTCTGCACTACGTCTGTTGTGCTAGGTGCTATGCTATACACTTGGCAAGGTTCTCAATTTGTCCTCACTTCAGGCCTCTGAGACAGAGGCCATCAGTCTTACTTTAGACATGAGGAAACAGCCTGTCCAGGGACACATGGGGAGCAATGGGAAGGGCAGAGGGGAACCCAGGCTTATCTGACTCCTGGGCTACAACATCTGTTTGTCCATCTTGAACTAAGGTATCCTATCATGCCTCTTGAAATGAGCCCCTTGTTTAAAACTGCTCATTGCATCATGCAATCTGGCAGATGTCAATCTGAAACAAATCTCAACCTGCTAGCTACAGCTGGCAGGTGGCTGTTACCCTGGACTCCCCATCTAATTAGCTAGTGGGATTGGTCAGCTGACAGGGACCACCAGCCAGGGGCTAAAAGGCCCTTAGGAACTATATGCAACATTGTCTTCAGGGTGGGCCTTCTTTATTCCTTAAAAATGTGCTATGACATTTCACAAGAGAGGATATTTAGAGAGACTCCTCTTTTAATCACCAGGAAAATACAAATTAAAATGAAAATAAGATACTGTACTACTACACACCCACCAAAATAGCTAAAATAAAAAGTAAAGACAAACGGTTGGTGAGGATATAAAGTACCTAGAACTCTCATATATAGCTAGTGGGAGGATAAATTGGTACAACTACTTTACAAAACCATTTGGTAATATCTTCTAAAGGCTGAACATGAACTTACCCTATGGCAGCCATTCTATCCCTAGGTATATCTCAAAATAAATGCATATATATGTCCAGTAAAAGACATTTATAAGAGTGTTTATAGCCACTCTATTATTGGTAGCCATAGCTAGAAATAATTCAAATGTCCATCAGCAACAGAATGAATAAATAACTGTAGCATGTCATACAATGTGAATATCATACTCCAGTATAAACCAGCAAAAATCAGTAATACAGAATACACATAAATCTCAGACACATAAAATTAATCAAAAGCAGCTAGAGACAAAATATTATAGGTTGTATGCTTCTATTTGTGTAAATATTTTTTAAAGGCATAATCTATGACCTTAAAAATTGAAGACACTGTTTACCATTGTGTGAGGGGTAGTACCTGGTATAGGGCATGAGAAGTTCCTGGAGAGCAGGTAATACTTTACATTTTGATCTAGGTAGTGTTCACACAGCATGTTCACTTGGTACCTTTTTTTTTTTTTAAGAAACAGAGTTGAGCCGGGCTCGGTGGCTCAGTCTGTAAGCCCGCGCCTTTGGGAGGCTGAGGTGAGTGGATTGCCCGAGCCCGCGGGTTTGAGACCCGCCTGGGCAGCGAGACCTCATCTCTACAATAAATCAAAAAATCAGCCGGGCATGGTAGCGCGCGCCTGTAATTCTGGCTACTTGGAAGGCTGAGGCGGAAGGATCGCCGGAGCCCCGCGGGTCGAGGCTGCGGTGGCCGGGAGCGGCCACTGCACTCCAGTCTGGGCGACAGAGTGAGACTCCAACTCGAAAAAAAAAAAAAAAGAAAGAAACAGAGTTGCCCAGGTTGGAGTGTACTATAGCAATCACAACTCACTGCAGCCTCAAACTGCTGGGCTCAAGGGATCCTCCCACCTCAGCCTCACGAGTAGCTGAGATTACAGACACACTCCACCACACCCAGCTAATTTTTAATTCTTTTGTAGCAACGAGGTCTCACTGTGTTGCCCAGGCTCATCTTGAACTCCTGACTTCAAGCAATCCTCCCAAAATGCTGGGTTTATAGGTGCAGCCACTGTACCTGGCCCACTTAGTATAATTCAATCAAATGTTCACTTATGACATGTGCTTTTTAAATATGTATGTTGTACTTAACCAAAAAGTTAACTTGATCTACAGCTGGCACATATGTGACCTAGAGAAGAGACTGACGGGCAACCGAGCATCCAGCAGATTCGTGTGCAGAACGCAAGCATACCTGAAGGCAGCTGGGCCAGGTGCTTATAAGCCTTGTGCAGGTTCTCCCGGCAAAGTGGGTGGGGATCATTCAGCAGGAGGGACAGGGCAAGGATGACATCATGCTCTAGAAAGCCATCTCTAGGGAAGAAAGGCAGGTGGATACATAACTGAGATCATGCCTGGGGGGAACCAAATGAGATCAGGGCCCCTGCTATAGTCTGATCTATGCAACCTGGGACGGACCACATTCCTCTGGCTTTGTGGGAACAGACAAAGGCCAGAGGTAGACAACACATTATGGATCCTGAGAGTCTAGAGACCAGAACAATGTGACTTGTGTCATGGCAAGAATCACACAGCTCTGCCACTTTCTAGCCAGGACTCAGACTCCAGCCCTTGTGCCCCCGGCTCCTTATTTTCACTCTTCTGAGCCTTATTCCCGTTGTCTGTGAAATGAGCATAATTAGGCCCCAGAGGCTCAGAACCCCTCACCTGAAGCTACAGGGCATGAGCTCAGCAGGTCCGGCCCCCCTGGCCTTCACTGGTCTCCCTCCCCTCCACAGCTACGTTTGCCTGTTATACTTGTTATCATTATGTAAGCTAATTAAATATTAGCTAAGCCAATTAGATGAGAGGAGATTTTTTAAATTTTTTCTTACTAGAAAAAATTGAATGCTTTCGAAAGATTCAAAATGGAGTCTCTTTAAAATAGTGAGATGATTGTAAAAGATTCTAGAAGGTTTTTGCATACAGATTATTTCATTAATGTCTTTGAGTTCTTACACTACTTTAAAGAAACCAAAGCTGCAAATCAGATGAAGTTACAAGTGTGGCTTAAACAAAAAAGATGACTGGAGGGAAATGTCAACCAGTGTCCATGGACCCCACACAGAGATTGGCAAATGCCTTATCATTTATGTTTTGGGTCAAAATGAGCTGTCTAAAGGAAATATACCATTTCTTCAATTGCTTTGCAACCATTTCTTTTGATTAGCCAAAAAACAGCTGGGCCCAGCTGCATCTGAAAAGAGAGCTTCTGGGATCAATACCTCTTGTGACTTGGTTCAGGAATAAAGAATTCATGTGTGAAGCCCTTAGCCAAGTGCCCAGCACACAGGAAGTGCCCAAGCAATTGTGCTACTGTAGCACAGGTCACGACTTAACCTTACAGTGTGTTCTGTATAATTCTAGAAGAAGAAAATCACAGTGGGACACACAAGTTGCAGGGGCCTTCCCTGACTACAAGGTCCTCAGTCAGTACCTGAATATGTACTCCATGATGCTCATGGTTTAAAAGTTGGTTGTGTTTGCTCGTAGAGCATGTGCCCCCTCACATGCAAGAGGCGAGCAAGAGGGCAGAGGTCAGGCTACCCAAGAAGTTCTCCTGTTTGTGGGATGTCATGCAAATTAAGCCCTCAAGGTGACAAGACGCCAAACCAGGGGCTGCCATGCTCATTACCCCTCCCTGTCACTACTTATATGGGTAAAAGAGAGTAGAAGGGTTTCAACCTGGAAATCAGGGCAGTTACTTAGCACGTACCCTCATCAGAGCTCTACAAGCTGTTGGCGTCAGTTATAAGATCACCACTGAACTCAGGGGCAATTTAGAAGTTGGCCACATTTCTAGAACACTGAAGTAGTGTGCAGGCCAGGCTGTATCAGCTCCTCGGTCAGGGAGGGTCTCTTCAACACATCCTCCAGCCTCGATAACGTGGGACAGCCAGGACCTCAGCTCAGGCTCTCCTGGGGCTGCTAAACAAATCTGATTCCCTCCTCCCCAGGCATTTCACTTCATGATAACTGTCCAGGTTTCAAGGACCTCCTCTCAGCATCTGTGCTCCCTCAGTGAGGATTACCACCTAATGTCCATATTCAGTCCAGAAGAGAGGAGAAAAAAACAATAGAAGGATGAGAAATACTTGACTCCTGTGTGCCTGTAAGGTTTTAAAGCATCTTCCCTGCATCATCTCAGATAAACCAAATGAGGCTGGGATCAGAACTCTTGCCCAGTTCACAGAGCAGGAAAGAGTGCCCCCACTCTACTGATCTGTCCACAACTCTGATCTGCCCTTCTTGGTGCAAAGTGTGTGAATTAGGGCACTCAACCATGACATTACCTCCCCACACAAACACCCCCCCATTCATGGCACCCTAATGGGTCAGGGCTACCACAGGATCAGGCATCAAGGTGGCAAGAGCTTGGGGACCAACAGGGCTAAGCAACTTTGGCTTTCATGAGATGCCCAGAATTCTTGCCACAATTAGAAGCCTCTCTGAATGGGTGTTTACACCAAATAAGCCCAAAAGCAGTCATCACCTTGCCTTTCCTTCTTTCTGGATGTGCACACTGGGAAGTGCTCCCCTTTCTACAGGAGACCTGGGACAACTTGGGGGTGCTTGTGATGTGGGGTTCTTTTTTTTTTTTTTTTTGAGTTGGAGTCTCACTCTGTTGCCCAGGCTGGAGTGCAGTGGCACGCTCATGGCCACCTCAGCGTCGACCTGCTGGGCTCAGACGATCCTTCCGCCTCAGCCTTCCAAGTAGCTGGAACTACAGGCGCCTGCTACCACGCCCGGCTAATTTTTGATTTATTGTAGGGATGAGGTCTCACCAAGTTGCCCGGGCTGGTCTCAAACCCGCGGGCTCAGGTAATCCACTCGCCTCGGCCTCCCAAAGTGCTGGGATTACAGGCTGAGCCACCGAGCCCGGCCAGGTTTTATTTTTAATACAAAGTAAAACTAACAATCCCTGGGGAAGAGAGTGAGCTAAGCTGACGGAAATCACCTCAAATCTGTTGCCCCAACTCCTAGCTAAAATGCCAAATGAAATATTTCTTTTTTATTCTTTTTTATTTTTTAGAGTCAGGATCTCATTCTGATGTCCAGGCTGGAGGATAGTGGCACAATCATAGCTCACTGCAGCCTTGACCTCCTGGGCTCAGGCGATACTTCCATCTCAGCCTCCTGAGTAGTTAGAACTACAGTGCCACTAGGCCTGACTAATTTTTTGACTTTTTTGTAGAAATAAGATCTTACGATGTTGCCCAGGTTGGTCTTGAACTCCTGGGCTCAAGCAATCCTCCTGCCTTGACCTCCCAAAGTGCTGGGATTACAGGTTTGAGTCACTACACTCGGCTAGAAATATTTCTTAAATATAAAATGTGAAGCCGTGTTTACACAGGAAAGAGACATTTACAGGTGCCAAAACCAAGGAGAACCTCAGCGTCATGAGGTGAGGCCACTAGTTCAGACCCGATGTGCACTTTGAAGCTGGTATTTTAACATCAGCATGAGGACAGGAGCCAAAGCCACAGGCCCTATGAAGCCTCCTTTGCTCCCATAAAAAACTAATAAAAAAGCAAAACTGTTGCAGATGTGGGATCTGAACTTGCTTTCCACTTTCAAAGTAGGAAGCTCAGAACTAGGAACTAACATAAAAATTAGCCTGGAACAGAAAGCCCCATTAGGCCCCAACAGGGGTGACCAAAACTACCCCACAAAGAGGCCTGCTCGGGCCAAACAGAAGTCCCACCAAAGACCAGTGCCACAGAAAAAACATCAAAACACTCAAGGTGATTCAAGGGCATCTGCCCAGAGAAGGGCTACTGCATAGTGTGACACTGGTTTCCAGAACAGCGACCCACCTGCCTATGTTATGGGTTGCCATGTTGTAGAGCACCTCGGTGGTCTTTATCCTCACCATGTTGTTGCTATCTTTTAGCGAAGCTTTCAGGCTCTCCAGGAAGCCTATGAGGCAAAAAATACAAAAGCAAAAACTGAATGTTTGCCAGTCTCAGAAATCAGCTAATCCAAAAGTTAGCAGGTGGGCCAGTGTTGGGCAACAAGAGGTACCAACATTCTAGTGCTTTGGGGCGTTGGGTAATCATGTTGGTTACACAGCATTTCAGAGTCACTGAAAGGGTACATATCCAGGAACCGTCTCATCTGACCCTCCTCGAGCCTCTCCCTGCACACTTCCTACAGTGTCTTCTCTCAAAATCTGCCATAAGGTTAAGAAAATGGCCTTTGCCATTTTTTTGACTCCAGAAGAGATGTGAGGTCCAATTATAGCCCTGTCCCAAACTAGTCACATGACCTTGAGTGGGTTACACCTAGGGAGATACCAGATTTATCAAATAAAAATTTTGCTATACTTACTTATCAAGGAACCATCATAGATTCACACCCCTGCCCTAGAACTTGGTTTTCTTACCTCTTAGTTGAGGATTTGTCCTCCCTCACTGGTGGTTGCTATGAGAACTAAGATAACCCCGGCACTGCACTTGGGGTGGAGTTGGCCTGGACCAATAGCAATCCTTATTACTGAAGTTCTACCCAGTAGCCAAGGCCATGCTAGGACCCCAGTCATGGTCACTTGGTTGCAACACTCTCACCTATTCTGATGGCTTCGTAGACATACTCAGGGTCGTGCATGAGATCACACAGGGCCATGAGGGCTTTCTGCCTCGTCAGCAGGTCCTCTGAGTTCAGCTCCTCATTCAGCTTGGGCAGGGCCCGACAGCCATAGGCAATGGCAACCTGGGTGGGGTTGATATTGGGGGGCAGATACGTGGAGATCTGAGCATGGGCCATCTTTCCACAACTACAAAGGACTTGAAAACGAAGCTCTGCAGAAACCAAAAAGCTGTCATTACTACCATTGTGATTTAGAACCTACTTCTCATCTGATCCTCAAAACTGTGAAGGCAGGTGGGTGGGCATTTTTATTTCCATTTTACAGATGAACAAACAGGCTGAGAACAATGAAGAGATTTGTTCACAGTGAAGGTAAGTAGCAGCCCAAATTGCAAACTCCAGGGTTCTCCCATGCAGTAATGCTTGACAAAAGAAAAAGCTACTGATACTTTACAGACTAGGTCTTCAGTCAAAGGCACCAAAAGGACAAAACAAAACAAACAAGCAAAACCCAAGATGGTCACACCATTTAAAGCTTATCTTGTGCAAGAAATAACTAATACCCAACTCAACTACCTCATCAGGAAGGGACTTGTATTATCCATATTTTACAAATGAGGAAACTGAGGTTTGGGCCAAGGAGCTTGCTGGTGGTCACAGAACTGTTAAAGCTAGGAGCCAATGTTCAAATCCAGGTCTAGTTCCTTCACTGCCAGGTACCCACATTCCAATGCTTCCAACACATCCATGAAAATGAATTAAGGTTAAAAGATGATTTATTTTATTTTTAAGGACAAGGTCTCACTATGTTTCCCAGGCTGGACTCAAACTCCTGGACTCACTCGATAAAGGGTGATTCATTTTTATTACACACATACACCCTTTGAGCAGCTATAGGTAGTTAAGGTTTAGCAGTTAAGAACCGGCTCCTGGCTCCAGACCCAGGCCATAGGCGGCCCTTGGTAAGTTAAATCCTCTGTGTTGTTCTGCAGCTGCAAAGGTGAGGTGATAATAGTACCACCTTCCCTCCCTCCCAGACTTGTCATATTAACTGATACACATGAGCTCGGAATACCAGGACTCCAGACATGTTGGCTGTGGTCATTATGGTTGTTACTGCATTTGGTGGCATGGACAGGTCCCAGTCCCGTAAGAACCTACTCTAGTAAGAGGTGAGCCATGCTTTGACACGGGGCACCAGAAAACAAGAGGAGGAGAGGGGGCCGGCCTCTAAGGGACGCGGCCATATTTGATTTGGGCGCCCTTCCGCGAACGGTATGCGCGGGGGTCAGGGGACTCTCCTCCTATAAGGGGTATGGACTCCGGGAGTCCGCGGGTGAGGTCTTAATTTAGGGTATGGGGACACGGCCAGGTGTGAGTGGGACTGGGTGGGTTACGGGGTTCCCCTGTATCCAGGCAGCTGTTCCGCCGCCGCCGCCTCACCTGCCTCAGCGCGCGCAGTTTCCCAACTCCCTCCGCACGCAGCGCGCGCCCGTTGCCAGGCGACCCAGTTGCCAGGCGACCCTAGAAGCGTCCGCCGCGCCGCACTCTGACCACTCGGCGCCACCGCGCAGGCCCGAACTGCCTTGTGCTGGGGCAAGCAGCAAAATGGGAACAAGAATATGTTACAGGGTTACTGTAGGGACCAAAGGCGGCTCAGCTTTGTTCCAGGTACAAAAGGCAAGGGAAGGAAAGGATTTATTTACGTCCTTCTCAGTACTGGACACTTTGCATGCCTTTGATCCTCAGAGTAATCCCACGAGGTGGTAACATTATCCAGTTCAGGGCCAAGAACTTCAGAGAGGTTCAGTAGCTTCCCCTAAATCCCACAGGCCTAATCGCAGGACTGCCTAGCCCTGGCGCACCCGCCTTCGTCTGCAAGGTGACCGCCTGGTAATGACAAAGGTTGGCCTTTGTATTGGACACCGCTAGCCAGAGTGGTTTTTCTCAAAAGCAAGCCAGACCTAGCCTCCACCTGCATAAACCTCCCCCGCATGGCTCCCCACATGTCTCAAGCCTGAGTCCAAACTCCTAGCCTACTGTTCAAGTGCCTTGGAGATGGCTTTCTGCAGCCATAATGGACTGTCTTTTAATCCCTCAAATGGCCAGTTCTCTCCCACAGCCTAAGCTGCCTGTAGCACCAACTATGTCTTTGTTCTTCAGGACACAACTTTGTGGACACTTCCTCCATGAAGACTTCTTCTCCCTAAAGGAGTGAAGGACATACCATTCCAAATATACTGAATTAGTATATTGATTATTTCAAGTTGACAGCATTGGGGAAATTGTAGTTTTAAAAGCGTTAGTTGATCTCTCTCTTACTACCTGTAGCAAGCCATAAAGATTCTTTGAGAGAGGTACCCTCCCCACACCACAGTGAGAAAACAGCCCTTATCACCAGAGACTGGAAATTGGGGCTACAATGGGCCTGAATAAATGTACTTAATGAAGTAACCCTTATTTTCCATCAGTTTTACACCCCCATTTATCTCCTAGTGATTCCCCTAGAATGTACTGCCCTTAGCCAGATCCTCTTTGTCCTGTCACTTCTCATATTTATCGTTTTGTGTCTAAAATGTATAGAAGCACCTTTCTTTGGCCACTTTTTCAGACTTCACTCTTCTGTGTACATGTAAAACTAAGAAAATCTCTATGCTTTCCTCTTGGTAATCTGCCTGGTGTCAGTTTGGTTTCTAGATCCAGTCAGAGCCAACTTAAGAGCTATGGGAGGGGGGACGGGGGTTGGAAGTGATCTCCGGCTTCCCTTTATCCCTAAATCCAAATTAGTAAGTGATCCCACAGCTTAATTCCCCCTTCTTCTAAATCCCATTGGCACACTCCCTACTTTTAATTTTCTTTTTATTTCTCTGTTTCCCCTAGCTTCTCTGAGTGAGGACACCATGTCAGTTCAATTTTCTCCTCCCACCCCCTTTGTCCAACTCTTGGCACTCTACGGTGTGGGCACGTCTCCCAGGCCAGGGTCACCAGGACAACGTGTCCCCCGCCCCCTCCCCCTGCTCCCCCAACGTGTTCTGCAGCCCAGGCCCTCCCTCATTTCAAACCAGGAGGCTTTCAGTAAATGTAGAGCAAATGAATGGTTAATGGACTAATCAAGTTTTACAATCTAAAAGCAGTCTCACCATCTCAAGTAATCTTAACAACAAACCCTTGAAGTAATCAGATCCATATTTAGCTGAGTAAACTGAGGTAGAGCAATTCACCTAAGTTCACCCATCTAAGTCAGCAACCTTAGCAGTGAAACTCATTACAAGGCATCAAACACTAGCCTCCAGCACATTTAGCTTTAAGAGTTAAAGATGACTGACTTAGATCTGTGTACCAAGGATCCCATACTGTGGTGAAGAAAAATAAAGAAGCTGAATCAAGGAGGTTCTCAAAGCTGGGAACCTCGGATCTCTCCTAATCTGGTTCCACAATTTTATTAGGAATTCTGGAGGCCATCTAGCCCCACACACCTCATTACCAAACTGAAACTAGCTCAGAGGAGCCCATTGACTCGGGTCAACTTTCTAACAACCACCGATTTTTTAAAATTAATTTTTAAATTAATCTTTCAAAAAGCAATAAGGAAATTAATTTTATAGCAAGAGCTTTAGAAATCAGGCATGTCATAGTCAGACAACATTGGACTCAGAACAAGGCAGATTAAGGTCGGTAGGTGATAGGCATGTCTATTCCTTGCCACAGCAAGAACTCTGCCACCAGCCCTCAAGCAGAGCCCCACCTAGAGCCCAGGATCCACCCTCTGGCCTCCCTGGCCCCACCTATCCATCACCTCCCCTGTTGTCATGGTGATCTGCGCTCCTGCGGTATCCTAGAGTCTCTCTGCCGACAGCCCCGCCCAGACTCCAGGGAGCTCTCGTAGCTACAGTAATCGCCTGTGCTAGCTGCGTGCAGGATTCTTGACTGTCAGTGCCGCCCAGACCTCGCCCTTAACGTTGGCCATTCGTCAGACGCCCGCCTGTCCCGCGGGCCCTCGTTGCCATGGTGATCGCCGCTGCCGCCCAGGACTAGGCCGCGCGGAGCCCCCAGCCTTCGCAGCAGCTACGGGTGAGTCCTCCCGCCCCCTTTGTCCGACCCTCGGCCCTCCACTGTGTGGGCACGTCTCCTAGGCTTCGGTCGCGAGGACGACGCGTTCCCCGCCCACCCCCTACCCCTTCCAAAGCGTTCTGTGGCCCGGGCCCTCCCTCATTTCTTGAGCTTTCACTCTGGACCAGGCCAGTGCTGGTTCCCAGAAGGAAAATAACCGGGTCAGATGGGGAGGACAACAGCAGACCTTACCCAAGGCTACCCTAGTGGGTAGAGGGGGATGGACAAGAAAAAGGGAGGGAGGACTGTTGAGTAAGCTTGAGGGGACAGATGCTGGATGGGGTGAGGACCTTGAGGGTAAAGGCCTGCTGGCTGAAACTTAAGACACCCAGCCTTCAATCTTTAGAGACTAGGAGCAGGAGCCCCTCCCCACTCTACTTCCACACCTAGGCTGTGACCCACACAGCCTAGGCGTGGAAGTGGTGTTTGTGCCAAGCGTCACACTCCAGTGTGGTAAGCTCAGAGAGGGACCCCTGCTCAATAGACACCTGTCATTGGAGAGGGTGGACCCAGGTCTTCTGACTCCCAGACAGGGTAGGGCAGTCCTGGTATACCCACACCTGCAGATTGACTTCCTGTGTCCAGATGGCCACTACCTGATATTTCAAACACGGAAGGAGGCTTGGATCTATTTTAAAGCAATGAAAAGTTAGACAGAAATGTATGGATGCATCCCCAGGGATTTGCACAGCTTCCTAACTCTCTTTTCTCTGGTTGGGTCCACAAGACTCTGAGAATGAGGTCCTCCCTGACACCTTTGGGATCCCCTGTGAGCCGGGACCGCATCATCTCCAGCTTCCCTAAGGTACAGTTATTACGTCTGTACTGCTCTCCTGACCCTGAGACCACATCAGCACTCCCCAGTCTGCACTCACCCCAAAAATAAAACAGGTAAAATTAAGGACGTCTGTCTGTCATCAGATTTACAGGCTTCTCCTTGAGAAGGTGAGATACTGAGCATTGACTGCAAGAAGGGCCAGCAAGTTAATGGTGAAACCAGGTAGCAGTGTGGCATGAAGGTTATAAGGACGACAACTTTGCAGGCAGACAGTCCTGGGTGTAAATCTTGCTCTACCATTAAACTGTGTGACCATGGGCAACTTATTCAACCTCTTGGAGCTGCTTCCCCACTCATGGCAACCTGGAGATCCCGTGCAGTAGTGATTGCTGTTGTTCCTCATTATCATTACTGTTATAAAACAGCATTCTAGTTTCCAGAGTCCAAATCCAGAGCTCTTTTTCCCTTTGCCATTCTGCCTTCCATTTCACCAAAAATGTATAGCTCTATTCCATCTGCACTAAAATCCAATATCAACTGCAGATCAGTACAACCTCTGTAGGGGCAGTGGGACAATGTTTACCAACATGGCAAATGCCCCCTGCCCTCTGAACTGACCACCCCATTTATAGGAATTTACTCTGCAGATGTCCTGGCACGGATGTGCCATGTGCACAAGGACAGGTGCTACAGCAGTCTATAAAAACAGAAGGTCAGCCAGGTGCAGTGGCTCAAGCCTGTAATCCCAGCACTTTGGGAGGCTAAGGCGAGAGGATTGCCTGAGCTCACAGGTTCAAGACCAGCCTGGGCAACATGGTAAAACCTCATGTCTACAATAATTTTTTTTTTTAATTAGCCAGGCGTGGTAGTACGCCCCTATAGTTCTGGCTACTTGGAAGGCTGAGGCAGAAGGATCACTGGAGCCCAGCAGGTCAACGCTGGGGGGGGGGGGCGTGAGCATGCCTGTGTGACAGAGTAAGACTTCAACTCAAAAAAAACCACAAAAACCCAGAAGGTCAGATGTAACATAAATGTCCTCCAAGGAGGCTGGTTAAACAAGTAACACTACTTTCTGGCCCAGATGAGGAATGAGACACCTCCTCAGGGCTGACATGTGTGAGGGCTAAAGTGCCCTTCAGATTTGTTTAGTAAAATCACCCAGGTCCAGGTGCAGTGGCTTACACCTATAGTCCCAGCACTTTGGGAGGCCGAGGCAAGAGGATTGCCCAAGCCCAGGGGTTCGAGACCAGCCTGGGCAATTGGTGAGACCTCACCTCTACAATATATCAAAAAATTAGCTGGGCATGGTAGCGCACGCTGTAGTTCTGGCTACTTGGAAGGCTGAGGCAGAAGGATCGCCTGAGCCCAGCAAGTTGATGCTGGGGTGGCCGTGAGCATGGCACTGCACTCCAGCCTGGGCAACAGAGTGAGACTCTAACTCAAAAAATAAATAAAAGCCGGGCTCGGTGGCTCAGCCTGTAATCCCACGCCTTTGGGAGGCTGAGGTGAGTGGATTGCCTGAGCCCGCGGGTTCAAGACCCGCCTGGGTAGCGAGACCTCACCTCTACAATAAATCAAAAAATCAGCCGGGCGTGGTAGCGCATGCCTGTAATTCCGGCTACTTGGAAGGCTGAGGCGGAAGGATCTCCAGAGCCCAGCAGGTCGAGGCGCGGTGGCCGGAAGCGGCCACTGCACTCCAGTTTGGGCGACCGAGTGAGACTCCAACTCAAATAAATAAATAAATAAATAAATAAAAAATAATAAATAAAACACCCAGAATGGAGTAAAGCATACTTCTGCGTGTGTAAAATCAAGGAGCAAGAGAGAAAAATATCTATGTTTGTTTATACATGGAGAAAAAATTTCTGCCTAAGTCCCCACTGTCAGTGGTTACCTCCGTGTGGCTTGGGACAGGTGTGGAGGAAGAGCTTCTCTCCACAGAATGGCCTTTTGTATCTTTTTGATTCTGTACCCAGACTGGTAAGGAGGCGCTGACTGCAGACCCTGGTTATTTGAGGCCTGTGGCCATTTCTTCTTCCTCCTTCTTTACTTTCCTCCCTGAGTTCTCTCTTCACACACCCACAGAGAAGGCCTTTGTAACTCAGACCTCAGACAGTTCTCCCCAGGTTTTCCATCTCAACAGAGGCTCAGTTGCCTTCCCTATGGAGCTTGACAGTGGTAACTGGGAATGATGGAGACTGGCAATTTGTGAGCCAAAAGGAAGGGAAGCGTGATTGACACAAAACAGTTCAGGTCTCATGGGACAAAGGATCAGAGAGGTAGGGAGGTTGCCTGTCATTGCACAGTGGGCATGGTGGAGCTAAGCTAGGATTTGAACCGGCTGTGTCTGGTCCCCTACTTCCCTACCCCAGGGAGGCATCCTGGGGCATCTGTCCTATTCTCACAGAAGGTGAGATTCTCCCCTCCTGCCTGCAGTGGCCAGGGGTCACAGGCCACTGCTGAGTAAGTTCATCCTCCACCCCAGGGTCATACCACTGGAGACTGAGAAATCTGTGGTCAGGTCAGGCTGGGTCCACAGAGTGCTGCTTGGACAAGTCGTTCCCTTTACTTTGTGTGCCTCAGTTTCCCAGTCTCTAAAATCAACTCACACTTCCTACCCTGTGGCCTTTCTTACCAGTTCTCTCCAGTTGTCCAAAACTGTGAGATTCCTCTAGTGACCACTGTATGTGGATCAGCCCCCAGCTTGAAGCTATCATGGAAGTTGACAGGAGAAGCCCACTAGCTTTGTCATGACATAGCTGACACTCTTCTTTTTCTTTTTCTTTTTTTTTTTTTGAGTTGGAGTCTCACTCTGTCGCCCAGACTGTAGTGCAGTGGCCGCTCCCAGCCACCGCTGCCTCGACCTGCTGGGCTCTGGCAATCCTTCCGCCTCAGCCTTCCAAGTAGCTGGAACTACAGGTGTGCGCTACCATACCCGGCTAATTTTTTGATTTATTGTAGAGATGAGGTCTCGCCAAGTTGGCCAGGCGGGTCTTGAACCTGCAGGTTCAGGCAATCCACTCTCCTCAGCCTCCCAAAGGTGCGGAATTACAGGCTGAGCCACCGAGCCTAGCTAGCTGACACTCTTCTGCACAAAAGTGGACTGTTGGATTAAGCTGTTCACCTATATTCAGTTACTCCTCCAACGACCACATGAAAAGGTGCTGTTATGAGCATCCCTATTTTACAGATGAGGAAACTGGGACTCAGGCAGTTTTCTCAACTTGCTCTTGCTCCTCCCCCACTCCCTGCTGCCTCAATCACAACTGGAGGTGAAAGGGCAGATGGGTCAGGGAAGAACCCAAATCCATGCCTGAGAACCTGTAAGAGACACTAGGGCTGGAGAGGAGAACTGTGGCTCCAGGAAGTGCCTGGAGTGATAGAGCAGTGGGAGTGGCACCATTGCCATGCACAGATCACACCAGCAGCCTCAACGGTACCCTTCTCACATTCTTGCTATGTTCCATAGTTTATTTCACATCATTTATTTATTTATTTAATTTTTTTTTTTTTTTAGAGTCAGAGTCTCACTCTGTCTCCCAGGCAGGAGTACAGTACTATGATCACAGCTCCCTGGAACCTCGAACTCCTGGCCTCAAGTGATCCTCCTGCCTCAACCTCCCAAAGCACTAGGATTATAGCCACTACACCCAGTCCATTTTTTTCTAATTGTAAAACAAATGTGCAGTCAACATGAGTCATCACATCTTAATAGCCACGAAATTTATTGAGCAGGTAGTATGTTCCAGGTTTACTCTGTGCTGATGGCTTTACAAACATTGTCTTATTTCATGCCCCAAGTCTCTGGTGGGGAAGTTAAAGTTCAGAATAATTGGGCAACTGCCCAGGGTCACACAGCAGGTAAAGGTGGTAGGAGTGTATGCAATTCTTCCTGACCCCGAGGCTTGTGCTTTTAAACCACTGCTCAGGTCTGCCTTCCAAGAAATGTGGAAAACAGAAAGTGCCTTCTAAGACATTTTTCAGGCACATATATATATATTTTTAAAACAGAAATGGCATCAGAGATCCATAGACAATATGGAAAGATCTTGGAGCCAAAAGGGCCCTCCCTGCTCACCCCTCATTTCACCCAGAGAGGGCCAAGGCCCAGAGAAGGCAGAAGTCTGTCACATTCATGCAGCAAGGGGACAGCAACCCAGGTGAGACCAAGATCTCCTGCCTGGGCTCTTTGATCTGGCCCAGCCCCTCTAGACTCACAAGTCCCCGGAGCCTTGGAGCCTCGGGATTGAGGAGACAGAAGATGAACATGACAAGGGAATAAGGGAAAGTTAATGAGACTGCCAGATGCTAGAGGCCTGGGAGGGAGGGAAGACTGGTAAGTCACCACCTTACTGCTGAGCTCCAGGGATGGAGCCTCAGCTTTGCAGGTTGATTATTTCTGTCTCTTTGCATCATTTCTGTCTCTTTGCAGTGGTACACACCTGATGCCTGCCTGCAGCTCAAGGAGAACTTCCACAGGCAGGTCAGCGCAGCCTGCCAACTCAGGAACACAGGGACTGTTGGGTGAGCCTGCAGGGCATGGGTGGAGGAGGAGATGGTGGGAAAAACCATACACATGAATGTGTGAATGAAGGAATGAACAAAAATGAAATACACAGGCGAGGCGCATGCAAGCCAGTACAGGGCTGAAGATTGTGGGATTTTTATCTGGCTTCACTTGACACACCTCTTCCTCAGTAAGTCATGCAGGTAAACTTTCAGCCTGTGATCTTAGCACAGGTCCATTTCCTATATCTGGAATGTCTTTCCTAATCTCCTCACTTCCCCTTCCCTTCAGGTCTCAGAACCTTCTTTGACCTCCACTGCCCCTCCCCCTAGCCTGGGCTGGGTGGGATGCCCCTCCTGTGTGCTCTTGTGCCCCAAGAACTTATCTCACAGAATTGCACCTTTGCCTGTCTGGATTCCTCACTGAGCCTGACCTAAGAGGGCAAGGGCTGTGACTGTCCTGTCCCTGCCTCGGCAGAACCTGCCACCACCAGCAGAGATTTTTGCAACAGCCGTTCCTTCTTTTAACAAACCCCTCACCCTGAGGAGTTTGCAGTCCTCTCAGGAAGTTGGCTGAGCTCACAGGTGTCACACAGGTATGGTGAGGCCACCAGAAAGCCCAGCTCAAGAGTCTCCAAGCTACACAGAGTGAGGCAGAGTTCAGGTCAAAATGGCCAGAGTAGCCGTGGTAATAGGATGAGTAAAGGCATCATTTGGGGAGTGCCAGTGCCATATCAGGTGCCATATAGAGATGACCTCCTTGACCCCTCATAGTAGCACTGGACGTGGAGACGCTGAGACACAGAGGGTGCAAGACTGCTGCAAGACCTTGCCAGTACCTTTACTGCTTCATCTGAGAAATGGAGTCAGATGAAGCCATCCTAGAATGAGAAGGCCATCTGGGAGCAGGGTAGACACAGCCCCTGCCCACATGGACGTGGAGAGGTAAACTGCAGGCCAGGTCACCTGCTGCCTGCAGGTGGAGAAAGTGCCTGTCAAATGTTTACCCAAGTCGGTTGCTGTGATCATTGAGCATCTTTGAGCTGCAGAAACTCTGAAAGTATTGTCAACAGGCATGGTGGCATGTGCCTATGGTCCTAGCTACTCAGGAGGCTGAGGCAGGAGGTTTGCTTGGGCCTAGGAGTTTGAGACCAGCCTGGGCAACCTAGCAAGAATCCACTTCTACAAAAATACACTCCCAGAAAAAGGCTGCTGCTGAGTGCAGGACACACACAGAGGGTAAGGGTGACAGCTGCTCTGGGTGAGCAGTATCCCCAGAAAGCAAGAGCCTCAAATTTACCTCAAGCCCAATGTATGGATCCTGAGTGCTGTTCATGTCAGGCCCCTTGGCCTGTCTGTTTCTTGTGCCAGTGTGTCTCTGCACACAGGCCCTATGTCTGCATCTTTTGTACAGCTCCCTGCTAGCTTGGACATGCCATGGCTCTTAATTACCACAGACCCACCTTGAGCTTGTGCCTCTACCCCTTGGCCCGTGACTCAGCTTCTTGTCATGCCCATTTCTAATTCTCAGGACAGGAACTTTTTAGTCAAGTGGGCTCAGGGTTGCAGCCCCAGGCAGAAGAGTCCCTAGAACAAACACAGGCTCTCTCATCCTCCCCTCTGAGGGTCAGAGAGAGAGGACAGACTATCTCAGCAGGGTGGCCCATTCTGCTTTCAAGAATGAGGGGTGGCTCATCAGCAGAGTTCTTAGAGCTCAGGGAAGGAAGGGCCTGTCAGTGTTTGAGGATGTTTTTTAAAACCATGGCCGAGAGCAACATGGACATATTTCTCACAGGCTCAAACTCTCCAAGGTGGTAGTCGTTGGTGACCTCTACGTGGGGAAGACCAGCCTCATCCACAGGTATGAGGCTTCCTTGGCCCTGTTGGCCACCAGCACCAGGTTGTCACACCCTTGCCTAGAGGCCCAGGTAATGGTGTCATAGTGGGAACTGTGTGGTTGCAAGGAGATGCTTTGGCTCAGCCTGGTGGGAGCAAAGGGGCGGGGTTGCAAGAAACTGGGGAGATGGTAGGGTTAGTCAGGAGTCTGGCATTCATCACATGTCCCCTCACCCCTCCACTGCCCTCCCTGCAAATGGACAGTTAGCTTTACTCTTTCTGAGCCACAGAGTTTGCCTTCTGGGTTCCCATAGCCTCCCTTCCCCCACATTGTCTTTGTTGGCTAACCTATCTGTCCACTGCCTCCATGGGCCTTCTCTTCCTTATTGCTCCTCTCTTGGTGGACCTTACTTGCCTCCAGACTTTCACTGTCACGAGTGAGCTTTTGTGCACATTACCTCTCTAGTGACTTCCTCACCTCCCACAGGTTTTGCAAGAATGTTTTTGACCGAGACTACAAGGCCACCATTGGGGTAGACTTTGAAATTGAGCGCTTTGAGATCGCTGGGATTCCCTACAGCCTCCAGATGTGAGTCACTGGTTCCCCCTTGGCCTGTGGGTGGGCTTCCTAGAGACACCTGGGAAAGGCCTTGGGGAGCTTCTTCTCCACTACGCCCTGTGTCAGCGAGGACTCACCACAAGTAGGGCTGGGGACGTGTGAAACCAGGTTTCCTGGCTCCCTGAGTCCCTGGACACTCCCTCAGTCCCGATGGTTATCTCGTTTTGGTCATCGGATTTGGGGAATGTCCTCACAGCCTGACCTCCCTGATGGCCCCACATCTGCCAGGGTGGGTCCCTCCCCAGGTCCTGACTCCAGCCATCCCCCACCTGGATCTCCTGTGACCCTACTCACAAGACCAATGGAATGGTCTCTAGCAAGTCGCTTCTGAGCTCTGAGGCTCTGTTTCCACTCTTAAAATGGGTCCAAATTCAGTCCTTGCATGCAAGACTTGGGAAAGAAGAGTTGAGGTAGAGGCTGTACCACCCACATCCTTCCTCAGGCCTGAAGCACCCATCTTCTTCCTCACACTACTGCCCACCCTCCTGCTCCCCTGCCTCCCTTTCCTTCTGTCGCTGTCTGTCTGTCTTCTTCCCTGCCAGGACCCAGGCATCTACCTTCAGTGGTTCACCGGCTTTAGCCTCACTCTGTTTCGCCTTATAATAGCCCTGGGTCTTCCCAGGGCTCGCCCTCTCCCACCCTGACCGAGTACCTCACTCTGAACCTGGCCTTCCCTCTCCTTTGGCACCTGGAGGATGCTGAGGGCCTGTGGCTCCAGCCCCCTAGCTCTCCTGTGTGTCTGCAGATCCTGGGACATGAGCTTCTAGCTCTGTAAAGACAATATCCCCTCCTCTAAGGACTTCTCAGCCCCTGTGCGGCAGTAGTGTGAGGAGGGTGGGCAGTAGTGTGAGGAAGAAGATGGGTGCTTCAGGCCTGAGGAAGGATGTGGGTGGTACAGGATAACAAATCCTGCTTGAGGGAGAGTACAGGGTCAGGTCAGAGCAGAAGAGACTGGGAAAACACTGGACTGCAGGACTGAGGGATCTGGAGAGCTGAGGAGAGCAAAGAGTCAGTGGAAGAGGCCCAGCTGGAGCCATGAGAGAGTGGCCAGTGACTGGGCTTTTTGCTGATGTGACCACAGGCCATATCTCATGAGAGGACCCAGGACAGAACAGAGGCACTCTTCTGGCTCTGCCTCTCATATTCTTTTGAGGTCATCGCCAGCCTTCCAATGGGCCCATCTTCAGACTACCACCCCTAGCTCCTCCCCAGTCTTCTTCTGAAATGAAAGAAAATATTAATGAATTAATGAACGAATGAAGCCAAAACATTCGGCATCGTGCTGGATCACTTGAAAAAAAAAATCAGACCACTCATGCCTTGTTTGTGGCTTGTCTACTTTTCAGTTTATGGGGAAAATTTTAATTTTGGCTTGTTGGCTTTTGTGTGTGTGTGTGTGTGTGTGTCAGAGTCTCAACCTGTTGCCCATGCTGGAGTACAGTGGCACAATCACAGCTCACCACAGCCTCAACCTCCTGGGCTCGGGCAATCCTTGTGCCTCAGCCTTCTAGTAGCTGGGACTACAGATGTGCGTCACCAGGCCCAGCTAATTTTCTTTCTTTTTTGTAGAGATGAGGTTTTGCTGTGTTGCCTATACTGGTCTCAAACTCCTGGACTCAGGTCATCCTCCCGCCTTAGCCTCCCAGAGTGCTGGTATACAAGTGTGAGCCACCATACCTGGCCTTGATCTGTTGACTTTTTGTTTTTTTGAGTTGGAGTCTCACTCTGTCACCCAGGTTGGAGTGCAGTGACATGCTCACGGCCACCGCAGCTTCTACCTGCTGGGCTCAGGCAATCCTTCCACCTCAGCCTTCCAAGTAGCTGGAACTACAGGCGTGTGCCACCAAGCCCAGCTAATTTTTTTGATTTATTGTAGAGACAAGGTTTCCCCAAGTTGCCCAGGCTGGTCTCAAACCCGTGGGCTCAGGCAATCCTCTCTCCTCGGCCTCCTAAAGTGCCGGGATTACAAGCCTGAGTCACCGTGTCCAGCGATCTGTTGACTTTAGAGAGGGATGAATTGGGGTTGCACTTCCAGACTCAGCCCTGCATAGTGACCACATGCTTTGTTCTAGGCCAGAGTGAGTAGATCTCAGCCTGTGCACCTTCCTCTCTTCTAGACTGCCCGTGGCAAACATCACTAATTGATTGTCGCATTCTCAGCGTCTAAGTCCTTCTCAACATGGTGCTCCCAAGAACTGGAGCTAACTGCTCAGAGTTGCCTGTGGGCACCCTCGTAGGTACCCCACCTCCACTCTGGGACTTGCAGTGCAGAAGGTGAAGCGATGCCCAGTTGCACATTAGCAAGTGGTAGAGCCACAGCTGGAGGCCCAACCTAGAACTCCAGCACCATTCACAGGGCACTTCCACATCTTCAAAACAAGCCTTGTCATGGGCCATATGCTCCTTATCAATGTCCCAGTCAGAAGGGATCGAGCTGCAAGTCATTCATGGAAGTAGAATACTAATGCCATGCCCCTCCCCTAGGCACAGTGAATCCAGTGAGAAAAGTCCCCAGTGACCCTTAGGAAGGGATAGTGAGGAGCTTGGGCAGTGATAGCTGGCTCATAACAGGCATTTCTTGAAGCCCACGTGACTGGCAGGCCCTCAACTCTCCCACCCAGGGTCCCATAGCCTATTGGCTCAGAGCATTGTGATCACTTCACCTGCTGCCACTGTCTCTCCTTCTGTCTCTTTCATTGCACAGCTGGGACACAGCCGGGCAGGAGAAGTTCAAGTGCATCGCATCTGCCTACTATCGGGGTGCCCAGGGTGAGCAGTGTGCGATGGGCCTCACCCACATCCCTGCCGGACTCCACCTCAAAAAGCCCAGCTCCTCTGCAGAGGCACCAGTTTTCTGTCCTCCAAGACCCACTGAGAAAACACCACCAGTCCACTGCCTGGGAATGGGGAAGCTGCCTTCACCCCAGGGCCTTGGCTAGCTTTGGCAATCACACCCTTTAGGGACCCTGTGGTGTGGGTGCCAGCTTTAAATCTCAGTCTCAGTCTTTAGCTCAGAAAGATGCTTAGAGAGGGAAATCTTGTCCAGGGGCCCAAAGAAGAGCAGCATCAGACTTCAGGGGAGGTGGGGAGAGGCTGTCCTGTCTTAGGAAAGGGCTGGGCCAGAGAGGAGGAGTAGGAGGGACACGATGGGAGGACTAGCAGGTCCTGGGGGGCCAAGGACAGCCTGGGAACTTGGCAGGGCTCATGGTCAGTAGGAGGCAGCAGCAGAGGCTCCCCATGGAACCCCAGGAAGAGACAGAAATTGACTTCAGTGGGAGATGTGAGGGAACTGTCAAAAGTATCCAAAACCAGACTCAAGTCACAAGGCACCATTATGTCTACTTTGTGGTGGTGAAAAATTACATTTTCATTAAGATTTGAAAGAAGCAAAACCAGGAAACAAATCATGAATGCGTCAATGCTGATCACGCTGCCTCCTGCACCTTTTGCCTCTCGGGCCTCTCTTCTCAAGGGGATACCTCCCCCTGGGAATAAGAGGTCTGCCTGGCATATATCTGCACACAGCTGCCTGGCCACCATCACGCCTGTCCTCAGTTTCCTCCTTGCCTTCCCTTACCCTCTGCCCTGGGAGGAGGCGAGGGCTCTCCTGCTGCCTTTAGCTAAGGTGTGGAGGAAGCCCCAGTCCATCTCTGCTGACATCTCAGAGAGCATAGAGGCAGACACTTTCTGAGACGTCCTCCATGTGAGGCTCCCCTCGTCACCCTAACAGGGTTCTGGCCACCCTCAACACCATATGACCAGGGCAGGGCCAGTGACAGAGGAGCTTAGATGTAGAAAGGGCTACATCTCCTGGTTTTCTGCCCACCTGGCTTCCAGAAATTGTTCCCCTAAGGCTAATTGTTGCTATTCATCATCCTGGCCATAGCTGTCACTGGGTGAAAGTGAGCCTTTGTCAGGCCCTGGACTAATAGCCTTTTGAAACAGCTGCTCTCATTTAATCCTTCCAGCAACGCTGTGAAATAGAAGTATTGTTTTCATCATTTTACAGATGGGGAAACTGAGGTTCTCAGCAGTTGAGGCCCTCATCTGAGCTCCCTTACTATAAGTGGCAGAGGGTCTCCATGTGCCCATGTGCTCCACACCTGCCTCATCCTACTCCCTGGATCCCACCCTGAGGATTTGCTGCCAAGTGCAGGACAAGGAGGGCAGTGGGACAGTGGATCCCAGGGCAGCCATGGGTGTCTCTTCCCCAGCCTTCATCATGGAGTCTGGGGCTGAGTGCCTGGGTAGGCTGCCCGGCAGTTCCTCGGGAACTGGGTTTCTCCTGAGGAGCCAGGAGATGCCCAGGGGGAGCCCCTTTTGTCACACTGTGTTTGCCTTACCTGTTGCTGTTGGTTTTTTCCATGTGTCCAGTGATCATCACTGCCTTTGACCTCACCGACGTGCAGACCCTGGAGCACACCAGGCAAGTCTGGGCTTTGCGGCCCCTATGGTCCCCCTGGGTACAGGAAGCTCCTGGCAGGGCTTCCAAACCTGGGCTAGTGGGCTGAACCCCTATCCCCACAGTGGGGGTAAATGACCAGACTCACTTCTCAAAACCAACTGCCCACAGACCACATCTTGTCCATTTGCCTCATTATCCCTCAAGATGTATCCCCAGCTGCCTCCAGGTTGAGGCCTGCACAGCCACACCCAGAAGGACCAGCATCTGCTTTAGTACTCCGCTATCACCATCTTGCAAGTCCTAGTACTTTTTTTCACTTTACATTGGGTCCTGAATGTTGTATAGCCAGTCTTGTCTGAAGGGACATGGATTTGGCAACTGTTGTCTTGGGCAGAGAGAACTGGCAAGGGGATGGGTTCTGGGAAGCCATCCTGCTTCTGCCAGGATTCGTCCAGCTAATATACCAAAGCCCTTTCACCTTCCCTGTTTCTGTGGCATTCACATCCAGTGTCTCCCAAACCTGCTTCAGTTGATAAAAGTGCAGGACTCACTGGGTGGGGGCAGAGCCAGGGTTAGGACAGGGTCCTCACCATCCCTAGCCAGTGTCCTTGTATTCCCACCTCCTGGGGTCCACCAAGGCCCTTCTGGTTTCAGGACCAGCGTCCTACTCAGCCTGCAGGGACCAAGGGATCCTAGGGAGGATCTGAGAGCTTTCCCCATCTCCTGCTCTGGGTGGTGGCTAGGTGGTGTCACTCAGCCTGTCTCCCCTCTGCATTCCAGGCAGTGGCTGGAAGATGCACTGAGGGAGAACGAGGCAGGCTCCTGCTTTATCTTCCTCGTGGGAACCAAGAAGGACCTTCTGGTGAGCAGACTGGTGCTTGAGGCTGGTGTCCCTTGGGAAAATGCCTCCCCTTTCAGCCCGTATCAGAGGGGAGAGAGGAAGAAGGAGGGAGGTGTCACAGTGGGAAGCAGACAGCTGTCTACCCCCAGGGGCTTCCCTGCAGCCAGGCCAGGATACTGCTTCAGCAAAGGTGCTTCTCTCAGTCAGGGGCAGCGTGTGAACAGGCAGAAGCAGAGGCCGTGCACCTGGCCAATGAAATGCAAGCTGAGTACTGGTCAGTGTCAGCCAAGACTGGTGAGTGGGGCCCAGACTGTTGCCTGGTGGAACCAGAACACTGTTTTTGGGCAGGTCCTGCAGGGGCCGCATGCAGCTGTTACCTCTGCATCCATCTTTTCCTTCTGCGGCTGTGGCATGTACTGGTATCACAGCCCTGCCACTGTACTAGTGACTGGTGGTATCTTCTGTTGCCTGAGGAGTCTCTTCTAGGAGGAATAGTGACCCCAGCTTTATGCCATGCCAAGCTGGCACATTCTCTGAGGCAACCACCACAATCACCTGTGAAGCAGGTTCCATTTTATTCATGTGAAGTCAATTCCAGGGCCTCAGGGTGGCAGAGCCTGCATCCAAACACAGTCCTCACCTGTAACCACTGTTCTGTCCTGCCTCCAGCCCTCAGATGTTAGGTGTGTGGCACTGCCTGGCACATTGACGGGCCCAGTGATAGGGGCTCCCAACCCTTTCCAGTATCATTGTGGCTCACAGCCCTACAGTTCTCACCTGACCCGCTCCCCACCCAGTCTGGCCCCAGTCCCAGGCAGATGCCCATCTCCAAGCCTCAGTCTCCTCATCTGAAAAGCAGGTAATTCTGCCCATCTCATTTTGTTGTTAATGAAAATATATGTGGTTTTTTTTTGTTTTTGTTTTTTGTCATGGTCTCATTTTCGCCCATGCTGAAGTACAGTGGAACCATCACTGCTCACCACACCCTCAAACTCCTGGGCTCAAGCGATTCTCGCTCTTCAGCCTCCCAAGTAACTGAGACTACAGGTGCATGCCATCATTCCCGGCTAATTTTTTGATATTTTTTGAAGAGACGAGGCTGTTCTTGAATTCCTGGACTTAAGCAGTTCTCCCACTTCAGCCTCCCAAGTAGCTGAGACTACAGGTGCATGCCATCATTCCCGGCTAATTTTTTGATATTTTTTGAAGAGACGAGGCTGTTCTTGAATTCCTGGACTTAAGCAATTCTCCCACTTCAGCCTCCCAAAGTGCTAGGACTACAGGTGTAAGCTTCCACACCCAGCTGGAAAAAAAAAAGTTTTAAATTTTAAAAAACCATATGTATTCCTGAGGAAAAATTAGAAAATGCAGAGACACAGAGGGCAGTTGCTGAAAACACAGGTTGTCAGGGAATGAATGAAATGATGTGCAGTGCCTGGCACACGGTAGGCCTCAAAGTTCTGGGGACTCAAGAATTGGGACCAGTAGTCCCTACCCTGGGCAAGGGCCAATAGCGGACATCTGGCCAGAGACTAGGTGAGCACTGAGGGTTGGTGCCACAGTGGAAGACCACCTCCAGCCCAGCACAAACACCTGGCAGTGCCATGCCTCGTGCCCTTGGCTGCTCCTTCCCAACAGTGTCCCTCCTATCCTTTGAGACCTGCCTCCTTTATCAGAGTAACACTTCACTGAGTGCTCACTATGAGCCAAGCAGGACCACCCTGAGAAGTTGTGCAGATTGCTAGCTGCACAAGGGCAGTGTGCATGTTGGGGACTGGAACCAGCCTGATTCCTGTTGTATAGCCACCTCCACCTGGAGAGGAATGCACAAAAGCTCCATATGTGTGCTGGCAGCACATTAATACTTACAGCCCCATTGGACAGGTATGGAAAGGACAGGAGAGGGGGCACACATCTGTCCTGAGCTCTGCATGTCCCAGCACAAGGCCCATAGCAGGTGCTCAGTTGAAACTGGTTGGAAGAGTAGACGCTGGGAAGCAACAGTCTGGGCAGGCAGTGGGGTGGAGGAGACTGGAGCTGGTGGGAAGCCAGGCCAGTGGGCCCTGCCTGTAGCACTGTACTGCCCATGCAGGTTGATGGAGCTGCACCTCCCTGTGGTCACTGTTACTGTCATGGTTGCCCTAGAAGGGGCCATAGGGCAGCCTCAGAATGGGCCGCCTGGCTTCTGTCCCCAAATGTGTCCAGAGTGAGGGCATAGGTGGTCAGGGTCACAGCTGTCTTGTGGACCCACAGGGGAGAATGTGAAGGCATTCTTCAGTCGTGTAGCTGCCCTGGCATTCGAGCAATCCATTCTGCAGGACTTGGAGAGGAGGAACAGTGCCCGGCTCCAGGTCGGCGATGGAAACCTCATCCGTACGTACAAGCATGGCTGGGTCAGGCTGGGGAGCAGGCTCAAGACTAAAATCCATGTCCACCATTCTCCTGTCACCTGAGTCCTGCCATTTCCTTAACTGGTGGCCCTCTGCTGTCCCTTGATCCTCTTCTCTGGGTGTCACCCCAGCCTTAGGCCTACAGTTTCCCTGACCCCACCTGCCAGTTCAGACATCTTCCCTAGCCTTACTTGTCCTCCTGACACATGGACCACATGGTGCAGGCTGGGTATCCTGGGCTCTGCAGATATGCCCTGACTTCAGCTCTCCTAGTCTGTACCTTTGCCCATTCTGTTCTACTACCTGAAATGCCCCAGGTCTCTCAGCCTGTGCCAAGTTATCAGGCCTTGAATGACAGACCTAGGAGCTCAAGCTCACAGCTCTGGCTGCAGGCTTGAAAGGTTCTTGCCCAGAGTCAGCTGCAGGATGCCTGATTGATGCCAAGTTACTACTTCCCTCCTTTCAGGAATGGCAAATCCACCTGAGACTCAAGAGAACAAGATGCCCTCCAGCCTGGGTTGCTGTTAGCCTGAGTCAGAGGCCTCTGTTCCCTGCACCCGCATGGGCATCACCTTCCATGACTGTCGAGGTATGACCTGGAGCCCAAGCTCTGCAGTCTGTCTGCCCTCAAGCTGTGGAGGCCTGTGTTCCGGTCTCTTCACCCACTCACCATGCTGAGCCCCAGGGTCCAGCTACTTCTCTTTGGTAGGTCGGAAGCCAAGAAAGGCCTCCACTGGCTGCCCCACATTGCCTGACGGCCAGTCCCACCTGCAGGATTGTCAGACAGTTGCCCTTGACTTTGGGATGCCTCAGGACTGCACCCTTGGGACACTCACCCCTCGCCCATGGCCTGCATCAGCATTCAGCCTTGACACTCTCTCCCAGAGATCCTGGATGTGGCCTCAGGATCCTTCTCATCACAGCATGCCAGGCAACCTGGGCTTATCAAAGTCGGCACCCTGGGAAGATCCCACCTGCCATCCCGCCCCCCGCCGCCAGGTGTTTCCTGTTGTCAGAAGACTTGCAGTTCTGGGATTTGGAGCTCCGGGCCTCACTGTCCACTGTCCCTCTGCCACAGACCCTCGGCGTCCTTGGGCAGACCTGCCCCTCTTTGGAGAACAATGGACAGGATGGTCTCTGGAGCCACTTCTGGCTGAAGGACTCTATCTGGCACCTCCAAAATCCTGGGTCCTGCCCTCCCAGTTTGTGGGCAAGGATGAGCAGAACAAGCCCTCAGGCCTCTCTGGCCCATCTGGACAGGGATTTGCCTGGCCACGCCGTGGGAAGAAGGCTGCACAGCTGCAAGGGTAACTCCCTCTGAAACCTTGAGTGGCACTGCCCTGCTCTGGCACTCGTGCCAGGCCCACGCCCCTGTTTCCTCCTCATGCCTCTCTCACTGGCCCTCATGTCTCTTAGGACCTTTGTAATGGCATCCACACATCTTTGAAGGACTTCAGAAGCCCTCCAAAGTCCCCACCACTTCCTCCTGCACACACACAGTAGGCAGGAACACCCCACACCTCCTCTGCCCTCTGTCTGGAGTGCTTGTTCATGAAGTCTTCTCATTGCATGAACCAGCCCATTTGCCCCACACACCTGTCGCCCTGGCTGTGCCCACTCATCTCACCCACCTCATGCCACAGGTTGATGGGCACACCAGACACACCCATCTGCACCCTGTAGATGGTGAGCACTTTACAGGCACATGTTGGTCAGTGCTGATCTCCTAGTGCCTGGCACACCACAGGGGCTGCATAAATGTTCGTCAACTTAGCAATCACCAAATATCAGTTAGGGAAGAACACTGGCATCCTTTTCTGTTCATTCCCCCTTCACCGTATTTTTAGCTCTTTTATTTTTACATATATAAAACACTTCTCTATATAAATCACATTTAAAGAAGTTCCATGCTTAATGTAGAACAAAACAGCGCAAAGCATATAAAATACAAAGTGGGAGCCCGACTCCCTTAGGTCACAATTCCAAAGTATGCTTTGCTATCAGTTGGGAGGATTCTTTCCAGACCACTCACCCTGACCACACAGCTGCCACTCTGTTGGCTTGTTTCGCCAGAGTGACCTCACCCCGCACACACTGCCCGGCAACCCACCTTCCTGGTGACCTGCCTGAGCCCCCTCCCTGTGGTGCATGTGAAGCCACCTCCTTCCTTCAGCAGCACCCAGTTCTCCTCATGCAGAGGGACTGGAGTTCATCTGACCTGCCCCATCCGTGAGTCATCCAGGTTGTGACCAGCCCTTAGCATTCCCCGATGATGCTGCAGTGATCATCCTTGTAGTCAGAGCTTTGCACTGAGAATTCCCAAACGAGGCTTTGCTGGGCCCTTCTCTGGGCTGCGGCCCCGGGTCTGGTCCACAAGACGCAGCCTCTGGGCGACAGTATTGTGGTATATAAGTGAGGACTGGGTTTGCTGGGCATAACAGAAAGTTTTACAGGTTGGGGGAGTCTGTCACAGTGGGCTGGCGCTCTCCATGGCCCCCTCCCTTACCCCTTCAGGTCCCAGGATGGGGATGTAATATGGTGTCCTGCTGTTACCTGCTCCCAAACTAGAGCCATGCTGGCTTGTGCACCTCATGCCTCTGTTCACGGGCCTTTATGAATAAACTCTCCTCATGTTTCCACAGTGCCATACCAGTTGGTTCCTGCGGTCCCTGGCTGGCAGCGTATGGCCTCTCCAATTTTGGCATTTGGTCTGGGGCAGGGGAGAGGGGACAGGACTAAGCTTTCCAGGGAAATGCAAGGGGTACAGTTGTCCCTGGCCCTGCTCTAAGTGATACTACATCTTCTCTGTCAGTGTGGCTTGTGCTCCCTCACTTTGATGTGACAAGTCAACAGAGACATCCCCTTCATTATCAACATTTAGCAATGAGTTTCTGAGGCAGAGGCACTTTCTGTTGGTCTTGTCCTGCAGGCCCAGGCAAGCAGCCCCCTGCAACCAAGGCACAATGAGTGACCACAGTGACTATGTCCAAGTGCTTTAGAAACATCTTTTCCATCTTTTGTTTCCCCTGGCCCCTTCCCTGCTCTTCATCAGTCTGTCCATCCTTCCATTCATCTGCATCTTCCACTGGAAACACCCTCCTCCCCTGTTACTTCCTGGCTCCCTGGGGTCTACAGGACCAAGCCCACACTCTCACCCTGGCATTAGAGGTTTCCTGCCATCCAACCTGGCCCCACTCATCCCTGCAGGCCCCCATAATCCAGCTTTCATTTCTGGTCACAACACCGTCTTTGCAGGTGCCAGACCTCTGTCTAGGGTGCTTTGCTCCTATTCTGTGCCCAACAGCTGGGACACCCCTGCTCCAGGAGACTTTTATGGATGTCCCCATAGCTCTCACAGAACTCGCTGCCCTGGGTGTGACTGACCATGTCTGGGCTTTTTCCTCCACCCTTCTGTGGGGCCCCCAAAACCAGGAAAGTAACCTCATCACCTCTGCTGTCTCCCAACCACCTCCAGGAGGAAGGGTCCATAGTAGGTTCTCAACAGACATGTGAGGAAGGCAAGGAGGCAGGAAGGTTGCTCGAGCAAGATTCTCCAGGCAGACATATTGCACTCTGACCCAAGATGTCCACCACACGGACTATACACCTGCCTGGGAAACAGCCTGTGCCTGGCCTTCCTTGGTGGCTAGAAACAGTGCCTTACCATTCACTTGCAGACCCCAGAAGACCTGCCTGACCTGGAGACCCTCACAGGGCATCAGCTAGTGAAGGCTGTTTGGGGCCTGTGGGTATGTTCTGGTCTTGGGAGGAGCTTGGTAAGAGTCGGCAACAGAAATTCCAGGGACAAGCTGAGCAGGCCTGGGGAAGGAGTTTCATGCCAAGCAGAGAGGTTCTAGGAACAGGAGAAATGAGATTTGGGATGTGTGGGCCAGGGGAGTGTTTGGGTTAGTTACTGCTGCATAACAAACCACCCCAAGCCATTTATCCTTTCTCAGGATTGTGTGAATTGACTGGTTGTTTTCTGCTCCATGTTAGTGACTGGGGCACTGGGATGACTATCCCAGGGTCCAAAATGGCCTCACTCACATGGCCAAGAAGGAGAGTTCCCAGAGATAAGCTCTAATGTGTAAGTGCTTGTCAAGCTTCTGTTGGCATCACGTTTGCTTCAGTGGGACACTCTGACCCGACATCCCATAGGCCAAAGCCCAGAGTCAGTGTGGAAGGGGACTTCATACGGGGTGAATAACTGGAAACCTGATGCGTTGGGGACCAATCTAGGGAACTAAGGGAGAGGGAGAGAAGGCAGAAGGTTCTGTCCCTGGGTCTGCTCCCTCTCCATCCTGAGGGGAGGTGAGGGCTTTCCCCCCAGGCAACAGCTTCTTACCCAGCCTCTACCAGTGAAACCAACATAGAGGTGCTCCTCCGGGAAGCCCACTTTGGACTCCCAGCTGAGTCAGTCACCTTTGATCCTGATCCCCGTCTCTTTTGAGGCATCGCTGAAGTTCCAACTTCCCCCTTACTATTCTGTGGCCTTGGTGACCTGCCTTGTCACCACTGCATCCCCAGCACCAGTCCACCAAGTAAGTACCTGAATGAATGAGTGACTAGTCACAAGGTGCAACCTCACACGATGTCACTAACAACTGGTACATTGGGCTCCTGAGAGGGAAAGTCTGGAGCTAGAGCCACTCTTGACCCCAGCAGGTACCACCATCAGCTAAATCCTACTTGCGGTGGAAGTCTGGCCCAGAGTTCCCCAAAGTAGAGTTCATCCGGGAGCAGACCTGGGACATAGCAAGAACTGCCATTCAGAGAGCACTCCCTCTGTGCCAGCCCCACGCTCAGCAAAGTGCTTGAGGGGAAGCTCCTTTAACACAGTAGGGTTGTGGGCTGGTGTCATTACCCCTCATCCCTCACCTCACAAAAGGAGATCCAGGTACAGAGCTGAGCAGATGAGACACATCTGAGCATCTCCACTGCTTCCATATTACCAGCCCTCCTCCGCCTCTACCCCACATCCCAGCCTGGGTCTGATCCTAGTGGGGCTCCTGTTGCAAGTGGCCACAGGACTCTATGTCCTTCACAGGCTTGTCCCGCAGTCAGGGGTCCAAGTGTTCTGCTGCCCGCGGTCATAACTCTGAAAAGGAGCTTATTTGCATGGCCCAACCATGTCCAGCCCACCCAGCCTTCCCCACTCCCTGTACCCCACATTGTCGGTCCTCTTAGTGGTGATGCAGGCTCCTCAGGGGCCAGAGCAGGGTGTCCCCTCTCAGCCTCCTTCAACCTTGTACCCCGAGTGACTGCCTGCTTCACCTTCCTCCCAGCCCTGCTGCGGGCCTCTGGAGTGAAGGAAAGGCCACCAGGATCCATTCAACTCACATTGTAGCCCTGGGGATGGGATTGGGGCCATTCTCAGATGAACAGCTGTCTCCAGATAAACGCAGGACAACCTGGCCCAGGAGAGTTAAGGACACCTGTGATCCAGGTAATGAACACAGAGGTGGACAAAGGAAAGGTTAAGTCCACATGTTCACTCATTCACTAATTTTTTTTCCTTTTTTTTTTTTTTGAGATGGGTTCTTACTGTCGCCCAGGCTGCTGGAGTGCAGTGGTGTGATCATAGCTCACTGTAACCTCAGACTCCTGGGTTCCATCCATCCTCCCACTTTGGCCTCCCAAGTAGTTCAGACTATAGGCATGAGCCACTGCACCGACTTCATTCACTGATTCTTTTTTTTTTTTTTTGAGTTAGAGTCTCACTCTGTTGCCGAGACTGGAGTGCAATGGCATACTCCTGGCCACCACAGCCTCCACCTGCAGGACTCTGGTAATCCTTCCGCCTCAGCCTTCCAAGTAGCCAGAACTACAGGCACGCACTACCATGCCCAGCTTATTTATTTATTTATTTATTTGTTGTAGAGACGAGGTCTAACCAAGTTGCCCGGGTGGGTCTCGAACCTGGAGGCTCAGTCAATCTACTCACCTCAGCCTCCCAAAGTGCTGGGATTACAGACTAAGCCACTGAGCCCGGCCTTTATTTATATATATATATATATATATATTTTTTTTTTTTTTGAGTTAGAGTCTCACTCTGTCATCCAGGCTGGAGTGCAGTGGCATGCTCATGGTCACCGCAGCCTCGACCTGCTGGGCTCAGGCCATCCTTCCACCTCAGTCTTTCAAATAACTGGAACCATATACACACACCACCACGCCTGGCTAATCTTTTGATTTATTGTAGAGACAAGGTCTCATCAAGTTGCCCAGGCTGAACCCCTGGACTCAGGCAATCCTCTTGCCTCAGCCTCCCAAAGTGCTGGGATTACAGGCTTGAGCCACTGCACCCGGCCATTCACTGATTCTTACTTGTTCACATATTCAGCTTTCTTGGAGGCCTTTTCTGGCCTGGCTGTCTGCATTCTCCCATTTGCTCCTCTCACAGTCCACATAGCAGGTGCCAGAGCAGCCCCATTTCACCAATTCACAGGTGAACCAGGCTCCAAGGAACATAAGTCCTGGTGCCATGCAGATGCGGGTCAGACTGGGAGGCAGTTCCCTTCAAATCTTGTAGCCCTGGGCCCCTGGCAGGTAGACAAGGAATCCTGGGCCTCTAGGGAACTGTGGAGAGGATACAGCAACTGAGAGAGCCCAGGGCAGGAATGAGAGAAGTCATGGGTGGGGAGAAAGGAGGGAGGGCTTTCAGAAAAAGATACACAAAGATAGAGTCTCCTCCTCTCCTGAGGGAGAAGTGGCTTCTGGAGACTGGGTGGGCCCTGGGTGCAACCCATCCCCCTGTAGACGCCCACGGCTTCAGGCACTGCATGAAGTGAGCTGCCTTCCCAGCAGCTCCCAGGCTCCTCTGCCATCTGCTGTGGCCTCCCAATGTCACCTCCCATATGTCAGGCCTTCCCCTGAGGGAAGCTGATGGGCAGCCGACATGTGTGGCTGTCACACTGCCTCCTTCCAGGCAGTGCAGATACTTCCCGACCTCTTCCCCCTCCTCTGAGACTGCACCTCGGGTGGGGGGGGTGGCTTGGAGGGTAGCAGGCATAGAGCTCCTGCCCCTGGGCGGCTGTCAGCAGACTCACCTGTCTTCTGGGATGCATGATGGGTGGTCTGGGAGGCAAAGCAGGCCTGGGCTCCCTACTGCCCCACAGGTGGTGGCACCCCCAGCTTAAGGGTGCCCTGGGGCCCTGACCACTGGAAGCCACAGCCTGGACCACCTCACTGGCCATACCTTTGGGGACAAGCTCATTTTTCCCCGGCCCCTTTGTTTCCTATGAAGGCTGGAGACAGCAGATAGGACACTCTCCTGGGATCCCCAGCTGCAGGGGCCTCATCAATAATTGATTCTGCAGAAGGCAGGCAGGGTTAGAGCTGAGAAGGGACCCTGGCCTGGGAGGAAAGGCCCACACCCTCTTGCAGAACCCGTGGCCGGTGGCACCAACAAGGGCTCGTTTCTCACTCAGCAAAGCATCCCATGGATCCCACACACACTCTGGGATGGGGGTAGGGCTAGAGAACAGCTGTATTGGTGGCCCAGTTTTCTGGTCTGGACCCCTGTTCCCTGGGGCTGGCAGATGACAGATGATAGGTGACAGATGAAGGCTGGGAGTCACATGGCTACATCCTGCTTGAAGGGAGCCCTCGTCCGGCCTCCAGACTCCCAAGTGGGTGGAGATGCAGGTGCAGACAGGTCAGGGAAGAAGCAAGGAGGGAAAAAAAAGGCCTACCCAGTAGGTCTTGAGGCAGAAAGTCCTGCCATCCTTACAGTGCCACATCGGCAGTCCCACCTGATGGCATCATGGTCAACAGCACTGATTTGGGACTTGGGTAGGCTGGGCTCAAATCTAAGCCCCCACTTATTGCTGCCCCACTCCGAGCCCCTTTCCCTGCCTCTTACTGAGGTGACGCTGTGAAAGTGGAAAGAAGCCTGTGGACAAAAAGCTTGGTGAGGGCTGCACGAGTGGGAAGACTGTGTGTCTCTCACAGGCAGGGCCACTGTGCCCACTTGCACAGGGTCTTTGGATGAATTAGAAGAGGGCACCCATATGCTTCCTCAAAAAGTGAAACACAGGCTGGGCTCGGTGGCTCAGCCTGTAATCCCAGAACTTTGGGAGGCTGAGGTGAGTGGATTGCCTGAGCCCGCAGGTTCAAGACCCGCCTGGGCAATTTGGCAAGACCTCATCTCTACAATAAAAAAAATTAGCCGGGCGTGGTAGCGCGCGCCTGTAGTTCCAGCTACCTGGAAGGCTGAGGCGGAAGGATCACCAGAGCCCAGCAGGTAGAGGCTGCAGTGGCTGGGAGCAGTCACTGCACTCCAGTCTGAGTGACAGAGTGAGACTCCAACTCAAAAAAAAAATGTGAAACACAGACTTACCATGTGATCTGGAAATTCTATTCCCAGGTGTATCCCCAAGGAAAACAGAAACTCGACCAAGCACATTGTCTTCATCAGTGCGGGCTGCCACGACAAAGTACCATAGTTTAGGTGGTTTACAAAACAGAAATTTATTTCTCACAGTCTTAGAGGCTGGAAGTTCGAGATCAGGGTACCAGCAGGGTCGGGTTCTGGTGGGGGCCTTTTTCCAAGTTGCAGACTTCTTGTTGCATTCTCACATCATGGAGAGAATTTGAGAGAACAGAGATTCCTTTTATAAGGGCACTAATGCTGCTCACAAGGGCTCCACCCTGATGACCTAATCACCTTCCAGGTACCTCACCCCCTAATGCCATCACATTGGGTAGGATTTCATACATAGGATGTGAGTGTGATCTGGCTGTGACATCTGTCACCCCATTGATCGCCAGTGTTGTTAATTTCATACGTATATAATTTTTTCAGAGATGGTGGTCTCGCTATGTTGCCCAGGCCTGGGGTATAGTGGTTATTCATAGGTGTGATCCCACTGCTGATCAGCATGGGAGTTTTGAGTTGCTGTATTTCCAACCTGGGCCAGTACACCCCTCTGAAGGCAGTCTTATGGTTCTAGGAGGTCACCATATTGATGCCAAATTTAGTGTGTACACCTGATGGGCAGAGTGCACTACAGCCCAGAACTCCAGATCTCAACCAATCTTCACCTCAACCTCCCTAGTAGCTGAACTACAGGTGTGCCTCATCATGTCTGGCTAGAATTTCAACATATACATTTTAAGGGACACAAATATTCAGTCCATTGCATACACATACATACACATTCAGAGCAACACAAAGTGGAAAGCTGGGTGTGGTGGCTCACACCTATAGTCCGAGCTACTTGGGAGACTGAGGTGTGAGGATCGCTTGAGCCTAGGAGTTCGAGTCCAGCCTGGGCAACATGTGAGATCCTGTTTCTAAAGAAAGAAAAAAGTGGAAACAGTCCAAATGGCCATCAAATAATGAATGGATAAACAAAATGTGATATATCTGTGCAACAGAATATTCTTCCTTAAAAAGAAATGAAGTACTGATAAGTGCTACAATATGGATGAACCTTGAAACATTATGCTGAGTGAAAGAAGTCAGAAACAAAGGGTCACATATTCATGATTCTACGTCTTAGTCCATTTGTGCTGCTTTATCAAATTACCTTAAACTAGATAATTCATAAAAAAACAGAAATTTGTTCCTTGCAGTTCTAGAGGCTGGGAAGTCCAAGATCAAGGTGCCAGCAAATTTGGGAGACACAAGCATTCAGTTTGGTGGGGCCTGTTCCTCATAGATGGCACTGTCTCAGTGTTCTCACATGGTAGACGGGGACAAATTCTGTGTCCTCACCTGGCAGAGAGATGGAAGAGTCAGGCATCTCTCTGAAGCTTCCTTTATATGCATTAATTGAATTCACAAGGGCAGAGCCCCCGCGGCCTAACCACCTGCCAAAGTCCTCACCTCTTAATACTATCACCTTGGGGGTTCAGTTCCAATAGGAATTTTGCAGGAACACATATATTCCAACCACAGCATTCTATTTATATGAAATCTCCAGAATAGATAAGTCCATAGAGACAGAAAATTGATTGGTGGAGAAGAGGGACATGGGGGAACAACTACTTAATGGGTACAGAGTTTCCTTGTGGGGTGATGAAAATATTTTGGAACTAGAGAGAAGTGGTAGCTGTACATGTGAATCTATTAAATGCCACTGAAATATTCACTTAAAAATGGCTAACTTTATGTTTTGTGAATTTCACCTCAATTTTAAAAAGCACTCTTTCTCAAGGCATTTTATTACATTTAAAAACTGCCATCATAAACTTATTTTGTAAGAACAAGATACCTTTTTACAATTGCTGTCACCACCAGTATTCATACCTATCAGGTCTAAGCTGGGAATGGTGCCCTCCCTTTTAATGTATGTCCTTGTGTAGTGCACATCCTGCCCAACTATAACTGGTAGCCCTGCTTAGTTCAGTCCTTGAGGAGGGTATGGGTGGCCGGTCCATTTTACAGTGAACAAATGTATGTTTGAGAGATAAGTCGATCACTCACTGATTCTACTCTGGTAGGACCTTCTTACTTTGTGACCTCTGGAGCTGAAGGCCTGGATCTCAAGTTTGCACCATGGTTGAAGACCTGGGAACACATCTTCATCTGTGAAGCAGGGGTGAGTCCCTAGGCTGGCAGAAGGAATGAAGGAGATGCTAGGAAGATGCTCACTCTTACCTCTCCGTGAGCAGAACCAAGGGCTATCCCATTTCCTCCAGCTGGGGACTCAAGGGCTCACGTAACTCATCCCTAGGGATTCTTGTGTTTTAATATAACAGGTTTTTTGAAATATTCAGATACCATACACTCACCAAGTTCAAATGTACAATTGAATGGTTTTTAGTGTATCACAAGGTTGTACAACCATCACTGCTATCCAGTTCTAGAATATTTTTCATAACCCTTAAAAGGGATTCCATGCTCATTAGCAGTAACTCCTCAATCTCCCCTCCCCTGCCCTGCCCAGGCAACCACCATCTCCCTTCTGTGTCTATAGACTTGCCTATTCCAGACATTTCATATAAATGTGATCATACAATACATGACCTTTTGTGACTGCTTCTCTCACTTAGCACAATGTCTTCAAGGTTCATCCATGTTGTAGCACCTATCAGCATAATGCTTCATTTCTATTTTTAAAAATTATTTAGACCAGGCTCGGTGGCTCAAACTGTAATCCCAGCACTTTGGGAGACTGAGGCGAGTGAATTGCCGGAGCCTGAAGGTTCGAGACCCGCCTGGACAACTTGGCAAGACCGCGTCTCTACAATAAATCAAAAACTAGCTGGGCGTGGTAGCACACGCCTATAGTTCCGGCTACTTGGAAGGCTGAGGCGGAAGGATCGCCGGAACCCAGCAGGTCGAGGCTACAGTGGCTGGGAGTGAGCCACTGCACTCCAGTCTGGGTGACGGAGTGAGACTCCAACACACACACACACACACACACACACAACACACACACACACACACACACACACACACATATTTAAATAAACTTTATTTTTAGAGCCATTTTAGTTTCATAGCAAAATTGATTGGCAAGTGCAGAAATTTCCATACAGCCCCTTTCCCCACACGTGCATAGTATCCCTCACTAACAACCTCTCACACCAGAGGGGTGTATTTGTATGTAGATGATGAACCAACACTGACATAGCACTATCACTCAAAGTCCATAGTTCACATTAGGGTTCACTCTTGCTGTTGTACATTTTTTAAAAATTTGTTTATTTTTAGACACAGGGTCTCACTCTGTTACTTAGGCTGGAGAGTAATAGTATAATCATAGGTCACTGCAACCTTGAACTTCTGGACTCAAGTGATACTCCCACCTCAGCCTCCCAAGTAGCTGGGATTTGGTGTTGTACTCTATGGGTTTGGACAAATGTATAATGACATGTATCACCACTGTACTATCATATGGAGTAGTTTTACCACCCCCAAATCCTCTGTGCTCTGCCTAATCATCCCTCCTTCCTTCCTAGTCCCTGGCAACCACTGATCTTTACTGTTTCAATAGTTTTGCCTTTTCCAGAATCATACAGTATGTAGCCTGTTCAGACTGGTTTCTTTCACTTACGAATTTAAGTTCTTCTATGTCTTTCCATGGCCTGCTAGCTCATTTCTTTTTATTGATGATTAATATTCCATTGTCTGTGACAACCCCTTTGGGTCCCTTCCCGCTGTGGGAGCTTTTCTGTCCTCTCAATAAATACTGCTTTAAAAAAATTTTTTTCCATTGTCTGGATGTACCACAGTTTATCTCTCGTCATTCCTTTATACAGTAGAATAATATTCTACTGTCTGGATATACCACATTCTGTTTATCCTTTCATCTGTTAAAGGATATTTGGGTTGTTTCCTTACCCAGTTTGTGAGGTATCAGAATTTCTGAGATCTCTGAGATCTCTCCTGCAGAGGGGGTGTTGGGTCCTAGCTACTTCTAATAAAGGGACAGGGCAGTCTTGAGGGAAGGGTTTGCTGGAATCTTGGCCTGGGCTCTGGGAACTGTTGAGGGTGTGTCAAGGTGTGTGTGTTTTGTTTTGGTTTTAAAATATATTATAGAGTCATATAACCACACTCAGAAAATGAATAAAATTGAGGGGAAAATATTACCGAAAATTCCACTTCCCTGTCCCATTTAGTTTTGAGATTTAAAAACATGACATCAATTGGAGATGATGGAAATGCTTATTATCTAATTGTGGTGACAGTTTCAAAGTATGCACAGATGCCAAAACTCATCAAATTGCACCCTTTAAATATACTCAGTTTATGGCACTTCAATTATACCTCAGTAAAGTTGAAAAGATAACATCTTTTTTTAAATTATAAAAGATAGATGTTGGTGGCTCACGCCTATAATCCCAGCACTTTGGGAGACTGAGGTGAGAGGATTGCCTGAGCCCATGGGTTCGAGACCAACCTGGGCAACTTGGCAAGCCTTCATCTCTCCAATAAATAAAAAAATTAGCTGGGCGTGGTGGTGTGCGTCTGTAGTTCCAGGTACTTGGAAGGTTAAGGCGGAAGGATCACCTGAACCCAGCAGGTCGAGGCTACAGTGGCCGTGAGCATGCCACTGCACTCCAGCCTGGGTGACAGGCTGAGAATTTGACTCAAAAAAAAAAAAAAAAAAAGGCCAGGCATGGTGGTTCAAGTCTGTAATTCCAGCACTTTGGGAGGCCAAGGTGATAGGATTGCCTGAGCCCACAGGTTCGAGACCAGCCTGGGCAACATGATGAGACCATGTCTCTACAATAAATAAGTTTTTTAAAAAATTAGCCGGGCATGGTAGTGCATGCCTGTAGTTCCAGCTACTTGGAAGGCTAAGACGGAAGGATCACCTGAGCCCAGCAGGTTGACACTGGGGTGGCCGTGAGCATGCCACTGCACTCCAGCTTGGGTGACGGAATAAGACTCCGACTCAAAAAAAAAAAAATAGACGTTTTTATTATGGAGAATTCAGAAATGTGACTGGGCACCATGTCTCTTACCTGTAGTCCCAGTACTTTGGGAGGCCAAGGTGGGAGGATAGATTAAGGCCAGAAATTTAAGACTGCAGTGAGCTGTGATCATGTCATTGCACTCCAGCCTGGGTGACAGAGTGAGACTCTACCTCTTGAAAAAAACAGAATTCAGGCCGGGCTCGGTGGCTCAGCCTGTAATCCCAGCACTTTGGGAGGCTGAGGTGAGTGGATTGCCTGAGCCTGTGGGTTCAAGAACCGCCTGGGCAGTGAAACCTCATATCTACAATAAATCCAGAAAAAAATAATCTGGGCCCGGTAGCGCGCACCTGTAATTCTGGCTACTCGGAAGGCTGAGGCGGAAGGATCGCCAGAGCCCAGCAGGTTGAGGCTGCGGTGGCTGGGAGTGGCCACTGCACTCCAGTCTGGGCGACAGAGTGAGACTCCAACTCAAAAAAAAAAAAAAAATAGAATTCAGAAAAGCATAATGATGAAGAAAATAAATGCCACCCATTGCTCAGAGACAGCTGTGGAGTCCTTAGTGAAGCCCGTCTTCTGCCAAATCCCTCAGAAATCTCCCTGGAATAGCACTTTGGGCCCATGCAGCATCCAGCTTCTACTGCTGAGCCCACCTTTGCTCTGCAACTCTTTAGGACTCCAGATACCACTGGACTCCTTCCTCCTGTGAGGGCACAGTAGTGCTCTTCATTCCTCCCTGAGTCTTCTTCTCTTAGACTCCTAAGTCCCTATCATCTCCCTGACCAGTCCCTTTCCAGTCTCTCTGCCTCCATTTCCCTCTCAGTCCAAACCCTGCCCCTTTCCCACCTAGCCTCCTCAGGCAGGGGGAGAGTCCCACCCCTGTGACCACAAACACCAGCAATTATTCACTGGCAACACTCCGATTTCTCTCTGTGGTCTTGATTGCTTCTCAGTGCTGCAGACTCACCCTCTGTCTGCCTGCCTCCTCCTTGTAAACAGGCTACAGACACCTGAAACCGTGAGGGCACCCCTGTTCACTCATCATAGTCAGTGTCCCACAGTTGGGCTCAGGTGATCCTTCCGCCTCAGCCTTCCAAGTAGCTGGAACTACAGGTGCGTGCAACAATGCCCCACTAATTTTTTATTTATTGTAGAGATGAGGTCTCACCAAGCTGCCTGGGCTGGTCTCAAACCGGGTGGGGGTGGGGGTTTAGGCAATCCACTTGCCTCAGCTTCCCAAAGTGCTGGGATTAAATAGGCCACCAGCAGGGCCTATTTAAATTTAAATTCGGGTCGGGCTTGGTGGTTTATGCCTGTAATCCCAGGGCTTTGGGAGGCTGAGGTGTGAGGATCACTTGAGGCAAGAGTTTGAAGCTACAGTGAGCTATGATTGTTCTACTACACTCCAGCCTGGGTAACAGACTGAGACTCTGTCTCAAAAAAATTTTTTTAATTTATTAAAATTAAGTTAAACTAAAAATTCAGTTCTTCAGTTGCCATAGTCACATTTTAGGTGTTTGGTAACCACACTGGGCAGCTCTTGGCTGCTGTTGGCTGCTGTATTGTTCAGCATAGATTACAGACTGTGCCCTTGCACTAGAAAGTTCTATTGGACAGTGCAGGTTTAGAACCTTCAGCAGTTTTTTCTTGCACTTAGAATGAAACCCAAACTCACATGCCTACAAGGCCCTGCCTCACCTCTGATCTCACGTCTTACCATCCACACCAGCATCATCTCCCAACCCGGCTGTTCCTCAAACACACCTACAACTTAGAAGTCTCCTTGTTCCTTGCCTACCTGTTCCTTGTCCTTAGGAGCAGCTCAAGGGTCCCCACCCCTGGCAAGTCCTCCCTAGGCCTCTGCCTTCCCCCACACAGCATACACACACCTCCTATGGCCAGGCTCTGATGCCTTATCTTTTCCTCCCCCTCACATGTGCGTCTCTCTCCTTGGGCTGTGAGCTCTCCAGGCCACATGTGTGGTTCCTCGTTCCACCTGTTCTGACTGAGCACCGACTATGAGCTCACCACTTGGGGGACATGGAAGAACAAGACAAACAGGTCTGTGTCCTTGCAGAGTTTAGATCTAGCTGGGACAGACACACAGTGGGGATTACTGGACCGGAGAGGTAAATGATAAGAAAGTTCTGCAGGAAAGGTCCAGAGGTCCAAGGTTGGAGTGCTTTCAGGGAAGTCCTGAGGTCGGAGGAATGTCCTTAGAGCCAGAACAGGCTGTCCTGTGGGGGAGGAAGTTATTATCTGGACGCACCCTTGTGCCAAACAAAATGCCATTTGTCATGTCAAGAGAACAGAGCCTGCTAACTCAGACCAAATAGCTTCAGAGTTTGCTTAGGTATACAAAATTTAAGGTGGGGCTGAGTTAGGACCTGTGAATCAGAGAAAGGACATTTCAGTGATAGATGAAGTGCCACCCTTCCCCATGTCCCTCTCTCTTTCCCAGGCATGTAATGGTCAAATGGACCCCGATGAGCCCACAATTCCCCCTGATGGAGGGGCCCAAATAGCAAGGGGGAAAAAGCAGTTTGTACCTTCAGGATTCTTTCTGCTGATGGCCAAATCTTGCCTGGCCCATTCGCTGGGTGACCTGAGCAGGTCATACAGAGAAGGCAGCTAATATTGACCATGACCCTGTGAGGCCTGAGAATGAGAATGAGAGCACTGCTCAGTACCACATTGCTGGGGTTCCAGCCCCTCTCTGCTCCACCACCCAAAAGTCAAGGCACTACCTGAATCTCAGTTTCCTCGCCTGCAAAATGGGTGATTTACAACCCAAATGGCAGAGATGAGGGTCTGCTGGGTACAGAGAAATAGGGATGGCAGGAGGTTAGAGAGGCCTGCAGAGGGTGGCAGTGAGCTATGCAGCACTCACCCTGCCTAGGGCCCCAGAATTTCTCTAGCAACAGGACAGTTCTCTCAGGACACCAACATTATAACCGGCAACCCTGGAACAAACCCCACATGCCATTTATCAGGGTGTGTCCTATGTTTTATCCATCTGGGCATTTTACATAATATGGTGTTCACGACATTTTACAGATGAGGACAAAACTAAGACTCAGGGAGAGGAAGGGAATTGCTGAGGTCACACAGCTGGGAGTGGGGGAGACCTGATCCCAAGCCAGGCTGGCTTGGCCACTAGCCTGGACTCTGTTCCTTTAAACTGGACATCAGGGCATCTGCTCTGGGCAGCACTGGAATTGGGAGAAGGGCATGACAATTCCTCACATCCATGAAGGGTCAACAGTACTTGGTGGCAGATGTTCTTGTTCTCATTTCAATGCCCAGGAAACTGAGGCAGAGAGAGAGATGGTCAGGATTCAAGCCCAGTACTTTGCCAATTCCTATTTCCTTTTCTTCTCAGCCGGCTGGTTTGGGTATTTTCCTTTTGTGCCCATCAGACTCCCTTCAGAATGCCTTCTGCTGTGTGTCAGATCTCTGGGCATCCCCAGAGAACCATCAAATATTTTATTTCACTGCCTGGTCTGGGCTGTCCTATCTTCCACCTAGCCCTGTGAAGGCTGGCGACCCCCTTAGAGAGGGGCTAATTAGGCAAGTTCTGAGTCAGATAGTCCCAGAGATACGACTTTGGTCTCTGCAGCTTAGGATAGCCCGGAGGACAAACACATGGCTCAGGACGTAGGAAGGCAGGTGTTGAATCACCTGGGGGTGATTCAAATCCTGTTTCTCCCCCGGTATGTGGTATCACTGTGACAATTCCGTGTGGCAGTTGTTGCTCCATCACCCACCGCAGATCCACAGCGCTGGAGGCCTGCTGGCACCCAGGGGCTGCTGGAATTGGTGACCCAACCTGGCCCTCCTGCCTCACTGGAAGACCAGCCAGGTGGCGGCCCCTGGCGTGCCCAGCCTGTCGCTGGCGAGTGGCTAGGTTATGGGGAAAGGAGGAGCCAGGTGTTCCAGATCTTGCGCGTTGGAAAGGTCTCTCTAAATCGGGGGTCTGATGTCCTTTTTATTCGACCCCTGGGCTGAGAGTTCGACAGTCGGGTTTGCTGCCATTAGGGCTTCCGTTTCCCCAAGCGCGCAGGGACGGAGGAAGGGAGGCGGCTCGGAGAAAGGAGGGAGCAGAGTGTCCCGCCCGGCGTCCCTGCGCGGTCCCTTTAAGAGGCCCGCCGGCTCCGGCAGCCGCGCCCGCAGCGGCCCCCAGCCCTCCCCTTCCTGCGGCGCCGAGTGCGGGCCGAGCAGTGCGTCGCGCTCCGGGAGGAGGCGGTGGTAGTGGGCCTGCGAAGCGGCGCCGGAGAGAGAAGAGGAACGGAGCGCGCGGGCCGCAACCCTGGGCTGGCAGCGGCCGGGCGGGACACAGCGCATCGCCCCGCAGCAGTCCGGCACACAATAGCGACGCGCGCAGCCCGCGCCCTCCCTCCAGCGCCCCGCCCCCGCTCCCTGAGCGCAGCACGCCCCCTCCTTGAGCACCCCGCCCCGCCCCCCGCGCCCTCCCCTCCGCACCCCGCCCCGCCCCCCGGCGCCCCGCCCCGCACCGCCTCACCTGCACCCGGGAGGGGGCGGGCATTGTTCGCGCCGCCGCCGCCGCCGCCGCGCGGGGCCATGGGGGCCGCCAGGCGCCCCGCGCCGGGCCTGGCGAGGCAGTGCCGCCACTGACGGGCCCCGCGCGCAGCCCTGGGCGCAGGGGAGGCCGCCGCGCCATGGTGGACCCGGTGGGCTTCGCCGAGGCGTGGAAGGCGCAGTTCCCGGACTCAGAGCCGCCGCGTATGGAGCTACGCTCGGTGGGCGACATCGAGCAGGAGCTGGAGCGCTGCAAGGCCTCCATCCGGCGCCTGGAGCAGGAGGTGAACCAGGAGCGCTTCCGCATGATCTACCTGCAGACACTGCTGGCCAAGGAAAAGAAGAGCTACGACCGGCAGCGCTGGGGCTTCCGCCGCCCCGCAGCCTCCGACGGCGCCGCGGAGCCCCGCTCACCCGCGCCGCGCCAGCAGCCAGCGCCCGCCGACGGCACCGCCCCGCCGCTCGCGGAGGAGCCCGAGGCCCGGCCCGACGGCGAGAGCTCACCGGGCAAGGCCCGGCCAGCGGCCTCCCGCAGGCCCGGCACCGCCGCGCCCGCAGAGCGGGACGAACGAGGGGGGCCCACCAGCGTGGCGGCGCTCAGGTCCAACTTCGAGAGAATCCGCAAGGGCCATGGCCAGCTCGGGGCGGCGGAGCCGGAGAAGCCCTTCTACGTGAACGTCGAGTTCCACCACGAACGCGGCCTGGTGAAGGTCAACGACAAAGAGGTGTCGGACCGGATCAGCTCCCTGGGCAGCCAGGCCATGCAGATGGAGCGCAAGAAGTCCCAGCAGGGCGCCGGGTCGGGCCTGGCGGACGCGCCCAGGCCCCCTCACCGGGGGCGCTCCTCGGAGAGTGGCTGCGGCCTCGACGGCGACTATGAGGACGCGGAGTTGAACCCCCGCTTCCTGAAGGACAACCTCATCAACGCCAACGGCGGCAGCAGGCCACCCTGGCCGCCCCTGGAGTACCAGCCCTACCAGAGCATCTACGTTGGGGGCATGATGGAAGGGGAGGGCAGGGGCCAGCTCCTGCGCAGCCAGAGCACCTCGGAGCAGGAGAAGCGCCTCACCTGGCCTCGCAGATCCTACTCTCCTCGGAGCTTTGAGGACTGCGGAGGCGGCTACACCCCGGACTGCAGCTCTAACGAGAACCTCACCTCCAGCGAGGAGGACTTCTCCTCTGGCCAGTCCAGCCGCGTGTCCCCAAGCCCCACCACCTACCGCATGTTCCGGGAAAAGAGCCGCTCGCCCTCGCAGAACTCGCAGCAGTCCTTCGACAGCAGCAGTCCCCCCACGCCCCAGTGTCATAAGCGGCACCGGCACTGCCAGGTTGTCGTGTCCGAGGCCACCATTGTGGGCGTCCGTAAGACCGGACAGATCTGGCCCACCGATGGGGACAGCACTTTCCATGGAGACGCAGGTGGGTACCATGCGCCACCCTGCGTGGGCACACCTGCACTGGGGCAGAATGCCATTGAGAGGTAGGGGATACAGAAAGGGAAGTTGCGGACCAGAGAATGGACAGATACTTTTTTGAGTGATTTTCTGGTGCTGTTTTGGTTCAGCTGATCCTGCGCCTGAACAGACTCTTTCCCTTCCTTCCTAATGAATGCATGCAGAGTCAATATTTGGAATGGGATTGGGTTGGGGGGGATGGGAGTTGGCTTTTTCCTTTGGTTCTAGAGCAGCGTGCTCCTTATGAAAGCATAGCTTTTGAGTTGGGAGGAAGGTGCCCTGGCCAGTCATCGCCTTGCCTTGTGATCTCCACGCTGGGCATTGAGGATGATATAAAGCTAGAGTCGTCTCTGGCACCTAGATCAGATGCTCTTAGTGGGGACTGATCTGTGTCTGGGGCATTCCCCACCATCCTACTGTTCCTGCCCTGGAGGAGTTATGTGACATGTTTGGGGAACCCAAGATGTGCCAGCTGCTCCCAGGTCATAAACATAGAAGTGTCAGGTTTGCTTGCTAACCAGCAGCCCACAAGCAAGTCATAGCAGGTGAGAATAGGAATTAGAAGGAAGTGAGATGACAGGTAGTTCTGACTCAGTGGGCCACTGAAAATCAACTGGATGAAGATTTTTATCTGGGTCTGAAACAGAGCCACGCCTGTTCTGATCTGCCTGGCTTTGATGGGAGACTTCACCCATCATTACTCACCCACAGCTTTCTTTGTGCATCATAACCTGGCCTCATTTGCTGATTCTCCAGTGGGCACCTGCCTCCTCATCTTCCCAAGAGTGAACCCCTGCAGGTGCTTATTTGGGGTTCCCAATCTGTGGTCAGACCCTGGCCCTAAGATTAAACCTAGGGGATCGTACACATAACTTCTTTGCTGTATACAGATACCATTAGGCATTTGGGGTGATGGGACTAGGTTTTTGATCTAGGCATAGTTTGTCATTGGGTAAGGAAAGGATGGGTGGGTGGGTGTGAAGGTGTGTGAGGTTGCCAGGAATCTCTTGGAATCCTAGTCCCTGTTAAGCTGATCCGGTTTTCTGCTTCATTGATTTTTCTTTTTCTGCTGATGGAGTTGTATGTGCTTGGTTTGTTAGAGTCCTCTTGAAACAAGCGAGGCTATTTTTGGCTCTGTGGAGCTGCCTTTCTGTGATCAGCACTCTGTCCTGTTTGTGTTAGGTACTTGCAGTTGCTGATCTTCCATTTGCAGCTGGGGTTGGCTGTAGTGCTTGACTCAGACCTGCGGCCTGGCCCAGCTGCATTCCCTGCCATTCCCTGGTGGAGGGTGGCAGGCTGTAGTATTCAGAAGCCTGCTCTGCAGCCACATCACCTCGTTCTGGGTCTGGAGGATTGCCCTGTGGTTACTGGGCACCAGCCTTGTCTGGCTAGCCATCTGCCAGGCGAGCCAGCTCGGACTGGCCCTCAGTGCTGTGGTGCAGGAGAATATCATTAATAAGGAAAGAAGAGGTTTCATGGGACCTCTAACCTGAAATGATAGTCTCTTGGTGGTAGGAAATTCTGGTTTTCCATCATGTTGGGTCCAGCCTTTTCCTTATACCTCCTGTAGACGTGGCCATGCTGCCCACCACATCATCATATCCTAAATGCAAGTCAGAGCCGGTGAAAATAGGAGTTAGAAGGAAGTGAGGTCTAGTTAGAAGGACATGAGGGGCTAATTTTGCCACTGAACCCACTCTTAGGACTTTCTGGATCCTCTCTGAGTGTTCTTATGGTCCCATGATCTCTTTTCTATTAGGTCTTGTTCTTTACCTTAGATGCTTTTAACGATTAAGTTTATTTATTTATTTATTTATTTATTGAGTTGGAGTCTCACTCTGTTGTCCAGACTGGAGTGCAGTGGCCGCTCCCAGCCACCGCAGCCTTGACCTGCTGGGCTCCGGCGATCCTTCCGCCTCAGCCTTCCGAGTAGCCGGAATTACAGGCATGCGCTACCATGCTCTGCTGATTTTTTGATTTATTGTAGAGATGAGGTCTCTCCAAATTGCCCAGGCGGGTCTCGAAAACCCGCGGGCTCAGGCAATCCACTCACCTCAGCCTCCCAAAGGCGCGGGATTACAGGCTGAGCCACCGAGCCCAGCTGATTAAGTTTATTTAAACATTATTTACAAGAGATTACATTACTTAAATTTTTTAAGAGCAAAACTGAGCCAGTGGTACAGAGATTTCCCCCTTCCCCTACACCTGCACAGTCTCTCCCATTATCAACATCCTCCACCAGAGGGACAGGTTTGTTATAGTGAGCCTACACTGGTGCATCAATATCACCAGAGGCCATAGTTTACATTTGGGTTCATTATTTCTGTTGTACAGTCTACAGGTTTGAGTCCTATTATATTTTTTGTTTGTTTTGTTTTTATTTTTATTTTTAAGAGACAGGGTCTTGCTCTGTTTTCCAGGCTGCAGTAGAGTGGCCCAGTTTTAGCTCACTGCAATCTCAAATTCGTGGGCTCAGGTGATGCTCCTATCTCAGCCTCCTGAGTAGCTGTGACTATAGGCACACACCACCATGCCCAGCTAATTTTTAAAATTTTTGTAGAGACAGGGTCTTGCTATGTTGCCCAGGCTGGTCTTGAACTCCTGGACTCTTGAAACAAGCGAGGCTATTTTTGACTCGCTGCCTCGGCCTCCCAAAGTGCTGCAATTACAGGCATGGGCCACCACACCTGGCCACTGTTAGGTTTTAAAACTCCTGGTTGCTTTGACCCTGGTAGCCCTTACACTTGGTACCCAGCAGTCTTCTGATGTGTGACCATGTGTGACTGGCGGGGAAAGAGGGACCTGCACTGGCTCAGCCATCTGTCCCTGTCGGACTGTTTACTGATGTTCTTTAGGTGGCCATGGAGCCTGATGGCCTGAAGAGGAACAATGAAGAAAATCACAGTGTGTGTGTTGGGGTGGGAGTCACCCTAAAGCTGATGTGGTGGCTGGATCTAATAACTTCAGAATCAATCTGCTTGGGTAAGTGGGCGGTCCAATTTCTGAGTTGAGGGCCCTGGTGTTTAGGATAAGGAACTGAAATGATCACGTGCAGCTCTGTGCTGGATATGGTGATAAGATGCTTCACACAGGGTCCCTAACAGGCTCGTCCATCACTCTGTGGGTGAAGGTGCACATTTACAGGTAAAGACACAGCTTGAAATGGCACAACTGGGATTCCGGATTGCAAAGCCTTTCCTCCTGGAGTGTGGCAGCCTTGCAGTGTTCTTCCCACTGCCCCACACTGCTGCCTGAAAATGCTTGGTCCAGGGTCCCTCCTCCTCCCCATCCAGGGCCCGCCTATGGGGCACTGACAGACAGCTGTGAGCCAGGCTATATGCAAGTCCCTTGCCTTATACTGTGCGGGCCCTACAGAAGGAGAGAGGGTGGTTCTTGCAATCTGGGAATGTAAAAGTTCGTGGGAGAGAGGGACACACGTGTATGTGTTCATAGGAGAGTGAGATCAGGGAAGCTTCTGGAAGCAGCAGGACTGGAGAAGGCCCTTGAACGATCAGCAGAAGGCCAAAGGCAAGCGGGTGGGAGGAACTGTCTGCCCCCAGGAACAGTGGCAGCATAGGCTGGGGCCCTATGTTTGCCCTTGTGACTCTGGACTGAGATTTTTTTCAATGGTAAAATACACATAACATAAAATTTGCCATTTCAGCCATTTAAAAAAAATTTAGTAAAATGTGCATAACATAAAACTTACCATCTTTTTTTTTAAATTTTCTCCTGAATTAATGTTTGTTTGTTTTTTTCATAATCAATATTTTTTATTATGGTTTTGTGGGGTACAGTTAAGGGTTAGGTGTACATTTACATTTCATTCAGGCACCCTGTTGATAAGAGGTGTTTCCCCATCCCCAGACAGATATTTGCTACTGTTAATCTCATCCCCCCCCAAAATTTACCATCTTAATCTACTTTTAATTTTTTTTTTTTTTGGTAAGTCTAGAAAAGTAAAGCCATGGAATATTTTAACCAACTTTAAACATATAATTCTGTGGCATTGAGTGCATGCACAGTGTTTTGTAACCATCACCACCTTCCACCTCTAGAACTATTTCATCTTCTCAGATTGAAATTCACTCCCCATTAAATAACTCACATTCCCCTGTGCCCCCAGCCCCTGGCACCTGCCATTTTACTTTCTGTCTCTGAATTTGACTACTTTAGCTACCTCATGTTAGTGAAACCCTACAGTATTTGTTTTTTTGTGATTGGCTTATTTCACTGATTGGCTTATTTCACTGAGTATAATGTCTTCAAGCAGAAATAGCTGGTTCATTTCCGTGTCTCCCATGAGCCTGGCTCCAAGCCTTGCACATAGCACATACTGGAAGTTCCCTTTCTCCTTTTCACAGCTCATGGGGTCAAGATTGGGAGATGGTGCAGATCATTGGGATGTGGCTTATCAACTGCTCATGTCTCTTCCTAACGTCATCCCTTTAACTTTCAGAAGACTTTGGTGAGCCCTTTCAGGAGAGGGGATGCTGAACAACCCAAGGTCTTTTCCTCTTTGAGATCTAAGGAATTCCTTTTTTTTGGTGGCTTAAAAACAACTGCTATTTATTATTTCTCACAGTTCTGGTTGGCTAGACCGCTCTACTGATCTGAGCTGAAGTGGCCAAAACTGAATCGTCTAGGATAGCCTCACCTACACATTCTGTGATTGCAGGCTGATTGGTCTTGCCAGGAGGGACTCTCATGTACGACTTGCAGTTGGTGTGACATCATACATTTCTTTTTTTTTTTGCTTTTATTATTTTTAATTGGCACATAATTGTGCATGTTTTGGATATGGTGTGATATTTTGATACATGCATACAATGTATACTGATCAAATCGGGATAATTAGCATATTCATCACCTCAGATATCATTTCTTTGTGGCCTGAGGTCTGAGGAATTCTTGATCCAAACACCTAGCCTGGTGGGTGTGCTCCTCAACCCTTTTCCAGGTATCATTCATGAGGTGGGACACTCAGATCTTGTGTTTCTTTGTGGCTGTGAGTGGCTGCTCTGTGTTTTCACAGTTTTATTAAGCAGCTTAATTTGCCCTTTGGATTCTGGCATTGTGATAGTGCCAGAATGACCATGGTTTTGTTTTTCCTTTGGATAATTGACCGGATCAGCAGCTAGTTTGAGTGAATAACTGTGGGACAGTGAAAGGTCATTGAGGCCTTGTGTTGGCCTTGACATCTCTTTAAACCAGAGCCTTGTGGCTCCTATCCATGAACAGAGGCAGAGTAGGCAGATCTGTGTGGACTCTGAGACCACTAAAATCATCAATAGGATGGGAATGACATCTAGATCAAGTTTTACAAGGGCTCTCTGGCTTAGGATGGCTGCATTGTTTTGGGAACAGAATGGAACATTCTGGAACATTTCACTAAGAGAAGGAGCTAGGAGTGCTATCAGCTTGATTGGGTCCAGGGGACATACCTTATCCATGACTCCCTTTCGCCTAAATTGTTGCTTCTGACTTTAGTAGCCACCTTCCTTGGTCAGGAGTCCTGTGTCTGGGAGGGCTTGTGGATGTTACTGCTGCCCTCACCGAGACAAAGTGTGCAGGTGCACAATATGCTCACATCCACTTGGAAGATGACACCCTGACTGCAACTCACCCCTTTCGTTTGGGAGTTCCACGTTCATAGTGAATTAATGGGCATCTTGGAAGCCTTCTCAGGTTGCCAAAGAGGAGGTCTGAGTTTTGGTTGAGGTTGTTGCTTTTTGGCTTAGGGGGTGGTGGTGGGTGAACTATGAGCCCCACAGGAGTTGTTGACCCTGGCGGAGCACAACTATTTTGACTCAAGTAGAGTTTTTTCCTTTGAAAAATACAGTTATTTAAATTAAAATGTTATTCATGTAACATGTTAGAGTTTTTATTGTTATTTTTATTATGCTAAAATATATATAACATAAAATGTATCATTTAATCCATTTTAATGGATAGATTTCAGTGGCATTAAGTACATCACATTGTTGTGCAACCATCACTGTTATCAGTTTCTAGAACTTTTTCATCTTCCCAAACTAAAACTCTGTATCCATCAAAATAGGAACTCCCCATACCCCTTCACCTTCCTAGCCCCTGGAAGCCACCATTCTACTTTTGGTCTCCGTGAATTTGCCTAGTTGAGGTACCTCATATAGGTGGAATCATATAATGTTTGTCATCCTGTGTCTGGCTTGTTTCACTCAAGTAAACTTTTAAGCAGCACTCTCATTCTTTTTTTTTTTTCCCTGAGTTGGAGTCTCACTCTTGTCACCCAGGCTGGAGTGCAACAGTGTGCTCACAGCCACCGCAGCCTCCACCTGCTGGACTTAGGCAATCCTTCCACCTCAGACTTCCAAGTAGCTGGAACTACAGATGCACGCCACCAAGTCCAACTAGTTTTTGTAATTTATTGTAGAAACGAGGTCTCACCAAGTTGCCCAGGCTGGTCTTGAACCCACGGGCTCAGGCAATCCTCTCACCTTGGCCTCCCCAAGTGGTGGGATTACCAGCAAAGCCACCGCGCCTGGCCAGCACTCTCATTCTTAATTCCTCAATCTCTGTTCCTTAACAGGTGTGTTCTCTTTAGGAAAACACTTGTTAGTGATAGTGATATTTCCTTGGCTTTCACGCCACAGTTTTGAAGTGGCTCAGAGTGTTTGCTGCCACTGACACTGAGCTGGGCATCAGGAGAGCCATATACTAATGTTTCATATACTTCCATGTCACTCTCCTCATTCAAAACTTTAAGGGTTGGACCATGTCATTGCTAAGGTGCTTTCCCTTGATTCTTTAATTTTTGTCTTTAAATTTAAAAATTATTATGGGCACAACTTTTCCCATCTCTTTCCTTTTTATCCTGGTTTATACCTAGTTTTCTTTTCTTTTTTTTTTTTGATGCTCACATCCACTTGGAAGAGGACACCCTGACTGCAACTCACCCCTTTCGTTTGGGAGTTCCGCGTTCATAGCATCAACCTACGGGGCTCAGGTGATCCTTCCACCTCAGCCTTCCAAGTAGCTGGAACTACAGGCGTGCACTACCACACCCGGCTAATTTTTTTGATTTATTGTAGAGATGAGGTCTTGCCAAGTTGCCCAAGCTGTTCTTGAACCCATGTGTTCAGGCAATCCCCTGGCCTCACCCAAAGCACTGGGATTATAGGCTTGAGCCACCACGCCCTGCCCCTAGTTTTCTTATTACCAAGGCAACTACTTCTCCCTATCCAATTACCCAAAGGTTTAATAATGTTGGGCATCTGCTATGTAGTGAGCACTGTCTTCATGGAAATTCTTTCTTGCTGTCTTTGTGAATTTGTGGGAAAGCTTATCTCCGAGGACCTTGCCTTTAAAAAAAATAGCAAACAAAAACAAAACCTTTCTAATGTCAAAACGTCTTCCCCTAACTGTGTATCTTTCTTTAATGGTACGTTTGCAGCTATTTCCTGTTAATCCTGTGTCTGTCTGGCTTTCTTCTTTAGGGTGATGGGATCCTTAAGCACAAGATCTGCTCTACTGTGGTATTCTGTGGGACATGCCACACTCTAGGCTTTGTAATAGTGTTTGATGTGATAATGATGCCTCTAAGCCCATGTAAGTAGGTGTGTCTATATTGTGGGCACCGTGGGTGTTTGCAGATTGAAGATGGAATGATATGCAATCTCTGAGGTTTTTGGTTTTTTGTTTTTTGTTTTGAGTTGGAGTCTCACTCTGTCGCTCAGACTGGAGTGCAGTGGCTGCTCCCAGCCACCGCAGCCTCGCCTGCTGGGCTCCGGCAATTCTTCCGCCTCAGCCTTCCGAGTAGCTGGAATTACAGGCATGCGCTACCACGCCCGGCTGATTTTTTGATTTATTGTAGAGATGAGGTCTCGCTGCCCAGGCGGGTCTCGAACCCGTGGGCTCAGGCAATCCACTCACCTCAGCCTCCCAAAGGCGTGGGATTACAGGCTGAGCCACCAAGCCCGGCTGGTTTTTTTTTTTTTTTTGAGTTGGTGTCTCACTCTTTGTCGCCCAGGCTGGAGTGCAATGGCACGCTCCCAGCCCCCACAGCCTCGATCTGCTGGGCTCAGGCAATCCTTCACCTCAGTCTTTCAAATAACTGAAACTACAGACACATGCCACCATGCCCAGCTATCTGAGGTTTTTATTTGCTTAGATTCTTCCTTTTTCTGGCCTTACCCCACTTAATCCCATCTAGTAAGTGGCAGTGGGTTTTTGGGGACCTAGTGACAGAGATGCCCAGTAGTGAATTTGTCGGTTTTGGCAAATTACCCAGTTGGTTCTGTTTCCTTCCTTGCTGAGGGTTGGTCCTTCCAACTCATCCTTTGAGAGCTTCTTGAATCCTCAGAGTGAGGCCTGCTAATTAGCAGTCTTGGATTCTCACTGCTGCTACCTAGCAAATGACTGTGGATACAACTGGTGACTGGTGCCCACAGGCAGAGCAACCTCCAAGTTTGTAGACATACCTGTCTGTGCCAGGGTGGGAAGACTGGGACACCTCATTTGTGTGGTAAATATGACTTTCATGGTGGCTGCTTCATGAGCCCTCGAAACAGTCTTATGAAGTGGCTGGAGCAAGATTATTATCATAATTATACACCTTCCACTGATTGGGTCTGAGGGGGTGTAAAACAAACACTCAGGCCTAGAATAGCCCTCTCAAGTCAGCGGAGGGGCCAGCATTGGCCTCTGTCCTCAGAATGAGTAGTGATGTTAATCACAGGAGAACAGACAAAGTTACTCTCCAAAGGTGGAAAGGGACCTTAGTTGTTTGCTTAGCAAACATATTTCAGGCACCTATTGTGTTGGGTACAGAAGGTCCCATGAGGCAGGCCTTCCAGTCGGTTATCTTCAGTCTGGTGGGGAAACAGCCACATAAACCTAAGTGCCATGATAGACGTCATCTGGTCCCAGTCAGATCCTTAAAGGTATCAGCCATCTAGGGACATCATTTCCCCTCTTATTTTGTAAATGTCTAAGATAAGGGTGACCTGATTCTTGCTAGCTCCTTCTGGGGCACTTTGCTGAGGTTCCTCCAGCAAGTTGTGTGGCAAGGGGCCTGAGATTACAGCTCTGTTGGAAGGACACTGCTTGTCCACCTGTCTTTCTTTCCCAGCAGTCAAGGGCTGTGAATGCTGACCTGCTGCTAACTGTGGTCTGGTGTGAGCAGGTTCTGGGAGGTGTAGAGTGCTAAGTTCTGGCTGGGAACTGTGGTAGAGATGAACAGAGATGGCTGTATGTGCAGAGGGTCAGATGCGTGTCGCAGAGAGCCAATTGAGTTACCAGGAAGCACTAGGAAGGAGCCATCTCCAAGCAGGCCAGAAGACGGCCAAGGGGATCCTGGAAGAAGAGAGGGAAACCCCTCTGCAGCAGCCACAGTGAGAGCCAGCCAGGCCAAGCTAGGAACAGAACAGCCTGAGGGGATCCTTGATTCAAGTGCACTGTTGGCTGGAGAAGAGCTTTTGAAGATTCACTTCACTCTAAAGGCCTGACATGCTCCCTTTTTAAAAGTGCTACTAGGGTCAGTTGGCATGCCAACAGAGTAGGAGAGAATTTCTGCATGTAACAAGGCATTGGCAAGCATTCAAAGCAGCCTAGAGGCAACATATGTTGACCTAGTCTGGGAAAGACTTTGCAGGTGGAAGATCTGGACTCACTGCGAGCCCTGGCACTTGCCACTATGTGGCCTTTGTGCAGGGACTTAATTCTCCCTTGGCCTCTGTCAGCTGGAGAGGAGGACTCCCCCTTCTTGAGGGGCTTCATGGGAGTGGTGGGCATTAGACCATCTGGCCTCCTGCCTGGTCTCATGGAGTCTCCTGCTCATGTATCTGATGTCAGCTGAGTACACGGGGAGGTGGAACGCCACTTACCAAGAAATGTTAAAGAGAAATGCATAATTTAGTATGGACATTTCACCCACTTGGCTCAGCTGATGATACCCAGTGTAAGCTCCAGGGGGAACCCAGGGGTGTACCGTGGCCCTCATTCCACTTCATTCTCTCCTGCCACTCCTAGTCCTCCCAGGCTGACTGGAATTCTTACATTTTAAAGGCATACAGTAAGTTGAATATTTGTTCCCTCTGGTGAAATCCTAACCCTTGAGGCGATGGTATTTGGGGGTGGAACCTTTGGGAGGTGATCAGGTCATGACTGAAATTAGTGCTCTTATTCAAGACACCCCAGAGAGACCCTCTCACTTCTACCATGTGAGAATACAGCAAGACAAGTGCCATCTATGAACCAGGAAGTGGACCCTCAGCAGACACTGAATCACTGAGGCCTGTGCTCAAGGAAGCCGACTCTCTTCTCAGAATGAGTAGTGATATTAATCACAGGAGAGCAGAGACAGAGTGACTCCCCAGAGGTGAAAGGGGACCTCAGTTGGTTGCTCAGCAAACACATTTCGGGCACCTATTGTGTCAGGTACAGAAGGCAGCACCTTGTGTAGCCCGCTACCTTTCATAGAATGTCTTCCCTCACAGGGGTCCCTGTGGGAACCCACACAGCTGAGTGAACCTGAGACTTTAGGGAAAGGCCTCAAGACCATCTTAGGCTTGTTGGATTCCTTCCATGGTTGGCTAGATAGGACTGTGTTTGTCCCATTGTTCTCCCCAGTATTGTGGAGTGGTGCACACACAAAATTGAGGTAAGCCTGGAGGTTGTGTAGGGTGGACTAAGCAATGTCTGTGTCCACCTCCCCAAGTGCTCTGAGGTACGGAGCCATCTGTGCTGGGCTCAACTGTCGTTAGACTGGTAGGAAGTCCTCCTGCTCAGATTTTGTGGATCGTCCTAGTTAGGTGAATGCTCAGTGTAGCCGGTTCCCTCTATGGGCCTGTGCAAAGGCACTGGTTATTTTTGACCACATCTTACATTTAAAAAATGTAACTCATTTATGAATTTTGACTTCTACTTTCTCCCTTAGGAACGTGAATAAAAATCGTAGCCGGGCTCGGTGGCTCAGCCTGTAATCCCAGCACTTTGGGAGGCTGAGGTGAGAGGATTGCCTGAGTCCGCGGGTTCGAGACCCGCCTGGGAAACTTAGTGAGACCTCATCTCTACAATAAATTAAAAAAAAAAATTATCTGGGCATGGTAGCGCGTGCCTGTAGTTCCAGCTACTTGGAAGGCTGAGGTGGAAGGCTCGCCGGAGCCCAGCAGGTCGAAGCTGCGGTGGCCGGGAGCGGCCACTGCACTCCAGTCTGGGTGACAGAGACTCCAACTCAAAAAAAAAAAAAATTGTCCACATTTGTTTTTGGAGAAATATATTGTTACTTGAAATTTACTTGAAATCACGATGTTCTTGATTTAAAGACCATTGCAGGGCCAGACATGGTAGCTTACACCTGTAATCCCAGCACTTTGGGAGGCCAAGGAATGAGGATTGTTTAAGGCCAGAAGTTTGAGACCAGCTCTGGCAACATAGCAAGACCTCGTCTCTACAAAAAAAAAATTTAAAAATTAGCTGGACGTGGTGGCAGGCACCTATAGTCTCAGGTACTTGGGAGGCTGAGGTGGAAGGATAGCTTGAGCCTAGAAATTCGAGGCTACAGTGAACTATGATTGTGCTACTGTACTCCAGCCTAGGTGACAGAGTAAGACCCCATCTTATAAATAAATACATATATACACACATGCATGAAAGCCATTGCTGTCTTCAAACCTCCATGAAAGTAGAAAGATGAGGATAATAAGCTCACCAGCTCGTCAGCCGGGATTCCTTCTTTCTCCTCATTTTCAATGTTTTTTTTAATTGTGATAAAGTACACATAACATAAAGTGTACCATCTTAGCCACTTTTAGTGGTGTTAGCACAGTTCAGTAGTGTTAGCATTCAGTGTTTGTCTTTTTTTAAGAGGCAGATTGACAAGGAAGTGCAGATCTGGTCTTCAGTAGGGGTTGTCTGGTGCTAGTATCCTCCGGATGTTCGAGGGCCCAGTTAGAGGCACTCTAACTGGGTGCAAGGAACCCACAGGCAAGGTGGAAGCAGGGACAAGCAGACACCTAAAAAACAGTAATGGGGCAGATTTCAAGGCTCTGAGGAGGGGCCTGTGTGGGATAGGAAACTTCACATCTGTCCCATTTCTTAGAGGAAGACGGTGTGGAGGGTTGGATGTTCCAGGCAGGTAGACTAGTGTGGGCAAGAGTTCAGGGGCTGGAAAGTATTCAGTAGAATCGTCCTCCAATATCCACAGGTGATTGGTTCCAGGAGCCCCTTGTGGATGCCAAAATCCACAGATGCTCAAGTTCCTTATAAAAGGGTGTTGCTTTTTTCATATAACCTGAACACATTCTCCCATAGACTTTGTCTATTTATTTATTTTTGAGTTAGAGTCTGACTGTGTCACCTGAGTTGGAGTGTGGTAGCATATTCATGGCCACCGCAACCTCGACTTGCTGGACTTGGGCGATCCTTCCACCTCAGCCTTCCAAGTAGCTAAAATCACAGGCATGCCCCACCATGCCTAGCTAATTTTTCTTGATTTATTATAGAGATGAGGGCTCATGAAGTTGCTCAGGCTGGTCTCAAACCCGTGGACTCAGGCAGTCCTCTCACCTCAGCCTCTCAAAGTGCTGGGATTATAGGCATTAACCACCGCACCTGGCCTCCCATAGATTTAAATAATCTCTAGATTACTTATAGTTATATACCACATAACAATGTTTCAGGCAACAACAGTGGTCCTGCATTTTATAATATGATATTTTTTACTGTACCTTTTCTATGTTTAGATACACAAATACTTAACACTGTGTTACAGTTGCCTGCGGTATTCAGTACAGTCACATGCTGTATACGTTTGTAGCCTAGAGCAACAGGTTATACCACATAGCCTAGGTATGTAATGGGCTCTTTTATCTAGGTTTGTGTAAGTGCACTCTATGAAGTTTGCACAGCACGCTGTCATTGTCATTGTCATTCCTAATACAGTGCAAGTGCTATTTAGATAGTTCTTATATTTTATTTTTTTAATAGATGCAATTTAATTTTTTTATTTTAGTTTATTTATTTATTTATTTTGAGCTGGAGTCTCGCTCTGTTGCCCAGGTTGGAGTGCAGTGGTATGCTTACGGCCATCCCAGCATTGACCAGCTGGGATCCGGCGATCTTTCCACCTCAGCCTTCCAAGTAATTGGAACTACAGGCATGCACTACCATGCCCAGCTAATTTTTTTTTATTTATTGTAGAGATGAGGTCTTGCCAAGTACTGGGGCTGGTCTTGAACCTGTGAGGTCAGGCAATCCACTCGTCTCGGCCTCCCAAAATGCTGGGATTATAGATTAAGCCACTGAGCCCGGCCCTTATATTGTATTTTTAACTTGTATTTTTTATTTAAAAAATTTTTGATCTGAAGTTGGTTGAATTCTCAGACGTAGAGTATATGGATATAGAGGGCTGACTACCCTGAGAAAATAACAAACTGTTTGGTTGGAGCGTTGGTGCATAATGTGGGCAATGGAGAGGTGAAGGTGGTTAGGAGGGTTGGAGTCATACTGTGTGGGACTCTGAAGCCAGGCTGAGAGTGTTGTGCTTTCTTGGAGGACAGTAGGGAGCCACTGAAGACTGTTGAGCAGCGGAGAGGGGCATGCCTTGGAGTTTTGCCTCAGGAAGGTGAGTATGGCCGTAGTGTGTGTGATGGTCCAGTGCGAATCAGGAACCTGGAGCTGTTGTCTTAAGGGAAGGGATGGAGAAAACAAGGAATATGAATCAACTGTGGGGAAGGAATGACAGAGAGAAAGGGGTGAGACTGTTTGAGCCTATGGTGAGGGCTATGCTGGAGGGCTTCAGGGTGGCTCTTTTGGAATGACGGATGGACATGGGCGGGGGATGTGGTGAGAGGCTGGAGCAGGTCTGGAGACCTAGTGTGTTTGGGGAATCACATGAGAGGGAGAAGTAGGAGAGTTCATGTTGTAGGAAGGCTAAAAGGAAGTGATCGCCAGAAGATCTTGGTGGAAAAGGCAGAGGCCAGGCTGCAAGTGGGTGGTAAAGAAACCAGAGCACTTCACGTGGACAACTGTGTCCAGATTTGGGCCTAGGGAGGTGAGAGGGATGTTTGTGGCCCACCCTTGTGCCCGGAGCAGCTGGCAAGGCACTGTTAGAATTTGGCCCTAACAAATACGAGTTGTGATTATTAACATAAGTCTGGTTTCCTTTCCTGTGACATTTCTTCAGTGACCAGATGGTACAAGTCACCGCAGCAGACTCTTTTCAGTGGAAGAGCCAGGAAGGCTCCAGAAAGGGGTGTCAGAGGAAGCATCGGAGACTTGGTCCCGGCATCATCTCCTGGCTTCCCCCGGCCCTTGTGAGCCCTGTGGTTGCTTATTTATCCTGCTAAGTCTGCGGTCTCAGGTTCCAGAAACTCTGGCAAGGAAGTCCAGGAAGGTTAATGGGCTGAGACTTGGCCCGCTGGCTGTCTGGGAGAGATGCTTTGTTCTGACTCCTCAGGAAGCCAGGTCTTTTTGGGAAAGTGTCTGCTTCTTTGGGCTGGGCGGCTGGGCCCCCAGAAAGCCAGCAAGGGGCCTGTGCCCTAATTCCATGGCTAGACACCACTTACTGGGATGCAACAGACAGGGACAGGAGTGGTCACCTATTTGGTTCCCCCCATGAAATAGATCTGAGAGGAGAGAAGGGCAAATGCATGTTTCTTTCATTTCTTTTCTTTCTCCTTTCTCCCTGCCCCCAAAACACTGAACTCCTTAAGTCTATGAATTAATCAGAGCTGTTCCTAAGGGAGGAGGGCCACTTTATGTTTATAAATTTTAAGAGGATACATGACAATGGAGCATGGCTATGGATGAGACCTTGGACATCAAAGGCTGGAGCAGGACTTCCTCATGGGAAAGGTTCTTGCATCTGATGTCTTCATGGTGTGCACTCAGACACTCATGCTGGCCCGGAGCAAGTGACTTAGGACTATCCTTGGCTGTTCCCTTTCCAGAGCCATTCTGGTTTGAAACTCCAAGGGGGCTTGCTTTCTTTTTTTGAATTGGAGTCTCACTCTATAGCCCAGGCTGGAAGTGCAATGGCATGAGCATGATGATCACAGCTCATAGCAGCCTCAGCCTTCTAGACTCAGGTAATCCTTCCACCTCAGCATCCTTAGTAGCTGGAACTACAGGCATACACCACCGTACCCAGCTAATTTATTTATTTTTATTTTTTGTAGAGCCGAGGTCTCACTATGTTGCCCAGGCTGGTCTTGAACTCCTTAGCTCAAGCAATCTGCCAGCCTCTGCTTCCCAAAGTGCTGGGATTACAGGCGTGAGCCACTGTGCCCAGCCTCCAAGGAGGTTTTTTAAAGACTGGGCTGGACTGTGGTTCATTTGGAAAAAGTTTGGGGATTTTTCTTTAATCCACAACTCCTGCAAGTCAGCAGGATAACATGTGGCATTTAGGAGCCTGTGTCTCTCCTGATGCTGGTGAAAGTGTCCGGGCCTAAGGGCTATAGTCTCCTAGTGCTTGGTGTCACTAAGCCCAAAGAATGGAGTGGTTATAGGAAATAGGGGCGTGTAGCCTGGCAGAGACAGAGGGCAGTAGGTCCCTACCCTGGCTGCCCATGTAGTTAAAAGGTTATACAGAAACCCATACATGCAGCTGGTCACCTCTGGAGAATCTGACTCCCGAGGTTTTTGTTTTGTTTTTTTTTTTTTTTTGAGTTGGAGTCTCATTCTGTTGCCCAGACTGGAGTGCAGTGGCCGCTCCCGGCCACCGCAGCCTCAACCTGCTGAGCTCCGGTGATCCTTCCGCCTCAGCCTTCCAAACAGCCAGAATTACAGGCATGCGCTACCACGTCCGGCTGATTTTTTGATTTATTGTAGAGATGAGGTCTCGCTGCCCAGGCGGGTCTCGAACCCGCGGGCTCAGGCAATCCACTCACCTCAGCCTCCCAAAGGCACGGGATTACAGGCTGAGCCACCGAGCCCGGCAGTTTTTGTTTTTTGATATCACGGTTTCTGGGCATGGTGTAGCTGGCTCCTTTGCTAGATGTCTCCTAAGTCTGCAAGCGAGCTATAGGCTGGGGCTGCATTCCCACCTGGGGTTCAGAGCCCTCTTCTAAACTCACTCATGTTGGCAGCAGCCACTTCCTGGCAGTTGTAGGACTGAGGGCTCCATTTCCTTGCTGCTATGGGCTGGAGCCCATCCCGTCTATAGACCATTCACATGTGGCTGTTTGCTTTTCTTCTCCCAGCAAGTCTGGGTTTTTTGAAAAGCTCCTTGGATGCTTTTACACTATAGCTGCCTGGGTTCAGACCTTGGACACCCGGGAATCCATGGATGCTAGCTACAGATTTTGGGAGACTGGCGTGTTCAAGGGGAATGGATCCCTTCAGGGTCATCGCTGGATTATCATCAGTGACTAGAAGACTTGGGGAGACAGGCTTCTGCTCAGTGTTAAGGAAGATTTCATTTTCTTGTCTTTTCAATTTTTACATGATCATATGTAAAATTTTTTATTTAGCTGAGATCTTGCTGTGTAGTTGAGTGTCCTTCTGCCTTTGTCAGTTAATGTGAGCATTTTCTTGTATTATTAAATATTTTTGTAAACATTTTTTTTTTTTGAGTCAGGGTCTCCCTCTTTTGCCCAGGTTGGAGTGCAGTGGCACTGCAAGTACAGCTCATTGCAACTTCGACTTCTTGGGCTCAGGCAATCCTCCCACCTCAGCCTCTCCAGTAGCTGGGACTACAGGTGTCCACCACCACACTTGGCTAATTTTTCTATTTTTTTGTAGAGACAGGGGTCTCGCTTTGTTGCTCAAGCTGTTCTTGGACTCCTGACCTTAAGTGATCCTCCTGCCTCAGCTTCCCAAAGTGCTGGAAATACAGGTGTGAGTCACCGCACCTCACTGTAAATGTTATTTATTTATTTACTTATTTTTTTGAGTTGGAGTCTCACTCTGTCACCCAGACTGGAGTGCAGTGGCCGCTCCCGGCCACCACAGCCTCGACCTGCTGGGCTCCGGCAATCCTTCCACCTCAGCCTTCCAAGTAGCTGGAACTACAGGTGCGCGCTACCACACCCGGCTCATTTTGATTTATTGTAGAGATGAAGTCTTGCCAAGTTGCCCAGGTGGATCTCGAACCCGCGGGCTCAGGCAATCCACTCACCTCAGCCTCCAAAGGCGTGGGATTACAGGCTGAGCCACCGAGCCTGGCTGTAAATGTTATTTTTAAGGGCTACATGATCACTTTGTAATAGAGTTATGGTTTAATTTATCTAATTTTAATGTATTTTGTTGGACATTTGAAGTCCAACAAACCATATGTAGCTGGATATTATAATGTTTCAGTGAACATCTCTTTATTCTTTTTTAACCGCTTCATTGAGATGTAATTCACATACTATACAATTTACCCATTTTAAGCATACAATTCCATGTTTTTTTTGGTATATTACATTATTAATTTTTAAAAATTATGGTAAAATATGTACAAATTTGCCATTGTAACTATTAAATTTTTAAAGTGTGGTAAAATATGCATAATGTAAAGCTTATCATTTTACCCATTTTTTAGTGTACAGTGGAATGGAATGAGGTCTATTCACATTGAGGTGCAACCATCACAACCATCTCTCTCCAGAACTCCAGAACAACAATAACTCTCTATTTCCCCAACCCACTCCATAACTACCATTCGACTTCCTGTATCTATGAGTTTGATTATTCTAGATATCTCTTAGAAGTGGAATCATATAGTATTTGTCTCTTTGAGACTGACTTCCTTCACACAGTGTCATCAAGTTTCATCCATATTGTAGCATATGTAGGATGTGTCAGAATTTCCTTCTTTTTTAAGGCTGAATAATATTCCATTGTTTTTATATACCACTTTTTGCATCTGTCCATTTGTCAATGGACACTTGGGTCATTTTAACCATTTTTAAATGCGTAATTTAGTGATATTAGTTACATTCAGTGACTATCTTTTTATATGGGATTCCGCCCGTGATGGGATTTATCAGGCCACAGGTATGGATGGTTTTAAGACCTTCCATACCTGTAGCCAAATTGCCTTCCAGAAATGCTGTTCCAGTTGCCCTTGGCTTTCAGGTCTGCTCTCTTTTGACTTCTTTCTTCCCCTCATTCTTTTTGTAGAACTTTAGTGAAGCAGTTCCATCAGTTGATAAGAAGGCCAGGCTGCGTGGGACCTGACCCTCCCTCCCCAAATCCAAAACAGTGATGTGGGTTTTCATCCAAAGAAGCAAAATCTGAAATTAAGGTTTGCTTTAGGTCATGGGGTGGGTCTGCCCTAGGGTTGACCCCACTATCACCGCTGATTCCTTGATGACCCTTGCAAACAGCCAGACCTGGGTAGGGGGGACCCTGAGCTGGGATCACGCTGCTCCATTATCTAACTTGGGATGCTTCCTGAGACCATTGATTGTGTGACACTTAGTTCTTTGTCAGCTCCACGATCCTTGGTAGGGAAAGAACTCACTGTCCCTTGTCTGTCTTGAAGCTTGCTAGTTTATTGCTGTTCCGGACTGCTTGTAATCGAATCTGAAAAGCATTTTGGCCACTCCTCTGTGCATCCTAGCAGTGGGTTAGGTCTGCCAGATAGCATTGTCCAGTTAATTCTGGCTCATGGAGTTCCTGCTTGGCTTTAATTGAAGCTCCAAGGAAACAGAATGCTGTGATAGAAAAGGGATTTACAAAGGGAGAGAAGCTTGCATGGCTACACTTGGCTGGCAGAAGCTGGGCCAGGGCAGCAGGCCGTTGTTGGATTTGTCAGGACAAACACCTCTCTGTGCATAAGGACTCGCAGTGAGTTTGGATGGTCCTGGCCAGAACTTGGCCTGGGAAGGGACAGATCCATATTTGGAGGGAGAGCAGCATGATGTCACAGGCTTGGGGAGGAATGACCATTTCTCCAGCATTAACTAGTCGCCCCACACTGCAGAGGGCATTCCGTCTTGTTTCAGTTCTTGCTACAGCTGAGAGCCAGCCGTCAGGAGTTTTAGTCATTGTGGCTCGTGGATTATAGAGGTGGGACTCACACGTGTTCCTTCTGCTCTGTCACCTGTCCTAGCTGTACTGTTGCCATTCTGACCCTGGTTAGTCACTTAAACTCCTCTAGTTTCTGAATTAGTATCTGTAAATGAGGAAGCCAAACTGTAGCATCTTTAAAATTCCTTTAGTTTTGTGATTGCAAGTAAAATTAAGTCACGATGCTCTGTGTTCCCAGCAGATTATTTGGAAACCCTCCTTGACGGGTGTCCCAAAGCAGTCTTTCTATAAGACCCCAGTTGTGCCTCACTTCCTTCAGTGATTTGCTTCATTCTGGAGAGCTCATGGTGGGTTAGGGGTGAATTTGGTTCAGCCTGTCAGCTTAACGAGAACCAGGACACTTCTCTCCTAGCTGGTTTGTTGTCTTCCTTCACTGTCCACTCGCCAGTCCATGGGTCAGCCGCCAGGACTGAAACCAGATGTTCTGAACCTGTGCAGATGTCATTCAGGGCAATATGCTGAAATGCACAGTGTGGGCAGTGGGAGGTCCCTCTGTCAATGTGGGAGGGGGAGAGGGCAGCATGGGGGCATCTGCCAGGGCAGAGGTGATGGCGTCTGAGCAGGTGGTTGGCAGCAGGAGGCCTAGCTGTGCCAGTTGGTGTCTTGCCATCTGGAGCCCAGCCCCCCTGTGGTCAGGAATGCTTGTGCTGAGGCCAGCGCTGAGATGAGCTTGTGTGCATGCATGGCCACCCCCATATCTACACCATAGTGTTGGGGGTCATTAGGTACTTTGGGACAATCGTTTACCTTTGTTACAGATGACTGTTACTAGCAGCCTCCTTGCCTCCTGTAGGCCTCACCTGGGATCAGAAGCTAGGGCTCACTTTCTGTGGGGTAGGCTCTATGTCTGGTCCCTGGTGGACTTCTTTAAGCATTCTCAGGGCCAACTGGAGTGGGGGCTTTCTTAGGCCTGAGCTGGCCAGCGTGGGGTGGGCTGGTTGGTATGGAGTGCACAAGGACAGGAAGGACACTGGTGCTGAATGTCTGTACTCACATGGGTGTGGATACCTCAGTGGAAGTTTTATTTGACACACTTGGCTCTAGGTGCCCTTTGACTTCTGGGGAACCTCAACACCCCCATCCCGAGTCTGCCTCTTTTCCTCTCTGGTGGGCCTACAGGAGAGAGAGGATTCCTCCCTTTACTGGAACTTTGCACTTGGGTTTGGATTTGTGCTTTGTAAGGGGATCCCCTTTGCTTTCCAGGATCCAAGTCCTGCTCTCCTCCTGCAGGGACCTGGTGGTTGCTGCTTGCCAAGGTGATACTCAGACAGCCAGCGCTCAGGAAGGGTAAGAAGCTAACATAGCAGAGCCTGGCTTTGAACCAAGAGTGGTTATTTGAGCCTCTGCTCTTCCCTCTGCAGTATTGGGATTGGCCTTTTGTTAAAGGGCCAGATAGGTAACTAATTTCATCTTGTGACTTAGAGGCAAAATCATCTTTGTGGCTGAGAAACTACTATGTTGGTACTTATATAACCATGTAGAATGTAATTATTTAACACTATGAAAACCATTCTTAGATCCTGGGTCGCATGAAAACAGGTGGCAGTAGGCTGGATTTGGCCTGAATTTGGCTGCAGTTTGCCACCGTGTGTTCTGCAGTGAGCTGCCTCCTGATGCCTAGTGGTTATGAAATCGATGACAAAGCTGTGTGTGGGCATCTCAGATCTGTGTTCAAGAGCTTGCATGAGCTTCTTCCTGGAACCTGTAAGGCATTTGGGGTCAGTCTGCCTGTCTCCATGAGGATTGTTTCCTCAAGGAAGTTGCCAGAGGTGGAAAAGCTGCGGTGGAAGATGGTCTCCTGGTTTCCACCTTCCTCCTTTCTCCTGTTTCTTGCTGCTTCCCAGGTTGAATATTCATTTCCTGAAACAAGGTCAGTTGCAAGTTAATCCTTGAAGCCGAGTGATGTGACTGTGACTGTGCTCTCAACTTTCATATTTGTTTGAAATTTTCTATAATAAAAAGTTAATACTATGGTCATTTATTGATCAAAAATACAAAAACTCTACATTGAGATAACAGAGTATTGGACTCCTTAATCTTTCTCAAACCTCAAGATGAGTAAACGCTTGTTTCTCTGTTTCCTAGCAGCAGATGTTCCTGAGAAAGCAGTAGCATGCCTGAGCCATTTCATTATCCATCCAACCATCTATCCATTCATCCAACCATCTATCCATCCATCTGTCCATCATTTATCCTTTTGATTAACCATCTATTCATCTATCCATCATCCATCTAATATCTCATCAACTATTCAGTATCCAACCATCCATCATTCACTCATCCATCCAAACATCCATTCATTCACCCAGCATCCATTCATCCATCTATCCCTCCTCTAATGATCAATCTATTCATTTGAAATTTGTGTAGCACTGAACTCCAAGTGCAATGCTTAGGCCTTGATTTTGTCCTTGACCTTAAGGAACCCACAAACATCTAACTACCTAAACAGACACTGGGATGGAGGTCATTATGAAGCAGACAGAAGGGACTAGCTCTACTGGGATAGCACAAGGAAGGTGTCATGTGAAGGGGGATATCCGTTAGTTGGGTCTTGAATGGACTCTAAAGGAGTATGTTAGGCCATTGTAGGGGAAGGAGAGAGACATCCTAGGAAGAGGCAGGCACAAAGGAATGGAGGAATGTAACTGCCTGGCCTGCTACAGGTTTTGTAGACTTGGGACAGTTGACACATGGTGTTGGGATGAGAGCCTGGCTGGTGAGTAGTTGGGGGTGGTCTGGTGTGCCCCATAGGTCAGAGAAGGCTCTTGTGTATAGAATGGAGTGATTGTGGAGTATGTGGCTGCCATAGGCCCTACTCAATACCTCTATCCCTCAGTATGCCGTGACACCTCACGGCTCATGGCACTTTCTGGATGGAGCTCTTCCCCTAACTGGGCAGCAAATTGCCTCTTTCTGGCTAAGGTAGGTTTGCCTACCTGTGCCCACCTTTGCCTTGGCTTCTTGGCTCCCAGTCTCCTGTTGCTGAATGCCTATGCAGACAATGTGGTATTTTGTGTCTGGGCAAAGCAGTCACGCTGGGGCTTTGTGTTTGTGAAGCTTCACGCTTCAGTTGGCACCTCAAAAGGCCTGTGTGGAGTGGCTGTCCAGAAACTCTGTTAGGCCCTCTGGCATTCGTGAGAACCCTGGGCCAGAACCCACCAGCCGGCAATGCAGAAACCATAGCCCTTGCCACTCAAGGGCCTTGTCTTCCCACACCCGTGCGGTGTCTGCGTGACGCTAAGGTTCTGGCTGCTGCAGGACAAGGGCCAGGGCTCTCCAGACCCTGAGCATTCATAGTGGACTGTGGGAAAGAGTCATTGGGGGTTTTTTTGTTTTTTTAATTGTGGTAAACTATACACAAAGTAAAACTTGCCATCTTAATCATTTTAAAATATGCAGTTCAGTGGCATTAAGTACATTCACATTATTGTGCAGGCATCACCACTGTCCATCTTCAGAAATTTTTCATCTTGCAAAACGGAAACTCTCTACTCATTAAACACTAATTCCCTATTTACCCTCCCCCAGCCCCTGGCAACCACCATTCTACTTTCTGTTTCTATGGATCTGACAACTCTAGTTATCTCATATGAATAGAATCATACAATATCTGTCCTTTTGCGACTAGCTTACTTTACTTGGCAAAGCATCCTCAAGGGTCATCTGTGTTTTAGCATATATCAGAATTTCCTTTCTTTTCAAGACTGAATAATATTCCATTGTATGTACACATCACCTTTTGTTTTTTATCCATCTCTGTTGATGTACACTTGGGTTGCCTCTACATTTGGCTATAGTGAAAAATGCTGTCATGAACATGGGTCTACAAATTCAGTAGTCCATTTATTATTTATTTATTTGTTTGTTTATTTATTTTTTTTGTGGAAACAGGATCTCACTATGTTGCCCAGGTGTTGGCCTTGAACTCCTGGCCTCAAGCAGCCCTCCTGGCTCAGCTTGCTGAGCAGTGGGGATTACAGGTGCACAACACTGTGCTGGGCTCAATGGTTTGTTTATGTTTTTGGTTTTGAATCAGGAATTTTGTTGTCCAGGAATGCAGTGGCACGGTCACAGCTCACTGTAGCCTTGACTGCCTGAGCTCAGGTGGTCCTTCAGCCTCAGCCTCCCAAGTAGCTAGGACTACAGGGGTATGCTATCACACTTGGCTAATTGTTTTTTTCTTTTGAATCAGGGTCTCACTCTGCCACCCAGGCTGGAGTGTAGTGGCATGATTATGATCACAGCTCTCTGCAGCCTGACTTCCTGGGCTCAGGCAATCCTTCTGCCTTAACCTCCTGAGTCGCTGGGACTATAGGTGCATACCACCGCACCTGGCTAATTTTTAAAACATTTTAAAAACAACTCACTGTGTTACCCAGGCTGGTCTCAAACTCCTGGGCTCAAGCAGACCTCCTGCCATAGCCTCCCAGAGTGCTGGGATTACAGGCGTGAGCACCACACCTGGCCTAAAGTTACTCTTTTTGTTGTGCTATTCTGTGAGTTATAGCAGAGTTGTGTAACGACCACCATAATCAAGATGCACAACAGGCCCATCACCCCAGAAACTTCTATCACCCCATTCCCTGAATTCTTTTCTCCCACCCACAGCAGCCACTAATGTGCTTTCTCTCCATATAGTTTTACCTTTTCCCCAGTGTCATATAAATGGAGTCCTACAGTGTATAGCTTTTGGGTCTGGCTTCTTTCACTTAGATAAGGCACTTGATGTTCATCCAAGCTGTGTAACCTGATGTGTGTGCTGTGCACATTCCTTTTAATTACTGAGGAGGGGGTTTCATCCCACGGATAGGTCAATGCCATTCTTGCCCTTTCTGCTCATTTAAAGTTCTCCCATTTAAAGTGTGCCATTCTGTGGTTGTTACTATGTTCTCAGAGTTGTACAACCGTTACCACTGTTTGATTCTAGAACATTTTCCTCACCCCCAAAGGAACATCTGTACCCATTAGCAGCTTCTCCCCATTTCCTTCTTCCCCTATCACTAGCCTGCTTTCTGTCTTTGTATATTTGCCTTTTCTGGACATTTGTACAAATGGATTCATACAGTGTGAGGCTTCTGGTGGGCACTGTCCTTTTCTTAGGGGTTCTTGCAGAAGTCCTTTCTTCCAAGCCATACCGTGTTCTCTGGGCAGAGGGTTGAGGAGCTACTCTTGCCCAGTTTGTCCCCAGTCCCTATTTGAGTCGGGGCCCTTCCTCTAGGTTTGAGCTGCTTCTCTTCAGGTACCAAGGAACAAAACCCCTCTTTCTTCTGACTCCCCTCCCTGCCAGCAGGGCTCCTCTGCTCCATAACCAGGGTCCTGCCTGTCCCACCCTTGGCTTCCCCAAGGGCTTGGATCCCAGAAGCTGCACATGGATGGGAAGCTAGACCCTCCACCCTCTGGAAGGGGCCTGTACTTTCCTGTGTACCTCACTTCCCATTGCTGGATTCCCATTTGTTATCTTTGCTGCTGGAGTGACCAGGCCCTGAGGAAGGGCCTGGAGGAAGGATAGAAGCTGGCAGGGCACATGGTCAGAGTTATCTACAGTCCAGAATCTGAGCTAGGGTAGGATTGGCTGTGGTTAGGAGTGGCAGATGCTCTGGCTTTGTACAAGAGGAGGACCCCAAAGGGTTAGTTCTGGCCAGAGTTGGGTCCCTTCACTGTCTACTGTCCTTGAGCCTGAAACTGGAGACAGGTGTCCCTGGGAAATGCTGTGCTATTTGGAGTCTATGGGGACATTTCATTGCTCAGGATCCCAGGGCCTTAGCAAGGAGTGTACGGGCTTCTGGGAAGCTTGATGCAGTTGTTGCTGTGAAGTTGAAGAAAACCCACAGAGGGCCTAGAGTAAGCCCCTGCAGGGCTCTGTGGAGTCTGGACTGGCCTCCTCTGTTGCAGGCCTGACAGCTCTCCAGTGGAAGCATAGCTTTTGTTCTGGGGACGTAGGGGGCTTCCAGGATTTCAGACTTGACTCATGGGTTGTGCTCACCTGTGAGCATGGCTATAACTCCCAACACACACAGCCTCCAAGGGCTGCCCACTCTAATTCTGATGGAGAGGGTGTGTTGATGACTCTTTTGGTTTGTTTTCTCATTGAAGAGGAAAATGGATGCACCTGCTTTTTGGCCAAGAGAGGTGACAACTGTAGGCTGCACACCCTGTTTTGAATATTACTCAGGCTGAAGTATGCATTATTTGATCATGAATATTTGGTCTGCAGAGGACTTGGGGATGTCAGGGATGGCCATCTTTATCTAGATTGCTGGGAGTATACTGACCTCAAAAGGGAGGAGGACTGGCAGCCCAAATTCTCTCTAATTTGGTAGGCTTTCAGGCTTCCCCATGGAGCATTGCTTCTGCGGAGGTGCCACAGGAACCTCCTTTGTCTAGTTTTGTTCTGACCCTGGCTCATCTACCTGTCTGTCTCCCTGCTTGTCTGGGTCTGGGTGTAGCCCTCCTGGAGAGCCTGCTGCGTGTCCTGCACTTCTCTGCAGACACTCATGGCCCTGGGTTTGGCCATCCTTGGTGGTTACATTCAGGACCTACCTGCTAGGGTAGATGCTGACCAGGCTGTGGGATGGTAGTGATGCTGACTTTTGTCCCTGAGCTCTGGGGGTCCTGGTGAGGCTTCATGTAGGAGGCAGGGGCTGGGCCAAGAGGTGTGGAGGATTCAAACTCCTGAGGGATGCAGAGCTGGTCCCGGCCTGTGCACTGCGTATTTCATTCACTTTGAGACTTCCCCAGGGTAAGGCACATGGTTAGTGGATGTGCCACCAAGAAGGAATGCAGCACTCCCAGTTATCATTGCAAGAGGCAGAGATGTGAGCTCTCACTTTGAATTATTTTGAGATTTGGGGAAAATGCTTGCTGGAGGATAGATGAAATATGTGGTAAGTTTCCTCATCTGTAAAATAGAAATCTAAGTACTCACTGACACAGGGACTTGCCTTGAAGATTAAATGAGGTGATGCGTGCAAAAAAAGCACTTAGTACGGCTGCTGGCATGCCCTGAGTGCTTAATAGCACTTATTCTCATTTTATTGTTATTGTAGTTGTTGTTATGACAGATAGCAGGAGAGGATGTTGCCTGCTTCATCAGCTAGCTGGATGTTTGGGTGGTTTTTTTTTAAAGGGCCAAAGTAGAAGCTGAGAAGCTACCTTTTTCCATCAGTGTATCTATAGCGAAGCAGTAATTTTTTTCAAATGGTTTCATTTTGTTTTGAGGATAGAATGCTTCTTTTCCAGCAATATTTCAGTTGACACCCTAGCATATGAAAATGATAAAAGAGGAACCACCGGCAACTATGCCTTGCCCAGCTCAATCTCCCACCCCACCCTGTCCTGGCTCTTAGGACCCAGCTTGGGAGCTGTTGCTGTGTTCCTGGCATGGCATCCTCTTTCAACCCCCTGTGGCCGGGAGGAACCTTGTCTTTCTGGCTGTCTCTGCTCAGGCCAATTCTCTCATGCTCTGTGTGTCTTCCCAGGGCAGGGACGGGGAGCTATGAGAATGCTCCTTATGGGGATCGGTGCCCTGTGTCACCCTGTGTCTTCTTTTAGGCTTAGTGGGCTAGGCAGGGAACCTGGCACGACTTCCTCCTAAAAGCAGAGAAACAGTTCTGGGAGCAACCAGGTGTTCTTGGCAGCCGATGAGGGGTGAGGGGAGAAGACTCAGAACCCCCCTCAGATCCTGTGTATATGTCATTTAAACCTGCATTTGGAAGGTGTTAAATTAGGCGTGGCTTTGTTGTTACGCTTTCCTTTTAAATGATGATAAGCTATACCTAGTATATAATTTACCAATTAACCATTTTTAAATGTACAGTCAGTAGCACTAAGCATATTGACTGACAGTGTTGTGCAGCCGTCACCACTCTCCATCTCCAGGACTTCATCTTCATAACTGAGGCTGTATCCTCATTTATAGTTAGTAAACAATAACTTTCCATTGTTCCCTCCCCAGCCACTGGCAACTCCCTTCCTATTTTCTATCTGTGAATTTGAGTACTCTAGGAACCTCACATAAGTGGAATCTTACAGTATTTGGCCTTTCGTGTCTGGCTTATTTGACTTAGTGTAATGTCCTCAAGTTTCATTCACACTGTAGCATATGTTAGAATTTCCTTCCTTTATAAGGCTGAATAATATTCCATTGCTTTTATATGCCATATCTTGTTTATCCATCCATTGGTAAATGGACACTTGTTTTAATTCTACCTTTTGGTTATTGTGAAACATGCTGCTGTAAACACAGATGTATGTGCTTTTTATCTTGACCCCTTGCAAGCAGGTTGCTAGTGTACTAGTGCCCCAGGCACCACTCAGCCATCTGGCACATGATGGGAGAGGGGAACAGTTCTCTTGTATTAACTGCTGTGAGCACAGCTTTCTGGAATGTGCAGGTCACTGATAATGAGGGAGGGAGTTCTTTGAAAGGAGGGTTTCTGGCTTCAAGCCCCATCCCTGTTTCCTACTACCTTCTCTGCCAGGGAAACTTGAACCAGTCATTCCTAGGAAGTGGGACGCCTCAGGTGTGGTTCAGGGAAGAGAATGCAGCTATTTCTGTGTGATTCCTTCTGCTGATGGGGGCAGCACAAACTGGGGGTCTGGCTGTCCTTGGACAAGTCAGTGGTGAAACCAGAGTGAGTAGGGGTAGGACGGGGACCCCCGCTTGGTTATGATACTTGGCCTCCCAAGTGGAAAAGTCAGGAGTCTTCTTCCATATAGCAGTGTATAGTATTGGACCCAGTCCTGGGGTAAGACTGTGAATCTGCACTGACACTCAACAGTTGAGAAAATTGGGGTTGGAGGGATATGGGACCAGTTATTCAAGGAGTTAGATGGTGACTGGAAGTTCAGAAGTTTCACCTTTCCTGTAAACCCGGATCATTCCCTTTAATTTTGCCATGTTTAAGGAATCTGGCTGAGCTGGTAATTCCGAAGTCTAACTGAGAAATGTCTTCCATGTAATCTTCTCTTTCCCCTGAGTGTTCAGGAGGAACCTGTGGGTGTGTTTTAAGAATCGATGTTTCGAGTTCTTTCCTCTATGGTTGGGCCTGAGTGTCTCTGATAAACACTGGTGACACCAGCATCGATTGTGTGGCCTCCTTCAGAATATGGATGCCTGTGTTGCTGCAAAACCCAGTTTACTCACAGCCCCCTTTTAAAATCATGCCACAAGGCTGTTTTTCACTTTGAATTTGGTGTCTACATTGTTCAAGAGTCATTACCATGTTTATAACCTCAGACTCAATAATCCCACTAGTATATTTTCCTAAGGAAATCTGACCTTTTCTCACCCTCTTCCCTTTTGGTATTATTACATGGAATTATTCATAACAGTGGAAAACTGGAAACAGACTGAACATCCTGCAATACAAAAGGGGTTCCATTAGCTTGGTAGACTATGCTGTCATCGTCAAACAGTAAGGATGAAAAAGAAGGAGCAATGTGGGACATTGTCATAAGTGGAAAAAATGAGATACCCAAAGTGGGATTTGTATCAATATCTCTTGCTGTGTAACAAACCATCTCCAAACTTAGTGACTTAAAACAATGAAGTTTCATCTCTTGTGACCCTGTGGGTTGATGGGAAGTTCTTCTGCTACTGTCATGCAGGCTTGCTTGTGTGACTGCATTCAACTGTGGGTCAGCTGATGCTGGTGTCTGAGGTAGCCTAACCCACGTGGCTGTGGACTTGGCGAGGACACCAGAAGGCTAGGACCTCTCTTTCCTTGTAATCCATCCTCGTTTCACAGTGCAGCCTGAGCTTCTTCACACTGAGACTGTGCTCCAGAAGCCAAGGTAGATGCTGCAAGGCCCCTTGAGGTCTGGATAGTGGAACTCATACACTGTCACTTCTAGCATATTCTGTTAGTCACAACAGGTCCCAAGCCTGACCCAGATCTAAGAGGCGGAGAGCTGGACTCCTCTTCTTGATGGGAAGAGCAGTAATGTCACATGGACTTGAGGCTCAGACACAAGCAGGCATGATTCCTGGGGGCCCTGGTGATGCCCCCACCATGGGGTTTTAGCCACCCAGTCACAGGACAAGAACTGGAAGGAATGGTGGGAAAAGGAACCTACACTATTGGTCAAGGAGGTGAGGTGGTGGGTGATTTCTTTAGGTTTTTGCTATTGCCGTGTTATGTAGTAGGTTTAAGATAAAAATTCTCAACATGCTATTCATTGGACTCCTAGTACAAGAAGGTTGGAGTGGCAGGGTTCACCGTTAGGGCCCATGAACTCACAGACTTGACTGATACAGGACCTCTGCAGCCTGGATATCAGGAGTAAGCCATCCAGAGATAGTGACCAGCACCATGGGACACCTTGAGATTCTAGCACTCTCTGTCACATTGCCTTCCTTGATGGAGCGTTGGCAGGCCTTGGGCACAAAATGAATGGACCCAGGTCATGGGAGCACTGGTTGGCTACCTCTGTAAGGCAGGCATATGGCCCAGCCAGTGTGAGTTGACTGTTCTTTTGTAGGATAAGGGGGCATGGTGGGAACCCTGATGTCCAAGGACAGTGCTGCCTGGTTGATACAAGTTTTGGGAGGGAGTGGGAGTGGGAGGCAATGTGTAATTGTCTATCCCCCAGGCTTTTAAAGGTCATTGCATTCTTTTTTTTTTTTTTTTTCATTCTTAACAAGTGGTTCTTTGTACTTCTCTTACAAGTTTTTTGTAAGCTTGAAATTATTTCAAAATAAAAAAATTAATAAATAAATGCACAGGGAACTGTTCTCTGCCTGTGTGTGGCAGTAGTTTAAGACCTGGAAGGAGGGTATTCCCATGAAGGCTAAGGCTCCTGGGTGGAGGGTGGTTGGTAACGGGCCCAAGCTGCAGCCACCTGCTTGGTCAGGAGAGGTCTCAACACCTAGATTCTGCTGGAGGAAGGGCCAGGGCCCAGGGTCCTGAATCACCTTGGGGAAAAGTCAGGTCCTATGGGGAAGGGATCTGAACCTGTCCTGAGCAAGTGGGTCTGGCTCCAGGGAAACCTCTGGTGTGCACTAGTGCAGTAACTCTCCTCTGGTCAGGGGTAACCTTTCTCTGTTGCATGAACATCCCTACCTTCACCATACTCTTTATCCTAGAGTCCTGTGCCTTTAGGATCATGGTGCTATCCCTTTGGTGTGGGGTCTGTGCTCTGATATGACCCTCAGGTCCGGTCAGTGACCTGGCTCCCACGCTGGTGTGGGCAGTGGAAGCCTTCAGAGCTGGGTGAGCGTCCAGGTCTAGTCCTGCTCCACCCCACTTCCTGGGGGGGGCATGCGAGGATTGTAGGAGGTGACCCAGGACAGCACCTTATGCCCAGGGTGCCCAGAAACTGACTTCCCTTCCCTGGCCCACTGGGTTTCAACTCTTTTCTTTTTGTTTTTGAGTTGGAATCTCACTCTGTCACCTAGGCTAGAGTGCAGTGGCATGATCTTGGTTCACTGCAGCCTCGACCTCCTGATCTCAGACAATCCTTCTGCCTCAGCCTTCTGAGTAGCTGGGACCGCAAGCACACACCACCATGCCTGGCTATTTTTTTTTTTTTTGTAGAGACGAGATCTTGCTTTGCTGTCCAGGCTGGTCTCAAACTCCTGGGCTCAAGCAGTCCTCTTGCCCCAGTGTCCCAAAGTGCTAGCTAGGGTTAACAGGCGTGAGCCATCGCACACGGCTCTCATCTTGGTTGCTGCAGAACTCTTATTCATGGGGACTCCCACTGTATAAGGCAGATAAAGCTAGTAGAAGCTTTTCCCTCCCCACTGGGTTGTCCCCACTTAGCCTTGGAACTGGGGCCACTACGGGGTGGAGAGCTAGGAAGTCACCCCCTCAGCCCTTGCTGGTCTCTGGGCTGACAGTGAGGAGGGGTCTGGTTTGCCCAGTGGCATGGCACGTGGGTGGGCTGGTGATTGCTCCTTGGCCCTACCATGACTGGGGCTGAGCTGTACAGTATGCTGATCTCTAATCACAAGTGTCTGGACAGGCTGGTGAAGCTTGTCCTTGTCATGAAGACCCTTGCTCCTCACCCAGGGAAGCCTGGCCTGCCTGCACTTCCTGCTGGCATAGGATAGGAGAGGTGGGGGAGGGCATAAAAGACTGTTTTATTTATCCTGGAATGAGCCGGTTGGAGGGTGAGTGGCTGTCAGCAACCAGGATGAATAGCCTGTTGACTTGTTTCATTAAGAGGCCCCTTGCCGTGGGAGAGGTCTCACCCAGCCATGCACAGGGAGGAAGTGGTGTTTACAGAGCCGCCAGCTGGTGTGGGATGAGGAGGTGGCTGATCCCTCATCATGGAGCTGGGAGGGCCTGCAGCATGCCAGCCCATTCCTGCCATGCCACTACCCTAATGGCTATGGACTGAAGGCCGGTCAGCCAGGCAGTGAAAACAGGAAACCTAATCTTTTAAAAATAATCCAGGGGGAGGGGAGAAAGTGAAGCAACAAAGCCCGTAAGCCAACAGATGGCTCTTGAGGGGGTGTGTCTTCCAGCAGGGCCAGTGCTTCTCCAGGCTGAACATTCCAGTGAATCAGTGAAAAGCTAAGGGTATCCACCGAAGATGCTCACGTGGGCAGTGGGTGTTTTCAGGGTCTGTCCCTAATGTAAGTTGTTTTTTTCTTTCTTGAGGCAGAGTCTCACTCTGTTGCCCAGACTGGAGTGCGTGGCGCAATCACAGCTCACTGCAACCTTGACCTCCTGGGCTCTGGTGATCCTTCTGCCTCACCTCCTGAGTAGCTAGGTCTACAGGCATGCGCCACCATGCCTTGCTAATTTTTTTTTTTTTGTAGAGATGAGGTCTCTCTATGTTGCCTAGCCTGGTCTCAAACTCTTGGGCTCAAGCGATCCTCTCCTCTCAGCCTCCCAGAGTTTGGGGATTATAGGCATGAGCCACCGTGCCCAGCCTAGACTATATTGTCCCCCACAACCTGAGCCTCTCTCTACCAGGACTCCAAAATCCCCATGTGAAGCCTGGCAGGCCAATGTGACCCCCTCCCAGTGACTGTAACCCTGGCCTCTGCCTGCGAGCTCTGTCCAGGTCAGCCATTGCATGTGCCAGATTCATTCTCAGGGTCCTGATCACTGTTCTCTTCTCATAAACCCCTGAGCTGCACTTGGGCTGGGGCTGGGGCTCAAGGGCACACATCTCAGGCAAGCATGTATACAGGACTGTCCACACGCATGGGCACTGCCCTGTGGCAAGAAAACTCCCTCCTCCCTGCTAGTTCTGAGATCTTTCCTCTGAGTACTTCCTGTACCTCATCTCTTGGCCTAAAATGCCCCCCTACTGTGTCTCCACCTGCCCAGCTCTGTCTGTCCTGTGTCCATCCCCATTGTCCCACTCCTTATCATTTTCTTTCCTCAACCTGCATGTAATCTGTTTCCCCCCTCTGACCTCTCTCAGTCCCTCATCCATGCTTCCTTCCTGCACTGTGGAGGTTCCTTCTGGTACTTGTGTGTGTACCACCTCCAAACTTATAGCTCCTGGAACATGGAACTGCCCTGTTATCACTGCCTCTTGCTTAAAGGATGCAACCCCCGGGCTGGCTGCTGACACATATGGCACACAGAGGGGAGGAGCTCTTCTGCCACCTGCTCTTTGAGTTTACCTGGGCACAAGGCTTCCTTGAAAGCTCTGGGCCCAGCAGGGCATGCAGGCTACCGCCACTTTCCTAGGTGATTGAACCACTTTACCGCTTGCATGGGGGCTGGAGGGATCTACCTCCCTCTGTTGGATGCACTTCTGGAAGGAGAAGGGTTATGCTGAAGTTTCGCCTGCAGTCCTTGGGATTGTGTCTGTGCTGTAGTGATAGCCATGTGTTAGGTTCTGGTGTTGGACAGGGGGTGGGAAAGGTGACCGGAATGACCTCCATGTCTGCTGCCTCTGGCTGCCACTTTGCCTGGTTCATTTAACTCAGTGGCTCTGGCTGTCTTGGTGGTAGCATTGGCTTCCAGGCCAAGTTCAGGTGTGAAGTGCTGAGAACATGGGGATCCCTGAGCCTAGCCCCACCCGGGCTTGGTCTGTTGGGGGAGCTGGAAACAGGACTTCTGAGGCCTTGAGGCTGCCCAGATAGTGCTGTTCCTTCACCCACTTGGAAGCTCAGCTCACCTCTTCTTACTATATACCTGGTGTTTTGCCCAGACTCTTTGCAGCAAGCTTCTGGTATATAATGAAAATCAGCTGTGGGTGTTGATGTCCAAAGTACTGGGTCTAAGGTCCCAGCTAGGTTATGACCCTCTGGACCTCTGTGTTTCCATCTGCGAGATGGGGGTCATAACCTCTACCTTCAGAGCTTCCTGGAATTGTTGGAGTATCAGAGTGCAGCCAGCTTGCACTGTGGGCTTCCAGGGAGATTAGTTTCAGTCTGTGGTTCTGTACCTTTTGGATAAGGAGCTATATTTGCTTTCTCTTTATCATCAGACAGTGGGGACCCACATGGGAATCTTTCTCATGTGGTAGCCTCTTGATGACTTTGAAGTCTATCTGTTAGAACCGCCCCATTGATGGTAGGGCAGGATCTGCAGAAGTGATGACTTCTTTGGTTTGAGGTTCTCACTCTAGTAGACTCAAGGTACCTTATAATTACCTCCTGGTTCCAGCCTCCTTGACAGAGAACTAGAATTGCTTCAGGCATAATACTTCATTTTTCCCAGTGCATGAGTAATTCCTATCCACAATTAGCTCCCTCTTTGCTAGCTTACAAATTGGAGGACAGCGATACAGATGGAAGATGACCTGCTCATGCCCCAGATTAAGACTTCAGGCTTCTGAGGCTCACCTTTGAGATTGAGCCTCCCTAGGGAGAGTGGAGATGCCTTTGCTTCACAGGAGAACTATGGGGGATTGTGTCCAGTAGGTCTGGGACACAATCCCCCAGAACCCCAGAAGGTTCTCTGCACCACCCAGTCTGCTGCTTCTCTCTCTCCCGCCTTCACCTCATTCCCCTTCAGTAATGGCACAAATCATAGTTCTCTTGTCTCCCCTGGACCAGGGTAAGTGGAAGATGTCTTCAGAGAAGGGGTCCCACATGATAGGTTCAGAGCAAGGGGCTGGAGGATTTTGTAGGGTCTCAGGGGAACAGGGAGCCCCTTTCCAGCACCTCTATACTGAAAGCAGAGACCAGATGAAGATGCCCACGTTGATCAGTGCTTCTTAAGGAAAGCTGGCTCTGATTGGGTCTTGCGGGGGAGGGAAGCTCCTTATTTCTCAGGACTTGGATCATATCCTCAGTTGGTGGCCAAAGTAATTTTTCTTTTTCCGTTTGGGTTCACTGGAGTCTGGAGTTGGGTTCAGGGAATGAGGTTGGCCTTGCTATGAAAAGTGATAGTCCTCCACCTGCTACCTTACCCGTCGCTACCTCTTAGACTCTCGCTGGGGCAAGTTCCCTGAGGCCTGTGGTTACTGTGTGCTTTGTTTACTTCTGCACCCCCAGTACCTAGAACAACCCCAGGCACATAGTAGGTGTTCAATTAATGTTTGCAGAATGAAACCTCCCTGGCACATCCTGGGCCCCTTGCTAGGCACAGTAAGGCATAGAAGGAATTCTGATATGGGCAAAATGGGAAGATGGAACGTAAGTATGTAACAATTAAAATGAGAAGTGATAGTTCATAATATATTGATGGGAAACGTTGATATACTTGATAAAACTTCCTAAATGCTAAGTGCTGTGAAAGTTAGCATGGGAAATTGTACCAGAGTGGGGGGCAGGGGAGTATAGATTTTGTGGAGAAGGATAAGGGAGGGTGGGATTTGGTGAAGGGCAGGAGGCATAAGAAGATGTGGTCTGGAAGGGAGGCAGGAGGCCCAGTGGGTTTGGAGGCCATGACCTGCAGTGTGCCTATGAACAGACCAGAAAGGCAGAAGCAAGGTTGTCCAGGCCTGCAACGCTGGGATCAAGAGCCTGAGCTTTCCTTCGTGCCATCAGGACATTTAGGTGATTACCTGAATGGAATTTCTGTCTCTACCTCTGGTCTGCCGGGGTCTCTGGGTGGCATCCCTCTCCTGCTTCCGATAGGAAATAATAAGATATCTTAGTCTGTTCAGGTTGCTGTGACAAAATACCATAGACTATTGGTATTTTAAGACCATTGTCAATAAACAACAGGTTTTGTTTTTTTTTTTTAATTGGCCAGGCTTGGTGGCTCAGCCTGTAATCCCAGCACTTTGGGAGGCCGAGGCAAGTGGATAGCCTGAACCCGCAGGTTAGAGTCCAGCTGGGCAACTCGGCAAAACCTCGTCTCTACAGTAAATAAAAAAATTAGCTGGGGATGGTAGTGTGCGCCTGTAGTTCTGGCTACTTGGAAGGCTGAGGCAGAAGGACTACTGGAGTCTGGGTGACAGAATGAGACTCCAACTCAAAAAAACAAACAAATTTATTGCTCACAGTTCTGGAGGCCAGGAAGTCTAAGATCAAGGTGCTGGCAGGTTCGGGTCTGGTGTGGGCTCTCCGCTTCATGGGAAGATGGTGCCTTCTTACAGTGTCCTCACTTTGCAGAAGAGGGAAAGGTGCTCCCTTGGGCCTCTAATAAGGGCACTAATCCATTCATGGTGGCTCAGCCCTCATGACCTAATCACCTCCCAATGGCCCCACCTCTTAGTGCTGTTGCACTGGGGATTGGGTTTCAACATATGAATTTGGGAGGAGGACACAACATTCAGTCCATAGCACAAGGCGTGGCATCTCAGAGTGGACAAAGGATGACCACCTGGCAATGTGACAAGGGCTTGACCATCGGAGTCGGTGTGAGCATGCATGAGCACTTGTGTGTGTACATGCATGTCTCTGAGTGTACATGTGTGTATGTGAGTGCATGTGCCTGCATGTGTGCCCATTGGGGAATGGGAGCAGGAACGTTGAGGCTGGGCTGTCTGCATGTTCCTTAGCATCTCTTAGATGAGGGTGCCGATTCCCTCTTCAGGTGCCACTGAAAAGATGGAATGAGCACATGCAAAGCCCTATTTGTGTAGTCACTCAGTCCACCCCACCCCCCTCCCCTCCCCTTCTAGCATTGAACCTCATACCTCCCACCTGACCCTGTTCTGACTGGCCAGGCCCTAGGCTAGCAGGAGGACTCAAAGGAAGGTTTGGGGAAGGATACAGAGGCCAAGAGGGCCTGCAACGCACTCAACTCCAGCTGCTTAGGGGCCAGGAGGGTGCCCCACCCTACCAATGCACAGTGAGATTTCGGGTTTTGTTTCTAGGTCCCAGTTGCCATATGGTTTTCACCCACGCTCCCCTCCCAAGGTAGACTGCCAGGGACTCTGATCCCCTTCCTTGTAGCAGGCGTGCTTTGCTGACTTTTCCTTCCCTCTCCCCACAAGTGAATCCTGGCCGAGACCATGCCTTCCCAGTGGAGCCACCACTTCCTGCCTTTCCCACGGGCACAGGCCCTGGTGCCTGGGACCCCACTTGCTGCACACAGGGATAGACAGGAGTGCCCTTATCTCTGCCGCCAGCCTGGAGAGCCAATTTATCTCTCCTTTCCACATGGTCTAAAGGAAGCCAGTGCTGAAACGGCAGTTGCAGGGACCAACTCCACAACAGGAAGACAGGCTCAGGGTCCCTCAGCACTGCCTGCTGCTGCCTCACAACAGTCTCTCCTGCCATCCTGGGGTCCCCAGGGCTCTCCTGTCTTGGACTGGTTTTTCAGACTTGCGTTTATACTGTTGACATGCTAACTGTGTGTGTGTGTGTGTCGGAGTCTCACTCTGTCACCCAGGCTGGAGTGCTCATGGCCACTGCAGTCTCGGTCTGCTGGGCTTAGGTGATCCTTCTGCCCCAGCCTTCCAAGTAGATGGAACTATAGGTGCGTGCCACCATGCATTGCTAATTTTTTGATTTATTGTAGAGATGAGGTCTTGTCAAGTTGCCCAGGCTGGTCTCAAACCCCTGGGCTCAGGAAATCCCCTTGCCTCTGTCTCCCAAAGTGCTAGGATTGTGGGCGTGAGCCATGTGCCTGGCAACGTGCTAACTATTCTTAGAGACCTTTGTAGACGTGTGAGGAGGACCTGCCTGCGGGCAGTGAGGTCCAGGTGGAGGGGGCTGCTGCTCTCTAACTGGCAGTGCTGGACAGTGCCTCAGAGTAGATGGCATTTCTTCTAAAGCTCGGTTCTTGCTTGTATCTCTAGGAGGGTCATACTGCTTCTCGCTCAGAGCCACCTTGAAAGTTAAGTGAGCCACGTTCTCCTGGGGGAAGGACACATGGCTTGAAGTAGAGCCCACTCCTCACCTGATAGCTGTGATGATGCCCAGTCTGCCTGGAGTCCCTTCTGGATGCTCAGAGCTTATTGGGGCTGGAGCTGTGTGTTCTCATAAGTGTCTCTGGTCCTGAGGGATGGTGGACCAAGCTGCTGCAGAAAAGGTGTGCTTGAACAGAAAGTGGCCAAGCCTGCCTGGAGCGGGACTGAAATGAGTTCATCTCTGAGACTTGTGCATTCCATTTAATGAAAGAAGCAGTCTAGTGTTTGAGGCAGGAGAACCTGAATTCGCTTGACTGGTCTGTGGTGCTTTTTCTATGCCTTGGTTCTCCTCTTCCACTTAAATACAGAAGAGGCTGGGTATAGTAGCTCATACTTGTAATCCCAGCTTCTCAGGAGGCTGAAGGAGGAGGTTCATGAGGCCAGGAGTTCGAGACCAACCTGAACAGCTTAATGAGACTTTGTCTCTAAAATTTTAAAAAAATTAGACAGGCATTGTGGGACATATTTATAGTCCCAACTCTTCAGGTGAGAGGATCGCTTGAGCCCAGGAGTTGGAGACCAGCCTGGGCAACATAGTGAGACCCCGACTAAACATTTAAAAAAAATAACCAGTCATCGTGGCATATATACCTGAGTAGTCTCAGCTACCCAGGAGGCTGAGTCAGGAGGATTGCTTGAACCCAGAAGTTCAAGGCCGCTGTGAGCTATTATCACACCATTCCATCCTGGGTGACAGAGCGAGGCCTTGTCTCTTAAGAAATAATGAATAAATTAATAAATAAATTCAGAGGAGGACACTCGACCCTAAGAAGCTTAGACCAAAGACACCATCCAAGCCCAGAGTACCATGTGCTGTGATTATTTTGACTTCTCTCTGTCCATCTTTGAGTTTACTCACTGGGTGAACGCCACTCTGCTTTTCAGACCCAGCTGAAGGCAGGCTGAAGGTGGAGGGCATGAGCTTTGGCAAAATCAAGCCTGCCAACTGGAGACTGGATTGTGGACCCATCTTCAGGTTCGCCTGAGGACCTGGAGGACGGGGCCTGAGCTTCCTCTTTCCCAGTCTGCACTGGCAGCACTGCATTCAGAACTTTGGTTTTGGGGAAATCCCTGTGAATTGGGAGGTGGCTGGGATGACACAGAGCTTATTTCTTAACATTTACCTCTAGTTTGTATCCCACTGACACTGTGGTTTGTTTCCAGTGTGCTTCAGCCAATAGAGTGAAGGGATATTAGTTTGTTTTGCATTGCTATGAAGAAATACCTGGGTTGGGTAATTGATAAAGGAAAGAGCTCAAGGCTCTGCATGGCACTGGCATCTGCAGGGCTTCTAGTGAGGCCTTAGGAAGCTTACAATCATGGCAGAAGGCAGAGAAGTAGCAGGTGTGTCATACATCGAGAGTAGAAGCAAGAGGAAGAGAAGGTGGTGCCAGGTTCTTTTAAACAGTTAGTTCTTGGGCAACCCCTTCAGGTCCCCTCCTACTGTAGGAGCTTTTCTATCCTCTCAATAAATCCTGCAAAAAAAAAAAAATTCTTGAATAGACTAACAGGGTGAGAATGACACCAAGCCATTTGTGAGAGATCCACCCCCATGACCTAATCACCTCCAACATTGGGGATCATATTTCAACATAAGATTCAGAGGGGACAGCAGTCCATACTACATCAGGATGGAATCAGAGCTAAGGAGTCCATGGTAAAGGATTGCAGGACCTTGAGGTTGTTCGGCATCTCTCCCAGTTCTTCGGCTGATGGAAGACAATCATCCAAGATTCCTCCCTCTTATAGCCTTTGCTATCAGCGAGCCTGAGGGCCAAGTCCAGTGTTATTTGATATGGTCCAGGCATTCTAGGGTCCTGAAACATGCTCTGAGCCTTTATTTTTGTTTTCTCCCCAGTGGACTTATTTTTACACTGTTTAACTTCTTAAGGCTGCCTCAGATCCTTGTGGAAATAGGTGAGTAAAAACCTCCACAAACAAATTCCCTGCTGGGCCTGGTACCCTCCTGTGCCCACATCCTGCTCTCCTCCTTCCTTGGGGCCTGCTGGAGCTTGGGTCCCTCCTCAGGGCGGTGCAGGGTGGGGTGGGGCGTTGCCTGAGAAACGGTACAAAATCCTTTCCTGGCACTCCATAAATGATTCATTTCCTTCATGTGTCCTGTGCGTTTTCCAGCAGAATCTCTGTTATGTATGAATCAAGATCCTGGCTGACATTTTCTGCCATGGCTGATGTGAGCTTTCTCTTCAGAAACATCGTTCCCATACATATTGACACTTAGTGTGTGTGCATGTACATGTGCATGTGAGTGTTTGTACATAGTTTGTGTGTACGTGTGTGTGTGTGTGTGTGTGTGTGTGTCAGCTGCCACACATTAAGGGAGCTAAGGACATTCATCAGTGCTGATGGCTTCTTGGCAGTATTTTATTTTATTTTATTTTATTTTATTTATTTTTATTTTTTTTGAGTTGGAGTCTCACTCTGTCACCCAGACTGGAGTGCAGTGGCCGCTCCCGGCCACCACAGCCTCAACCTGCTGGGCTCCAGCGATCCTTCCACCTCAGCCTTCCAAGTAGCTGAAATTACAGGCATGCGCTACCACGCCTGGCTGATTTTTTGATTTATTGTAGAGATGAGGTCTCGCTGCCCAGGCGGGTCTCGAACCCGCGGGCTCAGGCAATCCACTCACCTCAGCCTCCCAAAGGCACAGGATTACAGGCTGAGCCACCGAGCCCGGCTGGCAGTATTTTAAATGCCTGGGCAGAGAGGAAGAAAGAGGTTTCCAAGCTGCTTGACAGATTTCTAAGTGTATGGTGACTGCAGGAATTGACCAAATTCAGAAAATGAAGAATGGATGATGATTGAGGCCCCTCCTTGTCATTTAGGCAAGGGGTTGGCAAACTACAGCTCATTCCTGCCCATGGCATGTTTTCGTAATTAAAATTTTATTGGAATGCGGTCTACTCATTCGTTTGTGTATAATGTACAGCTGCTTTAACACAGTAATGGCAAGGATAGGTAGTTGAGACAGATACACCATGTGGTTTGCAAAGTAGAGAGACCCTAGAATAGCAATCATATGTAGAGTCATATGTAGAGTAAGCTGTTTTATCTTTTCACCTAGATTCTTTGAGACAACAGGTCCTCTCAATTGCATCTGAGAGGGGCCAGAAGTACTGTAATTTAGATTTGGTCTAATTCAGGAGAAACTGAAGTTAGACTTGTGTCGTTTGGAGACCAGGCCCAGGAGTGAGTGTTTGCCAGTGGTGAGCTAGAAGTTTCCGGGACAGGAGCTTTTTTATTTATTATTTATTATTATTATTATTATTATTATTATTATCATCATCACCATCATCAGAGTCTCACTCTGTCACCCGGGCTGGAATGAAGCAGCATGCTCACGGCTACCGCAGCCTCAATTTGCTGGGCTCTGGCGATCTTTCTGCCTCAGACTTCCAAGTAGCTGGAACTACAGGCACATACCACCACACCCAGCTAATTTTTTTATTTATTGTAGAGACGAGATTTCACCAAGTTGTGCAGGCTGGTCTCAAATTCCTGTGTTTAAGCGATCTTCTCACCTCTGCCTCCAAAGTGCTGGGATTCCCAGCCATGAGCCACATGCTCAGCTGACAACTTTTTAAATAGGCAAGCTGCCTACCGTGAACACAGCTCACCTTGAGCCTTTGAAAGATTCCCTTCTAAACCAAAAACCATGCAAATACTGAGCTGCCCAAACAAGCTGAATGATTGAAAGGGAAGAAAATAGGGCCTTTCAGAAAGCATTTGAGGAAGTGGATTTTCTTTTTTTTTTTGAGTTGGAGTCTCACTCTGTCGCCCAGACTGGAGTGCAGTGGCCGCTCCCGGCCACCGCAGCCTCGACCTGCTGGGCTCCAGCGATCCTCCTGCCTCAGCCTTCCAAGTAGCCGGAATTACAGGCATGTGCTACCACACCCGGCTGATTTTTCGATTTATTGTAGAGATGAGGTCTTGCTGCCCAGGCGGGTCTCGAACCCGCGGGCTCAGGCAATCCGCTCACCTCAGCCTCCCAAAGGCGCGGGATTACAGGCTGAGCCACCGAGCCCGGCTAGGAAGTGGATTTTTAAAGCCTGGATAAGCAGGCTGACAACTGCCACTTGCTATTGCTGATCACCATTAGTGACCACCTCTTTCCGCACCTACTATGTGCCAGGTACCGCAGTGGGCATTTTGTCATTGTGTTCATTCTCAAAACAGCCTTGTCAAGTAGCTCCCAGTATCCCCAGTTACCAGCAGAGGCTCCAAGGGTGTGTGTCTCGTTCATGAATCAAGCGGCCCCGAATTGGGGAGGGAGCTGGGAGCATACTGCTATGTGGTCCAGCTCTGTTCACAGAGAATGGGGACGTTAGCCAGAATTGCAGCCGTCCTGTGGGACATAAGGAAGAGCATCCTGACTGTAAGCATGGTTAAACATGGGATTAGCTGTCAAGGGAGTGTGAGTGCCATCTGGGGAGAGCCTTGGAAAGGATAAACCATTTTCAAGTCTATCTTCAGCCGCATGGTGACAGGGCACTGGCCTCAATAGCCTCTGGAAGATGACCTTTTGACTTTTCTGGTTCAGCAGTTCTCCCCCTGTCACAGCAGGCCCTTTCCTGATTCAGATCACGATAGAGCTGAGCCCTTTTAGGACATCTAAGGCCCTGAGTAATTGGTGATTTGGTTTCCAAAGTGGTTCTTGCACCTAAGAAATTTTCTAGAATGCTGGACCATCTCATGAGGTCCTTGTGCCTGTTAATCACAGTTGTCTGCTGCAGGTTACTGTCAGCCCCAAGGCTCTGGGTCAGGGTGGAGGGTCACCAGTAGGTTTCATGTAAGTTGCCAAATTTCTGTGCATAGTGCTGTTTGCAATATTTCCTAAGTATCCTTTAATATGTGTGTGGAGTCAGTAGTTATATCTACTCTTTCATTCCAGATTTTGGTAATTTGTGTCTTTCTTTTTTTTGTTTGTTAGTCTGGTTAGAAGTTTATTAGTTTTATTGATTTATTTTTCCCCAAATAATCAATTTTTATTTTCAATTTTTATTTTTATTTATTATTTATTTATTTATTTGAGTTGGAGTCTCACTCTGTCGCCCAGACTGGCGTGCAGTGGCTGCTCCCAGCCACCGCAGCCTCGACCTGCTGGGCTCCGGCAATCCTTCCGCCTCAGCCTTCCAAGTAGCTGGAACTACAGGCGCACGCTACCACGCCCGGCTAATTTTTTGATTTATTGTAGAGATGAGGTCTCACCAAGTTGCCCAGGCGGGTCTCGAACCTGCGGGCTCAGGCAATCCACTCACCTCAGCCTCTCAAGGCGCGGGATTACAGGCTGAGCCAACCGAGCCCGGCTTCAATTCTTTTTCTTTGGTTTTCTGTTTTCAACTTGGTGGTTTTGTTTATTTCCTTTTGTCAGGTTTATTTTGTTCTTCTTTAAAAAACAAACTTTTTTTTTTTTTTTGAGTTGGAGTCTCACTCTGTCGCCCAGACTGAAGTGCAGTGGCCGCTCGCGGTCACCACAGCCTCGACCTGCTGGGCTCTGGCGATCCTTCCGTCTCAGCTTTCCAAGTAGCTGGAACTACAGGTGTGCGCTACCACGCCCGGCTCATTTTTTATTTATTGTAGAGATGAGGTCTCGCCAAGTTGCCCAGGCGGGTCTCGAACCCGCGGACTCAAGCAATCCACTCACCTCAGCCTCCCAAAGGCGCAGGATTACAGGCTGAGTCACCAAGCCTGGCTAACAAAAAAATTTTTTTTGAGTCAGGGTCACACTTTGTTGCCCAGGTTGGAGTGCAGTGTCACAGTCACAGTTCACCATAGCTTTGACATCCTGGGTTTAAGTGATTCTTCTGCCTCAGCCTCCTGAGTAGTTGTGACTACAGGCATGTGCCACCATGCCCAGCTAACTTTTTTTTTTTTTTTTTTTTATAGAGATGAAGTCTTACTATGTTACCCAGACTGGTTTCAAACTCCAGGGCTCAAGTGATCTTCCTGCCTCAGCCTCCAAAATGCTGGGATTATAGGCATGAGCCACTGTGCCTAATCTTTTAGAAAACATTTTCAGATGGAATCTTTAGTTCTTAACTTCAGACCTTTTTTCTTTTCTAACATAAGCATTTGGTAGTACAAAATTTACCTGTAAGCACTACTTTAGTGGCATCCTATAAATTTTGATACGTTACATTTTTATTTTTCATTATTTCAAACCATTTTCTAATTTTTCTTGAGACTTGCTTTTTGATCTTTGGATCATTTAGTGATGTTTAATTGTTTAATTTTCAAATATTTGAAGATTTTTTTCAAGTGTCATTCTGTTATTGATTTTTTAGTCAAAGATATGTGTATTAGTTTCCTATTGCTGCTATAATAAATTACTGCAAACTTAGTGGCTTAAAACAACAAAACTTGCTATCAAAATTCTGGAGGTCAGAAGTTCAGAATAGGTCTTACAGTGCTAAGTCTTAATTTTCTTTCATCTTAGATGGTCTTTATTTTGCCTTCACTCATGAAGGATATTTCAACGAATATAACATTCTAGGCTGACAGATCTTTACTCTTAGCACTTTAAAATGTTTCATCCACTCAGCCTGTAATCCCAGAACTTTGGGAGGCCAAGGTGGGTGGATTGCCTGAGCCCACAGGTTCGAGACCTACCCGGGCAAGTTTGTGAGCCCTCATCTCTACAAAAATCAAAAATTAGTCGGGCATGGTAGCATGCACCTATAATTTCGGCTGCTTGGGAGGCTAACGCAGAAAGATTGCCGGAGCCCAGCAGGTCGAGGCTGTGGTGGCCATGAGCGTGCCCCTGCACTACAGTCTAGGTGACACAGTGAGACTCCAACTCAAAAAATTAAAAATTAAAAAAAATTCAATGTTTCATGCTCTTCCAACATCCATATTTTCTGATGAGAAATCTACAATCATTTGAATACTATTCTCCTGTGTGTAATATGTTGTTTTTCTCTGACTGCTGTCAAGACTTTTTTCTGTATCTTTGTTGTTCAGCACTTTGATTGTGATATTTCTGATTGTGGTTTTCTTTGCTTATCCAGTTTAGGGTTCACAGCATTTCTTGGATCTGTATGTGTATGTTATTCCCTTAATTTGGGAAATATTCAGCAATTATAGTTTCAGATATTTTTTTCTGCTTCAATTTCTTTCTCCTTTCTCCTTTCTTTTTGTTTTTTGTTTGTTTGTTTGTTTTATTTTTGTTTTTGTTTTGGTGAGTTGGAGTCTCACTCCATTGCCCAGGCTGGAGTGCAGTGCAGTGGCACGCTCACAGCCACCCCAACACTGACCTGCTGGGCTCCGGCAATCTTTCCGCCTCAGCCTTCCAAGTAGCTGGAACTACAGGTCTGTGCTATCATGCCTGGCTATTTTTTTTATTTATTGTAGTGATGAGGTCTTTCCAAGTTGCCCAGGCTGTTGTCAAACCCGTGGACTCAGGCAATCCCCTCACCTCGGCCTCCCAAAGTGATAGGATTACAAGCTTGAGCCACCCTACCCGGCTTCTTTTTCCTTTCTTTATGAGACTCTTGTGACATGAAGTTAGAACTTTTGATGTTGTTCTCCAGATCCTTGAGTTTCTGTTCTGTTTTTCTTCACTCTTTTTTCTTTTTTGTTTAGATCAAATAATGTCTGTTGATCTATCTTTAAGTTCACTAACTCCATTGTCATCTCCATTTGAACCCATCCAGGGGATTTTTTCTTTTTTGGTTCTAAAATTTTTCTTTGGTTATTTTTTTAGCTTTTTTTTTTTTTTTAGCTGAGAATTTCTGTTTTTCCATTTGTTTCAAGAGTCTTTGCCCTTACTTCTTAGAGTGTGGTTATAATAGCTGATAATTCAAACATTTTGGTCACCTTGGGGTTGATGTTTGTTGACTGCCTTTTCCCTTGATGGTTGTTTAAGTTGTGTGTTCTTCGTTCCATATTTTTGGATTGTATCCTGGACATTTTGAATATTATGTTATGAGACTCTGGATCCTGTTTAAATGTTCTAGAAGTGTTGATTGATTTGATTAAACAAGAGTCAACCCAGTTAGACTCAGACCACACATCCTGGCTTATTTTCATTGCTCTGTAGTTTTAAATCCACCCTGCTGTTTGAAACCTGGGCAGTGGTCTGTGGTATAAATCAGTTCCCAAAACCTGGGCTGTGCTTATTCCAAGTGATTTCACACATGTGCAGCTTGGGCATGAGCCCAAGGCATTATTTATAGATTTTAAGGTTCTTTTCTCCATCTCCCTCCTCTCCATGGTTTACCCCATACTGTCTGCATCCCCAGGATCCCCCTTCCAGGTGTTCTGTCTAGAAAGCTGGGACTCTAGTCTCTCCACACTATTACCAGAGTTCTCTACCTGAGGGTCCACTGCCACTGTGCCAGTGAAGGTGCAGCTCTACTTCTTTGGTAGCACTTGGTTAGTGTAAAGTGGAAAGAGTCCACAGGGCTCCACCCCACAAGGGCTGCTGCTGTGTCCATGGGGAGAGGAGCAGATGCCTCATTTTTGCTGGTGTTCACCTGGGACAAGGTGGGTAAAGCCAAAGGTGTTTAATCCACAGGATTCTTCCTTCCTGATGCTTTGGCTACAGAGAGCAAACTTTTCTGTTAGTTGTTGTTTTTTGGAGTGTTTTTTTTTTTGGTCTATATACCAGTGGTTTCAGGCTGTCCTAGTGCCCAACTGGGAGGCAAAAACTCAAAATACCAGAAGAGTCACTGTCAGGGTGTTCCTCGAGTCCTAAAATCCCTGCTTGGTCTACCTCTTGTTCTTATCTGCCTTTTTGAATCCTGAAATAGCTGTTTCATATGTTTTATACAGAATTTTTGGCTGGGGTTAGTAGGAAAGGATGCAGTATGCTTTCTCTATCTTGCCCAGAATTAAAAGTTTGAACTTCTACCTTTAAATGTCCTTCTGTCTGTGTGTAGAGCTGCTCCCTGGGGTGGACCACTATTCTTAGGCAGCACTCTGAGTGTGGTGGCCTGTGCTGGTCACCTCAGCCCTCTGCAGTGACCTTCCTGAGACTCCTAAGGCTGGGCCAGGCTGACACTTGCACTGTGGATTCAGCCCTGCCTGTGGGGTCTTTTTCCAGGCAGAATACCTTTGTTTGCCTCCTGCTGGTTTATTCAACAGTGTTCCATGGTTTGCCTGTTGTTTGCTCCTCTCCAGACCTTTCTCTCAACTCCTATTGTCTGACTTAATGGCCTTTGCAGCGTAGGCACCAATGTCTGCATGTTCACTAGAGGTCCTGTCCACATTTCTAGGAGGAGAAAGGCTTCCGGCCACAAGAACATATTGAAAACGTCCAGAGGATTCCAGAAATTGCCTTCCCTCTTGCCTGTCCAGCATGCCAGGGCTTCCTTCCCACCAGCCTGTTCCCTAGTGCTACATCCAGCTGTCGTTTCCTAGAGTACCCATCCCATGCAGTTGTTTGGGGTACATAGTGTTCTTTCAGGGAATGTGCCCCTGGGGACCACAGGTGGCATGGAGGACACAGCATCCAGAACCATCTGATGGGGATATGTCAGTTATGGTTCCTGTCTGTGTCTTTAGGGCTATGTTGGGATTCACAGTAACAGTCCAGCATGTGGTAGGTGCTCAAGAAATGGAAGTTGCCCCTTTTTCCTAATGGGAAAGGAGGAATTTTGTTTTAGAGACAATTCCTCTGCTCTGTTGCTTCATAGCGACAGCTTAGCACCTTTCTTGAACTGGCAGCATGTGCTGGATGGAGCTGTGGTGTCGAGAGGCCTGTGCTCTGCCCACCGCTGAAGCCATCCCTCTCCTCCCTCTGCTTGTGCGTAGCAGGCGTGGAATCCTGAAGGAATCTAAAGCTCATCCTTCCCTGGATACTTGGGCACCATCTGGCCGGCCTCTTGGAGCAAGTGGGCCTATGAGTTATGTCCCCACCCATGTCCACACCCCCCCCCTTATGCCCTGTTTTCAGTGGGAGAATCTGACTCCTGTTCAGAGCTGCAGGTGGTACGGGTTGAGGAGGGGGTTCCCAGGCAAGTAAGTCTTTAGGATCTTCCTGTTCTGCTTGTGGCCTTTCCCCACTCCCTGGTTTCCCTGGTCCTGCTTTGTGTGCTCCCTTGGGCATCCTCGACCTGTCCCCTGGCAGTGCATCCTTTAGGTCCTGCTCTGCCTTCTCCTCTCCAGCCCCCCAGCCCAGGGGCTTATTCTCAGCATAGTAATCTAAGCATGATCCCCTAACATAGTGTTGCTGTCTCACCTCTACAACAGTTGGAAGCCTGGAGACTCAGTGCTCAACCAAGAACAGGGTCTGTTAGTTTTAAAGTTCCTGGCCCAGCAAAGTGATAGGACCCAGGACCCTAAGTACTCTGGGCAGGCACCATCTTGGACATTGTGCTGTGCTCCCAAGGACTCAGGATGTGTCAGCTGACTGACTGAACCCTCTTTTTATTAACGAGAAGCCCAGGGTCCAGATAAATTAAGTAACATGCCAAGGTCAACCAACTGGGCAGTGGTGGGGTTGGGTTTGAGCCAAGGTCTGTGCTGTCCAGCTCATGAATTCTGCTGCTTGGGAGTCAGCAACTCGGGTACAGCCTGCACTGGGGTGGGGGTTCTGAGAGCCAAGGGCCTGCTGGAGGGGGTGCCTGATCTCCTGGAGTGTCTTGGAGGCACCTGGGTGGGTTGGAAACAGGACCCAAAGCACCACTCTTTACCTGCCCAGTACCTTTGTGGGGCTCCCCACCTGGGAATGCAAGAGCCTGGGGCAGATAGGACCTATCGCAGATCTGGGTTCTAGCTCAGCTTGGCTACTCACCAGTTCTGTGTCCATCTCTGAGGCTGGTCAGTGAGCCCACCTGTTGCACCTATGCACATAGGTGGCCCCGTCCTGCTTCACTTTTGAGATGAGATGGCAGGATCAGAGAGACTGAGTCCTGTTATGTTGCACTGAGGTAGGAAGGCCTTGTTAACAAACCCGCTGCAGCATCAAGGTTGGAAGGTCTGAGGTGATGGGGTTAGGCCACAGAGCCTGTGTTCTTTGTCAGTTTTGGCGAAGAGGAGTCTGAGAAGCTGGGTTAGCCTCCCTTGGGTGGATGCACATGCCACATGTTGTGATGTGCGCTCACATGCTACAGAGTGCCTACCACACATACATGTGTGAAGATACTTTCCCATGAGGTGGGGGATTTATGTAAAGGACAGAAAAGCCGCTCAGGTAGTTTCTGCCCGGGCTTGGGTTCAGAACCTCAGATAGAAGTGTCTTTCCAGACTATTGGGATTCTGTGGAAAATCTCCCCTCTGGGGCTTCCCTGTGCCTGCCATTGTCTACTGGGACCCCTGGGACTCTGATCCTGCCATCTCATCCCTGAGCAGAGCTGAGCATCTGCATCGGAGCCTCCCGTGGCCCTGAGTGTCTATGGCTCCATCTCCTTCTTGTTGGATGCTCAGTTCTTGCAATGGGTTCTGGCAGCATCTCCATGCCACGCCTGCCGGCCCTTCTCCTGGTGGAAGCAAGCTGCAGTACTTTCTGCCCCGTGGTGACAGGCTGTTCTTGTTTGGAAACAGAAAAGACATTATCACTGCTTTGTTGCTTCTCCCTCCCCCTTCCCAAAACTCAAGGCTCGAGTTTGGTGGCATGTGTGTCCAGCACCTGGATCTGTGTGTGCGCGTGCTGTGGGCTTGGCCCTCGGGCCCTCCCAGTCTCCAGAAGAGCATGGTTACCTCACCTGGTCCTGGTGGTGTGCCAGCTGGGGTCCGCAGAGAATCAACCGTTTAGCCAGGGACATGGATGTGTGGGTGGGCAAAACGCCAGGCTTGGGAGTCTCTCCAGGTGGTGACTGATCAAAACCTCACTCTTGGGTCTAGTGACTCAGAAGTGTGCTCTGCCCATGCACACCACAGATGTGATGAGCCATGGGCTGAGATCTCCAGGGTTGTCAGCTGGAATGGGGGAAGTGTTTCTTTCTGCCAGTGCTTTTGCAGAGACCCACATGCATCTGGACTCTCTGGAGAATGTGAACGGAAACTTTGTGATGTGTCTTATCAGCTAATAAAGGAAGGGAGGTAGCCTGGGTCTTGTATTTTCTGGCACCCCCCCCATGTGTTTGACCCATGTCTGTCCCCTGCTTGGCCACCCTGACCTCCATCAGGGCTAAGTCCCAGGGGTAGGTAGTTACGTGAGTGTGAGGTTGTTTACTTCAATGGCCCCGTGCATTGAATAAGTGTATTCTACAAAGGGTCCCTGGGTTCTGGGTGGTCAGTGGCCTGAAGAGTAAACAGACTAGTCCATCCTAAGGAGCTTATGAGAAGTTGTGAGGGGACTGGCTCCTGGATGCAAGCTGTTGTGTAGGTGGAGTGTTGAGGAGGATCTTAATCCAAGTATGGCAAGTAGGAGAAAGAGCCTGGGAAAGTGTTCCTTTGCCCCGGATGGTGGTCAGATTAACTCACAGTGGGGACGAGGCCATTGGAGCAGTGGGCTGTGAGGAACTGAGAAGACCTGGAGACCCAGGAAGGCCGTCTGCAGAGCCGGGTATGAGCCAAGGCCTACAATGGGATGATATCCAGGGGGCCCAGGCTGGTAGGCCACAGCATGCATGAGGGGAGCTAAATGTGCAAAAAGAGAAAAGAGGCCAATGGTGGCATCTGTAAGTGCCAAGACCCCCTGTGGTAAGCTCCAATGGGGAACATGCATGAGGTAGAGTGGTAGTATGGGCCTCAGTGCTGGACAAGCTTCAGGGCCCAGGCACTCGGGGCTGTGGAGGGTGGTGGGGGAGCAGTGGAGAGTGGTTTGTGCCCACAGATCTCAAGTACTGGGAGGAGCAAGTCAGCTGTGGGCTCAAGACTAGGACCCAGTTCCCATTTCACTTCCTGGGTCTTCTCTGGGCTCTGAATTCCCTGAAAGCAGCTGGGCTGCTGTGCTGCCCTCTGGGGAGGGTCACTTGGTATAAGCAGTTCATAGGTGCCTCCCTGATTAAGGGAACTTTTCCACTGGGTAGTGAGGACATAAATGTCCTAGGCCTATATGTTCCAAGGCGTAATATGGGGGCAACAGAGAGGAAGGGACACGTTTATGTCATGAGTGAGTCGTGGAAACTCAAAATATGGAACTGTGCATGTCAGATTTTTCAGAGAGGGATGTCATAGTCTGTTCAAGCTGCTATAACAAAAAATACAGTAAACTGTGTGACTTAAACTACAGATATTTGTTTCTCACAGTGCCAGAGGTAGGAAGTCTGAGATCAAGGTGCCAGCAGATTCAGTGTCCCCTGACGGCCCACTCCCTGGTTCATAGATGGCAGTCTTCTGGATGTGTCCTTACATGGTGAAAAGGATGAGGCCTCTCTCTGGGGTCTCAGAAGGGCACCAGTCTTGTTTATGAGGAATCCACCCTCAGAACTTAATCACCTCCCAAAGGCCCCACCTTCAAATACCCTCACATTGGATTGGGGTACAGATTTCAAAATAGGAATTTTGGAAGGGACAAACATTCAAGCTATACATAGCAAAGGGCATCTCAGATCGCCTCCCCCTCCCCCGAGAAAGCTGAGGGGCCTTGCTGGTGGTAATTGACTCCTCTGGGCTATTGGAGCTGGTGGCTAGAGGACTGGCTTGTCACCTCAGCTCTGTGGCCTTCTGGATGCCACCTACTGCACACCAGCCAACCCAGGGACTTTCTGTCCCCTGGACTGGAGAAGAACAACACTCTTAAGACAGGTTCCTTGAGCCCCTGGCATCTAGTCCCATGTGACTCTGAGCATCTCATGGGTATCTCCCCCACTGCACCCTCATCTCCACCCTGATGCACCGGAGTACACCACGGCCGAGCAATGGAAATGCCAGGGCATGTTTGTCTGCGCTGCTGTTGCATTGCTGACACACATGGCCTCTTTTGAAGGGTCTCATCAGGTGGAAGAGAGCTGGTGGTCAGTGGTGGTCTTGAGTCCAGCAGCCTAACCTTCTGGGCTTTCCTGCTGACAGTCTCTACCCCCCAGCCAAGAGGAGAGCACGCCCAGGTGGGACTCCGGTGAGACCAGGGCAACACACACCTGCATGGCCAAGACACAAAGCACTTAATAAAAGAAGAAGCTGCAGGCAGAGCCAAGAGCCCTCAGCAGAAGTGGGTCTGAGTTCCTTTCATGAGGATCAAAAGGGAACTGACAACTGTTAGATACTTGTTGTGTGCCCAACGCTGGCCCTAGTGTGGGATCTGACTGGGTCTCTGCTGCTGTCCTTTGCAGGGGTCTGGTAGTACCCATTCTGGGGGTAAAGAGGCTAAGATGGGACCTTGGGCAGTAGCCTGGGAGCCATCTTTTAAGCAAAGAATCTTGGAAGCCTGAGCTCAAATTCTGTGCCTTTGACAGTACCTGAGTGAGGTGCTAGCCCTGGCAAAGGGTTGGCTAGAGAAGCTAAAGCATTGGGCAGGGTGATCTGTTTGGCCAAGCTGTTAATCTACCACCTGAGGATATTCTGGGAGAAGCGCTAGGCCCAGAGCCAGTATCAGATACTTCTGAGAGCCTTTCCGGATGCCTCATATGTTTTTGAGGGAAGGCCTTTTCACCTGACGGGGCAAAGCTCCCGTGGTGTGGTGACATGTCCACGTTGCTCTGTCTGTGAATTGAATGCTGCAACACTCATTGGAAACTGTGTGCTCAGCTGGGTTGACTAGCAGTCAATTTGGTGCCCTGAGTGGGTGTCTAGCAGCTGTGCCTCCCAGGAATGCAAATCCTACTTCCTCCCACAGGCCCCTGGGGAAGCAGGATAGGAGCTGGGCCTGGTTCCCAAGCCTGGCTGACTGGGAGTAACAGGTGGGTGCTGGACCAGGTTGTCAAACCCTCAATGACAACTGGGATTATCGCCTGGGTGGTAATTCCCACATGACAGTTTTGAGTTTCAGGTCTGGAGGTGAGTCTTCTGTCTCCTCTGCATCTGGACAGAAAGATCCTCACTGGCTGCTTTTCTGACTCATGCCTCAGCAGTTTTCTGTGGCCTCTAGAGTCTGAGACCCGAGGGGAGTGAGGAAAGCTCAGCTCTGGCCTGATTCTTAACTGCAGAGGAGAAATGTGGAAACACCTCACATCTGGGAAGACAGAGGGCAGTGGCCTTCATGCAGGGCCAGCTCCAGGCCTCTGGGATGGGTGGGGTAGAGGCTGGTGTCTGGAGACCTGACCAGCCTTTGTGAGAGCTGGGAGAGACCAGATCACCTTACCAGGGTCATCCTCTGACCTGCAGTGCTCTGAGACCCGACAGGGGCACTGCAGACACATGGGCTGTGTCATATTTCCTAAAGTGGAGCGCTCAGCCTCGAGCCCCATACTCCAGAAGTCAAACAAGAGAGGGTCATGAGGTTTTCTGGAAAGGAACAAAAGAGTATGTCGATAAATGTTGCAGGTCAGAGCACATGAATAGCTGAGGCTTCTGGTAATTATGATAAGTGATGCTTGTGCTGCTATGGGCTGCTTCCTCCCTCTGGTGGGGGAGTTGTGGCCTGCTCATCACTCCACTGGGTATGTGGGTGGAGACTGTCATTATCCCCATTTCATTGGTGGGAATGTTGAGAGATGAAAAGAGCCGGATGGGGGGGCCACCCAGGCCCTCTGGTCATCCCAGTTTGTTTATCCTCTTTCTTTTTTAGAGGGATGTTTGAGAAAGCCCTGGAGGTTGGGTGGGGGAGGCTGGGAACAGAGGGAATTGTATTTCCTTTTCCAAACATAAATACTTAAGAATACTGCACCCAGCCTTGGGAGGCTGAAGTGAGTGGATTGTCTGAGCCCGAGGGTTCGAGACTTGCCTGGGCAACTTGGTGAGACCTCATCTCTACAATAAATCAAAAAATTAGCCGGGTGTGGTAGCACGCGCCTGTAGTTCCAGCTACTTGGAAGGCTGAGGTGGAAGGATTGCCGGAGCCTAGCAGGTTGAGGCTGCGGTGGCCAGGAGCAGCCACTGCACTCCAGTCTGGGTGACAGAGTGAGACTCCAACTCAAAAAAAAAAAAAAAATACTGCATAATCCATGTGCACACATTTTCCAGGAAAAAATCCATTGACTTGGAGACCCTGCCACCTCCCAGTCTGTTCCTCTGCTTTTTGACATCTCTTTACATCTGACATCCTAAATTCTGGTGCGGAATACAAAATGCCACCCTCCTCCACCCTACTCCACCCCCCCAGTTCGGCCCCATGATTCCTGAAGTTTGGGATCCCATTTTGGGACTTCTGAACTATGAGTTTCAGGGTATGTTGCTTCCATATCCAAACCTTCAGTCTTCATCTGTAGAACAAGGTACGAATAGCCCCCTTGCAGAGGTGTAAGAATTTGAGACAGTGCTCCTGGCCTGTACCTTGTCCCGACTCAAGCTCGTGTCCTGGGTACCTTCTCCTCTGTACATCTATACATCCCAGGAGCAGTATAGATCGGAGTGACCCAGGACTAGGATGGGGGTAAAAAATTGCAGACTAGCCCCCAGGACTTCCCAGGGCAGGTGAGAATATGGGTGCTTCTGGTAGGAGTGTCTTTTGACTATCCACTGGTCTGTCTCCTTTATTCCTCTGACAGAAAAGGCTTGTACCTTGGAATCATCTGAGGGTCCAAACGGGATTCCCAGTTGCGTTGTCAGTCTGTCTCCAGCATTTGGCTTTGCTTTCTGGTCCTGCCTAGCTTGTTGCTTTAGTACCTCAGTTGTCTTATTTAGATGTAAACCTACCTTTCAACTTGGGTGAAGGGAGTAAAGTGAGGTCCCTTCTCAGGCCCTGTGGTCAGGAAAGAGGGGTTTGAAGGTGCAGGGGTTTCACTCCAGAAGGATCCTCCCTGCCCTTGCTGCTCTGCTCTTGGAGGAGGGGTGTCAGTCAGCTGGTTGTACTGTGCTGGAAGTTCGGAGTGTGATTGTGTTACAGCCTGACCAGATTCGTGTGCCCATTGTCCAGAAAAGCCAAAACTAAGACAGCAACTGTTAGAGTAAAGAAAGAGTGTAATGATTGCAAAACAGCTCAGTGAAGAGGACAGGAGATATTTCTCAAGTCTGAGAGTTTTAGGTTAGGGCTTTTAAAGGATTTGGCAGGCAGGGACTAGGGATTAGGCACTGCTGATTAGTTAGGAATGAAGTCATGGGGGTGTTGAAACTGTCTTCGTGGGTAGGGCCAGTCTCTAGGAGTAAGTCACAGGGCTGGTAGAGTCAGCTCCTTGGTATGTGTCCTGGGTCCGGGAAGGGTTATGGGTCCATAAGAATGTAAAGTCTGAAAAACATCTCAAACACCATTCTTAGGTTTTGCAATAGAGAGGCTATCTATAAAGTCCTGCCACCCACTGTAGGTTACTGACCCCTGTGTAGTGACCATTATAGTGGTAGCTTTATTAGGAAGGTATGCAGGAGGTGGGATCCTCTGGGATCCAGCTGCTTGTGCTCTTGGCTGGTCAAACTCACTGTGTGGTCAGTGTCCTCTGTGTCCATTTTTCTACCCATGCTAGGCCTACTTGGTGTGACCATCAAGGAAGCCTCTGGCCAGTCCTACCTCCAGTGCTACAACCAGATGTGCTACCTGAATATCACCTCCCTCCCTACATCCTCCAGAACTGCCTCTTGTTCCAGTCCTTTGAGTCCTCCAAAACCTCCTAAATTGAGCCCCAGGTCCTTGGTCTGCAGCCTGAGGTACCCACAGAATTACCCTTTCCTGCCTCTCCTCTCATTGGCAGCATAATGCCCTTCCCATATGTAGGGGAGTCAGAGGTCACCTCCAACCCCCCGTAGCTCTTAGTGGGCTCTTTGGCTGGATCTAGAAACCAAATTGACAACAGGCAGATGAACAAGAGAAAAGCATACAAATTGTATTAGTTTTACATGTACATGGGTATCTTCACAAGAGAGTGATATCCAAAAAGTGGCCAAAGAAAGGTGCTTTTATGTTCTTTATACTCAAATATACTTGAGAAGAAGTGACAGGACATAGGGCATCTGGTTAGGGGCAGTAATTCTAGGGGCATCACTAGGAGAAGGAGATATATGGGGGGCTATAAAACTAGTGGAAGATAAGGGACTTCATTAAGTATATTTATTCAGGTTCATTGCAGCTCCCAGTTCCCAGTCTCTGGTGATAAGGGCTGTTTTCTCACTGTGGTATGGGGAGGGTACCCTCCCAGAGGAATCTTTATGGCTTGCTGAGCGCAGGAAGAGACACGTCAGTTCGCCTTTTCTGAAACAACAATTTCTCTAATGTTTTCAACTTGGAATAATCAAGATACTGTTTTGGGATGGCACATCCTTCATTCCTTCCTACCCTTTTCCAGATGACCTTGCAGCTGAGTTGACCCAACTCCCTCCATGGGCATCTATGCAGCCCCTCTGCTGGTTGAAGTCTCATTGGTGGTGGTCTTCTCTTTCATGAATACTGTGCCCTCATGAAGCCCTTGCCCAACTTTCCCAGGAACCAGGCCGTCTCTGCCCTCCAATTCTGTGGTGCCACGTCCAGGCCACGGCTATGTCTGTGTTAGTGTCCTGTGGCTGACAGCAAATTACCACAAACGTAGTGGCTTATACCAACATAAACTTATCCTCTCACAGTTCTGGAGATAGAATTTAGAATCAAAGTGGCCGCAGGATCATACTCTCTGGAGACTGGGGGAGGATCCTTCCCGGTCTTTCCTGGTGTCTGATGCCCCTGGGCGTTTCCTGGCTTTGTGACAACATCACACCCATTCCTGCCTCTGCCTTCACATAGCCTTCTCTGTGTCTGTTGTCTTCTGTTTCTTAAAAAATACTGTCATTGGATTTAGGGCCCAAGGGTGTGATATTGTAATATGGTAAGATATATGTTTGGTCTTGCTCCTGGTTCCTAGCATCAAGCTCCTAAAATCCTGGTAGTTTCCTGAGCCATAGGGTGATAGGAGCATGTTTTGTTATCATAACAAGTCCCTTTCGATTGGACCTGAGTTTGTTATGCTAATGAGGTGACTCTTGATGGGCTCCTAGACAGCTTCTGATGGGGCTAGTTGCCAGAGGAACCAGCCATGTGATTAGAGGGTTGGAACTTCAGTTCTACCCACCCCCAACCTCTGGGGAGGAGAGAGGGGCTAGAGATTAAATCAGTCACCAATGGCCAGTGATGTAATCAATCGTGCATACCAAATGGAGACTCCATAAAAACACTGAACAGTGGGGTTATGAGAGCTTCCAAGTCGGAGAACACTTGGAGGTGCTGGGAGGGCAGCATACCCGGAGCGGGGAGAGGGCATGGAGGCTCCTTCCCAAAGTCACCCCTCAGTACTTTGCTCCATGCATTATTTTCATTTGGCCACTCCTGAGTTGTTTTATAATAAACTGGTAAATGGAAGTAAAGTGCTTCTGTGAGTCCTGTGAACCATTTTAGCAAATTATTGAACATGAGGAGGGGGTCATGGGAACCTTTTGTCTTTATTGCCGGTCAGTCAGAAGTTCAGGTGGCCCAGACCTTCAATGGGAGTCTGAAGTGGGGGCAGTCTTGTGGGATGGATCCTTAACCTGTGGGGTTTTAGGCTTATTCCATGTAGTTAGTGTCAGAATGGAATTAGATTGTAGGGCACTCAGTTGTTGTCCAGAGAGTGGGAGAATTGCCTGGTGTGAGGAAAACTCCCACATATTTTGTGTCAGGAGTGTGTTGGGGGAGTCAAAACATATCATAGTAATGGAATCAGACAGTCCAGGGGGCTCTCATCTCAGGGTCTTTAAATTTCTTATGTCCATGAAGATCCTTTTTCCAAATAAGGTCCCATTCATAGGACTTGGACATATTCTTTTAAGGCCTACGTTCAGCCCACTACTGTGAGCTTCTGACCTTGGTGTTCTATCGGGGAAGCCAGTGTCTGCCTCTCCCTCTTCCTCATTAGGTCTTGGCTCTGTGGTCGTTTCCTCGGGAGATGGTCCTTGCTGCCCTGCCTGGGCCCATCTTCTTCCCTGCTTGCATGTGCTTTGGTACAAGCTGCCGCTCTCCTGGGGCCTTTGTCATGGTTGCTGTGATATACACATCCCGTGACTTCTGGAATTCCACTGGCTCCCAAGGGTGTGTGGTCATCATCACATACCCAGCACAGTGCCCAGCTGAATATTAGCTGCTCTATAAGTACATTTATCTGGGGCTAAACCATCAGGGCCTCTGAGAAATCTTTCTCGTTTGTCGTAAAAAGTCCAGGTGGTGCTGAGAGGAATAAGAATTAAGATCATCCCAAAGCTGAGGGCTTGCTCTTTTCCCAGCTGAGGTTCCAGCCTCTGTCTGACCTGCCCAGGCACCAGCCAGTCCCAGCCTGAGGCCCAGAGCATCAAATTATCTTTTCCTCCTGGAATGTCTGGGAGCTTTAGGCACATGTGGGTCCTTGAAGACTGAAGTTCCTTTAGCAATGTTCTGAATACTGATTTGGGTGGAACATTCTCATCTGCCCACACTGGAACACACTCCGCTGGTGAAGGAATATGGCCTGTCTTTAGTGCCTAAAAAATCACCAGGAAAATTGGTCATCTGGTGATTCAGAGTTTCTGACCAGCTGCCACTCAGACCCTGAGAGGGTAGAATGGTAAGAACCGGTTGTATGATCTGGCCTGTGTCCTCCAAGAAAGCTCAGTGTGGGAAATGCTTGCTTCTCGTTCAGTGTGTCTGGACTGCGTGGAGAGCCTGGCATTAGACTGGGAGCAGGGCAGACTCAGACCCTTCTTGACTGGCATTTTCCAACCTTTCTGGGGGGGGGCCTTGGCTAGTCTCAGGCTTTCTCTGTGGCACACACTGACTCATGACTGTGACCACTCTGAGGCTTTCTGTTTTCAGTTGCTGGCCTGGTGATGCAGCCTGAGGGATGGGAGGCCTTAGGTTCTTGGGGTGCTCTCTGTGCTTCTCCTTCTACCATAGAACTGAGGACTCTGGCAGCAGGCCTTTCACCAGGATGCAATGGCCAGCTGGTTGGGGGTTGTCTTATTTATAAAGAATTTTGACCCACTTGGTTGGTGAAGATGTATGAAAGGATGACTGCCAGCTTAGAAGAGGGGGAGAAAGTAGAAAAACCACCAGAATCAACCACATATCTCAGAAAGCACAGGGGCCACTCACTGGCTGTGAGTAGCCTGGGGTGGAGGCCACCCTTTATGGGGCCTTTTATGACTGTCTTATTTCACTTTGCATAATGTCCTCAAGATTCATCCATGTTGTGGCAAAATTTCCTTCCTTTTTAATATTCCACTCTATGGATCTCCCACCTTTTGTTTATCCATTTATCGGTTGATGGACATTTGGTTGTTTCTACCTCTTTGCTATAAGAATGCTTCTGTGAACATTCCAGTGCAAGTTTTTGTTTGAAAACCAGTTTTTAGTTTTTTTGATTACATACCTGGGAGGTATGTAGGAATTGGTAGGTCCTAAGGTTATCAGTGTCACCTCTTAGAAATGTCTTCTCTTTGGAATGTGTTTGGAAATCGACTCAGTAGGCAGGTCATACAGGTGCACCTGGGTGAAACCCAGCTCTGCTTGGTTCTTGCTCTGAAATCGGTTTTACTGTCTGAAAAATAGCAGTCTGGAAGTTCATGCACAAAAAGGTGCAGATTCGCGGAGATGATGCATGGGTTTGCAACACTGCATGGCCCTGGGTTATTTTTTGCCTATACTTCAAAGATTTGAGTCTCTTCTGCTATTTGAGGAACTTAGCTCCTTGAAACATCTACAGGTATTATCACAAGCTTGTGCTATGGGAGCTAGCTTCAGGCACCAACTCCTCCCTCCCCCCTACAGCCGGTCTCAAGGGTGGAGACCCCATCTCCAAGCACAGGGCAGTGGGAAGAAAGATCCAGGCTGTTACTAAGGGCGTCTCTGTCCCAGCCATGATTTTCTGAGCCTCTCCCAGAGGACAATGCCAGCCTGGCAGGACCCTCCAAAGGACATGGGCTGCTGTCTATAGAAGTAACCAGCACTGGGCTGCTGCAGCTTGCCTGGAACCCAGGAGAGTGAAGAGGACTGCGGCAGCCTTGCCAGGTAGGGACTCAATTCCTGTCTCTGTGGAAACTCCCAAAACCTCTCACTGCAGCTGACTAAGCCACTGGATATTTAATCTGCTTTTATCTTTGTAAATGAATATGGCCTGGTCATTTGCTGCCAGTGTAAATGCAGATGGGGACCACCAAACCAGTGGTCTCTGCATGACTGAGTTCCCGCCTCCCCCACTCAAGTTCCTCCTGGTTCCTCTTCTCCTGATCCCCCTAGTGTGTGCTGAACAGAGACTCGCTCCTCTGGCCCATATAGCTCTTCCATGGTCTGCTCTAGGTGGGAAGGGCTATGACCCCTTGTTCCTCCTGAGGCCTTGTTCCTATCTCTCCATAAGACTTATTGTTCCTGGAGCACCATACCTCTGATGCAGCAAGGCCCCTGAAGGAGGACCTGGGACCCCTCCAGGCACATCTGCCCAGGAGCGCCACCCCTGCTCTGCTGTTCCCAAGAGTCATGAAGTTGGTGGTATTAGCGCTGTTCTCATGCATTTTCCTGGGAACTCACCAGTCTGCTTTCTGTCTCCATGAATTTGATGATAAGCTACCTAATAGGAGTGGACTCATACGGTATTTGTCCTTTTGTGTCTGGCTTATTTCAGTGAGCAGAATGTCAAGGTTCAACCACGTGACTCTATGTGTCAGAATTTCCTTCTTTTTTAAAACTGAATTGGCCGGGCTCGGTGGCTCACTCTGTAATCTCAGCACTTTGGGAGGCCAAGGCGAGTGGATTGCCTGAGCCCGTGAGTTTGAAACCTGCCTGGGCAACTTGGCGAGACCTCATCTCTACAATAAATCAAAAATGAGCTGAGCGTGGTAGCGCGTGCCTGTAGTTCTGGCTACTTGGAAGGCTGAGGTGGAGGGATCGCTGGAGCCCAGCAGGTTGAGGATGTGGTGGCCGGGAACATGCCACTGCACTCCAGTCTGGGCGAGAGAGTGAAACCCCAACTCAAAAAAAAAAAAGAATATAATTAAAAGTAATAAATAAATAAAGCTGAATCATATTGCATTGTATGGACCTACCACATTGTGCTTATCCACTCATCTGTCAGTGGACGTTGTATTTCTTCTATCTCTTGGCTATTGGGAATAATGCTTTTATGAACATGGGTGTGCAGATATTGATTGATTGATTGATTGATTTGATTGAGTTGGAGTCTCACTCTATCTCCCAGGCTGGAGTGCAGTGGCACATTCACGGCTGCCCCAGTGCTGACCTGCTGGGCTCAGGCGATCCTTTCACCTCAGCCTTCCAAGTAGCTGGAACTACAGGTGCGTGCTACCACACTCAGCTAATTTTTTATTTATTGTAGAGATGAGGTCCCACCAACTTGCCCAGGCAAGTTGACTGGTCCAACCTGCTCAGGCAGTCCACTCACCTCGGCCTCCCAAAGTGCTGGGATTACAGACTGAGCCACTGAATCAGCCAGCCTCTTTATTTTATTTTATTTTTTAAGAGACAGGGTCTCACTATGTTTCCCAGGCTGGTCTCAAACTCCTGGGCTTAAGTGATTGATCCTCCAGCCTCAGCCTCCCAAAGTGCTGAGATTACAAGTGTGAGCCATCATGCTGGACCCAGATATCTCTTCAAGTCGCTGCTTTTAATTATTTTGGGTAAATATGTAGGAGTTGCTGGATTATATGGTAATTCTGTTTAATTTTTTGAAAGTTTTTTTTTTTAAAGCAGTGTGTTTCTTGAGGCTCAAGGAAGGGATGTGACCTGTGCACCTACCTACCTGGGCCTGGGCTGACTGGAACCCACCCAGGAATTATTCTTTTTTCTTTTCTTTTTCTTTCTGGCTGCCCTTTTCCTTTTTTTTTTTTTGTTTTTTTTTTTTTTTTTTGAGTTGGAGTCTCACTCTGTCACCCAGACTGGAGTACAGTGGCCGCTCCCGTCCACCGCAGCCTCAACCTGCTGGGCTCCAGCGATCCTTCCACCTCAGCCTTCCAAGGAGCTGGAACTACAGGCACGCACTACCACGCCCGGCTAATGTTTTGATTTATTGTAGAGATGAGGTCTCGCCAAGTTGCCCAGGCAGGTCTCGAACCCGCGGGCTCTGGCAATCCACTCACCTCAGCCTTCCAAAGCGCGGGATTACAGGCTGAGCCACGAGCCCAGCTGCCCTTTTTTCTTTAATCAAAGAATAGATTAAAGCAAAGTACTGGGGTTGGACTGCTAAGCAAACTGCCAGGAGAGGAGAGGGTTTTAGATTTCGCTGGGCTGTCCTTATCTACACTGAGGCAGGGCGGCTGTCTGCAGTGCTTGCTCCCCGACCCCTCACCCCTAGAATGGTTAGTGGTTCCGCTGAGCAGCAGCAGGATCCCAAGCCCCCACCTTCTACTTTCTGATCTTTGATTTCTGCTTTGGGTAGAGCTTTGCAAGAAAGGACTGATGTGACCAGTGGTTCCTCAGTCCTGCCAAAGATGACAAGGCCCAGCGAAGTTTTCCCACTAGGTGTGCCTAGGTGAAGGGGACAGAGAGTCATCTCAGTTGCCTCTGGTTCTTGGGAGATAGTGGCTTTCAAAAATCCCTAAATAATATGCTTTGTGCTTAAGAGGAGCAGGGCTCATGTGGTTTGAGGATCTCAGGTTTGTAAAGCAGGTCCCTGTATGCTGGTTAGAATGGGGGTTGAGGAAATTGAGGGGCTGTCCTCCTGCCCCACCCCATCATTTGCCTTGGACCAGGCTGGAGGGGACAGCAAAGAGAGGGACAGCGATTAGAGGGATATGGGTGGGCTGGGACAGTGGCTGAAGCCCTCAGGTGGAATGTGGCAGGGATGAACGGGCCATCTGGAATCCAGAGTTCAAAGCATCAGCTACATGGACATCAGTTTGAGTTCTCTACAGAGTGGGGAAATTGTCATGGTTTTAGCTGCCTGGAAGCCTCATAATTACCCAGTGGAATCTGGCTGTGAAAAGTGGTTCCTTAGTCTCATCTGGTGTAGATGATGTGTTCATGTCAAAGTCAATGCTCTCGTTTGACCCTGGCAGGCAAACCCTTGCTGGGCACTAGATTCTCGCACCAGGTTTTACCCCGGTTGCTAAGCTATCATGTTGTTTCACAAATGTAGACTCTTGTGATTCCTCTGGAGTAAGTCCTGTGACCCCAAGTCTGACCCTGAAGTTCTTACTGGATTGACTTTACCTTGCACATGAGTCACTGCGGTCACGGGAGTGGAAATCAGGTGGCAGTGCTGAGAAAAGCAGGTGATAAAAGAGTATATTGACTTCTTAAGATTGTCATTAGAAAAAAAGCAAAACTATTTAAAGGTTCTTAGAACACATAGTGGACACTGATAATTCTGAGCTAATGTAAAAGCCAGGTCCAAAAGGGCATTGGGGTGAGGATCAGGATGAGGAATTTGGAGGAGTCCAGGTTAGGAAGTCAAGGGGGAAAGGCAGGGCCTTTCTCGAATAGTGACAGTAACGTTTTAGAACTAGTGGGTCTTTATCAATGTCTAGTTCACATGCTTGATTTTAAAGTCAAGAAGGCTGAGGCATGGACAACTTCAGTGTCCTGTCCTTACTCATAGAAGTAGCCAGAGAGGGGACCAGAGCCTCCTTTCTGAGGAATTACACCATGGCTCTTAAAGCCAGCTCACTTTCCCCACCCAAAGGCCAGGGGAGCTGGGTGTTGATAACCAACATAGTGATGGAGTCCCCTTGATGTTTTGTGAATTAAGGTTGCCAGGATTCTCTGTACAGCTTGTTCAGAGGACTTGATAGGAGTCCCCAACTCCTGAGGTCCCCCCACCATGGCTGCTACTCTCAACCCAGAACAAGCTCTTGCTGGGGTCCTCCTGTGGGCACATGCAAGCAGAGCCCAGCCTGGCCTTTGCAACCAGCAGCTGTGTGCAGACACCTGGAACATGCTGTGGGTCAGCATGACAACAGGCATAGTGCCAGACACCAGGATGGGTGACTCAGTGGGCCTCAGCCCCGGCTGCCTGCTAGAGTTGCCTGGGAGCTTGTATGGCCACCAGGGCCCAGATAGCTCTCAGAGCTTCAGATTTGGTTGGTCTGTGTTGGACCCGCCTACATCGTGTTTTCAGATCTCTCAGGTGATGCTGACATGCAGCCATGGTTAGAGAAACCTGTTAGAGGGCGCAGAGCCCTGCTGGGACACAGAGGTAGAGAACCTGGCAAAGGGAGAGGCCGAAGCATGTGAGGAGTGGGATTTGGCTGTTTGTGGGCACACACAGCTAGCAGCAAGTCACTCCGGCCACACGGCTTCTCCTGGCTGCCCATGTGGAAAGGACTGAAAACAGTCCCCCTTCCAGACTGCTGGGTTGGCTTCTCTGGAGGCCTGAGAGAGCAGCCCTGTTGTACCCACCTGACCTGGGTGTATTTAGTGGCAATTGTAAACTCGTGAATGAACACTGATATCTCCTCTGCCGGTAACCTTTGGACAGGGCTGCTTAAGGGTGAGTCAAGGGAAAGTGACGTAACTTGGAAACAAAGGTGCCCTTTGGAAGGGATCTTCATGGGAGACCTGAAGTGGGCTGGGTCCTTGTTGGTTGATGTCTGTAGTAAGGAGTCCGCTCAGTTAGGAGTGGGCCACAGAGGAGCTCCAGGTGGCTAAGGCCTTGGAAACGCGGGTCCAGTTTTGTCACTCAACCAGGGAGGAAGGAATTGATTATCTCCAGATGGCTTTTGGGAGGAATGTGTAATTTTCCTTAAATAGCTAGTCCCAAAGACAGGGAGCCCTTTGTGGGATTAGCCATTCTCAGAGCTCCTGGGGATACTTAGACTGCTGGGGTAAATGTGGTCTGGGATTTTGATAGACCAGCTGGGAAGTAGCCTATGCATCAGCCAGAGGGTGGGCTGGGCAGAAGGAGTGTTGGAGCTGCAGCTCCTTGGGATGGGACTGAGAACATGGTGGGACCTGCTGCTCATGGTGGCCAGGACTTACACCCCATCCAGTGTGCTGGCCTGTCCTCACTCCGTAACATCTCCATAAGCAGGTGTCAAGGACTGTCCCTAATAGCAAGATACTAGCATTTGGGGCCCCCTTTCTGTAACAGTCAAGCCCCCTGTGTGGGGGAAAAAGCAACTGTTTTTGTACTCACGCTCAATACAAAACACTAGGTGACCAAACGTAGGATTTTTTTTCCCCACACCAAGCAGTTCTTCAATTCCCTGCAGACACCCTTTGAGTGTCATACGATTTCTGCTCAGTTCTGATGCTATTACCTGAAGCTAGCCATCAGATCCTACAGGTTAAGACCTCAGTCTCACAGGATTGCCCCTAACTTCAGAAGCCAATAGTAATTGCAGGCATCTACGGCTGTAAATTGGAGCTTCCTACGGCCCCCTCCTAGAGTTTGATCATTTATTAGAATGGCTCACAGAACAGTTTACTTATTTGATTACTAACTTTTAATAAAAAGATATAACTCAGGAACAACTAAATGGAAGAGATCGTAGGGCAGGTTTTGAGGGAAGGGACACAGAGCTTCTGTGCCCTTTCCAGCTGCTTCCACCTTTTCAGCAACCTAGAGGCTTTCCTAACCCTGTCCTCTTTGGGTTTTTCTGGAGGCTTTATTACAGTCAAAACTGGTAACATCGGTTACCAATTGGCCACTGGTGATCAATTCAACTTTCAGCCCCTCTCCCCTCCCTGAAGTTTGAGAGTGGGGCTGAAAGTTCCAACCCTCTAAATCAGGTGGTTGGTTCCTCAGGCAATAGCCCAGGGCCCCCAGCCACCTGTCATGCTTTAGCATACAAAAAGACATGTATTACTTTGGAGATTCTAAAGGTATTAGAAGCCTTGTGCCTGGAAAGTGGGGTGGTGTGCAGAGACCAAATATACAGAGGGTGCCAAAAAAATGTATACACATTTTAAGAAAGGAAAAAATATTAAAACTGTAATACTCAATATATAATAGCAAAAGATGAATACAAGTCATGTTTGACTTCTGCAATTACAAGAGGTGCTCAAAGTGGTTACCATCAGTGTCCAGACACTTCTGATTACAGTGAACATCTTAACTGCTTAAAATGCATGCACTTTTTTTTGGTACCTCCAGTGTATTTCATATGCCACACCCTCCTCCCAGGGGCAGACATGCCCCAGACAGCATTGGAAAACCCTGTCTTGTGTTGTGAGCTCACGTTCATCCCCCTCACCCTGGTGGTTTTTGGCCAGTTGGTTGTGAAGGTGATGTCAGGTCCCTGTGAGACGCCCATGGGTGACAGAGATGATGTCAGCCTGGGTGTTTGCTGGGACATGTGGAGTGTGGACGTCCGCTTCTCTGTCTCTAACTTAGGCTGCTGCTTTGCATACACAGATGCTTCATTCGGCACGCCACCTGGGTATGGCTGCGCCACAGATCGGGCAGAGGAGCAGCGCCGGCACCAGGACGGGCTGCCCTACATCGACGACTCGCCCTCCTCATCACCCCACCTCGGCAGCAAGGGCAGGGGCAGTCGGGACGCACTGACCTCAGGAGCCCTGGAGTCAGCCAAAGCGGTGAGTTCCCGTGGTGCACCTGCCTCTCGCAGCAGGCAGCCAGGCAAGGCTCCTAGAAATGCAGCCCCTTGCTCAGGGGCACATAGCAGGTAAATGATGGAACCAAGGGTTTGGAAGTCAGGTGAGTCACTTAAAACTCCCTCCTCATTTCTACATCCAGCACATGAAGACAGCCTAGTAGATGTTGAGCAGGAAGAACATGGAATGCTTTGCAAACAGAGTGTGGAGGAGGCAGGCAGCACTGGAGGCCAGCATCTAAACCAGCGGGACCTGCATGGTGGCCCCACAATGGTGCTGAGCTGGGTATTGTCTGGGTACATAGCCCTGTGCTCCACAGAGTACACTTGCTTGCTCCCTTTTACCAAAGTGAGGTGCTGGCGATGGCTTCTTCCCTGTGACCAGAGCCTTTTCCCATGAGTTTTCACTTGTCCCTCATGAACAATCCTGTGGAGTTGGCGTTGGGCTGTCACCTCCACTTTACAAATGTGAAACTGAGGTCCAGAGGTGGCTTCCCTGAGGTCACATGGCTAGAATGCAGTGGTACATTCTGTAGATGCTCTGCCACAGAGAAGGCTGTGGACCAGCCCTCCTCACACGGGAGCACACCCAGTTGGTCGCAGGTTGGGCAGTGCTGTTCCTGCGGAGATGGTCCCCTTGCGCAGTCTGGCTCAGGGTCCTGACTCATCTCAGCAGCCTTATGACTTAGGGTGGTCACTTGAGCAGTGATTTGGAGCCCAAACATGTACCTCCTGCCATTGGGTGCTCCCCTTTGACCTCTTGAGTTCCTTTCTTCTTGGGCTAAGATCGCTGCCCCAGGACAGTTGTTCTTTTCTGTCTTTTTGGCCCCTTTTTGTCCTTTTGGTTCCTGATGATAGGTATTTACCCCTTCTGCTTACCTTGTTTCTCGGTGGTTTCCACCCTGTGTTTAAAAATAAGAGCAACAGGTTGGGCTTGGTAGCTCATGCCTGTAATCCCCGTACTTTAGGAAACTGAGGCAGGAGAATCGTTTGAGCCCACGAGTTCGAGACCAGCATGGGCAACATAGTGAGACTTCATCTCTACAAAAAACAAAAAAATAAAAAATTAGCTGCCCAACCTGCGACCAACTGGGTGTGCTCCCGTGTGAGGAGGGCTGGTCCACAGCCTTCTCTGTGGCAGAGCATCTACAGAATGTACCACTGCACTCTAGCCATGTGACCTCAGGGAAGCCACCTCTGGACCTCAGTTCCACATTTGTAAAGTGGAGGTGACAGCCCAACGCCAACTCCACAGGATTGTTCATGAGGGACAAGTGAGAACAATTGTTCATGGGCATGGTGAAAAAAATAAAAAATAAGAGCAAGAGAGGGGTGTGCTTTTCCCCATTGGCGTATGGGAATCACTGGAAGTGTCTCTTCTCGCTGATTTGCCTTTCTCTGGGGCTGCCACTATAGCTGCAGGACTGCTGTTTATTTTTGCTTTTGTGATTTCTGAAGGCCTCAGTGCCGGATAGGCTTCTCGTTTGGAAAAGTGAGGATGGGAGGGAGGCCATACGGCACATATGTGCTGCTGCCTTGTACAACTTCTTATCTTCATGTCCAATGTCACCGTTTCATAGATTAGGAAACTAAGCTTCAGAAAGGTGATTTAACTTTCTCGGAGCCACAGCTACAGGATTTGAAGCCTTCCTGATTCCTCAGTTGACCCCCTTTTCTTCAACTGCCTTGCCTTTCCTAGTACATGATACATCCCTTTCTTACTGCTGTGTGAGCGTGATTTGGTGCAGAGAAGGATCCTCACAGCTCTGAACAAGTAGACTGAGTCCTAAACCTGGGACGGGTTGTCCCTGTCCCTCCATCATCCCTGCGGTCTGTCTTTACCTGGCCAGTCTTTGATGTACCTTCTGGCCTCTTAGAAACTGATCTGCCCACTCTCTGCCTCAGGCCACTGCCCAGGGATGGGGGCCACCAACCCTCACCAGCCTCTGACTCACCTTTCAGTGCCCAGTTCAGAGGCTGCTCCCCTATGGAGTCTGTCTAGATCCTGACTCCTGCTCCCTTCTTCTGCCCCCACGGGAGACCCTTCTGGCATTATGCCCTGCAGGAGGCTGTACATCTGTGTTGCCAGCTCTGGAGTCTCCAATCCCAAGCATACCACTGGACCTAGAGGAGGCATCTAAATGAGATGGGCATTTAATTGGAGGAGACATCTAGATGAAATGGAAATTTGACTGGAGGAGGGCTGCATGTAGTTCCATTCCAGAAACTTTTTGGTTAGGTGCTCTTGCCAGCATTTGGAGACCGGGGATAGGTATTCTTCACTGCCCTGGAGGCAGGCGTAGCCTTGGCTTTCTGGCTTTCCTGTCAGTTGTACTATAAGCCATGCAAATGTCATCTTTCATTTTTTATCTTTGGTTTGAGGAAGATGTGGCTGTTGCTTCCTAGGACCCCCCAGAGACCCGAGGCACCCTGATCCTGACCAGCCAGCAGGGATGGGGGTGGTCAGCCTGTTCATCTCTCTCCTCCTACCCTCCTGGCTGGGATGACACCCCCCTCCAACCCCTCATTTGCTTCTTGCTGCCGAGTTTGTCTTTGGGTCCATGGGGCCATCCAGAGAACCTTCCTCAGAACTCCAGGTGACTCAGGGGCTCAGTAGACTCTGGGGTTATGGGTCTTCTCTCTGAATACCCACCCCCAGGGAAGGCAGGGGTTGGACAGAGGCCAGGCTTGCCTATTGGGACAAGCTGCATCTCCAGGAGCCTGCAGAGACACTAACTCCTGCCCCTATGCATGCTGTGAGGGTGAGGCCCTCAGAGTCTCACAGGCAGGGCTCCAGGGTGAGATTCAGCTCTGTTGCTAATGAAGACACTGCCCTTGCCCAGGGTGGAAGAGGGTCCTTTCCGCAGCTGTGCTAGCTGTGTTCCCAGCCAGGAGCACTCTGCCCCTCGCAGCCAGGTTTTGTGCCTTGGTTATCAGTGGGTTCCCCTGGATTAGGGAAGCTGATAGGAGGGGATTTGAGGGTGTCCTTATGTTCTGCCTTGTCCTGCAGCTCAGTTCCGTCTCCAGCCTTCAGTTCACCTGTGGGCATGGCATTGGCTGATCCCAATTTTTTTCACCTGGGTCCCTCTGTTGGCTTTTGCTGTCTGGTTGTCATGAGCCAGTTTGTTTTACGGGTTCTTTGTTGGTTTTTTTAAACCTCGGGTTTTGTGTTGTCCTTTCCAGGTAGCAATAGGAGGGCTTTTCTTTCCTTCCCTGTCACTGCCTTCTTTTTCTGATTGTCCTTTACCTCCAGCTTTTTCCCCACCGAGGTCTTCCTGGTCTTCCTGCCTGCTCAGCCCTGACTGCATTCATGAGCCCTTTCCTGGAGCTAGCATGTGTGTGGCTCTGGGTTATAAATAGCCCTGGACCCGGCCCCGCCCTTTGCTGTCTCTCATGTACTGCTGTTTCTCTCCCCACCCTCTTTTCTACAATATGGAGTTGGATGGTTTCCGAGCCTTCCCTGTCTGATGCCACCAGCACCGTTTCAGACTCTAGAAGATTCTTAGTGTAAGAAGAGAGGTGTCATCCTGTGCCTTCTCTCCACTTCAGCCCGTTCCATGGGCCAGATGTTTCCCCTTAGCGGCCCCACCCTTCAGTATGGGTAGAGCTGGACTTGCGCCTTCCTGCCTGCGCTGTTTTTCCTCCCGGCTTTCCAAATCCTGTGGGTGAAATGAGACATAGTGCTCCCACCCACACAGGCACCAGCATCTTGTGCTGGGCGGGGCCACCATGGGCCCTGCCACCCTGCTGGTTTCCCTGGGCCCTGCCGGCTCCCTAGTGCTCACAGTGGCAAGATTGTTCTCAAAATAGGAGCAGGGCAGGGAAGGTGGGTGGGTGGCTGCTGCTGCCGGAGGAGCCTACCATCCCCTTCACTCCTTCCCTTGCGTGGGGCAGGGAGCAACATCTGGACATGCTGGGAGGCACCTGCAGGAGCAGCTGAGGGATGAGCTCCTAAGGTGCTGCCAGTCACGTTGGGCAGAGAGGGGGCATCATGGGCTCCTCTTCCACTGTGTGTCAGTGCAGCATTGACAGTGGACTTGCTGAAGGGGACCCACATGTCTGCAGACGAGGGTCCTGAGACCCTGAAGGAGTCCTAGAGCTTCATGAAAGATGCAGCCAAAACTAGGACCCAGCCAGATTTTTGAGATTTACTCACATTCGATTTACTAATCGAATCTTAATTGAACACTTTGGTGTTCTAGGCACAGGAAATTGCAAGTTCAGGCACAGCCATGCCCTATAGGATCCTGCCTATGGAGCCACTGCCCAGCCTGCCCTGGAGGGATGATCATGCATGGGACCTGGGTGTCCTTTCCCTGGAGCAGCTCTCAGTCCAGGTTTTAGTGACTTTCACCTACACACATGTACATACTCACAGCTCCTGTACACACTCACACAGGTGCACATGCACTTAGAAGATTCCCAGAGCAAAATGATGGCGAAGAGGGCTTTTTAGGTGGTCCTTGTGGGCAAGTGAGAATGTGGTATAAGCCCCAGGACTCGGGGTGGGATTGGGCTCCTCTCCTCCACTTTATACCCAGGCAGGGCCTATGTCCCTCCTTCTGGGCCAGGGAAGTAGAAAGGACAGCAGGGCTAGCAGCACAGATTCTGCCCCAGGAAATCTGTGGCAACCTCTGGAGACATTTGTGGCTGTCACACCTGGGGAAGAAGGTAATATTGACAAAGGGTAGGTGGAGGCTGGGGATGTTGCACAGCATCCTATGAGGCACAGGACCTCACCCTGCAGCCCCTAACAGAGACTCCTCCAGCTTGATGTCAGCAGGGCAAGGGCAAGAAGCCTGCCCCGCATCTGTGATTTTCTCCAAGTGGTTTGGGAAAGCAAGTGATCAGAGTCCATCACTCCAGTGTTCTGCACCTGTGGGCTGAGAAACCAGAGGAGGAATGGGTAGGGCTTTTATGGAAGCAGAACCCCTCTTCCCTACACTGGCTACAGGTGGGGCCAGTTGCCACCAGCGGAGCAGAGGGAGCACAGACCCAAGCTGGTGGAGCAACACTGACATTGCCCACGTGTGGCCAGGGAGTGAGAGGTCGGTGACCAGAAAGTGGTAGTTTTTATTGCTATTGGCATCATCTGTATTAGTCTGCTGGGGCTGCCATAAACAACCACAGACCCGAGGCTTCAGCAACAGATGTTTATTTTCTCACAATTCCAGAAGTCCCAGATCAAGGTGTCAGCAAGTCAGTTTCCTCTCAGGCCTCTCCTGGGTTTGTCTTTTTCCCATGTCTTCACATGGTCTCTGTGTGAGTCTGTGTTCTGATTGCCTTTTTTTTTTTTTTTTTTGAGTCAGAGTCTCACTCCGTTACCCAGGCTGGAGTGCAGTGGCATGCTCACAGCCACCATAGCCTCAACCTACTGGGCTCAGGTGATCTTTCAGCCTCAGTCTTCCAAGTAGCTGAAACTACACTACAGGCACATGCTACCATATCCAGCTGATTTTTTAATTTTATCATAGAGATGAGGTCTCACCAACTTGCCTAGCCTGGTCTCAAACTCCTGGACTCAGCCTCTCGCCTCTGCCCCCCAAAGTGCTAGGATTACAGGCATGAGCCACTGTTTGCCTGGCTGCCTCTTCTTTTGTAAAAATATATTTTATTTTGGATCAGGACCAACCTTTGGGGCTTCATTGTAATGTAACCATCCCTTTAAAAGCCCTATCTCCAAACACTGACATTCTGAGGTGCTGGGATTAGGACTTCAACATATGAATTTGGCGGATGGGATGCACAAGCCCATAATATCATCATAACTAGGATTAGAACATGGCCGCACAGGATGCGGGCTGTGTCAACATTTAACAACATGGCACCTCTCTTTTTGGAGGCTGAGGTAGTGGAGCTTCACTGGACTTTCAACAGGGACACTGATGGGCGGGGGAACTTTGCCATAGCCTACCTGTAACAGGGTCCCTGCCTGAATCTAGAAAGCAGGGTGAGAGGACAAAGGTCATAAGCTCCAGGCATAGGGTTTCCACCTGGCAAGTGACAGCAACCCCCAGCTGTAGGGAGGGCGTGTGGAGGCAGATGGTAGCGGCTGGCCCTGTGGGTCCAAGGGTCAGGTGGCAGCAGCAGTCAGGGAATCCAGACAAGGAGAGAACCAGTGAATAGGGGAGAGTGGAGCTTAAGCTGCAGCAGGAGTCCTGGTGGTCATGCAGCAGGCCCTGACACCCTCTCGGGCCAAGCCTCTGTCCTTTTTTGACTAGGTTAGGGCAGCCACTTCTCGGTCGTTGGCAGAAAGAGTGGAGGGTGGCCTGGCCCAGCCTGCTCAGTGCCCAACTTCCCAGTGTGTTGAGACCAAGGATGGCCCTGGGCTTTGTTGGAATGATCCTCCTAGAATTTGCAGTAACCACAGTGAGTGGCTGATATGTGCCAAGGCTCCCATGTTTCCCTTTTAATTCCACGTGGAGCCTCCTGGAGGACTTGTCCAGAGGTTGACAAGTTGACCTTCCTCTATGAGGGAGCCAACACCAGCATTTCCCCCTGCCGACCTGACTTCTGTCTTTCTCTTTCAGAGTGAACTGGACTTGGAAAAGGGCTTAGAGATGAGGAAATGGGTCCTGTCTGGAATCCTGGCTAGCGAGGAGACTTACCTGAGCCACCTGGAGGCACTGTTGCTGGTAGGAGGGTGTGGGGGACTGGGCAGGGCAGGGTTACAGGGTGGGGAGAACTCTCTGCTCCTAAGTCCCAGGTCAGCTGTCAAAAGTTGGGCAACTCACCATCTCTGGAGCAGATACGGACTGAAGACTCAGTTGCCAATACAAGCCGTATCTAAATTCTGTTTTTTTATATGATTTTAAAAATTGTATCTGTCACATAACCATGACTTTCTCCGGTCATATGTGCCCTTTTACAGCCCATGAAGCCTTTGAAAGCTGCTGCTACCACCTCTCAGCCGGTGCTGACGAGTCAGCAGATTGAGACCATCTTCTTCAAAGTGCCTGAGCTCTACGAGATCCACAAAGAATTCTACGACGGACTCCTCCCCCGCGTGCAGCAGTGGAGTCACCAGCAGCGGGTGGGCGACCTCTTCCAGAAGCTGGTGAGTGACTTGGAAAAGGTGCGTGGCAGCCTCCCAGGATCAGGTTTGCTGGGAGCCTTTGGCTGGGTGGGAACCTGGCCCATCCTATGACCTGCGGGTAAGTGCTGCTGAGGAGATGCCAAGGTGATAGTATCAAGGGTGAGTCAGGTGTGTCTCAGTGCCTGAGATGCCAAAGGGCAAGCTTCGAGGAGGGAGAGGCCAGGGGACATGCCTGACCCCAGCTCTAGACCAGTGAGCTGGGCATCCTCCCCTACCCCTGGTGCTGGTCTCATCACTGAGTCCTTTATGGCTCCACTTGGTATTTTACTCAAGGTTTCCAGTCTCCAGGTCCAGCTGCTGCCTTGAGGATCCCTGGGGACCAAAATGCTACTGTCACCCTGGACAGTGGGACTTGGCCACAAGACAGAGGAGACTAGGGACAGGCATTGCCTGGAGGGGCAAGTACAGGTGGGAGCAATGAGGAATTGTTATACTTTATTTCATTTTTGCAGTCATCTAAACGTAAGGCCCTTGAATCACTTGGAGAATTAAAATAAAACAAAGAGAATGTGGCCTGGGAAGAGGAGACTTGGGCAGTAAAAATCAAGGTAGCGAGGAAATCGCCCTATACTGAAAGAGGGCCCTGGAAGAGAGAAATGGTAAAAACAGAACATCTGTGTGACCCTGTCTCCTGCGAGCAGGTATCTTAGGAAGCATGTTTAATGCTAGGTACTTTCACAGTGATATCCTTGAGTGTTGTAGGCATCAGGACATATCCTGGTGACCAGGCTGGAGAAGTGCAGTAGGGGATTGGCCTATGACCGGGGACCCCTACCCCAGAGTGTGCCATGAGTTCTGGTTCCTGCACAGCTGGGATAGGTTCTGATCCAGGGTAGGCAGTGTCCTGAGGCTTACAGTGTCTCACCTGAGCTCAGGCAGCCCTATGAGATGGATAGGTCATTTGCCTGGGCCTCAACCTTTGGATTGCCTTTCCCCGAAAAGAGTACATTTTCCCCTGCTTTTCAGGGACATAAAACTGAAGCATAGGTAGGATTAGATGGCAGAATAAGTTTCTAAAAGGTCTCAGTGGGCCAAAACTGGCAAGAATCTATTTGGCAGAAGTGGCTATAGAATCCCAATTCAGGTCCCCATAGGTGGAAGCACCATCAGAGGATGGGAGACACTTGCCAGAAGACAGTTCAGGGGAATTCTGTGGCCCTTTGCTGGCCTCAGGGACAAGAGGAGCCAAAGATGCTGCTTTTAAGTCACTGGGATTGGCCGGGCACGGTGCCTCACGTCTGTAATCCCAGCATTTTGGGAGGCTGAGGTGAGAGGATTGCCTGAGACCACGGGTTCGAGACTAGCCTGGGCAACTTGACGAGACCTCATCTCTACAATAAATAAAAAAAATCAGCCAGGCATGGTGGTACATGCCTGTAGTTCCAGCTACTTGAAAGGCTGAGGCGGAAGGATCACCTGAACCCAGCAGGTTGAGGCTGTGGTGGCTGTGAGCGTGCCACTGCACTCCAGCCTGGGTGACAGAGTGAGATTCCAACTCAAAAAAAAAAAGTCACTGGGATCAGGGACTAGAAATGTAACTGCCTGTAATCTCAGTTCTTTGGGAGTCCAAGGCAGGAGGATCACTTGAGGCCAGACGAGACCAACCTGGTCAACATAGTGAGATCTCATCTCTATAGAAAAATTAGCCAGACATGGTGACATGTGCCTGTAGTTCCAGCTACTCAGGAGGCTGAAGTAGGGGGATCCCTTGAGCCAGGGAGTTCAAGGTTACAGTGAGTGATGATCACACTACTGCACTCCAGCCTGGGCAAGAGGGTGAGTCCCCCTTTCAAACAAATGAATGAATGAGTGAATGAATGATTAGGACCAGTAAGCTGTAGTGTCCTGATTAAGAAATGATATTCAACCATTCCTGACATTAGCCAGGCCACACCCAGGACAGTTATCATGTTGAGTTGCACATTGAACCAAGACAAGGATAAGGCACTTGTCCTAAAGGAAGAAACAGTTGAGGGGCCTAGGGTTGAAGGAGCAAATCTAAAGCATAGACGATCACCATTTGTCTTCTGGCACATGAGGGTCTGTGAGTTCTTTGAAAAGACCCCTTTGCCCGACCTGTGTGGCCAGGGTTCCATCTCTGAGAACCCCAATCCTGATTTTTGGCATGGACACTTTTTTTTTTTAAGTTGTTATTTTTTAAAAGAGACAAGGTCTTGCTGTGCTGCCTAGGCTGGAGTGCAGTCACTGTTCACAGGCGCAATCCCACTACTGATCAGCACAGGAGTTTTGACCTGCTGCCTGGGTCAGTTCATTCTTCCTTATGCAATCTGGAGGAGTCCCCCACTCCCAGGAGGTCATCCTTTTTGATGCTGAACTTAGTGCAGACACTGATCAGCATACCACACTGCAGCCCAGAATCTTGCACTCAAGTGATGCTCCCACCTCAGTCTCCTGAGTAGCTGGGACTACAGGCGCGCACCACCACACCCAGCATGCACACTCTTTTTCTGGAGCATTCTCCAACCCTGGGGGTACGGGTGGCCCAAGGCTGGGTCCCCTCTAAGCATGAAGAGCACAGGGTTTCTTAAAAGCCTAGTCCCTGGCCCCAACACCCCCAGAACCCAACTGGGGCTCACTCTGGCCTTACCCTGGCTTGCACTTGGGGCCTGAGCATTCCACTCTGAGGCAGGACTTTCCTGTAGGCGGGACCCCTCCCTCCACCACTCTGGGGTGCAGACCCACTGGATTCAGTTGGGAGCTAAAGCCCAAGAAATGCTCAAGGCACTTGTTTTGTCCAGTTCTTGCCTCCTGGGGCTCCCTTCCCCGTGACCAGAGAATAGGAAGCTATATTTTGATGCAGGTGTCCCTCACCTTTGAAGCCCCCTGTGTGTGTCAGCAGTTTTAAATCTAGTTGATTGGACTCACCCTGCCACCCTCCTGAGAAATGAATTGTGTTGTTGGAAAAAAAATAAAACCACATCTAGAGCGCTTCCCTGAATACATTCTGAAATCACTGGGAAACTTTAAAAAAAATTTAATATCTAATGAACACTGGAATTTAACTTTGGAAAGTTTCTGCTGGTTTTCCTGGTGTCCTTGAGCTACCTTTGTGCGTCAGATGCTGCAGAAAGAAGGATAGGGAGAGAGGCTGGGGTTGCAGTGGGAGGTCGTTCCTGGTAGCCATGTGCTGAGTATTCACGTGTTCAACCTGGGCTGAGCACCGGGGACTCTCTAAGGACAGATAGGCTTGGTGCCTGCCTTTATCCCTCTCAGACCAGCTCAGGAGGGTTGGTCCAGCATCTCCTGGCTGGGAGAGTCCTACAACCAGAAGTTCTCAATGACTTGCCCAACTTTGGTGCCTCTTCCTGAGCCTGGGAACTTGTGAGCTGTGTCTGATAGTTCAGAAAGCCTGATTCACATTTGGCTTCTGCCACCTCTTCCTATAGGGCTGTACGGGCTCATGTCCACAGTTAAGGGTTTTGTTTCTGGCTGAAATTTTATCAGCTCAGATTTTTTTGTTTTTCTGTTCATTTCAAACTTTCAGGAGAGTTGTAAGAATAGTACAAAAAAAACTCATGTAACCTTCACCCACATATGCTGGTTGTAAACATTTTATCACATTTGTATCTTTTCTTTGTACATGTACACACACACACACAAAGCAAGAGTTTTGTTTTCCCTGAATCATTCATTGTGTATTTGTTAAGAACAAGGACATTCTCTTCCATAACCCACAGTACAATTTGTCAAATTCAGAAAATTTCACAGTGACATGAGCTATTATTTAATAGACAGACCATATAGATTTCCCCAAGTTAACAATCATGTTCTTCCCATCCGTTTTCTTCTCTGATTGAGCATCCAATCCAGGATGTTAGGTACCTGGTTGTTGCATCTCCTTCGACTTGTACCCGTTCCATGAATTTTGCTTTTTTAAAGGGCACAGTTCAGTTCAGGTTCATCAGTTTCCTCTGAAGGAATAGATTCAGGCTGTGCACTACAGTAGCACAACAGTGAGGCCATGTCCTTTGGTGCATCAGACCAGGAGGCACATGATCTCCATTTGTGCCATCGTCAGTGCAGCTTGGGTTTTTAGATTAGCTAAAAACATGGAAATAAATGGCTTGGAATGTCTCACAAAGCACCTGGAAGATGCAAGCTCCTTGGGCAGGAAGAAGGAGTAGTTACGAAAGGAAGCCTCCTCCCAAGACCCTTAGGATGCTGCTCAGCAGTCACCTCTTCCGAGAAGCCATTCTGATCCTGGCCCTGACCACTTTCTCAAAGCAGCCCCGTTGTTCTCAGTCCCTACCCCGCTTGTAGCCATCTGCCGTTCATGTGTGTGTTCACTTATTTATTTATCAGGCATTCTCCTGTTAGAGCTCTGGCTGCAGAGGGCAGCACCGTGTCCAAAATTATTCACAGCTGTGGTGACAGGGCCATAGTTGGAGGGGAGCCACTCAGTGACCAATAAAGGAAGGAGGAGGGAAAGAAAGAAGAGCTCTGGTTTTCATCACTGCACCAGTGAGGGAGAACCTGGAATTCAAGGCTGCAAGGGCTTATCCAGGGTGGTCAGATGGCAGAGGCTGAGCGGGGCATCTTTGAGCTACTGCTCTTTCCTCATACACCCCGAGGCCCTCTGTGCAGCCTCCACAGAACTTGGGGCCAGAAGACCAGGTGGTGCCAAGGATGCCTGGTTCACCCAGCTTCTGGGATTGTCATCTATGGAAACATAAAATTCATTGCTTGCAGAAATAAAATTTAGGTTCGGCACAGAACAAACCCGAGGAGCAGTGAATGCCTTAGACTTCCAGCTCTTAATTGGCTGTAGTGTGAGTCTTCATCCCTGGCCGGTGGGTCTGTTGGGTCTGCCGGGTCTGCCCTTACCTTCTCCAGGTCTGGGTTTGGTGCTTTTCCCCTTACTGCCTCTAAAAGTAATGTGAGGCCCAGAGATGGTGTTGTCTGCACGCACTCACACCCACAGAAGTTGTCACTCAACTGAATGTGTGTCTCAGTAGGAGGTTGAGTGAAGAGACCCTCTATTAGTGCCTTTTGTTTAATAAAGGACAAACAAAATCCCTATTGCCTTATAGCCAGCAGCTCTCCCATCTACCAGGCATGCTGCATGACATCTGAACACCCTCGCTGGTATCTGGCGGGGTCGGGGGCACCCCTCTCTGCACAGGTAGCCAAACCTCCTGTTCCTTATGTGTCTGAAGGGATTGGATGTGTGTGGTGCACTGTAGCCACTGTGGGCTGGGGGTGCTCACCTCTGTGTCTGGGGTGGTTTCCTGCAGCAGAACATGAAGGTGCTGCTCAGTCCCACCTGCAGAGAGACACTTGTCTGGAGTCACTGACAACCTCAAACTTTAGCTCCCACTTGTGGCATCGTTTAAGCAAGTGAGGTGGGAGGAATAAGCAGCTATGAGAGGGAGCCATTACCTGCCTGGGCCATGAGTCACTTCTCAACATGTCATCCTGGGAAAGGGAAGTGTGCTGGGTGGGTGGGGAGGGGAAGCTTGTGGGAGGGAGCGGCACTGAAGAGCTGAGGCTTCTGCAGCCTATGTGCTGTCTGCTGTACCTGGGGTTGCTCCAGAGCTTTGCACGGAAGCCTATTCCTCAGAGAGATGGGGAGCAGCAGTCCCTGTCCTGCACCTGTCCCACACTTGTCCCATGCTGTCTTCCTTCCTCCCTGCAGGCCAGCCAGCTGGGTGTATACCGAGCCTTTGTGGACAACTACGGAGTTGCCATGGAAACGGCTGAGAAATGCTGTCAGGCCAACGCTCAGTTTGCAGAAATCTCTGAGGTAACACTGTGACGCTGTTCAGACAGGTGCACTGCTGACTGCCACCCACACCCCTCCACCTCCACGGGAGAACAAAGTGCACTTAATCAAGGTCTGATCATAAACCCCAGCTCTGTTTACAGATTCTGCTGGGTTTGTTCTGTCAGTCTTGTGCTGGGGACACTGTTGTGCCCAGACAGAAGGAGCAGCCCACAGAGTGTCCTGCCACCTCAAGTACCAGGGCTCGAGTCCCGGTCTCGGCTGGACTCCTGGACAGTCCTGTGCTCGGTCTGCAGTGAAGAATATCTGTAGTTCTGCCCTTCAACAGTAGTCGAGGCTTTACCAAGGTCTCATCACAGGATTCCTGAGACTGACTTTGCACCTATCACTGGAGACTGGGTGGCAGATATCCTGCTCTTTTTCTTTTCTATCTACTAGCGACTTTCTGAGCTGGGAGCATTGAGGAGTGAAGATTCATGGCACCTGTGCCTGTAGACCCACATGGGGAGCAAAACCCCAGGTTGGAACCACACCATCCCAGGCCCCAGGTCTCAGGGACTGCAGACTCCATCCCTGTATTGAGCCTCTGAGACTAGAGCCTCAACTTATGGAATGTTAGCCCCAGGACCTCAAAAGAGCCCCTTGGGTACAGAGCCCTGGTGGCCAAGTCAGGACCAGAACCCAGTAGCTCCCCTTGGGTTTGCATTTCTCTAGTTACTCTTGATTTGGGGGACTTCTACTTGCTATAGCTATGACTTCTGACTTAGATTTCTCCCACCCAGCAAGGATTCTGGGTGGAAAGCACTCTGTGTGAGAGACAGTGTTAGAAAGAGAAATGAGAGCTAGAAATATGAACTGGGTCTGGTCTCTCTTGTTGGGACACAGCTCTCGACTGTCACACCTGCACTTTGTTCCTGAAGCTTTGCGCTATTTATGGTTTATCACGATATGGGTTGGGGGGTGAGCATCATGGGTCCTAGGTCTGACATCTCCCTGGTGATAATGATATGCACTTTGGCTTAACATACATTAAACCAAACTCACATATTTCAAAAAAGATGCAGAGAAACTGGAGTCACCCACAGAGAATGAAATCAAGCTCAAGGAAGAGTCAGCAGCAGGTCATGTGTTCTGGGGGGGGTCTGTGCTCAGGCGTGGGGGCCTGAGAATTGCCCTTAAGCAGAGGGAGGTATAGACTAGTGGTTCTTCATCTTCTGATACCATGTGCCATCCTGGTTTTCCAGAGCCCATGGGTGCCCCACTCCTTCTTGGGTGCTACTAGTAATAGGATCTGTACACAGCTAGAACTCCAGGCCTCCCTTCCCACCTGCCATGCTCTCCCTGGAACATTCAGTCATTATCTTTTCTTTTCTTTTTTTTTTTTTTTTTGAGTTGGAGTCTCACTCTGTCGCCCAGACTGGAGTGCAGTGGCCGCTTCCGACCACCGCAGCCTCCACCTGCTGGGCTCAGGCGATTCTTCCGCCTCAGCCTTCCAAGTAGCCGGAATTACAGGCATGTGCTACCATGCCCGGCTGATTTTTTGATTTATTGTAGAGATGAGGTCTCGCTGCCCAGCTGGGTCTCGAACCCAGCGGGCTCAGGCAATCCACTCACCTCGGCCTCCCAAAGGCGCGGGATTACAGGCTGAGCCACCGAGCCCGGCTATCTTTTCTTTTTTCATTAAATTAGCAACCCTCACACCCACAATACCTGCAATAGTCACACAGAATTCCAAGTAACCTTGACAAATTAGAGACCTGATCCTTTGAGAGAAGATTACAGTTAAGTGTCCAAGTTCAAGTCCACCTTGACAGGTTTCTACAGAGGAAGGAGGAAACATTGGTGGGAAGCCACCTGGGGGGAATCGCATGATCCCACCGACTGCACGACACTGGGAATCTGAGCCAATGCAGGGAGTGGGAAAGCAACTCAGGACAGCCAAAGCCAGCCCTCTGTGAAGGTTTGTAGCACTTGTACTGTTTTCCATCCATGTTTAAAAGAGATAGCAAATCAAGTTCAAGGGAGAGGCAGCACAGGCCATGTGGAGGTGCGAAGGGCTGTATTCTGAGGTGGGGAACGTTAGTACTAGAGTATGGGGGTCTGAGTATCACCCAGAAGCACAGGGAGGGGTAGAGTAGTAGTCCTTCATCTTCTTCCAGACAGTACTGAGATGGGTACAAGGCAGCTTCCAGTTAGATCAGAGTTGTCCACTGTCCAGGAAATGCCAGGTCCCTAGATAGTAGATAATAGGAGTTACATGAAAAGGGCTTCCACTGTCAAGTAAATTGGGAAAATGTGGGATTAAACCAAACTCACAAGTTTCCTTGAGGTATGCTTCCCGGAGCTCCCAAATACTCCTGTGCATTGCGCTGTCCAGGGACACGTGGAGCATGGGCCACACACCTCCCAGACTCATGGGAGCACAGCACCTGGCTTTTGTTGTCTTTTGTTTAGCTCTCCCACACCTCACGCCCTTTGGAAAATGCTGAGTCAGATGTATGGAGGAGCAATCAATGCGAGGGATGTTAGACTCGAGGAAAAGTATAGCAGAGTCTGACCCCAGGGAGCTGGAAGATACCAGCTTTTGGGCTTGAAAGATTTTCTGCAACACAAAACGTTGGCAGAATGGTCTCAGAGCCTCCTCCACGTTTGATATTTATGCTTTTGTTCAGAAGCCTGGTATGGGAATTAATCTCAGCTCCTTTCCAGAGGATTGCAGTTACACGGGCATCCTTTATCCTCAATTTTCTTTGTACCTTAAACCCAATTAGTGATGCCTTTGATGCAGTTGTGTTAAAACACAGTCTAGCCACTAAAAATCCCTACTCTTGGCCAGGTATAGTGGCTCATGCCTGTAATCCTGCACATTGGGAGGCTAAGGTAGGAGAATCACTTGAATCCAGGAGTTCAAGATCAGCCTGAACCACATAGTGAGACCTCATCTCTATGAAAAATTTTTTTTAAAAAATTAGCTGTGCATGGTGGTGCATGCCTGTAGTCCCAATTACTCAGGATGCTGAGGTGGAAGGATCACCTGAGCCCAGGCAGTCAACGCTGTAGTGAGCCATGATCATGCCACTGTACTCCAACCTGGGTGACAGAGAAACCCTGTCTAAAAAAACAAAAACAAAAAAACCTTACTCTTGCCCTGAGAGTCTTACCACCTCTTTTTGGTAAATATGCTTGCAAATCAAGAGAAGATAGATGAAGGTATCGGTCTCAGTGGTTGCGGGGAGTGCCCACCCTGGCCATCCCCAAAGGCTAGTGAGTGCTCTTCTGAACTACTAGCCCCTTGCCGCTATCTAATCACAAGAAAGCAGTGATATGCATTTAGGAAGTGCGCCACTATTTGCTTTTGTTTAAAGTTTTCACTGTATCATTGGTTCTCAACCCGAGGTGCTTTTGTCCCCAAAGAATGCTTGGCAGTGCCTGGAGATATTTTTGGTTGTCACAGCAGCAGGAAGGCAGGGGTGCTGCTGCCCCTACAGGTAGAGACCAGGGTGCTGCTCAGCATCCGGCAATGTGCACAGGACAGCTGCTCAGAACAGAGACTCTCCAGCCCAAAATGTCAACAGTGCCAAGATTGAGAAACCCTCCCAAGCGGATTACAGCACCCAGGGCATCCTGCATGCTCTGTTTGCCTGCGGGTTCCTGCTTATCCCATGATCTCATTCAGTGGCTCAGAATGCACCTGGGGTCCTTCCAACAAGGGAATGCTGAGATTGCTTTTAACAACTCCTGACCGTGGAACTTCCTGCCCTGTCAAGGCTGCTTCAGTCATCCGTGTGAACACATGCTTTTCTCTCTGCAGAACCTGAGAGCCAGAAGCAACAAGGATGCCAAGGATCCATCGACCAAGAATTCTCTGGAAAGTGAGTTCTCTGTGCTGAGGCCTTTTTGTGCCCTAGTGGGGGTGGCTGCCACCTGCAGAGGGGACATTGCTGAAAAGTACACAGGACATGGTGTCCAGTTGGGTTACCCTCTGGTGCTTCGCTATTTTAGACTTCAAATAGTGAGAGTAGGGACAAGGGAAGAACAACTCAGGACAAGGGAAGAGCAGCTTGGAGCAAGGAAGGACGCGGTCAGGACCAGTGTGCCACCAACAGGGGCATTTTAATGTCATTGTGTTGGCTAGGCATGGTGACTGACACCTGTAATCCTAGCGCTTTGGGAGACCAAGGCAAGAGGATCGCTTGAGCCCAGCCTAGACAACATAGTGAGATCTCATTGCTACAAAAAAATAAAATAAAATTAGCTGGGTATGGTGGCATGTGTCTGTAGTTGCAGCAACTTGGGAGGCTAAGGCAGGAGGATCACTTCAGCCCAGGGGTTCAAGGCTGTGATGAGCTTTGATTGTGCTATTTGCACTCCAGCGTGGACAACAGAGTGAGACCCAACTCAAAAGAAAAAGTCACCGTGTTGTCCCCAACAGCTCTATAAGGAGGATTTTATTTTCCCTTTTTGCAGATAACAAATAAGTTTAGAACATAAAGTAGCCCATGTAGAACACAGGTTCTAAGTGGCTGGCCAGGGATTGAATCCAGGGTTATTGGGAAGGTGGTGTCGGGAATTATATGGAACCCCTTACTTTCAGTTGTCAGGATGGTATGGATAGTTACACTCATAGAGAATAGCAGATGTGGCTCTGGTCCCCAAAGCTTCATACTCTGGGCCTCAGTTTCCCCATCTGTGAAGTGAAGATAACAGTACATGCCCTACACTGGCTGTGGGAGTCCCCTGAGGAAATGTACCCAGCGTGTGTCAGAACACCCAAGCATCCAAGCTTGTGATGGGCCATGCTCACAGTCATCACGGAGAAGCACAGGTGGCCAAGTCTGGCCAGAGCTTCTGCTGTGGTTGGGGGCTGCTCCCACTGTAGTGGAGATCCTGTGCAGCTGGGGTCCAGGTGTCCTCAAGAAGGTTCCCTCAGTGCCTGTCAAACCATCGTGTTGCCTGTTGGGATCAGCGACCCTGGCAGGGTACAGCACAGTCCTGTGTCAGTATGAGTCAGCTCCTGCCCTTCTCAGAATCAGACCTCCAAAATATCCTGGGATTGACATTGGGACAGTGTACTGGTCTGCTCCCAGCATCCCCTCTGGGCTGGAGAGCAGGTTTCTTGCCAGGGTGCTGGTGGGCTCCTTGACCTCAGGCTGGAGGAGTGTCTATGCTGAGCCTTTTTAGCAGTTGTCCCTGAGTCGCCCATGCAGACTCGGGTCTGACCAGCCACTGTGGACTCTGCATATAATGCATATAAACCTCAAAGCTTTCTGGGTTGGGTGCTCTGGATTTGCCCTTGTCACTGCAGAGGGGAGGGGGCGGCCTGTGGAGGTTGGGGCCTCCCCTTGTCCTTGCACTGAGGTGGGCAGGTGGGTGGTCACTTGCTCCATCTCTCATCCCACCTGTCTTTCCACAGCTCTGCTCTACAAGCCCGTGGACCGGGTGACGAGGAGCACACTGGTCCTTCACGTGAGTCACAGTGCCCCTTTGGACTGGTACCAGTTCTTCCCCCAAGGACCCATGGCAATGTCCAGAGATATGTTTGGTTGTCACACTTGCAGCCGAGGGGGTGCTACTGGCATCTGGTGGGTAGAGGCCAGGGATGGTTCTAGACATCTTAATAGAGCACAGGACATTGTCCCCCAAACCCTGCCCCAGCAAAGAATTGTCCAATCAATAAGTCAGCAGAGCTGAGGTCTAGATACCCTACCCCAGCCCCTTACAATAGGAGTCCCTCTTGGCAGAGTGCATATAACGTGGGTTTGTCAGAGTGCCATTGGAGTTCCTGGAATGGTACTCACACAGGTACTGTCTGCAAAGCCCAGGCCTGAGCAAGAGAGATGGTGGTGGCACTTAGGGAGCCAGCACTCTGGGTTACACCCATGTGTGTCTACACTTTGCACACCGTGATTGGTGCCAGTGCTGCTCTCTGTCTAACTCAAGTCTTTCTGCTGGGGCAGGACTTGCTGAAGCACACTCCCTCCAGCCATCCTGACCACCCCTTGCTGCAGGATGCCCTCCGCATCTCACAGAACTTCCTGTCCAGCATCAATGAGGAGATCACACCCCGCCGACAGTCTATGACAGTGAAGAAGGGAGAGGTGAGCATGGCCGGGGTGGCCTGGGTTGGCCCAGACCACCTGAGCTGGGGGCACACAGGGCACCCTCAGTCTGAGGCTGGGAACCCCTCCTGGTCCTCAACAGACTGATCCTGGACAGCTCAGCTTACCACAGGCAGTGTGTTGCCTTTCGGGATCAGTGACTCTGGCAGGGTACAACCAAGTCCTGTGTAGGAGATGTTGAGGTAAAGTTGCAGGGTTACCCCGCACATCCTATACCCTCTAGATGACGTCCATCACTGTGCCTCACCCTACTGCCTCTTTCCTTTTCTGTTGTGGTGGGTTATGTCCAGACACCCCCTTTTATTCTCTATACTGTTGCCAGCTAAAGGTTCCCAGCCAAGATCTATGAGGACAAGCTGCTTGAGGACAGCATCTTGAGTGCTCTTTCATAAAAAAAAACAGTTAACCCCAGATTTAAGGGGGGTCCAAGGTTTGTATCTGTGACAGGAAACTGGCTAAAGCACTTGATGTCTTCCTTCAGAAAGGTTCTCTCCATTCCATCACTGGCCATCACTCAGTCACTCTGAGTGCACATCATCAATGAGCAGGCATGGTTTGTGCCCCTCTGAGCCTTCCTGGGAGGAGCTCAGCCTGTTGCTAGGCAGATGTCTTTCCCAGCCAGGCAGCATCTATTGAGCACTGCTAAGACATGCAGGCTGGGAATCTAGCATCCAGCAGGAGCGTGGCCAGGATGGACTAACTTGGCCTGGCCTGCCTGAGCCAGGGGCACACAAGTCACTCCCCTCCAGGTCCTCAGCAGACTGTCCCTGGTCAGTTCAGCCTAACATAGGCAGCGTGTTGCCTTTTGGGATTGGTGACCCTGTCAGGGTACAACCCAGTGCTGTGTGAAAAGCAAATTGTCAGAAGCAGCACTGAGTTGAAGAGAGCTGACCCCCACCTCTGGGGTCTTGTGTAGGAATAGGAGCCATCTGGCCCAGGCAGGACACAGGTAGGGTGTAAACCTGACTGTCGTTGCCTCTGAGAATCACTGACTCCTCTTTCTTCTGGTTTGTGTGGTAAGGATGCTGTGCTAAGGTTGCAGACCCTGTCTTTAGGGGGTCCCAGGGCTGACCTGCCCAGCACACAGGGTTTCTTTTCTTCTTCTTGGCCTGGGCTATCAGGCAGGCCACACTCAGCCCTGTCCTCTGCACATTGGATGAGTCAAGTTCCTCCTTGGGCCTGGCCCAGGAAGGGCCTGGAGAAGGAGGGAGCTGACCCTCCTTCTTCAGGCTTGTCCAGGCCCTGAACCCCGGCAGACTTGTGGTTTCATCCTAGCATCTCAAGGATTGACCCACCTGGCAGGCTGTGGCTTCTTCCTGGGCCTGTTCATCATCTTTGGAGCAAGATGGGAACATGGCCCCGCCTCACCGGGCACCTGGGCACTCAAAGGAGCATAATTTAGCAGCAGTCCTGACCATCTATGTCACCTCCTTTGGGGTCTCTGAGCTCAGTGAAGGCAGAAGTGAGTCCCTGGCACCGCCCAGGTGAGGTGTTGTGCAGGGCAAGGGGCTCCCCACGAAACCGGGACTGGGGTAGGGATCAGATCTTGCTTTTTGGAGCAACACCTGGGCCCTGCCCCTGATTCTCTCCCCCAGTTCAGGGCCACCGAAGGAGAGCACAGCTGTGGCCTCCCTGTGGCAGTTCACACAGACCTAACTGGGTGTTGAATTTGCTTCTCCCAAGCCTCCATGTACCGGTTGGGTTCTTGCAGGGTTCGCCTGTCCCTCCTCGGATGACTGCTCTCTCTTTTCTGCCAGCTGTTCTTTGATGAGCACTCTGGCTTCCTGGGAAGCAAATACAGGCATCCTTGTTTCCCCATGACCTCTCATATGGTGCCAGGACTGCTCCCCCATCTTTGTATGACAGAGAGGATGATGACCTGTCCATGTGGCACTATTTATTTGTGTTGGAGGTGACAGAAGAGCTCCCTCTATGTTACCCACCGGGAAGGAATCCTGGAGGGGCAGGAGCTGCAGGCTGCTTCCCCTTAGCTTTTGCAGCTTGGGAGGGTCTAGGCTTTCGTCTTGTGCCTACCTCTCAATTTGGTATACGACATTGATTATCAGGTTCCGAAAGGAAGAAGAAACTATACCTCTGAGTCCTCGTGACAACTCTGTGGGGTCAGAGGCCTCTTCCCTTTTATGAGTAAGGAACCTGCAGCTCAGAGAGGTTGAATGGCTTGCTCACTGTCACACAGCTACCAAGTAGCTAAATCAGGATGTGAGACCAAGTATCCCCTAGCCACCTGTGTGCACCCCGGGTGTGTTATACTTTGGTTCCCCTTTCCCAGTGAGCTGACAGGACTTATCCACCCCTCCTTCTGTCCCTGCACTACCTGTAGGTAGGTGGGGTCCCAAGGAGGATGTGTCCCTCTTAGCACACTACTCAGTGTTAGATGCTGGGTGGCGCCCCATTCCCTGCTTCTCCTGCTGGAACACATTGGGGGGGGTGGTTAGGGCTCTGTTTCCAGCTTCCCTGGCAGCTTTGTAGCAAGAGGAAAGGTGCCTTCATCAGCCTGGGCATGTTGAGGTGTTCCCACAGTCACTACTGGCCCTCCTGAAAGGTGCCTGTCACCACTGCTTGACCTGGGTAAGTCAGAGTGTCATGGAGAGGCCCGGGTATGAGCCCCACACAGGGTCACAGACCCAGCCCTGATCCCCACTGTGACCTGTGTAACTTCAGCATCCTTTTCAGCCAAGTCCATGATGCCAAAGCTGCACTCTCTGCAGAAGAGTGACTTTGGGTGCCTTCAGGTGGTTCCCTGACACTGAACAGTGGCCAGCAGATGTTCTGGCTTCCCAGTGTCCTGGCCCCAGCACACCTGGGGGCCGATCCTGTAGGCGCTGCCCAGGAGGATGCCCTCCTCGGCCTCCCCAGAAGCATAAGAATCAGAGGATCCTGTGGACGTGTTTTCCTTCCAGACTGGGGTCCTGTGGGCTGGTGAGTGGGCGCTCATTGTTTAGCTGAATTAACTTCACAGTGAGATAACCAGATTCCCACTGCTGGATAATTTCCCCGATGTGGCTGCCCGTCTGTCTGCTGTGAGCCTGCACCATGTGCTGCTCAGCACCCCCGGCTCAGGCTCTGAGGCATATAGGATGATTCGGTTTAGATGTTTTGTTTCCCAAGAGCCAGCCAGGCATTGGTCTCCAGTACCCGTTATCTGTCTGGGATCCCAGAGGCCCTTCATGGAAGCAGAACATGGACAGCGGTCTGAACAGGAGCCTTGGAAAGGCCTGGAGAAGTATCACTGGTGCAGGCTGCAGCCAAGAGGCAGTGAGACCATGGCAGAGAAGAAGAGAGGCTGATGATTAAAGAGCTGGCAAACAGTTGGAGAAGGATGACAACCTGCCCATGTAGCGTTGTCCGTGTTAGAAGCAATGGGAGAGCCCCATCTACATCACCAGTGAAGAAAGAGGGCCAGACCCTGTTGGCAAAGTCTGCAAGGGGTACTAGGGAGAGGGAGGTGCCCAGCCTAGGGGTGAAGACAGAAAGGGATGGGGTCCCCAGCTCCGCCATACACAGGGTTGGGGGTAGCCACTGTTCATCTCAGCACCAGCTTGCTCACATATAGAATGAGAGTGGGCCTGGACCTCATGGTAAAGCAGGAGACTCCAGGCCATTAGCTCTGCCTTGAGTCCTTGGTAGGAAGCTGAAAGGAACCTCAGCAGGCACTGCTAGCCAGAAGGCAAAAAGACTGTGGGCTACAAGGGCAGGGTGAGTGCCCCTTGTTGAGGTCTTTCTTGGCCCTTCATGAACATTTGAAAGTGGCGTCTGGGTGGAGCTGGCTGCATGGGACAGATCTGCAGAGAGAGATGTGATATTTTGGGTAGCACTCTGCACAGAGCCTGACACCAAAAAGTAATCAGCAAATTTTAGCTACTGCCACCCTTACTGTTGTGAAAAGCCAGCATCGAGCTTCCCAGGCCCTGCCCTGCCCTCCACCCTGCAGGTTCCTGACCTTTCTGGGCCACCCAGTGATGGAGTGTCTTGTGATGTGTCTCTCTAGGGCAAAGAAGACTTTCTGGGCCAGAATTGGCCACAGAGGCTTTCTCAGGGACCAGGAAGCAGAGGTTTGCTTTGCGGTGGCGGGGGCGGGCAGTGAATCAGAGGGCAGCAGGGGCAGGCAGGACTCTTGACCTCGTGCTCCATTATAGGTGTGCCTTGGCCTGACTGGGGATTCTCATTGCTTCCCAACCATCTGCTGAAACTCTGGAGCCTGTCAGATGCCTATATAGCCAGGGCCACTGATGGTCAGTGCCAGCCAGGCCACTGGCACTCGGCTAACTCTCTAGGGTGCAGCCTTTGTTCAGGGGCACAGTAGTGAGGGCTGGAGCTGCTGACCTCCTCCAGAGCCCCCCTGAGACAGCAGCTGACACCTCTACTTTGGCCTCACCTCGGCCCTCTTTCCTCTCCTCTCAGCCCCAACCTGTGTCCCCTCAGTGACTTTTCCTGGTCCCACCTGTCAAGGTACTGCTTTGTTTATGATCAAACTGCAGTTCCTCTAGCTAAGGAAATTCACCGTCTCCATGGAACCGTGGTCTCTGGCTTCCCAGAGTGTGTCTTAGTCACTTCAGACTGCTGTAACAAAGTACCATCTGCTGGGAGGCTTACACAGCAGACGTTTCCCATGGTTCTGGAGGCTGAAAAACTGAGGTCAGGGTGCCAGCACAGTGAGGTCCTGGGGCGAGTCCACACCTTGTTTACACCTCTTCACTCTGTCCTCACATGTCCTTCCAAGCATGTGCATCCTTGGAGAGAGAGTAAGATCGCTCTCCTTCTTATGGGGATGCTAATTCCATCATGGGAGTCTCTTGTGACCTCATCTAAACTTAGGTGCCTCTCGAAGGCCCCACCTCCAGATGCTGTCACACTGGGAGCTAGAGCTTCAACATGAATTTTGGAGGAATGCAAACATTCAGCCCATAACAATGCACTTCTTCCAGATTGGACTTTGGGGAAGGCTCTGGATGGGCTGTGTGTGTCTGAGGGAGGGGGAGTTGCCTCAGTGACAGCTACAGGAGGTGATCAGCCTGCGGGGGAGACTGCTTAGGAAGGAAGTGCCCCTCCTCATGGCACACAGCGGCCTTAAGGCTGTCCCTACCTCAGATCATGGACAGACACATGATATAACCTCGCTGGGCCCCGGTTTCCTTATCTGTAGAAACGAAAGTGAGTGTGCCTCCCTCACAGAGTCCTTGGAGCAGTGGGTGACATAATGTGTGGGAAGCTCTAAATGTGGCTCCTCCACCCGCAGAGGACTTGGTGGATGGTCAACAATGGCCCCTTATGAGGCCCTTTAGGTTTAATTTCTTTTAATCCTTTAAAACATACCACCAGATTGGTCTTTTTCATCCCAACAGTTCTGGATGTCTTTGCTCCCTTGGGGGGGGGGGCTCCTGTTGGAGCAATGTTACCGGTTATTCGAGAAGACAGATGGTGTTCCTTCCTGCTGGTGTTTCCCACCTGGGATGTGGGGGAGCACCCTAAAGGGAGTGTTGTCCTGCTATCTGGTGCCTTCTTTCCCACCACTCTGCCCCATAGCACACATGGAGACACACAAACCTACACAGCAGCACATGAGGTTACTTACATGAGGGCACACACAGGCCTAGACACACACTCAGGAACATACAGTCTTGCAGGAACAAACACACACAGAGACATGGAGGTGCACATAGGGGGCACACTAGGACACACAGGAGACAGACACACAGAAACACATAGGTTCTCTCCCATCCCTTTTTCACTGCCATAGTGAGCCCAGTCCTGGGATCCAGTGAGGTCCCAGCCCTCTCTACCCTACCCCTTCACCTGAGGGTATTTACTGTGAGTGAGAGGCCAAGTCACGGGGACTGTCCTTTCCAACCATATGAACTTACACTGTCACTAGGACTCAATGGGGACTATGACCCAGGCCCCTGCTCTTGCCATGTGTCTGGAGGACCCAATGGGTGGGTCGGGCAGGAGGTCTGTGCTGATTTTAAGGCATCCTGTACTCCCAGGCCTGGGAGACTGGCTACTGAATATTACTGGGAAGGATGCCCCTGGGGAGAAAGAGACCCAAGCTTCATGGGGCCCCCAGCTCTGTGCTGGTGCTGTGTGGGCTGGTGGGGCCAAGGCGCAGTGATGGGGAGTTGCACAGAGCTGGGCCCAAGATGCCACGGGTATGGTGGGCTGGCTGGGATATATTGGGCACCGTGTCTTTGGAGCTTCTTTTAGAAAGATGAGCGTTGTACAGGTGGATGGGGAGGGTTGGGTGACGGTATCAAGAGAGCAGCCCCAGATGGGGCTGAGTCTACCTGTCAGAGTCTCACGGGCCAGCAGTCCATGCCCCAGAGGGGCTGTGTCCTCCCCACAGTGAAACCTGTGTCCTTTCAAAGTAGCAGGCAGACTTACAGGTGCTACAGGTGCTCAGAGTGACACTCAGTTGCCTTGCTGGAAGATAAGAGTGCCCTTAAGGTGTTACTTCAGATGAACATGTGACGAGTGGACTGGGCCAGCTGTGGGGAGCATCAATGCTGGGGACCCATGACAGTGAGCCGTGTCTGCTGCTTCTGAGCCGGGTGTAGGGTGCCCCCTGCAGGTGGTGACAAGAAGCTCAATCCTTTGTGTGACGAGAGGGCTGCCCTGCCATATCACTACCACTCACAGAATGTCCCTTAAACCCCTTCTCCTAGGCTGGGAGACCCTCTGCTGTGTCCCTGCAGAGGGGGCATCAGTGTCCCAGGACCCTCCTCGGACATGGTCCCCACTGTGGCCCCAGCAGCTGGTTGTGCCTGGGGTCTCTGGGGTCAGCCCTCCAGCACTACATGGACGTTTCTCCAGGTGGACATGCGTTTCTTGCTTCCCGTGGGTGCCGTCACCAGGCGGCCATCTGCCCTCAGCAGGTAGGGTATGGGTGAGTGCCGATGAGTCACAGCCTTGGCACACCATCGCCTTCCTGCCCTCCCACTTATGGGCACCAGCAGCCCCCGCGTAAGTCATCAGTTACCCCTCCCCGGGCCCAGCTGGCTGTCATGAGCCAAGCTGCTCAGTGGTGACATGCAGCATCCATTGCTGGGAGTGTTGAGTGACTGTCGCAGGCTGCACTTGCATCTAGGGATTCTGCTGCTTCCAGCTCCTCTAGAGTGTGGGAGAGTTCAGGGAGACAGAGGCTCCCCAAGAGGAATTCCAGTCTGCAGGTTACCTGGTCTGGCCCCCTGGCCCGGTCTGGCTCCACCAGAGTATGGGGCCTCCTTGCTTCCTGTGTTGGGGATGGGTGCTTCTCTTGGGAGACACTAGGTTTCCATGCCCACTGATGTATGTGCTTGACCTGAAGATCCTTCCTCGTCATCACAACACGAGCTGGAGGTCACTCTCCCTAGGAAGCCTCTCCTGAGGTTTGGTAGGCCAGTGCCTGACAAACCCCTAGTCTCACCCCAGAGCTTATGGGCTCCTGAAGACAGAGATCAAAAAGTGTTGCCACTTGGTCTCTGTGCTGCCTGGGGCAGATGGTGGGCCTCTCAGACTGTTTTCTCATCCATGAAGTGGGCATAAGGATCCACCTACAACATGAATGGATCAGATCAGATAATTCAGGTGATGTGTTCGCGTGGCACACCAGTATGTGCATGGGAAAGGCTCGCTGCTGCCACCTCTCATCCCATCCCCACGTCCTCAGCACATGCCCAACCTCTGTGAGGTACTGGACACTGTGGGTTGGATGAACTTGTGGCTTACCTGGAGCTGTGCAAGAAGGACCATCCCTTGACTTTCAGATGATACACTGAGATGTAGGGGGGATATGGCTGGCCAGGAGCCTGTGTCCCCTACTCTGGGTTCCACTTTGACTTGCTGTCAAGCCACAGGTGTGAGAGGGGTGATCCCTATGCAGGACCCTACCTGTCCTGTCTAATCAGGAGGACTAGGGGTTCCAGACATGGTGTCTTCTAGCTTCCTGCTGTCCTGAGAACCAAGCCCAGCCCTTGCCATGACCTTGAAGGCTGCCCTGTCTTAGAGTGCCCTGGGCCCATCTCCCCACCGACCACACTGTCCCATGTGTACCTGGTGTGCAAGATTTTCCCACTACAGGGCCTGTACCTTTGACAGTCCCTTTATGCGAATGATCCCTCCTTGGCATGACTGGCCTCTCGCCAATTCTGTGTCTCAAGTTGCCACCTAAAGAGGCACTGGCCGTCCTGTTTAAAGGGCAGTCTTCTATCATTTGTCCTTACAGCAGACTGTTCACTTGGCTGTGTGCCCCTCACGGTCTCCAGGCCAACAGCCACTACCTATCCCTATCCATCCACCCTATTCTGCAGGACAAGTGTCCTGGAGGGACTTAGAAATTTGTTGAGCAAAGAGGTATGCATATGCCCTGGTCTGTTAGCAGGCCTGTGAGATGGACAGAAGGTTCTGAAAAGTGGGCCTGAGGGTTGGATGTGGAGGGAGTGAAATCTCCCCAGGGGGAGAACGTCTCCAGAGGTCAACCTGCTGGACTGGGGAGGTCCAGCATTCCGCACCCACTCCTACCCAACCCAGACTGGCCCTGACCTGAGCCTTCTTCTCCCCCCCACCATGTCCACAGCACCGGCAGCTCCTGAAGGACAGCTTCATGGTGGAGCTGGTAGAGGGCTCCCGCAAGCTGCGCCACGTCTTCCTCTTCACCGATCTACTCCTCTGCACCAAGCTCAAGAAGCATAGCGGAGGGTGAGTGACAGTGTGGCCCCCATCCAGACCATGACCCCTCCCAATGCTCCAGGACAGGAAGGGTCTCTGTGGGGATGCAGGGTCGCCTGGCAGAGGTCAGTAATAGTGTGGCCAGGCCCCTTTTTTCACGTTGTTTGCACCTGGACATGATGCCAAGCTCAAAGTCGGAGGTTGTCACTAACAGTCTAGAGACATTGTGAGGCATTGTGGTGACCTGGCTTTGACTCCTATAGTGAAGGGTAAATCTGACCATAAAACTTCACGTACCAAGCTGGGCTCGGTGACTCAGCCTGTAATCCTGTGCTTTGGGAGGCTGTGGTAAGTGGATTGCCTGAGCCCGTGGATTCGAGACCCGCCTGGGTAACTTGGCGAGACCTCATCTCTACAGTAAATCAAAAAATTAGCCGGGCGTGGTAGCGCGCACCTGTAGTTCCAGCTACTTGGAAGGCTGAGGCGGAAGGATCGCCAGAGCCCAGCAGGTTGAGGCTGCGGTGGCCGGGAGCGGCCACTGCACTCCAGTCTGGGTGACAGAGTGAGACTCCAACTCAAAAAGAAAAAAAAAAGCCGGGCTTGGTGGCCCAGCCTGTAATCCCGTGCCTTTGAGAGGCTGAGGTGAGTAGATTGCCTGAGCCCGTGGGTTCGAGACCCGCCTGGGCAGGCGAGACCTCATCTCTACAATAAATCAAAAAATGAGCTGGGCGTGGTAGCACACGCCTGTAGTTCCAGCTACATGGAAGGCTGAGGTGGAAGGATCGCCGGAGCCCAGCAGGTCAAGGCTTTGGTGGCCGGGAGCGGCCACTGCACTCCAGTCTGGGCGACAGAGTGAGACTCCAACTCAAAAAAAAAAAAAAAAAAAACTTCACGTACCATTGCAGGAAGATCACATGACCCATCAGGGAAGAGTGAGTAATGGGTCAGTGCACAGGCCAGGCAGACATCACTAGGTGATCACTGCGCTTTCTCTCCCTGAGCCTGGTGATGGCTTCTAGATTATTCTCAGCATAGGCCTGCTGATAACCCCCTTCCCCCCCACCCCACCCACCCCCCAGGATCAGGTTCACCCAGATTGCACCAAGTTAGAATAGAGAAAAGAGGATTGGGAAGGACCAGAACTGGGCTCTTCCCCACATTCTGCCTGCTAAGTGGGTTTCATCATTCAGCTCAGAAGACAGCCTCATCTGTTGCCCCATCTGTCAAGTGAGAGGATTATTCCAGGTAGATCTGCAGCCTCTCAAACTAGAGTTCTGGGCATGGACTTGAGTTCTGTCCTGTCATTGGGTGGCCTTGACATACTCCCATGAGTGCTGTCGTGTCCAGGGTCCGTGCAGGATAAGGTGTATCTAGGCTCCTCAGATGCCTCAGGGCCAGGGGTCATGTGTTCAGAGTGTCTGTTCCCAGGAGTCACTGAGGCTGGGGTCATTTCAGCCTGTTGCGTGGAGCACGCATTGGGTTTTAAGACAAGTAAACAGGCCAGGCTCGGTGGCTCAGCCTATAATCCCAGCACTTTGGGAGGCTGAGGTGAGTGGATTGCCTGAGCCAGCGGGTTCAAGACCCGCCTGGGCAACTTGGCGAGACTTCATCTCTACAATAAAATCAAAAATTAGCTGGGCGTGGTAGTACACGCCTGTAGTTCCAGCTACTTGGAAGGCTAAGGCAGAAGGATCGCCGGAGCCCAGCAGGTCAAGGCTGCGGTGGCTGGGAGCATGCTACTGCACTCCAGTCTGGGGGACAGAGTGAGACTCCAACTCAAAAAAAAAAATAAAGACGAGTACACAGTGTGCAGACTTGGGCTCTCTGGGTCTCGAGAGTAGCTAAGGAAGACATTAGCTAAGGAAGACAGTCAGCATGTGTCAGCATTCTCTTTTTCCCCTCCAGCAAAACCCAGCAGTACGACTGCAAATGGTACATTCCGCTCACGGATCTCAGCTTCCAGATGGTGGACGAGTCAGAGGCGGCACCCAACATCCCCCTGGTGCCAGATGAGGAGCTGGATGCCCTGAAGATCAAGATCTCTCAGATAAAGAGTGACATCCAAAGAGAGAAGGTGCAGGGCTGAGGGCAAGGGCTGAGCTTGAGGCAACCTGAGTGGGCAGCAACCTCTGCACGTGGGGTTCTCTCTGCCAGATATCTTATTCCACATCTGGGTTCTGGTACCCCTGTGAGCTATCAGCTCTTGGAGGGTTGGAAATTTGCTTACAGCTGGGTATCTGGTAGTTCTGAGAGCCCCTGACTAAACCCTGCACCAGAGTGGTGGGCAGCCCTCCCCTCACGAGATATGAAGAGTGTTGGACGTGGTGTTTACAGTGGGCCTTTCTTGGGATACTTGTGCCTGATGGATGATCTGATACCTGTTTGTCTGACTATGTGACTAGGGGTCCCTCACATGGGAAACCTTTCTCTGACAGACACCCTTGGCTCTTGTCTGAGCCGTGTGCAGTTATGTCTGCCTGACCTTGGCTCTGGTTCTAGGAACCTTACCTTGTGTTTTCCCCAACATCCTAGGGAAATCCTGGTCTGGGGCAGCTCCTGCTTCTTCCCATGGAAGGTGCAAATTCAACCCACCACTGCAATAGAAAACAAGTCCAAAGTTTTTTTTCCTTGTAGATCTTGGGCAGAGAGCACACTATGAGTAAGGAGGGCAGTCCTCCGTCTCTAAGTCACATGAGGCAGGAATAAAGAGTTAGGCAAAGAGAGGGCACGCAAGCACTAACAGTATGTATAGGGAATAGCGTGTAGTCACGTGAAATTTCAAGCAAATGCCTGAATGGTCCCTTTACAGGAAGCGACGGAAAATCAGGGAGCCCAGTCTTTTAGGCTGGAGAGATGCTTCCAAGTTCTTACCTCTAGCCACTGGCTATGGGAGGTTGTATGTGGTGTTTTACTTCTAGTGTCCAGGCAGTAATCTGCTGTGTCATTCAGTTATACCTATGAAATACCGAGTTACTAGAAGGAAAGTCGCAGTGAGACTGTGGAGGACTTGGAGAGGTCTAAGACGTGGGGCTGAGGGAGGTGTCTAGCCTTTCCCCTTACAACTGCCCAATAGAGGAGAACAGTCCTGGGTGGGGGTGCCCCCGCTCCAGCTGTTCTAGACTGCAGGCCCTTGCTTTTTTCCGGAGAAGTTTAGAAAATTGTAGAAATAGTGAGGATGAGTCCCTGAAGTATAGTTAGCCCAGCCTGGAGGACATGCCATGCAGTGGCCACAGTTGAAGTGGCTCCCTAGGAGGTTCCTTAGTTCAGGGATGCCAATTGGGGTGAACAAAGCAAGACAAGGGTCCTCCTTAGCCCTCACCTACCTGTCCAGCCTGCTGCACCCAAACCTATTTCACTTATGAGCATGCAGGGAGCCCCAAGACTGAGGTGAACATTAGGTTGTTTGTTCATCCAGGCAAGACTGTGGCCCCCATGGTAGGGTGTCCCCAAGCAGAGAGGGAGCCAGTGCTATGTCCTCAGGGGCAGTTGAGATCAGTTTAGTGCCACTGCTGCATTCTCCACATTGAGCCCCTCATCTGTGAGCTGGTAATGGGGCCCTACTGGTGACAGGCAGCACAGTTCTCTCTTCCCCAGGGGTAGTAGCTTCAGGAGGGACCCAAACAGCTCAGCACAGAGAATTTTCCTGTCCAGGTTCTGGTGATATTTGTCTGGCTTTCACCCCCACAGACACTCCCAGGGGGCCTGGTGCTGAAATCTGGTTGGATCAGGAGGGAGTGAAGAACCCTCTATGTAACAGTGGTCCCCTGGCCATTGTCCTCATTTGGAAAAGTTGGAGGCAAGGACATTTGTAAAGATCTCTCCTCTCTGCCCTTATGAGAGATGGTACTTGATTCCTTTGAGAAAGGCTTCCTGAGCATGTGCCACAGCTTGTGCTGGACCTTGACCTTGTGGAAAGGCTGCTTCTGTCCTTGAAATGCCACCAGCAGTAGCTCCTCAGGCCCTGGGCTGTGCTGAGAGGGCAGACAGGATTCCCGCTGTCCACAGGCTGAGTATAGGGGGTGGTGGGGATGGACTGACCGGGAGCAGGTTGCACCAGGTCCCAGAATGGAAAGGTGAGGCTGTGGCCTCTCCCTGCAGAGGGCAAACAAGGGCAGCAAGGCCGCGGAGAGGCTGAAGAAGAAGCTGTCAGAGCAGGAGTCGCTGCTGCTGCTCATGTCTCCCAGCATGGCCTTCCGGGTGCACAGCCGCAATGGCAAGGTGAGTGAGTGCCCACCGCAACCCCCTGCTCTCCCAGGCACATGTTCCTGGCCTGCTCTGGACTCCTGACCACCCAGCCGCAGCCCTTTTTCTCTTGAAAGCATTCTCACGTGTAGAGAGGCTTGTCAGCATGGCACAGGTGGCCACACTTGTCCCTCTGGGCATCTGGACCCTTGCTTCCAGTTTGAATAGCAGCTGGCTCAGCTACCACAGCTGGGAGGGAGTGGAATCTCCAAGGAGGGAATAGCCTCAGAGGTTCATGCAAACCTGGCCCTTAATACAGGGATACTCTGGGGACCTCAGGGCCAGAGACGTATTTTCTCTCCTGAGTCTGGCTCCTAGTGCCAGCTGTAGCCTGATACTTTCCCTCCCCAGGCATGACACACATCTGTCAGCGTGCAGAATAGTTTATTCTTGCAGCTGGCTGGGAGAGGCAGCCATGGGCTCTGCAGAAGCCTCGTCTCTGGGTCAGCGTGGGGTTTGTGGGTTGAATGCAAGAAGTCAGGTCAGCATCTGCCCTCACCTCAGCAGATCCCACCTGGTAGCCTCTGTGTCCCTAAGCTATACTTGCTCTTGCCAGTGTTGCATCCTGAACCAGGTAGTTCAGGAAGGAGCTTATGCCAGAGGCAGGACTGCATAGTGCTCAGGTTCTGTGGCCCGATACCCAGCTGGCAGGTAGGGCAAAGGGTGCAAGTAGCAGTGCCCACCTGGTCACTGGGCTTCAACCAGCTGGAGTCTTGTGCACCACGGTGCCCTGGGTCTGCCAGGCACTCACTTAGTTGGGGACAGAGATAACTGGGGTGTGTTCTTCTCACCCTCCCTAGAGTTACACATTCCTCATCTCCTCTGACTACGAGCGCGCTGAGTGGAGGGAGAACATCCGGGAGCAGCAGAAGAAGTGTGAGTGGTCTCTGCCTCAGGACCAGGCTTTGGAACAGCAGTGCCAGAAAGGCATTGCCTCCTGTGGCTTTAAACCTTATTTTTAGGCCGGATGCAGTGGCTCATGCCTATAATCCAAGCACTTTGGGAGGCCGAGGTGAGAGGATTGCCTGAGCTCACAGGTTCGAGACCAGCCTAGACAACTTGACAAGACCTCATCTCTACAATTAATCAGAAAATTAGCTGGGCATGGTGGTGCATGCCTGTAGTTTCAGCTACTTGGAAGGCTGAGGTGGAAAGATCGCCTGAACCCAGCAGCTCGGGGCTGCAGTGTCCATAAGCATGTCATTGCACTCTAGCCTGGACAACAGAGTGAGACTCCAACTAAAAACAAAAACAAAAAAAACCCTAGCCGGGCTCGGTGGCTCAGCCTGTAATCCCGCTCCTTTGGGAGGCTGAGGTGAGTGGATTGCCTGAGCCCGCAGGTTCGAGACCTGCCTGGGCAACTTGGTGAGACCTTATCTCTACAATAAATCAAAATGAGCCAGGTGTGGTAGCGTGCACCTGTAGTTCCAGCTACTTGGAAGGCTGAGGCGGAAGGATCACCGAAGCCTAGCAAGTCGAGGCTGCAGTGGTCGGGAGTGGCCACTGCACTCCAGTCTAGGTGACAGAGTGAGACTCCAACTCAAAAAACAAAACAAAACAAAACAAAACCCTTATTTTTGAAGGGATTTTATCCAAGCAACATGTTACATGGAGCCCTAATTTAGAAAATAAGTTGAGCTGGGTATGGTGGCTCACCCAACACTTTGGGAGGCCAAAGCAGGAGGATTATTTGAGGCAAGAAGTTGAAGACCAGCTTGGGCAGCATACCAAGACTCCGTCTCTTAAAAAAAAAAAACAGATAAGAAGTTGGACAGAAACTGTCCCACTAGACCCCCTCATCCCCTGTGCATTCATTCCCTCACTGTCATAACAGAGGACCCAAAACAGCTCCAGAGAGGCATTGTCTGTTCTCATAGTTGTGCCCAGAAATAAGCCCATTTTCCTCACCCGCTGGAAAAATAGGATCTGCATTAGCAGTGCTGGGGCAGAGCCATGCTGGCATCTATCTGGGGAGGCCTAGTAAGGATATGCTCAAGGCCAGCCTCTTGTTCTCAGACCTGTCTTGAGGGTGTCGTTTGGAGGCATGTGGCCTATGTGTTTGTACACACCTTGCTAAGACTCCTCCAGGCCTGGGCTCTCCTGGACCATTCCTCGCTCTGCTACTGGACCAACACTGCACCTGAAAGCTGAGCGCCATGTCCTGAGCCACCAAGTGCCAGCACCTGCCATCCCCCCTCCCCAGAGTCAAGTGGAAGACCAATGGGAGGGGCTGGAGGTTGAGGAGCAGCACAGACTGACCGGTGGATGCACCTCTCTTTCACCCTCTCAGGTTTCAAAAGCTTCTCCCTGACATCCGTGGAGCTACAGATGCTGACCAACTCATGTGTCAAACTTCAGACCGTCCACAACATTCCACTGACCATCAACAAGGAAGGTGAGGCTGCTGTCCTGTGCGCAGAGCTGCTGGAAAGGGGAGCAGCCAGCTAGCCTGAGGGCCGGCCTCCCTTCTTGTGTGACTGGTGGACTTTCGTTCAGAAGGAAGGCATGTGCTTGTTACAAGGGCCTGTTGTCCTCTCCCTGGAGAGGATGGGGCAGGTTAGGAGCAATTTCTCCCCAGGGAGCTATTGCTGGCTGGTTGAGGAAATGCATGGCTTCTGTCCCTAGTCATGAGACCTGCTGCAGATACTCCTCAGACACTCTGAGCTGTGGACCCAACCCCAATCCTGCCTCCCAGCCCTGCTATCATCTGACTACTTGCTGGCCCACACTTTTGGTCAAGCTGAGTTTTATAGTCACTGTTTCACACATGCACATATGCTCAGTCACGCTCACAGGTACATGATTGTGTGCACATGTGCACACATACTCTCTCCACATCCCATGCCACCCCACCCCCTCTCCTGTCCTTGGAACCTTAATACACTTTGGCTTGGCAACTGGTTTGCCTGTATTGTGAACCCAACTAGATCCTAAGATCCCCAGAAACCACAATGGCAGCTACATGGTAGCCACATGATCGTTGTTTTGAAAAAGTGGAGCCAGGATGTGACCTGCCTCTCTCTCCCAGTAGGGCAGAAGCTCACCTCTTTGGTCTCTTGCACAGATGATGAATCTCCTGGGCTCTACGGCTTCCTGAATGTCATCGTCCACTCAGCCACTGGATTTAAGCAAAGTTCGAGTAAGTGACTGGTTTGGGGAAGCAGGTGGGGAAGAGTTTCCACCCAGGAAAGACTAATCGGACAAGGTGTGGTAAACCAGGAAAGTTGTTCAAATGACCACTAAATGCCTTTTGACCCCGATCACTATGGGGTGCTTGTGCTGGTTGATGCCCTCTGGGTGTAGAACTTTGCCCTGAATGGACTTTCCCATACCTGTCCCTTTCCCATACCTGTCTCAGAACCTGCGTGCTGGTAAACTGCCCCCTGCAAGCGAGTCATGTAATTGCAGGAGCCTGAGTTTGACAGGCAGTGTCAGAGAAGTGAGCCTGTTATAAGCCAGGAATAGATTTGGCTACTCCACCAAGCTGGATGGATAATACCCTTTTCCTCCTTCCCCTGCAGGAGGAGGGATCTCTCCCAGCTGCTCAAGCTGTCAGAACAGTGAAGGCTGGTTGAAGTTTCTAGAAAAGGAAAAATATGGAGACAACACCTATCTATGATTGTTGGGGGCTGGGAGTAGAGTGAGGATTGATTGCAAATGAACCCCATGGGATTTTTTGATGAGGGCAGTATCCCGAAACTATTGTGGTGCTGTTTGTGCTAGTGTTTAAATTTACTAAAAACCCTCCAGCTGTATACTAGCAGTGACTGAATTGTATAACATGCAGATTATGCCCCCATAAAGCTGTAGCACACGCTTGGAAGGCTGAGGCGGAAGGATCACCTGAACCCAGCAGGCATAATCTGCATGTTATACAATTCAGTCACTGCTAGTATACAGCTGGAGGGTTTTTAGTAAATTTAAACACTGGCACGCTTAATTATTCCCCTGGATCCCTCTGTCTGACTTCCCAGGGTCCTGCCCAGCCTTTCCTCCCTTGCAGCCCCTCCTCCCCAGTCCCATTCCATCAGCAGTGCAGGTGATGCCTGGAGCTGCTTCTTAGTCTCCTGGTCTTTCCTGTCACCTTTCCATCTATCACCCCAATGTTCCACACTCTTAACCTCACATCCCCAAACCAGACCTATCATCTGTAGCCCCCAAACTTGTTCCCCTTAGGTCCTGCCCCATGAGAGGGATATCACCATCTACCCCCATGGCCAAGCCAGAGACCACCATCCTGTTCATTTCCCCTCTCAGTTAGACACCATCTCTGGCTACCCTCATCCGGGCCCTAGGTAATGGCCTCACGCCTGGTTCCCAACCCCAGGCATCCCCATCATCCCTCAAGTGGTTTTTCTTTTTCTTTTTCTTTTTTTTTTGTGTGTGTTGGAGTCTCACTCTGTCACCCAGGCTGGTGTGCAGTGGCACGCTCACGGCCACTGCAGCCTCAACCTGCTGGGTTCAGGTGATCCTTCCGCCTCAGCCTTCCAAGTAGCTGGAACTACAGAAACATGCTGCCATGCCCAGCTAATTTTTTGATTTATTGTAGCGATGAGGTCTCACTAGGTTGCCCAGGCTGGTCTCAAACTCATGAGCTCAGATAGTCCTCTCACCTCAGCCTCCCAAAGTGCTAGGATTATAGGCGTGAGCCACTGTGCCCGGCTCAAGTGGTTTTTATAAAGCATAAACCCCACCCTATTGCTTATAGCCCAGCCCCACTCTCCCTCAGGTCTTACCTCTTTCCTCTTCCCCTGCACCCCATGACCGGCTCCCTGTGCCCCACACTGGCCTGGAGCCCTCTAGAAAATACTCCAGAAAATACTCATAGCAGGTTCTGCTCAGGTCATAAGAACTTCCCCTAACCCCTGCCCTTTATACCCCCAGGACAGCTGGCCTCTGCTAGGGCTTCACTGTACAGCACTCATCTCCCTGTGTAGCAATAGCACATTCTTCACCTCTCTGTCCGTCCCAACCAGTACAGGGCCCTCCTCACCCCCAGGGGCTTTAGCTAGGGTTTACTGAATGACCAAGAGAGCAAATGTTATGAGAGGTCCCGTTTCCCAGATGCACAGAAACCATAGGATAGGGCGGGGGCATTGCTTGAGGTTCTGCTGTTTATGCTGGCTACTGGTTTGGTGGTGGTTGTTTTTTGTTTGTTTTGATTTTTTTTTTTTTTTTTTTTAGTTGTAGTCTCACTCTGTCGCCCGGGCTGGAGTGCAGTGGCATGATCATGGCTCTCTGCATCTCGACCTCCTAGGCACAGGTGTTCCTTCTGCCTCAGCCTCCTGAGTGGCTGGGACTGCAGGTATGCGCCCCCACACCTGGCTGAATGTTTTGATTCTTTATAGCGGTGAGGTCTTGCTATGTTGCCTAGGCTGGTCTCAAACTACTGGGCTCAAGCAATCCTCCTGCTTCGGCCTCCCAGAGTGCTAGAATTACAGACATAAGCCTCCACACTTGGCCAGTGTTTTTAAAAAAAATTAAGAGCATTTATTTTGAAAATAACACCTGCTCTTATAGACCATGTGGGTGATGTGAAAAAATGCAGTTACCTTCTCCATGTCCCCCTTCCTGCAGATCTGTACTGCACCCTGGAGGTGGATTCCTTTGGGTATTTTGTGAATAAAGCAAAGACGCGCGTCTACAGGGACACAACTGAACCCAACTGGAATGAGGTGAGGAGCTGACTTCCTCAAGGCCCTGGCTGGTCTGGGCACAGGATGTTTTCCACAGAGAGAGTCTAAACCCTTAGAGGCTTCCCGAGGGCTTCCCCCAAAGACGATGCTGCCAGCATTCCAGGAATCTCCTGGAGGGCCTGGGTGACAGGGCCAAGAGATTTTTATCTCCGTGTTCCTAAGAATCTTACCCACTCACCCCCCCATCACAAAGAAGCAGCTTGTTTTCTGGAGAAGTCTTTAGAAAGTGACTTAAAAGGGCTTTTTGTTCTTTGTTATGACTTGGTGTTTACTTGGTAGGTTTCCATAGTGTTTTTCTACCAAAGTTGGAATAAGCTCGCTATGACCCTCTTGGTTTCTGGAAGCTTAGGACTCTGCCTGTGGGAGCTGGCACTGGACTGGACTGCAGGTCTAGCTCCCTATACCTCACTGGTCTAAAGGGTCCTGCTTGTTTGTCGTGGATATTGGGTTTGTATAGTGGGTCACTCTGCTTCCCCCCACCTTGGAGAATTACTGTGTAGGTCATTCAACCATTTGTCCCTGAACCTTCATGAGTGGGAGAATGATTACAGAGAGGTTAGTATTGATTAAGTCCTTAGATCCACAAGAGATTAATTTCCCCAGCTTGTGCAGCTGTGGCCATTGAGTGCCCCCATTCTTTTTTTTTTTTTTTGAATTGGAGTCTCACTCCATCACCATGCAGTGGCACACTCACAGCCACCCCAGCGTCAGCCCGCTGGGCTCAGGCAATCCTTCTACTTCAGCCTTCCAAGTAGCCAGAACTACAGGCATACACTACTATACCTGGCTAATATTTTGATTTATTGTGGAGATGAGGTCTCACCAAGTTGCCCAGGCTGTTCTCGAACCCGTGGGATCAGGCAGTCCCCTTATCTCGGCCTCCCAAAGTACTAGGACTACAGGCTTGAGACACCATGCCCAACCTCCCCTTTCTTTTTTTGTGTGTGTCAGGGTCTCACTCTGTTGCCCCAGGCTGTGGCATGATCACAACAGTCATGGCTCACAACAGCCTCAACCTCTTGGGCTCAGGCAATTCTTCCACCTCAGCATCCCAGGTAGCTGGGACTACAGGCATGTGCTAGCATACCTAACTAATATTTTTGTAGAGAGGAGGTTTTGCTATGTTGCCCGGGCTGGTCTCAAACTCATGAGCCCAAGCAATCTGCCCGCCTTGTTCTCCCAAAGTGCTGGGATTACAGATGTGAGCCACCATGCCTCGTTATTGATGGTGTGGGTATGAATGGAGACAGCCAGCTACAGAGAGCTGCCTCCCACCCTCTCTGCTGCAGAGGAGGAAACAAACCACTGGGCTGCTTGGTCCATGTCAGGTCATGAAGTTGGTAGAGCAAGCAATGGGACGAGAACCCAGGTCTCCTTTCTCAGTATCCACTGCTCTCTGGTCATTAGACTTTCTGCCTGAGGAAGACAAAGGCACAAGACCCTGTTAAATTTACTTGAACATCCCTGCAGGAAGGACTGAATGGCAGCTATGACAAGGGGGAATCAGAGCCACATGGGGGTCTATCGAAGAAGGCTTTGCAGAGAGCAGGAGGACTGTGACCCAGCATAGACAGCGAGGGAGTGAGGCATGGGTACTAGGCAGTTGGTGAAAGGTTCAGGTGCCAGGCGAGTGGAAGCTCCAGGAAGGCATGAAGAGTATGAGTGCAGTGAGTCACCTGGTGTCACCCTCACTGTGCATGTCGATCATCCAGGAATTGACTTGTTCCTAGCACATACATGCCCCATCCCCATTCAGGGAAATAGCTGCTACATGTTTTCCCCCTCGCCCTCTTCCATTTCCCCACCAAGAACCCATGAGTGAACTTGAACTCACTGATGGTATCGGGGATGATGGAAGAGAAGGTTGGCACAGAGGGCCACAGCAGACCACTTGAGTGCCTAGGGGAACATTCTTTCCTCCAAGTCCCTCTCCCTCCTACATCAACTCTAAGGATCATTTTTTTTTCCTTTTTACATAGAATTTATTTTTTTTAGAGCAGTTTGGGTTCACAGCAAAATTGAACAGAAAGGACAGAGAGTTCCCAGGTATGCCCTGCCCCCCATGCCCCACTACTGGCCTCCCCATTCGTTACACTCCCCATTCGTTACAATTAACATGCATTGGCACACCATTATCACCCATAGAACCATTAGGGTTCATTCTTGGTATTACACATTGTAAGGGTTTTGGCAAATTATTTACCATTTGATATCTTACAGAGTAGTTTCACTGCCGTAAAGATGAACCCATATTGACATACCATTACCAACCAGGGTCAGTCGAATGTCTGCATTTTGAGCAGAAACCCTCAAGATTCTGTGTGGGTGGCATGGAGACCATCCTTTGAGAGGTTTTGACTAGGTTTGAGAGGCATGGACGCTCCAGAGCCACATGAGATTGACAGTAATAGCCACAGAGAATACCCTTGAGGGTCCCAGGCCTAAATGAGGAGGGTCTCAGGGCAACAAGAACAGTGTTGGGGACACGCTTCTGGCCACCACATATACTTAGACCTGTTTGTTCACATGTGACTTTCCTTCTCTCTCTGGTGCAGGAGTTTGAGATTGAGCTTGAAGGCTCCCAGACCCTGAGGATACTTTGCTATGAAAAGTGTTACAACAAAATAAAGATCCCTAAGGAAGATGGCGAGAGCACAGACAGGCTCATGGGGAAGGGTCAGGTTCAGGTGAGTCTGCCGGCCCCTCTCACCCCCCTTGGATGCTTCGTGTACTTTCCTGTTTGGCACTTGGGGACATTGAGATGGCCTAGTGCTCGGGGTGGGGTGGGCAACCGCAACACTGAAACATCTACTGTGAGAGACCTGGGCTGGTGTCTTCACAGGTTCAGATGGACTGCCCTCTATCTGACTGTCTGTCTGTCTATTGTGTTCAATCTTATCCCCAAAGGAATTTAAGTTTTAAGTCTGATTCTGCATCTGGGGCCTCAGTTCCTGCATGGTCTTAGGAAAACCCACAGGCAGAATAGTTAGGGGTGCCATGGGCTAAAATTGCCAGTTCCTGGGCCACCCCTTCTTGGAAAAGCACAGGGGATCCCAGAGTCTACCAACTTGCTATCCCCTTTCTGGGGTCTAGATCCATTTTCTAGGGTGTACAGCTGTATCCCTGTTCAGGGTATACCCAGCTCCTCTCCCAGGATTGGTGTAGAAGCCCCTGGCATGCCGGAGCATATATCCATACAGGACCAGGAGGGGTGCTGTGGTTCTCGAGAAGTGCCTGGGCCTTCTGTTCAGAAGTGTATCTAGCCCTGGGAGCCCACCACCTGTGTTTCACACTTCTTGGAAGAAGCTGGCCCCCCTGCCTTGTGTTTCTTGTGGTCCTACCTACACAGTTCCTTCCGTGGGGGTGGCTGGAAGGAAGCCCTGGGACCACATTCCTTACAGTGCATTTTATCAGATCCAGCTAAGCCGGTTCCTCCCCCACCCAGGAGGTGGGTGGGTCTTGGGTGCTGCTCCCCACTCCCAGGACCTTTTACCTTAGCAGGAAACCTCAAGAGAGAGTAAATTTGGTGTTCCAGGTGCCCTGTGAGCACAGCATTCACCAAGAAGCCTCACCTCCTTCCCTAAGGGCAGGAAGTAAAAATCCTCTTGTGGTTAAATATTGAGTGCCAGGAAGGATGAAGGGAGAGGGTGATTCTTCCCAGAGCAATTAGTAGTCTTGGCTGATGAAGGCCCACATTCTCATTCACATCAGCAAGTCCTTGCTAAGTACTGGCTCAACCCCTGACCCCCAACCCCTTCCCAGCTCTGGCTGGCCAGGTTCTTGGAAGTTGCACACTGCTGCCTGTTTTTCCCCCTTGGAATCTTATGAGGGAACTCAGTGACAGGGGCCTGCGGGACTCCCTATACCTTGAGACCTAGTCTAAAAGCACAAATTATCCTCAGGCATGCACCTGAGGTCTCAGATACTCAAAAGACCAAGGTAGGAAGATCTCTTGAGTCCAGGGGTTCAAGACCCTACTCCACCGTGTAGATCTTGTTCACCCTCTCAGCCTTTGGGTAGATGTCATGGTACAGATGAGCAAATGGTTTGCTCTGTTCTTGATAGGGCGTCCTGGGCCAATCTCCTTTGAGAACCAAAGTGTTCCAGTGCCTGTCAAGTGGTAGACAGAATTCGGGTGACGGTCATGGTTGCGGCCCTCTTATGCATGTGCTTTCTCACTTGGTCCTTGCAACAGGTCTTTGAAAAAATTCATTTGACCCTTGAGGAAATGTTTCCCTAAGCTGCTCAAGGTCCCTAGGCACCCAGGGTGGTAGAAGGAGCAGAGTCCAGAGCCATGCTCCCTGTGCTCTCCCTTCCCTTCTCCCTCTCTCTGTGTTGTGTGACTGCCCCCTGTCTAGGGCATTCCTCGTCTTACATAGCCTCACTGCCCAGCCCAGCCCAGCCAACAGTGAGGTTTTCCTCCCATCAGACCAGGTGAAAGGGAGGTTCAGATTCTAAACCAGCCTTTAATTTATATCATCTGAATCTTCAACCATGGAAGTCCTAGGAGTGGCTGGATTTGAACCAGGGCCTCTGAGTACTGTTGCTGGGTAACTGGTGGGGAGGGTCTCAGTAGAAAAGAGAAAAGAACAAATACGTCACTTCCTCTTCGATCATATCAAGCCCTCTTTGAAATCCCTTTGCTGGGCCAGAAGCCATGGCTCATGCCTGTAATCCCAGCACTTTGGGAGGCCAAGGCAAGAGGATTGCCTGAGTCCAGGGGTCTGAGACCAACCTGGGCGACTTGGAGGGATTTCGTCTCTCCAATAAATCAAAAAATATAGCCGGTGTGATGGTGTGCGCCTGCAGTTCCATCTACTTGGAAGGCTGAGGCAGAAGGATCCCTGAGCCCAGTAGGTCGAGGCTGCAGTGGCCCTGAGTGCACTCCAGCCTGGGTGACAGAGTGAGACTCCGACCAAAAAGAAACAAAAAAATCCCCTTGCCATGCTACTGGTTGTGAGCAAAGTTTTGATATGCAACACCTGTCCTTTCAGACAGCAGGGGGTACCTGCTGAGCACCCTGCTCCATTCCAGGAGAGAGTTAAGTATCAAAGAAAGACCTAAGCTGGACAGCATTTAAAGGGTGAAAACAGATTTTATTCAGAAATTATTGCAGTAGGGAAAGAGACCTCAGTATAGAACCAGGCTTGAGGCCGGGCTCGGTAGCTCAGCCTGTAATCCCAGCACTTTGGGAGACCGAGGTGGGTGGATTGCCTGAGCCTGCGGGTTTGAGACCAGCCTGGGCAACTTGGCGAGACCTTGTCTCTACAATAAATCATAAATTAGCTGGGCGTGGTAGTAGCATGTGCCTGTAGTTCCGGCTACTTGGAAGGCTGAGGCAGAAGGATTTCCAGAGCCCAGCAGGTGGTCTCTGGGATGACTGTGAGTGTGCCTCTGCACTCCAGCCTAGGCAACACAGTGAGACTCAAAACAAAAAAAGAACCAGGCTTGATCCTGAATATAGCATGGGTGAATGGGGATTGGTAGCCAAGGAGCAGGGTGAGGGCAGTTAATGGCAAATGACTGTGAGGAGACATCAGGGGCAGGGGATTCTGCCTCAACTGATTTAACAGAATTCTGGCTGAAGGTAGGCCAGGGTGACCAGACATCACCAGGGGGCATCAGTAGGTGAGGAATGTGACCAGATATCAAGTGTAGGGGGTTCTTGCTAAACTGACTTAGCAGGATTCTTGCTAAAACTGGCCTCTTGAAGACATTCCCAAGGACGGGGCCTAGCTGAAAAAAAAAGCTGGGTACTGTTACTTATTCCTGTAATCCCAGCATTTTCGAAGGCTGAAAAGGGTGGATCGCTTGAAGCCAGAAATTTAAGACCAACCTGGGTAACAAAGTAAGACTTTGTCTCTACCAAAAAAAAAAAAAATTAGCTGGATATAGTGGCATACCTGTAGTCCCAGCTCCTCAGGAGACTGAATCAGGAGTATCACTTGAGCCCAGGTGTTCAAGTTTGCGGTGAGCAATGTCACTGTACTCCATCCTTGGTGACAGAGTGAGACCCTGTCTCAAAGAAAGAAAGAAGGCCGGGCGTGGGGTGGGGGTAGTCTCAGAGAGAGAAGAACAAATACTACCTCTTTGATCATAAGAAGCCCTCTTTGAAATCCCTTTGCTGCCAAAGGGATTTTGGGAGGCAGAGGCAAGAGGATTGCCTGAGTGCAGGGGTTCAAGACCAGCCTGGGCAACTTGGCAAGACCTCGCCTCTACAATAAATGAAAAAATTAGCCAGGCATGGTGGTGTGTTCCTGTGGTTCCAGCTACTTGGAAGGCTGAGGTAGAAGGACCACCTGAGCCGAGGAGGTCGAGGCTGCGGTGGTTGTGAGCATGCCATTGCACTCCAGCCTGGGTGACAGAGTGAGACTCCAACTCAAAAAAAAAAAAAGGAAAGAAAGAAAGAGAAAAAATAAAAGAGTCAGAGGAGCCTGGTGGCTGGAGTTTGGTCAAGGAGAGAGTCTTTGTTGACCCCCCAGGCCCCACCATGTTCCATGTGACCTAGGCAGGTCATGTGACCCACCCACCCAAACGTGTTTCCAACCTGTAAATTGGAATGGGACCACAGAGCCATGACGATTCAGTGATAGGCCTCTCTCAAAGGACTGGTCAGTGTTCACTGCTATTATCATTCTTATTTGCCATTTTTGTTGTAAGGAGGCAGTGAAGGAGGTGGGATCCAACTCCAGCCCCTGGTTAGTGCCATCAGTGGGAAAAATGAGGGACTTCATGACTCACGCTAAGTAAGCGGCGCCCAGCCTGGCCCCTGGAGTTCTGGGCTCCCATGAGGGGGGTTTGTTTGTGGGATCCCAAGAGGAAGGAAGTCAGAGGAGGGGCAATGGTGCTGATGACGCCCTACAACCCAGTCTGGCCTCTTTCTCCCTGACAGACGCAGTTGTCTGCATAGGACATAGCTGGGAGAGGGTGTGCATGACTCACTGGGGCCTAGTCTTAGAGTCCAGGCTTTGCCCAGTAATATCAGGTGCCCTCCATGCTGTGCCAGGTGGGATGGTGTGCTCAGCTCTCTGTATCTTGCTGCTGGGAGAAGTCAAGTAGAGAGACCTCCCTGTGAGGAGAAGCAGTTGCTGCAGGTGGGATAGGTCCGGCGTCCCAGGAGTGTTCATGGGGCTGGAAAAATCCCAGACCCAGCCAGGATGGCAGAGGCTCCTGACAGGCCCCAGGGGAAATAGAAATTGTGTCTTCAGCAAAGCTGCTCACACACTTGCCTGTGGACAGAAGGAGTCAGAATCTTCTGAGGTTGGGGTTCTAGCTGGGTCTGTTTTTTGCTCCCCTAAATGGTGCTGATGAGTGTTGGGTTCAGGAACCACCAGCCCAAGTCTTAGACTTTAGCCCCTGCTCTTCAAGTGACTGTCCTGGATGAAGTGTCAGGTCCCCACTTCCCTTCTTGCGCTCCAGAATCCAGGATGGGTGAGCTGGTCTGTTCAGAGCTGTGAGCCAGAAAGGCAGAGGGACGTGGGGTACAGCAGGGAGGAAGTTGTGGTGGTGTCCACTGTCTAGGAAAGAGTCGCCTAACAGCATGATCCAAGTCCTCCTGTGTAGGCAGGTGCAGAGGAAGTGAATGAGAGTTCCCTCGAGCCAGTCCTGGGTGACAGAGTGAGACTCCAACTCAAAAAAAAGGAAAGAAAGTGAGCCACATGAGCCAGCGAAGCTATCCCAGTCCATCCTTAGACACCAAGAACCCAATGTGCTGCCATAGTGATGGAAGTCCTCCTTCATGCCAGGCCCAGGGGACCCCCAAAACAAGAAGACCTCTGTCCCCAGTCTTTGTGGTCCAGAGCAGAGAGGCTTGAAAGAAAGGATGCCACAGATGCACATTAACTTGCTTACCATAAAATGGATCCATTTCAAGTGTGTAATTGATTTTGTTTTTAGTTAGTTTACAGGGTTGTACAACTATCATCAATAATCTAGATTTAGATGGTTTCCATCACTCCAAAACAATTTCCCTATTCCCACCTACAGCCACTTCTTATTCCCACTCCCAGACCAAGGTTGATCTGCTTTTTGTGTCTAGAGACTTGTCCATTCTTCATGTTTCATAAAATGGAATCATGGCTGGGCTCGGTGGCTCAGCCTGTAATCCTAGCATTTTGAGGAAGCTGAGGCAAGTGGATTGCCTGAGCCCGCAATTTCGAGACCCCGCCTGGGCAACTTTGGCGAGACCTCGTCTCTACAATAAATCAAATTAGCCGGGTGTGGTAGCACGCACCTGGAGTTCCAGCTACTTGGAAGGCTGAGGCGGAAGGATCACTGGTGCCCAGCAGGTCGAGGCTGTGGTGGCGGGGAGCGTGCCACTGCACTCCAGTCTGGGCAACAGAGTGAGACTCCAACTCAAAAAAAAAAAAAAAGGAATCATACCAGAGATTTTGTGACTGGTTTCTTCCAATTAGCATAATATTTTTGAGGGTCATCCACATTGCAGCATGATCAGTACTTTGTTCCTTTTATGGCTGAATAATATTCCACTGCATGTATGTACCATGTTTTTGGTCCTCCATTCACCAGTTGATGGACACTTGGGTTGTTTCTAGTTTAGGGCTGTTGTGAGTGATGCAGCCATGAACATGTTTTTGGTACAAGTCTTTGAACTTGTGTTTTCATTCTTCTGGAGTAGACACCTAGTAGGGTTGCTGGGTCGTGTAACAAGTTGACTATCTGGGGAACTGTCCTACTTTTCCAGAGTGACTATACCATTTTACATCTCCAGTGGCTGAGTATGAGAGTTCCTGTTACTCCATATCCTCACCCACAATGGTCATAGTCTATCCTAAGAGGAGGAATCTTCCTCAGTCTTTTAAAGTGATGCTGGAGACTTGTTGGGATCAGAGAAGAGTAGCAAAGAAAAGTGGATGACCCACTATACCTGGTTCAGCTATTCAGGAAGCTGAGGTGGGAGGATCACTTGAGCCCAGGAGTTTGAAACCAGCCTGAGCAACATAGTGAGTTTCCATCTTCATTTTATAAATAAGTAAATAAGATAGGATACAGCTCAAGAGAGCAGACTGTGGTCATAGATCACAGCAGGAGGCCAACTCTCTTCTGGCAAGCACAGAGGTTCTCCAGTGGTCTCTGCAAAGACCCACCCCATAGAGCAGATTACGGTGCTGACATATGGCCCAAACAAGAACAGCTGGGGACTCCCTGCTAGACCACCCAGGGTGGTGGTGACGGGCGTGGAATATGGAGGAAGTTGTCTATGAGGAGGCGAGTGATGGGGGAATGAGCATTTCCTTCTTTAGACATTGAGTCATGCACCTCCCCCGCCCCTGCTGGCAGGGAGCGGGAGGATGTCCTGTGGCGTCCATTGGTGACTCATCTGGCCCTACATACAACAGAGCAAGCAGGACAGCACTAGGTCCTCAGCAAAGCCACCATGCAAGGCGGTCGGTGGCTCTTCAGGGCAGCGCTGAGCACCAGCCCCAGGTGGGCTTGGGCCTTCCCCAGCCTTCATCCCACCACCTGCCCATTATGGCTGTGCAGGGTGGTTTTCTAGTCAGACCTCCAGCCATTGTCTATCAGGCCCACCGACCACAGTTGTTCTTCCAAGGCCCCCACCTTGCCCAACCCTTGGGGAGATGACAGCAACCCAGACTATCTTCCTGAGACCCAGAGGATGAGCAGACAGGCCCCATCTGTCCCGTCCTGACCAAGCAGCAGACACATTCCTCACTAAGAAGACCTCACAGCCCAAGGGACCCTGACGGCATCCGGAGAGCTTCAGTTTTTCCCTTGATTGCCGTTTCCCCCTTGGTCATCTGTTTTTCCAAACCCCGGTCTCTTGCTTGTTTACTTCTCTGGTGCTTTAAATAGCTGCACGAGAAGCGTGCCAGCCTTGAATGATGTTTGGAGTTGGCCTGGGCTATTGGCATTGTGCTATTCTTTATGCTGCTTCCATCCTGCTGAGCACACTCTGTTCTTTGGAGTGGAGCCAGCACGGGCTGGCCCTTCCCACTGGAGCCACCTACAGGGACCAACCACAAGAACTGGGTTCCCAGGGGCCGACATCCCAGACTTCAGTCACTGGGAGTTGCAGACAGGAGGCCACCGATAGGGGCCCAGTGTAGAGCCGGACTGGCAGCACCGGTGCCAGGCAGGGGTTGGTGCTAGATGCCAGTGCCCTGGAGTGGGTGATGGCTGGAGCCCCACATAGGCTGCTCCATCACTTGCCAGCTTTCTCTGGGAGAGCAGGGACCGTGCATGGGGCCTTGTGTGGGGTATTCTTGGCCCTAGTTCTATCAGAGGCAGTGCATATGATCATTGGGGTCACCTACTGGGTTGGTGAAGGCCCTGGAACAGTCTCTTGAGAGCCTCCAGCATGAGCCAGACAGACCAGTCACACATGTTACTCAGCATCTCCAAACTTGGGCCACAGGAAACCAGCCACTTGAGAAGGAAGCTCAGCTTTTCTGGGCTTTAGAGGAGATGGAGACATATTGGAATTCCCGTAACCAATAGACTCAGGGCGTGGGGGTGTTTTTCCCACACAGACAAAAAAATGGAACCCAGGGGTGATGGGAAGCTTTGACCTTGGCCAGCCAGGCTGTGGGGCGGGGCTTCCCTGGAAGCCTGGTCAAAAGGCCCTGGAGGCTGGGAGCTCCCACAGAGCTCTCTTCAGCCCCACACGCCTCCTGGAGCAGCAGGGCCAGCATGCGAGAGTCGTCAGCCGCCCCAACCGCCATGCAGGGCCTCCTTCGGTACTTCCATCCCAGCCGGGCTGGCCGAAGCCGAGTGGCCTCTGCTGAAAAGCACCTGTATGCCCGTGGCACCACCCTGTGGACCCACATCCGAAACCTGGTGTGCAAGGGCAAGGTGGGCCAGCGTATGGGCTGTGGTTCCTAGGTGGGCTGGGAGGGGCAGGGTCCTTGCCGTCTAGCTGTCTCAGACGGCTCCTCTTTCTGTCCCTCTGCTGACTGGGGCTGCTTTGGCTGCTTTTGCCAATTCTGGATTTTCAAGGGTAGAGGCACACAGGGATTACTCTTTTGTGGAGGCGAGAGAAGGATGTCTTCTGCCTAATGAGCTGGGTTTCTGGGTTTGTTTGTTGTTTTTTAGTTGGAGTGTCACTCTGTGGTCCAGGCTGGAGAACAGTGGCATGATCATGACTCACCCCAGCCGTGACCTCCTGGCTTCAGGAGATCCTTCCACCTCAGCCTCCCTTGTAGCTGGGACTATAGGAATCCACCACCACACCTGGCTAAGTTGTTTTTGTTTTGTTTTGCTTTTAGAGATGAGATCTCGCTATGTTGCCTAGGCTGGTCTTGAACTCCCAGGCTCAAGCAATCCTCTCACCTTGGCCTCCCAAAGCACTGAGAGGACAGACATGAGCTGCTGCGCCCAGCTGGGTTTCCACTTTTTAAAGCTCCCAATAATGGTGTTAAACTCTCCTTTTCCTTAGAAGGAGGAAGGGCACTCTGTCCCTTTCCTTGAGCAGCCAGGCCATGGGTGTCGGGGGTGATGCATGTCCCACACCTCCTCCATCCAGGCCTAGTTAGGTCAGAGCCGAAAACTCTGCTGGCCCCAGAGCCAGGAAGAAGCCTCATGTCATCCCCCTCCTGCCTCTGCCCTGGGGAGGTGGGGGGAAGTGCCACTTGGGAGATTGCTTTTTGTGAGTGGTTTGTGACTGACTGATCCCTGCTCACAGGTGCTGCTTTTGGGGATGGGGTCCCTGAGGCCTAGAGTGTGGCCTCTAAAATCCTCAAGGGCCAGATACGAAATGAGAATCTGTGATCACACAGCCCCTGGAGAGAGACATCTGCCACCCTTTGTTTTTCTGTGTCTTTCTGGCTGTACACTTCAGATCCTTGGGACACGTTAACCAGTAGGACCTAGAAGGGGAGGTGAAGAAGGTTCACCCCCAGCAATGCCTGGAAGAGAGGCCTGGGTGTGCTCACTTGTGAGGCAGCAACTCCTTGACCTGCTCCAGAACCCCTCCTTCCTAGCCAGCAGCTTCACCTGCTGAAGGGCCAAAAGCTGTGGTCTCTTGCTGTGGTGAACGTGACGCATGTCCTGAGCTCCTCTCTAGGTCTGGCACTGTGCTCAGCACTGTCGTATGTGTGTGTGTTTGTGTGTGCATACACAGGTGTACACATGTTCAGAAATTATGAAGTGTGGCCCTTCTCTTAAGTGGCTTGCCCAGTAGCAGAAACGAAGGGATGCAACATGAGGCCATCTGTGATGCCTGCCACGTTGGAAGGTGTCAGGCGGCAGCTCCCTGACTGGCTTCGTGCCAGAATCAGCTGGGGAGTTTTCTAGTTGTGCGAATTCCAGGTTTCCCCCCCAGACTGCAAGTCAAGTATTTTTAACAAGATCCCCCAAGGTGCTGCTGCTTCACCCGCCCAGCCAGTAGCCTCGGTGGGATCTGGGAACTGTTGATGTACAGTGTGTGCTTGCCACAAAGGAGAAGATAGAGGCTTCAGGGGACAGGGGTACGTGGCATGGCCATGAGGTTAGGGTGTTTTATAGTAGCACAGACTGTGTTTAGATGACATTAAACGGCTAGTTCCTGTAGACCAATTGCTTGGACGACACTCTGTGGGGTAAAAGTTAGAGGAGGCACAGAGGGGTTTCCTCCTGGACCCCTTCACAAGCTGCACAATTTAGGGCTTGACTCTAGATCCTTCTGGGCCTGACTAAGCCATAGGACTGGCCTGGCCTACAGGCTCCTCCACCACAAGCCAATCCAGGGTGCAGGGAGAGAAAACAGTGTCTGTGAGTCTCTAGACAGCCACTCTTGATTGCCATGCCCCCAGGAAGTTGCCACTGAACCCGGGCCCTTCAAACCGACCTCTCACCCTCCACCAAACCTCGTGCAGCACCTGGAGAAGGACTGCCAGGCTGGACTCCAGCCTGGAAGGAACAGGGAAAGGAGGGAGGATACAAGACCCCCAGCTGTCACCATCCCACACCCCTATGATCAGGCCCCAGGCAAGTTGAGGTCTGGGAGCACTGGAACTCTGAGGCTCCAGGAGGTTCTGGCAGATTCTCTCCTTACCCTGTACCTCTCATGGCCTCTGGATGGATGTGCTGGCCACAGTCGGGACCTGCCTCCAGCTTAGGCATGGAAAGGTGGTGGGTGTTGGCTGCTGCCCAACAGGACCTCTGCACAGACCCGAGGGCCTCTGTCAATCATGACTCCTTGCTTTTCAGCTGGACCCCCAGGCCCTGCAGGACAGAGACTGGCAGCGCACCATCATCGCCATGAATGGGGTACGTGCCCACAGGCCTCTCTTGATGCCTGCTTCCCCTGAAGGCCAGGGTAGCCCCAGTTCCTTTCAAAACAGTCAGAAGGCAGCTAAGCCTGAGCTGGTGTCTGAGAGGGAGTGTGACTGAGGAGGGAGAGGCCTCGCAGAGCAGAATTGCTATACGAAGGAGAAATTTTTTTTCCATTTGGTGGCTGGAGTGCAGTCTCCAGTGGCCCTGAATATCCTTCCTGCAACAGAGATCTCATGGCACCACCAGGCTTCGACCCAAGGACTTAGGGGCTACCCACAGCAACTTCCTGTAGCTTCCCTGATTCATCTTCAGCTATCCCAGAAAGGTTTAGACCTTAAAAAAATTTTTTTTAAAAAAAGGCTAGGCATGGTGGCTTGCACCAGTAATCCCAGCACTTTGGGAGGTGGAGGCAAGAGGATTGCCTAAGCCCAGGGGTTTGAGACCAGCCTGGACAACTTGGCAAGATTTCATCCCTACAATAAATTTTAAAAATTAGCCGGGTGTGGTGGTGCATGCCTGTGGTTCCAGCTACTTGGAAGACTGAGGCAGAAGGATCACCTGAGCCCAGCAGGTTGAGGCTGCAATGGCTGTAAGCAGGCCACTACACTCCAGCCTGGGTGACAGGGTGAGATTCTGACTCCAAAAAATAAAAAGACCACATACCAAAAAAGGCCTTAGCATATATGATGTTAACATTTGATAATTCTTGACTTTTTTGTTATAATGTTCTCTGTACTTTTTCTTTCTTTTTTTTTTGAATTGGAGTCTTACTCTGGTGCCCAGACTAGAGTGCAGTGGCACGCTCCCAGCCACTGCAGCCTCTACCTGCTGGGCTCCGGCAATCCTTCTGCCTCAGCCCTCCAAGTAGCTGGAACCACAAGCGCACGCTACCGTGGCCAGCTAATTATTATTATTTTTTTTTAATTGTAGAGATGAGGTCTTGCCAAATTGCCCAGGTAGGTCTCGAACCCGCGGGCTCAGGCAATCCACTCACCTTAGCCTCCCAAAGCGCAGGATTACAGGCTGAGCCACCGAGCCCGGCTTGTACTGTTTCTCTCCCTAGTTTTTTAATTGCTATTAAGGAAGACGGCCAGGTGTGATAGCTCATGCCTGCAATCCTAGCACATTGGGAGGCTGAGGCAGGAGGATTGCTTGAGCCCAGGAGTTCAAATGCCTGGGCAATATAGCTGGATCGTGTCTTTGTTATTAAAAAAAAAAAAAAACAAATGAAGGCCGGACTCAGTGGCTCAGCCTATAATCCCAGCACTTTGGGAGGCCAAGGCGAGTAGATTGCCTGAGTCCATGGGTTCAAAACCAGCCCAGGCAACTTGAAGAAACCCTCATCTCTACGATAAATTAAAAAATTAACTGGATGTGGTAGCACACACCTGTAGTGCCAGCTACTTGAAAGGCTGAGGTGGACGATCATCGGAGACCAGCAGATTGACGCTGGGGTGAATGTGAGTGTGCCACTGCACTCCAGCCTGGGTGATGGAGTGAGACTCCAACTCAAAAAAAAAAGAGGAAAGAAAGGAAAGAAAGATAAGCAGTTGGGATTGTAGGAGGAGTTTCTGCAGAAGCTAGTCCTTAAACCACTCCTGGCTCTGGCTGAATTAGACCATGGGCTTCCCAGAGGAGCTAACTCATACTGGGTCCTTGACCTGGTTGACCCGGGGGTGGAAATATTTGCTAAGACCTCTGGGAGTCCCTGGGACCTTGGGCCATGAGGACCAGGAGGGTGAGAGGGCCATACCCCTTCTTCCCACTGCAGATTGAAGTGAAGCTCTCGATCAAGTTCACCAGCAGGGAGTTCAGCTTAAAGAGAATGCCTTCCCGAAAGCAGACAGGGGTCTTCGGAGTCAAGATTGCTGTGGTCACCAAGTGAGTGGAGAAGGCACCTGTCCCTCCAAGGAGTTTCTGCAGGAAAGGGCAGGCATGCTTCTGTCCTTTCTATGTGTGATTGCTACACTGGGAGGTCTCCCTGGCCCCAGGAGGACACTTGGTGTGCTCAGCTGCCTCCTGTGTTTACTGCAGGACCTGCTCAGGAATGTCCCCACCTCCTTCCTTGGAAGCAGTAGGCTGGCTCCTGGTCCACTCCAGGAACTGCCTGATTGCAGGATTTTCTTCCTGTACTTGGAACTTGCCATGGTCCTGGGTTCCTGTTGAATGATTGTCACCCCTGCCCCTTTGTCCCGGGTCAGTAGTCAGGAGAAGCCTGCTTGTTGGTTTGAGGGTAGATCTCATAGACACAGGCCCCTTCCTCCCAGAATTCACTCACTTCCCCAGGATGGAATCCGCCGGGCCCCTGACCTTACTGTTCTTCTAAGCTGGTGCCTGCGTCAGCTATTCCCTGGGCACCTACTCATGTCTGAACACCACCCTCTGCCCCCAGCTGCACCTCAGCCCCCTCTGCAGCTTGGGGAAGGCTCTGGGCATGAGTGGAGAAGGCTCCATCAGCAGCTGTCCCAAACAAGCACTGCTGAGGAGGGTGGCTTGGGAAAGAGCTTTGACGTGCTCCTAAATCCATTGCAAAACAAACCTAAGTTAAGGCCTCAAAACTGTCTTCCATCTCTGAAGAATTCTTACATGGGTCCTACATGAAACTGTTGGTTGCCAGGACCCAGGGGGGAAAGCATTTAGAATCACAGGATTCTGAGCTCTGATACTTAGGCAACACGGTGGAGTCATTCATACTACAGATGACTTGCTGAGGGCCCAGGGTAGGGATCCTGGGGTCAGGGGATTTGCCTCTTCCATAGCAAGTGAGTGATAGGGCCGATACCAGGTCAAAGACCATACTGCTCTCCAGGATACTGTGTGGCCACGTCAAAGACCATACTGCTCTCCAGGATACCGTGTGGCCACCCGTTACCCCAAAACCTGATCTTTCAGATGCCCTCCCAACAGCCAACTTCACTTAGAAAAGCATCCTGGCCTTCTCTCAAAGGTCATGTGTAACTTGTAGTGTCTGACTGTTTCCGCCTCTTAGAAAGGCCCTGATGAGATACATGCAGTGATAACCAAGCTCACAGAAGGGAGGGAAGACGTGCAAAAGGCTTGTGTGCAGCTCCCACCTGGGCACCTTCATCCCCTGTCTTCATCCCACCTCCAGGTGTAGGTGTGCAGATAGAGAGGTGGCAGGTCTCCCGTGCTGTACCCCAAACAGCCTGCCAGGGTACTGAGAACAGTCCCCTCCTTCCATAGGAGAGAGAGGTCCAAGGTACCCTACATCGTGCGCCAGTGTGTGGAGGAGATTGAGCGCCGCGGCATGGAGGAGGTGGGCATCTACCGCGTGTCCGGAGTAGCCACGGATATCCAGGCACTGAAGGCAGCCTTCGACGTCAGTGAGTGTTGGACCGGGTAGTGTGGGATGGAGGTGTGGGCGGTTGTGTCCATGCCAAGACTCTGAGGGCCCTCTGTGGTCTAGGCCTGTCATGTCATTCTCTGCACCTTTTCTTCACTTTTTTATTATTTTTAAAAATGAGAGGCCAGGCACGGTGGCTCACGCCTGTAATCCCAGCACTTTGGGAGGCGGAAGCGAGAGGATTGCCTGAGCCAAGGGGTTCGAGACGAGCCTGCGCAACCTAGTGAGACCTCGTCTCTACAGTAAATCAAAAAATTAGCCAGGCATGGTGGTGCCCATAGTTGCAGCTATTTGGAAGGCTGGAAGACTGAGGTGGAAGGATCGCCTGGGTCCAGCAAGTCAAGACTGCACAAACCGTGACTGTGCCACTGCATTCCAGCCTGGGTGACAGAGCGAGACTCTGACTCAAAAAAGAAAATAATATTTTATTTTATTTTATTTTATTTTGAGAAAGCAGGATTTATTAAGAGGACAGAAATGCCCCCACAGCGGGAAGGGACCGGAAGGGATTACCCAATAATTTTTTATTCTTAATGAAAAAGACAAGCCAGGTGCAGTGGCACACACCTGCAGTATCAGCACTTTGGGAGGCCGAGGCAAGAGGATCACTTGAGTCTAGAAGTTGCCCAGCCTAGGCAGCATAGTGAGACCTCAACTCTACCAAAAAAGAAAAGGATCAAAAATTAGCCTGGGAAAAAAAAAGTTAGCCTGGCCTGATGGTATGCACTGGTAGTCCCAGCTATTCAGGAGACTAGGGCAGGAGTATCATCTGATCAGGCCCAAATGAAGCTGGGTCACGTAGGTGGTCTTTGCACTGCCACATCCTCAAGTGGGCCTGCGGCTAGACTGTACTGGCTCCTGGGCCTTAGCACCTCTCGTCCAGCCCCAGAGCAGGCAGGCCAATCCCTCTTAAAAGCCCTTGGCCCAACCCAGCAAATAGCACATGTAGCTCGGATGGTTTAAGGACCAACTTCTTTTTTTTTGAGTTGGAGTCTCACTCTGTCGCCCAGACTGGAGTGCAGTGGCCGCTCCCGACCACTGCAGCCTCAACCTGCTGGGCCCCGGCGATCCTTCCGCCTCAGCCTTCCAAGGAGCTGGAACTACAGGCACGCGCTACCATGCCCAGCTAATTTTTTAATTTATTGTAGAGATGAGGTCTCGCCAAGTTGCCCAGGCGGGTCTCGAACCCGTGGGCTCAGGCAATCCACTCACCTCAGCCTCCCAAGGCGCGGGATTACAGGCTGAGCCACCGAGCCCGGCAGGACCAACTTCTGCAGAAGCTCCTCTGACAACTTTCTTGTCTTCTCATCTTTAGCATGTCAAGGCGGCAGTGGGTCATGATTATGCCACTGCATTCCAGCTTAGGTGACAGAGTGAGGCCTCAGCTCAAAAAAATCAAAATAAATGTCCTGACCAGTAGCCTGCACGTGCCCAGCACCCTTGGGTAGACCCTGCTGTGACTTCAGCTCCCCTTGGTTACCTCCTGCTGGGTAGGCGCATCTGGCCAGGCAGGGGAAAGGTATGGGGAGGGTGCTCCTGGCCAAGGTGTGATCCTCAGGGAGGCCCTTCTTTCCAGACAACAAGGACGTGTCGGTGATGATGAGTGAGATGGATGTGAACGCCATTGCCGGCACCCTGAAGCTCTACTTCCGTGAACTGCCCGAGCCCCTCTTCACCGACGAGTTCTACCCCAACTTCGCCGAGGGCATCGGTGAGCACTAGAGGCCCTGACCTCAAGCAAGTCATCTCCCCACCTCCCCTCTTGTCTGCTGCTGCCCTTGAAGGTGTCAAAGGCAATGGCGGGGCACTCTGCTGCCATCCGTGCCCATCCTCAGGGCTGCCACAGTCCCCATCGCTTGAGTAGAGCAAGAGGTCTAAGTTGTTAGTGCTGCTGTGGACATGCCCCAGTGTAGGGTCCTGAGGCCACAGTCCGCTTTCCAGTCCAGTCAGGCACAGGTTCACACCCAGTCTGACCCTAAGTTAAGGGTGACAGAGGGTGATTTCCAAAGGGGGTTGCTGGCAGATGTGGGAGCCTCTGTATTGCCCTAGGGCCCATACAGCAAGAGACCCCCCCCAGCCTGCAAATGCCCCCAGGGTGCACAGAGCGATGAGGGCATCTGCAGGGACTTGGATCTTAGGCCCTCCCACCCTTCCTGCCCCTTCCTCTACCTGCCTGATTCCATGCTGGGCTTCTCCCTAGAGATCGTGGCAGGAATCACCTGAGGGCAGCTCTGCCCATGAGCCACCCTCATGGCCTCTCCCATTGCTGGTTGACCCTTTTGAGATAAAGTAGAGGCATTCGGGTGGTTCATACCCTGCACAAGTGACCTCTGGGGTCCTCAATGGCGCCAGTGCTGTGAAAGCAAGGATGATGACTGGCCTGGACTGTCTGGCACCTACAACATGGGCCCGGGTACTCTGACTGGCCACTTTGGGAAAGGTCTCCAACCCATTGTGACCCTGAGGAGTAACCCCCCACTTTTGCAGCTCTTTCAGACCCTGTTGCAAAGGAGAGCTGCATGCTCAACTTGCTGCTGTCTCTCCCAGAAGCCAACCTGCTGACCTTCCTCTTCCTTCTGGACCACCTAAAAAGGTAGCCTGGCTCATCTGCAGGTTCTGGGACTTCAGGACCCAGGCAGCAGGCTGCCTTGCTGGCTTCTGTCAGACCCGCAGCACCGAGGGAGTTTTCTCTCACCCCTATCTGTAGCCACTTGCTACCTCTGGGGACTAACGCCATTGCCATCCCTTCTGTCCTCCCCGTTAGCCACCCTCCTCCCTCCGTACCATGGCCTTAAACAAAGAGCAAGGCTGTGACCTTGGCCAGCAGTGCCGCCTGGGTCATGGTCCGGAGCTGGCCCAGCTGCCTGCTGGCCTCCAGTGCTCTTTGCCCCAAGCCCCTCAGACCTAGAGGAACGTGGGGTGAATCCTGCTGTCACCACAGCCAGGGTCAAAGTCCCTCCCTCCCTCCCCGGGTGGCCCTGCTATAAGCCAGCTGCCATGTTCCCGAGGACTCCAGGGTGGCCCTGCCCCTCTGCCTCTCTCCCAGAGGCGATGCTGAAAGCACCCTCTGCTTTGGCTGCTACAGGGTGGCAGAGAAGGAAGCGGTGAACAAGATGTCCCTGCACAACCTTGCCACAGTCTTCGGCCCCACGCTGCTCCGGCCTTCAGAGAAGGAGAGCAAGCTCCCAGCCAACCCCAGCCAGCCCATCACTATGACCGACAGCTGGTCCCTGGAGGTCATGTCCCAGGTACAGGAAAACAGGTTCTAGCCTTGCCATCCCGGCCTGGCAAAGATGGCCTCTGCTTGCCACCCTGAGAACTGCCAGTCTTTCCACCTGCATTCTATAGGGTAGTGACCGAGGTTCAGAGAGGGATTTGCCCAAGCCCATGCTGCTGGGAAGGGAAGAGGGAACCCTGTGGTGATCCAGCTGTAGCACCGAGCCTGGGGCTTAAAACCAAGTGGTCAGACACAAAGGCTCATATCTGTAATCCAGCACTTTGGGAGGTTGAGGTGGGAGAATCACTTGAAGCCACGAGTTCCAGACCAACCTGCAGAACATAGCAAGACCCAATCTCTACAAAAAATAAAAAAATTAGCTGGATGTGGTGGTCTGCACCTCTAGTTGTAGCTACTTGGGAGGCTGAGGTGGGAGGATCACTTGAGCCCTGGAGTACAGTGAGCTATGATGGCACTACTGCACTCCAGCCTAGGCAGCAGAGCCAGACCCTCTCTATAAAAAAGCAGAAACAGTCTGGGTGCAGTAGTTCATGCCTGTAATCCTAGCACTTTGGGAGGCAGAGGTGAGAGGATTGCCTGAGCCAATGGGTTTGAGACCAGCCCGGGCAGCTTGACAAGACCTCGTCTCTACAATAATCAAAAAATTAGCTGAGCATGATGACACATGCCTGTAGTTCCAGCTACTTGGAAGGCTGAAGTGGAAGGATAGCCTGAGCCCAGCAGGTTGAGGCTGCAGTGACTGTGAGTGTGCCACTGCACTCCAGCCTGGGTGACAGTGAAACTCCGACTCAAAAAAATTTTTTTTTAAAAAGCCGGGCTCGGTGGCTCAGCCTGTAATCCCACGCTTTGGGAGGCTGAGGTGAGTGGATTGCCTGGGTCCGCAGGTTCGAGACCCGCCTGGGCAACTTGGTGAGACCTCATCTCTACGAAAAAAAAAAAAAATAGCTGGGCATGGTAGCGCGTGCCTATAGTTCCAGCTACTTGGAAGGCTGAGGCGGAAGGATTGCTGGAGCCCAGCAGGTTGAGGCTGCAGTGGCCAGGAACAGCCACCGCACTCCAGTCTGGGCGACAAAGTGAGATTCCAATTCAAAAAAAAAATTTAATGAAAAAAAACCAGAAACAACCCCAGATGGTGCCTCATCAGGACCCCACACCCAATCTCTTGCTGTAAGGGGCTCATGTCACCAAGAGAGAATGGATGCTGAGCTGAAATGGACTTGGGGGCTGGGGCCAGGAAGACTTCTCCACCTGCAGCTGTGAGCTGCTCTGAGCCGCCGCCTCTTCCCTACTCTTCCCGGGCAGGTCCAGGTGCTTCTGTACTTCCTGCAGTTGGAGGCCATCCCTGCCCCGGACAGCAAGAGACAGAGCATCTTGTTCTCCACTGAAGTCTAACAGCCCAACTTCATCAGCAGAAGGCTGACAGAATGGCCTGGAAACCTCTGGCAAAACAGGCCATCTGCAGAGTGGGAACCGAACCTTCTTAAGGTGTAATTGGGCCACCCCCAAGTGTTGGGCCATCTGCCAAGAGACAGCTATCCAAAGCAGAAGGCCAGGTAGCCTGTGCAGATCCGGGCGGTCTGTGAGCCCCAGGCTGACCTCAGACTGTGTTTTTTTTCGCTGCCACCAGAGGGCACCCCAAGCCAGTGCATCTCCACTGCAGGCCTGGCCCTGGAAAATGGTGTTAAAGGAGTGGTTTTTATGGACTTAACTTATCAGAGTTTAAAAGATTTCTACTGAGCCGGCTGGGTGGCTCAGCCTGTAATCCCACCACTTTGGGAGGCCGAGGTGAGTGGATTGCCTGAGCCCACAGGTTCAATACCTACCTAGGCAACTTGGCAAGACCTCATCTCTACAATAAATCAAAAATTAGCCGGGCGTGGTAGTGCGCGCCTTTAGTTCTGGCTACTTGGAAGGCTGAGGTGGAAAGATTGCCAGAGCCCAGCAGGCCGAGGCTGCAGTGGCCAGGAGCAGCCACTGCACTCCAGTCTGGGCAACAGAGTGAGACTCCAACTCAAAAAAAAAAAAAGATTTCTACTGGATAACTTGTCAAGATGCACCCTCTCCAGGGAGAAGGGAACACGACCGGATTCCCTCACTATTGTGTCTTGAATAAACGCTGCTGCTGCTTCATACTGTGGGGGCCATAGCCCTGTCCCTGTGTGGGTGGGAGCTCTTCCATTTCCCTGACTTAGAAATTCAACTCCGTTTATAACAGGGTTTGAGAAGCTAAGTCAACACCATGTTGTGTTTTCACTCCATTCACTGCTTTCTTTTTCTTTCTGGAAGGATTTCTTGCAGAAATGGGTCTGCTTCCTGCTCTTCCCTGTTGCTTTGTTTTTGCTGTTTTTGTGCACCTCCTCAGAAGTTACCTCCACATAGAGCAGTGACGTCCAGGCATCAGGCACCAGGGGAAGGAGGCCCAGGCTGTGCACTTTACAGTTTGTCCTCCAGGGAGAGCGACCTCACCCACTGATCCAGACTGCCTGCCCAGCACATGCTCTCCTTTTTGGCTTAAAAAGACCTTGACGTTTCTGGCTTCTCTCTGCCCGCACGCTCCCTTCCCCTAGGTGTCCCCAGCACAGACAGCTTCGTGTCCTTGCTCTCAGCTGAACAGACTCACTTAACTTTTGTAAAAAGTTTCTTCTTGGCAGTGGCAGCGGCTTGCAGATAGCTTGTTTTAAAACTTTGATCTGAAATAGCCTTTTGATACTTGAATATTTTTAAGTTTTATACATAGTTTCTAGTTTTTTTCCTAACAGATTCAGATACCTAATAAGATATTAGAATGTACAGTATGTGGACAGTCTGTGTCCCAGCAGCATATCGTCTTCCTCTAAGCACCGGCTCTGTTTCACAGTCATTTCTGGTCTCCAGAGCATCGACAACATGGAGGCTTAGGAATAGGCCTGGCCTGGGGCTAGAGGACTCCCACCCCAGAGAGGCTAGAAGGACAGGCCACCCATCACCCTCCTTCCCCCTCCACCTGCACGGAACCAGGTATTCTGAAGAAACAAACCCATGAACCAGCACGTCATCTCTTTACAAAGAGAGATTTGGAGCAGGGAGAGAGACAAAAGAAGAGGAAACAGAGACAGAGTTTCCATGCTGGTTTGGCAGGAGGAGAGGATGCGGTTAGCCGGAGGAGGGAAGCATGGCTGGACTCAGGGAAACGTGTGTTGGTTGTCCTGTGGCGACACCAGTACCCAGTGCAGCACTGTCCTGCGAGCTTTCCCAAGGCGAGGGGAAAGAGGCTCACCTGTGTGTCTATGGGCAGTTCCTGCTGAGCCCGCAGCCCATGGGGGAGCCTGACAGCTGGGGCCACATGCCCCCCTCCCCCACTGTCCTGTTTGCTTGCGGACCTGCCGAGGCAGGGAGCAGAAGACGGAGCAACCTGAAGGTTTTATGTCTACATGTGGTGTTGATTCCATTGTGCTTTTTTTCTCACTAGGAGAGCAGGGCCACTGTTTCAAAGCAGTGGTGCCCTCCTGGGCTAGGAGGCCAAAAAAATGGAAGCCTCTACCCTCTGCGCGTTTCTGGGCACAGTGGGCTGCTCTGGCCCGGCTTCCTGTCTTTGTCTCCACAACCTTCTAGCCCTGTGAGGGGATCGCGTTTTGCTTAGAAAAACCAAACCCAGCCCTTGTTTGTTTCCTCTGGTGTCTGATTAGTTGCATCTGTCACCTTGAAACTGGAAAGCAATATATCAACGTTTGTGCCAATTTTTGTTCCCTCGCCGTCTCCCTCCCGTTTACTTTTTATTTATGTAGGATGTGTGCTGTCCAGTGATGGAATGACCACTCTGCCCATGTCATTGTAAAGTGCTCCAGCACCGCCGGGCCTCAGGGGCAATGGTCACTCTGGATCTGGGGCTGCCTCTGTTACCCCTCACGCTTCTCAGGCCTGTGGGTCAGTAAAGCACATGGGGCTGGAGAGCACAGCGTTCTCCAGGAGAGGCCTCAGCTCTCCCCCTGCAAGCGGGCAGAGGCCTGGGGCCCAGGGTGACCTTCCACAAGGCGTGGCTGCTGGACTCTGAACAAGAAGTACTTTCTTGCCTCGGGCCCTGGATCGGGTGGGGGGCAGTGGCTGGCCTCCCCTGAGAAACCCAGCCTTTCCTCGCGCGTGGCTGGTCTCAGCAGCTGCGAACATGCCTTTGAGCTCAGCCGCCTATATACCGCCCTGGGAAAAGGACTGCTGACACTTTCATTAAAGTTACCTGAAACGACTTGCTTTAGTGGTGATTTCTGGGTCAAAAAGAAAAACCATGATCAGCACCACTGGGAAGAACCCCTGAGCTGGTGGGATGGGGCAGGGTGGGACTCAAGCAGCGGCCAGCGCAGTGTCGGGGCTGGGTGCCCAGGAGGCCTCACTGCTGAATCAGGCCGCAGGGTGTACAGCACCCTACAGCTACAAAGAAGCCAGGCCTAGGCATGGTAGATGTCCCTAGCAAGCGCCCACCGGGCAGCATGAGGACACAGGAGCAGCAACTCCACCAATTATGGGGCAGTCTGGTCTGGGCAGGGACCATGGCCTTGGCTGAGAAGGTCAAGCTGCTGCTTGGGAGATGCTGTCCTGACCCTGCAGGTGGACAGATGGCAGACTGGGCAGCCCGGCCGGCACTCCTTAGTCATACAGGGCCCAGGGGCAGGGAGGGCTCCGGTCACACAGTCTACGCCCCTGTTCTTACCTGCAGCCACTGTTCTGCATGCACTCCTAAGTCTTGGGTGGTTTCTGCTCAGACCGGGGTTTGGTGCTGCCAGGGTCAGCCTTTCTGCTGCCTGCAGATGGGGTATGAGTGTTTTGAGCCCCCTCTGGCCTTGCCCTCAGAAGGGAAGAAAGCTGGGCAACCCCCTCAGTTCCCCTCCCACTATGGGAGCTTTTTCTGTCCTCAATAAATCTTGCTTTCTCAAAAAAAAAAAGAGAAAGAAGCTGCACCTGGGGTGGAGACAGACATGTGACGTGGGTCTTTCCTTAATGAGCGCAGCTTGGGGAGAACCAGGCCACATCCACTCAGCCATCAGATCACCCTCCGAGTGCCTGCATCAGCCATTACCCTAAGCCTTCCCAGGGGAGCAAGCCTCTCTTAACAGACTGCAAGCAAGGGGGCTGAAGGGCTGGTGAGTCTGGGTTTTCCTCAGACTCCCGGGAGGTGGTTCTCCTCATTGGCTGCCTGGTCAGCTCTCTTGGGGATAAGGGAGACTTATGTTGTGTTGTTGTTGTTGTTGTTTTAAGTCAGAATCTCACTCTGTTGTGCAGGCTGGAGTGCAGTGGCATGCTCATGGACACTGCAGCCTCAACCTACTGGGCTCAGGCAATCCTTCTACCTCGGCCTTCTAAGTAGCTAGAACCACAGGCATGTGCCACCATACCCGGCTATTTTTCTTTTTTTATTGTAGAGACAAGGTCTCGCCATGTTGCTCAGGCTGGTCTTGAACTCCTGAGTTCAGGAAATCCACTCGCCTCCACCTCCCAAAGTGTTGGGATGACAGGGGTGAGCTACTGCACCCAGCTGAGGGGGAATTGTTACATGGTCTCCTGTCTGCAGTGTGACCTTTCTTAGCTTGTCTCTGAACACTGCTACCTGTAGAGTGTCACCATTACCAATGTCATTTCACTGACAATGGAAGGTTGTGGAGGTGTCCTGGGCTCAACAGGCCTGGTGTGATAGCTCACGCCTGTAATCCCAGCACTTTGGGAGGCCACAGTGGGAGGACTGCTTGAGCCCAGAAGTTTGAGACCCGCCTGGGCAACATAGCAAGACCTTGTCTTTTCAAAAAAATTTTAAATTAGCGGGGTGTGGTGACAAGCACCTGTAGGCCCAACTACTTGGGAGGCTGAAGCAAAAGGATCACCTGAGCCCAGGAGGTCGGGGCTGTGATGAGCCGTGATCATGCTACTACACTCCAGCCTGAGTGACAGAGTGAGACTCCGACTCAAAAATAAAAAGAGGCTCAACAAGGGAATGTGTCTCCAACTTTGGATTCTCCGACGGCCTCAGCAGCCCCTCCCACAGGCGTAGGATTGACATTTGGTTTTGCCCTTGTTGGAAAAGCTGCTCGTGTAAATGTGGTGGTCTGCCCAGTCTGATGTCTGCTGACCAGGAAAGGGCTGCCCCTGGCTCTTCTCTGAGTGTCAGCCCCTAAAAGGTGATGGCACTCTCTGTCCCTATGCCCCTGGTCTTGTTTGGAAAACAGAAACACACAGAGCCCTGTTGCATCTCTCTTACTAGTTGATTTTAGGGGCAAGAACTGACTGTGTTCCTGAGACTGGGGGCCATGTCCAGCCAAGCCTGGGTCATGCCATGGCCCATGGAGCAGGATCATTCACTGCTGCCCAAATCTGAGATCACTACACCTCAAAGAGGCCTCCTCATTCAATTCCTTTACTTGGTAGATGGAGGAACAAAGGCACACAAAGAACCGCCACCCCACTTGGCATCCCAGAGTTGACACATGAACAGAGGCTGAGATCTAGTATCTTGACGGCCCCTCCAAGCTCACTCCCTTCTTGCTGGATGAGATAGTGGGACTAGATGTTGACCACCAGTCATGGCCTGGATGTGATTGATCATGTGACCATTTGGGCCTAGACCACCTGGCTTCATGCCCTGTTTAAATAAAGGGAAGAGACCAAGCGCTGTGGCTCACGCCTGTACCCCAGCACTTTGGGAGGTGGAGACGAGACGATTGCTTGAGCCCAGGGGTTCGAGACCACCCTGGGCAACTGGGCGAGACCTCATCTCTACAATAAATTAAAAAATTAACTAAACTTGGTGGCGCACACCTGTGGTTCCAGCTACTTAGAAGGCTAAGGCAGAAGGATCACTGGAGCCTAGCAGGTTCAGGCTGCAGTAGCCATGAGCATGCCGCTGCACTCCAGCCTGGGCAACAGAGTGAGACTCTGACTATAAATTAAATAAATTTAAAAGTAAATAAATAAATGGAAGAGTGAGACTCTGACTCTAAATAAATAAGGGAATAGTTAAGACTCTGACTCGAAAGAAAGAAAGAAAAAGGAATAGAGGGAAGGGCCAGAACAGTGGCACACACCCGTAACCCCAGCTACAGTGGGAAGATTGCTTGAGCACAGGAGTTTGAGACCAGCAAACTCCTGTGTCTCTACAAAAAAAATGAAAAATAATTAGCCAAGCATGGTGGTGCATGCCTTTAGTCCCAGCTACTCAGGAACTCAAAGCTTCAGGGAGCTATGATTGCACCACTGCACTCCAACATGGGCCACAGAGTGACACCCTGTCTCTAAATTAAACAAAGGGAAGGCAGATTTTGTATAGAAATCCCAGAACTTTTAGACCTACCCCCAAAAGAAGGCCCAATTGCCTTAAAAGGAAGCATTTACATGGGCTAATGATGGGCTGTCCCAAATAACTGGAAAGATAAAAAGTGAAGGGTGACAGACGCTCAGTTCTTGAGGCCAAAACAGCATCCCCTAGAGCAGCTGCCACAGGTCAGTGAGCAGATCAGGGGCCAGAAGGTCATTCCTGGGTGAGGAGGAGAACTGTCAGGCCTGGGGCAGGAGTGTTGGAGCCCTACCGACCTAACTGGAGCGTGAGAGAGCAGCCAACCAATGGTCAGCTCCCCAGCAGAGCCCTGCATCGTCCCAGTTCTCACAGTACAAAGAGTCCAGCCGGGGCCACGACAAAGACACACAAGTAAATGGGTTCTTGGGAGACAGAGCCCCATTGCATCTCTCAAACATGACCAGATTGGAGAGGAGACCAGCTGCTTTGGGCAACTGAAGCTGCTCGTGGGCAAGCTCCCAACGAGATGGTGCCAAATGCCCTGGGCCGGATGTCACAAGGCCATGTGTTCCAGTAAAGGTCATCTCGGGCTCCTCTGGCCACTTCTCCAACTAGAACGGGGGTTCTGTCCACCCACCAACTCTTTTTCCGTTCCTCTCCTGTGGACAGACTGGGCAGGGACTTACCAGAAATCCTCAGAGTTTTCAGTCACTGTCAAAGCTTTTGGAGCCAAAATAAATTCAGGTTCCAGGAGAGAAGCCATCAGGAAGGCAGCTCCAGGAGAGCCTAGAAGAACCACCTGGGACCCAGGAACTGCCTCAGGGACTCAAGTGACTTCGGACAGGTAGCCCCCTTCAAACCCCATAGCACAGGTCCTGAGCTGTGCTCATTTACATGCAGCTGCAATTTAAACTACATGAGGCGTACTGCCCTGCTGGGGTGGCATTCACTGTCCCAACTCCCATGGGTGGCTGTCCAGGACCCCAGAAAGCCCTTCCTCCCACCCCTGCCACTAGGGTCTAGGGAAGAATGGGTCCAGATGGAGGGAAAGGAAGGTAAAACAATAAAGAAAGGGAAATTGGTCCTATTTTTTGTTTTGTTTTGTCCAGGCACAGGGTCTTGCTCTGTCACCCAGACTGGAGTGCAGTGACACGATCAGAACTCACCGCAGTCTCAAACTCCTGGGCTCAAGTGAGCCTCCTGCCTCAACCTCCTGAGTAGCTGGGTCTATGCACGCAGCTAATTTTTTCTATTTTTTGTAGAGACAGTCTCACTGTGTTGCCCAGGCTGGTCTCAAACTCCTGGGTTCAAGTGATCTTCCTGCCTTGGCCTCCCAAAGCTCTGGGATTACAGACATGAGTCACTGCTTTATCTGAAAACAGTATTTAAAATGTTTGGATTGACCAGGCTCAGTGGCTCAGTCTGTAAACCTAGCACTTAGGGAGGCCGAGGCGAGTAGATTGCCAGAGCCCTCAGGTTCGAGACCAGCCCGGGCAACTTGGTGAGACCTCGTCTCTACAATAAAATAAAATAAAATAATTAGCCAGGTATGGTAGCACGTGTCTGTAGTTCCAGCTACTTGGAAGGCTTGAGGCAGAAGGCTCGCCAGAACCCAGCAGATCGACACTGCGGTGGTCGTGAATGTGCTACTACACTCCAGCCTGGGCGACAGAGTAAGACAACAACAACAAAAAAAGAAAGTTTGGATCATGCTAAGGTGACTGTGAGCTCTGTTTGTGTTCTTCATTAGATAAATACTCCTGAGCAGCATTTCCCAAGCAGGCCTCTTTCATCTGCTGAGGGCCAGGAAAAGGCTCCTGGGGTTTCCTGTCAGTGGGTGCAGACTGCAGGAGCCCTCCCACCCAGCAGGCTGACCCCTAGCCTACATTGGAGCCTCTGCCCACCCAGGTCACCTAGCTCTACCTCCTGGCTGAGCCACGCTGGGAATATGGAATGGCGGTCAGTCCCTCTTCTGCCCAGCTGGCATAGACCCCATTCTCCCCACACTCCTTCCTGGTCACCTTGGAGTTTTCTAGGCTCTACCACTCCATGGCTGTTATGGAGTACATTGTGCACATCCAAATTCATATGTTAAAGCTCTAACCCCCCCACCATGTGACTGTATTTGGAGACAGGGTCTTTAAGAAAGTAATTCAAATTAAGTGAGATATTAAGGGTTCAATCCTAATCTGACAGGATTGGTGTCCTTATAAAAAGAGGAAGGAGCTGGGTTCGGTGGCTCAGCCTGTAATCCTACGCCTTGGGAGGCTGAGGTGAGTGGATTGCCTGAGCCCGCGGGTTCGAGACCCGCCTGGGCAACTTGGCGAGAACTCATCTCTACAATAAATCAAAAAAATTAGCCGGGCGTGGTAGCGCGTGCCTGTAGTTCCAGCTCCTTGGAAGGCTGAGGCGGAAGGATCGCCGGAGCCCAGCAGGTCGAGGCTGCGGTGGCCGGGAGCGGCCACTGCACTCCAGTCTGGGTGACAGAGTGGGACTCCAACTCAAAAAAAAACAAAAGAGGAAGACACTGGGCATGGTGGCTCACGCCTGTAATCTCAGCACTTTGGGAGGCCAAGGCAAGAGGATTGTCTGAGCTCAGGTGTTCAAGATCAGCTTGGGCAACATGATGAGACCTTGTCTTTACAACAAAATTTTTAAAAATTAGCTGAATGTGGTGGCCCATGCCTGTAGTTCTAGCTTCTTAGAAGACTGAGGCAGAAGACTGCCTGATCCCAGTAGGTTGAGGCAATGGTAGCAGCAAATGTGTCACTGCACTCCAGTCTGGGCAACAGAGTGAGACTCTAACTGAAAAAACAAAAATAAAAAGAGGTAGAGACACCCGAGGTCTCACTCTTCATGTGCACAGATAAAAGGCCACATGAGGACAAGGAGAAGGAGGCATTTGCAAGCCAAGGAGAGGGACCTCAGGAGACACCAACTCAGATGGCACCTTGATCTGGGTTGGACTTCTGGCCTCCAGAACTGTAAGAGAATAAATGTCTGTTGTTCAAGTCAGACTGTGGTATCTTGTTATAGCAGCCCAGTCTGACTAATACAGTAGCTTCCAGCACAGTTCCAACCCCTTGACATGGAACTGGCCAGTTGACCCCATCCCTCCTGCTCCATGTTCATGACCCTCTTAGAGGGAACGCAGATTGTCAACTGACCACACAGAAGGCAGGCTGTCCCCTTTCTTGGCCAGACACACTGAGACTCTGGGACAGCCACCATCCCATGTAGTCACATCCCACATGGCCTCTTCTCACTACAATCAATGCAAATCTTTCAATTCACAGTCACCCTGAAGCTCCTAACTACAGTCACTGGCCAGGCGTGGTGCCTGTAGGACTATCCTGTGCTTTAGCCTCAGCAGGCATGTCCTTCCCTTGCTCGAAATCCCACCCCTCTGGAGTGCAGTGGCGCATTCGCTGCTACCATAGCCTCAACCTGCTGGGCTCAGGCAGTCTTCCACCTCAGTCTTCCGTCAGCACACTCACTCACTTGAGACTCTCAGAAAGCATGAGCAGAGGAAGGCACAGCCCTTGCTTGGCCACTCCAAAAAAAAAAAAAAAATCCATGTATGGCCAGGTACGGTGGCTCACACCTGTATCCCACCACATTGGGAGGCTAAGTCAAAAGGATCAATTGAGCCCAGGCGTTTGAGACCGGCCTGGGTAACATAGTAAGACCTTGTGTCTATATCTAAACATTTAAAAAATTTTTAATTAAAATTAAAAAAGAAAATTCATGCAACTTTGACTTCTTCAAAACTTAAGTGTTAATAGTCTACTGTTGGCCAGGCTTGGTGGCTCAACCTGTAATCCTAGCACTTTGGAAGGCTGAAGTGAGTGGATTGCCTGAGCCTGTGGGTTTGAGACCAAACCAGGCAACTTGGCGAGACCTTGTCTCCACAATAAGTCAAAAAAATTACCTGGGCATGGTAGCGTGCACCAGTAGTTCCAGCTACTTGGAAGGCTGAAGTGGACAGATCGCCAAAGCCCAGCAGGTCAACACTGGGGTGGTCGTGAGCATGCCACGGCACTCCCTGGGCGGTAGAGTGAGGACTCTGACTCACAAAAAAAAAAAAATTCTACTGTTGACTAGAAACCTTATAAATAACATTGTGATTAACACATATTTAGTATGCTATATGTATTACAGACTGTATTTTATGCTAAAGTCAGCTAGAAAAAAGAAAATGTTTTAAAAAAATTAAGCCGGGCTCAGTGGCTCAGCCTGTAATCCCGCGCCTTTGGGAGGCTGAGGTGAGTGGATTGCCTGAGCTCGCGGGTTCAAGACCCGCCTGGGCAACTTGGCGAGACCTCATCTCTACCATAAATCAAAATGAGCCAGGCGTGGTAGCGCGCGCCTGTAGTTCCGGCTACTTGGAAGGCTGAGCTGGAAGGATCGCCGGAGCCCAGTGGGTCGAGGCTGCGGTGGCCGGGAGCGGCCACTGCACTCCAGTCTGGAAGACAGAGTGAGACTCCAACTCAAAAAAAAAAAAAAAGAAAATCATAAAAAAGAGAAAATGCAATCACAGAACGTACATTCAATACTGTACATTTCCATGGTCTGTCTCCAAGATGAATCATCTGAGTTGGTGGTGACCACAGCTGCAGATCTCAAGCAAGGTCAACCAGTTCCACTTTTTCTTGTAACATCATGATTTTCTTCTTCGGAGCACTTCCAGCTTCCCTGGCACATCATAAGGCATTATTCAAGGCTTACAATATTACACTAAACACGTTGGAAAATAATGTGAGAAATACACAATCTACTGGGGAGACAACGGTTCACCTAGAGATGATTTGCAACATCTTTTTTTTTTTCTTTTTTTTTGAGTTGGAGTCTCACTCTGTCACCCAGACTGGAGTGCAGTGGCCACTCCCAGCCACCACAGCCTCGACCTGCTGGGCTCCGGCGATCCTTCTGCCTCAGCCTTCCAAGTAGCTGGAACTACAGGCGCGTACTACCACGCCCGGCTCATTTTTGATTTATTGTAGAGATGAGGTCTCGCCAAGTTGCCCAGGCGGGTCTCGAACCCGCGGGTTCAGCCAATCCACTCACCTCAGCCTCCCAAAGGCGCGGGATTACAGGTTGAGCCACCGAGCCCGGCTGATTTGCAACATCTTAAGTGGGTACTCACAACACTTGAGCTTGCCACAACAGTATCAGGAGGTGGCTATGAAGTTCTTACAGTACAGTATGCACTACAGAGAATGTTATGGGCCAGGCAAGGTGGCTCATGCCTGTAATCCCAGCACTTTGGGAAGCCGAGGCGGAAGGATTGCTTGAGCCCAGGAGTTTGAGACTAGCCTGGGCAACATAGCAAGACCTCGTCTCTACAAAAAAAAAAAAAAAAATAGCTGGGCGTGGTGTCGAATACCTGTGGTCCCGCTACTCAGGAGACTGAGTTGGGAGGATCACCTGAATCCAAGAGGTCAAGACTGCAGTGAGCCATGATCATGCTACTGCACTCCAGCATGGGTGAAAAGAGTGAGATCCCAACTCAAACTGAAACAAAACAAAAAATGTTATTCATTGTGATATAACACTGCATCCTTATGGTTTTTTTTTTTACATTCCTTTTTATAGCCATGCTTGGAGTTTCAAAACATCATTATAGAATTTGTGTTGTGTGTGTGTGTGTGTGTGTGTGTGTGTGTGTGTGTGTGTGTGTGAATTGGAGTCTCACTCTGTCACCTCGGTTGGAGTGCGGTGGCACGCTCACAGTCACTGCAGCCTTGACCTGCTGGGCTCAGACGATCCTTTCACCTCAGCCTTCCAAGTAGCTGGAACCACAGGCATGAGCCGCCACACCTGGCTAATTTTTTTTTTTTAGTATAGAGACAAGGTCTCACCAAGTTGCCCAGGCTGGTCTCAAACTCTTCAGCTCAGGCAATCAATCCTCTTGCCTCTGCCTCCCAAAGTGCTGGGATTACAGGCATGAGCCACCATACCCAAAAAAAGGAGAATTCTTTTTTTTCCTTGAGTTGGAATCTCACTCCATCACCCAGGCTGGAGTGCAGTGGCACACTCACAGCCATCCCAGTGTTGACCTACTGGGCTCAGGTGATCCTTCCGCCTCAGTCTTCCAAGTAGCCAGAACTACAGGAGTGCACTACCATGCCCATCAAAAACAGGTGGGAAGATCATAGAGATGAGGTCTCTCCAAGTTGCCCAGGCTGTTCTTGAACCCATGGGCTCAGGCAATCCCCTCACCTTGGCCTCCCAAAGTGCTGGAATTACAGGTTTGAGCCACCATGCCCTAAAAGGAGAATTCTCAAAAGAGGGTCGCAAATCCTGAAGATGATTCTCAAAGAGGAGATAGAAGATGGGTTGGGAGCCTTGGGTTGTGCACAGGACTCCCAGGAGGCTCATGTGCACAGTGGCACCACCAGCTGGGGGTGTGGACACAGAATTTAAGAGGCCAAGCCTTAATGCTACCTCTTGAACACTTACTCAGTTCTCTGAGTCTTATTTTTCTCACACGTAAAATAAGGAGGACAAGCCGGGCTCGGTGGCTCAGCCTGTAATCCCGCGCCTTTGGGAGGCTGAGGTGAGTGGATTGCCTGAGCCCGCGGGTTCGATACCCGCCTGGGCAGCGAGACCTCATCTCTACAATAAATAAAAAAATTAGCCGGGCGTGGTAGCGCACACCTGTAATTCCGGTTACTCGGAAGGCTGAGGCGGAAGGATCGCGGAGCCCAGCAGGTCGAGGTTGTGGTGGCCGGGAGCGGCCACTGCACTCCAGTCTGGCCGACAGAGTGAGACTCCAACTAAAAAAAAAAAAAAAAAAAGTAGGACAGCCGGGCTCAAGACCCGCCTGGGCAACTTGGCGAGACCTCATCTCTACAATAAATCAAAAAAATTAGCTGGGTGTGGTAGCACGTGCCTGTAGTTCCAGCTACTGGGAAGGCTGAGGCCAGAAGGATCGCCGGAGCCCAGCAGGTCGAGGCTGCAGTGGCCGGGAGCGGTCACTGCACTCCAGTTTGGGCAACAGAGTGAGACCCCAACTCAAAAAAATAAAAATAAAAATAAATGAGGAGGACATTTAGACACGTTGAGACCAGGAAACGCTGTATACACACTGGTGAATTTTTTTTTTTTTTTTTGAGTCAGCATCTCACTCTGTTGCCCAGACTGGAGTGCAGTGGCATGCTCCCGGCCACCACAGCCTCGACCTGCTGGGCTCCGGCAATCCTTCCACCTCAGCCTTCCAAGTAACTGGAACTACAGGCACGCGCTACCACACCCGGCTAATTTTTTGATTTATTGTAGAGATGAGGTCTCGCCGAGTTGCCCAGGTGGGTCTCAAACCTGTGGGTTCAGGCAATCCACTCGCCTCGGCCTCTCAAAGTGTTAGGATTACAGGCTGAGCCACTGAGCCTGGCTTGACAAATATTATTGACACCTTTGGGGATGCTGCTTTGGAATGCTTTCTTTCTTTTTTTTTTTTTTGAGTTGGAGTCTCACTCTGTCACCCAGACTGGAGTGCAGTGGCCGCTCCTGGCCACCGCAGCCTCGACCTGCTGGGTTCTGGCGATCTCTCCGCCTCAGCCTTCCAAGTAGCCGGAATTACAGGCATGCGCTACCACACCCGGCTGATTTTGTGATTTTTATTGTAGAGATGAGGTCTCGCTGCCCAAGCGGGTCTCGAACCCGCGGGCTCAGGCAATCCACTCACCTCAGCCTCCCAAAGGCTCGGGATTACAGGCTGAGCCACCGAGCCTGGCTACAAATTTTTTTTAAAGAGGCAGGTTCTCACTATGTTGTCCAGGCTGGAGTGCAGTGGATGTTGACAGGCATGATCATAGCACACGTGGCCTCAAACTCCTGGTCTCAAGTGATCCTCCTGTGTAGCTGGTGAGCTTACCATGCCTGACTTCAAGCCCTTTTACAGGTTTACAGGGAAACTTTTGGGCTCTCTTGTCTATTTTTTCTGAGGGCAGCTCCTAAACTCCCTAGAGATTTTCATCTGCATGTCAAGACAGACTTTGTCTTGCTTTTCTCCCACTCTCCCATAACCTATAAGATCCCTTCTCCCTCCCCTGCAGCCCTCCAACCCCTATTCTTTTGTTTTATTTTGTTTTTTTGAGTTGGAGTCTCTCTGTCACCCAGACTGGAGTGCCATGGCACACTCCCGGTCACCACAGCCCCGACCTGCTGGGCTCCAGTGATCCTTCCACCTCAGCATTCCAAGGAGCTGGAACTATAGGTGTGCGCTATGACACCCAGCTTATTTTTTGATTTATTGTAGAGATGAAGTCTTACCAAGTTTCCCAGGCTGGTCTCTAATCCCTGAGCTCAGGCAATCCTCTTGCCTCGGCCTCCCATAATGCTGGGATTACAGGCTTGAGCCACCACACCCAGTGTGTTATTGTTTTCTATAGATGGGGACCTAGACACTAAGAAATGATAAGAGGGACCATTTCTTGCTAGGCCCTGCCCTCCGGATGCTTAATCTATAGGTAGACATTAAATGCATCATTATAAGTCTGGCATGGTGATGCACATCTGTAGTCCTAGCTACTCAGGAAGCTAAGGCAGGAGGTTTGCTTGAGCCCAGTAGGTCCCAGGTGCAGTGACCTATGATGGTGCCAACTAGACATCCCAAGGAGCCTTCTATGCTTCTGGCTATGGTTGCTGGGCACATGGGGTGAGTGGGCATGGCTGTGAAAGCAAACAGCTCATGTCTGTTTGCAGACACATCCCTGCTTGGCTGATAGTTGCACATTTCCCAGACTCAGAATAAGACCTTGTCTCTAAAAACAAATGCATACATCATTGCAGTATATTAGCCATACACTTGCTCTGTGCAAAATGCTTTGAAGTATGGTGTGCAGGGGGCAATTAATAGAGTGGGGACCTGTTATTTAATCTTCCAACATTCCTGAAGAATCTGAGAGTACTGTCATTGTTCATAGGAAGAACTGTAGGCACAGAGAGGTTGAGGAACACGCTCAAGGTCACACAGCTAGTGACTGTCCAAGCCAGGGTTTGAATTCAAGTCTAGGGAATCACAGAACTGGCACAAGGGAAGCACTGGCTCACTATTCCCTTCCTCTCACTGACCTCAGTTTCCCTGACTGTGAAATGAAGGGATCTGACTGTCTCTGATCTCTGTAGGCCATGAAGAAGAATGGATGTCCTGACTGGAGTCTTTCTCCTACCTGGGCTACCTCTGGGCAGCCTGCAGGTCAACTGGACATCCCAAGGAGCCTCCTTGGTTTCAGGCTGTGGTTGCCGGGCGCATGGGGTGAGTGGGCATGGCAGTGAAAGCAAACAGCTCATGTCTGTTTGCAGACACATCCCTGCTTGGCTGATAGTTGCACATTTCCCAGACTCAGAACTCAGCTGGCTCTGAGGGAAGCATGTCAAGAATCCCATTCCTGATGTCCTGGCACTGGGTGCTGACCACTTGCTAACCACTGGGAACAGTTGTTTTCTGATTGAAACTTGGCCTGTGAACCCACTGGTTCTACCAGCTGTGGTGCAGACGGAGGCAGCTGGGTCCGAGTGGGGCAGACAGCAATGGGATAGGCCTGGATTGCATCTAAGGGTGCAGTGCTCAGAGTAAGCTGAGTATGTCACTGAAAAGCCAGAAACACTAGCTCAAGGAGGGCTCCCAGGTGGCTGAGTTCCCCTCATCTCGGTGGTGGCAAGGCCCTGGCATGCAGGACCCCCGGGCACAACAGGAGGGGAGATGTCAGCCCCTGAGGCTGGGGCACTCTCAGTCCATGAAGAAGGTGTCAAAAGACAAAATCACAACAAATGTGGTTTAAAGTTCTTAATTAGCTTTATTTGCAATTCTAGAATTGGGCAACACTTCATTCCATAAAATAGAATGAATATTCTGATGAGCTAAGCAGGGGAGTGTGGTTTTATAGACAGAAAACAGCTGAGGGAAGCACTAGTAGAAAACAAAAAGTGAACTGGTTATTTTAAAGCTATTTTCCTTTCAAAGGCTGAAGCAGAGGGGTCTTCCTTATCAAACCGGCTAAAACTGGTCTGTCTGGGGATTTGGCTATTATCACTCTCTCTCTCTGCTGATTTCTTGGAAGGTCAAACACCTTAGTTTGTCTGGTGACATGGAACTTTAGCATGAGTGACTCCATATTAGTTGGATCTGTTGGGGCCTAGTGCAGGAGCTCAGTCTAAAACGACGGCCTTCTATCAATTTTGTTCAACTGAGGTCATAGCAGCATCCCAAACCCTGCCATGTTGGGCTGGGCCCTGGGAGAGGCTCACACTCCATAAAGTGGGCTCTTGCTCAGGTGGCCAGCCACCTACTTCCCCAGGACTAGGCACTTCATCAGGTTCCCTCTCAACTTATGGCCAACAGCTGCCCCAGTTGCCTGCTCTTTCTATCCCTCCAGTCCCAGGGAGCTGAGGAGAAAGAGCAGGTACAGCGGAACAAGGTGGGAGTGTGGCCAATGGGACCACCCATGTGCTAGCTCTGAGACCCAGTGTGGCACCTGGTGTAGAGTCTGGATGGCTCTGTGCCTCCTACTCAGATCATTCACCTCCCCTCTGACCCATCGCCATCTCAGACCTGCCAGCCTCCCTACCTCTGACTGTGAACAGGTCCCCTGACTGCTATTGGCTGCAGTGGCCATGACCTGTATGTGCCAGGGTCAGTCTTCCTAAAGAAGATCTCACAGCAGGTCACTCCGACTGACCCTGTCCACAACATAGAATTCAAGTTCCAAGGTCAGATGGGGAGACTCTCTGCTCTGGCCCCCATCCATCCCTCCACATGCCTAGCCATGTTCCTTGCTGTCCTCCACACCTTGTTTGTTCCCTGGGGATGTCCTGTTTGCTTTCTCTTCTTTGTTCTTTTTCATGCTGTCTGCTGCCCCTGACGCATCCTCTCCTCAAATGACACCTCCTCCAAAATCTTAAGGATTCCTCCAGGAGACATTAGCAGCAATCTCACCTGATATAATACAAGGTTAAGGTCATGCTGCTGTTCTAGTCAGAGAAGGCACTTTCTTTTCTTTCCTTTTTTTTTTTTTGAGTCGGAGTCTTACTCTGTCGCCCAGGCTGGAGTGCAGCGGCATGCTTACAGCCATCATAGCCTTGACCTGCTGGGCAGGTGATCCTTTTACCTCAGCATTCCAAGTAACTGAGACTACAGGCATGCCCCATCATGCCTGGCTAATTTTTTTTATTTATTGTAGAGATGAAGTCTCACAAAGTTGCCTAGGCTGTTCTTGAACCCATGGGCTCAGACAATTCTCTCACCTCAGCCTCCCAAAGTGCTGGGATTATAGACATGAGCCACCACGCCCGGCCAGAGAAGGCTCTTAGAGGCTAGGAACCTGGTCGAAGCCATCTCTGCCCCTTCCCAGGCCCAGGTACAAGTTCTGGCTCTCATGCCCAGGGCCTGGTTGCTGCCCAGGAAATGCCTGCTCGGTAACCTCCTGCTTCGTGGAAAATGGCTCTTCTGCTTTGGAATTTCAATGGTAGAAAATCTATTTTAGTGAATTTTACTCATTAAAAGCACTTTGCTATGTACAAGGATGTCTATAGGCACTTTATCCCTTAAGCTAAAGGGTAATTTTTTTCTTTTGCATCAAAGTCTCACTCTGTTGCCCAGGCTGGAGTACAGTGGCACAGTGATGGCTACCGCAGCCTCAACCTGCTGGGTTCAGACAATCCACCTCAGTCTTCCAAGTAGCTGAAAATACAGGTGTGTATCATCATGCCCAGCTAAATTTTTGGTGTATTGTAGAGATGAGGTCTTGCCAAGTTGCCTAGGCTGGTCTTAAACCCCTGGACTCAGGCAATTCTCTCACCTCTGCCTCCCAAAGTGCTGGGATTACACATGTGAGCCATCGTGCCCGGCTAAAGGGTAATTTTCTTTTTTTCTTTTTTTTTTTGAGTTGGAGTCTCACTCTGTCACCCAGACTGGAGTGCAGTGGCCACTCCTGGCCACTGCAGCCTCGACCTGCTGGACTCCGGAGATCCTTCCGCCTCAGCCTTCCAAGTAGCTGGAACTACAGGCACGCACTACCATGGCCAGCTAGGTAATTTTCTTTTTTTTGAGTTGAAGTCTCATTCTGTGACCCAGGCTGGAGTGCAGAGGCACGCTGCTAACAGCCACTGTAGCCTCGACTGGGCTCAGGTGATCCTTCCATCTCGGCCTTCCAAGTAGCTGGAACCACAGGCGTGTGCCATCACACCCAGCTAATTTTTTGATATATTGTACAGACGAGGTCTCACCATGTTGCCCAGGCTAGTCTCGAACCCACAGACTTAGGCAATCCTCTTGCCTCCATCTCCCAAAGTGCTGGACTTACAGGTATGAGCCACTGTGCCTTGCTCCAAAGGGTAATTTTGAAAAAGTAAAATCATGGCAACCCCTTTGGGTCCCCTTCCACTGTGGGAGCTTTTCTATCTTCTTGATAAATCTTACTTAAAAAAAAAAGTAAAATCATGGCTCTCATACAAATATAAAATAAATGAGTCAAAGATTTAAACTCATTAACAATGAGGGAATAGGTAAGATATTACTATCAGTTCAAAGGAGAATTCAAAGGCAATTTATAAATCAGGAATACTGAAATAAACTGGCAAATGGGGGCAAAACTGCCTTCTCCACTGTTGGGAAGGGTTGCCCCTGGATAATAACCATTTGCACTGCTGTTTTCTACAATTTACAGAGTTGTAGAAGAGCTCAAAGGCAATAAAAGGCTCACAGACTCCACAAAATCAGATAACTTGGCCGGATATGGTGGTTCAAGCCTGTAATCCCGGTGCTTTGGGAGGCCAAGGTGAGAGGATTGCCTGAGCCCATGGGTTCGAGACCAGCCTGGGCAACTTGGCTAGACCTTGTCTCTACAATAAATCAAAAAATCAGCCAGGTCATGGTGGCATGCACCTCTAGTTCTAGCTACTTGGAAGGCTGAGGTGGAAGGATCGCTGGAGCCCAGCAGGTTGAAGCTGTGGTGGCCATGAGCGTGCCACTGCACTCCAGCCTGGGCAACGAAGTAAGACTCTGACTCTAAAAAGAATCAGATAACCTGAAAGGGTGTGTTCTTTTTTTTTTTTTTTTTGAGTTGTCTCACTGTCTCCCAGGCTGGAGTGCAGTGGCACACTCACGGCCACCACAGCCTCAACCTGCTGGGCTCCGGCAATCCTTCTGCCTCAGCCTTCCAAGTTGCTGGAACTACAGGCGTGCTACCACGCCTGGATTATTTTTCGATTTATTGTAGAGACGAAGTCTCACCAAGTTGTCTGGGCTGGTCTCGAACCCTCGAGCTCAGGTAATCCTTTTACCTTGGCCTCCCAAAGTGTTTGGATTACAGGCTTGAGCCACTGTGCCTGGCTGGAAGGGTGTGTTCTAACAATGCATAACTTTCCACTGGAGACACACCTAGGATCCTTTTTTGCTTATTCTTATTTTCCTCACACTAATAGCTCACAACGGGAGACAACCCAAATATCTATCAATAGGAGAATGAATAAACCTTGTATGGTAAATTCATACAATGGAATGCTAACAGCAACTAAAATGATATTCATTTTGCATACCACAAATACATGCAACAAGATGGATGAATCTCCTGTGGTAAATTAGGGATCTCGTGATGGGAGATTATCCTGCATTATCCAGGTAAGCCTTAAATGCCATCATAAGTGTCCTTATAAGAGAGACTCAGGGAGATTAAACACACACACACACACACACACAACACAAGAGAGAGAGAGACTCTAGACAGAGAGAGAGAGAGAGAGAGAGAGAGAGAGAGAGAGAGAGAGAGAGAGAGAGAGAGGCCATGTGCTAGTGGAGGCAGAAACTGGAGTAATGAAGGAATGACAAGGAAGGGATTCTCCCCCAGAGCCTTCAGAGGAAGCTCAGAGCTGCTGACACCTTGATGTTAAACTTCTAGCTTTCAGAACTGTGAGATAATTTTTGTTGTTTTAAGCTGCCAAGGTGGTGAAAATTTGTTACAGTATCCCTAGGAAACTACATAATACTATATGGTTCCATTTATTTCAAGTTCAAAATCAGTCAATATTAACCATGAGTTAGATGTCAGAATGGTGGCTATCTTTGTGGAGGATGTAGTAATGGGGACAGGGGAGGGCAGGGGGGCTGGGGAAACTGTAAAAGTTTCCTTGACCTTCATTTTTTGAAATTTCATTGAGCTGCACATTTACTCTGTGCATTTTAATATAAAAAGTATCTTTTAACAGTTTGCACAGCTTGTTAGTAGCACATGGGTGGGGAGCAGATGGCTAGGACCAGACAGTTCTCTTCTGGTTTTGCCATTTTCTAGCTAGGTGGACTTGGGCAAGTGAAATAACCTCTTTGAGTCTCTTGTCCTCATTCAGAATTCCTACTGGGCTGGCATGAAGATCAAAATGATACAGCATATGTGGAGTGCTTTTGGAACTATGTATGCCTAGACAGGTGCAGTGTTAATGACCCTTGACACTCACTGGCATCTCCTGGGTGCCGGGCATTGTGCTAAGACCTCTTCATACATTATCCCACTTAATCCCCACAGCAACCCGTAACAGCACCCATTCTGTAGATGAGAAAACTGGGATACAAAGATAGCTAGCAAGTGATGGAGCCTGGTTTCAAACCTAGGCTTTCTGTTTTATGAGGACCATAACCACAGTCCTCTGCTAATGTTGACTGATTATCTCCAGAGTATTAAAATATCATGGTTATTTTGGTTTTAAAAAGAAAGGTACTGATCAGTATGTACAGTACACTACCATTTGTGTAAAAAAAAAAAAAGAAGAAGCAAAAGAATATATTTGCTTATTTGGATATCTGTTTATATTCCTAAATTATCTCTAGAAGGATATCAAGAAACTAAATATGTTTGGTTGCATCTAGGAATTTTGAAATATGCAAATGTTACCTATTCAGAAATAAATAACATTAAAACAAAAACCATATGGGAATTACATGAACAACTTTATACCAGTGATTTTGAAAATATTGATAGGCTGGACTTGGTGGCTCAGCCTGTAATCCCAGCACTTTGGGAGGCTGAGGCAAGTGGATTGCCTGAGCCCGCTAGTTCAAGACCAGCCTGGGCAACTTGGCAAGACCTCATCTCTACAACAAATCAAAAAATTAGCCAGGTGTGGTAGTACACGCCTGCAGTTCCAGCTACTGGAAGGCTGAGGTGGACGGATTGCCAGAGCCCAGCAGATCATGGCTGCGGTCTGCATTCTGGTCTGGGTGACAGAGCCAGACTCTAACTCAAAAAAAAAAAAAAAAAAGAAAAAAGAAAAGAAAAGAAAATATTGACAAAAGACAGTAATATAACTTAGTAAAAGTGAAGTAGGAAGAAACAGAAAAGTTTCTCTAGATCTAGAACCATTCAAGAAATTGAATGTGTAAAGTCTGTACCCCACCTCCTCAAAAATCTCACCAAAAAAACAAAGAAAAATACCTGGTCCAGATGATTTTATAGACAAGTTCAGCAAACATTTAAAAGAAAAGAAAGTCCTGATCTTATACATAATCTTCCAAAAAACAAGAAAATTGGAAATCTCCCTAAATCACCGTGAATTTAGTGTAAGCATAAGACCAAACCAGACATGGACAGTACAAGAAGGCAAAAGTATAGGCCAACTTCTATTATGGACATATATGCAAACATGTTAAATAAAATATTAGCGAACAATTCAACAATGTATTAAAAATATGTCAAGACCAAGTTGTGGTTTTCCTAGGAACCTAAGATGATATAAAAAAGAAAAGTTTATTAATGTAGTTCAAATGATCGAAGAAAAAAAACCTGTATGATAATCGCAATGGTTTGTTTTTTTTTTTGAGTTGGAGTGTCACTGTCGCCCAGACTGGAGTGCAGTGGCCGCTCCTGGCTACCGCAGCCTCGACCTGCTGGGCTCCGGTGATCCTTCTGGCTCAGCCTTCCAAATAGATGGAATTACAGGCGCGTGCTACCACGCCCGGCTAAGTTTTTTGATTTATTGTAGAGATGAGGTCTTGCCTGCCCAGGCGGGTCTCGAACCCGCGGACTCAGGCAATCCACTCACCTCAGCCTCCCAAAGGCGCAGGATTACAGGCTGAGCCACCGAGCCCGGCAATCGCAATGGTTTTAACTGTGCCATAAAATAACTTCCTTAACTTGATAATGATATTTAGCCATATATATATATATATATTTTTTTTTTTTTTTTTTTTTGATTGCTCACTTTTTTTTTGTTGAGTCGGAGTCTCACTCCTTCGCACAGGCTGGAGTGCAGTGGCATGTTCACGGCCACCGCAGTCTCGACCTGTGGGCTCAGGTGATCCTTCCGCTCAGCCTTCCATGTAGCTGGAATTACAGGTGCGCGCCACCACAACCAGCTAACTTTTTGATTTATTGTAGAGACGAGCGCTCGTCAAGTTGCCCAGGCTGGTCTCGAACCCCTGGACTCAGGCAATCCTTTCGCCTCTGCCTCTCAAAATGCTGGGATTACAGGCGTGAGCCATCGCGCCCGGCTGCTCATTTTTTTTGCATTGTTCGCGGATGCACTGGGAACGCCAGGAAGGCGAGGCCTGTGTGGTTTTCTCACCGCTGTCTGGTTCATACCTAGCACCGTCCTTGGCACACTGTAAATACGTGCCCTATGAATGATAGACCCGTAAGTTGAGGAGAGCCTTTTGCACTAGAGGACTCTCATTCCGCAGGACCCAGCGAGGCCCTTAGGGACACCCGGCACAAGACGTGACGCGTGCGCACCGGTCGCCTGGCCTTTTTTTTTTCCCTCCGCGAATAGCCGGTGGCAGGGCTCCACCGGAGCGCGAATTAGGTGGGCGGGACGCCAGGCGCATGCGCAGTGGGGCATGTAGGCGGAGCCGGCACGGCAACTGCGCAGACGGCCGCGGCTGTGAGGGGCGGTGAAGGGGCGGGTCGAGGGCGGGGGCCGTAAGGGAGACAGGGCGGGCCAGGCGAACGGCGCTGCGGGGTTGGCTGCTACCCTGAGGCCGGACTCAACGGATCCCGGCCGCGCCACCGGGCGAGCTTGCCGCCCGGCCCCAGCCCGGAGCCTGCGAGTGAGCGATGCGGCGCCGTGCGGTAAGAGCCGGGGAGGGTTCCGTCAGTACCCGTCGGCGGGGTGGGCTCATCTCAGCGCCGCCCGCGCGACCAGGCCCGGGCGTCCCCGCAGACCCCGGCGGGCCCCGCGCCTGCGCTGTCCCCCTCCCGGCCCCGTCGGTCCTTCCCGCGCCTGCGCCGTCCCGGTCCCGGGTTCTCCGGCTCCCAGGACCACCAGCATCTTGCGCCACTAGACCCCGGGGTCCCGAGGTGCAGTCTGCTGGTGTTGGGGCCCAGCTGGTTCTGGCCACCCCGCTCGCGGGTCGCCTCCGCGCCGAGAGGCCGGGTGCGACCCTCGTGCTTTACCCCGCGCCCCGGTAGAGTTCGGGTCCGCCCCCCCCGTTGTCTTGGTCCCTGCCTAGGGCGGGGATAGCGTTGGTTCGTGGCCCGGAGAACGCGGCCCTGGGCAGCGGACTCGGGCCTGTTGCGGCCGCTGCTTCTGTCCGGGCCAGCGCCAGCGCCAGGCTTCGCTGGGAGGTCAGCCCCGAGCAGGCGGAGCCTTTTCTTCTTGAGATCTGGCTGGTTGCTTCAGGTTAGATGTGCATAATCCGGTGCTTTGTTGTGGAAATTCTGCATTTCCAGCAACTTGGTAATTGTATTAGCTGAAGTGGTTAAGTCCAAGACATCATAGTTTTTCTTGGGCAAGCAGCTGTGGAGATGTCTGGAGAATAAATCAGTTTCCAGGTAGTTTTAGTCTGCTTACAGATCAAGCAAGAATTCCTATGATCATTCAAATGCTGGGAATCTTGATTTGTTAATGTCTTTGATAATTTGTCCAAAGGCACAGGAAGAGCCAGGGAAAATTCCTGTAAGTTTGCTGCTCAGTTGATTACAGGGAAGAAACGTTTTTGTTGTAAAAAGAGCATCTCAAGCTATTGATAACATTTCCCAAGTTTACAGAAGATACAGGAACCTTTAAAAAATGTTGCAAAGCCTAGCAACATTTACTGTCACCCAAGAGGTTGCTTCTTGAGGTGAAATCAGAGCTGGGGGCTTTAAAGACAACAGCAGTTATTTTTGGTGGCTTGCGGGGGACTACAGTTTTGCCAGGGTAGGTGATACCAAAGAGACTGTAGTATTTCTTTCTTAGTAGTTAAAAACGTATAAAAATAATACATATGTGTTATAAGATAGCCAATCAATACACAAGGATATACAGTGAAAGAAGTATTGATGAGGATAAAAACTTTTTCTGTAAAGAAATGGCTGATCAGTAATTTTTTTTATCCATAAAAATGTTTTCTTGCCGGGCTCGGTGACTCAGCCTGTAATCCCGCGCCTTTGGGAGGCTGAGGTGAGTGGATTGCCTGAGCCCGCGGGTTCGAGACCCGCCTGGGCAGCGAGACCTCATCTCTACAATAAATCAAAAAATCAGCCGGGTGTGGTAGCGCATGCGTGTAATTCCGGCTACTTGGAAGGCTGAGGCGGAAGGATCGCCGGAGCCCAGCAGGTCGAGGCTGTGATGGCCGGGAGCGGCCACTGCACTCCAGTCTGGGCGACAGAGTGAGACTCCAACTCAGAAAACAAACAAACAAAATGTCTTTTTTTCTCTTTGATTTAGTCTTAAAAGCAGTCTTTTAAGACTCAGCAACTTTAGATAGCTGGAGAATGCTTCATAAGGCTTGTCTGTGTATACTGCAGGTACGTAGGGGTTTTCTTGACATTCACTTTCAGTTAAGAAATTGAATATTGTGCCATAAAAAAGCTTTATCATTGTGCATCTTAGTAATAGTCCAAATATGTGGTTGTCAATTACAGTATGTTTTCTGCATTATAGTAGTGAATAAGGTGAATAGTTACAGTGGTGGCTAAAGTGAAGTTTGTATCAAAATTTCTGTTTGAAATATGAACTTTTTAGGCTAGGGTGTGTGTCTGCAGTGTGTTGTCTTGAGATGTGATTTCACTGAAGCAGTGGTTCTCTATAACTGACTTGACACAATACATCTATTTCTGATGACTCAGGTGATAGTAGTATCAAAATTACTATCAGGGTTGGGTTTTCTAATGTGTAAGACTTGCTGCATAACATATACACATTTAAATCACATGACTAAGTTGTACATAGTATTATGCAAACAGCCCAGCTCAGTAGAGGAACAGTGACAGGGTGTCAGGAGGCCTTTGGCTTTTATGGCTTTGGGCAAGTCAGAATTCATTATGGACCTTCATTTCCCCATCTGCTAAGTTTGGGGGAATGGAAAGAAGCTTAAACACACTCACCTATAGCCAGGGATAAAACTGAGTCTTCTTGCCGGTTTCATGACATTGTTATCCCTCAAAAACTGGAGGGAAGGAGTGGGTTTGATGAGAATGAATCTTGGAGACTCTGTTAAATATTGAGTGGACCTTAGTGTAATGAGAAAAGCAAGGACACTATTGGGAATTTTTCGTAAACTAACTTTATTCAATTAAAGGGCTATCCTTTAAAAACATGTGTTCTACTTTCTTGGTGTTAAAAATAAGCATCTTTTATGAAATGGTGGTGATAGTAAATGATGGTATATGGTAATTGTAAATGGCAGATACAGGGTTGGTTATCTTATTGTGATTTTTAAAAATAAAAACAGCCCAGAATCTGTTGTTTGCTCTTGTTAGGGCATTTAGGAAAAAGTTCCTGGGGCTTTTGCTGTTAAGATTCAAATATAGATTTTTTAAAAAAGAGCAAATGTGATTTTATTTTAAGATCATTTGTCACAATTCTCTGAGAAAGTTGTTAAATTTACATGGCATTACAGATGTTCCTATTCAGATCACCCTTTTATAGGACCTTTCTTACTGGATATAAAATGTCAGGAGATTTTTGTGTGTGTGTGGTGTGCCGACAAAATAAGCCTAGGCAGGGAAATTCCTCCTGGTGGTTGGAATGGTTAGTACTGAATAGACTAGATGTGAGGGAAAGAAATCCCCATGGGGTTCTCTATCAGTTCAGAAATCTTTTAGCATTGTGGCCTTACTCTATTGCTATGAAACAACATGATCATCAAGAAATTAGACTTAAATCATATATTTTGAGTATGCTCGGGGGAGGGATAGCTATGATCTGTTCCAAAGTAAACCTGACAGATGCTTCCTGTGTCTGTGAAGCCTTTAAAGTTTATGGTGGTTTGCTGTTAATGCCAAATAAGATTTAGAGTTATTGTAACATACTCTTAAAAAAAGATAATGTATCAGAAGGTATATTGTTAAAGAATCTTGAATTGAAATTAATATGCTCTTTAATTCAGCCTAATACTAATTTTTACATTCTGAGAACCGACTGACTGTCCTCAGCCACCTCTTAGTTCTCCATTTTCAAAGGATGATTTGGGGCTGGGCGCAGTGGCTAAGACCTATAATCCCCGCACTTTGGGAAGCTAAGGTGGGAGGACTGTTTGAGCCCAGGGCTTCAAGACCAGCCTGGGCAACATGGCAAGATGTCGTCTCTACAAAAAGTAAAAAAAAAACTTAGATGGGCATGGTGACACGTGCCTATAGTCCTAGCTGTTTAGGAGGCTGAGGTGTTCAAGGCTGTGGTGAGCCATGCTCTCCAGCCTGGGCGACCCTGACTTAAAAGCAAGAGACCTTAATTCAAAAGAAAAAGCAGCCGGGCTCGGTGGCTCAGCCTGTAATCCCGCGCCTTTGGGAGGCTGAGGTGAGTGGATTGCCTGAGCCCGCGGGTTCGAGACCCGCCTGGGCAGTGAGACCTCATCTCTACAATAAGTCAAAAAATCAGCCGGGTGTGGTAGCGCACGCCTGTAATTCTGGCTACTCGGAAGGCTGAGACGGAAGGATTGCCGCAGCCCAGCAGGCGAGGCTGCGGTGGCCGGGAGCGGCCACTGCACTCCAGTCTGGGCGACTGAGTAAGACTCAACTCAAAAAAAAAAAAAAGAAAAAGCAAAAAAAGATGAGTGATTTGGTAACCCTATAAAGGAAATTTGTTCATGAAAGAAGAGAGTAAAGATCTGTCTTTCTGTCTATTTTTTAAATTTCCTTGTTTCCTTTTATTTATTTATTTGAAAGAGGATCTCGAACTCCTGGCTTTAAGCAGTCCTCCTGCCTTGGCTTCTCAAAGTGCTGGAAACACGGGCATAAACCTCTGCACCTGGCCAAAAAGTAAAGACATTTTAACAGTGTTTTTCTTGATCTTTTTCTACATCTTCATTGTACTTATTTTATCTATATCTTGGTTAAATTTAGAGGTTTACTCCTGCCCCTGACTTTCCAAACTATTGGTCTGTTCACAGTCATTCTCACATTTAAAAGCCTTCAATTGCTCCCACCACCTTCGTAATAAGGTCTCCTTAGCTTGGTATTCAGGATACTTCATCACTGGGCTCTGGCCTCAGCCCTCCTTTCGCCACCTTTGGAGGTACTTCACTGAGCTGTGCTGAACAACTCTTGGTCCCTTGAAATCTCTTCAGTCTCCTTGTCTCCCTCTGTTGGAATGTTCTTATCTCATTTCATCTGATCCTCACCTTCAAAACTCAACTTGGATATTATCTTGGAAGACTCTGGTTCTCCAGTCTCCTGCAGACTTGTCTGGTACTCTGTACATTTAGGATTTGGCACATTGAATCTCGTCTGCTACCTCCACTAGACAGTGACACTGTAAGTGCATAGCTTAATGTGTGGCTTGACAGAAAGTTTTTAATCTGCTGGATGCTGGTACAGTCCTTGACATGGCAGTGTTACAGAAGAAGTGGGCCACTTAGTCCCTGCCTTTAGGAGCTTTCACTCCAGTTGCACTTGACCCCATCAGCCATGAGCTACATCCCAGTAGTGCACACCAACTTTCAAAGTCCGTTTAATTGTATCTTAGTGTCTAATTCAAATCCTATTTCCTGAAGGAGGGGACTGTGTCTCTAATGTCTGTTTTATCATCCATATACCAGATGGGCATCATCTATGTTCCAAACTCTGGAAAGAATGTGCATTTGATTCACATTGCTTCCCTTTTTTCTTTTCTTTTTCTTTTTCTTTTTTTAAGTTGGAGTCTCATTTTGTCTCCCAGGCTGGAGTGCAGTGGCATGCCGACAGCTCCTGTAGTCTCTACCTGCTGGGCTCAGGTGATCCTCTCTTCAGCCTTCCAAGTAGCTGGAACCACAGGTGCATGCCACCATACCTGGCTAATTTTTTTTATTTATTGTGGAGATGAGGTCTTGCCATGTTGCTTGAACCCTTGCCTCAGCTCCCCAAAGTGCTGGAATTACAGGCATAAGCCACTGTGCCCAGCTCCCTACTTTTTCCCTCTTGTACACTCCCCCCCCTTTTTAAGCTTGATATGTTTGGACAGTAAGGGTTTAAGAGATTAAGTTATTAAATTTCAAGTTTGTCTATTGTGCATGTAGCCTAGGGAAAACAAAAGTCAAAGAGGAGAAATATTTTGCCTCTAAAAAGAAAACAATTATTAAACTTCTTTTTTTTGTTGTTTTTTTGGAGTTGGAGTCTCACTCTGTCACCTGGGCTGGAGTGCAGTGGCACGCTCAAGGCCACTGCAGCCTCGACCTGCTGGGCTTAGGTGATCCTCCCGCCTCAGCCTTCCAAGTAGCTGGAACTACAGGCGTGCACTACCTCACCCAGCTAATTTTGTAAATTTATTGTAGAGATGAGGTCTTACCAAGTTTCCCCTGCTAGTCTCGAACCTGTAGGCTCAGGCAATCCACTCCCCTTGGCCTCCCAAAGTGCTGGGATTACAGGCTGAGCCACTGAGCCCAGCTGAAACTTTTTTTTAAATAACTGAGCATACACCAAAAATAAAGACCCTGGTCAGGAAAGAGGCGTGTAAGAAAACTGGCAGCAATGTTAAGATTTGTCGAGAGACCTGGTTAGCCTGACTCAGTGGCATGCACTTATAGTCCCAGTACTTAGCAGGCTGAGGCAGGAGGATCGCTTGAGCCCAGGCATTCGAGTCAGCCTGGGCAACACAACAAGACCTCAGTCTCTAAAAAATAGTAAAATAAAATAAAAATGGAAAAATAAAAAGAATTAAAATTTAATAAATAAAAATAAAAAGAATTTAAAATTTAAAGCTGTTTCATCCTTCCTCTTCCCTTCTGTGTTCTTGGGGAAAGTCCCAACTAAGTTGTTTTTTGTTTTCTTTTGTGTTTTTTGTTTTTTTGTTTTTGTTTTTTTGAGTTGGATTCTCACTCTGTTCCCCAGACTGGAGTGCAGTGGCCGCTCCTGGCCACCGCAACCTCTACCGGCTGGGCTCTGGCGATCCTTGCGCCTCAGCCTTCCGAGTAGCCGGAATCACAGGCATGCGCTACCACGCCCGGCTGATTTTTTGATTTATTGTAGAGATGAGGTCTTGCTGCCCAGGCGGGTCTTGAACCCGCGGGCTCAGGCAATCCACTCACCTCAGCCTCCCAAAGGCGCGGGATTACAGGCTGAGCCACCGAGCCGGCCTCAAGCAATCCTCTTACCTCAGCCTCCCAAAGTGCTAGGATTAAGGGTGTGAGCCACTGTACCCAGCCCCGACTAAGGTGTTTTCAGGTAGCACCTCTTCTACCATGAATTCCTGAGGCAGTCTGTTGGGGCTGCTTTATTCCTCCAGCACAATTACAGTGGGACCCTTTCTCCCAACAAATGCCCCTTTTCTCGCCTTAATCTATTTGCCTACATAGGAGACAATAGTGTCTCTTTATCATTATTTGGGCTGCCCCACCAGGTCCAGTCTTGAGCAGAAGCTGTTGAGTTTTCTTTCTGCGTGGTTTCTTTTTTTTTTTTTTTCTTACTGAGTTGGAGTCTCATTCCATTGCCCAGGCTGGAGTGCAGTGGCACGCTCACGACCACTCCAGTGTTTACCTGCTGGGCTCCGGCGATCCTTCTGCCTCAGCCTTCCAAAAGCTGTAACTTCAGGCGCACGATCACGACTGGCTAATTTTTTGATGTATTGTAGAGACAAGGTCTTGCCAAGTTGCCCAGGCTGTTCTCGAACTGGCAGGCTCAGGCAGTCCACTCACCTCAGCCTCCCAAAGTGCTGGGATTACAGGCTGAGCCACTGAGCCCAACCCTCTGCGTGTTTTAAAAACAAAACAAAACTTTGGTGGGTTAGTGCCAATCTTAAATCTTCTGTCCTATTTTCTTATTGTTCATCTCTCCTTTCTGCAAACTCTGTTGAATAATTGCAGTTACTTAGATTTGCTTATTCTCTTCTATTATAAATAACTTGCAAGATTTTTCAGCCCTAGTTTCTTTACTTTTATTCTTTTTTTTTTTTTTTTGAGTTGGAGTCTGACTCTGTCGCCCAGACTGGAGTGCAGTGGCATGCTCCCAGCCACTACAGCCTCGACCTGCTGGGCTCCGGCGTTCCTTCCGCCTCAGCCTTCCAAGTAGCCGGAACTACAGGCGCGCGCTACCACGCCCGACTAATTTTTTGATTTATTGTAGAGATGAGGTCTTGCCAAGTTGCCTGGGTGGATCTTGAGCCTGTCTGCTCAGGCAATCCACACGCCTTGACCTCCCAAAGTGCTGGGATTACAGGCTGAGCCACTGTGCCCGGCCGATTTTTTTTTTTTTTTTTTTTTAGTCTTTTATTTTTGGCATATCCCATCACCAGGGTTGTCGACATTAACCTTTCATACCATTCTTTATTATTCATGGTTCATTTGCAGATAAACGTGTATTTTTATAAAAATTTGCATACCATAAAGGTTTTAACATATTTTTTATTATAAAATTGTGGGGTACCATAAAGTTTAGACTTTGAAAGTGTACCCTTTAGTGTGTGTTTTTTTTATTATGTCTACAAAGTTATACATTGATCACTGCTATCTAATTCCAGAACATTTTTATCACCTTAGAAATAAATCATGTTCTAATATGCAGTCACTCCCCTTTTTCACTGCTCTCCAGCCCTGGATAGTCACTAATCTTTCTGTCTCTATTGATTTGCTTGGTTATTTATTTTTTGAGTTGGAGTCTCATTCTGTCACCCAGGCTGGAGTGCAGTGGCATACTCACGGTCACCCCAGCATCGACCTGCTGGGCTCCAGTGATCCTTCTGCCTCAGCCTTCCAAGTAGCCGGAACTACAGGCACACACTATTGCACTTGACTGATTTGCTTATTTTGGATATTTCATGTAAGTGGAGTCATACAATATGTGGCCTTTTGTCTGACTTCTTTCATTTAGAGTTCTGTTGTATCAAGGTATATCCCTTTTGTAATATATACTAGTACTTTATTTCTTTTATAGCTGAATGATAGTTCATACTTTATCTGTTCATCAGTTGATAGACACGCGGGTTCTTTCCACTTATGGCTATTATCGATAATGTTTCTGTGAACAAGTGTACAAGTTTTTGTGTGGACATGCTTACAGTTCTCTTAGGTATATACCTAGGAATTGAATTGCTGGGTCATATGGTATCTATATTAAACATTTTGATAAAATGCCAAACTTTTGTCCAAAGCCACACCATTCTACATTTCCATCAGCTGTGTATGAGGATTCCAAGTTTTCCATTTCCTCACCAATGTATGGGTTTTGTGTATACTTCTTCTTTTTTTTTTTTGAATTGGAGTCTCACTCTGTCGCCCAGACTGGAGTGCAATGGCATGCTTCCGGCCACCGCAGCCTCGACCTGCTGGGCTCTAGCAATCCTTCCGCCTCAGCCTTCTAAGTAGCCGAACTACAGGTGCATGCTGCCACGCCCGGCTAATTTTTGATTTATTGTAGAGACGAGGTCTCGCCAAGTTGCCCAGGCTGGTCTCGAACCCATGGGCTCAGGCAATCCACTCGCCCCAGCCTCTCAAAGTGCTGGGATTACAGGCTGAGCCACCGAGCCCAACCAATGATCCTATTTTTAAGAAGTGTACCCAGGCTGGGCTTGGTGGCTCAGCCTGTAATCCCAGCACTTTGGGAGGCCAAGGCAAGTGGGTTGCCTGAGCCCGCGGGTTTGAGACCAACCTGGGCAACTTGGCAGGATCTCATCTCTACAATAAATCAAAAATTAGCCAGGTGTGGTAGTGCGCACCTATAGTTCCGGCTACTTGGAAGGCTGAGGTGGGAGGATTGCTGGAGCCCAACAGGTTGATGCTGGGGTAGCCGTGAGCATGCATGCCACTGTATCCCAGCCTGGTCGAAGGAGTGAGACTCAACTAAAAAAAAAAAAAAAAAAAGAGATAATATTTTTGACACTTCTTGTTAACACTGCTGCAAATTCCATTAAATTAGATGGTATCACTCTGATTCATGTGTTTAATGTTTATTATAATAGCTTGACAGTGATATTGCATAGTAAAAATACACTGTTCATTTATCAAAGACAGCAGATATTTAGTAAGTGACTTATATACCAGGCACTGTTCTAGCATTGAACAAATTAAACAAAACTCTTGCATTCTTAGAGTTTGTTTTCCAATGGGAAGGGAGGAGGAAGGTAAGAATTCAGGAATTAAATTAATTTTTAATTTCTTTTTTCTTTTGAGTTGGAGTCTCACTCTGTCACCCAGGCTGGAGTGCAGAGGCATGCTCACGGCCACTGCAGCCTTGACTTGCTGGCCTCAGGCGATCCTTCCCCTCAGCCTTCCTAGTAGCTGGAACTACAGGTGCGTATCACCATACCTGGCTAATTTTTTAATTTATTGTAGAGACGAGGTCTCACCAAGTTTCCCAGGATGATCTTCAACCCCTGGACTCAGGCAGTCCTCTCGCCTCAGCCTCCCAAAGTGCTGGGATTACAGAGTTGAGCCGCTGCGCACTGCCATTTTTTTTTTTTTTTTTTTATGAGTCAGAGTCTCACTCTGTCACCCGGGTTGGAGTGCAGTGCAAACTCATGGCCACCTCAGCCTCCTCCTGCTGGCCTCTGGCAATCCTTCTGCCTCAGCCTTCCAAGTTGCTGGAACTACAGGCATGCACTACCACACCTGGCTAATATTTGATTTATTGTAGAGATGAGGTCTTGCCAAGTTGCTCAGTCTGGTCTCAAACCCCTGGACTCAGGCAATCCTTTTGTCTTGGCCTCCCAAAGTTCTGGGATTACAGGCATAAATTAATTATGTAAGTAGTATAGCATTCCACAAGTGCAGTGTGAATCTTTGGCAGCTTTCTTAGAAGTATATACAAAGGGCCGGGCTCGGTGGTTCAGCCTGTAGTCCCAGCGCTTTGGGAGGCTGAGGTGAGTGGATTGCCTGAGCCCGTGGGTTTAAGACCTGCCCGGGCAACTTGGCGAGAGACCTCATCTCTACAATAAATAAAAAATTAGCCAGGGGTGGTAGCATGTGCCTGTAATTCTGGCTACTTGGAATGCTGTGGTGGAAGGATCACCGGAGCCCAGCGGGTCGAGGCTGTGGTGACCGGAAGTGTGCTACTGCACTCCAGTCTGGATGACAGAGTGAGACTCCAACTCAAAAAAAAAAAAAAAAAGAAGTGTATACAAAGTCAAAGACTAGATTATTCTGAATGGTGTTACTTAAGTTATTGTAGTCAGTATTATTATAAATATTAATCACCTGCAAGTGAAAGTGGAAACAGTTTCATAAAATGAAAAATAGAGCCGGGCTCCGTGGCTCAGCCTGTAATCCTGCGCCTTTGGGAGGCTGAGGTGAGTGGATTGCTTGAGTCTGCGGGTTCGAGACCCGCCTGGGCAACTTGGTGAGACCTCATCTCTACAAGAAATCAAAAAATCAGCTGGGCATGATAGCGCGCTCCTGTAATTCCGGCTTCTCGGAAGGCTGAAGTGGAAGGATTGCCGAAGCCCAGCAGGTCGAGGCTGTGGTGGCCGGGAGCGGCCACTGCACTCCAGTCTGGGCGACATAGTGAGACTCCAACTCAAAAAAAAAACAAAACGAAAAATAGAAAATAGCTGGTAAATGTAGACCTGGAGTTTTTCTGAGAGGTAAATTGATGAACTAGAAAGATAAATGTATTAGTCCTTGGTAGCAAAGTTTGCACATTTGTAAATTGTATCCAGATACTCATTAGTGATAAGTAGTATTAGACACCTTTCTTTTTTTTTTTTGAGTTGGAGTCTCACTCTGTCGCCCAGACTGGAGTGCAGTGGCCGTTCCCGGCCACCGCAGCCTCTACCTGCTGGTCTCCGGCGATCCTTCCACTTCAGCCTTCCAAATAGCTGGAACTACAGGCGCGTGCTACCATGCCCAGCTGATTTTTTGATTTATTGTAGAGATGAGGTCTCGCTGCCCAGGCGGGTCTCGAACCCGCGGGCACAGGCAATCCTCTCACCTCAGCCTCCCAAAGGCGCGGGATTACAGGCTGAGCCCCCAAGCCCAACTATTAGACACCTTTCACAAAAGGATGATGAGGTATATGTATGTGTGTTGAAAGATTCTTGTGATGGATACAGCTGAAAGTACTTTTAGGGACCTGGCAAAACTTTCAGGCCCATTCAAGATTCTTGTTTTCTTCCTGAACTATTATGTATTTATTATATTACCCTATTAAAATTATTGAGATTGTGCCCTACAGTAGAGCCTACTTTAAATTCATGCTTATGAGCCGGGCTCATCTGTCTGTCTGTCTGTCTGTCTGTCTGTCTATCTATCTATCTATCTATCTATCTATCTATCTATCTATAGCCTTATTGGGCCTGTGCTAATCCCCTCTCTTTTGGCCCAGGAAGTAATGCAGTTAAAATAAATGTTCCTTTTCTGGTTTTGTTTTTATAGTTGACTTTGAAATGAAGTTAGAAATGCACATTTTATACCTCATCAATAAGGGTACCTGCATAATGAACACTTGTATACTTAACCCTGAATTGTACGCCAAATCTTTAAGGAAAAAAAATGCACATTTTAGACACATGTTTTCTCACCCTGTCTCTTAGTCACCCAGGTCAAGGTTTAGCCTGGGACTTAGCTAGATCCATTTTGATTGTGATGAAAAACAAATCATTTATTAGTAAGAAGAATTTCACTGTAATGAATAAAATACTATTTTGCAAAACAAATTTAATTACTAACTTTCATTGTTTTTAAATTAAAAACAAGAAATGCAACCTGCAGATTTTGTTTAGGTAGTACAGTATTTCTGAAGGTCTAGTGTGAATATAAATGTCAGCTAGGACACTATCTAGTTACACTGGGATTCTTAGTAACCACCTCTCTTGCCTTTGCTTCTGATTCCCCCTCCTCCACCATGTATGTGCTTAAGTGAATTAGGTTCCAAAACTTTATTTATAAAACTAATTTAATTCATAAGGTTCCTGTAGTTAACGTTAATACTACTATGAAATCTAATGAGCATCTGTAGCAGCGCAGTTGAAAATTTTACATTTCATGTGTACCTTTCATTAAATGTCCTCTCACAACAGATCTTGAGGCAGTTAGCACAACTATTATTTTATTTATTTTATAGATGAGGAAGCAAGGTTAAGAATACAGAGCTAACCAGCATCTGAGCTTGGATTTGAGCCCAGGTTTTTTAGTAAAAATTCTGTGTTCTTTCACTCTAACATGCTGCCTTTCAAGCGAGAATGTATTTGTCATGTGATTAAAGGAACTACAGTGCTATTTAACTTGAGAATAGAAGACTGAAGTAGGGCATGCTTCTCCTGTTAAATGAAATATTTGAAGAACTTTCACATGGAAAGAGATGGATTTATTTTATGTTAGTTTAGAAGGTACTTTGGTAAACGTTGCATTGACATTTGGCTCCATATAAAAAAACCTGCCCAAGAATTGAAGGGCTGTCCTTCCAAGTTGTCATAGGAGGATGAATGACAGGTTGAAATTGATCCTGACCTGCCTTACCCAAGTCCACTCACTTCTTTTGCTCCTTTTCCTTTGTCTTCTCCCTCTATACCCTTTCTTGCCTGGGCTTCCTCTCTTTTCTTTCATAGTTTCATGCCTGCTCTTCCTTCAGCTACTCAGAGGCATGTTTTTACATATAGGACTGTCTCTTGATAATATTTAGTGATAATTTTTAAACCTCTTCTTTCAGGAATTAAAACATTTTTTTTTAAGAAATGAAAGCCTCACTATGTTGCTCACACTGGCCTCAAACTTCTGGAGTCAAGCAATCCTCCTACATTAGCCTCCCAAGTAGCTGGGATTACAGGCACATGTCACTGTGTCCTTCCTTCTGTGTTACGTATTTTTATTTTTATTGTTTTTTTTAGAGACAGGGTGTTGCTCTGTTGCCCAGGCTGGAGTGCAGTGGTGTGATCATAGCTTACTGCAGCTTTGAACTCTTGGGCTCAAGTGATCCTCCTGCCTCAGCCTCCTGAGGAGCTGGGGCTGGGATTACAGGTGCGTGCCATCATGCCTGGCTAATTTTAAATATATGTATATGTATCTGAGAGATAGGGTCTTGCTGTGTTACCCAGGCTTCCATATTATTTTGAATAAAGTGACTGTAAAGTATGAATTTGGAATGAGATTTTACCAAGTATGAGATTTTCTGTTGAAGGGCTGATGCAGTATTTACTTTCTCATCCAAAGTTTATTATCCTCAAAGCATTTTCATTCATAGTTTCATGTGATCACACAAAATATTGAATAGAGAAAACTACATAAACATTGCATTTGCCTGGTCAAAAGAGCTGCGTACTGCAGAAGGGGAGAGAGCATGATTAGCACTGGCCAGCTGTGCATTGACTTTATAGAGTGAATTCTGAGAAAGGATCATTAGAATTCCCAGTCACTGAACACCTTTGAAGATGAAGTTTCAGAGAGTAGTGAGGTCAAGAAGAAAAGGACCTGTTCTTTCTCAAACAACTGGTGAATATTGCTAGCAATGACTGATTTCTTTGTCGTTTGTCCACTTTTTTAGAAAAGTTAATTGCCGGAGGCCTGGAGTTTAGGTATGTGTTGAGTGATCAAGTCTCCGTGCTGTGTCAGAGGTGAGGCTGGGAGATTTGATTTGAGATGATGGGGGTGGGGGTAGGGGGGACATTGAGCTGAAAAGTGGTGAGGGGAAAGAGACAAATGAGAAAGTGAGCCAGGAGAATTCTCTCTGCTTAGGTGCAATATAATGCTTTTTAAAATAAATGAAGTTGTACCACTGTTTGTCTGGAGCCTTTAGAGATGAATCATTATATCTGAGAATTTCAGCTAACCAAGGTTAGTGCTAGAACTTTACATTTCAGCTAATGTCTGATGATTCGTAGTCCTCCCAATCCCACTAAAATGCTTTTGGTGATTGATGAGAAGGAGTCAACTAGTTTTTTTTTTTTTAAATAGTGACAGGGTCTTGCTGTGTTGCCCAGGCTGGTCTCCAACTCCTGGGCGCAAGTGATGCTCCCACCTTAGGCTCTTGAGTAGCTAGGACTACAGGTGTGGGCTACTGTGCCCAGATAAACTACTTTTTTTTTTTTTTTTGAGTTGGAGTCTCACTCTGTCGCCCAGACTGGAGTGCAGTGGCCACTCCCGGCCACCGCAGCCTCGACCTGCCGTGCTCCCGTGATCCTTCCGCCTCAGCCTTCCAAGTAGCCAGAATTACAGGTGTACGCTACCACGCCCGGCTGATTTTTTGATTTACTGTAGAGATGAGGTCTCGCTGCCCAGGCGGGTCTCGAACCCGCGGGCTCAGGCAATCCACTCACCTCAGCCTCCCAAAGGCGCGGGATTACAGGCTGAGCCACTGAGCCCGGCTCAGATAAACTATTTTATTTATTTATTTATTTATTTAGAGTTGAAGTCTCACTCTGTCGCCCAGACTGGAGTGCAGTGACCGCTCGTGGCCACTGCAGCCTTGACCCACTGGGCTGCGGCGATCCTTCCGCCTCAGCCTTCTGAGTAGCTGGAATTACAGGCGCGCGCTACCACGCTCGGCTAATTTTTTGATTTATTGTAGAGATGAGGTCTCGCCCAGTTGCCCAGGCGAGTCTCGAACCCGCGGACTCAGGCAATCCACTCACCTCAGCCTCCCAAAGGTGCGGGATTACAGGCTGAGCCACCAAGCCCGGCTAGATAAACTACTCTTAAGGCAGCTCATTTGATGTAGAGTCATCTCTGAAAGCTGCCCTTGAATCTGCCATCTGCCTTTTGATTGATTGTTTTTTTTTTTGAGTTGGAGTCTCACTGTGTCGCCCAGACTGGAGTGCAGTGGCCGCTCCCGGCTACCGCAGCCTCCATCTGATGGGCTCCGGCGATCCTTCCGCCTCAGCCTTCCAAGTAGCTGGAACTACAGGCGCTTGCTACCACGCCCAGCTAATTTTTTTGATTTATTGTAGAGATGAGGTCTCGCCAAGTTGGCTAGGTAGGTCTTGAACCCGTTGGCTCAGGCAATCCTCTCACCTCAGCCTCCTAAAGCGTGGGATTACAGGCTGAGCTACCAAACCCGGCTTGATTGATATTTATTTACTTATTATTTATTTATTTATTTATTTTGAGTTGGAGTCTCACTCTGTCGCCCAGACTGGAGTGCAGTGACCACTCCTGGCCACCGCAGCCTCAACCTGCTGGGCTCTGGCGATCCTTCCACCTCAGCCTTCCAAGTAGCTGGAACTACAGGTGCGCGCTACTACAGCCGGCTAATTTTTGATTTATTGGAAAGATGAGGTCTCACCAAGTTGTCCAGGTGGGTCTCAACCCGCGGACTCAGGCAATCCACTCACCTCAGCCTCCCAAGGCGCAGGATTACAGGGTGAGCCAGGGAGCCTGGCTTGATTGATATTTAAATGATTACATTGCAGGCAGGGACACACACATTACATTACTCTGATGTTCTCAGTGCTCTACCTACATTGCATGCTCTCTCCTTTCTTGTTGCTAGTCAGCCAATCTGCTTTGAAAAAGTGAAAATGAATTAAGAGTCATTAGCCAATCCTTGTACACAGGGACAGTTTCTTCAAGGTCTTAAGCTACATAGTACTGAACAGTGTTTTGCTTACCTGTTTCCACATGAGCTGCTGATAGTGGTTAGGATTTGGAAAAGGGGAGCAAGGGAATTTTGGGTTTTGAGTAGTAGCGGGGGTTGAACAAAGGAGAGGTGGTAATGAGGGAATTAGTCAGCTGAGGGAGAGGAAGGCATATCATAGAGTAGGGATTGACAGACTTTGTCTATAAAGGACCATATAGGAATTATTTTAGTCATTGAAGCCCTTATGGTTTTTGTGACTAATCAACTCAGCCATAGTAGTGTAAAAGTAACCACAGACAGTAGTAGTAAATGAATGAAGTGTGACTATGTTTCAGTAAAATTTTGTGAGTTAATATAGTTTTCCTGTCATAAAATTTTTTTTTTTTTTATTTTTTCCCCCCAACCATTAAACAGTGTAAAATATTCTTTCTTTCTTTTTTTTTTTTGAATTGGAGTCTCACTCTGTCGCCCAGGCTGGAGTGCAGTGGCACGCTCATGGCCATCCCAGCATCGACCTGCTGGGTTCCGGCGATTCTTCTGCCTCAGCCTTCTAAGTAGCCAGAACTATAGGCACACTACCGTGCCTGGCTAATTTTTTATTTATTGTAGAGACATGGTCTTGCCAAAGTTTCCCATGCTGGTCTTGAACCCATGGGCTCAGACAGTCCTCTCACCTCAGCCTCCCAAAGTGCTAAGATTACAGGCTGAGCCACTGAGCTTAGCCGCAAAATATTCTTAATTTTGGATTGTACAAAGACAAATTATGGACCAAATTAGACCCGTGGATTTGACCTGTCATTAGAGGAAAAGGAAGCAGAGAGGACTGGTTAGCGGGCCTTTGGAAACCAAGTCTAGGGGGTTAAGACTTAAGGTATTGTGAAGAAGAAAACGATTTTTGTGATGTAATCAAAATTTTAAAGGAAAGATATTTTGTAGTTATATGTATTCCTGGAATTATCTCAGTCTTTATTAAAAACAACAAAATACATTTTTTATTATGGAAAATTTCAAACATTTACAAAATGGAGAGAATAATGTAATGAGACACCAGCGGTGACATAGTTATCATTCACCATCAACGGTGATCAATTCTAGGTTCTTTGCATTTCTGTGTGGATTTTTAGCATCAACTCAACCTGCTGGACTTAGGCCATCCTCCCGCATCAGCCTTCTGTGTAGCTGGAACTACAGACTCACGCCACCACACCCAGCTTTTGTGATTTATTGTAGAGATGAGGTCTAATCAAGTTTCCCAGGCTGGTCTCGAAACCCTGGGCTCAGGCAGGCCACTCGTCTTGGCCTCCCAAAGTGCTGGGATTGCAGGCTGAGTCACTGCGCCTGGCCAATTTGTCACGTTCTACAAAAAAGAAAAATCTACTGGAATTTTTATTGGGATTGTGTTGAATCTGTAGATAATTTGGGGGAGAATTGACAAACAATATCAAATCTAACCATGAACATGGTATAGTTCTCAATTTAGGTCTTTAATTTATCTCAGCAGTTATTTTGCTTTCAATGTACAGTGTACAGATCTTTTTTTGTTAGGGTGGTCAGATTTACTTCTAAGTATTTTATGTATTTTGATGTTATTGTGAATTTCAATTTTCAGTTGTTCATTGCTAATATATAAGGGTATACTTGATTTTTGTATATTCAGCTGGTATTCTGAGACCTTGCAGTGCTCACTTATTAGTTGTAGTAGCGTTTTTGTAGATTCCATGGGGTATTCTATCAATGCATCTGTGAATAAAGAGTTTTACTTTTTCTTTCTCAATCTGAGTGCCATTTATTTATTTATTTTTGCTTGCCTTGTTGCTCTGGTTACAACTTCTTGTATATAATGAGAAGTGGTGAGAATAATGAATTTTCTTGTCTTATTCTTGATTCTGTGGGGAAAATATTCAGTCTTGTGCCATTAAGTATGATATTAGCTTTAGATGTTTCATAGATGCCCTTTATTAAGTTGGAGAGGTTCTCTTTCTACTTATTTATGAGTTTTTGTTGTTGTTGTTTTTTTGGCGGTGGGGGAGGCGGGGTGCGGTTGGAGTCTTTACTGCACCGCCCTGATTGGAGTGCAGTGGCATACTCACGACCACCCCAGCATCGACTTGCTGGGTTCCGGTGATCCTTCCGCTTCAGCCTTCTAAGTAGCGGTAACTACAGGCACGCATTACCATGTCTAGCTCATTTTTGATTTATTGTAGAGATGAGGTCTGCCAAGTTGCCCAGGCCATTCACAAACCCGTGGGCTCAGGCAGTCCCCTCACCTCGGCCTCCCAAAGTGCTGGGATTACAGACTAGAGCCACTGCTACCGGTCAGAAGATTTTTTAAAATTAAGAATGAATGTTGGGTTTTGTTTAGTGCTTTTCTGGTTGTACTGAGATGATCATATGTCTTTTTTTTTTTTGAGTTGAAGTCTCACTCTGTCGCCCAGACTGGAGTGCAGTGGCTGCTCCCGGCCACCGCAGCTTCGACCTGCTGGTATCTGGCGATCCTTCCGCCTCAGCCTTCCAAGTCGCTGGAGCTATAGGCGCTCACTACCACGTCCGGCAAATTTTTTGATTTATTGTAGAGATGAGGTCTCGCCAAGTTGCCCAGGCGGGTCTTGAACTCGGGGGCTCAGTCAATCCACTCACCTCGGCCTCCCAAAGGCATGGGATTACAGGCTGAGCCACCGAGCCCGGCCTATTCTTTTTCCTAGATGGTTGAACTCAGTTTGCTAAAAATTTTTTAGAATTTTTACATGTATTTTCATGAGAGATATTGGTCTTTATTTATTTATTTATTTATTTGGGTAATACCTTTGTCAGATTTTGGCGTCAAGGTAGTGCTGGTTTCATAGAATAAATTGGGAAATATTCTTTGTACTTTTCCTGAAGAGTTTATAAAGAATTTGTTTCTTGAATGAATCCATCTGGACTTGGAGTTTTCTTTGTGGGAAAGTTTTAAGCTATAAATCCAATTTCTTTAATATAGAGCTATTCTAGTTATTTATTACTTGAGTGAGTTTTTTTTTTTTTTTTTTTTTGAGGTAGAGTCTCACTCTGTCGCCCAGACTGGAGTGCAGTGGCCGCTCCCGGCCACCGCAGCCTCACCTGCTGGGCTCTGGTGATCCTTCCGCCTCAGCCTTCCGAGTAGCCGGAACTACAGGCGTGCACTACCATGCCCGGCTGATTTTTTGATTTATTGTAGAGATGAGGTCTCGCTGCCCAGGCGGGTCTCGAACCCGTGGGCTCAGGCAATCCACTCACCTCAGCCTCCCAAAGGCGTGGGATTACAGGCTGAGCCACCGAGCCTGGCTTGAGTGAGTTTTAATAGTTTGTCTTTTAAGAAATTTGTTTATTTTATCTAAGTTTGTGAATTTGTTAACATAAAATTGTTTGTATTAGTTCCTTATCCTTTGATAGTTGTAGTACTGTCACTTCTTCTGTTCCTAATGCTGGTAATTTGTGTCTTTTTTTTTCTCATGAGTGTGGCTAGAGGTTTATTAGTTTTATTGATCTTGTCAAAGAACACACTTTTGGTTTCATAGATATTTCCTTTTCCTTTTCTGTTTTATTGATTTTTGCTTAGATAATATTTCCTTTCTTCTGTTTACTTTGAGTTTCATTGCTCTTCTTTTCCTTGTTTCTTAAAGTGGAAACTGACCTAAGACCTTTTTTCCTTTTCTTTTCTTTCTTTTTTTCCCCCCAGTCAATATCTTACTCTGTCACTGAGGCTGGAATGCATTGACACAATTATAGCTCATTGTAGTCTCAAACTCCTGGGCTCAAGTGATCCTCCAGCCTCAGTCTCATACGTAGCTGGGAATGAGCCTGGCTCATTAAAAAAAAAAAAAAAGATTATAGAGATGTGATCTCGCTGTGTTATCACTAGTCTCAAACTCCTGGGCTCAAGCAGTCCTCCCACCTCGGCCTCCCATAGTGCTGGGATTATAGATGTGAGTCCACTGTGCCCTGCCCTTCTTTTTTTTTTCTTTTCTTTTTTTTTTTTTTTTGAGTTGGAGTCTCACTCTGTCGCCCAGACTGGAGTGCAGTGGCCGCTCCTGGCCACTGCAGTCTTGACCTGCTGGGCTCCAGTGATCCTTCCACCTCAGCCTTCCAAGTAGCTGGAACTACAGGTGTGCACTACCACGCCTGGCTAATTTTTGATTTATTGTAGAGATGAGGTCTTGCCAAGTTGCCCAGGCGGGTCTCGAACCCGCAGGCTCAGGCAATCCAGCCAATCACTTTCTTTTAGTATTAATGATAATTGTTCAAGGTCCACTCATGAGTGAGAAAATATGGTACTCTGTTCTTTGTTTCTGTGATAGATCACTGAGTATGATAGACTTTAAATCCATCCAAGTTGCTGCGAAGTTCATATGTGTGTCCTTCTTTATGGCTGCATAATATTCCATTGTGTATATGTACCACATTTTTTTATCCAGTCCAGCTTTGATGGGCAGCATGGTTTGATTCCATGTTTTTGCTATTGTGAATAGAACTGCAGCAAACATTCGTGTGCAGGTATCTTTTTGGTAGAATGACTCGAGTTCCTCCGGGTATATTCTCAATAGGAAGATTGCTGGGTCATATGGATGCCGGGTCATATGGAAGGTCAATTTCTAGTTCTTTCAGAACCGTCACACTGTCTTCCAAAGAGGCTGCACTAGTTTGCATTCCCACCAGCAGTGTAGAAGCATCTCTTTCTCTCCATTTCCTCACCGGCATTTGTTGTTTGTTTTATTAATGATGGCCATTCTTACTGGGATTAGGTGGTATCTCATTGTGGTTTTGATTTGCATTTCTCTGATGATTCGTGAGGTTGAGCACTTTATCATGTGTCTGTTGGCTTCCATATATCTTCTTTTGGTGAGATCTTGTCTCTTAAAAAAAATTGAATTTCAGATAAGCAGTGAATACTTTTTTGGTTTAAGTATACTGAAAATGTTGCCTGGATAAAATATATAGAATTGAATGCTGTGGCAGAATTGTGATAGGGTAGTAAGAGGGAAGGGAGCTAGCTGACTAGAGTACCAGGGAAGCCATCATAAGGAGATGGCACTGGAGCTGAGGCCTAAAGTGACTCAATTATTCAGTCCTTTTTCATTGTAGGAGGTGGGTATTATTATCAGGACTAGTGCAAAAAGATGATACTGAGGCTTCCGCAGGTGGCAGGGCTGTGTGAAGGGTAAACAGTTTTTTCCTAGACAAGATGGTGGTAAGGGACTTCCAAGGATAGGAATAGTTAAGAGCAAAAATGTGGGTATCTGAAAGTGTGTGGCCATGTATGTGTGTAAAATGGAAATGAGGTGGGAGAGGCAGGTTTGGAGCCTGAATTTGAAAGACTGAGTATTGTTGCTAAGGTGTTTGGTCTGGGACACTGAGGCATTATCTGACAGAAGAGTGACCTGGTAGAATTTTTGTGGAGAAACAGCTTTGGCATAAGATTGCAGGCTAGGAGTGTGGCAGAAGGTTGTGGGAGTTGTCTAACTGGACTTCTTCTTAACTCAGAGGCCTGGTAAGGTTGTCAGGGTAGTGGGGCAGGAGGACGGAATGCTGCAAGGAAACTTCTTGCAGTCGTCAAGAGGCATCTTCACCATTTTTAAATGTCTCTGAAGATTTAGCACACGAAGGCCCACTAGTCTCTGGCTGCCTTTTGAGATAAAAAAAGAACACTCCCCCTCCCCCAAGTTGTGATGGAATGGACGTAGCTTTTGGAGACAGATTTGCTCTGCTTTAGTATTTGCCAACTGTGAAAGCTTCAGAAAACCTTTTTACAGTGGATCTGATAAAAGAGGACTGAATGAAATGATGAACGTGAGTCCAAACTGACATATAGTGGGCCCTCTGAGTTCAGTTTCTTTCCCTCTTGCCGGCAAGGTTCAGAAGGACTGGAGAACACTGACTTTTTACCATACATTTGGGGTTATTAATCTGTGCCAGGCCAGCTGGGGATTTCAGGTAAGGTATAGGTAAGCAGTGAGGTCCTGTGGTTCCTTCTTCGATTTCATTCTGGGAGATCAGAGAGAACCCTTCCTGGAACTGTCTGTACTTTCCCGGAAAATGTGTGTTGAAATCCAAGAGCTCTGTACATAGACTTTTCCTTCTCTTTCAGCATTGCCAAGTGCCAGAGCTGTGGCTTTCTTAACTCAACAGACTATGCAGAGGAAACCTTATTTATGAGATGGTACAGAAAAACAAACCCTTCCTTCCAAGTTTAATCCTTTGCTCTCAGAGACATCTTGTGGATCACCTACCACCAACTTGATAGCACTTTTTGATGAAATAGTAAAAAACAAATCACTTCATATTAAATAGTATAGTGTTGAAACCAGTTATTTTATTATAGTGATATTTGACTTATAATAGAATTTTGGACATTGAGGAATTTATTTATGGCAAAAACATCAAAATTTTATATCTTATATTTTTCTAACATGGTAACATGAAATAGTCACTGACGTGCATTGCAGATTCATTGATTCATGTGCAATAATAATTTGTTTGATGTCTTCCACCTGATGTTTTTCTATTCAAGCAGACAATGCAGTCTCATTTTCTTCTTCCTACATTAATAATATGTAATTTACTGTCCAGTCTGTTGTCCAAAGATGATGTGGAAGGATGCACTTACGATTCCTGAAAACCATTTCTCAATTGATGGATCTGAAACTTGACAAATTTCAGATGGGACATTGATTTTTCTTTTTTTTGGAGTTGGAGTCTTACTCTGTCACTCAAACTGGAGTGCAGTGGCCGGGAGCGGCCACTGCAGCCTCGACCTGCTGGCCTCCGGTGATCCTTCTGCCTCAGCCTTCCAAGAAACTGGAACTACAGGCGAGCGCTACCATGCCTGGCTAATTTTTGATTTATTGTAGAGATGAGGTCTTACCAAGTTGCCCAGGCGGGTCTCGAACCCACGGGCTCAGGCAATCCACTCACCTTGGCCTCCCAAAGTGCTGGGATTACAGGCTGAACCACCGAGCCTGGCTTCATTTTTTTTAATGCTCAGAACAGTATATAGGAGTTAATAACACATATTTTTAGTCCCCAGAAGAATAATTTCCTCTGTCGTTTTAAAGATTTTTGCCAAAAACAATGTATAGACGCATATTGGCCTGCACAATCCATTCTACTCATATTTGCAATATAATTTAGAATCATTTCGGACTTTTTGACTGATATAATATTTCTACCATGTAACTGTCCTGGTGGTAGATTTTATTCCTGAATGATTCCAAGTGCTGAGAATTTATTTTTTTTATTTTTTTTTTATTTAGAGTCTCACTCTGTTCCCCATACTGGAGTACAGTGGCTGCTCCCGGCCACTGCAGCCTCGACCTGCTGGGCTCCTGTGATCCTTCCTCCTTAGCCTTCTGAGTAGCTGAAACTACAGGCGCGCGCTACCACGCCCGGCTAATTTTTTGATTTATTGTAGAGATGAGATCTCACCAAGTTGCCCAGGCGGGTCTCGAATCCGCGGGCTCAGGCAATCCATTCACCTCAGCCTCCCAAAGCACGGGATTACAGGCTGAGCCACCGAGCCCAGCTAGTGCTGAGAATTTTAACGATGCTTTCGTCCTTCCATGCAAGAAGCATAAGATTATTTTTCCTATATACTACTTTTTTTTTCTTTTTGAGTCGGAATCTCACTCTTTTGCCCACACTGGAGTGTGGTGACACGCTCATAGTCACCGCAACCTCGACCTGCTGGGCTCAGGCTATCCTACTGCCTCAACTTCCAAGTGGCTGGAACTATGGGCATGTGTCACCATGCCTGGCTAAGCTACTGTTTTTTTTCCTTAAAAACTTTGGCTTTTTTATTTGTGCTGGTATTCCCTTTTGGTTTACTTTGATTGTACCAGTAAGATAACATTTCATCTTTAGTAGCTCTTCTGCTACGACAATACTAATGTACTATCTGTCAGTAAACATGTGGTATACTGCTGCATTAGGAACTTTTTCCAACAACTTTTTATATAAATGTACTGGAACAACTTTTTATATAAATGTACTGGAATTCTGGTGCTTACTGGAAGATTGGGTTGGATGATGTTTTCGGATGTTATGCTGCCATAGTAGAAAAGTGCTGAAAATAGATACTCTGTTTTTAAATCAGCTAGCGTATAAATGCATATACCCCATTTGGCAGCCTTATTTGGATTTTATGTTATAAATGATATTCACCCTTTAAATTGAGCAATGGATTTGTCAACACAAATCGCCTGATTTGGTATGAAGTATTGCAAAGATTTTGAACCGATGTATTCCAGAATTATTGGCCTTTTGAATACGAGTCTTATCGTCTCCTCACTTGACACAGATGTCTTCAAGTGATGCATCCAGAAGATTTGTGTAAATCTTTCTGTACTGTTTCAAAAAAGAAGAATATTTTACTATTAAAAGCAGTTGAAGCCGGGCTTGGTGGCTCAACCTGTAATCCCACGCCTTTGGGAGGCTGAGGTGAGTGGATTGCCTGAGCCTGCGGGTTCGAGACCTGCCTGGGCAACTTGGCGAGACCTCATCTCTACAATAAATCAAAAACTAGCTGGACGTGGTAGTGCGCGCCTGTAGTTCCAGCTCCTTGGAAGGCTGAGGCGGAAGGATCGCCGGAGCCCAGCAGTGGCTGGGGAGCGGCCACTGCACTTCAGTCTGGGCGACAGAGTGAGACTCCAACTCAGGAAAAAAAAAAAAAGCAGTTGATCAGTACTCTTGCAAATTTGGTACTTGAATTATTCCCATATTTAGGATAACTGCAGTAAAAGCTAAAAATCCTGTTGGTCATTGTTGTGCCATTTATGCCACATCAATTTGTATGATAGCTGCTTTTTTCTTATTTTTTCATCTGCGTAATGATTGGTTTCTTTTATTATATTATCCGCAAATTCATCTGTAAAATACAGAGTAAAATAGTCAATCAGTTCTCTTATATTACTTGCTAATTGTGGTCTTGTTATTTGAGGATGTACAACAAAATTTATGTTTGCAGGAGGATCGTCTTTTTCTGTAACATCCTCTCATTCTTCACTTGACAGTACATTGTCTTCTACTTCTCTAAAACTACTAATACTTTCATTGCTATCATTTTTATTATATTTGCCCATTTTCTTCTTGGTGGGATGATATTGCTACTATTGTTTTCCTCCACATCAATGTTTATTTTTTTCTAACTTGTCTGTATAAAAGTCTAAATCTAACTCATCTTTGCTGCTGCTTATATTATAACTCTTGTCTTTTTATTTTGCCATCGTTCTGCACACTAAACATTTCTAATTGTAAATTATAAAATCACAAAATAAAATTTATCAGAATATTACTTTCCCAATTTTACTTTTCCAACTTAGTGCATTCAATCTGTGCTGCTTGATATGATGCTGCAATACAATCTGCCTTCAACTTTGAAAGTTTCTTTCTTTTAAGACTACAGTAATTTGCTTATCTCTCTTTTCAAGTTATGTCATGATACAAAGGGTATACCCACAGCTACCTTTCTTACACTAACGTTCTTTATTGCTACCTTCTGTTACAAGGAAGTCTAGGCACCACTGTGAAAGCACTTCACATCTTTTCTTTCTATGTAAGCCAGTTGATATTTTCTATGTAACTATATCTCTGTATATATTCCATCTCTTCATTTGCTTTTCCATGCAGTTTGAATGCAGAACTTCAAGGAAACATACATTTTTGAAAAATTTGTGCTTGTATAAGTTTGTCCTGTATAATCACCAGCAATCTGTTTATGTCCTCTGAGGGGACATCAGAATAGTTTGCTAGATTTATGATGTCCACTGAGAAGGGACATCTGAGTGCAAAAGGCTACACCAGTCCCTTGTATCAAAGGGGAGAGCCTCGGCACTGTTGTTTTAGGAGACGGTTCTGTGTGCTGTAGGATGTTTAGCAACATCCCTTGCCTTGTGCATACTCATAGTCTTAGCTCCCCTCCTCCCCTCAAGTTGAGACAATCAAAAGTGTCTACAGGGGGTGCCCAATGTTCTCTAGGGTGCAAAATTGCTCCTTTCCCCTTGTTGAGTACTACTGCTTTATACTCAATGTACAAAAGGAAAAAGAATAAAGAAGTTCTTAGCATTTTTTACTAATTTTATTTTATTTATTTATTTATTTATTTTTTGAGTTGGAGTCTCACTCTGTTGCCCAGACTGGAGTGCAGTGGCCGCTCCCGGCCACCGCAGCCTCAACCTGCTGGGCTCCGGTTATCCTTCCGCCTCAGCCTTCCAAGTAGCTGGAACTATAGGCGCATGCTACCACACCTGGCTAATTTTTTGATTTATTGTAGAGATGAGGTCTTGCCAAGTTGCCCAGGCGGGTCTCGAACCCGCGGGCTCAGGTAATCCACTCACCTCAGCCTCCCAAAGGCGCAGGTTTACAGGCTGAGCCACCGAGCCTGGCACTAATTTTATTTTTAATCTAACCAGTGAAATTTTTGTTGAAAAAAGGACTATGTTTACTAAACTGAATTTGAAACCTAATCAATTCCTTTGTGCTATTGTCAAAACAAGTTTTCAAATCTAAAATTTTAGCTTTTTAAAAATTGTTAAAAATATTGTTACATTTAAATCATTAATGAAATACAAAAAAGTTTTATTTTGTATTTTATTTTAGATCAGTTTGTTATAAATGTACAAATATATCAAATTGATGTTTTGTGGCCAGCAGTTAATTTTATGAATACAGAATTGTGCAAGTTTGTAACTGCCTGCCAAAAATCTGAGCATAAAGCTATGGTTTGAAGGACTCCTGAATAAATATTTTCTTTTTGTAAATATTCAGAAACCTGGACTGAGGGGGGAGTGGCCAGAGGATACTCAAGAATTTTTGCATTCTGGCAGTTTGAACTTTGGGAACCAATTTGTTTTGGACTAAATCTGGAAAAATCATTTGTGTACTGTAGCCAGAAATTCTTTTGGCTGTCCTTTTCCAGCCTTGTCACTTGTCTGGAATGTTAAGTATTGTCAGTGGTTTAACGGCCTTTTCAGCAGCTTGCATTAAAATGAGAGATCTCCAGAATGGATCTGGAGAGGTCTTGGTGTAAAATTAGGTTTTTTATTCTGTTATTCTTTGAAAAGCAGTAAGGAGAAGACTTATGTGGTTCTAAGTTTGAAAAATCCGTTAAGCTTCTAATTGTGTCTACATATTTCCTTGTGCTAAATCTTATAGAGTAATAGAGATAAATCATAAATTGAATGGACTTTTCTTTGGCCAGACAAGTGGAAATAGAGTTGTGCTATTTAGTGACCGTTTGAATTGGTGTTGCTGATAATTGCCTCCTTTTATCTAGCATCCTGTCTTGGTTGTGGTTTAGTGGAAAGAGCTCAGACTTTGGGCAAGCTACTCATTTCCCTCTCCAACTAAAGTTTCTTTCTCCTTTCCAGCCACGTGAGGGTGATGATGAGAATCAAATGCCCTAGTGTTTGTGCAGTAGGGGCCTTCAATACTGGCTGGTGGGTGCTCTTCAGGCAGCTTGCTTTCATATTTAAACGACCATAACCACATCAGCAAAGTGTCTCAGCCTCCTCATTATTCTCTGCCTCTCTTCTCTTCACAAAGCCAAATTTTTGAGAAATTCTTTATCCTCTCTCTCCTACTTTGCTCTTTATCTCATTCCACTGTACTCTGACTTGGACTACGTCCCTCTACTGGGGTTGCCTTGGCCTGCTCACCATCACCTCCTTATTGCTGATAAAAGTGTCCACTTGAGCATGGCCAAGCAGCATGGTCTTTCTCCTGTGGATTCACCCGCGGACTCCCTTCACTGAGTGGCCAGACAGAAAGGAGGGAATTGTGAGGGGAAGGAGGTGAAAGCAGAGAGGAGCTGCTTATTCCTTCAGTGGCCATTAGGGCATTTAGTGGGTAGTGCACACCTGGGCTGGGGAGAGGAGAGGACATAGGGTGCATTTTCTTCCTTCTTGAGGCTGGAGGTGGAAATGGAGAGCTAGATCTGAATGCCATCTTTCCTCTCTGAGTCATAATTTGCATCACTGATTTTAGGAAACAGGAAAACTACCCTAGTAAATGCATTAAATGCTAGTTGGTAAACACCCACATTTTAGGCATAGAGTAAAATCTGTCTTAAAAAATAAAAAATGCTGTCTTATAAAAACAAGCATTTTTAATTAGTAGGTACTGAAGTTTTTTTGAGCATTACTGGACTTTTGTCTGTGTTTTTTGAGCAGAGAATCACACACCCGAAAGCATCTTACCCCTGCCTCTCTCTCCTTCCTGTCTGTTTCATGCACCTTGAATACGCGCCCACTTACACATGTACAGGGTTCCTTGACTTTTTCAATGGAGATCCACTTTGTCTATCTTTGAAATGTATATATTGCATGTTTCTGAATGTGTTATAATTTACCACAAGAAAAGTTAAAAGCATGTATATGTTGACGAAGATAGGATCCTATATACAATAGAATCAGTCTATTGCATTATGATTTATTTAATTAAAATATTTATTTACCAGTTGGCGTGACTTATACCTGTAATCCCAGCATTTGAGGAGGCCGAGGCGGGAGGGTTGCTTGAGTCTAGGAGTTCAAGACCATCCTGAACAACATAGTGAGACCTTGTCTCCACAAAAAATTTTTTAAAAAATTAGCTGGATGTGGTGGTGTATGGTTGTGTAGTGCCAGCTACTCGGGAGGCTGAGGTTGGAGTATCGCTTGAACCCAGGAGTTTGAGGCTGTGGTGAGCTGTGATTGTGCTGCTGCACTCCAGCTTGGGTGACGAGACCCCAACTAAAAATAAATAAATAAATAGATAAATAAATAGATGGAGATATATATATATATATATATAAAGTGGTGTGTGTGTGTGTGTGTGTGTATTTCTTTTTTTTTTTTTGAGTTGGAGTCTCACTCTGTCACCCAGACTGGAGTGCTGTGGCTGCTCCCCGCAACCTCAACCTGCTGGGCTCCGGCGATCATTCCGCCTCAGCCTTCCAAGTAGCTGGAACTACAGGCACGCGCTACCACGCCCGGCTAATTTTTTGATTTATTGTAGAGATGAGATCTCGCCAAGTTGCCCAGGCGGGTCTCGAACCCATGGGCTCAGGCAGTCCACTCACCTCAGCCTCCCAAGGCGCGAGATTACAGGCTGAGCCACTGAGCCTGGCTGTGTGTGTGTATTTCTTACTGATTTTCTTTTTAAAGTTTTGTTTGTTTTTTGGTAGGACACATTCATTTAGCAACATTTATGTACTGACTTGCATGTGGTCATTTCCCTGAGTTAGTTTTCCCTGGATTGGGTGATTATTGTAAATTAAGTCTCTTCTTAATTTACAGTTTTAATGTGATCCCTGCATTTTGAATATGACATTTGTGAAATAAGAGAGATAAATGCATTTAGATTGTTTGGGTCAAAACCTTTTTTGGGTTTTTAGTGGGATATTAATAAGCATAAGAAAATCATAACTATAGCTGGGTGTGGTGGTGCACGCTTGTTGTCCCATCTACTTGGAAGGCTGAGGAGAAAGGATTGCCTGAGCCCAGCAGGTTGAGGCTGTGGTGGCTGTGAGGGTGCTACTATACTCCAGCCTGGGCGACAGAATGAGACTCCAATTCAAAAAAAAAAAAAAATCATACCTAATAAATTCATACCTCAAACTTTTTTACAATTCCTGGTTCTGAAAGTACAAATTGTGAAATAAAATTTTTGAACTTCTGAAAGATCCTAATCCACCCTCTTTGCTTTATAAACAAGGCTCACAGTTTGGGTGACTTGTGCAAGGTCATGCAGATAGTGCCAGATCTGAGACCACAATCCAGGTCTCTTAATTATTGTTCAATGGACTCCCTACTGTATATTTTCAGTATTTTCTGATATATAATTTTCAGTGGGAAAGAACCAGAAGCTAGTGTTGTTTGTTGACATCTATGCACCATGGTATATAATTTAATGTAAGTGATAAGTCAAAACAATCTTTAGTCATTCCTTATAAAGTGTTTACATTACAAAGGTCTTTTGAATTGCTACTTTTATTTTAATAAGGCATTAGTCATACATGGAGCATGCAATATGTTCTATAAATTATGATAGCTCATGTTTATCTGGTCTTTACTGTGGGCTGCCACCCTGCTAACCACTTTAGGTTTATTATTTTATTTAATCTTCTCAGCATCCTTATAAGGTATGCAGTATTACCAACCCTATATGAAGAAACAGATTTTAGAGAGGTTAAGTAACTTGCCTAAGGACACAGATTTGATTATAGATGGTTGGGGCAGTGTCCAGGATACTAGTTTCTTAAATAAACACAGAGGATTTAAAAATGTTAATTAAATAATAAAATATAAATAGTTTAAAATAGAAGTTTATTTTGTAAACATTGGAGGAAAGTACTCTAATGAAGGTGAATAGGAGGAGTTTAAAGGAAAAAGTAGTGACATCAATCCAGATCCTCCCGTGACTACAGAAGGGAAGGATTGAGGACTGTCCCTGTACTTACCAAGAAGGGTTCTTGGCCCACACTGTGTCAGGGCTGAAAGTGCATCTCAGCAAGGAATGCCCTAAGAGCTCCCTTGTGGTTTCCAGGGTAATCTGTGTTCTCCATTCAAAGTAGATCCTTCTGGATGCGATATGACAGTTTAGATAAATTCATAATGCCTTTTGGCATTATTTCTGAAACTTGATTGGTATGTTTTTCATGAATGGATGGTTGGAGAGGGTGGAGTTTCTGAATCACTGAAATAAATTAGCATTCTGATCTGGGATTGTTGCACCATTTTTTCCTTTGACCTTTGAGCCCTGGTGAAATAACTTCTGGAACTAGTTTGTTTTTGCATGTTGTTTTGTACAAGATCTCTGTAAGTTAGATTTTCAATTCCTCTTTATAGGAGAGGGAACGGATCTGCAGAGATACAGTGATTAAGTGATTTGCTCAGGGTCACACAACTTATATGGCAGAGCTGGAGTTTGAACCCAGGTATCCTGACTTTAATTTTAGTACTCTACTCACTGTATTTGAGAATCAGAGGGAGGTTCTTTTGGTGTGTCACAGAGCCTTATCATTGCTTTGTCCTATGTAACACTTACATCGATTATGTGAATTATTTTAAATTATAAGGCTTTTGGAGTCAGAAGGTGCCTTAGAGAATTCCATGGAGCTGCTGCATAGTCAGGTGACTTAGATTGAAGGTAGCACTTGTTAGGAGGTTTCAAGTTTCCAAGTTGAAGTTAGAATTTAAAAATTTTCTAAAGGCTGGAAACTTGAGTTGGATCTGACCAGATACAGATGTAAATTTCTTCAGAATACAAATTATACAGTTATGCAAAAGGAAAAAGCTGAGTGTTGTTTACAGTTGTTTTAAACATTTCTGGGTATTTGATCAATTTCATAAGATTTTAGAGGAAAAAGGAGAAAAGCAGCTTAGAAGCAGTTTGTGTAAAAAAGGCTTGACAGTATTAGGTCACCATGAACTCAGTATGAGCCTCTGGTAGCTACTAGAAGAGCAGATTTTTTTTTTTTGACTTGGAGTCTTACTCTTGTCACCCAGCTGAAATGCAGCGGCACGTTCACAGCCACCGCAACCTCGATCTGCTGGACCCAGGTGATCCTTCTGCCTCAGCCTTCCAAGTAACTGAAACTACAGGTGTGTGCTACCATGCCCGGCTTATTTTTTGAGTTATTGTAGAGATGAGGTCTTACCAGGCTACCCAGGCTGGTCTCGAACCCCTGAGCTCAGGCAGTCCTCTCACCTTGGCCTCCCAAAGTGCTGGGATTATAGGCTTGAGCCACCGTGCCTGGCTGAAGAGCAAATTTTTTAAAAAATTAAGAGCACTTCAACATCTAGATTGAAGGAATTAATAGTCTCTTTGAACTCTATACTTGCCAGACCAGATCTTTCTTGTATCTGTGCCCAGTTCTAAGGTGTCTATGCACTATGATGCCAATGGACACAGGGTACATGAATCTGTAGGAGTGGCTGGGGGTTTGTGGTACTGACCTATAAGAAGTGTGAATATAGGGAAAGACACTGGGAGAGTTGTGGAGTGAGAATGGTACTTTTATTTTGAACATAGAGCTTAGATTAAGACAGAGCAAAGTTACAGGGAAGGAGATGCCCATTCTGTTTTCCCTATATCTGGGTCTGTTCTGTGCCCAATTAGTCTGCCCTCCACAGCATCCCAGGTTAATTGTTAGGAACTACAAATCAGATTATTAGATCGCACTGCCTTTACTCACTGTCCTATGTCAGTTGAAGACCAGGGCTTGTCTGGTCTTTTAGCCCTTGCCCACTGGTCTTCGTTTTGACATTTCTGTGTCCTAACCATACCCAAGTCCTTAGTGGAACCCATGCTTGCTCCCACTTGTGAGGTATACCGCCCACTCTGTTCCTCAAAGGCAGAACTGGGGACTGGATCTTTCTGTATCCTGTATGTGTACTGTGTGTGTGTGTGTGTGTGTGTGTGTGTGTGTGTGTGTGTGTGTGTGTGTGTGTTTGTGTTTTAAGTAGAATTAAAGGCTCATATACTATTCATTTGCTTATCTTGTTTCTTCCTCTAGACTGTGAACTGCTTGAAAGTGGGTATTTTTGTCCTAGTCATCTTTATATGCCCATGTATTTATCTGTGCTTCTCCTGAGTAGGTCCCCAGAGAATTGGAGGTTGGCTTGCCTTAACTCTAAATAAGTGTTCATTGAATGTTGAGTTCATAATGATTTACTCCATAACTTTTTAGTAATGAGGACCCTCCAACAGTAGACGCTTGTAACAAGAAGTTTTTTTTTTTTTTTTGGTCAATGATACTACATGTGAGATTTCCTATAAATGGCCTCCATGGAATTTTCCATTTCTGAAAAGTTTGTGGGTTGATTTAAAAATAGTATTTTTTTCTACCATATGTGAAAGGCAAGAGCCCTTTATTTGTTTTTCTCAGTAGGTTTTAACTATGCGACCTCCTTGTAGATGTAAAGGAAACTTCTGGAGCTTCCTGTGTGGCTGTGGATGTGTAATTAGCTTTAAGCAGGGCTCCTGAAGCTGTAAATTCTGTCCTGAGGATCCTGGAGCACTGGGACATCCTGGTGAGAGTTCCTGTCACCCAAACTGCAGCCTTCTAAAATGCAGGGTCTATTTATATAATAAGAGCAGTTTGTGTCTTTACCACTGCCCACCAAATAATTATTTTAAATAAAAAAGTGACAGGTACTTATAAATTAATATGATTATAGCTAAGAATTTTACTTTTAGTAAAAGCTCTAACTTAATACATATTGATCTAGACTGGCAATAAATTCTCTACTCCAAAAGAGATAGATTTTGTATTAACTAACATGGTAATTAATACCTTCAAAATGAAAAATTTTGGTTAAGCATACCAGCATTGACTGACCCATAGGACAAGTAGATAAATTTAGAAGGGGAATGGGCGACTGAGTTGTATAGTTTTAGTATTGTTATAGTTTGTCTATATCTTGTAAAATATTCATTGAGATCAAAATTGTACATTCTTAAGAAAGTTCTTGTGTGCATTGGGGACTATATGGAGTGTCAGGAACTGAGTGTGGCTTGGATTCAGACTATTGTACCTTAAGCATGATTGACCCAGGAAGAGTTACCTAGCCTCTCTGTTCCTTATTCCTTCTTCTTGTACATGCCCACGTGGGCTCTTGTGAGGTTTCAGTATGAGATACTGATTGAGGCACTGCATGGGTCATGGTACCTACTGCCTGGGAGAGGCTCAAGGTCTTCAGTATTTTTCCCTCTTATTTTGGAGCCGTACATCTATTTTGATGTTTTTAAGGAATACTATTTGATGAATACGTGTGACATACTTAATAGATTATTGTAGTTTGAGATTTTCTTTGGCACATGGAGGCAGGATCCACGATATTTTTTTGAGGAGAGCTACTACTTTTTACCCCCAAATCTTAACCTTGCTGGACTCTGGAGGTGGTAATGGATACTGACATGACACCCTTGACATGACAACACTTGGAAGTGGTAGTAGTAGTTTCTACTACATCCCCTTTTCAACATCTAGACACTTGAAGTGTTGTGAACTGTGCTTCTCCTTTTCCCTCTCTGTAATATCTCATGTTTCTGTTGGGGGTGGATCTAGGAGAGCTCTAGGGAGGAGTCTTGGTGCATGATTCCTCCTCCTTAACCAGGTAGAGGCCCAGCATCTACTGGTGAATTCTCTGTTTTTTATGATCCTTTCCCTTAACATTTTTAGTTGTTTCAATTGTTGGTGAATTCTACTGGTGTTTAGTAGGTAGGGGACATGGAATTCTAGACTCAGTGTAGTGACAATTCTGCAAAATGAAACTTTTCCTGTGGTCTGCACAGCTTTCGAATAGTTTGCTGAATAATTTATATAGATGGGGGGAAAAAGAAAACTGTTAAGATGGAACCGAGACTCTGATTCCATTTTACATAAAGATTTATTTATTTGTTTGCTTGTTTGTTTATGTCAGAGTCTCATTCTCACCTAGGAGTGCTCATGGCCAGTGCAGCCTCGTCCTGCTGGTCTCAGGTGATCCTTCTGCCTCAGCCTTCCAAGTAGCTGGAACCACAGGCTGGCCACCATGCCCAGCTAATTTTTTGATTTATTGTAGAGATGAGCTCTCACCAAGTTGTTCAGGCTGGTCTCAACCCCCCGGGCTCCTGCTGTCCTCTCACCTCTGCCTCCCAACGTGCTGGGATTACAGGCATGATCCACAGTGCCCTACTACATAAAGCATTTTTTTTTTTTGAGTTGTAGTCTCACTCTGTCACTCAGACTAGAGTGCAGTGACTGCTCCTGGCCACCGTAGCCTCGACCTGCTGGACTCCAGCGATCCTTCTGCCTCAGCCTTCCAAGGAGCCGGAACTACAGGGCAATTTTTTAAAGATATAATTTTGGCATAAGTAGAATTTTCAGAGAATGGAATTAACTCTAGATGTTGAGGGGAAATTATTATTTTTTGTTCTTAGTTTTACTAAGTGTGTTAGTCAGGGTTCTCCCAAGAAACAGAACTGATAGGAGCTGTATATGTGTGTATGTGTGTGTAATAATTATATCGACATATATGATTATGTCATATATATATGAAGGGACCTCAAAAAATGGATTTTTTTTGGATTGCAGGCCTCTTGTAGTACAGACTTCCCCCACTAGGTAAGTGTTCTAGGAACCCATTGGCATTAGTGTACGTTGTTGTGAGAGGTTGTGTTCAGCTTCAGTGAGTTTTTTGGGGGAGATTCTTTGAATGTGTTTGCCCATTTCATGAGGGCTGATTTATGAGCACATCTGCCCACACTGCGCTGGGTATTCAGCAGTTTTTGCACTAAAACTGCCCTACACCCTATCCTGCCTACTCACCCAGTCTCGCCCTGAGGAACTATTTTTTTGTTTCCCTGGAGGAAAAATGTCCTCAAAGGGAAACATTTTGCTGATGTGGAAGAGGTGAAACAAAAAGCGACAGAAGCGCCTAAAAGGCATAAAAATTGAAGAGTCCAAAAACTCTTTTGAGCAGTGGAAAAAACGTCTTCATAAGTGTATTGCATCAAACAGAGTACTTTGAAGGTGACTGAAGTTTAAACATTTAAGAATAAATACACAATTTTTAATAAATAAATTCTGTGGTTATTTTTGCTCCTGCCTCGTATTTTATTAATTCTGTTTCCCTGGAGAAAATGCAAGCACACAGTTGTCCCCCCTTATTCATAGTTTTGCTTTCCATGATTTCCGTGATCTGAAAATATTAAATGGAATATTCCAGAAATAAACATTTCATGAATTTTAAATTGTGGGCTGTTTTGAGTAGTGTGATGAAATCTTGTGTCATTCCATTCATTCTGTCCCTCCCTTTGTCTAGCATATCCATGCTGTATATGCTACCTGCCCATTAGTCACTTAGTAGCCGTCTTGATTATCAGATCAACTGTCTGATATCACAATGCCTGTGTTCAAGTACCCTTATTTTACTTAATAATGGCCTCATGATCCAAGAGTAGTGATGCTGGTATATTGTTATAATTGTTCTATTTTATTATTAGTTATTGTTGTTAATCCCTTACTGTGCATAATTTATACATTAACTTTATCATAACCTAAGATTTTTTGACTTTATGATTGTTGGTTATGAAACTGTTACAATTTTGATGTAATGTGCAGTAGTCATTCATTACATGAAATATTCAACACTTTATTACAAAATTTGCTTGTATTAGACACTTTTATCTAACTGTAAGCTAATTTAAGTGTTCTGACCATGTTTAAGGTAGGCCAGGCTACGCTAGGATGCTTAGTAGTTTAGGTATATTAAATACATTTTTGGCATGGTGTTTTCAATTTAGGGTGGATTTATTGGGACATAACTCCATCATAAGTTGAGGTGCATTTATATGTATAGGATGAAAACATAGTATGTACAGAGTTCGGTACTATCTATGGTTTTAAGCATCACTGGGGATCTTGGAATATATCCCCTTCGGGTTAGGGGAAACTACTGTGTATGTATATATATAATAATAATATATAGGTTTATTATAAAGAATTGGTTCATGGAATTATGGATGTTGAGAAATCCCAAGGTCTGCAGTTGGCAAACTAGAGAACCGAGAGAGTTGATGGTATAGTTTCAGTCTGAGTCTGAAGGCTTGCGAGGCAGGAGAACTGATGGTCTAAGTTTCTGTGTGAAACCTGGTGGGCTTGAGACCCAAGAAAACCAGTGTTTGATTTTGAATCCAATGGCAAGAAAAGATGATGTCTCAGCTCAGCAGTCAGGCAGGAGGAATTCTCCCTTAATTAATAGCCCTTTTGTTCTATTTGGGTCTTCAGTGATAGGATGAAACCTACCCACATTGGGGAGTTTAATCTGCTTTACTCATTGGATTGATTTAAATGTTAATTTCATCTAGAAACACCCTCACAGACACACCCAGAATAATGTTGATCAATGTGTAGGCACCCCTGACCCAAAGTGACACATAAAATTAACTATCACATTAAGAATGGTTCACTTTTTAAGAAAATCACATTATTGATAGCATTCATGAAAGACAGTATGGTATCCGAGTTGCCAATACTACATACCCAAATGAAGACTATTTGTAGCTGTCAGTTTCACAGTGATTCAACTTAGAGTTGTGGATTTCTGACTATTTTATTTCTAATATAGTCCTGCCTACAAATTTACATTTATGTTTATCTATATATCACACCTATGATCCTAGCATTTTGAGAGGCTGAGGGGGAGAATCGCTTGAGCCCAGGAGTTTGAGACCAGTGTGGGCAACATAGTGAACTCTTGTCTCTACAAAAAATTAGCTGGATGTGGTGGCACATGCTTATAGTCCCAGCTACTTGGGAGGCTGAGGTGAAAAGATCCCACCTGAGCCCAGGAAAATTGAGGCTATGATGAGCCGTGATTGTGCCACTGCATTCCAGCCTGGGTTGACAGAATGAGACCCTGTCTCCCACCCCCAAAAAGTGTAAAACCTGTTGATTTTTAGTATATTCACAGAATTGTGCAACTGTCACCACAATCTAATTTTAGAACTTTGCATCACCCTAAAAAGAAACCCTCCTTATACCCATTAAGGATCCGTCTCTATCTTCCCTAACTCTGGCCCCTGGCAATTGCTAATCTACTTTCTATCTATGAATTTGACTATTCTAGATAATTCATATAAACGGAATAATAAAATGCATGGTCCTTTGCATCTGGCTTGTTTTATTTAGTACAGATGCTCCTTTATTTACAATGGGGTTATTTTCTGATAGACCCATCATACGTTGAAGATGCATTTAATACACCTAACCTACCAAACATAGATTAGCCTAAGCCTACTTTAACTGTGCTCAGAATACTTAACATTAGCCTACAAAACCATCTAAACAAAGCCTGTTTTGTAAGAAAATGTTGAATATTTCATATAACTTAATGACTACTATACTAATAGTGAAAAGCAATAGTTGTATAGGTACTCGAAGTATTGTTTCTACTGAATGCTTATTGCTTTCACACCTTTATAAAGTAAAAAAAATCATAAGTTGGGGGCTGTCTGTATAATTTTCAAGTTTAGTCCATGTTAAAAGATGTATCAGTACTTCTTTTTTTTGTAGCCATTTTATTTATTCATTTGTTTATTTTTATTTTAAAGATGTGGGGTATAATTTAGGGTTAGGTATACAAATGGCTATTGTGTAGGTAAAGTTTGGGCCTCACTTTGGTCCACTTTACCTGGTTACTTCATTCATTTTTATGATCAAATAATATTCCATCGGATGGATATACCACATTTTATTTATCCATCAGTTCATGGACATTTGGAATTGAAACAAAGTTATTTAGTATGCAGAAAACATGTAAACAGAACTATATGGTAACATGTATTCAACAAGTAACAAATATATTCCAAGAAGTAAAAAGTAATTTAAATGCTAACAAATAATTCTATTGTAGTTTAATTGGGACAATTTTGAGGGGTTGTTCCATTTTGGAGCTTTATGAATAATGCTCCTATGATCAGTTGTGCATATTTTTATTTTATTTTATTAAAAAAAATTTTTTTTTGAGTTGGAGTCTCACTCTGTCACCCAGACTGGAGTGCAGTGGCCGCTCTCGGCCACTGCAGCCTCGACCTGCTGGGCTCCGGTGATCCTTCCGCCTCAGCCTTCCAAGTAGCCGGAATTACAGGTGTGCGCTACCACGCTGGCTAATTTTTTTTTATTTATTGATTGATTGTAGAGATGAAGTCTCGCCAAGTTGCCCAGGTGGGTCTCGAACCCACGGGCTCAGGCAAAATCCACTCACCTCGGCCTCCCAAAGCACGGGATTACAGGCTGAGCCACGGAGCCTGGCTGTGCATGTGTTTTTACGTGGGCAAATTATTTAATTTATCTTCGGTATGTATCTGGAAGTGAAATTGCTAGTTCATATGGTAACTGTTTCACCATTTGAGGAACTGTCATATTGTTTTCCAAAGCAGCTGCACTATTTCACATTCCCTCTAGCAGTATATTAGTGTTCCGATTACTTCACAGTCTCTCCAACACTTGTTACTAATTATCTTTTTGACTATAGCCATTCTGGTCTGTATGAACTAGTATTTAATTAGGCTTCGTTTCTGGGCAGAGACAGTAGTCATCAACCACATGCAATTTTTTTTTTTTTTTTGAGTTGGATGTTGCTCAGACTGGAGTGCAGTGGCACGCTCCTGGCCATGGCAGCCTCAACCTACTGGGCTCCGGCAATTCTTCTACCTCAACCTTCCAAGTAGCCGGAACTACAGGTGTGCGCTACCACACCCGGCTAATTTTTGATTGATTGTAGAGACGAGGTCTCGCCAAGTTGCCCGGGCTGGTGTCGAACCTGCGGGCTCAGGCAATCCACTTGCCTTGGCCTCCAAGTGCTGGGATTACAGACTGAGCCACTGAGCCTGGCCAATCACATGCAATTTTACATTTAGATGAAATAAAATTTAAAATTCAGTTTGTTAGCCACACTAGCCACAATGTAAGTGCTTAATAGTCACCAGTGGCTAGTAGCAACTGTATTAGCACAGGTAGAGACATAGAACATGTTCATCATTTCAGGAAGTTCTCTTAGTGCATCTAGAAAATATAAATTTGGTAGGAGTTGGAAAAGAAGGCTGAGGTGGTAGAGGGTCTATCTGAGTGATGTAGTAGAAGGGAATGCAGGCATGGAATCTGAAGGCAAAAATAAAAACTTTGGGGAGCTATTTACAAGATAGACTTAAGAGAAGCTAAAAAGTGAGATGTTGAAGGAAAGATTTTTTTGTTTGTTTGTTTTTGAGTTGCAGTCTCACTCTGTCACCCAGACGGGAGTGCAGTGGCCGCTCCTGGCCACCGCAGCCTCTACCTGCTGGGCTCTGGCGATCCTTCTACCTCAGTCTTCCGAGTAGCCGAAATTACAGGTGCGCGCTACCACGCCTGGCTAATTTTTGATTTATTGTAGAGATGAGGTCTCACCAAGTTGTCCAGGCGGGTCTCGAACCCGCGGGCTCAGGCAATCCACTCACCTCAACCTCCCAAAGTGCTGGGATTACTGGCTGAGCCACAGAACCTGGCTAAAGGAAAGGTTTTTAAAATTTGATTTGATTTCTCTACAGTTCCTTGCGTTAGTGAATGGATCCAGTCTGTCTAATTTCTCCTTTTTATATGTGAGAAAAGTGTACATTGCTGGTTAGCAACAATCAGTATAACTGTATATTATACCTATCATGAGATACTACTTAAATCTATCTTGGTCATTTTCAATATCCTCTGGAAAGGCATAGGAAGTAGATGGTAGAGCTGAACTAGAGGGAGCACTTACTCTGGGCAGATTATTTGAGTGGATTAGGAAAGTAGAAAGCAAAAGGTTTAAGATTAAATAGGTAATCTGATCATTACCATATACGGCATTTTCTGTAAGGAGTATCTAGGAAGTTGGGGGAAAGCTAGAGAGGAGAGAGTCTCTGAACTAGAGAGCTTTCTTTGTCTCTGAGATTTGATTTGGGGCAAGTGGCAGTGCTGTTTTTCTCCAAGGCCTTATGTTAAGATGGAGCAGAGCTCCCTTTGCCCTGTCTCACTGTTCCCACCAATTGGTACAGTTTGTGTGGTGTTGAGGCAAGTTAAATCTGGAGTGTTCAAGCACAGTCTAGGTAAAATATTCTGTAAGGATGTTGGAATGAGCCTTTTCTTTTCTAAAAGGTTATTCTATTTTTATTAGCATGTATAACTCTTCATAAAACAGACTAGCCTCTTTTTGCGCCCAATATGGCTTTTCAGAGTCATCATGCATAATAAACTTCCTTACATTCAAAATAGACTTTCAGTATTTTTTGTTTTTTGAGTTAGGGTCTTACTTTATCACCCAAGCTGCAGTGCAGTGTCATGATCACAACTCACCACAGCCTCAAACTTCTGGGCCCAAGCAATCCTCCCACTTCAGCCTCTGAGTAGCTGGGACTCGAGGTGCGTGCCACCACACATAGCTAATTAAAAAAAATTTTTTTTTTGTAGAGACAAGGTCTCATTATGTTGCCTAGGATGGTCTTGACCTCTTGGACTCAAGCAATCCTCCCCCCTTCCCCACCTCCCAAAAGTGCTGAGATTATAGGTATGAGCCATCACGCCTGGCCGATTTTCATTTTTCATGATTATATTTCTCTACCCCAAATGATCCATGTTATCTTTCCAAACATTGTATTATAGAGACTGCTTTTCTAGCTCAGTTAACAAATGTATATTTAAGAGTTTATCTGGCTTCGGTTTTTTGTCATACCAGTGTTATTTAAGTTATCTTTGCTATCAAACCAAGTAGGTACCACTTACGTGGAAGAATTGTTGTCATATTCCTTATAGGTATCTAGAATGTCTTTGTTTTCTGAACCCAAAATTGGGGCTTATATTTTGACAAGGAATTTCTATGCTATCTCTTGATAAAAGAGGTATGCTGGAAAATAAGTTTAGATCCTCAGTGTTGGAATTTCTGGGATACTCTGTTGGCTTATTTGGTATAAAAAAAATATCATGTGATATATGATATCACAGCAAATATTTGAAATTAAGACTTTACTGGATAATTTGGAAAGTACAGTCATCCTTAGATACCTGCAGAATGGATCATTCACAAATGCTTGGATGATTATTGCTTCAATAAATGCTGAAGGTGTTGTACACTGTGTTATATTTAGTTCTGTTGGAGAGCTAGGATATTTGTTTTGCTAAATGAACTAGAATGCACAAAATAATTTCAAGTTAGTAATAATCAAAGAGGAAGCCTTGAAAATAGGGTGTATACTGTTTAGCAAGTCTCAGGATTTTTAAGCTTTTATTTTCTGTAGTGACATCTTGCATTCAAACAGTTGTATTTATCACATGGAACAGTTCTTCAAAAGCAAATTTCTGAACAGCTTTATTTCAGTTTTGTTCCCAGTGTAATGCCATTTCTTTTCACAGATTTGCTTGTAAATGCATCAAGAAGAGGCAGCCCAGAATGAAGAAAGCAAGTAGGAGTGTTGGCTCAGTGCCTAAAGTGTCTGGGATAAGTAAAACACCACAAACAGTGGAGAAAATTAAACCTGAGAACAGCTCTTCAGCATCTACAGGAGGCAAACTTGTGAAACCTGGAACAACAGCATCACTGTCAAAGGTATTAATGTGGCAATATTTGAATATGCAATGGAGGAGTAAATTTTAGGAGTGAATCTTGATATGATGCTTAATCTATTAAATGAGTGTTTTTAGAATGTGCCCTCTATTGATGCTGGAAACACATAGCCTTTGAAGGGAGCTTAGGGTGGGGTGGACCTAATTGTGTTTTTGGTCTTCCTTTTGAATGAAACTAAAGAATAGGCTTATTTATGAAACAAATAATTATACAGGGGGCTGTACTCCTGTGAGCTGGAGGTAGAGTCTGCCTTCATGGAGCTTAGAGTGACGGGTGGAGATGAGGCGCAAACATGAATAAGTAGAATACATGTGGAAAATGTCAGGCACCCTGGAAGAGCAGTGGAGTAGTGTGAACAGTTTCAGGTAGGAAAATTTTGTTTCTAGCCCAGGAAGGTTCTATGAAAAGAGCATGTGAGACAAGTGTTACAGGATGACCAGCAGTAGGTTTCCTGTGACCCCTAGATATTCCCACCACACCTCCTTACACATCATAAACTGCAGTTCTTTTGTTGATTCAGTTTTTTTTTTCTTAAAAGACGAAGGCTAGCTATGTTGCTCAGGCTGGTCTTTTTTTTTTTTTTGAGTTGGAGTCTCACTCTGTTGTCCAGACTGGAGCGCGGTGGCCGCTTCCAGCCACCGCAACCTCGACCTGCTAGGCTCCGGTGATCCTTCTGCCTCAGCCTTCCAAGTAGCTGGAACTACAGGCGCGCGCTACCACGCCTGGCTAATTTTTTGATTTATTGTAGAGATGAGGTCTCCCCAAGTTGCCCAGGCGGGTCTCGAACCCGCGGGCTCAGGCAATCCACTCACCTCAGCCTCCCAAAGCACGGGATTACAGGCTGAGCCACAGAGCCCGGCTAGGTGGTTTTTTTTTAAAAAATTTATTTTATTTCTTATTTTTTTCTGGGTGGTCTTGAGCTTCTGGGCTCAAGCAATCCTCCCACCTCAGCCAACCAAGTAGTTGGGACCACGGGCATGAGTCACTGCACCTGACCCATCCAGTATTAATTGTAGTTAAAATTGGATAATATTAAAATTAAATTAAAATTGAGTGATGTTACAGTCTTCTTCTTCTAGAGTTTCTCAGTCCAGGATTTGTTTGTTTCTTCTTTACTTGTTTGTTATAGCATTGTGCTGTTTTGGATAGAAACTTTGACTCTATGCAGAAGATCAGGAGGGGGCTTCTGCTAGACTGAGAGGGAGAAACCAAGCACAACTGGAAACATGATTTGTTTAAAACTCTTTTGTCCAGGGAGGTCCTTGATATTTTTTATTTTAAGAAGTACCTCAGGAACGAGTGATCAGAGACTTCCTTATATGTGTTGAAAGGTTTAGCAGGAAATGCTGGTTTTTCTATTCCAGCTTAGTCAAAACTGTACCCAGATTTACTCCATGGGCTTGGAGATGCTTCCAGATTTTCTTCTTGCTACAGTCCTGATGAGTTGCCAGGTATTATCTTATGGCCTGGAGAATGGTACCAGGATAGACTCTTGCCCTACTTCCCTTAGTCTGAATGAACACGCTGAATTACTTCTTTCGTGGCTGTGCTGCTGCTCTTTAGTGTAAGACAGGTGGTATTTTGTGACCTAACTGGTTACTCAGTTGCTGGGACTGTCTTTGGAGTAGAGTGTCTGTGTGACTGGGTGACCTGTTATTTATGTGACTGGAAGAACGAGTTGAAATGTTGGCATTAGATATACACTGCTGCTTTCCTTCTGTGACCTCCTCATCTGTGGCAGGCAGTGTCTTTGAAGGTTTACAATGGAATGTACGCTCAGAAGGCATGTCACATCTTCTGAGGCTTGGATCTGGAGTTGCAGGCAGTTTTGTCTTGAACAGTGAGTACTTTTCCATTGTAAAGAAAAATCGTACTTGTATACCTGCTCTTGCCAGCACATGCCAGCTGTCCATAGCTTTGTCTTTGCTGACTTGGCATGTTTGTTTAGCAGGGGTGTGTGTGTGTGTGTGTGTGTGTGTATGTGTATGTGTAAGTATAATGGGAAAGTCAGGGAGGAGGTAAAGCTTGTTTAGCAGGGGTGTGTGTGTGTGTGTGTGTGTGTGTATGTATGTGTAAGTATAATGGGAAAGTCAGGGAGGAGGTAAAGCTATTTGGGAATACTTTGCCTGGACTGGAGCAATTTCTTTCACTTCACTTACGAGATAAGGAAAAAAAAAAGCCACTGAATAGATACTGAGATAAGCAGAATAGAAGGGTCCAGGTGTGGTGGCTCACACCTGTAATCCTGGCCCTTTGGGAGGCTCGCTTGAGCCCAGGAAGACCACCTAGACAACATAGCAAGACCTTGTCTCTACTAAAAAGAAAATAATCAACCAGGTGTAGTGACACACCTGTAGTCCCATCTACACGAGAGGTTGATATAGGAGGATTACTTGATCCCAGGGGTTAGAGGCTGTGATGAGCCATGATCATACCACTGCACTCCAGCTTGGGCAACAGAGTGAGACCTTGATTCAAAAAAAGAAGAAGAAGCCGGGCTCGGTGGCTCAGCCTGTAATCCCGCGCCTTTGGGAGGCTGAGGTGAGAGGATTGCCTGAGCCCGCGGGTTCGAGACCCGCCTGGGCAGCGAGACCTCATCTCTACAATAAATCAAGAAATCAGCCGGGCGTGGTAGTGCATGCCTGTAATTCCGGCTACATGGAAGGCTGAGGTGGAAGGATCGCCGGAGCCCAGCAGGTCGAGGCTGCGGTGGCCGGAAGTGGCCACTGCACTCCAGTCTGGGTGACAGAGTGAGACTCCAACTCAAAAAAAAAAAAAAAAGAAGAAGAAGAAGAAGAAATGGAAGGAAGAAAATAGTGAAAATGAACAGAAAAATTGAGGCTATTAAAGGAATTTGCAAACCCTTGAACTTGTGTTATTTTATTTTTTTAAGTTTTCATATTTCACTGTGCTTCTCTGGCACATCGATGCCTCTGACAACTTGAATTCCTGTAATTATCCTGAATTCTACCCCACATTGTTTTTAAAAAAAAAAAATTCCTGTAATTATGATGGCGCATTAATGATTAAGCAGGTGAATGAAATGTTTGGTTTAATTATTTAGACATGTGCACATACCCATTCATGTGTGGGCACCCACACCTGTGTGTCTGTCACTGCACATTATTCTCATGACTCTTTTTTTTTCTTCGAGTTGGAGTCTCATTCTGTCACCCAGGCTGGAGTGCAGTGGCACACTCATGGCCACCCCAGTGTCAACCTGCTGGGCTCCAGCGATCCTTCTGCCTCAGCCTTCCACGTGGCTGGAACTATAGACATGTTCTACCACATTCAGCTAATGTTTAAAATTTATTGTAGAGACAAGGTCTCACCAAGTTGCCCGGGCTGGTCTTGAATGGGCGTACTCAGGTAATCCACTGTCTCGGCCTCCCAAAGTGCTGGGATTACAGGCTGAGCCACTGAGCCCTGCTGACTCTTTTCTTATAGCAACAGGGTATGGGGATATGCATTTCATCACTTCTCTCATTTCAAATATATCCAGTTGAGGGTTGGGGGAAGAGCTTTTGTAAATATAAAACAAAACACAATAGCTATTCACAGTGAGTTTTGGGGACATTATTTCTACTTTTGTCAGAAGCTGTGACATCTAGCTTGGGGCCTGTGTATGATTAATTCTCCTTTGGCACAATGGAGATTATTATTTTTCATGTAGAGATAGTCTCCTATATGCCTGCACTTTTCCAGGTTCACAAACTGGTCAGGTGTTCATGATTAGTGCTTACAGAAGTAATGTGTTTTTTCATTGTACTGAAAGGGAGGAACCCTGAAAAAAGTATATTCATATATACATTATATTTTTTCTAAAAATTGATAGATGACAATTAATAAGCTTTAATTAGAATTTAGATAATTGATAATTCAATGATTATTTGTGATCATACCCTTGCAGTGTAAAAGTTAGTTTAACAGTATGGGCAGTGTACCTGTGAAACGAGAAAGGTAAAATTTGAAAACTAATCTTAAAATCTGAATAAAGATGCAGACTGTGAAACTTGAACTTGACTTTGAGAAGTGTGTATACATTGGTTGTAGTAATTTATTGTTTGTATCTAGAATGTTTTTACCAAATGATTTGCATTTTGTACCTGCTATTAAGAACGGGCTACAGATTTGTTTCTTCATCAGTTTCATGTTTTTAGACTTATTAATAGGGGATGTTTACGTGTAGGAACGCACAGTGGATTTATATAATTTTGTAGCAAAGATTTAAAAGTAGGGAAAATAGCAGAGAACCTGCAAGTAACTTAGTGTAAAAGGAAAGTTGAAAAATGCAGTTATTTTTGTTGTTGTTGAAGTAAAGCATACATACAGAGAAGTTCACAAAAAATAGGTGTTGAGCTTAGTGAATCATTGCAAAATGAATATACCCTGCAACCCCCACCTAGGTCAAGAAACAGAACATATCTGCCCCTGAGAAGCTTCCCCTCGTGCCCCTGCATAATCATTATCCTTCCTGTCCTCCTCCAAAATAAATATCATTCCAACTTCTAGTACCAGAAAGTAATTTTGCCAGTTTTTGATCTTTTGTTTGTTTGTTTGTTTTGAGTCAGAGTCTCACTCTGTCACCCAGACTGGAGTGCTGTGACCCAATCACAGCTCATTGCAGTCTTGACCTCCTGGACTCAGGTGATCCTCCCTTCTCATCCTCCTGGGTAGCTGGGACTACAGGTGCACACTACATGCCCATCTAATTTTATTTTTTTGTGGAGAAAGATCTTGCTGTGTTGCTCAGGCTGATCTCAAACTCCTGAGCTCAAGCTGTCCTCCAGCCTTGGCCTCCCAAAATGCTGGGATTACAGGCATGAGCCCCAGCACCTGGCCAGTTTTTGATCTTTGTATGAATATGGTCATACAGTATGTTCTTTTTATATGCATCTGGTTTCTTATCCATAGTGTTGCACATAGTGACAATTCCCTCTTTTCTTTTCTTTTTTTTTTTTTTTTTGAGTTGGAGTCTCACTCTGTCGGCCAGACTGGAGTGCAGTGGCCGCTCCCGGCCACCACAGCCTTGACCTGCTGGGCTCCGGCAATCCTTCTGCCTCTGCTTTCCGAGTAGCTGGAACTACAGGCGCGCACTACCACGCCCGGCTAACTTTTTTTTTTTTTTTAATGTATTGTAGAGATGAGGTCTCGCCAAGTTGCCCAGGCGGGTCTCGAACCTGCAGGCTCAGGCAATCCACTCACCTCGGCCTCCCAAAGCGCGGGATTACAGGCTGAGCCACCGATCCCGGCCTCCTTCCTTTTCATAGCTAGCTGTAGTAATATTCCATGGGATGAACATACTGCAGTTAATTCATCTCTTCTACTGTTGATATATTTTTGGAGTTTCTACTTTGTGACTACTTAGAATAGTATTGTTATAAACATTCTTAAAACTGTCTTTTAGTACACATGTACACCCTTTTGTATTGGCTCTATAACCAGCAGTGAAATTATTGAGTCATAGGATATACATATGTTTAGCTTTAATAGATAGAGCCAAGTTGTTTTTCAAAGTGGTTGCTTCACATCTTTACCTCTACTCATATTGTTACTTCTTTCATTTTAACCACTTGGGAGTGTGTAAAGGAATTGAATGTTGGCTTTAGTTTGCATTTGCACTGTGCAAATGAATATCTTTTCATATTTCTTTTTATGTGCTCAGTGGACTCTTAGATATCCTCTTCTGTGAAGTGCCCATTCAGGCCACTTGCCCATTTTTCCATTGTGTCTTTTCTTTCTCTTTAACCATTTTTCCATTGTGTCTTTTCTTTTTTTTTAACTTTTTTTATGTGGGAAAATACATGTAGCATTTATCATCTTAATCATTTTTGAGTGTGCAGTTCAGTGCCATTAAATACATTCACCACAATCCATCTCCATTGTTATCTTGCTAAACTGAAACTATTGATATTATGTAATAACTTCCCATTTCTCCTCCCCAGCACATGGCAACCACCGTTCTACTTTCTTTCTCTATGAATTTGACTACTTTAGCTACTTCATATAAGTGGAATCATATGGTATTTGTCTTTTTTTTCTTCATCTTTTCTGAGTCAGAGTTTTACTCTGTTGCCCAGGCTGGAGTGCAGTGGCATGATCATGGTTCACTGCAGCCTCCTTACTCCTGGGCTCAAGTGTTCTTCCTTCATTAGTCTCCATAGTGACTGGGAATACAAGCACACATCACCATGCCTGACTAATGTTTTGGTTTTTTGTAGAGATGAGGTCTTGTTATGTTACCCAGGCTAGTCTTGAACTCCTGGGCTCAAGCAATCCTTTCACCTCCACCTCCTAAAGTACTGGGATTATAGCTACTGCACTCAACCAGTATTTGTCTTTTTTTGACTGGGTTATTTTACTTAACATCATGTCCTCAGGTTTAGTCCATGTTATGTTATATGTCAAAATTTACTTCCTTTTTGAGGCCCAATAATATTCCATTGTATATATGTGTGTATATATATATGCTGTATTTATGGTGTATTTTGTTTGTTCATCGTCTGTCAATGGACATGTGGGTTGTTTCTACTTATTTGCAACTATAAATAACACTGCTATGAAGATGTGTGTACAAATATAACTTCAAGGCCCTGCTTTCAGTTCTTTTGGGTATATACCCAGAGGTGGAATTGCTGGATTATATGGTAATTCTGTTTTTAATTCTTTGAGGAACTGCCATACTGCTTCTCACAGTGGCCACACAATTTTATATTCCCATCAACAGTACACAAGTGTTCAGTTTCTCTATTTCCTCTACAATACTTGTTATTTTGTTTTTTTGTTTTTTTGATAGCAGGATTTATTGAGAGGACAGAAAAGCTCCCAGAGCTGGAGGGGACCTGAGGGTGTTGTCCTATTTTGTTTCTGATATAGCTATCTTAGTGGGTGTGAGGGTGTGTGAAATCTTTTAGTTCTTTACCTCTTCATCATGTGAGCCCTGTGTAATTTATACATGCTACACATATATTCTCCCACTCTATGCCTCTCTACTCCTTGAATGGTATCTTGATGAACAGAAGTTCTTTATTTTAATGTAGTCCAATTTGCTAATCTTTTCTTCATGGTTAGTTTTTATGTGTGTGTGTGTGTTCTGTTTGGTTTTTTTTTGAGTTGGAGTCTGACTCTGTCTCCCAGGCTGGAGTGTAGTGGCATGCTCATGGCCACCCCAGCTTCGACCTGTTGGGCTCCGGTGATCCTTCTGCCTCAGCCTTCCAAGTAGCCAGAACTATAGGCTTCTGCTGCCACGCCCAGCTAATTTTTAATTTATCATACAGACGAGGTCTTGCTAATTTGCCCAGGTGGGTCTCGAACTTGCGGACTCAGGCAATCCATTCGCACCAGCCTCCCGGAGTGTAGGGATTACAAGCTAAGCCACCGAGCCCGGCCTTGTATCTTCTGTATAAGAAATCTTAACCTATCTCTAGGTCAAGTACATAGTCTTGTATATTTTTTTCTGGAAGTGTTTTTGTTTTACATTTCAAATTTAGATCTACAATCTGGTCATAATTTTTTAAAAGCTTTTTATTTTGAAATAATTTTAGACTTATAGAAAAGTTGAAGGACTAGTTCAAAGAGTTCTAGTATACTCTTTACTGAGATTCCCCACACGTAAACTGTTTATTGTGATTACTTTATCATTTCCCTCTGTATACATGTGCATACACACATAGACACTTATCTTTTTTCTTGAGCTGTTTGTGTGTAAATCGTAAACATAGTGCTCCTTTACTGCTGAATATTTCAGTGTGTATTTCTTGAAAAACAAGGATATTCTCTTTTATAACCATAATACAATTACAAAATTAGGACATTAACATTGATAGAATGAATGTTAGTATCTAATATACAGACTTCATTAAATTTCACCAATTGCACTAATGTTTGTTATAGCAAAAAAGCAGAAAAATTTTTTTTTGTACAGGATTCAATCCACAAGTATGCATTGCATTTAGCTGTTATGCTGTTCATTCTCCTTAAATTTGAAATTGCTACTTGAGTCTTTTGTCTTTTATGACCTTGACATTTCTAAAGAGTGCAGGACAGTTATTTGATAGACTGCCCTCCAAATTTGGGTTAGTCAGTGTTTCCTTGTGATTAGGTTTGGGTTATGCATTTTTGGCAGGAATATCACAGAAGTGAAGTGTCCTTAGTGTAGTATTTCTGGTAGCTCCTGGCGTCTGTCTGGATTACTAGGGATGTTAACTTATTTTGGTTAAAATGGCACAGGCTGGTTTTCTCCACTGTCAGTTTACTATGTTTCCTTCTGTAACTAATAAGTATCCTGTCAAAAATACTTTGAAACTTTGTAAATATATCCTCTTTCTCACCAAATTTCACCCTAGTTTTAGTATTTTTTGGATAATTCTTGACAGAATTATTACTGTAATTTTTGCCACATGGTAATTTTCTAGTTTCATCATTCCTTCTACATTTATTTGTTGGCATTTAACTATAAGGAACAATTTTTACTTTGTCCTCATTTGTATATTCATTTATATTCTTGTAGATTCATGAATTCTTATTCAGTGGGCTAGAAATAGTTAGAATCATATCAAAAGCATAAAATAAGAAGGAAAATAAAAAGAACCAAAAAATTTTTTTTGTTAGGATCATTTATTTTAATGCTCAGATTGTACCTGATTTGGCCAGTGGGAGCCCCTTCAGGCTAGTTCTTATGTCCTTTTGACATACTCCTATTATCATTTGAGCACTTCCTTAATTTCTGGCACAGTAAGTTTTGTACTTCTCCAGTCCCAGCCCTAGAATCAGCCATTTCTTCAAGGAGGCTTTTTTGTTCCTTTTAGTGGAGGATGTTATACTTAAAACGCAAGCTCTTTTAAGAAGAGTGCGCGTGCACATACACACTCACACACACACAGACATATATGTCAGTTTCTGTATCTGTTTCTTTATACATTAAAATGTTTATGAGTTCACACTGACACTTCCGATTCCAGTGGCTTACAAGGTTCATGATAGCCTTTCCACATTTCATAATTGTAATTCCTTTCTCCCAAAGTGAGAAATCTGCCTTCTGCTACCTTATATTTACTTTTTTTTCTCAGTCTTAGAATATACAGAAAATAGACTTAGAATTACCTATATCACTGTGAAAAACAAATTTACCAACAAGTGTTCAATATTTGTTTATAATTTTTTGTCTTTAGCTTGAGAGTTTGAGGATTTATGGCCAAAATTCTGTGCTCAAAAGATGCTTGAGTTATGTAATGCATTTGAAATTCAGCTAAGTTCATTTGTTCCCAGCATATTCCATTTTAGGCTTCCTTCATCCTTTTTTATTTTGTTTATTAATTTGTACTGTAAGAAGCACTAAGGTGGCTCCACAAGTCAGAACTCTTTGGGAAGATATATTCAGAAAAGTGTCCTTCCCTCACCCATTCCTTCTTACTCTGTTTCCGTCGACTGCTGGAGGTAAACAGGCAATTTAACTTTTGTTTCTCCTTCCTATGTTTCTTTTTGTGTAAATGAGCAGATACATGTATGTTTTTTAAATTTCCCCTTTCTTACATAAAAGATAGCATAGACTGGGCTCGGTGTCTCAACCTGTGATCCCAGCACTTTGGGAGACTGAGGTGAGAGGATCGCCTGAGCCCGCAGGTTCGAGATCCACCTGGGCAACTTGGCAGGACTCGTCTCTACAATAAATCAAAAATGAACCGGGTATGGTAGCGTGCACCTGTACTTCCAGCTACTTGGAAGGCTGAGGCGGAAGGATCGCAGGAGCCCAGCAGGTTGAGGCTGCGATGGCCGGATGCGTGCCACTGCCCTCCAGCCTGGGTGACAGAGTGAGACTCCAACTCAAAAAAAAAAAAAAAGATAGCATAATATATTCTTTTGCATATTTTCACTTAGTATATTCTAGAAATTTCCCTATACCAACTTGTAACAATCTCTATTTATTTATTTATTTATTTTTGAGTTGGAGTCTCACTCTGTCACCCAGGCTGGACTGCAGTAGCATGCTCACGACTACCTCAGCCTCTACCTGCTGGACTCAAGTGATCCTTCCACTTCAGCCTTCCAAGTAGCTGGGACTACAGCTATGCACCACCATACCCGGCTAATTTTTTGATTAATTGTAGAGATGAGATCTTGCCAAGTTGCCCAGATGGTTCTCGAACCTGTGGGCTCAGATAATCTTCTCACCTTGGCCTCCCAAATTGCTGGAATTATAACCATGAGCCACTGTGCCTGGCCAATCTTTGTTATTTTTTAAAGATGTTTAATACTTCATTGTGTTCACTAAAATGTGTATTATAGGCATTTAAGGTGTACTAATATTTTGCAATGCAAAACAGTGCTGCAGTGAACAACCTCGTACATATATATTTTTTGTATTATTGGAGATGTGTGTCTTGGCTAAATTCCTAGAGATATGATTGCTGGGCAAAAGACAAATGCAGGTGTAGCTTTGTTAGATATAGCCCAATTCCTCTCATAAGGTTTCTATCAAGGTGAATTCCCCAGCAGCTTAGGAAGTGCCTGTTCCCCTGTATTCTTCCTAAAGGAATGTGTTGTCGTCCTTTCTCATTTTGTCACTCTGATAGGTGACAAGTGCTGCATAATACGCATTTCTTTCGTTATGAGTTAGGTTGATCATCTTTTCTTATATTTGTGTGTGTGTGTATGCTTGTGTGTGATTCTTCATTCATTTTGCTAATTTTTTTCATTTTAAAATGTATTTTGATTTATTTTATTTTATTTTGATTTATTTTAAAGATGTGGGTTACTATTCAGGGTTAGGTAGATAAGAAGTCATCATACAGGTAAAGTTTGGGCCTCCCTTTGGACCCTACTTCATCTGGTTTGAGATCAGGTACCCTTATTGATATATGTGACCATTTTGTTAATTTTTCTGTCTTTTTAAAAAATCTTTTTCCTCTCAATTTTTAACCATTTTTTGTGTATTAGGGAGCTTAGCCCAGTATCTGTGAAATATTATTGCTAATATTCTTTCCCAGTTTTTCTTTCTTTTTTTTTAACATTGCTTATGATATCTTTTTGACCATGCAAATTATTTTCAAAACTTTTAAACATTAAAACCTTTATTATTTTTAGTATTTTTGTTTATTTTTATTTTATTTTATTTTATTTTTTTTTGAGTTGGAGTCTCACTCTGTCGCCCAGACTGGAGTGCAGTGGCCGCTCCTGGCCACCGCAACCTCGACCTGCTGGGCTCCGGCAATCCTTCTGCCTCAGCCTTCCAAGTAGCCAGAATTACAGGCATGCGCTACCATGCCCAGCTAGTTTTTAAAAAAATTTATTGTAGAGATGAGGTTTTGCTGCCCAGGTGGGTCTCGAACCCGCGGGCTCAGGCAATCCACTCACCTCAGCCTCCCAAAGGCGCGGGATTACAGGCTGAGCCACCGAGCCTGGCTAGTATTTTTATTTTTATGTAGTCACATTGACCAACTCTTTTTTTTTTTTTTTGAGTTGGAGTTTCACTCTGTCACCAAGACTGGAGTGCAGTGGCCGCTCCCGGCCACCACAGCCTTGACCTGCTGAGCTCCGGCAATCCTTCTGCCTCAGCCTTCCAAGTAGCTGGAATTACATGCATACGCTACCATGCCCGGCTGATTTTTGATTTATTGTAGAGATGAGGTCTCGCTGCCCAGGCGGGTCTTGAACCCGCGGGCTCAGGCAGTCCACTCATCTCAGCCTCCCAAAGGCGTGGGATTACAGGTTGAGCCACTGAGCCCGGCTCTTTGTTTTATGATTTAGGGTTTTGAATCATAGTTAGAAAACTTTGGACTTTATATTTGATATAGTGTGAAATAGGCCTCAAGATTCATTCCCCACCCCATTTGTGAATGTACAACTGACCTAGCACCAAAACTTATGTTTTCTGCACTTCTTGATTATAATTCAGAAGACTGTAAATATGTAGTTCCTGTGCCAGTGCTGTACTATCTTAATTATTATGATAAGTGCAGAGTTTGGTTCTGTGATGTATATTTGTTTATTATTTTATTTTATTTATTTTTTATTTTTTATTTTTTTTGAGTTGGAGTCTCACTCTGTTGCCCAGACTGGAGTGCAGTGGCTGCTCCTGGCCACTGCAGTCTCGACCTGCTGGGCTCCAGTGATCCTTCCGCCTCAGCCTTCCAAGTAGCTGGAACTACAGGCACACGCTACCACACACGGCTAATTTTTTGATTTATTGTAGAGATGAGGTCTCGCCAAGTTGCCCAGGCGAGTCTCAAACCCGCAGACTCGGGCAATCCCCTCACCTCAGCCTCCCAAAGCACGGGATTACAGACTTAGCCACCAAGCCCGACTTTATTTTATTTTTTAGAGCTAGGGTTTCTCTCTCTCACCTAGGCTGGAGTACAGTGGTGCAATCCTAGCTCACTGCCACTTTGAACTCTTGCACTCATGTGATCCTCCCGCCTCAGCCTCCTGAGTAGTTGGGATGACAGGCAAGTGCCACCATGCCCAGCTAATTTAAAAAATTTTTTAGTAGAGATGCCTCAGCTTCCCAAAGTGCAGTGTTGGGATTACAAGTGTGAGCCACTCTGTCTGGCCCTGATGTATGTTTAACTTTGCTATTACCCAAGGCAGATTGTAACCAGAGAAGTGTGTTACACTTTCCACATGACAATGTAGGGTGATTTTCAGATGTAATTATTATAGAAAAAAAGAATATTTAACTTAGGAAAAATAATTAGTTCAGAGATAATTTTATCTTTATTAACAATATAAAAGCGGATTTGAAAATATGAGTATGTTGCGTTTATCTGCTAGCTAATAGACAAGGTACAGATTGACAGGAAAGGGGTATGGTATGTATGACTTTCAAGGTGCAATTCTTTGGCACCATAGTTAATGACTAGTTTTCATGAACAGAAACAAGTCTTAGAGTGTATGAACAGTCCTTGAAGATTAATGCAGTGTCTTTGTTTTTATATATTCTGGATTTCTCATAACGTGAAAACCCTAAATTACCAGAGTTTAATTCTGTTTAATTCATTAAAAGCATCATTGATCCCTTTTCTGCCTCTCTTAAAATAGGATATTGGGAGGCTGAGGTGAGTGGATTGCCTGAGCCCGTGGGTTTGAGACCCACCTGGGCAACTTGGGAGACCTTATCTCTACAATAATAAAAAAATTAGCCGGGCATGGTAGTGCGCGCCTGTAGTTCCAGCTTCTTGGAAGGCTGAGGCGGAAGGATCGCCGGAGCCCAGCAGGTCGAGGCTGCAGTGGCCAGGAGCGGCCACTGCACTCCAGTCTGGGCGACAGAGTGAGACTCCAACTCAAAAAAAAAATAAAATAAAATAGGATAGATTGACCTCCCTAATGGTATTATATTTAACTTTCATAATTGAATGGTGAGAACAGAAAAGTCTATTCCATATGGAGCCCCTAACACTTGGAACTGAAAGAGACTTTAGAGATTCGTTACTTATGAACCATTTTAACTTGTAGAAAAGAATTCGTTATACTTATCTCAGAGAGAGTTTTGTTCTGGATAGAAGACAGTATATAAATCAATTGTGTGACTTGTGCCTTTACTTTAAAGGAAGAAAACCTTTTGTTTCTTTTGTGAAAAAGCAGTTTTTGGGGCAACTCCTTCAGGTCCCTTCCCCTGTGAGAGCTTTTCTGTCCTCTTAATAAATCCTGCTTTCTAAAAAAAAAGAAAAGTTTTTTTTTTTTTTTTTGGTGTTTGTTTTTGTCCACAGATCTTTAACTCCTCAGTGTTCACTGTCTTTTTTTTCTTAAATTTTTTTTTTTAATTTTAAAGATGTGGGGTACAATTTAGGGTTAGGTATACAAGTATTCATTATGCAGGTACCCTCGTTGATGAGGTATGCCCCCCCCAGCAGATTCCCTCTACTGCCAATCCCGCCTTTCACCCAGTGTTCACTTTCATTTCTAGGAGAAGTAAAACTTCTTCTCTGCTTTTCTTAAATAATAAATTTATAGCCAACCCATTATCCATAGTGTTTTTTTTAAAGCTCATGCTTAAAAATTTGTCTTCATAAAATATAAATGAATATTACAAATGATTTTTCTCAAGTAGTGTGATCTTTTAGACAGAGTAATCCTTGCTCCAACTATAAAGTCTCTAGTTTTATTTAACATACTACCTAGTTTTTAAAACTATCCTTCAATTTTTACTTAAATTTGACTACTAGAGAATTAGATAAGGTAAGAAAGGTAAATTTCAGAATAATTTCTTTCACATATGACTGCATCAGCGGTTTTTCTTTTTTGAGAAACTTGCCCATGGCAGGTCTTTCTGCCATGAATCTTTCTTTTTCCCTCTCTTCGTCTCACTGATAAACTCTGTTTTAAAACTTAACAACAAAAAAAATTGGCTCTATCATTGAATCACTTGAGAGCTGTGAGGGTTACCTGATGCTTAATATTTCTCTCTAGAAATTTCAAGATAGCACTTTCTGTGGCATTATAGGACTTTCCTGAGCTAGCCCATGTGGTATCACTCAGATGATTCCTGCTCATAAGCCCCTCCTAGATGAAAGAGTAACAAGAACATTAACTTCACTTTTCCCCCATTCCCTCACTGAATCTGGCATACGTGGGCACACAGCAGCCTTCCATAAAATCTTTAGTTACATGTATGGTCTTAATATTCTAAAAAGAAGTGGTGTGTGATTGTCTGTAAACCTATAAAGAGGTTTTGTTTCTGTAATGTAGTATGATGTACTGCTTACTACACCAAGACTTTGGGGTAGAGCTCTTGAATTCAGTATAAAAGTCAAGAACTTTGTTTAGTCTCAATATATTATCTAGTCTTGCTTCATCTAGTGAATTTGTTTTTGTTTTCTGTTGCTTCTAGACCAAGAGCAGTGATGACCTTTTAGCTGGAATGGCTGGAGGGGCAACGGTGACTAATGGTGTTAAAGTAAAGAAAAACACCTGTCCATCTGCAGCACCTTCAACATCTGCCCCTGCCATGACCACCGTGGAGAATAAATCCAAGATCAGCACAGGTAACAGGTGGCATTCAGTTTAAGACTTCAGTTGCTTTTTTTGTTTGAATAGGCAAAGTGTGTTGGTGTTTAGGGTGTTCCATCTTATTATAAAAAATTTCAAGCATACATAAAAGCAGATGGATTGCTACTTCAACCCTATGTGCTCCTCACCATCATCAACTCATAGCCAGTTGTAATTCCTTGATACCTACTCCTCATTATTTTGAAACACATTCTAGACATATAATTTCATTCATAAATATTTTATTATCTTTGAAAATAAGAATTATTTTTAAAATGTCACAGTACCATTATCAGTTCTTAAAATGATTATTAATCATTCCTTAAATGATAAATTATTCAATGAGTTTTCAAATCTCCAGCAGTCTCATATATGTTTTTGGTTATTTTTACTGTCTGTTTTTATGTTTGGATCAGGACTCATTCACATAGGTCCATATATAATAATTGTCTTTTTTTAAATTTTTATTTGTTTGAGTCAGAGTCTTACTTCGTTGACTAGGCTGGAGTACAGTGGTACACTCATGGCCACCGCAGCCTTGACTTGCTGGGCTCAGGCAATCCTTCCGCTTCAGCCTTCCAAGTAGCAGGAACTGCATGTGTGCACCACCACACCCAGCTAATTTTTTGATATATTATAGAGACAAGGTCTCTCTAAATTGCCCAAGCTGGTCTCAAACCTGTGGGCTCAGGCAATCTTCTCGTCTCTGTCTCTCAAAGTGTGGTATTACAGGTGTGAGCCACTGCACCCAGCTAATTATTGTCTTTTTTTTGAGTTGAAGTCTCACTCTGTCGCCCAGACTGGAGTGCAGTGGCATGCTCCTGGCCACCGCAGCCTCAACCTGCTGGTCTTTGGCGATCCTTCCGCCTCAGCCTTCCAAGTAGCTGGAACTACAGGCGCGCGCTACCATGCCCTGCTAATTTTTTGATTTATTGTAGAGATGAGGTCTCGCCAAGTTGCCTAGGCAGGTCTCGAACCCGTGGGCTCAGGCAATCCACTCACCTCAGCCTACCAAAGTGCGGGATCATAGGCTGAGCCACCAAGCCCGGCTTTATTGTCTTTTTTAAATCTATGGGTTTGCCCCATTCTTGCAGTTTAATTTTTGTGGAAACTGGTCATTTGACCTGTAGATTTTCTGGATTTTGATGTCACAACATTCCTAGGATGCTCTTGACCCTTGTCCTTTGTCCTGTCTATTTACTGTAATTGGTATTGGATCTAGAGCCCTAATGGGACAGATTCAGGTTTTCTTTAAAATAAAATAAAATAAAAATTTAAAAGACTGCTTTATAGGTAATGGTGTATTCATTCATCAGGAGGCATATAGTTTCTTGTTGCCTCTCTTTAAATGAACAGCCTCTGCTGATTAGTGCCCAGATCCATTCATTCTAATTCTCTCATCTTTCCTCATTCAGTAGCAGCTGTTTGTTTTTCAATTAGATTGAGTTGATAAATTAACCCAGTCTACAATTCAAGGAGTAATGCTATGATATTTTACTTTTTGCACACATAGAAAAAAATTAAAATGTTCAGTAAACCTGAGATCAAGTGTTTGCAATAAAACTTATGAAAGTAGGCTGGACATGGTGGCTCAGGTCTATAATCCCAGCACTTTGAGAGGCTGAGGTGAGAGGACTGTCTGAACTCAGGGTTTGAGACCAACCTGGGCAACTTGGCAAGACCTCAACTCTACAATAAATAAAAAAATAAGCCAAGCATAGTAGTGCGCGCCTGAGGTTCCAGCCACTTGGAAGGCTGAGGCGGCAGGATCACCTGAGCCCAGCAGGTTGAGGCTGCAGTGACCATGAGCATGCCACTGCAAACCAACTTGGGCGACAAAGTAAGACTCCATCTCAAAAAAAAAAAAAAAAAAAACAGCAAAAAAACTTATGAAAACAAATTGACAAAAATTTTAACAGATCTTCTTATGTCATTATCACTTAAACTCTTGACTCCTCTCTTCTGTTTTAGGCTTTTCTAACCTAGATTTACTGACTGTCCTCACTTTTGCTTTGGTTTTCTGCAGATTCTTCCTTCCATCCCAGATCTTACCCCACTGATAATTGTAATAGCGATGTGGTATGATTAACAAGAGGGACTATTTAAGTCCTTACTTTGTGTTCTACAGGCATTATTTCATTTTATCCTCATTGTAGCCTCATAAAGATTATTTGTATCCTCATTTTAGAGACGAGGAAGATTAAGTATCTATCTTATCCAAGGCCATGCATTTATTTGCTCAGTAAATATTTTTCGAGATGCCTTTTTGAGTCAGGGTCTTACTCACTGTTCCCCAGGCTGGAGTTCAGTGGCACAATCACGGCTCACCGTGGCCTTGACGTCATGGGCTCAGGCAGTCCTTCTACCTCAGCCTCCTGAGTAGCTGGGACTATAGGCATGTACCACACCCAGCTAATTTTTAAATATTTTGTGGAGATGAGGTCTCACTATGTGCTTAGGCTGGTCTCAAACTTCTGGGTTCAAGCAATCCTTCTGCCTTGGCCTTCCAAAGTGTTGGGATTACAGGTGTGAGCCACCGTGCCCGGCCCAGAAACTAGGCCACAAGGCTGATGATGGAGCAAAGTCCAATCCTGGGGTCATCACCAAATTTAACACTCTTGCTTATGTGATAAGAAGGAAATTAAATAATTTTGTCATTTGTATTTCTTCCTATTTTTTGCCTTTAGAATTGTACTGGGAGAGATTCTGTTTACACACATAGTTCTTTGCTGACCAGTGCCACCTGACTTCAGGATTTAGTTATTACCTCCCTGGATCAGTTGCCCCAGTATTGGCTTTGTATGTCTTTGTTATTTTGTGAGAGATGTCATAATAAATTACCACAGACTGGATGGTGTAAACCATAGAAATTTTTTTTCCCACAATTCTGGAGGCTAGAAGTTCAAGGTCAAGGTGTTAGCAAGTTTGTCTTCTCCTGAGACCTTTTTTTTTTTTTGCTTGCAGATGGTTGCCTTCTTGCTGTGTCATGCAGCAGATTTGATTGATAACATCTCATTATTTAACATTAGCACATTATTGTTTTTTGGTTTTTGAGTTGGAATCTCACTCTGTCACCCAGGATGGAGTGCAGTAGCATGCTTGTGACCACTGCAACCTTGACCTGGGCTCAGGCGATCCTTCTGCCTCAGCCTTCCAACTAGCTGGAACTACAGGCACGTGCCACCATGCCCAGCTAATTTTTTAATTTATTGTAGAGACAAGGTCTCACCAAGTTTCCCAGGCTGGTCTCAAACCTGTGGACTCAGGCAGTCCTCTCGCCTTGGCCTCCCAAAGTGCTGGGTTTACAGGTTTGAGCCACTGCACCTGGCCACATTATTGTTTTTTAATGTAGAGTGACAGCATGGCATACTGATTAAGTTGCAGATTCTAGAGCCAGACTGCCTGGGTTTGATTTTTGGTTCATCCATATATCTCCTGTGGGATGTTGGCAAATTATTTAACATCTTTGTGTCTGAGTTTCTTCATGTGTGAAACAACATGATAATAGCACCTCCTCAGTGTTTAATGAGACTTACATAAATTAATGTATGTGAAGTGCTAATGTGTGTCAAGTAAGTGCTAGGTATGTATTAGCTGTTATTATTATAATTATTGCTATTGTTTCTATGTGGCATTCTATGTTGTGAAAACTTTTGCATTTACTTTGGTCATAATTTTTGTGTTTCTTATTAGATAGCTTAGATTTTTGGTCTGTCTGGAGGCCTCCTTTCCCTTCTTGCCCACCTGTGATCACCCTTCATCGTCTGTGCACAGTTGATTTGCCACCTGACTGGCTAATTTTAGAGTTAGAATATTACACCTCTGGTCAATTGCTTAAAGCTCTGTTTTTGGGTTTGTGTTTAATGTGTGTACTTTAAGTAATAGCTTTATTAAGATATAATTCACATTCCATAAAATTTATCTTTTTTTTTTTTTTTTTTGGTTGGAGTCTCACTCTGTCACTCAGACTGGAGTGCAGTGGCACGCTCCCGGTCATCGCAGCCTCGACCTGCTGGGCTCTGGTGATCCTTCCGCCTCAGCCTTCCAAGTAGCTGGAACTACAGGCGCACGCTACCACGCCTGGCTAATTTTTTGATTTATTGTAGAGATGAGGTCTCGCCAAGTTGCCCAGGCGGGTCTCGAACCCGTGGACTTAGGCAGTCCACTCACCTCAGCCTCCCAAAGGTGCGGGATTACAGGCTGAGCCACCAAGCCCAGCTAAAATTTATCTTTTTAAAGTGTACAATTAAGTTTAACAACTTTTTCACTGATAATGAAAAGATGAATGATCTAGTTTTGAGAAAACTGAATTTTTTTCTTTTTGAGCTGGAGTCTTACTCTTTGTCAAGCAGGCAGGAGTGCAATGGCATGTTCTAGCTACCACAGCCTCAATCTGCTGGACTCAGGTGATCCTTCTGTTTCAGTCTTCCAAGTAGCTGGGATTACAGATGCATGCCACCATGCCTGGCTAGTTTTTGTGATTTATTGTCGATACGAGATCTCACAAAGTTGCCCAGGCTGGTCTTGAACCCCCGGGCTCAGGCAGTCCTCTCACCTCAGCCTCCAAAGTGCTGGGATTACAGGCTGAGCCACTACACCTAGCTGAGAAAACTGAATTTTTAAGTACAGACTCTAAGGCAAGATTACTCTAGGTCTAAATCAGTGTGTATATCCAAGACTTCATCTAATTAGACCTCAAACATGAACTTTGTAGCCCTTTTATTGTTAATATTTTTGCCTTAAATTTTTGTGTTCAACATGTAGGCACAACTTCTTCAACGAAGCGGAGCACTTCTGCAGGTAATAAAGAATCCAGTTCTACTAGAGAAAGATTACGTGAACGTACCCGACTAAACCAGAGCAAAAAACTGCCTTCTGCAGGTCAGGGAGCTAATGATGTGGCACTGGCTAAACGTTCCCGCAGTCGCACTACTACGGAATGTGATGTTCGTATGAGCAAGTCTAAATCAGACAATCAAATCAGTGACAAAGCTGCTTTGGAAGCCAAAGTGAAGGATCTTCTCACACTGGCAAAAACCAAAGATGTGGAAATTTTACATTTGAGAAATGAACTCCGAGATATGCGTGCTCAGCTTGGCATTCATGAGGATCATTCCGAGGGTGATGAAAAATCTGAGAAGGAAACCATTATTGCTCACCAGCCGACTGATGTTGAGTCCACTTTATTGCAGTTACAGGAACAGAATACTGCCATCCGTGAAGAACTCAACCAGCTGAAAAATGAAAACAGAATGTTAAAGGACCGGTTGAATGCATTGGGCTTTTCCCTAGAGCAGAGGTTAGACAATTCCGAAAAACTGTTTGGTTATCAGTCCCTGAGCCCAGAAATTGCCCCTGGTAGCCAGAGTGACGGAGGAGGAACTCTGACTTCTTCAGTGGAAGGATCTGCCCCTGGGTCAGTAGAGGATCTCTTGAGTCAGGATGAAAATACACTGATGGACCATCAGCACAGTAACTCTATGGACAATTTAGATAGCGAGTGCAGTGAGGTCTACCAGCCTCTGACATCAAGTGATGATGCACTGGATGCACCGTCATCTTCGGAGTCGGAAGGCATCCCCAGCATTGAACGCTCCCGGAAGGGGAGCAGTGGAAACGCAAGTGAAGTGTCTGTGGCTTGCCTGACAGAACGGATACACCAGATGGAAGAGAACCAACATAGTACGAGTGAGGAACTTCAGGCAACTCTGCAAGAGCTAGCTGACTTACAGCAGATTACCCAAGAACTGAACAGTGAAAATGAAAGGCTTGGAGAGGAGAAGGTTATTCTTATGGAGTCTTTATGTCAGCAAAGTGATAAGTTGGAACACTTTAGCCGACAGATTGAATACTTCCGCTCTCTTCTAGAAGAACATCACATTTCTTATGTTATAGATGAAGATGTAAAAAGTGGACGCTATATGGAATTAGAGCAACGTTACATGGAGCTAGCTGAGAATGCCCGTTTTGAACGGGAGCAACTCCTTGGTGTCCAGCAGCATTTAAGCAATACTTTGAAAATGGCAGAACAAGATAACAAGGAAGCTCAAGAAATGATAGGGGCACTCAAAGAACGCAGTCATCATATGGAGCGAATTATTGAGTCTGAGCAGAAGGGGAAAGCAGCTTTGGCAGCTACGTTAGAGGAGTACAAAGCAACAGTGGCCAGTGACCAGATAGAGATGAATCGCCTGAAGGCCCAGCTGGAGAATGAAAAGCAGAAAGTGGCAGAACTGTATTCTATTCATAACTCTGGAGACAAATCTGATATTCAGGATCTCCTGGAGAGTGTCAGGCTAGACAAAGAAAAAGCAGAAACTTTGGCTAGTAGCCTGCAGGAAGATCTGGCTCACACCCGAAATGATGCTAACCGATTGCAGGACACCATTGCTAAGGTACTGTTTAAGTAGATTAAAATGTTCTGGGTCAGCATTTGACAGCTGCCATGTATGACACTGAGAACCAGGATCGCTTACGTGGTTTGTTACTAACTTTTTGTTTGTTTTTAAACTGGTACTTTTTAAAGCTTGAGAATTGTTTCTTTTATTAGAATAGAGTGAAAAGTGTTCTCATAATATTGTCACATTTACTCACTTGTATCTCATTACTATTTTCTTGTCTGTGAGAGGATGTGGCTAGAGTTGAAATTAACATCAGAATTTGTCCCTAGTTTGAGGTATCCCCATGGAGTGGGTCATGAATTTGATGGCCTCATCTCTATTATATTTTGGTGTAAGATAAATGGCGAGCCAGTATTCCAGTTTGTAGGATTAGCTATGTCTGGCCCCTCTTATTCTGCTATAATTGTAGTTTTTCAAATAGAGTTCTGTTGTGAATTAAAAATATTTTTGGAGTATAGAGGCTCCTGTTTTTTAGAGGTCTGTGTATTACTGGCACGAACCTTAGAATTCATTGGCCAAGCCCCTTGTTTTACATGCATGTAGCATAATAGTGAGGATGTAGTTGAAACTGCTGCTCAGAGCTGCTGACATTCTGGCCAGGGATCTGTGTACCCTGCATGGTGGCTATAAAGTGTTTATTTCCATGAGTTGTTTTAATTAGTCTGTCTCACATTTTATGTATTTGTTATTTTAGAGTAATGATTTTTAAAATAAGAAATATTAGTATATCTTTGGCCAAATTTTGAATAATTTAGATTTTTTTTTTTTAGTGATTACTTTTTTTTTTTTTTTTTGAGTTGGAATCTCACTCTGTCGCCCAGACTGGAATGCAGTGGCCGCTCCCGGCCACCGCAGCCTCGACCTGCTGGGCTCTGGCGATCCTTCCGCCTCAGCCTTCCAAGTAGCTGGAATTACAGGCATGTGCTACCACGCCCGGCTGATTTTTTGATTTATTGTAGAGATGAGGTCTCGCTGCCCAGGTGGGTCTCGAACCCGTGGGCTCAGGCAATCCACTCACCTCAGCCTCCCAAAGGCGCGGGATTACAGGCTGAGCCACCAAGCCCGGCTAATCACTTTTTGAGATACAGTCGAGGACTGAAACTCAGAAAAAATAAGAGATGCAGTTGAGGAGATGTGTGTTATTTGTGATACATGTTTGTTGAGGGGCTACTATGAACTAATACTTTGGCAAAGATACTATTTGAGAATTTTTTAATGTTTCCATTTTCAATTTGTTAGCGAAATTGTCACAAATAAGACATCATTTTTGTTAGGAGACCATCTTACTCATTAATCAAATACACATGCTTTCAATACAGTCTTTGGAGAAGAGAAATTTCCAAAATTTTTTTAATAAATAAACTGGTTAAGGTCAATGATAGGCCAATATAATTTTAGTAAGTGAAATAGCAGCAATTCATGCTTAAGCATATTACATAGAATCTTGTATTATCGTGGCATGCTTTTTCATTCTTTTAAACAGCTGTTACACAGTTTGGTTGACTTCCTTCATAGCACCTCTCACTTTGATCTGTGTGTGCCTCAATTCTAGAAGTTATCTTAGAACAAGTTTTACTTTTCTAAAACTGAACAATCAATTTTATATAGGTGGAAGATGAATACCGAGCCTTCCAAGAAGAAGCTAAGAAACAAATTGAAGATTTGAATGTGACATTAGAAAAATTAAGAGCAGAACTGGAAGAAAAAGAGACAGAAAGAAGTGACATGAAAGAAACCATCTTTGAACTTGAAGATGAAGTAGAACAACATCGAGCTGTGAAACTTCATGACAACCTTATTATTTCTGATTTAGAGAGTAAGCAATGAAATAACTTTTCAGTCCTTTTTCTTACCCTTTTAAACATGTGAGAATAGTTTGCATTTAGCAGTAAATAGTAATAATTCTGACTAGCATGTAGTCTAAGGGCAAAAGCACAACTGGCTTACAGAAACATGCATGTGGTGAAAGTTCAGTTCACACGTTAGTTGATAGACTTCAGACTGCTGTGTTTTGTTCTTATAGAAGAACTATTAGATACAAGCATTATTTTAAAGTAGTGCCTAATTAATTAAAATTATTTAAGTGAAAAGCTAATGGGGCTATTATTTTCTAAATGTTAATAAAAGCCATTTAATATTTACTTCTTTTAAATACTAGAAGTAATACTTCTAGTGATTGCCAGTATACTGAAATAGAAAAATATTGATCTTGTGTAATCTTAAACCTAAGCCACATTTTTGTTTGTCTGATTTTCCTTGTTACTATGAAGATTTTTATAATATGGTGGAATTTAAACCATGTTTTAAGCTTGTTCTTATGTTAAAAGTTTTTAAAACTTTTTGTTTCCTGATTATTTCATACTTATAAAAAGTTGCAAAATGATGTAAAATATTTCTTTATGGAAATTATGATGAGGAACAAGATATTTACATGATCTTAAAATGTCTTCCCACAGACTGTTTATTAGTAAGGAGAAAGAAAAAAAACAACAACATAATTACACAGTGAAAAAATTGGGCAACACTCTGAGTGATCATATTAGTGACAGAGGCACACAGATATTGGACACAGTGTCACCTAAGCCTTGATCTAAGTGAGGTATAACTTCAGTTACAAAGAAACATTAGACAAAAAAATAAGGAATGTTCCTATAAAAGTAGAAGCATAGAGGATGCTGTAGTTCTCAAAAATGCCATTGTCACGAAAGGCCAAGACTGTGGAAATGTTCCAGATTAAAGGGGGCTAAGGAGACATGTCGATTGAATGTAACACCTGTGCTTAGACAGGTCCAGTACTGCAGGGGGAACATGTTATAAAGGACATTATCACAAAATTGAAATGTGTTTGGTAGATTCGATATGGGTATTATATCAGTGTATAAGTTTATGAAGTTGATAGCTGTACTGTGCTTATGATATAAGAGACTATCCCTGTCCTTGGGAACCATACACTATTTAGTGGTAAAGGACCATGATATATATCCTCAAATGGTTCTGAAAAATAATTAGAGATAGATAAATAAAGACAGAGACAGAGAGATGAAAGTTAATAAAACAAATGAATACACTGGTTTTTTTTGTTTTTTTTGAGTTAAGATCTCACTATCACCCAGGCTGGAGTGCAGTGGCATGATCATGACTTTCTGCAGCTGTAAGCTTCTGGGCTCAGGTGATCCTCAACCTCCTAAGTAGCTGGGACCATAGGTGTGTGATACCATGCCTGGCTAATTTTAATTTTTTTGAAGTGATGTGGTCTTCCTATGTTGCCCAGGCTGGTCTTGAACTCCTGGGCTCAAGCAATCCTCCTGCGTTGGCCTCTCAAATAGCTGGGATTATAGGCATGAGCCACCATGCCCAACCTACAAATGGGTACACTGTTAATAATAGGCAAATCTGAAAGGGTGTATGGGTGTTCTGTATATTATTTTTGCATATTTTTCATCTAGAATCCTCATGTGTTAACAAATTTTAAGTTGTAATACACTTTTATATTGCTCAAGAGGGAAAGGCAAGGAGAATGGGGAGTAATCTTTTTTGATGCATTGGTTATATAGCTTTTTAAACTTCTGATTCATACTATTCCTTTGGGTTCTACCAGTTTATTATTTCTTGGTAGAGTATTGGTTAGCAAATAGATAGAAGATTTAGCCAGATCCCATCTACTATGGATGCATAATAGGTGGGGAGGCTTGAACCATTGCCAGGGGAAGGTGGGTCATTTGCCAGAGCCCCATAAATGGGGCTGTGGCAGTTCTGAGCTCTGGCTAGCTGACCCAGCTTTGACCCTAGAGCTTTTTTGATCATTCTGAGGCCTCTATACTAAAGTAGCTGACTATGGGTCTGTATCTTTTGGAGATGATAGGCAGTCATGGAGATGAGCTTTTTGATTCAAGTTTTAAAAACCATTTGGTTTAACATTTATATTTAGTTTGCATTTTCTCTTCAGAGAATTTATCTAATTCTACTTCTTTAAATGTAAGAGGTTCTAAAGTTTCTTTTTTTGAGTGGGAGTCTCACTCTGTTGCCCAGACTGGAGTGCAGTGGCCACTCCCAGCCACTGCAGCCTCGACCTGCTGGGCTCCAGCGATCCTTCCGCCTCGGCCTTCCGAGTAGCCGGAATTACAGGCATGCGCTACCACGCCTGGTTGATTTTTTGATTTATTGTAGAGATGAGGTTTTGCCAAGTTGCCCAGGCGGGTCTCGAACCCCCAGGCTCAGGCAATTCACTCACCTCAGCCTCCCAAAGCGTGGGATTACAGGCTGAGCCACCAAGCCCGGCCTAAAATTTCTAATTAATCTAGAAGTTTAATTCACTTTCCATTTAGTGTACTGTATTAATACCCATTGCTATTAAAAATTTTTGTTTTGAACATGGGAAAGAGTGACATCTTGTGGTAATTGGGACAATAGCTAAAAAATGTAAATAATCGGTATTGCTAGTGTGAAATTTTACAAATCATTATAGTAATGTAGATTTTATTACTAGAAAATGGCTGAACATCCTGAATAAATTATTTTTAGCCATGCAGTTTCTCTTCTGAGTTTTTCAAAATGAAAAGTTCAAATATACAGAAATAATGAAAAAATAATATAGTTAATATCCACTGCCTGTGTTTGATAGTTAATAACATTTTGCAGTGTTTGCCTTCTGTGTGTGTGTGTGTGTCTCCTCCTCCTCCTCCTCCTCCCCCCCCGTACTGGAGTGTGGTGGCATGTTCACGGCTACCACAGCCTCGAGCTGCTGGGCTCCGGGGACCCTTCCACCTCAGCCTTCCAAGTAGCTAGAACCATAGGCATGTGCTGCTATGCCTAGCTAATTTTTTGATTTATTGTAGAGACAGGGTCTTGCCATATTGCTCCGGCTGGTCTCAAATCCCTGAACTCAGGCAATCCTCTGACCTCAGCCTCCCAAAGTGCTGGGATTACAGGCTTGAGCCACTGTGCCCAGCCTCAATCTCTTCTTTAAATTAGAGATGAGAGAATATGGTGCCAGAGGCTGCTAGTATGACATTGGTATCAGAAAGGGAAGTGAACCCAATGCCTAAAGTAACTTCAGGCTGCCATATGCCTTGAAGAGAAAACCACACAAAGGTAAAGGCAGTTTAGACCATGCAGTGAAACGGATCCACCACCCATCTCCTCAGTTGGAGCTACCCATTCCCCATTTGTACATCCAGAGAGAACACCTCATTAGGCATGTGTCATCAGTGGAGGCTATATTCAGTTGTTATATTGAGAGGCCCATGGATAGAACAGTGACTCCCTTGGTTTTTGAGAAACATGCAAAGACTATTCTTGTCTTTATGAATAAGAAAGACCAAGGAGGATTTACTGGATGTTTAAATATTGTAAACGAGCATAAAAGAGAAACAGCAGAGGCCAAGGATGGTGACTCTTGCCTGTAATCCCAGCACTTTGTGAGGTGGAGGCTAGAGAATTAGCCACGCCCAGGGTTTCGAGACTAGCTCGGGCAACTTGGCAAGACCTCATCTCTACAGTAAATCAAAAATTAGCCTGCCCTGTTAGTGCACTCCTGTAGTTCCAGTGACTTGGAAGGCTGAGACAGAAAGATTACCTGGGCCCAGCAGGTCAAGGCTGTGGTGGCCTTGAGCATGCCCCTGCACTCCAGTGACAGAGTGAGACTCTGACTCAAAAAAAAAAAGAAAGAAAGAAAAGAAAAAAGAAGCAGAATGAAACAGATCAAGTGAGCACAAAGAAATAAAGTTAATGCCTTCTCCAATATCCCAGCGAGACCAAAGCTTGATTGGTGTCAAGAATAGTGGCATTGGTGAGATCTCAGGTCTGGCTCAGGTGATGTATACCTATCAGTCACAGTGGCTTCTCAGCCACTAACTGTTTGCATAGTAATACACTCTGAATGTATGGAATGGGGTCTGAGTGCCTTTCCTGAGATGAGGCAAGAACCTGATACTAGCCTCAGATCTTGTATCTTTTCCTTGGAGCACAGTGGTGACAGTGGTAAGCAAGGGCTAGCTGAAGATTAGGGAAGTAGCAAGGAAACAAAGGAAGATAATTGTATGAAGGAGGTTCAAAAAAACCTGAAATTTAAATGAAAAATTGTGTATTTACACTTGCATGTTTAAACTTCAGTCACCTTCAAAATGTTCTCCATTTGATGCAATATACCTATGGAGACACTTTTTCTACTGCTCAGAACTCAAAACTCAGAACTCATGTAATGAGTTGTTGAACTCATTAGTTTTGATACCTTTTAGTGCTTCTGCTGTTTTTTGTTTTACCTCTTCCATATTGGCAAAACATTTCCCTTGGAGAATTTTTCATCTGTGAACAAAAAAAGTCACTCAGGGCGAGATGGGGTGAATAGGAGGGTGAGGCACAGGGATCATGCCATTTTTGGTCAAAAACTTCTGAACACTCAGTGGAGTGTGGGCAGGTGTGCTTATAAATCACCCATGATGAAATGGGCAAATGCTTTGGAAAGTATCTCTAAAAAAATTCACTGAAGCCAAATGCAGCCTCTCACAACAATGGTAGCTAGTACACTGATGCTGATGGGTTCCTAGAACACTCACCTAGCAAGGGAAGCCTGTGCTACAAGGAACTAGCCCTTTAAAAAGATAATTCTGGATTTTTGGGGGCCCCTCCTTGTATAATTCTGTGGTGGGAAGAACCTCTCTAAACATGGCATAGCACCCAGAATGATATAGAAAAAAAAAGTCTCATATTTGGCTATATGTAACTGAAATTCTAAAATTCCCCCAAAGTATAATAAATAGATAATACTGAGAGAAATATTTGTAACATTTAAACAAAAAAATCAAGAAATTATACATATCAACAAGACTAGGGAAATCTATTCGTTAAATAAAGTATATAAATAAGTCAAAAAAAGACATTAAAAAGATGCTTGGATTACTAAAATGCGAAGAAATTCAAAGTAAGACAAAAGGCCAGTTTTTACTTATCAAATGTGTAAAAATGAAAGGTTGATAATGCATGAGAGGGAGGAAAGAGTCCTTTCATATACTGTTGGAAGCAGTATGGATTTCTGCAGCCTTCTTAGAATATTGATCAAAATTTTAGAAGTACAGCATTGACTTAGCAATCCACTTCTAGAAATCTGTATCCTTAAGAAACATTGTTAAGATTACAAATGTAATAGATATGGATGCTTGCTGCAGAATTGCTTGTTACCACAAAAACTTAGAAACTACTTCTGTTTTCAGTAGTTGAGATCAGGGATCCCCAAAATTTAGGCCATGGACTGATACCAGTCTGTGGCCTGCTAGGAACTGGGCAGGTGAGTGACAGTTGAACAAGTAAAGCTTCATCTGTATTTACAGCCCCTCCCTATTGCTCACATTACTGCCTGAACTCTCCCTTCTGTCAGATCAGTGGTGGCATTAGATGCTTATGGGAGCACAAACCCTATTGTGAACTGCACATGCTAGGGATCTAGGTTGTGCACCTTATGAGAATCTAACGCCTGATAATCTGAGGTGGAGCTGAGGCAGTCAGTGATGCTAGTGCTGGGGAGCAGCTCTAATACAGGTTAACATTAGCAGTGAGATTTCGCTGCACAGAGACCACAGTAAATCGATTGCTTGCAGACTCATATCAAAACCCTATCAGTGAGTGGCAAGTGAGTAGATGTCCTTCAATTGTACAGCTGCATCTGGTGGCAGGCTTTAAGTCAGACACTTATTTTAGTCCATGCATGGCCCACCTGTTATTTTATTTACTGCTTCTGTCCATGCCTCTTTTCTGTCCATGCCTCGCTATTGTATAATCATTTCATATTGCATTGTAATAATAGTATATTATTACACACAATAAATGTATTTGCTTTACTCTTCCCTAAACCACCACCCTTCTGCCCTGCCCAGTCCATGGAAAAATGTCTTCCATGAAACTAGTCCCTGATGCCAAAAAAGTTGGGAACTGCTAGTTGAGATCTAGTTAATAACTAGTGTGCATGATGGATCTCTACTCTGGCTTCCATTTTACCAGTGATGGTAAATAAGACAGGTTTATGTGTACTGATACAGAGAAATGCTGTAAGCTGAAAATAAAACAAGCCACAGTACAGTAAAGTATGCGCCATTTGTGTTACATTTAAAGTTAACAACCAATAAATGGTTTTTATCTAACATACTGAAATGGTAATCAGATATAATAATGTTTATTTAAAAATATTGATTTCAGGCCATGCATGGTGGCTCATGACTGTAACCCTAGCACTTTGGGAGGCCATCACAGGAGGAATACTTGAGGTCACTAGTTCAAGACCAGCTTGGGCAACATTGTGAGTCCGCATCTTTACAAAAACAATTAGCCAGGCATGATGGCATGTGCTACTCAGGAGGCTGAGGTGGGAGGATCAGCTGAGCCCAGGAGACTGAGCTGAGTTATGATTATGCTACTGTATTCCAGCTTGGGGGACAGCGAGGCTCTGTGTAATATGTGTGTGTGTGTGTGTGTGTGTGTGTGTGTGGCATGCGCATGTATATATATTTTTTTTCTTTTTGAGTTGAGTTCTCACTCTATTGCCCAGGCTGGAGTGCAGTGGCATGATCATAGCTCACCTAACTTCAGTCTACTATTTCATATACATATTGTATGTATACTTGAAATATATATCAACTGCATATTTCAGTGTATTCTGTATAATAATAAATAACTTGAAATAAATATCCAAAAAATTACATATATTTGAGCTAGAACCTTTTAATGAATTGATTTAGGTCCTATCAATAGTTTTATGTGGTCCTTCATCGCTTTGTCCACCTACAGGAGTACGTCTTCAAGTAATATCTAAACAACTGTGTAGAGACATTCATTATGTTTATATAAAACATTGGAACCATTCTAACTACCTGTTAATAGGAGATTGCTAAACAAATCATATATTCAGTTGATGGAATACTGTGTGGCCATCAAAATGGTGCTGCAGATTTGTATTTATTGATAAAGTTGGCTATTTTCTGTTGCTAAGTAGGAAGATTTATGAAGCAATATAATTAGTATAATCCCATTTTTCTTTAAAAAATATACTCACATATGTATGAAGTCTGGGTGGATATATGCAAATGTAAGTAATGGGTAGTCTTATTTTTATTACCTTTTTCTGATTTCCATACTTCTTATTGTGAGCATGCATTACTTTTAGAATCAAGAGAAAAAGGCTATACTTACTTTTTGGGGGAACAATAAAAATAAGTAAAATAAAAATAAAAACAGTTAAGGAAAAAAAATCAAAACTCATCTGTGTCCTCTTCCCACATCAGGAATTCTAGGTTGATGATATAGCTTTTATCTGGTACCTGGACACACTGCCCACCCTGTCCCCTGCCCTTGGTGTGTGACCGATTGGTTACTCTTGTCCTTTCCCTCTCTGTAAAAATTGCGTGTGGCATTTAGCTGGAGGCACTTGATCAAATGCAAGACTCTGAGTGCAGGTACAAATAGTCTGTGAGTTTTCTAGGTATCTGGAGGGAAGGAAAGGTTCTTATGAACTTTGATATTTTATGTCCTCAAGAGTCACAGGTTGATTGATATACATGATTGATGGCATATAATTGGACTCAGAATGGATTATTCTTGATTTGTTGAGGACAGTAGGTCCTTGGTGGTGATAAGATTATGAACCCAATTTTTTTTCAGGTTGAAAATCCATCTTTCTTTTTTGTTTTTTTTTTTTGAGTTGGAGTCTCACTCGGTTGCCCAGACTGGAGTGCAGTGGCCGCTTCCGGCCACTGCAGCCTTGCCTGCTGGGCTCTGGCGATCCTTCCGCCTCAGCCTTCCAAGTAGCCAGAATTACAGGCATGTGCTACCACGCCCGGCTGATTTTTTATTTATTTATTTATTGTAGAGATGAGGTCTCGCTGCCCAGGCGGGTCTCGAACCCGCGGGCTCAGGCAATCCACTCACCTCAGCCTCCCAAAGGCGCGGGATTACAGGCTGAGCCAACGAGCCCGGCTCATCTTTCTTTTTTAAAAAAATTTGCTATTTTAAAGATGTGGGGTACAATTCAGGGTTAAGTATACAAATGTTCATTATGCAGGTACCCTTGTTGATGAGGTGTGTGTTTCTCTCCCCTGGTAGAATCCCACTACTGCCGATCCTGTGCCCCCCCGCCCGGCACCCGGCAGTTTCCCACTACTGACAGTTCTTTTCTTATGGTATTACAATAATTGTTCAAGGTCCACTTATGATTGAGAACATGTGATACTTAGTTCTTTGTTTCTGTGATAGATTACTCAGTATTATAGACTCGTAAGTCCGTCCAAATTGTTGTCAAGTTCATAATGTTGTCCTTCTTTATGACTGTGTAATATTTCTTTTTCTTTTTTTTTTTTGAGTTGGAGTCTCACTCTGTCACCCAGACTGGAGTGCAGTGGCCGCTCCCGGCCACCGCAGCCTCGACCTGCTGGGCTCCGGCGATCCTTCCGCCTCAGCCTTCCAAGTAGCCGGAATTACAGGCATGCGCTACCACGCCCAGCTGATTTTTTGATTTATTGTAGAGATGAGGTCTCGCTGCCCAGGCGGATCTCGAACCCGCGGGCTCAGGCAATCCACTCACCTCAGCCTCCCAAAGGCGCAGGATTACAGGCTGAGCCACTGAGCCCGGCTTGTGTAATATTTCGTTGTACCAAATTTTTAAAATTCAGTCCTCTTTCGATAGGCAGCATTGTTGGTTCCACGTTTTTGCTATTGTGAACAATGCTGCAATAAACATGCATGTGAAGGTATCTTTTTCATAAAGTGATTTGAGTTCCTCTGGGTATATTCCCAGTAGGGGGTTTGCAGGATCATATAGAAGGTAGATTTTTAGACTTTTTAGAAATCGCCAAACTGTTTTCCACAGAGATTGTACTGGTTTACATTCCCACCAACAGTGTAGAAGTGTTCCCTTTTTCCCGCATCCTTTCCAGCATTTGTTGTTTTTTGAGTTATTGATGATGGCCATCCTGAGTGGTATCTCAGTGTGGTTTTAATTTGTATTTCTTTGATGACTTGTGAGGCTGAGCATTTTTTTCATGTATCTGTTGGCTGCTCGTATGTCTTCTTTTGAGAAGTGTTTATTCATCTTTTGCCCACTTTGAAATGATGAACCCAATTGTTAAATAAGTAGGGCAGTACCCAGAGTTGCTCAGAACAAAATTGGTCTAATAACATTGAGAATAGCAATTTACCTGATTTCTAGAATAAAAATAACATTGTAAAAATTGAGTTATAATTTGTAAATAAGAAATAAGTAGTTCTCTTTGTTGATAGAATTGAATGTTGCTTTTGAGTTGAGGACAGACAGTAGATGGCAGTGTCCCTCACACTAGGAAAACAGCAGAGGAAGGAAACTGCCTTTAGAGGCTCCAGAATTAAAGAGTAATGGCTGCTTTCTTGTATGATCATTAATCGTACTAGATGGCAGTTTTGCTCACTAATCTTCCCAACAAGAACTTGGGCACAAACTCATTTGTTTCCAGGAAGGAAAAGCCTGTTGTCATTTTTAATACTTTCTGTTTCAGAGTGAAAATACAGGCATGATTGTAAAGTTTAAATTAAATACCTTAGAGACACTTTTAGTGCACTTTATTCTGTCTAAATATTTCCACTGGCTGCCAGCTTCCCTTCTGTTTAAAAGGAATAGTGAATTAGACATGACAATAATAAATATGTAGCGCCAGGGGCAGAAAAATGCCTTTTAAGAATAGTGATTAAGTCAATTCTGTGGCCATGAATAAAGATATCCATAAAGACAAAAGAATAAGAAAAAAAGAAATGAATGCAGTTTGGGATTTTACGATCAGTCTAATATGGTCATGTAGCTTAAAAGTTACCTAAGAATCAGAATGTCAGATGTCATAAGATTTGCTGTCATTTGTCTTGTGTGAATTGTTTAATGATAAGTAAATGTGTCATTTCTGACCAGAAGAGAAGGAAAACAATTTTTAGCAAGTTTCAAGAGAACGTTTGCACTCCTCATATTTTTTGTTTGCCTGCCTGTTTAATTATAAAATATTTCTTTTTTTTTTTTTGAGTTGGAGTCTCACTCTGTCACCCAGACTGGAGTGCAGTGGCTGCTCCCAGCCACCGCAGCCTCGACCTGCTGGGCTCTGGTGATCCTTCCACCTCAGCCTTCCAAGTAGCCGGAATTACAGGCATGCGCTACCACGCCCGGCTGATTTTTTAAAATTTATTTATTGTAGAGATGAGGTCTCGCTGCCCAGGCGGATCTCGAACCCGCGAACTCAGACAAGCCACTCATCTCAGCCTCCCAAAGGCGCAGAATTACAGGCTGAGCCACCGAACCCGGCTATAAAATATTTCTTACATATAAATGCATAAATGAAAGATGTTACGTTACCCCTTAGTGTTTTTCAATGCTAGAAATAGTTCAACTTGTGTTCTTATTCCTTATCTATGTCTGATAATATCATCAAAACCCTGAATTTGTATATATGTGAGGTCACATGGGGCCAAATTTGCTTGCTAGTTCCAGAGCCATTCTTGCCTCCAGAGACAAGGATCATGGTTTTGGACTTGTCCAGTCAGGTTGGTGTTTGCTTTGCCCTTAACCAGATTGGATGACCCACTTGGCGCTTAGATTCCAGTTTAAATAAATGTTGGAACACAGAGAATGGACAGGGATCTACTGGCCTGTAGGCTGTAGGTAAAATCAGAGTAAAGGATTTGTCATTGGATTCCAGTTTTCTTTTTTGTCTTTAACCAAGAAGCAGTTGGTTCCGGAGCTGTCAAGGTAACCAACTGTGAGAGATTTACTGAGTGGCAGCTATCAGCATGGCACCCTTCTAAGGCATTCCTCCCTTATACATGGATTTTAGAGCAGAACCTCCAGAAAATGTGACTTCTTTTTGCATTTCTGTTTCTTTGTATTCCCACTTTATCTAGAATGGTACTTTGCATCTTACTGGTGTTCATTAAATGTTTACAGAGTGAACTGGTCGTGGTGGCTCATGCCTGTAATCTCAGCACTTTGGGAGGTCTATTTGAGAGGATTGCCTGAACACAAGGGTTCGATACCAGCCTAGGCAACTTGGCAAGACCTCATCTCTACAGTAAATACAAAAATTAGCCGGGCGTGGTGGTGCACACCCATGGTTCGAACTATTTGGGAGGCTAAGGTGGAAGGATCGTTTGAGTCCAGCAGTTTAAGGCTGTGGTAGCCATGAGTATGCTACTATACTCTAGTCTGGATGACGGAGTAAGGCTCCAACTAAAAAAAAAAAAAAAACTTTTTCAGAGTGAATGAAGTTGTTATAAATTCATATTAAAATAATTTGAGGAATTATCAATTTATTTTATAAATATATTCTTTATTTCATAAAAATATTTTTTATAGTGTTTAAATAGCTGCCTTGGGTTTTTTGTTTTGTTTTGTTTTTTGTTTTGAGTTGGAGTCTCACTCCGTCGCCCAGGCTGGAGTGCAGTGGCACACTCATGGCCACCCCAGCATTGACCTGCTAGTCTCCAGCGATCCTTCTGCCTCAGTCTTCCAAATAGCTGGAACTACAGACACACGCTACCGTGCCCGGCTGATTTTTTTTTTTCTTTTCTTTTCTTTTTGATTTTTATTGTTGAAATGAAGTCTTACCATGTTGCCCAGGCCGGTCTTGAACTGGCGGACTCAGGCAATCCTCTCCCAAAGTGTTGGGAGTACAGGCCTGAGCCACCATGCCCAGTCCTGTGTTGGGTATTATATGATTAATTGTATAATTAGTTTTACTAACTCACAGCATTTGTGTAATCAGTGTGTAAAAGAAGTTATGCTTGCATAAATATTTTAGACTAATAACTCTTATGATTAAAAGTTCACATTTTAATAGCAGTCAGTGTTGTTTTGACTGGTTATATGCCAGCAGTATGTGTGTTTCTAACAGTTGTTTTTTTGTTTTGTTTTGTTTTTTGAGTTGGAGTCTCACTCTGTCGCCCAGACTGGAGTGCAGTGGCCGCTCCCAGCCACCGCAGCCTCGACCTGCTGGGCTCTGGCGATCCTTCCACCTCAGCCTTCCAAGTAGCCGGAATTACAGGCATGCGCTACCTCGCCCGGCTGATTTTTTGATTTATTGTAGAGATGAGGTCTCGCTGCCCAGGCGGGTCTCGAACCCGCGGGCTCAGGCAATCCACTCACCTCAGCCTCCCAAAGGCGCAGGATTACAGGCTGATCCACCGAGCCCGGCCTAACAGTTGTTTTTACTGAACTTTTTGTTTCAAAATGAAGACACTGAGGAAGAAAATGATTTAGAAATTGTGATTTTTTTTTTGAGTTGGAGTCTCACTCTGTCACCTAGACTGGAGTGCAGTGGCCGCTCCCGGCCACCGCAGCCTCAACCTGGTGGGCTCCGGCAATCCTTCTGCCTTCCAAGTAGCTGGAACTACAGGCGCGTGCTACCACACCCGGCTAATTTTTGATTTATTGTAGAGATGAGGTCTCACCAAGTTGCCCAGGCAGGTATCGAACCTGCGGGCTCAGGCAATCCACTGACCTCGGCCTCCCAAAGTGCTAGGATTACAGGCTGAGCCACCAAGTCCAACCAGAAACTGTGATTTTTAACTTGATATTTAATATTAGAATTGAACAGTCCTTTTTTCTTTTAGTTTTGTATTGAACATTTTTTAGTCTTTGAGCATAACAACTGTCTTTGGTTTTTTTTTTTTTTTAAGTCAGAGTCTGTCACCCAGGTTGGAATACAGTGGCATGATCATGGCCACCGCAGCCTCAACCTGCTGGGCTCAGGCAATCCTTCTGCCTCCTTCCAAGTAGCTGGAACTATAGTCACATGCCACCACACCCAGCACATTTTTTGATTTATTACAGAAATGAGGTCTCACCAAGTTGCCCAGGCTGGTCTTGAACCTTGGGCTCAGGCAGTCCTCTTGCCTTAGCCTCCCAAAGTGCTGGGATTATAGGCATGAACCACAGTGCCCAGTACTTTTTTTGAATTTTATATTTAAGTATCTCCTCTTTATATTATTCCTTTGAACACAGCTATAAATATTTATACTTTGGTGGTCTTTTCAGATACAGTTAAAAAACTCCAGGACCAAAAGCATGACATGGAAAGAGAAATCAAGACACTTCACAGGAGACTTCGGGTAGGATAAAACTTCATATATCATCTTATTAGAAAACACTGTTTTCTGAAAATTTCAGGTGTAGTCATTGACCATATCATTGGGCTTTGGGCAGAAAGCAAATGCTATAATTTCAAATTGGGACTGGTGCTGAATTTGGGGTAGAAGAATGTACTACATGTTGAGTGTCCCTAATCTGAAAATCTGTAGTCCAGAATGTTCCCAAATTTGGAACATTTTAAGTGATAGCCTGATGTTCAAAGAAATTGCTCATTGGAGCATTTGGGATTTTAGATTTTTGGATTGGGATATTCAACTGGTAAGTAAAATGCAAATATTCTGAAACCTGAAAAAAAAAGGCAAATGTTCCCAAGCATTTTGGATAAGGACTGATCAACCTGTAGTAATTTATGAATGGTAATTTTAGGAAGGTAGACTTAGGAAACAAGTGCTACATTTTAGAAAGAATGTTTATTAGCTTTCAATTACGAAGTATCCCAAGCTAAGCTGTTTCTATATGAGTTTTCTTTATTCTGTAGGTTTTTTTTTCTGTTTTTTTTTTTAGTTGGAGTCTCACTCTGTTGCCCAGACTGGAGTGCAGTGGCCGCTGCCGGCCACTGCAGCCTCGACCTGCTGGGCTCTGGCGATCCTTCTACCTCAGTCTTCTGAGTAGCCGGAACTACAGGCGCGCGTTACCACGCCTCGCTAATTTTTTGATTATTGTAGAGATGAGGTCTCGCCGCCCAGGCGGGTCTCGAACCCGGGGCTCAGGCAATCCACTCACCTCAGCCTCCCAAAGGCACGGGATTACAGGCTGAGCCACCGATCCTGGCTATTCTGTAGTTTTGATCAGCTTGCCAACAGCAGTACTGGCATGCAGAATAAGGGGAGAAAGCTAATCTCCTAGTTTGGCTCATGCCATGGTTGGTCAGGCTACCTTCATGATGTCGGAAAATTGCTTTGGGGGTGAAGGGGCACTGGGCTTAGGCGTGACCCTGGGAAGACTTCCCCACTCCACCACACCCTTATCCTCCATGACTGTGGGAAGCAATAGACCATGCAGTTCCTTACTGCTTCTTTGTATGATTTTGCCTGTCCATATTGAGTTTAGTGTTTTTCTTCTGGCTTCCTCTTCCTTTTCCTTTTCTTTTGATTTTTTTTTTCCTTTTAGTTTTTGATGTCAGGATATTTATAGTTTTTTGCTGTATGGTTCACATATCATTTATATACCTTCTTGAGCTTTTCAGAGGTAAAAGCTCTGTAAATTTTGAATGATGCTTATTTTCATAAGACTTGCTTTGAAACTTGCATGAGGAAGGGAGGCTTGACATTATTATCGTTAATATTTATTGAGCACTCTGAGTGCTTAATGCTTCAGTAAGGGAGATCAGTTAGAAAATCTTTTCCTCTTTAAGAACAGGTTTACTAATAATAGATGCATTGCCTGTTAGAAATAGGCAATAGTGGTCCTTTGGGATTAAAAAAAATTAATCATCATTTGGGTGGGAATACAGTGAATTATAGCAATCTAATCATAAACACATTTTATTGCTTTTAAATAAATCTTTATTGCTCTTTTTTGGAAATAAAAAGTTAGTATTTTAATATAGGAAGAATCTGCGGAATGGCGGCAGTTTCAGGCTGATCTCCAGACAGCAGTAGTCATTGCAAATGACATTAAATCTGAAGCCCAAGAGGAAATTGGCGATCTGAAGCGCCGGTTGCATGAGGCTCAAGAAAAAAATGAGAAACTCACAAAAGAATTGGAGGAAATAAAGTCACGCAAGTATGTTCTGAGAAACCAGCTGTATACTTATGTTTCAATAGAGAGCACTTAAATCCCAATTTTGTGATGTGATAGTATAGAAAGAGTATGAAGTGACACTTACTTAGTTTATATCTGATGGAAGTTACTCAACTTTTCTGGGCCTTATTTTATGACACATGTAAAATAGTATAGTATCTATATGGATTTTTCAGAGTTGTTGGTGTCAATGATCCACAACTCTGGAGAGAGCTAGGATAGTCCCTGGCATAAAGGAATATTATGATTCTCTTTTCCCCTCTCCCCGCAGTCCAGACCTGTTACTTTTCTTTAAATTATAGTCTTATTGTTAAGAATGTGAACTCTGGAGTCAGACCTGGCTCCTGTCCAGCTCAACTTCTTACTAGCTGTATGATCTTGGTCAGGAACCTTAACTTCCCTGAACCCTAGTTTTCTCGTCTTTAAAATGTAGACAGTACTACCTGCTTTACAGTGCTGTCATATGAATTAGATAAGATAATGCCTGCAAAATGTCCAGGGCAGTGATCAGGATGCTTTAGCTAGTATTTTTGGAGACCCAAATAAAGAATGCAAAGTGAGTTTCTCTGCATCACTCACTTGAAGAATTTTCCATTGATTTATCTTACAACTGCGTGAATTTCCACAGCAGTGTTTTTCCTCCCATCCAACATAGAGAACATTGGAAACCTATACGAATTATTAGATGAAATGACATTTATGATGTGTTCTGAGCTGCACAATAAGACTCCATCTATGAGTTGAGGGTAGTATTTTTATGTTTGAGGTTATTGTTGAGAATTTGATTACTTTTTACTTTGAATAGCTCTTTAGTAGGCACAGGAAAACATTTTAGAAAGCCACAGTGTATCTTTGAAAAGCTATCTTATTTTATTATTACCTAGCTTTAGTATATGGCCCTGAGAAAAGTACTGCTATGCTTTTTTCATTGGATTCCTTAAGCAGAACATGGAATGTGGTTGAAGTTTATTGCTTCTCTACTGGTATAAAATTTGTTTCATGTTACTTTTTTTCCTGTCTACTCTTAAATTAATAATATATCGGAAGTGCTTCATTATGTAATTATCCTGAGTGAATGAAATTCTACTCCTAAATGATCATTCCATTGGATTTCAAAAGCTCACCAGTCTTTGAGATAACTTACTTAAAAGAAGTAACTTCTGAAAGAGGTAGTATCTTGTAGAGCAGTGGCTCGCAAAGTGGGGCCTACAGATTCCTAAAGGTCCCTAAGGCCTTTCAGGGGTCTATGAGGTCAAACTGTTTTCATAATACTATCATGTTGTTTGCCCTTTTCACTATGTTGACTTTTGCACTGCTAGTGAAAAGCATGTGTAAACAGTTGATGAATCAAGGCCTTGGCACCAACTGCACTCATGGTCATTAAAATTTTCACTACCATATACTTGTATTTTTTAAAAAAATGCAGATTTCACTTAAACTTGACCTTGGTGAAGCAGTAAATTATTAATTTTACTAAATCTTGGTCATTGAGTACACTCTTTAGCATTCTGTATGAAGTACTTCTGTATCGGAGATATGGAAAAAGCACTTCTGCTATATCTGCTGTCTACTGAAGTGTAAGGTTTTTTGAGGAAAGTGCTGTGTGATTGTTTAGTTTGAGCTACTTTCTTTTTTTTGATGGAATGCCAGTTTTACTTGAGAGTGGTGAACTACGGATACTCAGACTTTGGTATTTGATGAATATTTCTTGAAAATGATTAAGAGAGCCTGTCACTTCAAGGAAAACAACTAACAGTATTGCTGCCAGTGGTAAAATATGGGCTTTCAAGTGAATGTTAGAATTTTGGAAAACTTGTTATCTGCCGTTGGTTGACTTGGCAGTTTCCCGTATTTTCTGAAGAGATTGTTGGTGATATTAACAAATATGACTTAAAAATATATTGTATAACGATAGGCATTTGGAAAATCTGTGAACTTAATGAACAGTATTTTCTTTATGACCAATGTAAGATGTTAAGCAAGATTGACCAGTGGACTTTAATAGACAGAACAGGAAAAGTTCATTTATGCAGTTTCAGATTTCACATTGGAGCTACCACTTGTTGCATTTTAGTGTAGTATCAAAGAAGAATAGCCACAGTTATCTAAAAAGGCTATTAAAATATTCTTCCCTCTTCCATTTGTAGACCTATATGAGACCTGCTTTTTTTCATCACAGTAGATTGTATACAGAAGAAATGAGAACCTAACTTCATCAGGCAAAAAATGCTACTCATATTAATAAGTCTGGTTTATTTTTATTTTTAGATGAATTAAATTTTTTTTTAAGTTTTAAGGTAGTGAACAATAACTTCCATAAACAAAAGATTTTTGGAGTCCTCTATCATTTTTTGGAGTAGAAAAAGGGCTCTAAGACCACAAAGTTTGATAATCACTGTTACAGATTCTTCATAAAAATTTCTAATCATGAGAACTAGCTGAACCTGGGATCCTGTGGTACATTTTGAGGCAAAAGACTGCTGGATGCAGTGGCTCATGCCTGTAATCCTATTACTTGGGAGGCCAAGGCAGGTAGATTGCTTGAGCTCAGAAGTTTGAGACCAGCCTAGGAAACATAAACCTCATCTTCACAAAAAAATTTAAAAATTAGCTGAGTGTGGTGGCATTCAGCTACTTGGGAGGCCGAGGCAGAAGGATCACCTGAGTCCAGGAGGTTGAGGCTGCAGTAAGCCGTGATCATACAGTGCACTTCAGCCTGGGTGACAGAATGAGACCCCCAACTAAAAAAAAACCTTGAGTTGGGCACAGTGTTTCATGCCTGTAATCCCTGCACTTTGGGAGGCAGACGTGAGAGAATTGCCTGACCCCAGGGATTCAAGACCAGCCTGGGCAACTTGGTGAGACTTTACCTCTACAATAAATAAAAACTTTAGCAGGACATGGTGGCATGTGCCTGTGGCTCCAGCTACTTGGAAGGCTGAGGCAGGAAGATTGCCTGAGCCCAGCAGGTTGAGGCTGTGGTGGCCATAGGCGTACCACTGTACTCCAGACTGGGCAACAGGGTGAGACTCTGACTCAAAAACCAAATCAAAGCAAAACAAAAAGACTGTGCCAGAAGAAACCAAATGGCCATCAAAGACTAATTTTTGTAGGGACTGGCTTAATTCTTTTGAGTTGGACTCTCACTCTGTCCTAGACTGGAGTGCAATGGCATACTCATGGCTACCACAAGCTTTCTAAGTAGCTGGAACTACAGGCATGCGCCACCACACTTGGTTAATTTGTTGCTTTGTTATAGAGATGAGGTCTCATCAAGTTGCTCAGGCTAGGATTGAACCCTTGGGCTCAGGCAGTCCTCTTGCCTCGGCTTCCCAGAGTCTTGGATTATAGATGTGAGCCACCTTGCCCAGCCAACTGGCTTAATTTTTATCCACCTATAAATGTACTTGATAATTATATAAATGTACAAACTCTGCAATTGCAATCTCATTCCAGATGAAAACTGTTTTTGTTAGTCAGCTCAATATATTAGAGTGGGCCAAAAGTAAAATGGAATTGGTTTTTTTTTTCAGATGACTCAGGATGCATCACACTGAGCTTCTAGGGGACTCATGTTACTAATATGGGTCTAGGCTTCTTTTTCTTAGTTGAAATTCTGTTTGGATAATAGAATACAGTCATTTTCTTGTTTTTTTGAGTATGGGCTTTGGCTTCATTTCTTTGTATTTCCATGTCTCTAAGCACGGCATATTAGCTACAGCCAGTATAAATTATAATTATATTATGTACAGGTAAACTCCCAGACTCATGAGAAAGGCTGGGCCTCCTTGGCAGCACAGGACCTGGAGATTCCCAGCTCTGAGTCAGGAGCTTTGGCCAGTCTGCCTTCCATTTAACTGCAAATTGATTACTGATATTTTTACCTTACACTTACTCAGGCAAAAATGAAATTAGGTGGTTACTTAACTTACTTAGGGTAACGTGATGATATAAAATTTCAATATCATTTCCTGGTATTTACCAAGAAATGAGAATATTAGACCAGGTAATTTACTAAGCTCAACTGATACAATTTTTCAAAACTGATACTTTTTAATGCTTTTCAGCTAGGAGGGGGAAAAGTGTGATTTCTAATTCATATGTAAAATGCTTTAATTTCACTGTTTTTTTTCAGGCAAGAAGAGGAGCGAGGCCGGGTATACAATTACATGAATGCTGTTGAGAGAGATTTGGCAGCCTTAAGGCAGGGAATGGGACTGAGTAGAAGGTCCTCAACTTCCTCAGAGCCAACTCCTACTGTAAAAACCCTCATCAAGTCCTTCGACAGTGCGTCTCAAGGTAATTGATTTCCTATACATTTTGCCAAGGACATGAAGTTGTGTTCATTTACCATACATTCTTTGGTCTAGTTTTATATTCTTTATCATCTTATTCTCTTAGTTCCATTAACTTTGATATAGTATTAATGAGTTAGACTTAATATAAGCGGTCTCTAATAGGATATTTGAGATTTATTCAGTTTCAGAGTTGTTGATTTCAGACTGGTGCTTTAACCCCATGCAGAGATTTGTCTTCTCTCCCTAGGTAGATCACACACATTCCTGTGACTTTAAGTATCTTTCCTGTGCCGAAGAACTTCCAGATGTGTGACTTTAGCTCCTCCTCTGAACTCCTCAGTCTTTATAAATCTAGATGCCTACTTGACATGAATACTCAGATGTTTCCTGGACATCTTATGTCTTAAACCGAACCCTTTTCTCCCAGCTTCAGCCTTTCCCTGTGTGTAAATGACAGCACCATTCTACGCAGGTACTTACACCAAGAAGTCTAGGAATTTTTCTTAAATTCTTCTTTCTTACCCCTACACCTAGTCCATTATTAGCAAGTCTTGTTGATCCAGCCTCCAACATGAATGAATGTCTTTGCTCTGTCTGCTTCTCTTTGTCTCTGGTGGCACAAGCTTTACTTCAAACCATCATCAACCACTAATTTTAGTATCCTCCTTATTAGTATTCTTGTTTCATTCCATGATAGAAAGGTATTTTCTTGTTTAAAATTATTTAATTTTTTTTATCATAGTTGGAATGAAATTCAAATTTCCAAATGTCTGCCTGCCCCTTACTTCTGGAACCACTCTTTCCTTGTGCACTATGATCTTCAGGTTCTAAATCGAGCCGGGCTGTCTGTCACACAAGCTCTTCTCTACCTAGAAGCTTCCCCTCCCCTCATTCATATGACTGACGACTCTTTCCAGTCTCTCTAACTTCCTCAGCTTTGGGAAATAGAAAAGGATGTAGTTTTAAAAAATTTATTATTCCTGGGCTCAGTGGCTCAGCCTGTAATCCTGCACCTTGGGAGGCTGAGGTGAGTGAATTGCCTAAGCCCACGGGTTCGAGACCTGCCTGGGCAACTTGGTGAGACCTCATCTCTACAATAAATCAAAAAATTAGCCAGGCGTAGTAGTGCACGCCTATAGTTCCAGCTACTTGGAAGGCTGAGGCGGAAGGATCGCCGGAGCCCAGCAGGTTAAGGCTGCGGTGGCCAGGAGCAGCCACTGCACTCCAGTCTGGGCGACAGAGTGAGACTCCAACTCAAAAAAAAAAAAATTATTATAGTATATCCTAAAGCTAAATTTTATTTTTTAATTTTTAAATTATTTTATTTATTTTTTAATTTTAAAGATGTGGGGTACAATACAAGGTTAGTTATACAAATGTTCATTATGCAGTTACCCTTGTTGATGAGGTATGCCCCCCTTTCCCCAGGCAGATTAGCTTAAATTTTTATCTAGAAATTCTTTAAACTTTATAACAGGCTAGTGGAATCTAAAGTCTGATTATATACAAATGAGTTTTCTTTGACTTAAAAGCTGAGCAAAAGTCAAACGTATACTCCTGCACACTACTAGTATAGTGTGTAGCAGTTAGGCAATATCTTCCAACTTAAAATGCCATATTCATAGACATTGAAGTTCTTATGCGTAATAGTGGCCCAAGTGTATAAAAGTGTATATATGGTTTGGATACAAATACAGAGTTTTCAATGTAGCATTGTTCGAAAAAAATTGAACACCTGGAAATTGCTTAATGTCCATTAAAAGGATTAAGACAGTAATGACCCATTAATATAGTAGAATACTATGCATCTTTTAATAAAGATGACAGATCTTGAAGTACTAATGTTAAAGTATGTCTGTGATCCTTTGTACAAGAATGCCACCTGAGCAGTCGCTCTGTACTCTGTAATCCTTTATAGCAAGTTACAGACAGGTATAAATACGTGCACACACACACACACACACACACACACACACACACACACACATTAGTATATAGTGTGCATGATCTTATTTTATTTTTTTGAGTTGAAGTCTCACTCTGTCACCCAGACTGGAGTGCAGTGGCATGCTCCCGGATACTGCAGCCTCGACCTGCTGGGCTCCAGCGATCCTTCGCTCAGCCTTCCAAGTAGCTGGAACTACAGGCGTGCGCTACTACACCCGGCTAATTTTTTTTTTTTTTTTTTTTTATGGTAGAGATGAGGTCTCGCCAAGTTGCCTAGGCAGGTCTCGAACCCACGGGCTCAGGCAATCTACTCACCTCGGCGCGGGATTACAGGCTGAGCCACCGAGCCCGGCCCTTATTTTGTTTTTTTAAAGTACATAGGTAGCTAAATGTATCTGCATTTGAAGTGCAGGAAAGATGCACTCATAACTAACTGTCTCTGGGTAATATGATGGAGTAAGGTGAAAGAAAGACATTAAAATATATATGCTTCAAGCTGGCAAGTACCTATAGTACCAACTACTTGGGAGGCTGAATCTGGACAACCTCGTGAATCTGGGAGTTCAAGGCTATAGTGCACCTTGGTTGCACTTGTGAATATCTACTACACTCTAGCCAGGGCAACATAGTAACTTAACAGAGCATAAAAAGTTAAAAAAAAAAAGAAGACAAAATATATGTGCTTTGAAAGTAAAATGATAATAGAATATCTACATTAAAGTAAAATCATATAGCTATTTAAAATGTTAATAAGATATGTGTTAATGAAAAAATAATATATCTGCTTCTATACTGATTTTTTTTTTTTTTTGAGTTGGAGTCTCATTCTGTCCCCCAGATTAAAGTGCAGTGATATGCTCACAGCCCCACTGCAGCCTCAACCTGCTGGGCTCAGGCAATCCTTCCACCTCAGCCTTCCAAATAGCTGGAACTATGGGCATGTGCTACCACACCCGGCTAGTTCTTTTGGTTTATTGTAGAGATGAAGTCTTACCACGTTGTCCAGGCTGGTCTCAACCCCCTGGGCTCAGGCAGGCCTCTCACCTTGGCTATACAAAGTATTGGGATTACAGGCATGAGCCACCATGCCCAGCCAATATACTGATCTTAAAAAAAAATGTTATTTTATTTTATTTTTTTTTGTTGGTTTTTTTTTTTTTTTGAGTTGGAGTCTCACTCTGTCACCCAGACTGGAGTGCAGTGGCCGCTCCCGGCCACCGCAGCCTCAACCCACTGGGCTCCAGCGATCCTTCTGCCTCAGCCTTCCAGGTAGCTGGAATTACAGGCACACGCTACCACGCCTGGCTAATTTTTTGATTTTATTGTAGAGATGAGGTCTCGCCTGCCCAGGCGGGTCTCGAACCCGCGGGCTCAGGCAATCCACCCACCTCAGCCTCCCAAAGGCGCGGGATTACAGGCTGAGCCACCGAGCCCAGCTAAAAAATGTTATTTTACAATAAAATGTGTCTCAATAATCCAGCAGTTCCATTCCTAGTTATCTATTCAAAAGAACTGAAAATAAATTAGCTGGGTGTGGTAGTGCGCGCCTGTAGTTCCAGCTACTTGGAAGGCTGAGGTGGAAGGATCGCTGGAGCCCAGCAGGTCGAGGCTGCAGTGGCCAGGAGTGGCCACTGCACTCCAGTCTGGGCGACAGTGAGACTCCAACTCAAAAAAAAAAAAACCAAAAAAGAACTGAAAATAGGTATTCAAATACAGATAGTCTACAACTTATGTATTTTTTTTAATTTTTTGATTGTTTTGACTTTATAATGGTGCAGAAATGACACACATTCAGTACAGTATTCAATAAATTGCATGAAATATTCAATACTTTATTATAAAATAGGCTTTGTGTTAGATGAACACTAATATAAGTGTTCCTTTTTTAATATTTTTAATGTAAATATTCTGAGGTTGTTTATTTAGGCTGTGCTAAGCTATGATGTTTGATAGGTTAGATGTGTGAAATGCATTTTTGACTTATTTTCAATTTATGATGGGTTTGTTGGGATATAACCACATCATAAATTGAGAAGCATCTGTGCTAGTATACAAATGTTCATAGCAGCGCTGTTTACAATAGCCAGCAGATGGAAATGACTCAGATATCCATGCAGTAGATGACTAAATAAACAAAATGTGGTATATCCATACCTTGCAATATAATTTCGCTATAAAAAGGAATGAGGTACCAGTACATGCTTTGACATAGATGAGCCTTTATAACATTATGTTCATTGAAATAAGCTAGATTCAGCAAGCCACATATTGTAACATTTTATTTATATTAAACATGCAGAATATGTCAATCCATAGAGATAGAAAGCAGATTCGTGATTGTAAAGAGCAGGTGGGGAGTGTTAGATGGGAGTGACTATACAGCAGGTACTGGATTTCCTTTTGGGATAATGAAAATGTTTAAGGACCAGGCACAGTATTGTGAATGTACTAAATGCCACTGAATTATACGTTTTGTTTATTTTTATTTTATTGTTAAACAAAGTTTATTAGAAAAAAGAGAAAAGCAATGGAGACATGACAGAGCTTGCATGAGCGATAGAAACTGCTGAATTATACATTTAAAAGTGGTTAACTTTATGTTATGTGAATTTTGTCTCAGTAAAAAAGCATACATCTAAGAATATCAGTTCTAAATATAAGTGCTTATCTACATTAAAAGGCCCACAGTGATCTGCATCATCTTGCCACCATGTTATGTGCCTGAGTTCATTAGTAGATCCCTTTTTTTTTTTTTGAGTAGGAGTCTCACTCTGTCGCCCAGACTGGAGTGCAGTGGCACGCTTATGGCCACCGCAGTCTCAACCTGCTGGGCCCAGGTGATCCTTCCTCCTCAGCCTTCCAAGTAACTGGAACCACAGGCATGTGCCACCATGCCCAGCTAATTTTTTTGATTTATTGCAGAGACACGGTCTCGCCATCTTTCTCAGGCTGGTCCTGAACCCCTGAGCTCAGGCAGTCCTCTGGCCTCGACCTCCCAAAGTGCTGGGATTACAGGCTTGAGCCACCGCACCTCGTCTATGGATCCCTTTTTTTTCCTTTTTTGAGTCGGAGTCTCACTCCGTCACCCAGGCTAGAGTGCAGTGGCATGCTCACGGCCACCCCAGTGTTGACCTGCTGGGCTCTGATGATCCCTCTGCCTCAGCCAGAGTAACCAGAACTGCAGGTGTGTGCTACCACGCCTGGCTAATTTTTTATTTTTTTATTGTAGAGACAGGTCTTGCCAAGTTGCCGGGACTGGTCTCGAACCTGCAGGCTCAGGCAATCCACTTGCCTTGGCCTCCCAAAGTGCTGGGATTATAGGCTGAGCCACCGAGCCCGGCCTGGATCCTATTTTTAATCTAATTCAGCTTTAAATGTGTATTCATTTTTATGCAGACTTTACCAGAATCTGTGCTATGCTCAATTATCTAGAAATTATGAAATTGAAAAATATAAACTGCTTTCTAGGAGTTCATTCTAGAGAAGGAAACTGTGCACACAAATAATTATTTATCCCTGCATTAAATACAAATGAGAAAATACATGTGATGTAAGGTGATGATTCTACAAGAGGAAGTGATAAGAGATGAGCAGATTTCATTCTTTTGTTTAATACACAGTCCTTGAACATCCGCTACATGTCAGGCTTTTTATCTGATACAGTTTTTGAAATACTCCTGTTGGGAGTTTTTTTGAACTTGGATTTCATTGGCTTATGGAGCACTTTAATCATATACTGTAATTAAATAATGAAAATGAAATGACTGACATAACCAGAGTTGGAAATAAATATGACTATTCTAGGGAAGCAAATAATTCACCTGGTGGGAGGAGAAGAACCTGTATGCTGGGGCATGACTGTGAGTGTTCAGTGGAGGTAGACATCAACCAAGACAGCATCCGGGGAGTTTTAAAAGTGTTGGTTTATCTGGTGAATCCTTAAATGGAGACCAGTTGTGAAAGCTTTCACTGTACTGTGATGCTTTTATTATTTGCTTGTTTGTTTGTTGTTATTATAGTACCAAACCCTGCTGCAGCTGCAATTCCTCGAACACCCCTGAGTCCAAGTCCTATGAAAACCCCTCCCGCCGCAGCGGTGTCCCCTATGCAGGTGAGTGCTGGGACAGTGGGAGGCTCCAGGGGCCTCAGAATCTGAAAGTTAAGTCTTCTTCAAAACTAATTTACACATGTGTCAGGTGGATCAATGACTACTTCATGAGGAATATATGTGCGATTTGTTTTCTCAAATACTGTGAATATCCTTAATTGAGATAAATTATTTAACTATAATGTGTTGTTCTGAAAAACTCTAATATTGATAGCTAACAACAATTGAACATTTGCTGTGTGTTCTTCACTGTTCTGAATACTTTATAATGTTAGTTCATTTAATCCTTATAATGTTTTTTGGTATTAGGTGCTATCCCTTATCCCTGTTATCCTTGTGGAAACTAAGGTCCAGAAAGGTTAAGTACTTGCTGAGGTTCATAGAATTAAATGGTAGAGCTGGGATTCAAACCTTGACAGTTGGCGTCAGAGACTGTGCTGTTACCCACTGCACTAAGACACCTAAGTAGAGTATATGCTAGCCATGTCTCAGCCTTTGCTGCATAGCAAATCCCTCAAAACTTAGTGGCTTAAAATAGCAGTTTTATTATTTTTTCACATTTTTCTGGATTAATTAGACAGTTCTTTGCTGGCTTTGCCTGGGCCCACTCTTGCAGCTGCACTCAGACAGGGTGGGCTGCAGCCTGGTCTCAGCAGGATATAACTTATCTTCTCAGGCTCCTTCACAGCATGGGATTTCCAGCTTTAATAATGAAAATGGAAGTTAGCAAAGCCTCTTTAAGACCTAAGCTTGAAATTTGAACAGTGACACTTCTGTACCACTCTTTTGGTCTAAGCAAGTCACAGGACCAGTTCAGATTCATAATGGGAGGGGTTAGCACAAAACATTAATTCAGGGAAGTGGGATTCGTTGGGGACCATTTCTAACAGTGTAACACAGGGTATTATTGATCCATTATAAACAAGTTTCAGAAGTTGCTCTTCTTTGCCATTGTGGAAATGCAGATCAGAAGCAGAGCAGATGGCTGTTACTCTGTAGTACTTAAGGGCCCCTTTTATTGTGCATTTTATTCAGCTACTTTTGGAAAGGGTGGCTGAGGGTGGAGTACTTCCTACAGGTGAGAATAGCCAAAGGAAAGACGACCTAAAATCTGGTATCCTGTTATATTGGACAGCCTTGGCTGCATCTCTTCCCTGAAATAATAGTGCTGAGGAGCATTTTCTTTTTGAGTTGAGACATTTGTGCTGTGTTAACTACTGGTTTTGTGTTTAGTGAGTGAAGTTATTTCCCCCCACCACACACTTTTCTTCACAGAGTTTAAGGTAAAGTGTGCTCCCTCTGGACTTGTAATGTTGCAAGTTTGTGGCTTTGCATTTGTATGTGTATACAAAGATGTTATTCCCTAATTTTAAAAGACGGGAAGGGGAATTCCATATTCTACCTTCAGATTTAATGTTTTTTGTGTACTCCCTGTTAAACTTTTCCTAAAGACCTGAAAACAGAGCTTAGAGCAGAATAAATGTGCCAAATGTAATAAACTTAAAAGAAGATGAACTTTCTTTAAGTAGTGTTGTCAAGTGAAGTTTAATGTACAAAGCATCACTTTATAAGTCTTTGTAATGATAGGTTAAAAATCATATTTTTGTAACAAGAAAGCTAATAATCACAAGCTACATTCAGTAGGTTTTTAGTACATGGTTAGTTAGTACAGTGCTTCTCAAACCTAGTTGTATATAAAAATCATGTGGAGAGTTTTTTTGGTTGTTTTTTTTTTTTTTTTTGAGTTGGAGTCTCGTTCTGTTGCCCAGGCTAGAGTGCAGTGGCACACTCATGATCAACCAGCATCAACTTGCTGGGCTCTGGTGATCCTCCTGCCTCAGCCTTCCTTCCAAGTAGCTGGAACTGCAGGTGTGTGCTACCTGCCTGGCTAATTTTTGATTTATTGTAGAGATGAGGTCTCACCAAGTTGCCCAGGCTGGTCTTGAACCTGTGGGCTCAGGCAATCCACTCGCCTTGGCCTCCTAAAGTGCTGGGATTACAGGCTGAGCTACTGAGCCTGACTGTGGAGAGTTTTAAACATATAAATTCCCAGGCCTCATCCTAGTGAACCAGAATCTCTGGAGACTGGGCCAAAGATTGGTATTATTAGTTTTTCAGAGCTCCCTTGGCAGGAGTTCTACTTTTGGCCATGAGGGAGTAACAAGCTGGGTTAGTCTGATCACAAACAACCAGAAAGCTGGACAAAATATAGGACATAGTTATTTTCAGACATTGTACAATAGGTAGTACAAGACTGTGATCCCTGAATAGAAGTCAAGAAATGAGTTAAGTCCTACTGGCTTAATGAATTAAATCTTACACAGTCTTTTCATGGAGGCAATTTCCAGATATGGTACTAGGAGGGTGAACCCACATGGAGCAGGGAAGGGAAAACCTATTAGATCTGAGGAGACGGAAAATCAATGTTCAGGGAGAATGAGACTGCTGGATTTCATAGGGTAGAATACTGGGACGAAGAAGCTACATTGAGAAAAGTGTCCAGAAATCTACATAGGCATCTCTTTGAGTCTTTGCCTGAATGCCAATCTGTGCATGCATAGTGTGAAACCCCACAAACCTGGGCAAGAATAACTTCCTAGGAACAGTTTCCAAGAACAGGGAGCTATCAAGCAAACACTTCTCATAGTTCTTGCAGGGTAGGGAGTCATTTGAGTTTCTACCAGCCATTGTGGAGAAACTTTTTTAGATAGGGCATCCAGTAGAGACCCCTCAAGGGCCATACCTTAAAGTGGAACTAAATGCCCCTAGAGTAAATACTGTTCTATGTCTGTCCTAAAAGACCTTAAAAACAAGCTTCAAAATGACCAACGAGATCCCTAAGTAACTGTGGCAGCCTCTAAAATACTTTCCAGTGATCCTTGACTCTTGGTAGTTGCTCCTTGTGTAATTTGCTCCTGTGGGTGTTGGCTGCACTTCATGATTTGCTTGCAGTGAATAAAATATGGCAGAAGTGATGGGATAGATTATTGATTTCAAAATTTACTTTTGTCTTGAATATTCCTCTTGCTATCCCTTAGACTCACCCACTTTGGGGAACCCAGTTGCCATATTGTGAGCCAGCCTTGTTGGAGATGTCCACATAAGTAAGCTTGGAAGCAGATCTTCTGAGATTTGCTAGCAGCCATGTAGTTGAGTGTAGAAGTATATCTTTCTCCAGTCTATCCTTAGATAACTATAGCCCTGTTGACAGCTTGATTGCCTTCTCATAAGAGATCTTGAGCCAGAGGCACCCAGCTAAGCTTTCCAATCCATAGAAACTATAAGATCATAAATGCATATTGTTTTAAGCCACTAAAGTTTTGGAGTAATTTGTCATGCAGCATAGTTAACTAATGCAGTAGCTCACTTACCTGTCAGAACAAAGTAATTTTTTTTTGAGTCTGGGTCTCACTGTGTCACCCAGGCTGGAGTGTAGTGGCATACTCATGACCACTGCAGCCTTGACTTGCTGGGCTCAGGCAATCCTTTCACCTCAGCCTTCCAAGTAGCTGAAACTACAGACATGTGCCACAATCCTGGCTAATTTTTGGATTTATGGTAGAGACAAGGTCTTGCCAAATTGCCCAGCTTGGTTGCGAACCCCTGGGCTCAGGAAATCCTCTCGCCTCTGCTTCCAAAAGTACAGGGATTATAGGCATGAGCCACCATGCCTGGCTCAAAGTAATAATTTTTAAAGAAATAACAACAAAATATAAGACTCAGTATTGTAACAAAAAATTACCAGACAATGGAGAAGCAGAAAAATGTAATTTAATAACCAGGAGAAAAATCAGTGAATAGATGACAGACCTAGAAAGGATAGTAATGACGGGTGAAGCAAACAAAGATGTTAATATCCTCTCTGTGCTTAAGTCTGTAAAGGGAAACATGCATAGAAGAAGGGAGAAGTAGATTTGAAAAAGAACAGAGGAAAAGATAGTACATGGGACATAGCAGTAGAATTTACCATACTAAGCCACAGAGATTAAAAAAAAAAAAAAAAAGACTGGGGAAAAAAATGAACTGATCCTCTGACTTGTGGGATAAAGCCAAGGGGTCTTACATATCTAAAATTTGAATCAAAGGAAAAAATTGGTGGTGGGAAAGTTTTGCTCAAAAAAATAAGGTACTGCTGAAAACTAGTGATAATAAGAAACTCTTATGGACAACCATGTAAGAATGATCACAGACTTCTAGTTAAAAATAATGCAAGTACATAGACAATGGAATGGCATTTTTAATGCTGGAAGAAAACTGACCATCAACTTAGAATTCTATATCTTCCCAAAAAGGGGGGGTAAAATTAAAATTTGTTAGAAAAAATAAAAACTGAGGAAATTAATTATCTGCATACCATTGGGGGAAAATGGACGAAGGGTCTGTGAAACTTCTTGATACTTTCTTTGCAACTTCCTGAGAATACATTATTTCCAAGTAAAAGTTAAAACAAAAAGCATTTCCACTGGGTCCAGGTGGTTTTACTGGTGAATTTAATCAAACATTTGCTTAAGAAATAATTACAATCCTACACAGTCTTTCAAAAAACAGAGGAGGAGATTTTCTAAATCATTTTATGAGGCCGGCATTACCTGATAGCAAAAGCAGACAAAGACATTACAAAAAAAGAAAACCACTACCAGAATTCTTTATGGTTATAGATTCAAACATAGAATGTTTTAGCAAGTTCAATCTAGCAATATATAAAAGTAATCATTACCAAGTTTGATATATTCCAGGGATGCTAGGTTAAAATCTATCTCAACAGAATAAAGAAGGAATAGAACATTAATCTCAATATCTGTGGAAAAAACATTTGACAAAATTTCACACTCATTTATAGTAAAAACTTCAGCAAAGGAGAAATAGAAAGGAATTTCCCCAACCTGGTGAAGGGGATCTATGGAAAGTCTACAGCTACCATCATACTTAATGGAGTGGCTGAATGTTTTCTTACCGCTTTTGTTCACCATTTTGTTGGCACTCTTGCCTGTGCAGTAAGGCCAAAAAACCCAAATAAACAAAGAGAGAAGTAAAATTGTCATTATTTGCAGATGACAAAATCATTTACATAGAAAATCCAAAGGAAAGGAATCCACAAAAAATCTTCTTGAGTTGAGCAGTGCTACAGCATACAAGGTCACTAAAAAAAAAAAAAACTTTTTTTTTTTTTTTGAGTTGGAGTCTCTCCCTATGAGTGCAGTGGCACAATCATAGCTCATGGCAGCCTTGATCTCTTGGGCTCAGGCAGTCCTTCTACCTTCACCTCCCCGGTAGCTGGGACCTCAGGTGCATGCTAACATGCCCAGCTAATTTTTCGTTTTTTTAATAGAGGTGAGATCTTGCTCTGTTATATAGGCTAGTCTCCAACTCCTGGCCTCAAGCAATCCTGCTGCCTTAGCCTCCCAAAATTCTGGGATTACAGATATGAGCCACTGTCCAGCTCATTTTTAAAAATATACTAGCATGAACAATTGGCAGTTGAAATTCTTAGCAATAAGTTTAATGAAATGTGTGTGAAACCTGTACATTGAAAACCATATGTATATCTGACAAAAGCTTAACATCTAGGATCTACAAGGAACTCAAATGTGCCGAAAAGAAAAGCACAAATAGCCCCATTACAAAGTGGATAAATGATATAAATAGACACTTCTCAAAAGAAGACATACGAGCAGCCAACAGATACGTGAAAAAATGCTCAGCCTCACTAGTCATCAAAGAAATGCAAATTAAAACCACACTGAGATACACCTAACTCCAGTCAGGATGGCCATCATCAGTAACTCAAAAAACAACAGATGCTGGAGAGGATGTGGCGAAAAGGGAACACTTTTACACTATTGGTGGGAGTGTCAGCTAGTATATCCTCTGTGGTAAACAGTTTGGTGATTCCTGAAAGATCTAAAAATCAGCCTTTCATACTATCCCACAATCCCCTGGAGGAATTCAAATCACTGTGTGAAAAAGACACCTACACATGCATGCTTACTTCAGCATTATTCACAATAGCAAAAACATGGAGTCAACCATGCTACCCACTGAAAGAGGGCTATAGTAAGAAAATGAGGTACGTATACACAATGGAATGTTACACAGCCATAAAGGACAAAATTATGAACTTCGTAGCAAGGTAGATGGACTTAGAGTCAATAATACTGAGTGATCTGTCACAAAAACAAAACTGAGTACCACATATTCTCACTCATAAGTGGAACTTGAGCAATTATCATAATACTATAAGAAAGGGATTGACAGTACTGGGAAACTGCCAGGGGAGGGGAGGGTACACCTCATTACCAAGGATACCTGCATAATGAACATATGTCCAACTAACCCTGAATTGTACCCTACATCTTTAAAATAAAAAAATAATAATAGTAAAACCATAAAACATTGCTGAGAGATATTAAAGAAGTAATAAATGGATAGAAATTTCTTATTTATGGGTTGGGATATTCAATATTGTTAATATCTTGCAGTTCTCCTTCAAATTGCTTTATAGATCCAATATAATCTCAAGTAAGAGTTCAGAACTTTTTGGATAGAAATTGATGAGATAATTTAAATATATATCGAAACTCAAAGGACCCTGAATCTAGGGGAAGAAAAATACAAATTTGGAAGACTTATATGTCCTGATTTCAACATTTGATTACAACAATGTGATCAAGACAGTATGATACTGACATAGATTTCAGTGCAGACAGTAGATCAGTGGAATAGATGAGAGGGTTCAGACGTAGGTCAGTTGATCTTCAACAGACGTGCCTAGGTAATTCAACGGGGGCAGGATAGTCATCTCGAGAAAGAATTCTCAGACAGATAACCATATGAAAAAAAATAACCTCAACCTATACCTCATGGCATACATAAAAATTGAAATTGACTATAAACCTGAATGTAAAAGCTCAAAATACAAAACTTTTAGGTGAAAACGTGGGAGAAAATTTTCATGACCTTCAAGAATGCAAAAATATCTTATTTAGAATGTAAAAAAACGGATGAGCTATAAAAATAAATTGATAAACTGAGCATCCGAATTTAAAACTTCTTTGACAGACATTAAGAAAATGCAAAGACAAGCTACAGTTGAGGGAGAATGTATCCATGATACATTTATATGTCAAAAGACTTGCATTTAATAAGATAACAAACAACACAGGAAAAAATGGACGAAAGACTTGAAAAGATCCTTCCCCAGAGAAGATTTAAATATAGCTTAAGCACATTGATGTTCAACATCACTAGTCATTAGGGAAATAGGAAGTAAATTCATAATGGTATCCCACTCCATAGTCTTCAGAATGGCCACAATTTTAAAGACTGACAATATCAAGCAAGCATGGTAAGGATATAGAGAAGCTGGATCTGACGTTGCTGAGAATATGAAATAAGTAGTTATTGATCTTGTGGGGATGAAGCACAAGAAAAAGTACAGTAAGCAACATGGTCTATGTGATAGTAAATTGCTTGGTGGTGTTTAAGCATTGCATGGAAGTGGCAGGAGACGAAGCACAAGAACTGTGAGAGGTATAAGAATTTGTGGTGGATATTTCAGGCTGGTATGTATGGAGAAGTCTGGAGCTGACAAAGCCAGTGACAAGCTGTTGCCATATGGAGCAATTGTGGCTGTTGAGATCTATTAGAACCAAGACTTGAATGGCCAATAAAAGTACAATAGAAACACATATGTATTTCTTTTTGGGACATGTCTTTATTAACACTTTTGTATTTAGTGAATTGGTATGTGATAGCTTAAGGATTCTCTTTAAACAAAATAATGAAACCAGTGGTTGCCAGGGATCGGGGAGGGGGAAGGTAGGTGTGGTCTTTGTAGTGAAAGAAATGTTTTATATTTTGACTATATGTGAAGGTCCTGGTTGTGATATTCTGCTATAGATTTATAAGGTGTTACCATTGGGAGAAACTGAGTAGAGAGTATATAGAATCTCTCTATATTACTTCTTACAGCTGCATGTGAATCTACAATTATCTCATAATAAGTTTAAGTTTTTTGAAGTATATTGATCACATTATATGCCATAGCACATGTGTGTTAACAATCTTACTATAGCAGTGTGGAAGGAATTAATATAAATTTATAACTAAATATTTACTCTATAGCATTTACTTTCTTTGTAAATCCCAGCACTTGATTTAACTTAATTTTGATATTGTTTATCTTACGATTTCAGAGACATTCCATAAGTGGACCAATCTCGTCATCCAAACCCCTGACAGCCCTGTCAGATAAGAGACCAAATTATGGGGAAATCCCTGTTCAAGGTACATCTAACATGTCACAGCATTTCACCATTTTTGTCAATTTTTGGATTGTTTTTGGTTTTTTTTGACAAACTAACTTATTTTCTTTGCTCTTGACATTATTTCAACCTATCTGGTATAGCTCTTTATCAGAAGTTTACTAATACTATTAATCTGAATGCATCTTTCATGACCAGTCTCATTTTAATAGATAATAGAGACTGTACACCATTGCTAGGCACTGTTTTCACAGTTCCTCATAGCACATGTATTGCTATCATCCCATTTTACAGATACCAAAAATGAGACTTCAAGAAGTTAAGTAACTCAGGTTAACGTAGTAAATGAACAGTAGCCCCAGGCAACCTGACTGCAGAGCCCATTCCTTGGAGCTCTGTGCTGTTATCATAAGGGGGAGCTGAAACTCCAGAAGATGAGGATCAGCAACTCTTTGGAACCCTTGGGAGGGACTTGCTGTTTTCAGCTCCTCATGGTAGAGCCAGCAATAGAACCCAACTCTCTTGCCTTTCAAGGTTGGAGCTGCTTCTCTTTCTTACTTCATGCCACTTTGTGTGTGGTGCTGAAGTGCACTGGAAAGGTAGGCTTGGTGCTGTGAAAGGGATCTCTCCATTTAGAGTAGTTTGGCGATGCTCCCAATTGTGTCCTCAGGTCTTAGTGGCTTCTCTTAGCTCATCCAGGCTAGTTGTCTTTGTGCACCAGGATTTCCCTCAGTTGTGGAGGTTAGACTGTGGGTAGGACTACAAGGTTTCAACAGGAATGGGTAAGAAATAAGCAGACCTGTGAGAAGTATTCAATTAAAGAACTCAGAGGACTGGCTTCATGGGCTCCACGTAGCAGCAGTGTCTGAAGAGTAGCAGCAGTATCTGAAGAGTTAACTTTGGTGATTGAACTGGCCCTATACCTATCTGTCAGTCTTGAGTGTTCTGATAAGCTGGTTGTATATCCATTTAGCAACAGTGGAGCACAAGATGGTGCTGCTGCTACCTACCTTGCTCAAAGACTTGCCTTCTACCTTGTTTCTTCTGGTTCACCTATTGGTCATAATGTGAATTCTTTTCTCCCCTCAGAAAGTCCTCTTGCTAAGGGAACAAATAGTGGAAGGTTTATAGCCTTCTTGAAATGAGTACTCTCTTTCTCTTTATATCCCACATTCCAGATGAATCCACAAAGAATTTACTTATATGTATGACACAGAGATCATCAGCTTCACCCTGCCCTGGCTATTGACCTCTTTGATGCTGTCTTCATCTGCAAATTGATCATGAATATCTAGCTCATAGTATTCTGAAGTTCTTCTCTCCCAAGCTTTTAATCTCTACAGTCACATTCACCAAGCTGCAGTTGCTGAGATTGTCAGTGACTGTCGTGTCACCAACCCAGCCAGCTCTCAGACCTAATCTGATGCAACCTGTCAACAGCATTTAGCCCTGATGAGCACTCCCTCTTGTGTTGTCTTCTCCTTCTAGGCTGCTTCTCCTCTATTTCCTATACTGACTTTTTGCTTCTTCCTGACCTATAAATGGAGATGTAGCCTGGGTCTTTGTTCTTTGTCTGTACTCACACTGTTTGTTATTGTACCCTGTCTCATGGTTTTAAGTACTGTTTTTGTGCTGAGGACTGTCAGATTTACATTTCCAGCCTGTTCCTCTTCTCTGGACTCTAGGCTCCTATATCCCATTGCTTATTTGACATCTCTATTTTGATATTGGATATTCTCAGACTGAATATGTCCAGGACAAGATTCCCATATTTTCCAAACTTTTTATATATGCCTGACCCTTCTCAAGTTAATCTGCCTTCCCCATCTTAGGTAATAGCATTTTCATCCCCCCAATAACCTTGGAGTCACCCTTAAGTCCCTTCTTCTTAGACTTCTTCAGTTGTTTAGGAAACCCCATTGGCTATACTTTCAAAATATGTCCAGAATCAGAGCATTGCTCTTGCCTCTGCTGTCACCTACCTGGTCTAAGCCACCATTATCTCTCAGCTGGATTCTGGCAAAAGATTCCTAGTCCCCCTCACAGGTTCTTCTTAACCCTATAGCTTGAAAAATATAAATTGAAACATGCCACTCTATTCAGAACCCTCCATGGCTCCCTGATCCTTCACAGAAAGAGCTAGAGTTCTCTCATTGGCCTCTCTGGCCTCTCAGTTGCCTCTCTGGCATCACCACTTTTTCTCTTGCTCACTCTGCCCTTGCCACATGGGCTTCCTTACAGTCCCCGGGCACTCAGGCACACTCCTGACTTAAAAACCTTGCACTGGCTCTTCCTCTGCTGAAACAGTCTGCCTGGGTGTCCAGGCAGCTGTCTTCTACTCTTCTTCAAAGCTTTGCTCAAATAGTACCTCCTCAGTGAGGCCCTGAACACCATATTTAAAAATGTAAACCATTCTCTCTCCCCGTAACACCCCTTTTCCTGTTTGCTCCCCTTGTCACTTGTCCCCTTTTAAAATGATTTTTATTGTCTTTCTCTAATTTTTCTAAATTGTAAAGCCCACGGGGTAAGATTTCTTTCTATTTTGTTCACTGAAGCATTCTTAGCATCTGTAGAAGTATTGAGCACTTGAAAAAAATTGTGAGATGAGTAAATAAAGTTAATGCTTGTAAAACGCATAGCACAAATTTTAGCCCATAGTAAAGGTTTATTGTTCAGTTTTATTGCTATATATGTGATCTTTTACTTAGTAGCGCAAGTGGCTAAGAATGATGACTGTTAATGGTCCCCAAGTAAAAGATTTTAAGCAACCAGTTGTCTGCGGGGTTTTGCTAGCAGATAGCTGTGAGATGTTGTCTACACAAGTTGTGTCCTGGGTATCTTTAAAAAGCTATGTGCATTGAGGGCAGAGATGGAAACCAAGGGTTTAGGACTACCCTCACTCTGCTACCTGTTAGATGTGCCCTAGTTCTGTTGATAGAGTCAGGCTTTCAGTCTGTGCCAAGTGCAATCAGAGCCAGGAACCAGGCACTCTGCAGCTTCTGAGAGTACGTACGTATAATGCTGTTCTGGTTATAGTGATATCGTTGTAGTTATATGTTATAAGTGATATGGCCTGTTTGCAGTGATATGACTGTAAGCCTAGGAAAACCTAGTAGGAAAGATCCCCATCTGAGGGCAGTGAGGTGATCCTGGGGCTTCAGAGCACACCGTGTCCCCATGTCCCAGTTAACCTCTGAGGAGGGTGGGGGGTGCTCTAATGAGAAATGCTCAGGACCTTCTGAACCTCAAACCCAGCCTGAAGCCCACTCTCAGAGCATTTTCCACTCACCACTCCTGCTTTCTAGACTCATCTTGATTGAGTCAGATTGGGGTGAGACCACCACAAATTTTGAGAAACCAGCAGTGTTTCTCAAACTAACATGAGTCATTTCTTTTCTTTTTTTTTTTTAAGTTGTGGTCTTGCTCTGTCACCCAGGCATGATCACGGCTTATCATAGCTTTGACCTCCCAGGCACAGGTGATCCTTCTGCCTCAGTGCCTCACCCTCCCAAGTAGCTGGAACTACAGAGGTGCACCACCTCGCCTGGCTAATTTTCTTTCCCTTTCCGTTTCCGTTCTTTTCCTTCTCCTTTCTCCTTTCCTTTCCTTTCTTTTATCCTTCCTTTCCCGTCCCTTCCCTTTCTCTTTCCCTTCCCTTTCCCTTTTTCTTTCCTGCCCCTTCCCTTCCCTTCTCTTTCCCTTCCCCTTCCCCTTCCCCTTTCCTTCACCTTTCCCTTTCCTTCCCCTTTTCCTTTCCTTCCCCTTTCCCCTTCCTTTCCCTTTTCCTTTCCTTTTCCTTTCACCTTCTAACTTCCCCCTTTCCTCTCCCCTCCCCAAGTGCCCTAAGTGACTTTTAGGAATGGGTGAATTTGGGAAATTAGGCACAGATTACCATCTAATTATTTCTGTTAATTTGGCTTTTATGAATGGAAGATGGGTATAGAAGGTCTGTGGGCCAAGGTTATTGAAAATGTAGACTAAAAATTCTGTTCCTGGCTCTCCTTATTTCATTGTCCAGTGATGTAGTGAATGATAGTGCCATGGGGCATGAGATGCATGTCATGAGTCTGCATTAATGCTGGTCTCATTCTCTGCTTCAATCTGTTGTCATGCCTTAATGGGATCTGTCTGAGATACTGCAAATACAGGAGCGAACACATTTGGGTAAATTTTTATCTGAGAAGTTGTTGATACTGTGATCTTTTATCTTAAACAATCATTAGAGAGGAACCACTTATTAAACGAAGAAAAACCAAATGAATTGTGGTCATAAAAAGACACTCTGGATTTTCAAACCGTGATGAGAGAGTAGGATTTCTGCGCTCTTTTAAACTACTTTTCTTCCTTGATTGTCTTTTACCTTGGCATAAGTAAAAATCATAGACTGTAATTTTCATTTTAAAAATTTCAGTGGTAGCCGGGCTCAGTGGCTCAGCCTGTAATCCCGCGCTTTGGGAGGCTGAGGTGAGTGGATTGCTTAAGTCCGCGGGTTCGAGACCCGCCTGGGCAGCTTGGCAAAACCTCATCTCTACAATAATTCAAAAGATTAGCCGGGCGTGGTAGCGCGCGCCTGTAGTTCCAGCTACTTGGAAGGCTGAGGCAGAAGGATAGCCAGAGCCCAGCAGGTCGAGGCTGCGGTGACCGGGAGCGGCCATTGCACTCCAGTCTGGGTGACAGAGTGAGACTCCAACTCAAAAAATAAATAAATAAAAATAAAATTACTCAGGCTCGGTGGCTCAGCCTGCAATCCCGTGCCTTTGGGAGGCTGAGGTGAGTGGATTGCCTGAGCCTGCGGGTTCGAGACCCGCCTGGGCAACTTGGTGAGACCTCATCTCTACAATAAATCAAAAAATCAGCCGGGTGTGGTAGTGCATGCCTGTAATTCCGGCTACTTGGAAGGCTGAGGCAGAAGGATTGCCGGAGCCCAGCAGGTTGAGGCTGCGGTGGCCGGAAGCGGCCTCTGCACTCCAGTCTGGGCGACAGAGTGAGACTCCAACTCAAAAATAAAATAAAATAACTTTTTAAAAAGTGAGTATTTTGAAAAAATCGGTTTGTGTTAAGGGTACATACCATAAATGTATACTACATAAGAGATTTTGCCAGAAAGCCAAACCTTTGTTACAAGTTATCATTTCTTTTAAGTTAAAAAAAAGAAAAGGAGCTGTTAAAAAAGCTTCACAGAATTTTTTTTTTTTACTCTAAAGGTTGGATTTAATCATATTCTGCCTCAGCTCTAGTACTAGTCCTAGCCATGAAATTCCTAGGATAAATTGAGATAAAACTCCTACCCTCCTGTACTTTACAGTCTGATGGATATCTATTCACATCTAAGGAGTTTTTTCCTCTTCCCTGTGGTTGTTGGTACTTTTGTCTGGGTAAAAATCAGAGTATCTAGACTCTTATTTTGTTCCCAACATATGATGAAAAATTTCAAACATACAAAAAAATTGAAATAAATTGTAAGAGACTATTCACATGTTCAGCTATCTAGGTTCTGCAGCATTCTACTATATTTGTATTATCACAAAGTAAGTTGTGATTGATACACTTCAGCATGCATATCAATATTTGTTTAAGGTGTTCTGCCTCTGTCTTTAAACTCTTTTGAAATAAGTTTAGACTTACAAAAAAGTTTAGCGTTCTGTTATACCCTTTACCCAGTTTCCCTTAAGGGAACAGCCTACATAACCTTAAAATACTTGTCAAAACTAAGAAATTAGTATCAGTAAGATATTATTACAGAATTTACTTGGATTTCAACAGTTTTTCCATTACTGTCATTTTTCTATTCCAGAATCAAATCCAAGATCCTACTTTCCATTTAATTTTCTTATTCTCTGTCAGTCTGCAGCTGTTTCTCATTCTTTCCCTGTCTTTCATGCTCCAGTCTCAATACTTTTGAAGAATACTGATCTGTTGTTTTGTAGAATGTCTCTCAGTATGGGCTTGTCTGATATTTTTTCCTGATTAGGTTGAGGTTACATGTTAATGGGGAAGAATACCACAGAGGTGATATGTCCTTCTCAGGGCATTATATCAGGGATTTTTGAGGGCATTATATCAGGGATATATGAGGTCAGTATGTCTGGGGTTAGGGATATATGAGGTCAGTGTTACTGGCAATGTCACATTAACCTTGATAATTTGGATAGGTGGTTGTTTGCTAGGAATTGTTTGCTGTCTCTCACTGCTTTTAGCATCTATCTATGCATTTTACCTGCAACAGTTACTACTGTGATGTTTCAGTGGTGGTTTTCTCTGTCCTCAATCCATCTGTAAGGAATTGTTTATATGTATTACTATATTAATACCATTTATTTACATTAGTGTAGATACATAGACATTTATTCTTTTTTTTTGAGTTGGAGTCTTACTCTGTCGCCTAGACTAGAGTGTAGCGGCTGTTCTCGGCCACCGCAGCCTCGAGCTGCTGGGCTCCGGCGATCCTTCCACTCAGCCTTCCAACTAGCTGAAACTACAGGCGCGCGTTACCACACTCGGCTAATTTTTTATTTATTGTAGCGATGAGGTCTCACCAAGTTGCCCAGGCAGGTCTCGAACCCATGGGCTCAGGCAATCCACTCACCTCAGCCTCCCAAAGCGCAGGATTATAGGCTGAGCCACAGAGCCCGGCGATATTTATTCTTTGGGTTATGATCTACTACTGTTTTTTAAATTTTGTTGTTAAGTTATTCCAGCATTGGCTGTTGGAAGATGTTTTATGTTGATTCCTTGCTCCTTCAGTATACTGTCTCCCAACCCACAAAGCACTTTCCTACTTTGTGGTACCACAAGATGCTCCAGTCTCATCTTATTTTTTTTCCTGTACCAGCTCTAGAATCAGCCACTTCTCTGGTTATTTTTATTAAAGACTAGTATTTAGAAGCCAAGATCTGGGTGCTAGATGTGCTCATTGCTGCTGCAGTTTCACTGCCTTTAGTTCTGCTCTGGACAGAACTATGCAAATTGTGTATGGATGTATGCCAACCCATGTATACACACACATCTATCACTCTCTTCTCTAATCCAATGTGTCAGACTACCTATCAAAAACTATGGATTTATACTCTGATTCCTCTGATCCCAAGCCATCACCAAAGGGTTAGTTCTATTCTTTTCCCTTTCCTTATTTCCCCCCCCCCGAATGTCTCGCAAAATAACCAAATAGACCTCTGTAAAGACAGAAGGTAAAATGATGCTAGTTCTGTGAATTCTCTCTCCTCATGCAATTCTGTAAACTGCCACCAACAGACAGAAAGGAGCTCGATTGGGAGACCTTTTCCTTATTTATAACTACTTTCTCCTGGTGGTGAGATACCTGACTCTCATTATATACAATATATTTACTTATTTGTTCAATCTTCAGTAGTTTCAGAATAACTGACTACACCTCTGTGAGAAGCAAATTTACTAGCAAGAGTACAGTGCTTATGTACAGTTTTTTTTCTTTCTATCTTTAAACTTATAGTGTCCAGTCAAAACACTTTTTTCCCCAAAGTTACTTCGGTCTGCTTCTTTTTACCGCTCTCTCTTCAGTATGTTATGTCGTGCTTTTGTAATGCAGTTAGATTAATTTGTCACAGTCTGCATTTCATTTTTCTTCCCCCAATTCCAGATGATTTTTTTTTGAAAATTTACATACAGTAAAATTCACTCTAAAAAAAATTCAGTTTTGTGGGGTTTAAAAAATGCATAGTCATTTTATTCATCATCACAGTTTCACAGTTCTCTGCACAACAGTTTCATTATCCCCCAAAGTTTCCTCATGCTGTCCCTTTCTAACCCATGCCCCATTCCCTAACAGCCACTGATATGTTTAAGTCTGGTTTTGCTCATTTAGCAGCATGTATTTACTTTGCTGCTTTGGGGAGAGTGTTTTATAAATAAGTGTCAGATCTAATTGGTTGTATTGTTCAAATGTAGGTTTTCTACATTCTTTTTTTTTTTTGAGTTGGAGTCTCACTCGGTCGCCCAGACTGGAGTGCAGTGGCCGCTCCCGGCCACCGCAGCCTCGGCCTGCTGGGGTCTGGCGATCCTTCCGCCTCAGTCTTCCAAGTAGCTGGAACTACAGGCGCGCGCTACCACGCCTGGCTAATTTTTTTGATTCATTGTAGAGATGAGTTCTCGCCAAGTTGCCCAGGCAGTCCGCTCACCTCAGCCTCCCAAGGCGCGGGATTACAGGCTGAGCCACTGAGCCCGGCTGTTTTCTATATTCTTACTGATTTTCTGTCTACTGATTCTTTCAGTTACCGCAGTAAGAGGGTTCAAATCTCCAAGTCTTGTTATGGATTTGTTTATTTCTCCTTCCAATTCTGTCAGTTTTTGCCTCAAAAGCTCTGTTGGTAGATGTGTATACATTTAGGAATGTTAAAAATATTACGTCTTCTTAGAGAATTGACCCCTTTATTATTATGTAATTTTTTAAAAAGTCCCTGATAATATCCCTTGTTCCAAGTCTTTCTTGTCTGATACTGATATAACCTTCTTTTGATTAGTGTTTGCATGGTATATCTTTATAAGTTGGCTATCTTTAAGGACGCATGGTATATCTTTATAGGATGGATATCTTTAAGGGATGGATCCTTTTAATTTATCTGTGTCTTTTATGTTAAAAGTGGGTTTCTTGTAGATGACATATGGTTTGGTCTTCCTTTGTTATTCTTTCTGACAATCTGTCTTTTAACTGGTGGATTTAGACCATTCACATTTCAGATGATTAATGATATGATTGGATTAATATCTATCATCTTGATCGTGTTTTCTAATTGACCCACCTATTCTGCTTCTTTTTTCCTATTTGTCTGCCATCTCTTGGGTTCAATGACCATTTTTTTATTACTCTATTTTATCTCTTCTATTGACTTATATCCCTTACAAAATTATTTTTAGTGCTTGCTTTAGGTTAATACTTGTCAACCTTGGTCTTATTGACATTTTGGGGCCATATCATTCTTTGTGGTGGGGATTGTTTACTGCATTGTAGAATGTTTAGCAGTATTCCTGGTTTCTACCCACTAGAGGGTCAGCACCTACTACAGTGCCATTATCACCCCCATTCCCCCAGTTGTGACAAGCAAAACTGCCTCTAGACATTGCCGTATGTCCCCTAGGAGGCAGAATTGCCCCTATTTGAGAACCAGAGACATGTCTGTCACAGTTTTATTTGTCTAACTTTGGCAGAGAGATAGAAAGTATAAGAGAATATCAAACAGGAAATCCTTGCCAATATTGTCAGCCTTTTTCCATTAGAGACTTAAAATATATTTATCATAGTTATTTTAAATGCCCTGTAGATAGTTCCAATTTGTATGCCATATCTGGATCTGGTTTTATTGACTGCTTTGTATGTTGGTGTAGTGTGCTGGGTGTGGTGGCTTTTTCTTGCCTTTTGTATATTTTGCAATACTTTCTGGAAAACTAGAATCTTTCGCGGACAGTTTAGATTGATTTTATGCCCTGAAATGGGCAACTTCTTTTCTTCTGCTAGGTCTTTAAGTGGAGGAGTTTGAGTTCATCTACCCAGAAGCTGGACTGGGTTTGAGGTTTGTCATTGCTGCGATTGCCCTCAATGCAAAACAGGCTTCCAGTTCCTCTAGTAATACTTTGTGTTTAGAGTGGGGAATGGTTTTCCAGAGGGCTTTTCTTTGTGTCTGTTTCAGTTTCAGCTTTAGACTATCCTTGGCATTGCATCTCAGGGAGACCATGTCTTACACTCTTACAGTGCTTTCAGCTGAGACTTCCTATTTGTTTATTCATTGAGAGCATATTTTCCTTTAATAACATTGATTATATTTGTAATAGCTACTTTAAAATTTTTTCTGCTATTTCCAGCATATAGGCTATCTTCGGGTAGATTTCTATTTTTTTTTTTTGTATGAGTCACTTTCCCCTTTTTGGGTTGTGTCCTGGGCAATAAGAATCACACATTTTAGATATTCTTTGGTGTTTTTTTTTTTGGAGCCAGAGTCTCACTCTGTCACCCTGGCTGGAGTACAGTGGCACGCTGGCCTCTGGCGATCCTTTGGCCTCAGCCTTCCAAGTAGCTGGAACTGCAGACGTGCGCTACTGTGCCCAGATAATTTTTGATTTATTGTAGAGATGAGGTCTCGCCATGTTGCCCGGACTGGTCTCGAACCTGCGGGCTCAGGCATTCCACTCGCCTCAGCCTCCCAAAGTGCTGGGATTATAGGCTGAGCCTCCAAGCCTGGCCCATTGTAGATATTCTTGAATCTATTATGCTCCTCTGCAGAATACTGGTTTTTGTTTTAGCAAATAGTTAACTTGGCTTACCTTAAACTCTATACTCTCTCCTGCAACTGAAATACCTGTTCAGTTATTTTGTTCTTAATGCAACTATGAATACCTGTGAATTTCAGAAATCAGTGAGAGATTTGACAGTTTGTATTTAAAATTTGGACTCCTTTTTTGTGGCTCTTTCTTTCTGGAATTTACCCCACCCCCTTGTTATCCAACAGCTATAGTTGTCCCAAGATATGTCCTCTGGTTTTTCAAAGCAGTAAGACTAGGGTTTTCTACCAAATTCTTGCCTGACTTGGCCTCAGCTGTGGCCGGTGATCATGCAGAAAGCCATAAAACTAGGAAACTCACTCAGTGCTATTTCCTTTTTCCAAGTATAGACGTCCTTCATTTTTTGCCTGCTTTTAGTTTGTCTTCAGTGCCTTAAGTAGTTGATTCCCATATTTTTAAAAAAAATTTATATTTTATAGTTGTTAGGTCAGTGTGTTGGTATTTTTAGAACTACTTTATTAACAGAAGTTGGATTTCAGGTTTATTTGTTTATTTAAATTGATGAGGACTTTTTTTTTTGAGAGAGATGGAGAGCTCATTTTGTTGCTCAGGCTGGTCTCAAACTCTTGGCTTCAAGCAATTCTCCCACCTCAACCTCTCTAGTCATTGGGACTATAGGCATGAGCCGTTGTGCCTGGCTACAAGCACCTATTTTTAAGTCTATGATTTCACCTATAAATTTGATTTGGAAATGAATAAAGGAAAAACTATTTATTTCTGTGATTTCTAAAATTAGAAATAAGTAGCAGACCCAGTATACCCATGTTGTCTCCGTCTGTCTGTTGGAAATAAACAGAATACATCTTTGTTTAGGTTTATCTCAGATGCTATTAGCTATGTGCTATCGATTGGTTATCCTCTTCTTCTGTGTCTTCAACTTTACACTCTTTACCAACTTGTTCCTTTCTATCATTTAAAAATGCTCACATCCTAGCCAGGCACAGTGGCTCATGCTTGTAATCCCAGCACTTTGGGAAGCTGAGGTGAGAGAATTACCTGAGCCCATGGGTTCGAGACCAGCCTGGGCAAAATAGACCTCGTCTCTACAATAAATCAAAAAATTAGCCAGGCATGGTGGCACATGCCTGTGGTTCCAGCTACTTGGAAGACTGGGTTGGAAGGATCACCTAAGCCCATCAGGTTGAAGCTGTGGTGGCTGTGAGTATGCCACTGCACTCCAGCCTGGGCAACAGAGTGAGACTTCAACTCAAAAGAAAAAAAAAAAATGCTCACATCTTTTCCATATTAAGGAAAAAAAAATTCTCCCTCCTAACACATCTTACTTTTGTCTCCATCAATGTATTGAATTGCTCTGATCAAAGTTAATGATGAGCTTCATGTCACCAAATATACTCCCACCCCATCAGCTATATGCTGATAATTTCCAAAACTATATATTTAACACCACACTTGTCTTCTACACTCTGTAATTTCCTGATCTACATCTTTCCCTGGATTTTGCAAAGGGTTCTTAAATTCAGTGTGTTCCCATCTCTTCTTTCTATAATTTTCCTCACCTTCCTTATCTCTGTATGTGGTGCCACCTTCCTTCTCACCTCCATATCTGATAGGTCAGCAAGTCAGTTGATTCTACTATGTTAAAGAGTTCCTGAATCCGTTTGTGTCACATTTTTACTCCCCAGATCCAGATCACCATCATCTCTTACCTGTGCAGACTGATTCATCATCCTGCATACACCATCATCTCTCTCTAATCCACTGCAGCCAGAAGAATACTGACCTGACAAAACCTTCATTTCCTCCTCATTACCAACAGGATAAAAATCCAAACAGCTTACTGTGAATTTGCATGCATGACTTGCTCTTGCCTGATCTGGTCCCCACAGCCTACCTTTGCAGCCTTACCTCACTTGGCCCTGCCTTGTGGCCTCTGGGCATCACCATCCTGGATTTCTTTTGATGTATTCTGAACACTTTTTCTTCTAAGCTGTCCTTTGCCTGTTTAAACACTATTAATTATCCTTCTAGTCTCAACTTTACTGTCATTTCCTGAGGAGGCCTTTCCGGTCCTCCCCTCAAGACCAGGTCACATTACCCACTGTGTTCCCAGAGCTCCTGGGACTTGTTCTTTCCTAGCATCCCTTATTCGTAGTGATTTTTTAAAACCGAGTTCCGTGAGAGCAGGTTTCCTTTTCTTCCTCTTTTCTTCCTTTCTTGACCTTTGCACCAAGCCCAGTGCCTAGCAAGTAGTGAATACCCAAATGATTTTTGTTTAATGAATGGATTAGAGATAAGAATAGCTCCATCTGGCAATAGAATAGAATCTATTACAATAAAATATAATCTCTTCTGCCTGTTACACTCGGCTGTAATACACTAATCTTATTTCCTAAGGAGGGATAAACTGACAGCTTGATGTGGAGACAGAAGCCAGCCTGCTTACTGCAGTAGTGAATGGACCTGTGTTCTTACTGTGCCAGGCACCTCTGAGTGGATCTGATTCTCACAATGAAAATACTTTATGAAATGGTAGTAGACTGTGTGGTGGCTAAAGAAAATTACCACAAATAACTTTGAAGAGAGTAAACTCTTTGGAATTTCAGTATATTTTTTGTACATTTTCAGAAAGTAGGTGTTGGACTATGGCAGGAACTGCCTGCCAAATTGAGGCTGACTTGGATCTTCAGACATGCAATGAGAAAAAGACTCAGCCAGGTGTTGGGCACGTCTCAGCAGTAAATTTCATAGACTTTTTTCTTCAATTGTATACTTACAGTGTGCATTGTAAAAGATAAAAAATTAAAGGTAGCTTAGACACACTTTCCATGTAGGGAATGACCAGGGTTTATGCCTGTGACCGTTACTGACACTCTCTGATTTGACTTATTTGCCTTTTTTTTTTTTGAGTTGGAGTCTTACTGCTTCACCCAGTCTGGAGTGCAGTGGCACGCACGCTCACAGCCACTGCACTCCAGTGCAGTGGCATACAGAGTCGATCTTCTGGGCTCCAGCAATCCTTCCGCCTCAGCCTTCCAAGTAGCCAGAACTACAGACGCTGCTACCATACCCAGCTGTTATTTATTTTATTGTAGACACGAGGTCTCGCCAGGTTGCCCGGGCTAGTCTCGAACCCGTGGGCTCAGGCAATCCACTCGCCTTGGCCTCCCAAAGTGCTGGGATTACAGGCTGGTAGCCCAGCCTTATTTGTCTTTTTAACCTTTGTTTTCATTTTCTTAGTTTGCTGTGTTGCTCTTTAGGAGACTAAGATTTTTAGGGAAATTACCATGATTTTATAATTGTAGAATGGAAAATTTGATTAAATTTAAAACATTGCTTTCTGCTTCATACTATTTCCATGTTCTGCTAACTTTGTTTTGTTTGTTTTGTTTGTCAGACTTGGTGGATAGTATGCTCTTCCTGTGAGGATAAATGCTAACTTCCAACAGGGTTCAGAATTCTGATGGATGCTTGCTTGTAGGCTTTTTGCACAGAGATGATGTTTGTGCAAGATAAACTGTACATATCCTATCTTCATCAAGAAAGTAAGCTCATCCTTTCCAGGCAGAGATACAATAATAAGACGAGAAGACCCTATGGAGCTTTAATTTATTAGACCAACCAAATTGCACACTCACCTAACACTATCATCTCTAGGCCTCCAAAGTAGTGAGGAATTACAACGAAATGTTCTTCATACACTTAGAATATATATTTTGGAGCCGGGCTTGGTGGCTCAGCCTGTAATCCTGCGCCTTGGAAGGCTGAGGTGAATGGATTGCCTGAGCCCCTGGGTTCGAGACCCACCTGGGCAACTTGGTGAGACCTCATCTCTACAATAAATCAAAAAATTAGCTGGGTGTGGTAGCGGGTGCCTGTAGTTCCAGCTACTCAGAAGGCTGAGGCGGAAGGATTGCCGGAGCCCAGCAGGTCGAGGCTACGGTAGCCGGGCGGCCACTGCCCTCCAGTCTGGGCAACAGAGTGAGACTCCAACTCAAAAAAAAAAAAAGAATATATATTTTGGAATGAAAAATGCGTTGTCCTTAAGAGATCATGCTATGTGCTGCTACTTTTGACATCATTATATTTTGAGGGAGTATTATTTAAGTTGTCAATTTTTAAATAGAAATGGTAGGCATTCTTGGATAGCAAAGCTGAGAGTTGTCACTTCATACAAGACTTGATGTTTTCTCTCAGCCTAGTGACACACCAGACCCTGACCAGAACACATCTAGTTGTCCCTGTGCCACCTCCCTGTGCCTTGGCCTGCAGACAGGCTCTTGTTAGTCCTATAGCCCTACATAAGAAGTGTGCAGGAAGAGAGTCAGTAGGGCACTCCACCTGGTCTGTGTTTGGGGGTCACAGATCTTAAGGAAGTAATGTTCAACTGAGATCTAAAGCATGATAAAGTTAGCCAGGAGGAGGAGTTGAGGCAAGGGGATAGCTTGTGTTCAGAGAACAGGGAGAGTAGAACAAGGTGAGGCTGTAAATGAAGATTGTCGAGGCAGTATCTTATTGTGTCCTTCTTCGAATGCTCAAAAATATTTGATGATTCCTTGCCCTCAGACTAAAGTTCACATGCCAGGTAATGAAGTCTCAAGCCACTTTCCCTCTGCCCTCTCTGTTTTCTGTATACCCAGTGCTTTAGCCCTACTCAGCCTTTGTTATTCTCTAACTTGAATGTCCTTGTACCTGATTATTGTCTGACTGAAATACAGTTCCCCAACCCTCTTGCCTAAAGTAAAGCCCAACTTAATGTCATTTTGTTTTTGAAGTCTTCTCTGACATCTGAAATCTAAGTGAATAGCTTCTCTCCTCTGTGGTTTGACAACACTTTATCATTCTTTTAATCATCCCTTCCTGACTTGTCTATGGGTAAATATATGTATAGCTTCCTCACTAACCATAGGCACATAACATAAAGGCAAGACTTTTATTTAGTCTGTACTTTAGACCTAGATACAGTAGGGGATCTTTGCATTAAAGAGGTATGTGGCAGTGATTTAGAAGCATCTGTCTGTGTGGAGCCTCTCATCCCTAGAAATAAAACATTGAATGAAATGGGTTAGTATGTTCCTTGTCTACAAGAATTGTTTTGGATTAAAAGATTGGAGAAAATTGTTAAAAGTACCAAATTGGGAAGAAGGATGAGCCTCAAGATTTACAGGAGTAAACTCACCTTGTTTGTATCTTTATTACTTTAAAGTTCAGCATTAAATTTATTTATCGTGATCCTTTCTATTTTGCGCAGAGCATCTGTTAAGGACATCTTCAACCAGCCGGCCTGCTTCCCTCCCGAGAGTGCCTGCCATGGAAAGTGCCAAGACCCTCTCAGGTGATGATGACTTGCATCTGAAATTTTTCAAAAGAGTCTTCTAGAAGTTTTAGTAATGCTACTTAATACTTTCTCTTTAGACTTAACTATGCTTGCCTCTTTAGCTCTTTTTTTTTCAGTCCTTCTATGTCTCTTTAGCTCTTGGTTATTTACACTCTGAATTGCCCTATTGTATCTTCCAAATTCTATAGAGATCATATTTTTTAAATGTGACTTGAAAACAACAGTTCTAGATAGTTCCATTCTTTAACAGTGAATGAATTTAATAAGTGTTTTAGATGATGTGCTGAAAATACAGCTTCATACAAAGTTGATATAATTATTAAAGATTAGAATATTTATTTCCAGATGTATCATGACTAATTTTGAAGAGTTATTTCAAAGCACACCAAAATTTTTCTGGGAGCTAAACTTTTTCAGTATAATAAAGCCATCCCATAATGATGCATTTGATAATTATACGTTGTCTTCTGGCGCATGCTTCAATTAATCAGTTGATTATATTATTTTTCCTTCATGGCCTTTTCTTACACTTAGTAGCTCAACTAGAAATTGGACCATGAAAGAAGAAACTCCTGTAATTCTGCCTCAGTATAGTTAAGATCCCCTTTGTACATGGAGCAAAGTTACTGCATTTTTCTATATATCATAGCTGGGTCTCTAAATCAGTAGGAATTCCTGTGATCAGCTAAAATTATTATTCCTAAGCCCTTTTCTGTGTGCTTTTCTTATAACAGAGTTCTTAAGATTCTTTTCAATCTATTTCTTCTATTTTATATAAAATTCTGAGAGATTTTCTTATCTAGTTTCCTAGCATACCTCTTAAAATACTGATTTAAGGCATATAGAGAACTGACATTGAAAGAAAAAAAAAGAATAAAAAAAGAATAATTATAAAATTACGCCAGAAATATGTAAGCATGTCATTCTATAGTCATATAATAGGAGAAAGCACCTGTGCCTCTGGATCTTTAAGGGTACCAGTGCTGAGTTGTTTTCTGCTTGTGGGTATCCTAAAATAATTTTAGCCAAGAAAAAAGTGACCGTTTTAGTAATCAGGTGAAAACTATTACTGATGTGTAACACTGATTACATTAAATCAGCCCAGAGATGATATAGTTAATGGCGCCTGCAGATCCAGCTTCTGCTGAAGTGAGAGAGAATTTGAGGTTAGGGACTTTGTCCTGAGCACCTGGCAATACTCAGCTCCACTTGCTAGAAAGCTGTTGTGGCTCTGTTATCAACAGCTAAGTAACTACTTCCATTAAACAGTTGTCAGAACTTTTTGTAATTCTAACAAGGTACAATGTCTTACTATGTCAGACTTTCAAAATAGAATTTTTCCAAAAGATGATTGCTGTTTCCCAATAGTTGATACCTTTTTATTAATTAATTTATTTCTATTTGAGATTCAGGGGTATACATGCATGTTTGTTACATGGACATGCTGTATAGTAGTGTAGCTGTAGGGACTGGGTCTTAGGTGACCCATTCCCCAGATAGTGTACATTGAGCCCCTTAGGTAGTTTCTGAACCCTAACCCCCTGATTTGTTTTTTGAAATGTGACCTGACCCAGCATTACATGTACCCCTGTAATGAAGCATCTTTTTCCTTTGTCGCTTTAAGAATGTTTTTGGCTAAGTCCAGAAGAATTGTGTTGGTTTTAATTGTGGGTGTTGGCCAGGGCTAAGTAGTTGTAAGTATTTCTTTAATTAGTCTTTGGTTTCTAGTTGCATTTGTAATTAAACAGATGTTTATATAGTACTCACTATATGCTTCGTAGGTACTGTGAATTTTATAGGGATGGATAAGACACACTCCTTGTCTATAAGCAATGTAGGGGTCAGTACACATTTCAACTACTGTAGTTTCACAGAGGTTTCCTTCCTTCCTTCCTTCCTTCCTTCCTTCCTTCCTTCCTTCCTTCCTTCGCTTCCTTCCTTCCTTCCTTCGCTTCCTTCCCATCCCTTCCTTCCCTTTAATGATGAGTTTTAGCTATGTTGAACTCCTGAGCTCAAGCAATCCTTCCGCCTTGGCATCTCAAAGTTCAGGGATTATAGACATGAGCCGCCACACTCAGCCTTCACAAGTTTTTTAAAATGAAAAACAAGAAATCCTTTCCAATTATCAGAAAGATAAATAAAATATTAGTTTTTCCTCCTGTGTGATAATATCTGTTCAGAATCTTCAGAAGAAAATACCTCAAGAACTCAATGTAAAATGTTTTTGTTATGAGGGGGACCCATCACAGAAAACAAATTAATTTATTAAAAATTGTATATTTATTCTTACATGTTTAAATTTCAGTCACCCTCAAAGTACTCTTTGTTTGATGCAATACACCTGTCAAGACACTTTTTCCACTGCTCAAAAGAGTTTTTTAACTTGTTAATTTTGATACCTTTTAGATCCTTATGCTATTTTTTTGTTTCACCTCTTCCACATCAGCAAAATGTTTCTCTTTGAGGACTTTTTTCATCTGGGGAAACTTTTTTTGGGTAAATGGGGAGGGTGGGGCATGGGGCTGTGCTGTTTTGGTCAAAAATTGTTGAACACTCAGCATAGTGTGGGCAGATATACTTGTAAATCACTCATCGTAAAATGGGTAAAGTTTGAAAGAATCTCCAAAAAGAATGTGCTAAAGCTGAACACATCCTCTCACAGCAATACTACCTGGTACACCGATGCCGATGGATTCCTAGAATATTTCCCTTAGTGGGGGAACCCTGTACTACAGGGGCTCACCCTCCAAGAAAAAAATTCCGGGTTATTTTGGGTCCCTCCGTATATAAAATGCAAAATGACTGTTTTTCACAGTGTCTCGACGAAGTAGTGAAGAAATGAAACGGGACATCTCAGCTCAGGAGGGAGCATCACCAGCTTCTCTTATGGCTATGGGAACAACATCCCCACAGCTTTCCATGTCCTCTTCTCCCACGGCATCCGTGACCCCCACCACTCGAAGCCGGATAAGGTAGAGAGAACAGTTAATATTAATGCACTTCATGTGTACCTTTCCTGACATTTTGAGAGTAAATGTAAAATAATGACATTATGGTTTTTCTTTTTTTGTGTGTTATTAAGTGTTTATATTTTATTGATCTCTTCTGTGCCCAAAATTGGGTAAATGGTAAAGAAGATACTGACAAACTAAAAGATATCTTTCCTTTCCTTAAGCAGCTGTTATTTTATTTATTTATTTTTTGAGTTGGAGTCTCATTCTGTCACCCAGGCTGGAGTGCAGTGGCACACTCACGGCCATCCCAGCGTCGACCTGCTGGTCTCCGGCGATCCTTCTGCCTCAGCCTTCTAAGTAGCCAGAACTACAGGGGCACACTTCCATACCCAGCTAATTTTTGACTTATTGTAGAGACGAGGTCTCGCCAAGTTACTCAGGCTGGTTTCGAACCTGTGGGCTCAGGCAGTCTACTTACCTTGGCCTCCCAAAGTGCTGGGATTACAGGCTGAGCCACCAAGTCTGGCAGTGGCTGTTATTTTAAATTAGAGAATGGTTGAATGCAAAAGTAAGTATTGTGAAATTTGAATCCTGGAATATGGAGAGCATATTAAGGAAAGGTGTCCTAGAAGAGTAGAATTTGAGTGTTGTAGACTGTGAGGGAGGGGGCATTATTGGCAAGGTAGTTGAGGGAATGTATAAGAGGTATGAATAAGTGAAGAATCTGGAGGGAGCTGCTGTAGGTAAGTGGTACTGGAGATTAAGAGGATAGATACAGAAGACCATAGAGAGGGTGGCTCTACCTTATCAAGGTGCAGTAGAAGAAAAGATTGAATAGGTAGAGTATGGCAAGGTGGTGGAACTTCTTTAACGTCAAACTGAGTCACTTCGATGTGGTAGAAACTATAAAGTGGGGTAAATAAATTCGTGTAAGATGATTCAAGGATTATTCCATTCTGGATGAAAGAGAAAACCAGCTGAAAGGATATTATATTTCTGAGAACAAGTCAGCACATCTAGGCCAAGGTGGAAAAGAGATACAGAGAGTGTTGGATGCAGGTTTTTCAAAAGGAAAGATGATTTTTAGCAACAGATTTTTTATAAAAGGAATGCAGAAATGGCAAGTATTAAAGATGGCTGTAATTGTTTATGCCAGAAGTCTGGGAACATGGTGCTACATTAACAATTGATAAAGAGTACATGAAAATATAAGCTTATGTTTTATTCATAGTACTTTTATGTCAGAAGCCACTTTGGATTAAGAGGTATTAAGAATTTAGAGAGCCGGGCTCGGTGGCTCAGCCTGTAATCCCGCACCTTTGGGAGGCTGAGGTGAGTGGATTGCCTGAGCCCGCGGGTTCGAGACCTACCTGGGCAGTGAGAACTCATCTATACAATAAATCAAAAAATCAGCCGGGCATGGTAGCACGCGCCTGTAATTCCGGCTACTCAGAAGGCTGAGGCGGAAGGATCGCCGGAGCCCAGCAGGTCGAGGCTGAGGTGGCTGGGAGTGGCCACTGCACTCCAGTCTGGATGACAGAGTGAGACTCCAACTCAAAAAAAAAAAAGAACTTAGAAAAAAACAGTTGTCAAAAATTTAGCATACATTGTTTATAGGTATGAGGAAAACTGTTGGCAAGTATTGAGAAGAGTTGAAGGAAGGATAGGAATGGGCTGTAGGAATTTATCCATATATTAATTTATATAATAAATATATAGGATATATAGGATATATATATAAATATATAGGATATATAGGATATATATATTGAGGATAAAATGGAATACTTGACTTTTCTTTGTTTTTGAGTTGGAGTCTCACTCTGTGGCCCAGACTGGAGTGCAGTGGCCGCCCCGGCCACCACAGCCTCGACCTGCTGGGCTCTGGTGATCCTTCCACCTCAGCCTTCCAAGTAGCTGGAACTACAGGCGCACGCTACCACGCCTGGCTAATTTTTTGATTTATTGTAGAGATGAGGTCTCACCAAGTTGCCCAGGCGGGTCTCGAACCCGTGGGCTCAGGCAATCCACTCACCTCAGCCTCCCAAAGGCGCGGGATTACAGGCTGAGCCACTGAGCCCAGCAATACTTGACTTTTCAAACTCAAATTATGAACTTACTTTTGAAGCCCTACCTCTGAGGGGGACAACCTCTTATAATAGTGGTCCTCCTGTAAGCAGTACACCATGGGAGCAAGTAGAGAGTCCAGTGAGTAGGCTAACTCAGGCCACCTTGATTATACAGGGAAGGGACGTCAATACTCGTCTCAGTGTCCTAGTAGTGGACTCTCTGCATCGTTCCTGTGCAAAAGGTACAGGCTTAGGAGACAGGGCACCCACTCTTCCTACATAGGGCTGTGATCCTTAAGGAGGCATCTTTTGGCCACAATTCCTCATCTCAGAATGAAGAAGTTTTAAGAGAGAACCCTGTAGCCCTGGGACTCTTTTCTGTAGCTTCTCATTGTGTCCACAGAGTTTGCTCTACTCTGATGCTTTGAAAACTGTTTTTATAACAAAATGGACCCTGTGTGAACAAGAGTAAACCTTTCACTCTCATTGTAAGAGTGACTTTTATGTTGAGCACAGCAAATATTGTTGTTTTTGGCTTTCCTTTTTGCGTCCATTCACATAACTCTACCTTCATTCCCTTTCCCTGTCTATGTTCAGTGATGTTAATAACAAAATTCATTGAATCCTTGAAACCAAAGCAGGAATGTGAGGGCTGGCACACAAAAATAAAAGTATATTTCTTCAAGGTAGCAGTCTAACTGCACATTGAAAATAAGTTGCTATTTTGCTTTTTGTTCTAAAGTAAATAAAAATTGACACTTTTTCAGTACCCCTCTCAGTTGGAAAAGCATCAGTTCTAAGTGTTCTCTGATTTTGTAGCGTACTTTGAAGGGTGAATACTGACAGAATAACTGTACTAAAGAATTCTAACCTGCTTGTAACATATGAACCTATAGGACATTTACTAGGTTACTAAGCTTATAGGGTATGGGACCAGAGTTTCCACTTTGCTTATAATCACTAAAAAAATACCTTTTTTTTTTTATGAGGGTTTTGTTCTATCACCCAGGCTGGAGTACAGTGGCACAATAATAACGCATTGCAGCCTCAAAATTCTGAGCTCAATTGATCCTACCGCCTCAGCCTCCTGAATAGCTGGGACTAAGACAGCATGCCAGGCTCTTTTTTTTTTTTTTTTTTTTGAGTTAGAGTCTCACTCTTTAGCCCAGACTGGAGTGCAGTGGAACACTCCTGGCCACTGCTGCCTCGACCTGCTGGACTCTGGCAATCCTTCCACCTCAGCCTTCCAAGTAGCCAGAACTACAGGCGCGTGCTACCATGCCTGACTAGTTTTTGATTTATTGTAGAGATGAGGTTTCGCCAAGTTGCCCGGGTGGGTCTTGAGCCTGTGGGCTCAGGCAATCCACTCGCCTCGGCCTCCCAAAGTGCTGGGATTGCAGGCTGAGCCACCGAGCCCGACCTTTTTTTTTTTTTTAAAGAGTTGGGGGTCTCACAATATTTTGCCTAGACTGGTCTCAAACTCCTGGCCTCAACTGAGGCTCTTGCCTCAGCCTCTTGAAGTACTGGGATTACAGATGTGTGCCATTGTGCCTAGCCAAAAATAGACCAACCTTTTAAGAACAGACTATTTGTCAAGCAGCAGGTCATATTATAAAGCACTTTTTTCCTCCAAGTATTCTTTAGTGTTCTGTTCCACTTCCAAAGTAGCTACCAAAAGGAGGGATTTGGTGCAGAATGAGTAGGGTTGTAATCCTTCTCTGCCCCAGAGATGATCACCCAGAGGTGATTGCAAAAACCTTTTTTGACTTAATGTCTAGTCTGGGGCAAGATATTTATTCTGCCTACAAAGTGGTTGATAGTGCCATAAAGTACCCACATAGAATTTTTAAAATGAGTTATGATAGCTGTTGTATTCCTCCCAACCCCCTGCAAACTTCTGTACTGTGTCCATCATATAGTAAACTCTGAAGTTTCTTGAGGGGCAGGTACCCTATGTTGTTTACCCTAAGTTGCCTAGCATTTGCATATTATCTGGCACAGTGGTGCTCTGCAAGGAGACACTGAATGAGTGAGTGAGTTTAAAGAAAAATCCCATTGTATATACAAGGCAAAATTCTAACTGCCTGCAGTCAATAAGGAGTATACAACTAACTGGGTGCAGTGGCTCACACCTGTAATCCCAGCACTTTGGGAGACCAAGGCGAGAGGACTGACTGAACCCAGGGGTTCAAGACCAGCCTGGGCAACTTGGTGAGACCTCGTCTCTACAATAAATAAAAAAACTAGCGGGGTGTGATGGCACTTGCCTGTGGTTCCCCAGCTACTTGGAAGGCTGAGGTGGAAGGATCGCCTGAGTCCAGTAGGTTGAGTCTGTGGTGGCTGTGCGAATGCCACTGCACTCCATCCTGAGAAACAGAGTGAGACTTCAACTCCAAAAAAAAAAAGAGTATACAGCATAGCACTACACACATCTGAGACACTTCATGGAAACTGTAAATGTTTTTAATGTTTATTGCCATCTTTTGTCTGTCTCATCTGCGTCCCCAAATTCTAAGCTCTTTGAAGGCAAGATTTATGCCTTAGAGCCGGGCTCGGTGGCTCAGTCTGTAATTCCGCACCTTTGGGAGGCTGAGGTGAGTGAATTGCCTGAGCCCGCGGGTTCAGAGAGACCTCATCTCTACAATAAATCAAAAAATCAGCCGGGCGTGGTAGCTCGCACCTGTAATTCCAGCTACTCGGAAGGCTGAGGCGGAAGGATCGCCGGAGCCCCCCAGGTCGAGGCTGCGGTGACCAGGAGCGGCCACTGCACTCCAGTCTGGGCGACAGAGTGAGACTCCAACTCAAAAAAAAAAGAATTATGCCTTAGAATCCTCTACCTTGCATAACCTTCCTTGTATATTTACAGTAAGTGATTTAGAAAATGATGAGATGATAAGGATCGTAAAAGGTTGGAAACAAAAAGGAGTAAAATAAACCAAAGCATAAAGATTGTGAAAGGGGTAAAGTATGGAATGAAAGGCAACCATGACAACTTTCAGATGCTGCCAGTATTAGGTTGTTTTTTCCCTTGCCACTTTCCATGTGGATGATGAGTAGAGTCCCTCTCTTTAGATATGAACTCCTGACAGCGGTGAATCTATAGGGCCATAAACTAAAAGTCAAAAGAGACGTTTTACCATTAGATGGCCTTCATATGTGCATTTATCCTGTTCAAAAATGCAAACTAATACTGTTCTTTTATTCTCGTGCTCAAACAAAAAATATTTCAACTTTGGGTTTCTTGTTTTCAGGGAAGAAAGGAAGGACCCTCTTTCAGCATTGGCTAGAGAATATGGAGGATCAAAGAGGAATGCCTTGCTGAAGTGGTGTCAGAAGAAAACAGAAGGCTATCAGGTAATCATATGGTTCTTTGGCCCACATAAGAAATTGCCAAAACCAAGTGCCAAAGTATCACAGCTTGCTATTATCTCACATTATAAATTATGAATTCTATACATGTTTCAAGAATGCAATCTCAAAGTTAAATCTTAACTTGATTAAGTGTCACATGGGGGTTGGGTGCAGTAGCTCAAGTCTGCAATCCCAGCATTTTGGGAGGCGGGGGTGAGAGGATTACCTGTGCCCAGAGGCTTAAGACCGGCCTGGGCAACTTGGTGAGGCCTCATCTCTACAGTAAATCAAAAAAATTAGGTGGGTATGGTGGCGCACTCCTGTAGTTCCAGCTACTTGGAAGGCTGAGGTGGAAGGATCACCTGAGCCCAGCAGGTTGAGGCTGCGGTGGTTGTGAGTGTGCCACTGCACTCCAGCCTGGGCAACAGAGTGAGACTCCAACTCAAAAGAAAAAAAAAATGTGTCTGCATGGGTGAAGTAAGCTTGTTACTTTTCCATAGTAACCAACCTTTCCAATACTTTTATTCAGCTATTATAGCACTTTTTAACTTAAAAGTCCAGGTTAAATGCTTTTGTTGAGGTATCATCTGGACTAAGAGAAAAATATACTTATTTTACTTAAGATGAATAGTTTCATTATTATGTTTATTATCTCTTTTAGTTAGTTGTTTTTCTTAGCATTTTTCCATTCCCACTGTGATTTGCCCTTGTCATTTCACATCTGGACTATTTTAATACCCTACCATTTTCTCCTTTGTCTATCTGTCTTTCACTATTTTCTTCAGGTTTTTTTTTAAGTGATGTTAAACATTGCTTTGGAAAGGAGACACTAATTCCATATGAAAGAGTAACTTCTAAAATATGTCCATTATGCTGCTAAAAATTACAATTTAGATTTCCAACATTCTCACACATTTATAGTTACAGAGACTCTTCCCAGCTCACAGCTGGTATTCTTGATTGCATTTTATACTTTGGTGCAAATACACAGAGTACAATACAAGAAGGGAATTAAAGTTCTATATTTTTGGTCTCATCAGCCCTCATCTCACCAAAATGACATAAAGGAACCAGCTACAACATTTACAGACAATTTTTGTGCAAGTGGTAATGAAGTAGTAGAGCATCAGATAATATCTGCCATTGGCAGATCCCTTTTGGGCAAATTTGTATATGACTTTGAGTGGTGATCTACAGCTCATTTAGGATTTGCGAGCCAAATGTATTACAATGGACATACAGAAAAGTCTTACTTCTTAGTGCAGATTTACCAACAAAATCTTCTAACTTCCATTAGCTAAAAACGGTATTGGCAAGGATGTGGAGAAATGGGTAGCCTTATGCATTGTTGAGGGGAATATAACATGGTATAACTGCTATGGAAAACAGTATGGCAGTTCCTCAAACAGAATTACCATGTGCTCTGGCAACTTCATTTCTGGGTATAATACTCAAAATAATTGAAAGCAGGGGCCAGGCACAGTGGCTTATACCTATAGTCCTAGCACTTTGAGAGGCTGAAGTGAGAGGTTTGCTTGAGGCCAGGAGTTTGAGACCAGCTTGGGCAACTTAGCAAGATCCAGTCTCTAAAAAAATATATAAAAATTATCCAGCATGATGATATACACCTGTAGTCCTAGCTACTGGGGAGGCTGAGGCAGGAGGATTGCTTGAGCCCAGGAGTTCAAAGCTGCGATGAGAATGTCACTGCATTCTGGCCTGCGTGACAAAGTGACACCCTGTCTCAAAAAAAAAAAAAGAAAAGTAGGATTTGAGGAGATATCTAAAGTACATTCATGTTCTTGGCAGCATTATTCACAATAACCAAACGGTAGAAGCAACCCAAGTATTTATTAGCAGAATGAATAAGCAATATGTATTATATGCATATAATAGAATATCATCTTTCCTTAAAAAGGAAGGAAATTCTGACACGTTACAACATGATGGACATTGAAGACATTGTGCTAAGTGAAACAAGCCATATGCAAAAGAATAAATTCTATAGGAATCCACTATTATGGAATACCTACAAATAGTAATATTCATAGAGACAGAGTAGAATGATGATTACCAGGGCTTGGGGGAGGGAGAAAGGGAAGTTACTATTTAACAGGTACATAGTTTCATTTTGCAGAATAAAAAAGTCCTGGAGATGGATGGTGGTGATGGTAGCAACAATAATTTGCATGTATTTTATGTCACTGAACTGTATACTTAAAAATATATTTTACATTTTATCATGTATATTTTACAGTTAAAAAATTACTTAGCAAAAATAAAATAAAAAGATCAAGTGACTGGGATAGAACTAGACAGAAAGTCAGTGAGGAAATGGAAGACTTTAATAACACTATATGTCAACTAGACTTAAAAGACATTTATAGAACACTCTGCCCAATAATAGCAGAGTACATCTTCTTCTCAGGTGCACATAGAAGATTTCTGGATAAGCTATATTAGGTCATAAAACTAGTCTCAGTAAATTTTAGAAGATTGAAATCATGCAAATTATTTTCACCTTTTATGATCACAATGAAATGAAATTAGAAATTCATAGCAAATGGGAAATTGGAAAATTCACAAATATATGAAAATTAAACCACATAACTCTAAATAATTCCTCTAATAACAAGGGATGGGAAGAGAACAAAAATGAAAACACAACATACTTAAAATTATGGGAGGCCATGAAAGCAGCTCTCAGAGAAAAATGTATAGCTGTAAATATCTATCTTTAAAAAGAAAAAAGGTCTCAAAGTAATAGCCTAACCTCTACTATAAGAAGACAGAAAAAAGAAGAGTAAACTAAATTCAAAACAAGCAAAAGGAAGGAAATAATAAAGATCAAAACAGAAGAAAACAGGCCAGGCACAGTGGCTCACATGTGTAATCCCAGCACTTTGGGAGGCTAAGTCAAGGGGATCACTTAAGACCAAGAGTTTGAGACCAACCTGGGCAACATAATGAGACTCCTGTCTCTCCAAAAACAAAACAACACCAAAAAATGGCAAATTAGATAACTTAGATGATATGGACAAATTCCTAGAAACACACAAACTATCAAAATTGACTCAAGAAGAAAAATAATCTAAGTAGAGAGATAACAACTGAAGAGATTGAGTTAGTAATCCAAAAACTTCCATCCAAGAAAAGCCCAAGACTATATGAGTTTACCGATGAATTGTCTGAATTTAAAAGAATTAATACCAGTACTTCTCACACTCTTCCAAAAATCATAGACAAGGTCACTTCCTGACTCATTCTGTGAGGCCAGTATTACCCTGATACCAACGACAGAAAAGAAAATAAGTCACAAGTAAAGAAAACTACAGGATGGTCATGGTGGCTCATGCCTGTAATCCCAATACCATGGGAGGCCAAAGTGGGAGGATTACTTGAGCCCAGGAATTCAAGACTAGCCTGGGCAACACAACATGACTCCATCTCTATTAAATACATAAATAGAGTAAAATAAAATAGGTTAATATTCCTTATCCAAAAGCTCTCAACAAAGTAATGACAATGTAAATGAGATTAAACACCACAACCAAGTGTAATTTATCCCAGGAATGCAAGGTTGGTTTAACATAGGAAAATTAGTCAATGTTGTATACCATGTTATTAGAATAAAGGGATAAAACTACATGGTCATCTCATCAGATGCAGAAAAGACATTGGGCAAATTCCAACACCCATTTATGATTAAAAAAAAACAGCTCAACAAACTAGGAATAGAAGAGAACTTTCTCAATCTAATAAAAGGCACCTATGAAAAACCCACCACGAGCATCACATGTAATGGTAAAAACTGAAAACTTTTGCTTTAAGATCAGAAACAAGAAAGGATGTCTGCTCTCACCACTTCGATTCAACATTTTACTGGAAATTCTAGCTAGGACAGTTAGGCAAGAAAAATAAAAAGGTGACTAGATTGGAAAATAAGTAGTCAGATTATTTCTATTCATAGATGACATGATTTATATCTAAAAAAATCTTAAAGAATTTACATAAAACTGTTAGAACTAGTAAACAAATTCAGCAAAGTTGCAGGTTACAAGATCAATATACAAAAATCACTTGCATCTCTATATACTAACAATGAAATTAGAACATCACTTCTATTTATAGCAGCATCAAAAAGAGCAAAATATTTAGGAATAAGTTTAACCAAAGAGATACAGGTCTTGTACACTGAAAAATACATAACACTACTGAAAAAATTTTTAGAAATCTAAAAAAAGTGGAAAGACATTCCTTGTTCATGGATTGGAAGTTTTGATAGATGCTACACCATGGATGAACCTTGAAAATATTATGCTAAGTGAAGAGGCCATACACAAAACTTTAACCTAAAATGGCTTCCATCCTCAGATATGAAAGCAGGTTTGAAACTAATAATCTCAGCTTTGCTTCATTCATGACAAGAGCATCAATGTTGATGACTACAAGATTGATCTAGAACTGAAATCTCAGGCATAAACAAATATTGTACAATCACTTAATTTTTTTGAGAGCATTTTTTTATTGAGATATGCCATATAAGATAAAATTCATTCACTTAAAATGTACATTCAGTGTTTTACTTTTTTTTTTTTTTAGTGTATTAGGAGTTGTGCAGCCATCACCACAATCAATTTTAGGTTATTTTCACTACTCGCATAAAGAAACCCATTAGCAGTCATTCCCTATTTGCCATAGGCAACCACTAATCTGCTTTCTGTCTCTGTTGATTTGCTTATTATGAACATTTCATATAAATGGAATCACACAATATATGATCCTTATAATTGACTTCTTTCACTTAGTATCATGTTTTTATGGTTCATCCATGCTATAGCATGTATTAGTATTTCATTCCTTTTTATGGCTGAATGATATTCCATTGTATGGATACCACATCTTATTTATCCATTCTTCTGTTTTGGGTTGTTTCCACTTTTTTTTTTGGCTATTATATATATTGCTGTTATTAACCTTTGTTTTTTTTTGTTGTTCTTTTTTTGAGACAGTGTCTCATTGTGTTGCCCAGACTGGTCTCAAACTTCCTGGCTCAAGTGACCCTCCTGCCTCAGCCTTCTGGTTAGCTAGGAGTACAGGCACACACCAGCATCCACAGCTTGTTGTAAATGCTTGTGTACAAATTTTTGCATGGACATATGTAATTTTCTCATCTTCTTGTCTGTCTTGTAGCCTGCTGCCAATATATTTTGAAATTATGATCTTGTTATTTCTCTTTAAGCTGTCTCGTGTTTCCCCTTTGCCTTTGGCTAAAGTCTAAGATCCTTGGTTTAAAGAGCAGGGCCCAACCGGGCTCGGTGGCTCAGCCTGTAATCCCGCGCCTTTGGGAGGCTGAGGTGAGTGGATTGCCTGAGCCCGCGGGTTCGAGACCCGCCTGGGCAGCGAGACCTCATCTCTACAATAAATCAAAAAATCAGCCGGGCATGGTAGCGCGTGCTTGTAATTCTGGCTACTTGGAAGGCTGAGGCGGAAGGATTGCCGGAGCCCAGCAGGTCGAGGCTATGGTGGCCGGGAGCGGCCACTGCACTCCAGTCTGGGCGACAGAGTGAGACTCCAACTCAAAAAAATAAATAAATAAAGAGCAAGGCCCCTTATGGTTAGTCTAGCCCCTAAGTAGTATTTATTCACTCTACCTCATTCTTCTGAATCCCCAGTGTCACCCTGGCACCAAATGCCTCTGTCTTCTCATTCCACCTCTTCTATCTAAGGAATGTCAGTTTGTCATCTTAGAAGTCAGTGCCAGCAGAATTGTTTTTGCCCCTACTCCAGTCCTACAAAGTTTCATCCCTCATGCATTGTCCCCTTCCCCTCCATGGAGCATATGAAACTAGGTTCTTCCTTGACTTGAACTCAATTCAGGATAGAGTGTTTTCTGTATTTCAGGGCATATTTTGGGCCTTTGTGTCTATAATCTACTTTCTCTGTGATTTAAAATCCCACAGGATGTGTCACGAGGATACTGAAGTTGTCAGACTGTGTAGAAAGGTCTGTCTTTGTCTTCCCAGCCTCTGGCCTAAGACTCAGCCTTGTAACTGTGTTCAGGCACATCTTAGAGATATTGTGGGTGTAGCACCAGATAACCCCAATAAAGCAAATATTGCAGTAATGCAAGTCACATGAATTATTTTGTTTCCTGGTGCATATAAAAGTTACTTTCATACTATACTGAAATCTATTAAGTGTTCAATAGCATTATGCCCCCCCAAAAAAAATCAATGTACTTCCCTCAATTAAAAAATACTGCTGAGCATGGTGGCTCATGCTTGTAATCTCAGCACTCTGGGAGGCCAAGTCAGGAAGGAAGATTGCTTGAGCCCAGGAGTTCAAGGTCAGCCTGGGCAAGTCAAAAAATTAACTGGGTGTGGTGGCATGCACCTGTAGTCCCAGCTGCTCAGGAGACCAGGGCAGAAGAATCCCCTGAGCTAGGGAGGTCAAGACTGCAGTGAGCTGTGTTCGTGCCATTGCACTCCAGTCTGGGTAACAGAATAAGGCCCTGACTCAAAAAAAGAAAACTTTATTACTAAAAATACTAACCTTCAAGTCATTCAAGCCTTCAGCAAATTGTAATCTTTTTGCTGGTGGAGGGTCTTGCTTGAGATTGATGACTGCTGACTGATCAGGATGGTGGTTGCTGAAGGCTGAGATGACTTTGGCAATTTCTTAAAATAAGACAATAAAATTTGCCTTATCCATTGACTCTTCCTTTCACAAAAGATTGTTCTGTGGCATGCAGTGCTGTCTGATAGACTTTTACCAACAGTAGAACATCTTTCAAAATTGGAGTCAGTCCTTTCTGACTCCGCTGCTGCTTTATCAGCTAACTTTATGTAATCTGAGTCTTTTGCTATCATCTCAACAGTGTTCACAGCATCTTCATCAGAGGTAGATTCCATCTCAAGAAACCGCTTTATTTGCTCATCCATAAGACGTAACTCCTCATCTATTCATGCATTTACAGCAATTCAGTCACATCTTCAGGCTCCACTTTTAATTCTAATTCTATTGTTATTTTATCACATCACATCTGCAGTGGCTTCCTCCACTAAAGTTCTGAATTCTTTAATGTCATCCATGAAGGCTGGAATTGACTTCTTTCAAACTTCTGTTAATGTTGATATTTTGGCCTCTTCCCATGAATCACAAATGTTCTTCATGGCATTTAGAATGCTGAATCTTTTCCAGAATATTTCAGTTTACTTTGCCTAAATCCACTAAAGGAATCACTGTGTCAGCTATAGCCAAACAAAATGTATTTCTTTAATAAGGCCTGAAAGTCAGATTTACTCTAGATCCATGAGCTTCCGAATGGTTATTTTATTAGCAGACATGAAAACAATATTTATCTCCTTAACATCTCTGTCTGAGCTCTGGGTGACCAGGTACATTGTCAACGAACAGTAATATTTTGAACAGAATTCTTTTTTCCGAGCAGTAATTTCAACAGTGGGCTTAAAATACTCAGTAAGCCGGACTCGGTGGCTCAGCCTGTAATCCTGCGCCTTTGGGAGGCTGAGGTGAGTGGATTGCCTGAGCCCGCGGGTTCGAGACCCGCCTGGGCAACTTGGCGAGACTTCGTCTCTACAATAAATCAAAAAATTAGCTGGGTGTGGTAGCTCACGCCTATAGTTCCAGCTACTTGGAAGGCTGAGGCGGAAGGATCGCCGGCGCCCAGCAGGTGAGGCTGCAGTGGCCAGGAGCGGCCACTGTACTCCAGTCTGGGCGACAGAGTGAGACTCCAACTCAAAAAAAAAAAAATACTCAGTAAACCATGCTGTAAATAGATACACTGTCATCCAGGCTTTGTTGTTCCATTTATAGAGCACAGGCAGAAAAATTTAGCTTAATTCTTAAGGATCCTAGGATTTTCAGAATGGTAAATGAGCACCGGCTTCAACTTAAAGTCACTAGCTGCTTTAGACCCCAACAAGAGAGTCAGCCTATGCCTGATGCTTTGAAATCAGGCATTGACTTCTCCACTGTAACTATGAAAGTCCTAGGGGATACCTTCTAAGATTGTTTTATTTAATTGAAAATTGTTTACTGTAGCCACCTTCATCAATGATCTTAGCTAGATCTTCTGTATAACTTGCTGCAGCTTCTATATCAGCACTTGCTGCTTCACCTTACGTTTCTCTGTTATGGAGATAACTTCTTTCCTTAAACATTGTGAATCAAGCTCTGCTAGCTTCAGACTTTTCTTCTGCAGCTTCCTGACCTCTTCCAGCCTTATAGAATTTAAGAGAATGCCAGGCTCGGTGGCTCAGCCTGTAATCCCGCGCCTTTGGGAGGCTGAGGTGAGTGGATTGCCTGAGCCCGCAGGTTTGAGACCCCCCTGGGCAGGCGAGACCTCATCTCTACAATAAAATCAAAAAATTAGCTGGGTGTAGTAGCACGCGCCTGTAATTCTGGCTACTCGGAAGGCTGAGGCGGAAGGATCACTGGAGCCCAGCAGGTCGAGGCTGTGGTGGCCGGGAGCGGACACTGTACTCCAGTCTGGGCAACAGAGTAAGACTCCAACTCAAAAAAAAAAACCCCAAAAAACAAAAAAACAGAATTAAAGAGAGTTAGGACCTTGCTTTGGAGTAGACTTTGTCTTAAAGAAATGTTGTGACTGGTTTCTACCAAGACCACTAAAACTTTCTCTTTATCAGCAATAAGGCTGTTTCGCTTCTTCTCATTCATATATTCACTGGAGTAGCACTTTTACTTTTCTTCTAGAACTTTTCTTTTGCATTTACAACTTGGCTAACTGGCATACGAGGCCAAGCTTTTAGCATGTCTTGGTTTTTGACATGCCTTTCTCAATAAGCTTAATCATCTCTAGATTTTTATTTAAACTGAGAGATGTGCAATGGTTCCTTTCACTTGAACACTTAAGAGACCATTGTAAGATTATTAATTGGCCTAATTTCAATATTGTTATGTCCCAGGGAATAGGGAGGTCTGTGGAGAGGAAGAGAGCCCAAATGACTAGTCAGTGGTGCAGTCAAAACATGCACAACATTATAGATTAAGTTTACTGTCTTATATGGACACAGTTCCATGGCACCCCCAAACAATTACCATAGTAACATCAAAAGTCACTGGTAATACATTACCATAAAAGTGTAATATTAATAAAAAAATGTTTGAGGCTGGGCGCAGTGGCTCATGCCTATAACCCCAGCACTTTGGAAGGCCGAGGTAAGAGGATTGCCTGAACCCATGGGTTCTAGACCAACCTGGGCAACTTGGTGAGAGCTCATCTCTATAATAAATCAAAAAATTAGCCATGCATGGTAGCATGCACCTGTAGTTCCAGCTACTTGAAAGGCTGAGGCAGAAGGATCGCCCGAGCCCAGCATGCCACTGCACTCCAGCCTGGGCAACAGAGTAAGACTCCAACTAAAAAAAAAAAAAAAATTGAAATATTACAAGAATTACCAAAGCTTGACACAAAGACATGAAGTAACACCTTACCAAAAGTTGCCACATAGACATGAAATAAGCACATGCTATTTTAAAAATAGTACCCATAAACTTATGAAATCCAGGGTTGCCACAAATCTTCAATTTGTAAATACCAAAATATCTGTGAGACACAATAAAGTGGAGCACAATAAAATGAGATATGTTTGTATTGAATATAATGAGATACTTTGGAAATTCAGTTTTGGTATAATGGTTCTCAAACCTGTATGTAAAATCCTGGAAGATTGTGGAAAAAGTGCTGATTCTTAAGAACCATCCTTAAAGATTTGCAATTTGAGAAGTAAAGATTCTGCCTTTGTAGAAGTACCCCAAATGATCCAGATACAGGTGATTCATAGAGTAGTGGCTGAGATGTTGGACTTTAACATCAGGTAAGATGTCAGTGCCAATTCTGCTCTTTATTGTATGACCATGGCAAATTAGTCTCTTTGAGCCTCAGTTTCCTCCTTTATAAAATGGAACAGTAACTGAGACAATCAGGCACAGTTCCTATCATACACTGTGTGTTTAATAGATTTTTAATTAGAACAGGCATACCTCAGAGATATTGCAGGTTCATTCCCAGATCCCTGCAATATAGCAGAAGTTGCCAGGGTCTCACTCTGTCACCCAGGCTGCAGGACAGTGGCACAATTACAACTCACTGCAGCCTTGAGCTGGGCTAAGGCAGACCTTCTGCCTCAGCCTCCTGAGTAGCTGAGACACATGCCACCGTCCCCAGCTAATTTTTTTATTTTTATAGAGACAAGGTCTCACTATGTTGTCTAGGTTGGTCTCGAATTTCTGGGCTCAAGCAATACTCTTGCCTTGGCCTCCCAAAGTGCTGGGATTACAGGCATGAGCCACCACTCCCAGCTAACATTATGTCTTAAAAAAACAATATACATAACTTAATTAAAAAATACTTCATAGCTAAAGAATGCCAACAAAGTGAGTGCACGTTCTTGGAAAAATCATGCCTGTAGACTTGATTGATGCTGAGTTGCTGTAAATCTTCAAGTTGTAAAAAATGCAGTATCTGTGAAGCACAATAAAATGAGGCATAGTATTATGAGGTATACCTCTATTTTCTTTCATGTTGTTAGATATCTTCTTGTAACATAAGCTTTAAATTTTCACAGACATTTGCTTAAATCGTGTAATTTTAAATATTATGAATAAACATTTAAATATTATAATCCTCTCCTTTGATTATGGAACAACTTTGCCATGCATTAAGTTGATTAAATGGAGTTAATTCAAGAATTAAATTAATGATTAACTAATGTTTCTTGGTTTCTTCCAATTTAAATTCTCTAATTCTGGTGGGGCACACTGGCTCACACCTGTAATCCTAGCACTTTGGGAGGCTGAGGTAAGAGGATTGCTTGAGTCTAGAAGTTTGAGACTAGCCTAGGCAACATAGCAAGACCTCGTCTCTACAAAAATCAAAATAAAAAATTAGCCAGGCGTGGTGGCATGTACCTGTAATTCCAGCTACCTGGGAGGGTGAGGCAGAAGGATCACCTGAGCCCAGGATGTCGAGCCACGGTGAGCTGTGAACATGCCACTGCACTCCAGCCTAGGCAGCAGAGTGAGACCCTCGCTTAAAAAAAAGAAAAAAATCTCTGTGTGATTTTAAGATATTTATATTGTGTTGTGTTAAAATATATATATACACACAAATTCATTATTTCAGTGAATAATTTTAAGGTTTTTTTCCATTTAGTTGGTGCTTACAATGCAGTAGGATTATGCAGGATGATGCAGGATGGTTAAACCATACATTAAGAGAAACCTTTTTTGTATACTAGACAATCTTTGCTACAAACCCAATTCCTGTATTTCTTACTTCTAGTATATATGTATGGCTTTTTGGAAGTGGGGTATTGACTTTTGTTTCCTGTAAGACATGTTTGTTCTTGCCCTTTAAAAGTGGAGGGGATACTTGTTCTTTTATGTCAAGATCTTTATGTTAAAATTGGACAGTCTGAAAAACAATCTTTTTTTTTACACTGAAAGACATATCTGATAGAGCTCTTAATTTGTCAAGAACCATATAAGAAATACCAGAACCCATTCCCTATCTAACTGTAAATGTACATGAGCATATCCATTCTTTGAGGCCATCAGTTTTTTGTTCAGTCCTTTGGTCTCTGACTACTTACAAGCTTCAGGAAAAAGCAGGCTGTGACACTTGACCAGCTCTGGAGCTGTTACGTGACACTTAGCACATACTGCTCTCACAGGCCCCAGATGGATTATTAATGCTTGGACCATGCATGCTTTATGTTGAAGAAGCTGTCTAATCAACAGAGATAGATTCCCTAATACCCATATCATCTTTCATTAAGTCTCTTAAAAGTCACCCCAAAATTACTGTGTTGACCACTGTAATTTCATTAACCATCCATTATAAAACAAGCCCTTGTGAGTTTACCTTTTATCTGACTAATAGATTTTTCTCTTTTAAATTGTACCCTGCTGTTTTTCATTCACACTGAAGTTTTGGAGTACTAGAATATTAGTGTTGAAAAGGTCTCGATGTTCTGGTTTATTTTCAGGTTTACAGATGTGGGACTGAAACCCCACAAAGATAAATGGCTGCCTTAAGGCTATATTGTGAGTCCATGGCGTTACATAAACAACTTTCATTACTATCTCTTTAAAGGTTGGGCTTTTTTTTTCTCCTTAAATTAGTGCCTCCGTTTATATACAGTTATATTTTTAACTTAAAGATGGAATTAACACTAATAATTTTTTAAGTGCCTATAATGAGGAGTGGTAATCCACTGCCCTGTTTCTTTACCTCCGAAATTTCTGCTTTCCAGATACAACTACTTTTAGTTATTTTAGCTGTTTCTTTGGGGATTGATGATATAGGAATTGATGTATAAGAGTAACCAACCAGGTGATAGAGAAAATAATGTATACTTTCTGTAAATTTTTATTTGGTTTTAGATTTTATATTTAAGAGTTTTTATGGGTCATACACAGTAGCTTATGCCTGTAATCCAAACACTTTGGGAGGCTGAGGTGGGAGGATTGCTTGAACCCACAAGTTCGAGACCAGCCTGAGCAACATAGCCAGACTTATCTCTAAAAATAATGTCAATAAATAAATAAGCTGGTTGTGGTGACTCATGCCTGTAATCCCAGCATTTTGGGAGGCAGAGGTGAGAGAATTGCCTGAGCCCAGGGGTTCGAGACCACCTTGGCAACTTGGTGAGACTTCGTCTCTACAATAAATTAAAAACTTAGCTGGGCATGGTAGCGTCCACCTGTGGTTCCAGCTTCTTGGAAGGCTGAGGTGGAAGGATGCCTGAGCCCAAAAGGTAAAGGTTGCAGAGGCCATGAGCATGCCACTGTACTCCACCCTGGGCAAACAGAGTGAGACTCCTACTCAAATAAATAGATATACAGATAGATATTAAAAATTAAAAAAGAAAACCAGTCTTAAGAAAGATTTTTAGGTATTATTTTTTTATTATTCTGGAAAATCTTAATATAATCAAGAAGCTGCTAAAGGTTAAATTGAGAGAGCTTCATTTTGGATGAAAAATCTTCACTGTTTTCTGATGAAATCTCAGACGCAGAAATGGATTGGTTAAATCCAAAGGGTAATGAAATAACTTAATCTAGTAAAAAATAGTTTAAATAAATGAACAAAATATTTTAGTACTGCCTGAGGTAATTTAATCTCAGATAAACATTGAGAATGCAGTTTTATTGAGGGATGTTCTTCATTAATGTGTGGACCATGGAAGAAAAGATTGGACTTAGTGGAGATTAGCGAAATTAGAAAAATTGACGGACTGGAATTGCTTAGCTAGAAGTCATACATTTATGTGCTATGCTTTACTTGCATTCTAGTCTTTTTTCTTAATATAAAAGCTAATTTATCAAATACACAGTGAGCTCTGTTTCAGGTGGTGTGCTGAGTATCGAAGCAGAAATCAAGAAATAAAAGTAGTTCCTATTCTCAGGAAGCTTATCAGCTAGTCAGTAAAAAACATGTCAGTAATTGAAACTCATTTGGACTTCTGTTAATGGTTATAACAATATCAGACCAAACTTTTGCTAAGGTTACTGTGAGAACTTGTTAAAATGCAAAAAATGAGTGTCTTTGAAGGCATTCAGGACTAATGAAGGGAGCCAAGACAAATTTGACAGAAGCCAGAATTGTAAGAATTGTAGAGAAAAAGAAACTTGTTGAGCTCCATATTTACTCCTACTTTTTTACTCCTATACCAACTCCTGGCATCGTGTAGGACTCACACAGGAAGCAGTGATCCAGAGCCTATTTCAGAGTCACTGAATAGAGAGACTAAAATTTGAATTGCAGAATTTTAAGGCAGCCAAGTTTTAAGGGTCCAAGATCGTAGGAAAAAGATAACCTCAAGAGTAGTGAATGCAGCATTTGACTTAGCTTTTGCTGTCAAGGTATTTTTCAAATTGAACAGAAATAGAAATTCAGTAGACAGCTGTTACAAAGAGTCTAAAAACTTATGCACAGATTTTGTTCGCACTATACTATGGAGACATAAATTAGATTTCAAAGCCAGCTTAGGAATGACCTTGGGAAACACTCCAGATGAGATCGCAAAATAATTATGCCCTTCAAATCAAGGTTAACTGGAAGTTATCAGCTTGACATTGAGCTTCAAAGCTTTCACTGGTTTGATCAAGGTGGTCAGAAGACACTTAACCCCATATGCTATTTGATACATAGTGTCTCACATTCCATCAAAAATACTAGACATACCAGTAAGCAGGATCAAATGAAATGAAAATCAAGAGAAATAATGATCAGGAAAAGAACTTCAGGTGATCCAGATTTAGAACTCTTAGACCTTTAAAATAACTAATTAAAATGTTTAGAAAAATAGGTGAAGAGATGGAGAGTTTTACCAGAGAATTGGAACTTAAAAATAGAGTTGTAAAGTTTAGAACTAAAAAATATAATAGCTCAAATTAGGAGCTCCATAACAGCACAGCAGACACAAAAGATTTGTGCATTGGAGGATTAATCAGTAAAAGTATTCACAATGAAGCACTGAGAGATGAATGGATGAAAAATACATAAGACAGTGTAATAGACATACGGGATACAATAGAAGGTCCAAGGGATTTATAACTGGAATATACTAGAAAGAAAAGGCAGAATAGAAGTTTCATGGTAAAAGTGCTAAAAGTCAAGGACAATGAAAAATCCTTAAAGTTGCTAGAGAAAAAAGATATAATGATAATAGCGATAAAAGTGGCAGCTGACTTTTTAATAGATAACAAAACCAGGATTCGTCACCAGCAGGCCTATTTTGAAAGAAACGGCTGGGCACAGTGGCTCAACCCTGTAATCCCAGCACTTTGGGAGGCTGAGGTGAGAGGATTGCCTGAGCCCACGGGTTTGAGAACAACCTGGGCAGCTTGGTGAGACCTGATCCCTACAATTAAAAAAAAAATCAGCCATGTGTGATTGGGTGTGCCTGTAGTTCCGGCTACTTGGAAGGCTGAGGCAGAAGGATCGCCTGAGCCTAGCAGGTCGATGCTGGGGTGACCATGAGCGTGCCACTGCACTCCAGCCTGGGTGACAGAGTGAGACTCCAACTCAAAAAATAAAAAAGAAAGAAACATTAAAGGAAGCTCTTCCAGGAGAAAGAAAATAATCCCATAGGGAAATAAAATTTCAAGAAGGAATAAAGAACAATGGAAGAAGTAAATATGTGGGTAAGTATAAATGAATGTTGATGGCAGTATAATAAAACACGTCTTGTTTAAAGATTTATGTAGTTGAAAATTTACGACAAAATGGCCCAAAAGGTTAGGAAGGGGACAGTAAATGTATTGTCCAGAAAATTATGAAATTATTAATTTGTATTAAAATGTATTGTCCAGAAAATTATGAAATTATTAATTTGTTGTAGACTCTTAAGAAGTTAAGGTTTATACACTATAAATCTCTAGGACCACACTTTCTGATACAATGGCCATTACCTTGCATGTGGTTATCGAGCACTTAAAATGTGGCTATTGCAAATTGAGATGTGTGTGATGATTAAACACACACCTGGTTTTAAAGACTTCGTATGGAAAAAAAAGAATGTAAAATAACTCAGTTGTAAAGTACTGATTACATGTTTAGGCCAGGCATGGTGGCTCATCCTGTAATCCCAGCCCTTTGGGAGACTGAGGCGAGAGGATTGCCTGAGCAGCCTAGGCAACTTGGTGAGACCTCATCTCTACAATAAATCACAAAAACTAGCCAGATGTGGTGGTGTGCGTCTGTAGTTCCAGCTACTTGGAAGGTTGAGGTAGAAGGATCCCCTGAGTCCAGCAGGTCAAGGCAGCGATGGCTATGAGTGTGCCACTGTAATCCAGCCTGGGTGACAAGAGTGAGACTCCAACTCAAAAAATAAAATAAAATACTGATTACATTTGAAATGATTGTATTTTTAATGTATTAGGTTAAATAAGATTTATAAATGTTATGTACCTTTTTTACTTTTTAAATGTGACTGCTACAATATTTAAATTTGTATATTGGTAACAACTAATGCAGCAATAAGAGAATGGAAAATTAAGAAGCTAACAGAAGGGAGAAATTGAATATTAATAGATACTTGGTTAATTCAAAATAAGGCAGGAAAGCAGAGAAAAAAACAAATAGGACTACAGCTTTGCTAAGCTGTGATCTGGCCTTGTGGTTCTTTGAGCTATGACCACCATTGTTTTCTTAAGCTTTGGCCTCCTCCCCTACTTCAGGAAGGTTAATGTATTCTCTCTGTATCTCTAATTTACATTCTAAATAAATTATATTTTTCAATCCAAAAAAAAAAAGAACAAATAACTAAAAGTATAGCAGTAGATTTAACCCCAAATATGTTAGAACTGCATTATAGGTAAAAGGACTGAATATTCCAGTGAGACAAAGATTTTCAGATTAAAAACAAATTCACCCATGTTGTGCATACAAGAGACCCATTTTAAATGGAAAGACAGAAAGTAAGAGTGGGAAAAGATATGCAATTCAAACACTACCAAATTAACACTGGAGAAGCTATACTAATTTCAGACAACATATATTTCATAGAAAGAAATATTAGTAGAGATAAAGAGGGACATTTCATAATTATAAAAGGATTAAAACAGCAGTAACCAAGGTAGTCTTGGAAAATAAAGTTGGAAGACTTACACTGCCCAATAAGATGATTTCAGACACTAGAACACATTGTAAATTCATATGCCTCTAATAACATAGCCCCAAAGAACACAAAGCAAAAACTGACAGAACTAAAAGGAGAAATAGACAGGCACATTTGGAGGTTTTAACACACCTTTCTCAGAAACTAGATAGCACATTCCTTCTAATTGGTCACAGAATATTTATCAAAATTGACCACATGCTGAGCCTTGTAGAAATCTCAAAAAATTTCAACAAATTAAATACTTTAGAGTATGCTCTCAAAAAAAAAGGAAAAAATATGATCTGATCTCAATAGATGCAGCAAAAGCATTTGATAACATTCAACACTGTTCATTATTTAAAACAAAACAAAACAAAACACCCAGAACACATTTCTAACAAATGAGGAATGAAAGGTACTTTTAAAAATCTAATAGAAGATAGCCACTAAAAATTTCTCTGGTGGATATCAAGCTCAGTGGTAACTTACTAAAATATTTCTTCCAGAGATGAGAAAAAAGATAAGACCGCTCTCATCACTTTTTTTAACTCTATATTTAAAGTCCTAGCCAGACGTCCTTCACTGTTTTCTTGCCTGTTGTGCTTTTCACAACATACCTTTCCTTTAATAAACCTATCTTTCCTAGTTAAAAAAAAAAAAAAAGTCCTAGCCAGGGCAATAAGGCAGAAATAGAAGTAAAAGGTATAATGATTGGAAAGAAAGAAATAAAACTCTTTATTTGCAAAAATGATTGTGATGTAGAAAATCCTGATGGAGGTGCAGGTAATACACTGTTAGAATTAATAACAAACAATTAAAAGAAAACATAAAGATCCAATTTTCATTAGCATTTTAAAAATCAAGTATAGCCAGGTGTGATGGCACATGCCAATAGTCCCAGCTACTAGGGAGACTGAGGCCGGAGGATTGCTGGAACCTAGAAGTTCAAGGCTATAATGAGCTGTTGTTTCACTTGTGAATAGGCTCTGTACTCCAGCCTCATAGTAAGATCCTGTCTCTAAAATAATAATAATTTTTAAAATAAAAAATCAAGTATGTAGGAATAAATCTAATGACAGATTCATAGAACAAAGAAAACAATAAAACATTGTAAGAAGTTAAAGAAGACCGTGTAAATAACATAACGTACTAAGTTCATTGAAGAGCAGACAAATGTAATTTACATCAGAATATCAGCAGGTCTTTTTTTAGTGGAAATTGGCAAGCTGATTTTTAAAATTATATGGAAATATACAGGAAGAGATAGCTAAGGCAGTCTTGGAAAACGAAGTTGGAGAGTCTGCACTACTCAATAAGAAGACTTCACACAGGCACTTCATAAAAAAAGGAAGTTCTGTTTATAAATTGTATGAAGTGTTCAGTATGGTACTTGCTACCTGCACGATCCAGGCATAAGATTCGCACGTTGTTGTTAGCCTACTCCCTCATGCCACTACTCATTCCCACAGTTTCGAAGCTTGTGGGTTGAGTGGGTTCTGTGTATGAAGCTGACGTTCATAACCTAAAGAGATTGGTCCCCAAAGCTCAGGTTTCTTCTAATTTCTTCCTGATCATTACATGCTGAAAGAGACAAGGGAATAGAGAAGCTTCCTCTTCCCACATGATCCCTCTTTCCCATGTGTCTAACATTGCAGGGGGATGTTATTCCTACTGATATCTTCCCCCTGTTTAAAAAGAAGACTTCAGTCTCTTTGGAAAACGTTACAGAATGCCACTCTTCCACTGATCCTTCTTTCTCGCCTACCTTCTTAGCATCCTTTCTTCACGATTAGAGTTAAAACTGGAGGAGGGGAGGGTGGGATGAGAAAGGTTAGAGAAAGCTAAGAGTCTTCCACTAGACAGAATGAAGTTAAAATAATGCATTAGGAATTTCTTACAGTCCAAGCAAAGCTTAGTTGGTTTAATTTCCTCTTCTATAACTGGACTCTTAGGTCACAGGAATGACTTCCCAGAGTTAAAAAATAAAAAAGGTGCTGGGAGTAGATAAGAATTTTGATCTGAATCAAATCTAGGTTGAAAGTCTAAATCTTTTCATTTTACATTGTCACTTGTATGGAAGCTAAGTATACAGAAAGATCTTATTGTTTGTAAATATCACTGTGTTCCAGGGCTTAAAAATACTTGAACAAAGGGGAACAAGAATGGCCAGCTTTGTAGTTCCACCCATTCTTTATGTGAACTGTGTATAAGTTCTCCACAGTGGAGTAATGAAAACTCATAGAACCTAATTATTCTCTGCCCTGATGACAAGATATCTCCATCCAGGAAGCTCGACGGTTGGGCAAGATCTTCATGTTTCCACAGGGAGTCACCAGGGAATAGAAAAGAGCTTATACATCAGGATTCTTCCCGAGCCTATGTTCTTTGTTGTATATAGCAGAGGTTAGATGGGCTTCTCAGTTACAGTGAAGTGAAAGAACTGTTTCCTGTTTTCAGGGGATTCCTTTTAATGCCAAACATAGCAGCTGGGAAACCAAGTTTTCCCAGAATCTCAGTATACTTACTGCATTCTGTTTGACTATGATTTTGACAGCAACTGTTAATATCTGTTTCCAGAAATTTCAGGGCTGTAATTTTTAAAAAATTAATTGCTTAGTACCATTACCATAAATGAATTTGGTCACACACACACCTGGTGACACAAATTAGACTTCTTACCAGATAAAGGCATGGAGGAGTTACATGCAGCACGAGTTCTTAAATGCTTTCACTCCTCACTGTGAGCATCTTTCAGAGCTACATTAAGGACTCATACATTGGAAAGATAAGAATGGTGCCATCTAACTTCTGGGCAGAGGCATGGGTGTAGGCAACAGCAGCAATTACTTGGACATACCTGTTATTACTTTACCCACGGGACAGGCTCCTGTAAAGTGGGGGAGGTGTGCGGGCCTGAGCAATTTGAATGGAGTGAACATTCCATTCAGTGAGGCTTGTCTTCTCCTTAGCTCAAAGTTCTGTTTCTTTTCCTTGCATTATTTCTCCATGTAATTCCCAGTCATGACTTAGAGAAAACCTGCCGGTGTATGTAAAACGGTTTATTTGCCAGTGTTCTTGGTTAGCTTTAAAATATTGTCTCAGGATGCATTTCCTTATATAAAATGTAAAATACTTCATCTGAATCATATCCAAAATTCCATTCTCAGAAGTTGGAGAGAGTCAGACTTGAGACAGCCCCAAGAAATCATGAACACTGGGGCTTCCATTTCACAGGTGAGAAAACTGACTATCAATGAGGTGCTGCACTTGCCTGAGGCCATGCAATTGCGGCTCCAAGCTCTCAGCCCCAAGTTCTTTCTACTGAGCTATCCCACTTCCCCAACAGTGTCCTGGGCTCCTCCGTAAGTTTCCAGTAAGTATTCTTAATATGAGTAATGCTCAAAAATAGAATAGAAATCAGATAAGTTAATATTTCCAAGAGCTGCTTGATTATTTTGTTAAAAGCAGAATCATTAAATTGTCTAGGTCAGATAGTCTTTATATATCATCTCAAATAACATACACAAGCTTCACATCCTTGCATCATGAGGAGTCATTTTTCCCTTGTGTTTTGTCCACTTTGGATGGGATGCCAACATAAGGATGTTACCTCCACAGAAAAGTTGAAGTTTGACAGGTTGATTTCATTAGATACATGATTGCTCTGTGTTTTCACGAATGAGTTTAGCCTGAGGTCATTCTGGCAATTTATGGTGACCACTGCATTTGTAAAAGCAGATTATTTGTAAAGATGCCCTGTTGCTGCCTCGTTTTAAATAATTATGGAAAGGGCAATTAGCCGTTAGACAATGTAGGTAGGGGGAAAGATAAACTAGTTTCCTTTTTGAGTGAACTGTTGAGATTCAGTAGAAAGGAGGCAGCTCTGGTTATCTATAAACACTACCCAAAACTTAATGGCTTAAAATAATGACATCTATTTATATCATGAATGTATAATTTGGGTGGGGCTTATGGGGATGTCTCATCTCTACTTGACTCAGCTTCATCTGAGATGACTCAGTGCTGCTGGAGGGCTTGGAATCAGCTGATGGCTTCCCTCTCAGGTCTGGTAGTTGATGATGGGTAGCTGTTGATTAAGACCTTCACTGGGGCTGTGACCAGAACATCTCCATGTGGCCTCTCTTACATGAGGCCTCTCTTACATGTGACCTGGGTTTTCTAACAGTTTGGTGACTGTGGTCCAAGGGCAAATGTCCTGAAAGAGACCCAGGCAAAGTTCACCCTACCTTTTATGACAGTCTTGGCAGTCATGCAGCACCTCTTTTGCCACACTCTGTTTGTCAAGGCAGCCACAAGGGGAAGGGAAATACGTGCATCTCTTGATGGGGTGTAGCAAGGTTCTGAAGAGGATGTGGGGCCAGAAATCATGCTGTGGATGTTTTTAGAAAACCCAATCTGCCATAGGGACTGTCATGTTTTACTTAAGTAGAGAAGCTAATACTGTGACACTTAACTGGCAGAACGTTATGATGCTTAAAAGAAAAAAAGAGGTCACGTCACAAGCGAGAGGGAATCTGGGCAGATTAAGCAGTGTTAGGGTGAGAATAAGTGACAGTCTGGTGAAGAATTCTACATGATATAAGCAGGTATGTTTGCAGGTGCAGGACTTTGTAGTGAATCACCTAAGATTTAGCTGGGACACATGAGATGACCCTATGCCTTTTAGCACCTACCCAGGATGCCTTCCACCAGACATCAGCTTTTCATCATGGTCCCTTGGACTGTGTCTGGACTGTATCTAGTTCTACCATGGAATGACCTTGTATACATTCCATTATATAAATGCTCTCTGAAGCACAGAGAGTACAAAGCTTGAAAATGAAGAGAGCGTATGTGGTACTTAAATTGTATCCAGGCTTCCTTTTTTATTTTTATCTTTAATTAGATATATTGAGGTATAACTGACATACAATAAACTGCATATATTTAAAGTTTATAATTTGATAACTTTTGACATGTATACACTTGTGAAACTGTCATCACATACAATAAGCATATTATACCACAAAAGTTTCCTCATGCCCCTTATACTCTTTTCCACCTGTCTCCCTTGCAGTCCCTCATCCCTGGGCAGCCACAGGCCTGCTGTCATTGTATAATTATTTGTATTTTTTGTAATTTTATATAAGTGGAATCATAGTGTGTACAATTTAAGGGGACTTCTGGCTGCTTTCACTTGGCATAATTGAGATGTATTCATGTTGCTGTGCATACCAATAGATACTAACTTTTTTGTTTTCTGAGTAATAGTCCATTTTATGGTTATACCTCATAAATTTCATATCCATTCAACTGGTTGTTTCCAGTTAATGCTTATTGTACTTAAAATTCCTGTGAACATTTGCATGTAGGTGTTTTTATGGTATCTTAGTCAGTTTGGGTTGCTATAACAAAGTGCTATAGACTGGGTGGCTTACAAACAACAGAACTTTATTTCTCATAGTTCTGGAGGCTGGAAGCCTAAGATGAGGATGCCAGCATGGTTGGGTTCTTGAAAGGGCCGTCTTCTGAGTTGCAGACTGCCATCTTGTGTCCTTACATGGCAGAAATAAAGAAAATGAAAGAGCCATCTGGGGTCCCTTTTAGGACTCTACCATCATGACATCATTTCCCCCCAAAGACCTCACCTTCCTATATTATTACATTGAGGGTTGGAATTTCAACATAGGAATTTGGGGGGAACAGGAAAATTCAGTCCATTGCATATAGACATCCAAAAAGTTCAGGAATACTGAATCATGCAGTAGGTATAAGTTTAACATTTTAAGAAGCTATGGCACTCTCTTCCAAAGTAGCTGTACCATGTCACTTTGCCATCAGTAGTGTGTGAGTTCAATTCCTTCAAATCCTCACCAAGACTATATAGTCAGTCTCCCGTCTTTCAGAAGGTGTGTAGTGTTGTCTCATGGTTTTCATTTTGCAATTGCCCAATGACTAATGGTGTTGAGCATATTTTTTTGTGCTTATTTGCCACTGTGTATCTTCTTTGGTGAAATGTCTATTAAGATTTTGTGTCCGACTAAGCTCGGTGGCTCAGCCTATAATCCCAGCACTTTGGGAAGCCGAGGTGAGGGGATTGTCTGAGCCAGCGGGTTCGACCAGCTTGGGCAACTTGGTGAAACCTCGTCTCTACAATAAATAAAAAATGAGTTGGATGTGATAGGTAGTCAGGCACGGTGGCTCAAGCCTGTAATCCTAGCACTTTGGGAGGCCAAGGCAAGAGGATTGCCTGAGCTCACAGGTCCGAGACCAGCCTGGGCAACTTAGTGAGACCTCTACAATAAATCAAAAAAATAAGCTAGGCATGGTGGCGCACACCTGTAGTTCCGGCTACTTGAAAGGCTGAGGTGGAAGGATCGCCTGAGCCCAACAGGTCGAGCCTGTGGTGGCCAAGAGCATGCTGCTGCACTCCAGCCTGGGTGACAGAATGAGATTCCAACTCAAAAAGTAAAAATAACAAACCAAAAAAAAGTAAGTCTAGGGTCAGGAGTAAAGTGCCACGTGGGGGCTACCCACTGAAACACTGGTTCACCTTTGGTGACAGCCCCATTGATCACTTTCTTCCAGTGGTGGTATCTTGTTATATTTGGTCCAAAGTAAAGTGTTTTCTGATTTCCCTTATTATTTATTGAACTAAAGGAAAAGTAAGTAAACCATTGCATGCTCTGATGAGAAGTGTAATAGTGTGATACCATAGGAGTGTTACCTTTTTTAGATGTTTTGCCCTTTTCTCTCTGCCAGAATGATACCTTGTAGGTGTAGAAACTAATACAGTGACAGATTTAAAACAGCGTTTCAGTTCCTGCTGTAAGCAATAAAATAAGTTCATCATAAGGTGAGCACGCTATATTGAGCATCTCTTTCCTGATATCATTTCCTTCCCAAGCTGCTGTAAGACCATGGGGCATTTTATGTCCAGGCTGCTGTATGTGGATGGGCTGAGTGTCCTGCGTCAGACTAAATGCATTGCCTACAATTTCAGAAATAAGAAGTGTACTGCCAAGGAAGGCCAGTCATCCTTTTTTTAGGTACCCATTCTGTCTCTGCCTACATCAGGTGTTTGGAGGGTAAGGCGAGTGGGTAATCTTCCTCTGAAATGAGTACCAAAAGAATAATGACAAAACTGGGCTCGGTGGCTCAGCCTGTAATCTTGCACTTTGGGAGGCCGAGGTGAGTGGATTGCCTGAGCCCGCAGGTTTGAGACCCGCCTGGGCAACTTGGTGAGACCTCATCTCTACAACAAATCAAAAAATTAACCGGGCATGGTAGTGCGTGCCTGTAGTTCCAGCTACTTGGAAGGCTGAGGCGGAAGGATCGCTGGAGCCCAGCAGGTCGAGGCTGCAGGCTGCGGTCTGGGTGACAGAGTGAGACTCCAACTCAAAAAAAAAAAAAGAATAATGACCATCCAAAATGTGTGTAAGGTTTCACCACCCATGCAGTGTTCTAAATCTTGTTGCTGTATAGTGCATTAATAGCCTAATACTAGGCTGGACGCAGTGGCTCATGCCTGTAATCCCAGCACTTTGGGAGTCAGAGGTGAGAAGACTGTCTGAGGCCACGGGTTCAAAACCAGCCTGAGCAACATGGCATGAGACCTTGTCTCTATAGTAAATAAAAAAATTAGCCAGGTGTGGTGGTGCTCCTATAGTTCCAGCTACTTGGTTGGAAGGCTGAAGTGGAAGGATCACCTGAGTCCAGCAGGTGAAGACTGCAGTGGCCGTGAGCATGACACTGCACTCCAGCCTGGGTGACAGAGTGAGACACCAACTCAGAAAAAAAAAAAAAAGAGAGAGAGAAATTCTTAAATTTTGGAAATCAAATACTTTAAATGGAGAAGCAGTCAGCCTCAAAGATGCTTCCTATAGCTAAAATTTTCTGGCATAAACTGAAAAGCCTTTTCTCCTTTTCTCAGATAAGGCATCTGTCCAGGGTTTCCGTCTGAGTCCCTGCTGGTTATACCAGGAAGCTCTCAAGGCCCAAACCACCCAGCTTTCCCTACATCCATCTAAAGACAAAATGAGTGAGTCTTGTCCCGAGGATAAACTGAAGAAGGCCTCCAAGGATGTTTTAGAATGCCTAATTTTCTCCCCTCAAACATTTCAGTCCTCTTAAAAGGATCAGGAGAACAGTTAGTAGTTAGGATGAGGGCACGACTTCTGGACCTTCTCCCTCTCTTCCTCCCTCGCCCAAGCTTTTCTCCAGGGCACGCACCAAGGTGATTGCTACTTGAGGATTACTCTGAGTGTCCTCTTTAGTTGAAATTGCATTTTAGTGGGTACTAACCCTTGCCAAAGCTAAACTACATCTGTGAAAATGTTAACGGGAAAAGACAAAACAAATTCTTAAGTTGCTAATAAAACTGCTCACAACATGCCCAGAGTTCATTAATCAACTGTAACCCAGCCGCCAGCTCTCTTCTGACACCCATCTGCCTAGAGGCAGTTTCCTGAGTTCTCAGAAAACAGACATCATGGCTCCTGTGTGCTCCTCCACGAAGCGTCTCCCTCTGGAGGGGTTTAGGGGAAATGTATGGGAACATGAATTCTCATCTCTCATGGTGACATTTGCTAACCCTTCAGAATAGGTTCATTTGACCAAAAAAAGTTATAGCACATTAAACCCAAAATATATTATTGTACCTTAGATATTGCTTATGTGAAGCTACTTTGAGCATATTGGGCAATATCATTGTGGTTAAATATGGCTGCTTCTTTCACACAACCAGGGACAGCTTCCCTTTCTTGGACTTTGGGGTAGCCATTTACAGAGGATGATATATCAGGTTCCTTTGAGTTACCAGAGGTGCTTGGTTTTTCTAGTAATATTCTGCCTTCTACTCTTAGCTGCTTGTTTTTAAGAATTTTTATTTTTATTTATTTTATTTATTTTTTTTTTAGTTAGAGTCTCACTCTGTCGCTCAGACTGGAGTGCAGTGGCTGCTGCCAGCCACCACAGCCTCGACCTCCTGGGCTCTGGTGATCCTTCCGCCTCAGCCTTCCAAGTAGCTGGAACTACAGGCACGCGCTACCACGCCCGGCTAATTTTTTTGATTTATTGTAGAGATGAGGTCTCGCCAAGTTCCCCAGGCGGGTCTCGAACCTGCGGGTTCAGGCAATCCACTCACCTCGGCCTCCCAAAGTGCGAGATTACAGGCTGAGCCACTGAGCCCAGCCTATTTTTATTTTTTTTAAGGCTGGATGCAGTGGCTTACGCCTGTAATCCAGCACTTGGGGAAGCTAATGTAGGAAGATTGCTTCAGCCCAGGATTTCGAGACCAGCCTAGGCAACATAGTAAGACCTCGTCTCTACAAAAAAATAAAAAAATTAACTGGGCATGTGGTGCATGCCTGTAGCCCAGCTACTTGAGATGCTAAGGTGGAAGGATCGCCCGAGCCCAGGTCAAGGCTGTCGTGAGCCATAATCATCAAGATCATGCCACTCTGCACTCCAACCTGGGTGACAGAGTAAGATCCTGTCTCAAAAAAAAAAAAAGAATTATTTTTTAATTATTAAAGCAGGGCTGTAATAAATTCCTACAAAACCCATTTTAGTTTAAGCAATATAACTTCTAAGTAAACACTCCAGGATAATTTAGTTGCTTGTGAGTTACTGTGCATAACTACTTAAGAGCATTTGCTAACTTTTTTTTTATTGTGGCAAAACAACCTTTACCACATAGCCATTTTAAAATCTACAACTCAGTGGCATTAAGTACATTAGCAGTGTTGTGCATCCATCATCACCTAGTTCTAGAGCTAGATCACTCCAGAATGGAAACTCATTAAGCAGTCACTCCTTCCCCTCCCCAGTACCTGCCAACCACCAATCTGTTTTCCTGTTTCTGAATGTGACTACTCTGAATATTTCATATAAAAGGAATCATACAATATGTGACCTTTTTTGCCTGGTTTTCACTTAGCCTAATGTTTCAAGATTTATTCAGGTTGTAGCATGTATTAGTACTTTATTCCTTTCTTATGACTGAAAAACATTCCACTGTATGAATATACCACATTTTGTTTTTTCATTTATCAATTGGTGGAATTGTCACCATAAGATCCTCCCACTCTCACCACCTTTCACCTGGAGGATTCTGAGGCAAGCCCCAGCCACTTATAATGTCATCCCACACTTAGAGTTCCAACTTCCCAATTGCTTCATAGTTACAGTTGGTTTGCTTGAATTAAGATCCAAATAAGGTTCCCTGTTGCATTTGGATAATATGTCTCTTTTAGGTCTCTTTCAGTCTGTAAATTCCCTTCTTCGATTTTTCTTTCACTTTCTTTTGGAAGAACAGGATTGTGTGTCCTATAGACTATCCCACATTTTAGATTCTGCTGATTAAATTCCCGTGATGTTATCCCTGGTGTAAACTGATAGATCTGGAGAGCAGGTCTGACTCCAGTTCATGTTTTTGACAGAAATACCTCAGATGGGGAGCTTTGTTTGTTCAGGACTGGCTGACACTATCTGTGATGTCACTGGCCACCGATAACGTTATCAGGGGTTCTCGGTAATTCTGTCAGTCACTCCTTCATTCATGAGTAATATTCCTCTTTACCGAGGAATCCCTGCATAGGCTGTTCAGCTGTTATGACAAAGTTTGTTCAGGAATGTTCTATCAGTTGCTTGGTCCTCTCCCTTGATTTCCCAGCACTCAGGATTACGAGTGGTTTCTAAGCTGGGCTGGGTATGCTATTGCAAGCAATCATCTAAATTCACAGATGTAATGTCTTAGATGTTCCACTCCATTGCTCTTACCATCCACCTTCATTTTTAGATTGGTGGGCTTCCCCCTTGGCTGTGGATTCAGGTCACTTGAGAACCTTTAAGGAAAATGATGCTCAGACCCAGTCCATCCACACCAGTTGGATGAGCCTCTCTAGAGTGGAGCTGAACATATGGAAACTCGGAAAAAACTGTGCAGGTGATTCTGGTGCACAGTGAAGGTTGAGGGTCCTTATTGGAACCCCCTTCTCACAACAGGGACAGAGATACAAGGCCTGTCTTCAGAGGCTGCTGGCTCAGCTTTGACTCCCTGGCAGGGCTTCCTTCTTTCTCTTTCCACCACCAAAGCACCAGCACGTGAATTCAGTGAACCTGGTCGAGACTCTTGTTGAAAACCTGCTGCTTTCCCTAACCTGGACCAGAGCTTGGCTTACCCTCAAGAAGGAGCTAGAGCACTGTCGTCCCCTAGGCAGCACACTCAGACCAGCAGCCAGGGCTCCCTGGCGGGCTCCCATTCATCACTCCCAGGGCCTTTTGTTTCACAGCCCCATCCAGAGGGATAAACACCATCTCCTGTTTTTTTCCTCCTTTTTAGGTCTTATGTCTTCGCTCACCATAGCACACACAGAAAAGGTACCTCTCACTCAGGCTCCCAAATACCCTCCAAACCCTGCCCCACAGCATGGGTGGGAATGGTGCCATGGGTGTGGGCAGGGGTTTTGTTGGTAACTCATATCTATCTCCCGAAGGCTAGGCTATGACCCCCAGCAGGTTTCATTCTGAGTGTACCAGGTTGTGGTTCAACAGTGTGGTATCCTCAAAGCTAGTGCCAGTGAGGATACCTCTGCCCAAGTGTGGCTCTGGGGACACTGCTCTCTGCAGTCCAGACAGGCATAAGGAAATGGGTTCTTGCACATGTCAGTGGAGAATTGACTTTGGCTTCTTGCCATGTGCCCATAAAAGTGGCATTTCTTTAAAAAGATCAGAACCTTCATAGTTATTCAAAGAGCATGTGTTATTTGGGGGTATATTTTATAGCCCTTAATTAAGCTTCAAACAAATTGAAAACATTTTACAATATTTTATGACATATTTTTAACCTTTCATGTGGAGATTTGTGTAATTTTTGCTTTCACATCCCACCTCCCGACTCTCAGTGCATACAAAAGCATACTGAGACAGCCACCTAAAGGCTGCAGACAGAAGATGGCGTCACACCTGAAACTGGGGCTTCCGTCCCAGGTAAAGGAGCAGGGAGTGGAAACCACCCTGCCATCCCTTGGAAGGGTGAGGGTGTCAGAATCAGCTCTGTAAGCCTACATCCAAGTCTTCATGAGGATGGAAAGGACATCAGCTGTCACTGTGAAACAGACCCCATATGTCCCCTGTCTCTTAGTAACATTTCCTGGATGGGAGGACGTGCATTCTTAGGAGAAAATTGGCTAGAGCTCCTCAGCCAAGTCTGTGCAGAGGCTGTTTGGGACTTTTGTTCTGGTACATGTCGTGTCTCTTGTTTTGTCCACCCTAGACCTAACATAGAATATCTTATAGAATAGAATATCCCTAAATTGACCTGAAAACGAAATGCAAAATCTGAGTTCACCAATAAGAAACTTGCATTATAATTACTATATGTTTTGTGTCTGTTTTTTGTTTTTTTTAAAAGCAAAACTTATTGAGAGGACAGAAAAACTCCCAGAGTAGGAGAGGACCCAAAGGGGTTGCATTGCTCTTGTGTCTGTTTTTAAAAGAAAATTGTTTGCTTCTTAAAGAGATTGGCACCATTGGCTGTGATTAGTGAACCATAGAAAGTCCTTCTATTAGTATGCATTTATCCCTTAGAGCCAAAATTTTGTGACTTTTAAGAATAGTTTACTTAGCCAGGCTTGGTGGCTCAACCTGTAGTCCCAGCACTTTGGGAGGCCGAGGTGAGTGGATTGCCTGAGCCCACAGGTTCGAGACCAGCTCAGGTAACTTGGCAAGGCATGGTGGTGCACACCTATACTTCCGGCTACTTGGAAGGTTGAGGTGGAAGGATTGCTGGAACCCAGCAGGTCGACGCTGGGGTAGCCATGAGTGTTCCACTGCACTCCAGCCTGGGCGATGGAGTGAGACTCCAACTAAAAAAAAAAAAAAAAGAATAGTTTACTTGAAAAAGGGCTTTACTGCCTGCTCCAGATGCTGTTGATATGGAGTTGGGGCATGAGTGCAGAGTGTAAGGCCCACAGCTCCTCCATTAATCTGCAGAGCACAAACAGCTTTCCCTCAGAGGGAAATCCCTGGAAGATAACGGCTTTCCTAATGCATCAAAAATGCCACTTTTACAGTCTAGAAATTCCATTTCTAGACAACTCTTGTGAAATAAACACATTGTAAAAAGACTATCTGTAAAAGTTATAACACTATTAAAGCTCATTTAACCTATGAAAAGATTTGTGAGCTGGGTGTGGTGGCTCACGCCTGTGAACCCAGCTGTTTGGGAGGCTGGCACAGGAGGATTGCTTGAGTCCAGAAGTTTGTGCCCAGCCTGGGTAGAATAGCAAAACCCCCCTGTCTCTTTAAAAACACACACACACACACACACACACACACACACACACACACACACACACACACACACACACACACACACACACACACACCTGATTGGTGACTGCTCTTCCCTTGATTTGCCATTGCTTTCTGTGGTTAATGTTAAGCAACCCATATGTCACTAACTGCTGGAGATTTTGCTAAGTCCTCTTAGCCTCTCAGCAGCACTACTGCATTGTCCATTCTTTTAAGCACTCTCTTCCTTTGCCTTCTGGTTTCTCTCCCCTCCCACCTTCCCCACCCTCAGACTTCCCCTGTGTCCCATTAAAGGCTATTCTCCTCAGTGTGGCTGTTACTGGTGGCAGTTCCAAGGGTCTGGGTCTGAGACCTCCTTCCTGCTCACTGCCCATGGCGACTGTCCCTAGGTAATTCCACCTGGAACTCTGATGACACACGTTTTCTCTCTCTGCACCACTCTCCTGAGCTCCTGACCCACTCGTCAGCCTCACCGGGCACCCTTTAGATGTCTCCAAGGTACCTTGAACTTAATGCACCAAAAACACACCCTTCATCTGCTTGAGACCCACCCTCCTATAGCAAGCTCTGCCTCTGTGAAGGTCATCATCGGCATCCAGTTCTGCCCACAGAAGCCAAAGGCTGTCCTTGGGACCATGTGCCCTCTCCTCCTCCTATCTAGTCTGTCACCAAGTCCAGTTTGCTTTAGCTCCAGCCTGCCACGGATCTCTGCAGCTGTTATGCCTCTGGCCTCTGATGTCCCTTACTGCCCTTCGCCTGCTCCTGTCTGCTCTTCTGACCTCAGTCCAGTCACACTTCCCTTTGAAGCTTCCTCAAACCCTGGACCATGTCAGGTCCACATCTCAGTTCTGTCCTACAAGATGCCCACCCATGAGAGACCTGATCCTGGGGCCTGGCTCCATGTAAGGACAGACTGGCCCCAAGTGAGTAATCACTGAATGGGGCAATGAATCCTCAAAAAGAGCAATCCGTTCCCAGGTCTTCTGCTCAGCAACCTCAGCTGCCTTTTCCCCCCAGCTGTCCCAGAAGCATTTCTGTGAACACATTAATGTGTGGATTCCATGCTGGGGTTCAGACCTCTGATGACACTCTGTCTCCTCTCCAAGGTGCAGGTCTCCTTTACAATGGTGGAAGAACATGGCTCTAGACCCTTCACTTTTCTGTTTTTACACTAATCCTGATAAGGCCTTTGTAGGCCTGCAGAAAACACTCCTACCAGGAGGCCAACTGGGGGTGGGCAGGTGCTGCCTTGGTAGGAAACATGTTCTAGAATCACTTGTTTCAAAGCCATTCAAATTCAAAAGGCATTTGAATGACTTTGAAACAAGTGATTCTAGAATATGTTTCCTACCAGTATGTTTTGAGTGAACACTTTAGAAGTTGGGATTTTGAGATAGTTTGTTATCTGAGTTTCTCATCCAAACCTTAGAGAAGGAAGGGAACCATATACCGAGCCATGTGGTATTGCTCCATATTTTTGTATGAAGGCAGGTGGACGTTTGCAAGTTACATAAATATGATGAGGGTCAATGGAATTGTGGCCGTGTGCCCAGGAGCAGGGCTCCAGGAAGGAGCAGCCTAGGGATGTTCTCAGAGTTTCTGTTGCTTGTTGGTGTCCTGGATTGGGCTGATGCCATCTGCTACACAGTAACTATCATAAGTAAACAAAACCCTAAAAAATGCCTAATGCATGTAAAGAACGCCACAGTTTCATGATTTATTTTCCTGTGTGGGCCAGGATTTGCATGTCCACTTTACAGAAGTCCAAGTCATGTACCCAGAAAGTGTCAAACTTGGACCATACCCTGCCTGCAAGATTCATACGGGTAGCATTGAGTTGTTTTTATCCAAGACATAAAAACTTTAACTTTTTCCCTCAATTGCCAAGAATTCCTAGGCAGATAAAATGATCATACCTTGCATGGGCCAGCAATCCACAGGCAGATTCACCTGCCTGTACCTTTGCCACCTTAGAAAGCAACAGGAAGTTTAGCCTCAAACCTCATGCAGATGGGGACAGGATACCTAGCTGCTCCCAGGCCACTCTGTGGGTCCAGGCAGAAAGTAGAGGTGTGTCTGCAGTGAGCGCCTCAGGATCTTCTGCCCATCCCTGCTGTCCTCCAGTAGTGTGGAGTTTGGGTGTTCTGAGTTTGGGAATGGGGCAGGTTATGTACCTGGTGGGTAAAGGTGTGCAGGAGCCCCCTTCCAGCGGGGGGCTGGTCCCAGCTGCTAAAAGAGGAGTCTTCACTGGGTGGAGAAGGGAGAAGTCATTTCTCTGGTGATGCAGTGTGATTTTTGTATCTTTCCATGTATTTGTTCTCTAAAATACTTACTAATCCTGCCATCATATTAATGGGCTGTGATTGCCATGTAACAAGGAGCTCCAGGGAGGAAGCCAGAGGAGCCACTCCACCTTCTTGTCTGGATTTTCTAGTGCTGTGCTTTTCAGAGAAGCCAACTTTGTTGTTCGTAGACCTTTTTATCTTTAGTCAACATTGCTTCATTTAGTAGTTAGATTTTTCAACCTAGAAGAGTCCAAACAGTGAAACAGCTGGTGAGATTGGGAGTAGAGGGCCTGTTCTCTCCTGTCCTTGGAAGCACTTGTGTTTCAAGGCCTAGCTCATTTTTCCTGCAGTGTCTCTTTGGATGGGGGATAGGAGGCAGAGGAGTGAGTGGGTGCCCAGATTTCTCTTGGGTTCACTGCTTATTGGCACCCATCTTAACAGGCAGGAGGCAGAGTGGCCTGGCCAGCTCCCATCCAGCCCACTGAGGGTTAAGGGAGGTGGCAACCCCCAACTAGTCAGTCTTGGTTTGAGCTTTAGTTGTATTGATTTGAAATTTTGGTTTTCAGGTACCCAAGTGTTAATGCCCCCTACCCTGGAACTAAAGGAGCCATTGTTTTCTTGGTTCAGATCTCTACCCTGGCATATTTTGTAAATGAAGTCTCCTCCTGGAGGTTTTGGGTAGGGTCAGGTGCAGAAGCAGCAGTTTCTTCCCATTGGGTGCTGGGTTTGTCTTGAAGAAGCTGTGACCAGGGAATCCCGGGGTTCCCACAGCTGGGCAGCTGGTTGCCTCTGCCTTGAGGCACTGCACACGGTGAGGCCAGGCACGTCCGCGACCCTGCCAGAGCCGCCTGTGTTCCAGGGAGCCAAAGGGGCGGCTGTGGCAGGAAGTGAAGGTTTGTTTTCTTCCAGAAATGAATGTGACCTCTAGGGGCCAGACGCTGCCACTGGCCTCGCACAGAGCTCCTCAAGTTATAAAGACGCTTCCTGGTCTGCTCTCCCTGCAGCGATGCCCGACGGGCTTGGCTCTTTCATCAGGCACTTAGCCCCTGGGACCTGACATTTTTTAGCGCCTTTTGGCTTTTTCCTCTGCATTTTTAACAAGGGGCCCTGCATTTTCATTTTGCACTGCACCCTGCCAGTTGCATGGTGGATGAGTCGTCACCCATCCTTCATGTCTTGTGTGTTTCATTCCTGCCGTCTTCTCTGCACCTCCAGTCTAAGCTTATTCATGCTGTGAAAATGTGGCACTTTGTACAGAGCATTAGGAAAGATCACCAGAACACCTAAAGGAAAGCAGGCTGATCCTGCTGTGATAGACCTGACTCCAAATGATTCCACAGACCAACTCTGTAGCCAATGCAAGTGTCTTAGCCTCTCTGAGCCTCAGCCTCCTTTCATATTGCTCTGGGATGATTGTGAGCACAAGGTGAGTTACTGCTCACAGGATGCTTGGGGAAAGGCTCCTGTCCCTGTCTTCTCTGCCGCCTGCCGAGCACTTCTGCCTCTTCCTGATTTCCTCCCCGATGGAGCTGACTGTCCAGCCGGCTGCTTCCTGAGATTTGGGTGAGATAAAAGAGGCGACATTGTGTGTGTGCGTTATGGGAGTGTAACTGTCAAGCACTGTTTGTGGCAAGACACCTGCATAAGGTTGTCAGAACCTTTTTGGGGGTAGTGACTTAACTCATGGTCAGAGCAGCAAGCCTTATGGAAGGCGACCAAGCCTCTTGGAAACATAGCAGGTCTGATTCTCAGGACTATCTTTATGTCCAGAGAACCTGAAGACTGCCACACTGAGGCAGGAAGGATTCTAACCTGGCTCAGGTGTTTGGGGAGGCCTGTCAGTGGAGCCTGGTGACACACTCCTCAGTAGCCAAGTCAGACTGGCAGCACATTGGCTACCACAAGCCTCCTGCCACCTTCTCATGTGTCTTTTGGCAAGTTTGCATCCCTTTCTTCCTTAATCTGCTCACTTTCTTCAGAGTGTCTCAGGGTCAGAATGGAGAAATTGGAAGCAGCTGATTGTCGGGTTAATGACCTATGAAAGCAATTGCTCAGGCTGGGTACAGTGGCTCAAGCCTGTAATCTCAGCACTTTGGGAGGCCAAAACAAGAGAATTGCCTGAACTCAGAGGTTCGAGACCAGCCTGGGCAACTTGGTGAGACCTCATCTCTACAATAATAAAAAAAAAGAAATTGCTCTGGGGCTGCTGTCCTTCAGAAGACTTGTGCTTTGTGTGGACACCCCCAGAGGGCAGCATTCTGGGCATGGGCAGTTGGGGGCAGAAAATACATTTTTTTTTTTTGAGTTGGAGTCTCACTCTGTCGCCCAGACTGGAGTGCAGTGACCACTCCTGGCCACTGCAGCCTCGACCTGCTGGGCTCCGGTGATCCTTCTGCCTCAGCCTGCCAAGTAGCCGGAATTACAGGCGCACGCTACCACGCCCAGCTAATTTTTTGATTTTATTGTAGAGATGAGGTCTCGCCTGCCCAGGCGGGTCTCGAACCCGCGGGCTCAGGCAATCCACTCACCTCAGCCTCCCAAAGGCGTGGGATTACAGGCTGAGCCACCGAGCCTGGCTAGAAAATATATTTTGATGATGGAACTGATGAAAATCAGCCTCACACTCCTCCATGTGGCTGCTACTTTGTAAGGAGACCCACCAAGAGCTGTGAGGCTAGGCTGAGATGGTTTCCCTTGAAAGCTTGGGGGGGTGGTCCCCCAACCTGGCTGCCTGGACACATCCTCACAGCTCTGAGCTTTGGTTCCCATTGCCCTACCTGCCCTTGTCTCTGAGCTAAAGGTCCCCCACTTAGTGTTAGGACCTAACTGTGGGGTCAAAAATGGCAAAGTACTTTGTAAACTTGTAAAACTCTATACAAATGTAAATAGTATTTGTATTTTGCTGTGGATCACTCGGTCCTGGGAGGAGTAGGAAATGCTACCCAGGAACTAGGCAGTTTGCTTTGAATTAGATGATCAGTCACCTAAGGAAGCTGACTTGTGATGTAGTTGTCAGTGGCATGAGATGTGAACAAAGCGTTGAGGGGGTGGCTTTTTCAGTTTGTGACATCTACATAAAGCCTGTGAATTAGTAAAACTTAAATGTATGGATTTATCTTCAAAAGAATTGTTGCAAACAGAGAAAAAGGCTATATACCAGCTGAGTTGCAATATCACATAAAATACTGTAAATGGTGCATACCTTTTGGTTCCTTAGTGTCCAATCAGAGACATCAGACTGAGTCTTAACTCTTCTTAACAGAATAGTCCTGCCTCCCCTTCTGCGCCCGTTCCCCTTGGCAGAGCTGATCCCATGGCTGCAGGACTGAGGCGCCCCGCGCACTTTCCTTCCCACACACAAGACGTACGAGGGGCACTGAGGCTTTTAGTCATATGGGTAAATTCTGCCTGCCTCATCAAGGATATCTTCAAACAAACCTGTATCTTTAAATTATTTTTTTAACTGTGAGTGTGTGCTGATGAGAGCCACAGAGGTCCCCAGTGCATGTAGAGAGCCGTTCTCTGGGACCACAGCATTGCTGTCCTCATTCCCCACCCTCAGAGCTGGTGTCAGCACAGCGAGAAGTGTAGGTGGCATCTTCGCATGTGAGCAAGCTCTGAAATCCACACTGATTTGGAGGATCTTTTAGGTACTAACAAACAATGAAGAATGAGTTGCATTCTAATGCTTGGTGCTTTAAAGGTCATTGGTTGTCGCCCATGTCCCCTTGTCTGTGTTGTCCCCCTAGCAGTTTGTGGAGGAGGCCAGCCTAAGTGGCCTGGAGGCCTCTCTGTGTATGCAACAATATAAGTAACGTGTGGACACCTGTGCTATACCAGGTTCAGGCATGACTATGTCTGCAGCTGGAGGGTGGGATGGGGGGGAGTCACAGATGCCAGGTGGACTTTGGAAATGACCCCCAACATGCTGTGGTTTTCCCAGAGACTGTCCTGCCTGGGGCTTGGTTTTGTGTCTGGGGGGCCCCGTGGCATCTGAGGCCTCCTCCACCCTTCTCATTGTCTCCGGAGAGGGTCACAGCATTTGTTGCTTACCTGTTTTTTTTCCTTTCCTTCAGAATATTGACATCACAAACTTCAGCAGCAGCTGGAATGACGGGTTGGCCTTCTGTGCCCTCCTGCATACATATCTGCCAGCCCACATTCCATACCAAGAACTGAACAGCCAGGATAAGGTAGGGCAGACTACAGAGGGCCAGTTCCTGGCATCCATGCGGGGGGGAGGTGGAGTGAGGTGGGGCAGCACCTGCCATCGATAGTCACATGCCACAGCACTGGTTGGCCTCCAGGTGGGTCTTATTCTGGAATTATGTCATCTGCTAAACCTACCAGTCCCTGACCCACCTCATGTGGAACATTCGGCCAGTTCAGAATTCCCCATGTGATATCATTCCCAGTGGGAGCAGCCTTTTCTGCCTGGGTGACAATATTTAGGATCAAGGGCTTCACCAGAAGTGCTTTCACTCCATGGCCCCGCTCTGCACTGTGGGTCTCAGAACTGGTGAGAAACACCAACCCTATGACCTCCTGGGCTATGGTTGGGGGTTTCCCATTCAGAGAGCTCCTTGGGGGACAGGGTCAGGGGATAGGCCCTGCCCAGATGGGCACTGGGAGAGGATCCTGGCCCAAAGCCCCATTCCTGGTCCCCTGCTTCCCCCATGTCAGCCCCCAGCCCTGAAAATAACCCTCAAAGATCTCCACAGAAGGAAACTCATTTGACAGGTGTTCCTTACTAGCTTTGGGAGGGGGTGTCCAACTGGTTCGAGGTCAGTGTGTCAGTAGTGAGCTTCTCTGTAGTGAGGAAAGAACAAGTGTTGTGGATCTCTCACAGCTGGTGAGGAGTGAGAGCAGGCAGGCCCTGTGAGTGGTGCTTGGTATGACTTGGAGTCTCAAGCACCCTCAGCAGGTTTGTTTTGGCACCAGGTGTAGGTGGGTGTCATCTGCAGGAGCATCTTTGCCAGCAGTTGTGAAGGCCCTGTGGACCCTCTCCTTGCATTGTTTTGGACACTGCAGCAACTTGGTTTCTTTTCTCTTTTTTTTTGAGTCAGAGTCTCACTCTGTTGCCCAGACTAGAGTGCAGTGGCTGCTCCCGGCCACCGCAGCCTCGACCTGCTGGGCTCTGGCGATCCTTCCGCCTCAGCCTTCCAAGTAGCTGGAACTACAGGAGTGCACTACCACGCCTGGCTAATTTTTGATTTTATTGTAGAGATGAGGTCTCGCCAAGTTGCCCAGGCGGGTCTAACTTGGTTTCTTTTACAGAGAAGGAACTTCACGCTGGCTTTCCAGGCAGCTGAAAGTGTCGGCATCAAATCCACACTGGTAAGCCCCTGTCCCAAGTCACTGGTAGGGCCCTCCTGGTTGGGAAGAGCTTTGTCCTATTTAAGCTGAAACCACATGGGTGTTGGGAAGCAGGGCTGCCTGGTGATAAGCGGCTGCTGGGTGGGCTGGCACCGAGGGAGGGTCCCATCCAGGGGGTGCAGACGTGGGATCTGGCTCCCTGCTCGGGCACTTTATGACCCACATGAAGAACTAGGAAGTGGGATGGGGTCTGGAGACCACAGGTGCAGCAGACCTTGCACGGGACTGTCCCTCATAGTTGTCTCTTCTATAAGGGAGTCCTTTGGGCCAGAAGAAAAATGTCACATGTTTATAAATGTTGCTGTCAGAGAGTCACATGCCAGCAAGTCTCTCTGTATTTTTTCAGTCTGGAGGGAGAGGAGGGCAGCTCCTGAGTCAGGCCAGGTGCTTTAGAGGCTAGACAAGGGTTTCCTGTACTTCCTCACAAAGGCTATGGGAAACTGGTGCTCACGGGCGAGAAGGGAGGTGTAGAGACCTCATTTGTTCCCAGACTCTTCTTCAGGCCTCTGCCAGGCTCACATAGGTGGGCTTTCATCATCACCCAACCCAACTTTATGGGGAAAATACTTCATCTACATCCAAAGCTGAGCTTTATCCCTTGAGACACTTTCATTAAGTAAATTGAGTGCTGCAGCATCATGTGGGACACGTGCAAACCAGAGTGCAGGGCTCAGTGGTTTTCACAAAGGAGAGAGCCCATGGGAAGGCTCAGGTCAGACTCCAGGACTGCCCTGGAACCCAGAGTACCTCTGCAGCCCTCCAGGGCTACCTCCTCATCCCCAGGTGCCCATCGCCCTGATTTGTAGCATGTGGATGTTCTGTAAAGAGGTACTTACATCACCAGAGCGTTCATGCCACAGGTATCTTCTAAATTCATAGAAACATGCCTTTTTTTTAAAAAAAGGTTTCCTCTATTCAACTGTCTAGGGAGAAATAAGTTAAATACTAAACATTACTGGATATTTGCATCACACGTGTAAAATTCTAATATATAAAAAGTGGTCTTCGTGACCCACCTGGGCAGTGAGACCTCATCTCTACAATAAAAATGAAAAATCAGCCGGGCATGGTAGCGCATACCTGTAATTCTGGCTACTCAGAAGGCTGAGGCGGAAGGATTGCCGGAGCCCAGCAGGCGAGGCTGCAGTGGCCGGGAGCAGTCACTGCACTCCAGTCTGGGTGACCTAGTGAGACTCCAACTCAAAAAAACAAACAAACAAACAAAAAAAAGTGGTCAGTTACCTCACTCTGAAAACTTTTATAGTCAAGATTGTTGCATGGAACAGACAGGTGTTCTGTTTTCTGTACCAAGTCACCAAGGTGCCTCTGGGTCTTGCATGCTCAGCTGCATATTCTGTCCTCACCTATGGGAAGGGTTCTCTCAGCCCTGGCCCTCAGGAAGCTCCCCATGCCCTTGGTCCACAGTTTCCTAAGTTTGTTTTCTTATGACATCAGTTCACATCCCACAGGTCAACCATGTCCATGATGATGGTCATCAGAGTGTTGGTTCTGGGAGTCCCCAACACAGAAAGTCTCCTCAGCCAGTGCCTGGACTGAAGAGGGCTCTCAGAAATGTCCCCAAGAATTGGTTTAAGAAGAGAAGTCATGAGGGAGGAGGTTCCCCCTAGACTGGATGAAACCCTTCCAGCCTTGTAGAGCCTGGTGGGGAGTAGGGAAGTGGCCCTGCATGTGTCCTGTAGGGGTGGGCAGCTCTGGGACGACGCTAAAGCCCGGGGAAGAGGCACCTCTTGGAGGAGGCATTCTTAGCCAGGGCTTTGAAACAGGCAATCAGGCTTAGACTGAAAAATCCTTTAAGGCCCCATTCAACCCCAAGAGCCCATACTGCTGTGGCAATGAGCCCGTTGGGATGGCCAGGAGGTGACCTGCATCCTAAGTGAGTCTCTTCCTTCTCTGACAGGACATTAATGAAATGGTGCGGACTGAACGGCCAGATTGGCAGAACGTGATGCTGTACGTGACGGCTATCTACAAGTACTTTGAAACCTGAACACACCAAGAGAAGCTGCCCCGATGGCTGGGGGACCCTCCGCAGTTACCAAGCAAGACCAACGCCATTAGCTACGCACCCCCGTAAAGCTTTCAGTGACTCTGGGCTGCCCGCATCGTGTGAGCTTCCAGCCTTGGGCCTCTACGTTGGGAGAACTTGGCCCTGTGACCCATGGCTCAGACCAGGGCTCCTCCTGCATGACCCACTCACTTGAGTCGTGTGGGCTCTGTTCATATCACATAGGCCATTGGCCGCCGGAGTTTCCTTCTGAAGAGAATATTGAACTGCATTAATGCTCCGGGTGCAAAGGGCTCATGTACAGCTCAACTTGGGAAGAGGGATTAATTTATGTGGGAAACTCCCCGGGGGTTGATGGAAGCTTAAGCCACAGCACTTCTCAACTATTGGCCAGCATAGATTCCATTGCTGGTGAGGATCAAGGAGGAAAGCCTGCCTGGCAGAAGTTTCAACTTCCCAGCACTCTGGGCCCTTCACAGGGACCTGCTTTTCAGGAGCACATCACTACAGAAGGGGTCGGCTGCTCCTTCCACCCAACTGAGCTGTCTTGACCAGTGGGTCAAGACATTTTACCTTGAGCTAAGCGTGTCAAGACCCGAGACCCTGTGGTGCAGGTGTCCCCAGCTCTCAGGGCTACTGTGGCTGCCGCATCCACAGTACTGGGCTTTTGGCAGGAGCAGGTGTAGGGTCCCAACACCTGGTGCTCTGCAACCTGTCCTCCTCCCTGGAGGGGCTTTGGAGCTCCTAGTCCTGTCTTTAGGTTTCTTGGTCGTGAGTTCACCTAGTTAAAATTGTTGTTTTGTTATGAGCAATATTGGGAAAAATAGCTTCTGTTCTATTGGAACCAAAGTTAAATTGTTTTGATAAGCATAAAGATAAAACACACAATCTGAACAGTAGTATGGCAAGAGCAAGGAATGGAGTAGGAAGTAGCGGGAGAAAAAGTAAACAACTTTAAAAAGTCAGAGGGTGTAATTTTAAGTCAGTTCTGAGTTGCTGAGACATAATCCTCCTAGGCAAGAGTTTAAGAAAGTGCCTTAACTCTCCTGGTAAGGGTAGCCAGCTGCCTTCTGTCATCAGGGATTCGGTGGTGGAGTTGGTTCCACTGCCGTGCCCCACCCTCCCCGGGTTCTGCGCTGTTTGAACCAAAGCCTTATTTAATGCTGGTCTGTTGGGATGACTTTCAGGCTGGACTCAACAGCCCTTCTGAGGGACAGGAAACCTATCCATGTCTCGAGTATGCCTAGCACAGTAGCTGTTGGCTTGAACAGTGTCGAGACCTTGTAACTTCTGGAACACAGCTGTGTTTGGCACCTGCAAAGTACCATGAAGAAGACTGGCCACCAGTGGAAGTGGAGTCACTGCCCCATGGACTGGATCCAAGGATGGGCTTCCAGGAGGCCTGCCCACTCCAACTGCAGATGGAGAGTCTGCATTCAAGCATGATGTTCTAGACTAGGAATTTGATACGTTTCTGTAGCCTAGAAAAGAATGTGATCATTAGAAAATCCAATGTGCATGTGAGTGCAGTTGCTGGCACACCATTACAGGGGGGCCAGTAGCTGCCCATCAGACCTGCCCACGCATTAACCTGCCAGCTCAGGCTGTTGCCCTGGCTTGAGGGTTTTGGTGAGATGCCCATTTTCAACTAAAGGAGAGGCCAGGTGAGCAGTCATGCTTTAGAGTACACCGGAAGACCCTGGCCCAGCCTTTTCTGACCAGGTTCTGTTCTTGTTCCTGCTGCTCTATTGACGGATGGCTGTGCCGTCAGTGTGAGTGACTGTGTGAGAATTACCATTTTTAAATGTCTCCACTTAGATGTTCTGAGTTTCCACTTTTGCTCTCCTTTGCCTGCAAAGAGGCCTTTCAACTTGTCTGGATCCAGGATGTCTGGTTATGGTTTTGTTAATTTATTATGTCCTTGGGGAGCTGTTTTTTCCTAGGAATGAGAGAACTTCCTGGGTCTGTGGTTCACTACTTTGTTCCTTGCTGGCATGTGAGCCCAGCCCTGGCAGCTCGTGCATGGGGTCGAGGTGGAGCGCCAGAATCTTCTTAAGGGAGGTGGCCACTGCTATTGGACTGTATCTGGGTGGCATTTCCCCTCTGGGAATCCCATGAATCCAGCGTCAGGCCCTAGGGACAGTGACAAGGAACGAGGGTGGGCACAGGAGGGCCTGCCTCCTCCTCCCCGGAGGCTTACCTGGGACCTGTTGCCCCCATGAAGATCTGCATGTGAATCCACAGGCAAGATTCCAGAGCATCACTTTTTGCCTTCTCTAGTAGGATCCTTATAACATTGTCGGCTGTGGGGAATGATTAGGTGATCACATGTTTGGAGGTGCTCTTGGCCCAGCAACACCTGCTGTGAAGCCACTCTGCCTCCTCCCTTCAAGCACAAGCTTTATTGTAAAAGAGCCAGCCGCCAGTCATGTCTCTCTTGATCACAGGCTTCTGCTGACTGATGATACTTTCAGATTTTGCTCTAGTAAATATTCTTGAATGTATTAAAATTGCTGAAACACAACAGGCTTGGGCTCTTCTAGTTTGCCCCTCCCTCCCTGCTGTCCCTCGGATATTGACAGAATCTGCATCACCTCCTGGGAGCCTCCCAGGACTGACTAGACAGAAGGAAGGTGCCTCAGAACCCAGCCTGCGGCCCCACCCCAAAGCACACTGAGACCAGGAAGACCTTGACCCAGAATCAAGTTGGTCACACCTGGGCTGCAGCACTTGGGCAAGTGCCTGGGCCTGAGACACGAGGGTAGCCCAGGTAAGTCCTGTGACCACTGAGATGTGTGACAGGTGCTGGACCCCGGAGATAGCGGCAGCACTGCCCCCAGAAGAGGGAAGGCACCCAGCAGAGCCCAGACATTTGCCTTCCCACCAGAGAGCAGGGGGAGCGTATCTGGAGGGTTTTTTATGTTTGTTTTTAGAAATATTGTATCTTGGCCAGATTCGGTGGCTCAGCCTGTAATCTCAGCACTTTGGGAGGCCGAGGCAAGTGGATTGCCTGAGTCTGCGGTTTTGAGACCATCCTAGGCAACTTTGCGAGACCCTGTCTCTACAATAAATAAAAAATTAGTGTGTGGTAGCGCACATCTAACTACTTGGAAGGCTGAGGCAGAAGGATCACCAGAGCCCAGCAGGTCGATGCTGAGGTGGCCGTGAGTGTGCTACTGCACTGCAGCCTGGGTGGCAGAGTGGGACTCCAGCTCAAAAAAAGAAAAGAAAAGACATGTATCTTGGAGATAATTCTTACGATGTACAAAATTATAGAGAAGAAAAAATATACCTCCAGAGGCAACCCTCTTTTCCTGTGCATCTTGTGTGTGGTGATTACGAATCCACTGAGCACGGCCCAGACAGCACTGTCGTGTTACAGCACCCATGGGGTGCTGCTTCCTGCACAGGGACACATGGTGAGTGCCCTTCCCCAAGGTCAGGGGTCCAGCAACCGAGGAGGCAGGAGTTGAGCTGTGTCCTGTGAGTGCTCCTGAGCCTACCCCAGCAGTGCTGACAGCAGCAGGTGCCCACAGGTGGGCAGCAGGTACCGGCTCTGGAGCCTGGAGCTGGGTATGAAAGAACTGGGCAGCGCTAAGCTTGGCTCCAGCCCCTCCCCACTCACCAAATGCTGTGCTGTGTCCTCTGCTGTGTGGAAGGGAGTCTGCCCTGGCATCAGTGAGACTCCACAGAGATGACACGGAGGCCCTGTGTGCAGCGCCACTGATCACGTCGCCTCCACCCTGCAAGAGGAGGGTGATCCCACCATTTGCCTGGGCTGGCAGTACAGGCCTCCTTAGCTGCTGCTGCCCAGGTGTGTAAGAGTGCCCTCCCCAGACCCTCCTGCCTGTTGTGCAGCTGCCTTGGGTGCTGACTGAGGCTTACCCTGAGAAGGTCCTTTTGTAGCCCAGCTTACTATGCCCAGAGCCTGCGGGGCTGGCCCAAGAGCTCTGCTTCTTCCACGTGGAGCTGGCCCTGCCTGCCCCAGGGCAACTCTGGGGAGGACATCTTCCACTTCAACTAAGGGAAGCGGCCACAATCTCTCTAAAGGGCAGCTTTAATAGTGGGAGGAAGGAACTGAGGTTCCGTGGAGAGTTCCAGGAAAGATCTCCTGATACCTCCATCTGCACCCTTGAGGGGTTGGGGTCCTGGGCCCAGGTGGCCAAGCCCTTCTGCCCTGTGTGGCCCTGCAGCCCCACTTTCACAGGGCCAGCATGTCCCACAGCCCAGGTCAGCCTGGGTTCTTTCAGTTGTCTCTTAAATGAGGGACAAGGACAGGTGTAACCGTCTTGACATGCTTGTAGCTGCTGTGCTCTGCAGGTGGGTGAGGATGGACTCCTGGGTTGCTGGGTCAGGATTCTGGATTCCAGCCGGAGCTCTGTCCCCAGCAGGTCCAGACTTGACTGGGCCGCAGCAGGTGCATCTTCTGAAGGTGAGTGGGGGCGCTGGAGAGAACTCCACCACTCCAGGCCTGACTGGCTGCCTCAGGTTGGGAGTGCGGGTGGTTGGAGGCATGTGGAGACCTGCAGCACCTGCTGCCTGGTCACCAGGCCCAGCAGGGCCGGGAAGGGCTAGTCTTTGCCTCGTTATCCAGTGTGTGACGAAGAGTGAGTGGGGGGTCTACAGGCTTGGAGCTGAGCCCTAGGAGGGGCAGAACCAGAAGGACTGGGGGGCACCCATTGGGCAGGAGGGAGACATGCACAGAAGGGAAAGGTGGCTGTTGCAGGGCCGCGTGAGACCCGAGGCCTCTGCCCAAGCGAGCAGAGTGGGGGTTGGGACCCCTGCCCTCCTCCAGGTCACCAGCTCTTGAGACACGCTGGGCTGCTCTCTCAGCAAAGCGGGGTCCCTCCTGCCAGGCATCCTCTCAAACAGGGGAGCGGCTGCAGGGAGAGTGGGGAGGTGGCTTATGACCACCAGGGGTGATGAGTGGCAGGCCCTGGCATGAGGGGCTGCAAAGGACTGTCACTGCCCACCCTGGAGCGAGGGCAAAGCTCCACTCCCCTTAGGGCTTGCTTTCTACACTAACCAGCCCCCACGCAGGTTGCTAGTGGGTTGCTGTTTGTCCGGACACCCGGAAGAAGACATGGGATAAGCGTCCTCCAGGGCTGAGCTGGAGGACGGCAGCTGTGATGGCTGCAGCTACTTGGGAGTTGCTCCTCCTGCATGATTCTGCTCTTGCAGGGCCTCCCTTTGCTGAGGATAAGCTGGAGCCCTGTGAGGTTCCCCCCGCTGGAGAAGTTGGGAAGCCTGTCGGGGTGGCCTGGTGGGTTCCCGGGGCCCTTCCTAGTGCTCACGGCTGCTTGGGCCTGAGCCTGGGCCTCGCTCCCTGATGCGACTCAGCTGGCCCCAGAGCAAACAATGGGGGCCAGAGGCCGCACAGGTGCATCCTGGGCCAGAACAAAGGGCCAGCGGGGTGGGTGGGGTGGGTTGTCTGAGAATGGAATTCTGGAGCAGGAGAGAGCCCAGCTGACCCCCCTGCCTGGACTGAGGAGTCTGGGTCTGGATGAGCGGAAGGGTGGGCACCTGCAGCCTTTTCCAAGCCTGCCTGGGGCTGGGCAGGGAAACCAAGGCCCAGAGTCAGAAGCTGGGGCCTGCTAGGGGTGTCCCCATGCCTACTGGGGCAGTGGTCGCACTCAGCACAAGCCTGTGCCCCTCACTCCCATAGCTCCCTCAGGCCTGGGGGATGACCCAGGCCCAGGCATCTGCGAAGGGTGCTTCCCCAGTCCCACAGCCTCACACCTGGGAAGAGGTCTCAGGATGGGTGGGCACAGGGCTGGTGAGGGAGGCAGCAAGCCCAAGACTGGGGATGTGGCCTTGGAGCGTGTGGTGTTGGCAGCACAGGCCCCTTGCTGGAGAAGACGGGTCAACCCATGGGTCGGGCAGTTTGGGAACACCCCTCCCAGGTGCCATTCCCAGTCATCACTGACCTGGAGGGCCCCAGCACGTGCCCAGCCTCTGGGCAACGGCTTCACGGAGACCTGGGCCGAGGCACCTGACAGATGACACAGGACTCCAGGTTTCCCTGTGCTTCACAGGCTGTGGAGGAGCCCCCGGAGGGGAAGGGTGGAGACCTGGCCAAGTCCTGCCCCTCACAGCCTCCCTGGCGCTGGCTTCTTATGGGTGGCTCTGGGGACCCAAGGAGCTGGCTCCAGGGCTGGAGCCAGGCCAGGCCCTGCCCAGCCAGCCCTGGCCTTGGGACACAGCCCTCCTGTCCTGGGGGCCAGTGCTGAGGGACGGGGGCACTGCCCACAGAACCCCAGGGGTGAACATGAGGCTTTGGCACTGTGACCCTGAGGACCAGCTTTGGAACAAAGCCTTCGCTCCCTGGAGAGGGTGCTGCCAAGGCAGAGGGCCTGGTATGGGCCCCGGGGACATGTGACCTGACCATGCGTGGGGGTCCAGGCAGGGAGGGTGCTGGGCCCCAGGGTAGGAATGGCAGAGGAGAGAATCATCGGGGTCCACCCTGAGGGCTGAGGGACACAAGAGATCCCGGGATCAACTGAGTTCTGGTTGCTGCCTCATGACGGCAACTCAAGATGGGATTTATTCCTTGCACATTTATTGAGTAAAGACTTGAGTGAATATGGGTCCAACCAGTGTGGGCAGGAGGGGTTTGTCCCCACTGTGGAAGAGTCTTACCTTGTGAGGAGGGTTCTGGGCTGCAGCTCCCCGGGCTGTACCTCATGGCCTGACTAGCTCAGCCTCTGGGAGGTGGTAGGGCAGGAACAGCCTCATTTCACAGGTGAGGAGATGGGTCCCTTGAAGGCCTACAGGAAAGCCACAGTGGCAGGACGGCCTAGCTGCTGGTCCCAGGGGAGTGATCCCACCTAGGAGGGCAGGGAGCTCCTTCTCTAAGAAAACTAGGGCCCATGGGAGAAGGGGGGCAAGTGAACTCCGTTGAACAGAGATGCAGCAAAGGCGGGTGGGGAGGGCAAGACCAGGTGTAAGGTTGGAAAGGCATCTGGGGACAGCATGGGCAGACTGACAGCACCCCAGAGCTCATGTGGGCCTAGCCCCTTGGAGTTTACCTGGAGTCATGTCCAGCCCCCACCCTCCCTCCTCTGCCTTCTGAGGGCCCACTGGACTTTAGGGAATCGGGGCCGGGGCCGGGCTGGCGGAATGGGAGCAGGAACCCAGGCTTTGGGCCCTGGAGTAAGCCAGGCAGGCGGCCAGAAGACGAAGCTGAGTCTGTGCAAGTGATGGTCACCGCCATGGGCCTTTTTCTCCCCCGACATACCGGCCAGGCAGCTGCGCATCCACTTCCCACCCACCTACCCATTCCTCCCTGCAGTGGGTGGTGGCCACTGTGGAAGAGGTCGTGCCCTGACCTGGCGTTGGTCTTGGGGTCCAGCCTGGTCCTGGGCAAGCCCCTACATCCTGGGCCTCTAGCCACAACCCTGCCAATCCCAGGAGGCTCTAGAATTCAAGGGTTCCCACGAGTTCTTGGCCACCAGTGCTCTGGCCACCTGACACAGCTTGTCCTGCTGTGAACAAAATTAGGGTTAGTCCACATCCATACAGATCAGATGCAAGGGTTGAAGACTGATCCCCTTGCATGGCTGGGCTAGGCTGGGGCTGACTTGATATTTCTCCCAATTGAAAGCCTAGGGAGGGGTGGGCGAGTGGCGGGAATTTCCGGCCCCAGGGTCTGAGAGCCTTAGCCTGTAGTGCAGACACGACTCCCCAACTCCCCACGTCCTTGTTCAGAGAAGGGAGGGGAGGACCATGCCCCACTGGGCACCAGGGGCTGTGAGAACACAAGAGTCCCTAGCCCAAGGTCTGGGGTGGGGGTAGGGGATGACATTGGAAATTAGGGCCAGCTTCCTGGAGGTATCTTTTTATTTATTTATTTATTTTGAGTTGGAGTCTCACTCTGTTGCTCAGGCTGGAGTGTAGAGGCAGCTCCTGGCCACCACAGCCTCAACCTCCTGGGCTCAGGCAATTCTGCTTCAGCCTTCCAAGTAGCTGGAACTACAGGTGTGCACCACCACGCCCAGCTTATTTTTCTTGATTGTAGAGACGAAGTCTCACCAAGTTGCCTGGGCTGGACTTGAACCCCTGGGATCAGGCAATCCTCTCGCCTAGGCCTCCCAAAGTGCTAGGATCACAGGTGTGAGCCACCACGCCCAGCTGAAGGTGTCTTTGAGCTGAGATATCAGCTTCCACCACCACCACCACCACCACCAGACCTGGGCAAGGCTCAGCAAGGGTAGGAGTTGGTGGGGAGGGGCGGAACAAGGAGGGGCCCTGAACGCCGTGATAAGGAGGCTAGACTTTACTTTCAGGAATTGGGCGGCCATGAGAGGAGTGAGGAGGAGCGCGCATTCGGCACTTTCCAGGGCACAACTGGACAGTGGGGAGCAGATGACATAGAAGCACCGATCTAGTCCAGCTCTGATACGGAAGAGCAGAGCCCTGGAGGACCACGGCGACATAGACGGCCCTGGGGACTTCGTGGAAGAGAGGGAGTGCGGGGGTGGGGCCCGGAGAACTTCGAAGGGCGGGGAAGGGGACTCCCAGACTCGAGACTCCTGGAAGAAGAGGGGGTGTGGCGCTGGGGGAGGCGGCCAGGCCGGATGCGGGCCTGGGAGGGCCACGCTGGGGGGCTGCGGGCGGGGGATGCGGCGCGGTAAAGGCCCGTCGCGGCCTCGCACCGCCCGTGCCCCCGTCCGCCGCAGACCCGGGGGCCTCGGTTTCCCCGCGCGGCGGGGCGGGGCGGGGCAGCGCGGGTCTCGAAGCCGCCTGCAGGGGGCGCCGGTGAGCGCGCGGCCGGAGCCCGAGACCGAGCGGCCGCCGAGACAGCGGGAGCCGGCGCGCGAGCCGCAGGTCAGCGGGGGCACCGGGTCCGGGGCCCAGGGACCCCAAGCCGCTGGGTGGTGTGGGCCGTCGGAGGCCGCGGGGCCGGGAGGCTCGGGTCCCTCCCCTCGGGGTACCTCGCCGCCCCGACCCCTTCTCGCCGCCCCGAAAGCGAGTTCGCGGCGCCCGGGTCCGAGTCCTGCCCCGCGGCGACCACCGGGACGGCCCGTGCAGCGGGCTCAGGCCGGGTTCGGGCGCGGCACGTCGTAAGCGCGCTCGCCGGGCGGTGTGCGGACCCCCGAGCCGCCCCACTCTGGACCGGAAGGTGCGCAGCGGTAGGCGGGGAGGGGAAGGGCGGGCGCGGGGTGCGGAGCGGGCTCTGGACCTGCCGGTCGTAGGCGCGGAACATCCGTCGGTCCGTCCGGACGCTGGAGACCCCCGCGCGCTCCGATGGACCTTCTGGGCGCGCCTCACCAGGGCTGGGGGCGCAGAGGCGCGGCCTCGGGAGGCCGAGTGGGACCCCCAGGACGAGGGAGGACGTCCACACGTGGAGAGCCCGGGCGAGGACCGCTGTCGGGGCGCGGCGCGGGCGGGCGCGACACCCCAGCGCCCGGCGCGGCGGGAAAGGGAAGTCTGAAGCGCGGACGGGCGCGTCCCGTGGACGGTGGCGGCGGGAGCTGGCGTGGGGACCCAGGAGAGGCCACGGACGGGCGGGGTTGGGTGCGCGCCTCAGACCCGTCCTGGCCGCCTGCCTTGCTGCCCTAAGCGGAGGTAGGAATGGCAGGAATGGTGGCGGCTCTCGAGGGATTTGGCGTAGGATGGCCCCAGGGCTCGAGAGGGGCGGGGTGCGGAGATCCCTGCGTCCCAGCTTTCGGAATTTAGTTTCCCCGACTGTCCTGTGAGAGGAAGGGGGAGTCGGAGCGCTCTGCAGCCAGAGACGACCGTGGCGGGGGATTCAGGGCCCCACGGGGAGGAGCAGGTGTTCCTGGCCTTTGGGGGGCAGTGGGCCGCTTAACCAGCTCTCCTGCCCCATCCCGGGGCAGCACCTCTCCCCTGAGTCTGCCACCCACCGGGCCTGGAGCTCAGGCCTGCCTCCGCTTGGCCTCTACCGCCCAGCTCGCCCCGGATTCCCAGACTCTGCACCCTCCAGATGACCCTCCGCGCCCCCAGCCAGGGCTGCCCCTGGGTGTTTCGCCCCTGAGCTGGTGGAAAGCTCTGTGGAGCACAGCAAGCAGGGAGGTTGTTGTGTGGTGTGGGGGGGCGTCTCATCAGCCCTGCTGTGGAGGCCTTAGGTGGGGCCTGGAAGGCTGTGTCCTGTGGGCAGCCGTCCTGAGTCCCAGCAGATCCCCGCAGGGCTCCTCAAGGATAGTCCACTGGCCTGGTGTCAACACCTCCTTGTTCTTCCCTGGCCTTTTGGCGTCTCCTCTCAGCAGTTCTAGTGTTTCTTGGGTAAATTCTTGCCGCTGACCCTCCATCTGTGTCCTCTCCGTGCTGACCAGGCTCTGGGCTGAGCTGGCTTCCCTGCTCACAGTCTGGGATGTTGACAGCAGCCCAGACATGTCTTCAGGAGACAGGCTTTGGGCCAGGCTGGACCTGGCCAGTTTGGGGGACTTGCTTGTTGCTTCTCCCCACTTGGCCCACGAAGTGCGGATGTGGCCCTGAACACACCCTGAGTCCTGCTCTCCAGGAGTCCACAGCCACAGAGGGCACCCTGATGGACTGGAGATTTTGATGCTCTAACTTGGGCTCTTGGGATCTGTTCCTGCCTCCTCAGCTCGCTCGCTGGGCAAGTCATCGGCCCGGGAATCCATGGTCTCGTCTGCAGAACAGGGATGGTGATCCTAGCAAGGACTAACGTGAAAAGAAAATGAGGGACGGAGATTGGCTTGAGGTAGGAGGTTAGGGAAGCCCAGAGGGTAGGTTTGGGGTAGAACTGGGGAACCCTGGAGGGAAAGTGTTTGCCTCGAGTGTCAGGGGATACCACAAGGATGCACTGGGCTGAGCTGGCAGAGGGACCTGTGAACTGGACTTGTCCTGGATGTGTCCTGAAAGCAAGCATGTGGCTTCAGGGCATCACATACCACAAAGCCCGGGAGACTACAGCCCCTGGTGGTGCTCAGCTGTGACTTGAAATCCCGAAGTAGGTCCTGGTACTCCAACCTGCTTAATTTCTGAGCGACCTAACCCTCAGCTGCCATCCCATCTGTCTCATGGGGTCTGTCTTGTCTGGTGCGACTCAAATAGCCCTGAGAGATGTGCATGCGTTACGACACGGACAGAGGTGGGAAGGGCAGGCTGAGAAGGGTTTTGCTGTGCAGTAAGGATGCTGTGAAGAAGGTGCCATGAAAGTCAGGTGCTGAGTTGGCAAAGGGAGGACCCCAGCCTCCAGGGGAAGCACTGGAGGCCACAGAAGGGAGGGCTTGGGCCAAGGGACTTGGGTAGGAGGAAGCAGAGGGGCTCAAGGTCTAGGAATGGGCCCCTGGGTCTGAGCTGGCCCGGATGGGGAAGGGAGGGAGCTGGGATGCAGACAGGAGCCCCCAAGGGATTGCTGGCCTCCTAGGAGGGACTGTGGGAAGGAATTGCTGGCCTCCTGGGTGGGCCCCTGGGTAGGGACAGTTTATCGGCAGCGGGAGGCCCTGGCCCACAGTCTGTATGCCATGGGAGCCTGCCAGGGGCCAGGGAGAATGCAGGTGGAGGGCAAGAGCTCCTCAGGCAGCATGCGGGGTGCAGGGCAGGCTGGAAACTAGGAAAGGCGGAGCTTGGCTCCCAGGACCGCCTTGGGCCTTCGCTGACAGAGGAGCCTCTAAGCCTCCAAGGCTGTTTTCTCTACTGGAATCTCTCCTCTCTCTTCACTTCCTTCTCTTCCAAGTCCAGCCTACATGGCCCTTCCTCTGAGACCCTTCGGGATCCTTCTGGGCCCACTGCCCCACCTCAGGGACAGGCCTCTGTTTAGGAAGTTGAGGGCAGAACTAGTGCTGCCTTCTGTGGCTCCATCTCTGCAGATGTGCTGCTTTGCCAGCCGAGTCTCTGGCAGCAGCTGTCACCTAGAGGAGAGGCGCCCCAAGACGGCCCAGCAGTGGGGCAAACAGTGCCGCCTTGGTGCCTCCACTGGTGTCTGGGAAGAAAGTCTCTTGCCAGCACAGCCTGTGGGCTAGGCTCAGGTTGGCCTGGCTCACCTGCCCTCTCCCTTCAACCTCTAGGGCTGCACTGTCATACCTGTGGCCCAGGGACCCCAGCAGTGAATCTGCATACCCCATCCCCAGTGCAGGCCCTTCAAGCACCCCACTTCAAGTCCCCCACAGAATCTCAGAGTCCCATCCAGGCCCAGTGGGGTTTGTGTTCTCAGGGCCTTGTAGAGACACCCCCGTGTCCCCTCCTCAGCGGCACAGTACCTGTCACCTGCCACTTGAGGGAGGTCCGGGTGCCGATCTTCCACGTGATACATCTCACTGCAGCCTTGTACATGTGAGGAGCCGTGTGCAGAGAGGAAGCCTCTTGCTCCGGTCTCGAGGAGCATGAGTTGGAGCAGGAGCAAACCCCAGCTGGGCTCCTTCCATCACAGGGTGGGCCCCTGGCACCTTTGGGTGAGGTGTGGTCCCGAGGAGGAGGACTGTCAAGTGAAGCCTCCTGTCAGAGGGTGAGTGGCCATCCCAGGTGGTGGGGGGGGACCAGGGGCTGCTGCCTTGCTGGGGTGTGGGTGGGGAGCAGGAGCGGAGGCCGGCCCTGTGGGCACAGGGACAAGGGTGAGCAGGCCCAGGGCCGGGCTGTGGGCTGAGCTGTGGAAGCAGTTCTGTGAGGCGGGCTTGGCGCCTCAGCCTCCAGCTGCAAGGAGCTGGTTCTCTGCCCCCCTCCTGCCCACATCCTGCCCGGGAGCAGAGTGGCGGCTGCACGCCCGGGGTGGTAGGGGAGGGGCCCCCACTGGGTACGTGCCTGGGTACTGGGCCCAGCCTGCACCCAGCCCTAGAGGTGGGGTTGCCAGGCAACCCTGAAGGGGTGGGAGAGAGGAGCCAGCGCCTGGTGGCCACTCACCTCCAGGCAGCAGGGGAGGCACCTGAGGCTAATGAGGTGGGTGGTGGGCCTGGAGCCCTGGTGCTCTGGAAGCTCGTACCCCACCTGCCTGGGCCACCTCAAAGCCAGTCATGCCAGGACCAGCCGAGGACTGGGGGTTTGGGAGCGGGAGTGACCTGCCGTCCAGTGGCCCCTACTCTGCTTGTTGCCCCTGCACCCACTGAGCCCCTGCGAGGCACTCGGTGCTTCTCATTCCCCTTCTAAGCTGCCCAGCTATTTCCTTCTGGCCTGTCTCTGGCGGGTCTCCTCTGAGAATTCCTCAGTGCCGTCTTTAGCCCCCAGCTGTCTCCTGGCCTGCGTGCCTGAAGCCCATCACATCCCATGTACTTTATTGCAAGTCCCTCCCTTTCTCACCTACAAGATTTTATGATTTCTTGTTCATATTTTTGCTTCATTTCTGCCAGTTGGTTCATAAGTTCTCATTCTTGTTTATGGATGCCGTTCCTTTCTTTATCTCTTTGAAGATCCTGTCTTTGAAAATCATTATTGGGACTGGGTGCGGTGGCTCACCTGTAATCCCAGCACTTTGGGAGGCCAGGGCGAGAGGATTGCTTGAACCCAGGAGTTTGAGACCAGCCTGGGCAGCATAATGAGACCTCATCTCTACAAAAAAATCAAAAAATTAACCAGGAGTGGTGGCACGCACCTGTAGTCCCACCTACTCAGGATGCTGAGGCAGAAAGATAGCTTAGCCCAGAAGGTCAAGTCTATAGTGAGCTGTGATCATGCCACTGCAGTCTAGCCTGAGTGACAGAGGAAGATCTTGACTCAATAAAAATAATAATAAAATCATTGTTAGATTATTGCCTTTTCTTCTGGAAGGAATTAATTTTCATATTTTTGATACTGTTGTTTAGCACTTTCTTAGCCTCGATTTTCCTCCTGTACTTTGAAATTGTGATTTGCGCTGGTGGGAAGTATGAGCCGAGGTCCTGTAGACAGGGAGTGACCTGCAGGTACCTGACACCCCCAGGCAGCAGCCACCCCTCTGGAGTTTCCTAGACTCTTTCCTCCTTCAATGCCCCCTGCTATAGGCTCAGGGCCCAGATGGGGTTGGTACAGCAGCAGGGGGCAAGTGCTCCCTGTGGCCCTGCAGTTAGGGTGCTGCCTGGCACGGAGTAGGTATTTGGTTAAACGTTTGCTCTGAGAAAGTAGCAGGATTCTAAGGCTGCGATTCTGGAGCCCAGGAATGGGCCCGGTGTGCCTGCCGTGGTTCGAGTCCTGTGCTACTCCCTGTATGCTGCCCATGGCCACACCTGGGGGCAGGTGTTCAGGGCACCATCTGGAAGCTAGTGGGCACTTCCGTCCACAGACTCTGCGGGGGTACGGCCACCATCTGGGCATGTGTACAGAGGACCTCACTATCTGACGTACAAGGAGTCAGAAGTGGGCCAGGAGATGTGTGGGTTTTGATTAAATGGAGTTTTAATTACGGTGGCCAGGCCTGGTGGGGCTGAGGAGGAAGACAGAAGCAGCGGTAGTTCTGAGTCTGACTGCAAGAAGGCCAACATGGTTGTTCTTTCAAGGCTCTTCGTGCACGTTCCACAGCATGTGTTCCAGTTTATATGGGACAGCATCTGCCCTCTGCCCTGTCTTCAACAAGGGACAATCACAGGGAGATATTACATTATTAATATGTAATTTCCCTTCTTGGCTAGCAACAGATGACACAAGGATTAATTAGATACACAGAGCCGACCTCGGAGTGGGATAGGAAATTGCCAGACCCTGGCCCCACCCCCCTTCCTGGGGCCTCCCACCTTCCTGTCACTCTGGGAGGTGCTGAAGCGGGGGAAGCGTCGATGGGCTGGGAGGGCCCAGGAAGTCTTAGAACTGCTGTGCTTCCCGTGGGCATCTCCCCAGTCCTTCACCTTCCATCAGTGTTCCTGGTGAGGCTGAGAGGGGGCACTTCACTTCCTTGAGTCTCTGCTTCCTCATCTGTCAAATTGGGTTCATGGGGCCAGGGAAATCACAGAGCACTGTCGTTTCCCAGGCTCCCAGGCAGGCTGTGCAAGCTACTTCAGAGCGGCTGGCCTCTTGGACCATAGGGTTTGGTGGCTTAGTGGTGGCTGGCATTCCAGTGGCCCATGGACTTTGTGCATTGCACCCCAGTTCCAGCCGGTAACACATTAGTGGTTTGAAACCAGCCATGGTGGGAGCACTTACATCACAGAAATCAGGTAAAGGCTACAAGTCAGGGCGTTCCAGCCCCGGGCCAATTTGCTGGCCTACATCTGAGCAGCTCCCGACCGCTCCCCCAGGGGTAGGTGACTCGACCTCCCTCCTCTGACTGCCTGCAGGCGCCTCTGACTGCACTGATCTGCTTGCTCAGGGCAGTGCGGCACAGCTGTGATTGGATTCTGGTTTGGCAGGTGCTCAGGTTGCCTGTGGGACCAGGTGAGCCTCGCCCAGGGTGTGTTGGCAGCAGCTGGAAGCACCTGCAGAAATGCTGAAAGAAGGGCAGAGGATCGGGAAGGGCACCAAAGCAGCATGTGTGGGCTTTGGGGCAGGGGCCTTAGGTATCTTTAGCCCCAGGCAAGGCTGGCCATGGCAGGAGGGTCTGTCGCAGTGAGACTGGTGAACAGCAGGACGGTGACTTTGGTGGAGTCGGGAAGGGTACTGACATCCAGTGCTGTTCAGCATGGTGACCCACAGCACCGAAGGTGTGGGGGAGACCCTGAGAATTCAGGGCATGCAAGCGGGCACCCAGGGCTGCTGGGAAAACCTGGCTGGACAGAGGCCTGGCTCAGGCCCCTCGAAGATCCCTCCTGTGCTGGGCATCCCACCTGGTGTGGAGTCATTCCAGCCCCCAGGGCAGGTGTACAGGTACCTGTGACCCCATCAGCAGGGATCTGGGTGGTAGGGCAGGGAACTCTGCCTCACTTTGGCAGAAATGTGGTACGCTCCACCTTGTCTGCCCCTGGCAGGGCCTTTGAATCTGGGGGATGCTCTGAGCCATGTCAGCCTTCTGGCCTGGGCTGGTCAGATTGGCAGGAGGCTTTGCAGTCCGTCAATGCGGATTCCCCTAGAGGGGACCAGAAGGATGTCAGGTGGTTGTCATCTTCCCCCCAGTGGGCAGTCCTGGTGGGATGCAGGATCCCAGAACAGAGGCTCTCTGGGCCTGACTGCAGGGTGGCCTGTTGCTGCTGGTGGTGGTGCTGGGCCTGGAAGGCCATGCCCAGGCACCCAGGTGGGGCGCAGGTGGGTCCTGCCAGCTCCACTGGGGACCTGTCAAGAGTCTGGTGGGCCCCTGGTGAAAGCTACTCTGGGCTCCAGGCCAAGAACACCAAGGAACAACTGTGGCCCTTGTGTGAGGCCAGGGACCATGCCAGGAGACTTGGTCTGACACTGTGAGTGGCTGGCTGGCAAGTGCCCTGTACACAGCAGGGGCTTGGCAGGACTTGGCTCTCTCCACCTGCTGCCGGCTGCTCAGACTCTGTTTCTGCCGGGTCTTTGGCCTCCTCTTCTCCCTCCTGTGTTAGGTGCTCTGTTCTGAGCCTCCTAGTAGGGGCAAAAGGGCCTGTTGGGGGCAGAAGAGCCCCGCAGGTGTGGCTATGGCTGCGCTCGCCCTTACTCCAGCCACCCGAGGTGCTCACAGCCTTGGAGTTAAAAGGAAAGTCACAGTTCTTCTATATCAGCCCTCTGTCACCTGGATAATGTGGGAGCTGGTGGTGAGCCTGGCCCTTTGCCTGGTATTAGGGACCAGAGGTGACCTTCTCCCAAGGTCACCAGTCCTGCTCAATTCTCTGCATCCTGGAGGAGAGGGGGAAATGTGGTTGCCCGAGCCCACATGCAAGGTAGCTTCCAGCCTCTTGTCCCCAGGCAGTTGGTGGCTGCTGCCCATGTACCCCAGGGGCCCCATGAGGATTCAGGACTGGAAGTGGGTGGATTCGGGGGCCTCTTAGCCCTCAGAGAGAGGCAGTTGAGTGGGCAGAAGCCCACTTCAGCAGAGACTATTTTACAAGTTCAAAGGGGAAAAGAGAGTTTGGGCTACACTTGGGCCTGTTAGGGATACCAAGACTTCTACCTCCAAGGGGTAGTCAGTAATTCCTGCTGTTTCTGTAGCATTTTGACTCTGTGAGAGATGTTTCAAGTCTGCCTGTTTACTCACACGAAAAACATGGGTGAGGGCTGAAATGGCCCCTAGAGGTCATCTGGGGCTCACCCACCTTACTGTATCAACGAGAAGACTAAGGTGCAGAAAGGAAAAACATTCTTCCCATAGACCCCCAGTGAGTCCTGGCTTTCTGCCAGGCACCAAACTTAAATCAATCATTCGTGGTGTCAGCCAGGCAGCAGAGTGGGTAGGGAGGGTGTGGGAGTGGGAGGTGAGACAGCTCCCTCAGAGGAGGGAAGCTCACAGCAGCTGCAGCCCCTGTCCCGCCCTAACTGCAGCTGGCTGGTGGGGGCACCTGCAGGCAGTGGATTCAGGTTACTGTGAGAAGGCTTACCCTCGCCGGCAGTGGGAGACGGGATCAGACAGCTCCCCAGATCCTTCCAGATCTGAGCTCCAGGGGTTGCTGGACTGTCCCTTGACTGGGCATCTGGTGTCCCTTGGATGGGCGCATGTCGTTCCCAGGAGAGCTCTGATGGGGATGCAGCAGTCCGGGGCAGTGAAAAGCTGGCTCAGCAAGAGAAGGTGGGTGGTCCTGGAGAGCCTAAGTGGGGAGGATCTTTCCGGGAGGGGCAGGGAGGATCCTGGGGCTGGCTGTGATTCAGGACCCAAGAGACTGACCAGGCCGCCATAGAGGCTTGAGAGGCTGAGCCTGGGGGCCCACATGAGTGACTGATATTGAGAGATTCTTGGCTCCCCTGGGAAAAATACTGAGACTGCTGCTGGTTCTTGGCTCTGGGTCTAGGATGGGAGGGGCTGTGACCCCAAGACCCATGGTGGGGAATGCAGGGAGCCTTGGACAGTACTGGGGGAGGGGCAGGGATGAGCTGGAGTCCTGGAAGGGACCCAGCCACGGATCTGCCCACAATCACCAGTCCTGCAGCACTTGGGAGAAGGGGCCTCCTCCTTGTGTGGGGGTCTTGACAGGAATTCCACTGGACCTGGGGAAGCAGCTTTGCTCAGAGAGCTCTCTGGGCTCATGTCCTCTGCAGTGGGGGTCAGGATCTCACCTCTCCTACCTCCTGGCTGTGACCACAGCAGAACACAGAGGGTACAGGGAGCATGCGTAGGCAGACACCTGGCCTGCCAGTGGGGCAGGATCTGAAGCCGTAGGGTCTTCAAGGGGCCAGGTTGGGCGTGGGGTGTGGTTGGCAGCCTTTTGCTGGGTCCACCCTCTGTAGGTGGTTCAGCTCCTCACCCAGCTCTCCCTTTGCAGGTGCCTCAGGAGCATAGAAGCTGGTCCGAGCCATGACGCTGCCGCCTGAGCCCCTGGAGAGGGCCTGGTTTCGTAAGACTTGGAGTTATCTGTGAAAAAGCCCTGCCAGGGCCACGCTTGGCTCCTGTGAGAGGGGGCTCAGGGATCTGGGTCCCGGGAGCCAAGCGGGCAGGCGGCCGGGCTGCAGCTATGGACCGTGAGCTGGCCCGGCCCGTGTCCTTGCCGAGCCTGCCCGTCTGCGGCTGTGCCCACCATGGGCTCCTCTGTGTATATCACAGTGGAGCTGGCCATTGCCGTGCTGGCCATCCTGGGCAATGTGCTGGTGTGCTGGGCTGTGTGGCTCAACAGCAACCTGCAGAACGTCACCAACTACTTCGTGGTGTCGCTGGCAGCAGCCGACATCGCGGTGGGTGTGCTTGCCATCCCCTTCGCCATCACCATCAGCACTGGGTTCTGCGCCGCGTGCCATGGCTGCCTCTTCATTGCCTGCTTTGTCCTGGTCCTCACGCAGAGCTCCATCTTTAGCCTCCTGGCCATCGCCATTGACCGCTACATCGCCATCCGCATCCCACTACGGTGAGCAGGGCTGGAGTTACATCTGTGCAAAGGCTGCCTGTGCCCAGACTTTGGTCTGTGCCTGTGGCCGGGGTGAGCCTGAGGTCAGGGGCTAGTCTGTAGTGTCAGCGTCGTGAGCTGCCCAGGGCTGGCACATGGCCAGCAGTCATGCCGGTCTGACTTATCTCCGTGGGCACAGACTGCTACTGCCTGTGGCCAGCCCTGCTCTATCTCTGGCAGAAGAATGTAGCTGGGGCCTGGTGTGTGGGCTGAGGGGGAGCATTGGGCCCAGTGACCCATCCACTGCCAGCAGGCGTGTCTGGGCCAGTTTTCACACAAGAGCAAAACTCTCTGCATGATGCTGGGGTGGACAGGGAACTGCGGGAAACCACAGGACCTCAGAGCTAGGAGCCCGCCTGTCACCCGCCTTCCCCCAGCTCCTCTGGGTCACCTTTGCAGTGTGCACATTAGGAAAATGACCCAGAGAGGGGAAGTGACTTGGCTGAATGCCACAGTGAGTCACTTGGACCTATATGCAAATTTCGTTGCTCCTCAGGTCACCGAGGACTCTGATCTTGGAGGCAGCCTGTGCAGTCTCAGGGACTGACTGCTGGAGGGGGTTTTTATGGTGAATACTTTGGGAAGTGACTTCAGCCAAGCATTGTGTAAATGAAGATTTTTCCCGAGGCTGAGTTTACTTGGTGTTGCCACCAGCTACCCAGGCCATAGATAAGGCTAGAAGGAGCCTCCTGCCCCTCCACCATGGAACTGGGCTCTCCAGCCTGAGTGGTATGGGCCCTGAGGCCATAGATGAGGCTTGTGATGGTACCTCTCGAGAATCAGGGATTGGGGTATCCTGTCTTAGTGGTGAGTTCTCCCGAACAGGTGGCATGCCCAACTACGGAAAACGCCACAGCAGCCCTCTCTGGGCTGAGGGTGCCCTAGCAGAGAGGAAGACTAGGCTCAGGAAGCAAATGGAAATTTAGAGTGTCAAGCCCAACAGGGCCCGTCGAGGTCATTTCCTTTCATCTTCCACATGGAAAAATGAGACTCAGAGAAGGGATCCAGCCATCTCAGGGCCACACAAGTTGGTGGCAGAGCTGGGACCAGCCCGGGAGGAGACGTGGCCTGCCACCTGCCGGGACTTCAGTCACTGGGGAGTGGTCATGGGCAGCCTGTCTCCCGGAGTCTGCACCTGGGCTCTAAGGGGGAAGCAGGCACTCACATTAGGCTGCTCCGAAAAGGGGGAGAGGCCTGGGCCCCACATTGCCTTATCAGGTGCTTTCTATCCCGGGAGAGCCCAGAATCCTTGTCAAAAGAGAAGGGGATCCTGGCCGGCACTCACAGGGGGCTGAATTAGAGATAGTCTGACTCCAGGTACAGTCTGTGGGGATGGCTTGGGCCCCCCATTTCTCTATCCCTTGCTCTGTGAGGGGGGGACAGAGGAGAACAGAGTCCAGGTTCATGCAGTGACATCTCAGAACATGGAGGCCTGGGGCTCCTATCTGTGGGTGCCCAGGTGGGCCAGAAAACAGGACTGGCGTCTACTCACGGGGCCAGGCCAAGCCTGCACACTGGTGGGAAAGCTCCTTGAGGAGCAGAGGCCTTACTGTCACTTTGCCCTTTGACTTGGAGAGCAACATCCTATGGAGTGATCAGTGCTGCTGTTCTCAATGTAAAGGACTTTAGCTTCTTATTTGTCTCTTTCTCTCTGTTCTCTGAGTCCCTGAGACGGAAGGGTTGTGCTGTGTAGCTGTGGAAAGTCAGCTGCCCCCTCTGGGCCTGTTTCTTCATCTATAAAGTGGGTTACATCTCTGTCTCTCTGAGCTCACAAAGGCTTTGTGAGGGGCCAGTGAGTGGATGGGAGTGATGGAGACCCAGAGGAGGGTTGGCCAGAGCCATGGGCCGAGAGCTTTACAATTGCCAAAGGACGTGAGCCCAGCAACTCCTTTGATCCTCTTGGCCCAGCATTGTGGCCAGGGTGGATGTTATGACCCTCCTGTTACTCATGGGGAGGCCAGAGCAGGGAAGGACAAAGGAGTATCTCCTCATGTGAGTAGACTCCAGGTGCCTTCCTTCACTTTCCTATTCCTTAAGGCTTCCGAGCCGCCAGGCATGTGGAGATGTCCATGTGGGGGCTCCTGAGAGCAAGCTGGGCATGAGGAGGAACTTGGAGGGACTCTTGACTGACTCTGGAGTTGCTGACTGGCTCAGGCTCCCTTATCCTCCCCTCTTCCCACCCTTGTCCCCTTCACAGCTAGGGACATGCTAATTCCTGCTCCACTCAGAAAGGTTCATGTGGCTACTCTGAGGTCCAGCCTCTGATCGATGCCCTGGATGCCTATACCCAGGCCTGTATCACTCACCACCATTAATTTTTTTTTTTAAGAATCCAGTTTAGCCGGGTTCGGTGGCTCAGCCTGTAATCCCGTGTCTTTGGGAGGCTGAGGTGAGTGGATTGCCTGAGCCTGTGGGTTCGAGACCTGCCTGGGCAACTTGGCGAGACCTCACCTCTACAATATATAAAAAATGAGCCGGGTGTGGTAGCACGTGCCTGTAGTTCCAGCTACTTGGAAGGCTGAGGCGGAAGGATCGCCGGAGCCCAGCAGGTCAAGGCTGCGGTGGCCGGGAGCAGCCACTGCACTCCAGTCTGGGTGACAGAGTGAGACTCCAACTCAAAAAAAAAAAAAAAAAAAAAAGAATCCAGTTTCATCGGAACTGGCAACCAATTCCTGATCAAACCCCCTCTCCCAAAAAAGAATCCAGTTTCAGAAAAATCTTTTTTTTGAGTCAGAGTCTCACTCTATCGCCCAGGCTGGAATGCAGTGGCACCCTCACGGCCACCACAGCCTCGACCTGCTTGGCTCAGGTGATCCTTCCATCTCAGCCTTCCGAGTACTTGGAACTGCGGGCACGCGCCACCATGCCTGGCTAATTACTGATTTATTGTAAAGATGAGGTCTCGTCAAGTTGCCCAGGCAGGTAGGTGGTCTCAAACCCCCGGGTGCGCGCAGTCCTCTCACCTCCACCTCCCAAAGTTCTGGGATTATAGGTGTGAGCCACAGTGCCTGGGTAAATCTATCTACTCTTTCCCAAGTACAGGGAACTTGCTGGACTAGAGCAGGGCCTAGCTGAGGAAGTCCATGAGAAAGAAGTCAAGCCAGAGGTGGCGATGCAGGTCTCTGAGTCCCCAGAGAATGGAAGACTCAGGGTGACAGACACAGGCTTCTTTCCTGGGGGTCTGTTGCATCATTGTCTCTTGCCTCTCAAGCAGCCCCTGGTGAATGCTCTCATTCATTGAGGAACAGGCCAAGGTGCAGGGTGGCAGTTGGAGCCGCATCTGAAGTTGTATGTGGTGAATCGCCCTGACTTCTAAGGAGGCTAGGATTGGGAGAGAGGGCTCCCTGGAAGAGGTGACACCTGATGGGTCTTGCAGAATGAGCAGGGTATATTTTTTTTTAGTTGGAGTCTCACTCCATTGCCCAGGCTGGAGTACAGTGTCACGCTCACAGCCACCCTAGCAGTGACCTACAGGACTCAGGCGATCCTTCCACCTCAGCCTTCCAAGTATCCAGAACTACATGCATGCTACCACGCCCAGCTAATTTTTTGATTTATTGTAGAGATGAGGTCTCACCAAGTTGCACAAGCTGTTCTCGAACCCGTGGGCTCAGGCAATCCTCTCAGCTCAACCTCCCAAAGTGCTGGGATTACAGGCTTGAGCCAACTGGCAGGGTCTTGATGGCATGTATATAGGGACAGGTGTGTCAGGAAGGGGGTTAAAGCTTGGAACAAGGCCCTGAGGAAGGCATGAGCATGTGGGCACTGGGTCAGACAGTGGTGGCCTGACTGCTGGGTGACAGAAAAAAATGAATAGAGTGAGCAGGGATGGTGAAAGCTGACTCAGGACCAGAGAATGGAGTTTGTAGGTCAGTGGCTCTTCAAATCCTAACAGGGATCCCCAGGAAGGGGAAGCCTGTGAGCTGGATGAGACAGGGATGCAGAGGCTCCTCCAGATGGGGCAGGCGGCAGCTCTGACACCTGCATCATCTGATACCCCCACCACCCTGGAATGGCAGAATGTCAGGCTAGATGGCTTTAGCATCCCTTCTGGCTAGGTGGTCTGTGTCTGGGGTCTGGGAGGCCAAGGTGTGACTGTGTTAGTCACAAACACAGCCCAGGGGATGCTTCTGGGCCCAGCCAAGGCTAGGCTATGGTTCCATTTGAGCCCTGATGCTGTCCCAGCCCCCTGGGTGCCAGGGTCCAAGGCTCCCAGCCTAAGGGACTTTCTTTGAATAACAAAATCAATCTATTTGTGATTTTTAGAAAATAATATTTGCCCATGCTAAAAAGGAACAAAGAGCATATAGTATAGTGGAAAGTTGTTCTCCATACCCCCCACTCCACACTCCAGTTCCCTTTCTGGAAAACCATGTTGGAAACCCTTTCAGAGATATTCTTTGCATATATAGGCCAAGTGCTATTCAAGTATGTTGTTTCTGTCCCCACAAGGGACTTTTTCTGCAGAGTACAGTGGGAGACTCCCTCGTGGGTTTCCCAGTCTGCACTGTAGACAACTGGACAGACCAGGGATTTCCATATTGTATTCCTGGAAGCCTTCAGGCCAGCCCCGGTATCCCGATCAACTCACGTCTCCAATAAATACTGATTAAACCCCTTCCCTTTCCCAGCAGCTCCACCTCTGGGATTGCCTGGGGATGTGGGTGAGAAGGTCTGCTGCTGGGGAACACTGTGGAAACCAGCACAGCATATGACCCCAGGGCCTAGGCAGCTCTGCACTGCCCTTGTGTCTGTCTGCTTGTTTCTGCTTGTTCACCTCAAATGACAGGAAGCTCACTACCGCCTGAGGCAGCCCATTTCTTCTGTCCTGAGCCACAGTCAGCCTCCCTGTAATTTATACCCACTGATTCTGCCCTTAGGGGGCAGTGCTGATAGGTCTCTCAGTCCTATTTTACAAATAAGGAAACTGAGTCTCAGAGACATGAAGTCTCAGAACATTCCTGTCTATAGGAATGCACCAGGGCAGAAGCCAAGGGATATGTTTTTCTCAGAAAAAATGTTAAAATTAATATAGCCTCCCTCCTAGCACTTTGGGAGACTGAGGTGAGAGGATTGCCTGAATCCAGGGATTCAAGGCCAGCCTGGACAACTTGGCAAGACCTCGTCTCTACAATAGATCAAAAAATTAGCTGGGCATGGTGGCACGTGTCTGAAGTTCCCGCTACTTGGAAGGCTGAGGTGGAAGGATCGTCTGAGCCCAGCAGGTCAAGGTTGCGGTGACTGTGAGTATGCCACTGCACTCCAGTCCAGGCAGCAGAATGAGACTCCAACTCAAAATAAATAAGTAAATTATATATATATATATATATATATATGTGTGTATGTATGTATATAAAACCTCCCACTCAGTGAGGTTATAAAAATTACTATTTGTAGAGCAATAAGAGCAATGCCTGGCATACAGCAAGTGCTACATAAGTATTAGATGAGGGAATCTATGTTGCTTTCCAGAAATGGGCAAGTCTGTGACCTGTCCAGACCCTGCTACGCAGGACCAAAGAGCTCCTGAGAATAGAACTGCCCGGTTACTGTTTGGATTGAGGATTGATATAGGAGATTTAGAACAGACAGATTTACCACTTTGGCCTGAGTTGCCTCTGAGCTGCTGGAACGTCCATTCATATTAGTGGGTCTCAGTTTAACCACCTGTAAAATGAGGGAGTTGTACTAAATAAGAGATCAGAGGCCACCAAGGATTTTTTTCTTAAGTTGACAAAATTTATTTATTGGGTGATTTTACCCAGAAAATCAGCTCTCCAGCTCCTCCTGAGATCTGGTAAACAACGGGCACACATTTTTACATGGCAGCAAAGACCAGCTAAACGCTCCACCAGCCTGTCTCCCATATGTGCACATGCAGGTGCCTGTGCTTGCCACACTTGGACAAGATAACCTCCGTGGATGTTTCCAACTCTGGATTATGTAGAGCACGTTTTTCTTTGGCACCTACTGTGTGTCCCAGTCTCAGAGCTGGCAATGCAGAGATGGGTAGAGGAAAGCCCTGCCCCAAGGAGCACAGATGAGGTTGGGATTTGCTGCACTTGGGTAAGACACTTTTCTGAGACAATCTCTAGCCTGAACTTGACAGATAGGTAAGGTGTCCACCATGCAGAGGAGAAGGGAGTCTGATCTTGCCAGAATTAAAACCGTTAAATAGAAGGTTGTCCCTTAGTAATCATCCAGGTTACCTTCCTAAATGAGGGAGACCTTTTGTTGATTGTCCATTCTTTTATAAAATATATGCCACCTTTCCTATGGGACTGAGGTCTGCTTCCTGGCTAGTGGATCAAGCTACTCCCCAAGTCTGGGCCTGGGAAGCAGCAGGCTTGGTTTTCTGTCTGGCTCTAGGAATACTGAGTGATTTCAGGCAGATTACTGTCCCTTTCTGGGTCTCACTACCTCATCCAAGTATTTTCTTTTGAACATTAAGATTGTGATATCAATGTTAAGATGTAATTATCTCATTTTTCTCCAGAGGCTATGGGTGGATTTGGAGGGGAGAGATGGTATCTTGAGGGCTTCTGGAGACACCAAATCAAATGGGGAAGAAAGGGCATGGAGTCCAAGAGGCCCCGGTCACCTACAGGTCTGATCTGGCTGGTTCTAGCCCCAGCCATGAGCCCACCTTCCCACATGTTGTAGCATCAACCAAGATCAACCAACATGGAGGTGATACTTCTTTTTTTCCCCTCAAAAAAAAAATCACACATTAATTCCCTTTGGCCAAACTAATTAAGTCCCTGGACTACGCTTAAGACGATTTAGTGATTATCTGAATGTTTGTCCAGTGGTTTCCATTTCCAGTGTGCCTATTACCTCCCAGTAGCCTGTGAGAAAGGCAAGGCTTACTACCTCCACTTAACAGGAGGCGAGGAGGGAGGAAGTGACTGGTCCAAGACCTTACAACCACTAAATGGGGGAGCGGGGTGCTGCTCTGGGCTTCTCAACTGTTGGCCCTGCTTAACCCTGGTTTCTTAGATCTCTGATTCTGGTTTTCTCCCCCCAGGTACAATGGCTTGGTGACCGGCACAAGGGCCAAGGGCATCATTGCCATCTGCTGGGTGCTGTCATTTGCCATTGGCCTGACTCCCATGCTGGGCTGGAACAACTGCGGTCAGCCAAAGGGAGGCCAAAACCACTCGCAGGGCTGCGGGGAGGGCCAGGTAGCCTGTCTCTTTGAGGACGTGGTCCCCATGAACTACATGGTGTACTACAACTTCTTTGCCTGTGTGCTAGTGCCCTTGCTGCTCATGCTAGGAGTATACTTGCGGATCTTCCTGGCGGCCCGGCGACAGCTGAAGCAAATGGAGAGCCAGCCTCTGCCGGGTGAGCGGGCTCGGTCCACACTGCAGAAGGAGGTCCATGCCGCCAAGTCGCTGGCCATCATTGTGGGGCTCTTCGCCCTCTGCTGGCTGCCCCTGCACATCATCAACTGCTTCACCTTCTTTTGCCCTGAGTGTGGCCATGCCCCTCTCTGGCTCATGTACCTGGCCATTGTCCTCTCCCACAGCAATTCTGTTGTGAATCCCTTCATCTATGCCTACCGGATCCGCGAGTTCCGCCAGACCTTCCGCAAGATCATTCGCAGCCATGTCCTGAGGCAGCGAGAACCCTTCAAGGCAGCTGGCACCAGTGCCCGGGCCTTGGCAGCTCACGGCAGTGATGGAGAGCAGGTCAGCCTCCGCCTCAACGGCCACCCCCCAGGTGTGTGGGCCAACGGCAGTGCTCCCCACCCTGAGCGGAGACCCAATGGCTACACTCTGGGGCTGGTGAGTGGAAGGAGTGCCCAAGAGTCCCACGGGGACATGGGCTGTGCAGACGTGGAGCTCCTTAGCCATGAGCTCAAGCAAGCATGCCCAGAGTCTCCTGGCTTAGAGGACCCCCTGGGCCAGGATGAAGCAGGAGTGTCCTGATGGTCCATGGAGTTTGCCCTTTCCTGAGGGAAGGAAATCTTTATCTTTCTGGTTGGCTGGCCCAGTCATGTCGGGAGAAGAGTGTGCCGGGAGACCCTGCAGGCAGCTGGTTCCCACTTTGGACTAAGAGGAGGGAGCCCCAGGCTGGAGCAGCATGAGGCCCAGCAAGCGGGGTTTGGGTCCGATGAAGCAGACGTTTCATGCCGTGAGGCCCTGCATCAGGCCAGGGCTGCAGCACCAGCAGCATCGTGTCTGGGCAGGGCCCAGGCCACCACTGCAGAAGCATCTAAAAGTACCGGCTTGTCTCCACAGAGCAGCTGTGGTGCAGCAGACTGGCCTGGTCCTGAGCTAGGGAGTGGTTCCAAAAGGTCCCCGCACCACACACATGCCACCCTCCCTAGACTTTCCTACAGTTTAGGAGCTGTTGGGCCCAGAGGTGGCATTTCACCATGTTTTTTTCCAGAAGAAAATGCAAGTGTGAAGAAACCCTTTTTATTTTATTACCTTTGCCTCCCTGGCTGCTGGGTCTGTTGTTGGTCCTGCTGCTAACCTGGCTCCAGAGTTTGCCCAGTGAGTCTCAGGCAGTCCTCTCTCCTTTCTCACTGCCACTAGCTGCCATGCACTTATCACTCCCAGGGCCATCTCTTGGGACAACAGAGCTGGGATTGAGGACAGGGAACTGTAATGGAGCAATGCTGGAGGAGAGGTGGAGGTTGGTAGGCCATGGGCGTGTGCCTGGGCAGCTCAGAGCTGTCCAGTTAGGGGCTCTGTCTGCCGTTCCTTATAAAGGGAATTTTTTTTTTTGAGATAAAATAAAAATGAGCCACATTGTGTTTTAAGCTTGTCCAATGAGAACGGTGTCTGAGTTACTTTCCCTGCTCCATTGCCAGGGCTGGCGTACACATATGGGTGTGTGTTGTGTATGTGTGAGTATGTGTGTGTATGTGTAGACAGACACCCTGTCTGCCCTGGGGGCCTCTCGAGGCTTCCACTCTGGAATGTCCATGCCCAGCCCCCAGACCTGTATTTCTAAGACACCCTGCAGGAGGTGTGAGAGGAGGGGGCTCTTCCCAGCTGCTCACCATCTAGCCCTAGGCATTTTTGTTGTGGAGACCAGCTGCTCCCTCCTGCATTACCTTCCTAACATCCTTAGGGGAAGATCTCTTTGAACTTACCCTCTCAGAGCTGTGCCCACTCCCCCTGCCCTGCTCCACCCCCCAGCTGAGAGGCCATGGAAGTGTCTGGAAACATATCTGGACTGGGGCTAAACTGCCATCCCCTGAAGTCCTCCTCCCCCTATTCCCAACAAGAGAAATCTATAAGAAAAGGATGTGTCTTACTCTGACTACCAAGGCTTCCTGCCTGAGGGGTGGTACCCTCCTTCTGTGATGGAGAAGTTTGAGGCCCAGCGGGCAGTTAGCAACCTGCCCCTGCCTGGGGTTGGCTCATGGCTGTCTGATTGCAAAAACTGTGCTTTTTTTCCTCCATTAACTTATGCGTAACTATTTCAACCAACCCCAAAGGTATAAAATAATATCAGTTCTCCACAACTCTACTTAGGAAATGAAGCATCAGCCGGGCGTGGTGGTTCATGCCTATAATCCCAGCACTTTGGGAGGCTGAAGCAAGAGGACTGCCTGAGCCCAGGGTTCAAGACCAACCTGAGCAACATGGCAAGACCTCGTCTCTACAATAAATCAAAAAAATTAGCCGGGTGTGGTGGCGGATGCCTGTGGTTCTAGCTACTTGGAAGGCTGAGGTGGAAGGATCACCTGAGCCCAGTAGGTTGAGGTTGTGGTGGCCATGAGCATGCCACTGCACTCCAGCCTGGGCGACAAAGTGAAACTGACTCAAACAAATGAAGCATCACAACCACAGATGATGTGTCTGACTCCTCCCCAATCATCACCTGCTTCCTGTGCTTGGAAACAACCACTTTCCTGAATTACATTTCTTTCCATTGTACCTTTTTATACTTTTACTACATGGATGCATCTGTAACTATCCCCAAAACAACACAAAATTGTTTTAGCTGTCTTTCACTGTTATAGCAGAAGTATTGTAGACTGGCTGCACAGAAGAAACACCTAGGAAGCACCAAAGTCATAGCCCCTTACCCCGAAGACACTGGGTTAATTGGCCTGAGTGGATCAAGTAATTCCCCAGGGGATTTTTATGGACAGCCAAGGTTAAGGAACGCTGATATAGATGCACCGAGTCCGCCCCATCCACACCAGCTTCCTCCCTCCTAGAGTCTACGCTATGGACTGACAGTGGAACAGTGGCCTGGCTTGTGCCTGGGGAGGCCAAAAGCACAGTTGCTGATGGTTCTCATGACTAGTTGGTGGGGAGAGGCCAGAAAGAGAACACCAAGGTAAGGAAGAAAGATACCTCTCTAGCATTTCCTGAGGTCTCATAGGAACCAGGCTTTGTGTGCTGGGCTACATAGATGCAGGCCTTGGGTTGGGAGGGCAGGGTCAGGGGCTCAGGAAAGGCTTCCTGGTACAAGTGTGTCCAAGTCCTCCCAAGGCCAGCTCCAGCCCAGCACTGTAGTACAGGTTGTCTCATATCCCCAGGGCTCAAGTGTCCCATGTTTATACCTACCTGTGTGAGATCCCACTGTGAGCAAGCCTGAGTGTAAGGACATGTGCACAGACATGAATATATGCATGTGTCATTCCTCTGACCATAAGTGAATACACATGTGCACACACGCATGTGCTTGAGAGCAGGGCCTACATCAACAGGAATAAGTGTCCACAGCAGCAGCATGAAGGAGACATGAAGACCGGTGAAGGGTGTAAGCAACTGCCCCACCCCCCAGGATGCCACACTGGGCTGCTGGGGGCTACATCCTAGGTTGCTTCAAGCCCTGCAGCACTGCCTAAGGACCCCTCTGCCCTCTCCTTGCTCTTCCCAAAGGGCTGAAGGTGGACGCCTCATTCAGACATGAGGGTTCCATCACAGATCCATGTCTTTGGTGGCCCCAGCCCCTCTGTACAGCAAGAATGACCAGGGCCACAGGGAGGCCTGAGAGCAGAGGCCTGGCTCAGGCTGGGTCTTGGCTCATCTCTGGCCCTCATGAGAGACAGGCCTCCTGGGGTGCTCCCCTTTCTCCTCCTCCACTAACCACCCCTCCTGAAAGCCCACCTATGATGCTCTTCCCATTTGTGTTCAGGCCCTTTCCTCTAGAAGGCATCATGTGGTGAGGAGGGAGCTCAGGGAGCTGGGGGAGGCAAACCACAGCAGGGCAGGGAAGAGGGGCTGCCTGGGGAATGAGAGAAAAGCTGCTGATACCCCTGGATCTCCTGGGACTTGGCAGCCCAGAAATAGGGGGCTGGCTTTCTTTTCCACTGTGGAAGGGAAACAGGAACCTGGGGGAAGCCAACTGCTTAGTGGAAAGGGTTCTGCACAGCCTACCCTAGTTCCTGGGCTGCAGGGAAGGTGAGTCTGTCCCTAGGATGCTGCTCCTATCCTGCCATCCCATGCAGTCTCCTGGCATGACCACTGCTGTGGGCTCCTGCTGTGGTAGACACCCTACCCTGGAGCTCCTGTGCTGGATGAGTGCTGCCTGAGCATGCTGGGCAATGCTCCTCTGCTGATGGGAAAGGCTACCTTAGTGGGGACAAAACTCTGAAAGACTAGGGTATGCTATGAGGCAAGTGGTCCCTCCCTGGCCTTACTTGTTCTGTAAGGCTATAAGATAAGCACCTCTGCCTCCTTCCCACACTGACTGGCCATCTGTCCCAAAGCGCCCCTCACTTCAGCTTTCACTCTTCATTAGCAATCACTGTCATTGTAAGGACAGCACCTGTCAGGCTGTAGAGCCTGGGGAGGGGGCGGGAGAATGTCAGATGACTCACACAGCCTCAGAGGAGGGAGATGGACACACAGAACCCTGAGCCTAGGTGCAGGAAGTAGCTTTTTAGATCCTCTGGCGTAACTGTTTCTTTCTCCAGAGGAGAAAGAGCAACTTAGCAGAGCTTCTTGACAAGTCTCTGTCTCCCACTAGTTAGGCTTAGAGAGGGGCAGGACACCAGGAGAGGTCAGGCCAGGCTGGGAAAGTTAGTATGAGGGCTGGGCAGGCAATAGATGTAACCAACCCAGGATCGTACAAGGGAGAGATTTCTCCGCCCCTCCACCAGTGGGAAAGGTATGGCATGGAACCATCCACACTTCTTTGCCTTGCCCAAGGAAGTAATCTTGCTTTTTAGGGAGTGGGATTTTGCAGAATCAGCCATCTGAACTGGTACCTAATGACCAGCTAGGCCCTCAGACAGTGGTTAGGACCCTGTCTCCAGCACTCTGCTCCTCTCCCAACTTCTTTTTTAAAAATTATTATTACTATAATGATGTGGGGTGCAATTCAGAGTTCAGTATACAAACGTTGATTATGCAGGTACCCTTGTTGATGAGATATGCCCCTCCCTTCCCTAGCAGTTTCCCTCAACTGCCAATTCCACCCCTCTTCCCTGACAGTTTCCCACTACTGCCAGTCGTTTTCTTATAGTATTATAATTGTTCAAGGTCCATTTATGAGTAAGAATATATGGTACTCTGTTCTTTGTTTCTGTGATAGATCACTGAGTATGATCGACTCAAATCCATCCAAGTTGCTGCAAGGTCCATATGTTTATCCTTCTTTATGGCTGCATAAAATTCTATTGTGTATATGTACCACATTTTTTTCATCCAGTTCAACTTCGATGGGCAATACGGTTGGTACCATGTTTTTGCTATTGTGAATAGAGCTGCAACAAACATACGTGTGCAGGTATCTTTTTTGTAGAATAATTTGAGTTCCTCCGGGTATATTCCCAATTGCTGGGTCATATGGAAGGTCAATGTCTAGTTCTTTCAGAAATCACCACACTGTCTTCCAAAGAGGTTGCACTAGTTTGCATCCCCACTAGCAGTGTAGAAGTGTTCCTTTTTCTCTTCTCCCAACTTGTTAATGAGCACCTGCTGATGCACACTGAGCCTGAGGGCAGGGCACACAGGGAGCCAACTATCAACTAAACAAAATAAGTCAGATATCATCTGGTAAGGTCTGTGAGGGAGACACAAGCTCGGGGAGATCAGGAAAGAAGTTCACACCCAATCAGGGAGTCAGAATGGCTTTGCAGAGGGGACCAAGTTGAGTTAGCCTTTTAAAGGCCTGTAGTCAGCTCCAGAGCCCATCTTTTCAAGGTGTTTGTTAGGAAATAAGAACGAGGAAGATCTGAGTAAATCTGCGCCTGATTTACATCTGCCTACACTGAATTATGCCATCCATTTGGAGGCAATTTTCAAGTTAAAATGTTGTCAGAGGGTTGTCACAGTTTTGATCTTTCTTTTCTGTTCTTTCTCAACCCACCCACATTTTCTAGTTGGGTTGGAAAGGGGAGTGAGGGGGAAAAAGCCTAGTTTATATTCAGAGATTTTTGGAATTGTTAAAGATAGATGAGACTTTTAGAAATTATCGTGTTTTCTCTTAGGAAAATTTAGCCCCAGAGACCAATGTCACACCTGTTCTGTTGGTTCTAGAACTTACAGGGGGACTGAAAGGACATGGCTAGGCATTCTGCAGTTATCCCCAGACTATCTCTTGGTGTTTCAGCTTGATTCATTTTTCTGTATAGTTCAGGGATGCCAAATAATCCCACCACTTGCTTCTTCAACCCTCAACCCTGCTTCACTGAGCTCTGAATGGGGAATCAAAGCACCAGGTTTAAATCCTAGCCTTTCCTTTGACTGTTTCTTTGGGCAAGTCACTGTCTGAGCTGCCATGCTTACTTTTAGATAAAATGGGGTAATATGTGTGGCAATGCTTTGGAAGGTACATATAACATAAATGCCCAGGATGATGATGATGATGATGATGATGATGATGATTGCAATAATAAATCTATTCTCAGTTCAGAAAACACAAGAGAGGAATTAATCAATAACTCCAGTGTTCTTGATATCAGAGAGTGGAAAGGAGGCTGGAAGGGAAGGCAGACAGAGGGGAAAGAGGGCTGCTGACCGATTTCTATGTTCTGCTCATCAACATTGCCCAACCACTGTCAGATGGAAAAACGTGGTGAGTGTGAATTTAAGCTAGGTACTTGGAAGCCCCTGGTCTCTGGGGCTAGGAGGTGAGTATGGAACTGGCAGACAACTTAGGCCAGGGGCATCAATTATGGATCATTTCCTGTCTTCAACCCCATACTGTCTCATCCGTTTATGAAAACCTAGAAACTAGGGGAGTTTGGGCTTATCAAAGAGGTGAACCGAGAGGGGATATAGTGAATGTCTGGGCTGACAGAAGCAGGATTCAAAATAACCTCAGAGCAGGACAGATAAAACTGAGTAAAGGTCAGTGTAAAGTCCTGCACAGTTTTGTAAAAGCCAGTGTGCAGGAAGGAGAAGTGAAAGAGACCCAGCCTACCATCAGTGCATGTCAAACAACATGGACAGTTGCTAAGTTCAGTTGTGGCTAACTCCATGGCACATGTCTGGGAAAGAAAGTGACTGCAGTCTCAAGCTGCCCTGACCTCCCAGTTACTAGGATTTCCCCCAGGATGAAGGGGCTTACCAGGTCCTGCTCAAGGCAGGAGACTCATTTCTCACACTTGATCATGGACAAACTAATACACCATGTGTGAATGTGCCTACCACAAGATGGTGACCACTCAATTACAACAGGATAAACAAGTGGCCAAAGGAAAGCGATCAAGACAGGGAGGGTCTAGAAACTGAAAGTAGCTGGAATGGAGAAAGTGAGGTTGGAGAGAACTTGGGGAAAGCCATGGCAGCAGGTGAACAGAGCAGAAGAGGGAACCAGTCTGCCAACTATTGTTACAAAAGGCACAACAAAGCCAGATGTGGTGGCTCATACCTGTAAACCCAGCACTTTGGGAGGCCAAGGCAGGAGGACTACCTGAGCCCAGGAGTTCAAGACCAGCCTGGGCAACATAGCAAGCCCTCATCTCTAAAAAAAAAAAATGTAAAAATTAGCCAGGTATGGTGGCATGTGCCTGTAGTCCCAGTTGCTCGGGAGGCTAAGGCAGGAGGATCACTTGAGGTCAGGAATTAGGGGCTACAGTTAACCATGACCATGCCACTGCACTCCAGCCTGAGCAACAGAGTGAGATCCTCACTCAAAGAAAAAGAAAAAGAAAAAAGATACAACTAGATTCACAGAAGCTCTGGCGGAATAACTAGTTCGTGTTGGAGGCCACCAGAATGCAATAAGACTTATGGCTGGGCCTTCAGTGCAATCCAAGGACACTCAGGTGCTCATCAGACTGGGCAGGGCTTGGGTTCCTTGTGGGCCCTTGAGGAGCCTCCCTTGTGCCTCAGGGGCACTTTTGTGGCCAGAATTGTCAGTCTTTGGCTACTAGAAGCCAAATGCAAGTTTGGGAGATAAGATAGAATTGGGAGAAAGGAATGACAAAGTATATTCAGGAGGGGATTACCTGGTATGGATTGAAAGGCATCAAAAAAGCCCAAAGCCAGCCAGGTGCCATGGCTCACACCTATAATCCCAGTACTTTGGGAGGCTGAGAGGACTGCCTGAGCCCACGGGTTCGAGACCAACCTGGGCAACTTGGCGAGACCTAGTCTCTACAATAAATCAAAAAATTAGCCAGGCGAGGTAGTGCATGCCTGTAGTTCCAGCTACTTGGAAGGCTGAAGCGAAAGGATTGCCTGAGCCCAGCAGACAGAGGCTGGGGTGGCCATGAGTGTGCCACTGCACTCCAGCCTGGGCAACAGTGTGAGACTCCAACTCAAAAAAAAAAAAAGCCCAAAGTCCTGTATCAACAGAATATATCCCAAAGCCTGAAATTCCTCCTGTAGTGACAATGGTGTTGCCCCAAGTGAGGTATGTTCGCTGTCTGGTGGGAATCGCCTAGATGATTTATTGACATCTGGCAGAGAAGCCTGAGTGGCTAGGATGAAGGGTGGAGAAGGATTCATGCAGTACAGGGCTAAGCAAACTGTCAACTTTACAAAATGCTCTCACCCAGGGAGTAACCTCGGGTGAGGCAGGGGAGGGTCCTCGCCCACCTTCTCTATCTACCCCATACTTCCGAGTGCTACTTCTTACTTCCCTAATCATATTAATGGGAATTTTTCTCCTTTCCTTATCTTTCCAAACTCAATCCATTGCATCCAGCTAATTCTTCTTCCAAACATCTTTGAAATCTGTTCCATTTGCTCTACTCCTCAGGAACCCCCCTCCAAGCCATACCTAGCTGAGGCTTCATCATCCCTACCTACCAGGATAAGGTCCAAACAGACCTCTGTGTTTATCTCTTCTACCATTATCTGTTCAGCCCAAACAGTAAGATTAATCTCCCCAAAGCACAGCTTCAGTCATGTCCCTCCCTTGCTTCAGTGAGTGGACCCTAAACTCGCAGCAGATCAAGCTCACATTCTTTTGTGCGGGCACTCAAGGCCGCAGCTTTGCTCTTCAGCCTTGTCTCTGACCGTCCACACTTTCCCCCTGCCCTTCCCCGGCTGCACCAACCTGAACTGTCCACCATCATTTTCTGATTTGTCTTTCAGGCAGGCTTCTTTACCGGGCATGCTGTCCCTCTGATTCTCCCCTATTTTAAACACTTCCCAGGCTGCAGAGACCACCTGAAGAGCCATATCCTCCATAAAGATGGAGGAACCCTTTTCTCCCCCTCCTGAGCTACTTTAGCACTCATGCCTGCCCCTGCTTCTGGTAACATCTTTTCTGCTGCTAATTTATGACTTAGCTTCTGAATAATGTGCTGGTTTTCACCAGTATGAGCTCTATTTTCCTTCGACTACAAATTCTAATCTCAACCATAGATTTCCAGAGAGTGGAGTGGCGCTGGTATCACCTCCATCCCAGGGCTAAGCATAGCGAGCACTTGGTATGGAATGCTGACCAGATGCGCTGTGAAAGAGCATGGCCAGGCCGGCCTCGGGCTCAGCCTGCAATCCCAGCACTTTGGGAGGCTGAGGCGAGTGGATTGCCTGAGCCTGTGGGTTCGAGACCAGCCCCAGCAACTTGGCGAGACCTTGTCTCTGCAATTAAAAAAATAATAGCCAGGTGTGGTAGCGCATGCCTATAGTTCCAGCTACTTGAAAGGCTGAGGTGGAAGGATCGCCAGACCCCAGCAGTTTGATGCTGGCGTGACTGTGAGCATCCACTGTACTCCAGCCTGGGCCATGGATTGAGACTCCAACTCAAAAAAAAAAAAAAAAAAAAAAAAAAAAAAGAACACAGCCATAAATTCGACCTAGGTTTTAGTTCTCTGCTGTCATTAACTAACTGGTCATGTGACTTCAGGTATGGCAAGCAAGTTCCCTTCCCTGCAAAATGATGAAGCAGATGCATGGACACTGCATCACTTCCAGTTCTGGTATTCTCTGAGTCTGTGTGACTAAGGACTGACCCAGCTCTAAGCCTGACTAAGGAAGAAGCAAAGGAGGCTATGAACAACCTCAGAAAGAGACGGAGAGGGAGAGGGAGATGAAGAACTAATAGCTCTGGAGGAAGGAAGGACATGCTGGGTTAATGGGATAATTGGATAATCCTCAGAGCTAGGGGATGCCAGGTTGGGCCAGCTGTTAGAAGCAGACACAAATAGCACAACCAAAACAAGGGCGCTGGTGCAGGAAGCAGCTTGCGGAGAGATATGGGGGGAGGGGAGGTGACCAGAGGATGGGGACAGGGATGAAGGGAAATGGGAGCCCCCTTCTGTGGGGATGTTGAGGACAGGCCCTTCCAGACCTTGCATTCTGACATTATTAAGAAAGGTTACTTTTGCTCATTTCTGTACCAGGGAATGTTCTTAGAGACCAAGGACTTACCTGACCTTAAGGGTGTCCTGGCCACTAAGGACCAACCCTTAGAGATCATAAAACCCTCATCCGTGACTACTGAGGGTTATCTGTAAATGGGGTATCCATTTGACATGCCTGTGAAAATATTGCTGGACTCTTGCAAAATAATAATTTTGGATGCATGGCTTAGAGGGTTCCTCCACTTCAGGCTAATAAGTGGATCTGTCAGTGGGGTGGGGCATAGAACAAGAGAAATTTTGGAGGAGGGTTATCTGGTCTAGGAGTCAGAAACCTGGCTTCTAGTTCTGACGCTACTGGGTCACATAAGTCATGATGTGATCTCTCTGGACCTCAGTTAGCTCATTCATAAAATGGGGGCAATATGCATTACCCTGCCTGCAGGGCTATTATGGAGATAAAATGAGATTACGTAGTTTCCCGCTAATGCCAATCCCTCTCTTACAGTATTATGAACAATTATCATATAGAAACTGCTAGGGGAGGGGGGTGGGATTGGTAGTTGAAAACTGCCAGAGGAGGGGGAGGGCATACCTCATCAACAAGGTACCTGCATAATGAACATTTGTATACCTAAACCTGAATTGTACCCCACATCTTTAAAATAAAAAATTTAAAAGTTTTTAAAAAATGTGGGCAAAAGACATGAATAGACATTTCTCAAAAGAAGATATATGGGCAGCCAACAGACACATGAAAAAGTGTTCAGTCTCATGAATCATCAGAGAAATGTAAATCAAAACCACATTGAGATATCACCTAACCCCAGTAAGAATGGCCATCATTAATAAAACAAACAACAAGAGATGCTGGCAAGGATGTGGAGAAAAAGGAATACTTCTACACTGCTGCTAGGAATGCAAACTAGTGCAACCTTTTTGGAAAACAGTGTGGCAATTTCTAGAAGAACTAGATATTGACCTTCCATACAACCCAGCAATCCCCATACTGGGAATAAACCCAGAGGAACTCAAATCATTCTACGAAAAAGATACCTGCATACACATGTTTATTGCAGCACTATTCACAATAGCAAAAACATGGAACCAACTGTGCTGCCCACTGAAACTGGACTGGATTAAAAAATGTGGCACATATACACAATGGAATATTACACAGCCATAAAGAAAGACAAACATATGGACTTCACAGTCACTTGGATGGATTTAGAGTTTATAATACTCAGTGATCTATCACAGAAACAAAGAACAGAGTACCACGTGTTCTTACTCATAAGTGGACCCTGAACATTTACCATAATGCTATAAGAAAGGATTGGCAGTAGTGGGGAACACAACATCAATAGGAGTACCTGATCTCAAACCAGGCATAGTGGGGACCAAAAGGAGGCCCAAATTTTATCTGTATGATGACCACTTGTATACCTAATCCTGAGTTGTACCCCACATCTTTAAAATAAAAAAAGGGAAAAAAAGATTATGAATGGAAAAGTAATTGGAATTTTTTTTTGAGTCAGAGTCTCACACTGATGCACAGAGTCTCACTCCGATGCACAGTCTCACTCTGATGCACTCTAATGCACAGGTCGAGGCTGCAGCTCGTGGCCACTGCAGCCTTGACCTGCTGGGCTCAGGTGATCCTTCAGCCTCAGCCTACCAAGTAGCTGGAATCACAGGCATGTGCCACCACACCTGGCTAGTTTTCTTGATTTGTTGTAGAGACAAGGTTATCCAAGTTATCCAGGCTGGTCTCGAACCCTTGAGCTCAGGCAATCCTCTCACCTCTGTCTCCCAAAGTGCTGGGATTACAGGCATGAGCCACCGTGCCCAGCCATAATTTGAAATTTAAAAGTACTTTGCAAAGTATGTTAGTCCCAACTCTGTTTCTAACTTCGTATGATTTTAGAAAGGCTATTTCCTTTCTCTGTGTTCTAGTTTCTTCCACCCTAAGATGATGAGATCAGATTAGATGCTCTTTAAATTCCCATCTAATTGTGATGACTCTAATTCTTTTTTTCTTTTCTTTCTTTCTTTCTTTCTTTTTTTTTTTGTAGAGACAGGGTCTCAGTATATTGCCCAGGCTGATCTTGAATGCCTGGGTTCAAGCAATCTTCCCACCTTGGCCTCCCAAAATGCTGGGATTACAAGTGTGAGCCACCATGCCCAGCCATGACCCTGACTCTTTAAAAAAAGTACATTGACATTTGTGTAAAATATAAGGAAAGTATGAGAAAGAAAAATTAGAGACCAATTTTATTCATAAACAGAGATATAAAATACTCAAGATCAGCAAGTCATAGTTAGTAATGCATTAAAAAAATATGCCTTTCAAGCTCATTTTTAAAAGTAAATGACAAGGTATACTTAAAAATCACTACTTCAATCAAGTTTATGGGTATAGGTAGGAGGCGATTATCTGGTATGGATTGGAAGGCGTCAAAAAAGCCCAGAACTAGGCTGGATGCTATGGCTCATGCCTCACCTCTGGGAGGCTGAGGTGAGAGGATTGCCTGAGTCCACGGTTCGAGGCCAGACTGGGCAACTTGGTGAGACCTCATCTCTACAATATATCAAAAAATTAGCTGGGTGTGGTGGCATGGGCCTGTAGTTCCAGCTACTTGGAAGGCTGAGGCAGTAGGATCACCTGAGCCCAGCAGGTCAAGGCTGTGGTGGCCATGAGCGTGTCACTGTACTCTAGCCTGGGCAACAGAGTGATACTGTGACTCAAAAAATAAAAATAAAAAACAAAAATGAAGAAGAGAGAGCAAATTTGCCCTTCCAAAAAAGCCCAGAACCCCGTATCAACAGAAAATGCCCCGAGGCCTGGTTATACATATATTTACATATAAAATTACCCATTATGGTTTACCCCTGGAATGCAAGGATGGTTTAACATTAGAAGATTATTCAATGTTATTCATATTAATAAATTAAAGAACATTACAGAAGCATTTCAACAGATGCAGAAAATGCATTTGATAAAAAATTCAGCATCCATTCATAGTAAAATCTCTTAGCAAACTAGATATATAAGCATTTTCTTAACCCAATAAAGGATTTTTTTTTAAGTTGAAGTCTCAATCCATTGTCTGGGCTGGAGTGCAGTGGCACACTCATGGTCACCCCAGAGTCGACCTGCTGGGTTGCGGCAATCCTTCCACCTCAGCCTTCCAAGTAGCCTGAAGTACAGGCGTGTGCTACCATGCCTGGCTAATTTTTGATTTATTGTAAGATGAGGTCTCACCAAGTTGCCCGGGCTGGTCTTGAACCTGCAGGCTCAGGCAATCCATTAGCCTCGGCCTCCCAAAGTGCTGGGATTACAGGCTGAGTCACTGAGCCCGGCCCAAGGATATTTTTCAATATCCCACAGCAAACACCATAGTCAATGGTGAAACATTGGAAGCCTTTTCTTTCTATTCAAGACCAAACCCACTATTCTATTCAATATAGTACTAAAGGTCCTAAATATTACAATACAACATGACAAATAAATGATACAAAGCTAGGAAAAGAAATAAAGTGACATTATCTGCAGCTATAACTATATAGACAAATTCAAAAAAATTTCTTTGGAGTATTTTTGGAACTAATGAGAGTTTATCAAGGCTGTTGGATATATGATCAATATAAAAATCAAAAGCATTCCTATGTAACAGCAAATACTATTATAATAAGTAATTTTAAAGTATATCATTTATAATACCAACCAAAACCAGAAGGTACCTAGGAATCAATCTAATGAATATGCACAAAAAAGGAGACTCCAAATAGATGAAGAGATGTGCCATGTTTATGGAGGGAAGAGTCAATATTGCAAAACTGGTAATTAGTCCCAAATCCATCTGGAAATCAAGTGCAATCTCTTAAAATTTCCAAAAGTATGTTTCATAAAATTTGGCATTTTGGAACCTAAAAATCATTTGAAAAGAAAAAGGGCCAAGAGGAGCCACAATAATTTTTTTTCTTTTGACGAAGATGAAAATTTGCCTTAACCAATTTCTAAAGCACAAAGCTAAAGTCATTACAATGTGTGGTGCAGGAACAAGCAAATATATCAAGTGAATGGGATACAAAGGTTAGAAGCAAGCCTATCTGTGTATGAGAATGTGATATGTGGTAGAGGTCACATTACAAACCATAGGAAAAGGATGGTGTATTCATTAAATGGTTCTGAGACAATGGGGAATGCTATGTGGAAAAGTAAATTTGAAAACAAAGGTGAAAAAAAATCTTTAATATTTTAAAAAGAAAATATAAGAAAATATCTTTATGCTCTTTGGGCAAAGACAGATTTCTTAAAACACAAAAGCAAAGCCATAAAAGATAATGCTGCCAAATTGACTAAAATTTTTAAAAACTTTTTTCTCTTTTTTTAGAGCTGAAGTCTGACTCTGTCACTCAGGCTGTAGTGTAGTGGCATGCTCACGGCCACCACAGCCTCAACCTGCTGGACTCAGGTGATCCTTTCACCTCAGCCTTCCAAGTAGCTGGAACTACAGGCATGTGTAACCATGCCCAGCTAATTTTTTGATTTATTGTAGAGATGAGGTCTCACCAAGTTGCCCAGGCTGGTCTGGAACCAGTGGGCTCGCAATCCTCTCACCCCAACCTCCCAAAATGCTAGGATTATAGGTGTAAGCCACCACACCCAGCCCCGTTAAAGCTTTTTTTTCCAACAACAACAAAAAAAGCATAAAATGCAAAGACAAGTCACAGACTGGGAGAAGGTATCTGAAATGCATATGATCAGTAAAGGATTAGTGTCCATAATACATAATTATTATGAAAATAAACAACCTATTAGAAAAATAGAAAAGATATAATCACACACTTTAGAAGAAGAAAATATCTAAATGATCAATAATCATATGAACATAAATTCAATCTCATTAGTAATTAGAAAAATGCAAATTAAAATATATTTCAGTCAGACAATTAGCAACAATTTAAAAGTGTTAGCCGGGCTCAGTGGCTCAGCCTGTAATCCCGCGCCTTTGGGAGGCTGAGGTAAGTGAATTGCCTGAGCCCGCGGGTTCAAGACCCGCCTGGGCAGCGAGACCTCATCTTTACAATAAATAAAAAAATCAGCTGGGCGTGGTAGCGCATGCCTGTAATTCCGGCTACTCAGAAGGCTGAGGCGGAAGGATCGCCGGAGCCCAGTAGGTCGAGGCTGCGGTGGCCGGGAGCGGCCACTGCACTCCAGTCTGGGCGGCAGAGTGAGACTCCAACTCAAAAAAAAAAAAAGTGTTGATGGGGATGTGGGAAACAGAAATACATAATACCTACTAAAGTGAATAGCTTATGATCTGGCATTTTCTACTTCTAGGCTTCAATCTTCAATTAAGTCACACACGTATTTTGAAAAACCATGCATATGGATGTTCATCATGTGACTGTAATACAAAAAAAGCAATAGCAACATTTTTCATAGACTAGGTCTTGAATTTCTACCTTTAGTTCCAGTGCTCATGGCTGTCACTTTTAGCCAAACAAATTTTAATTATATATTTAAATGCCGCTTCCTCCTAAAACATCCCTGTGTCTTTTTAATTCTGACATTACAGATAAGGAAACCAAGATCCAAAAAAGTTCAGTCATGCGAAGTTCATTTGGCAGATGAGTGGCAGAACTGGAACTAGAACCCTGGTCTTCAGACTCCCTGTACCATGCAAAGTCATGGATAATCTCAGAGAATGGTAAATACAGAATGGATCCTACCTCACAGCTTGGTACACTTTGTCCCTCAGACATCCCTGCACCACTCTGGTCTCAGCTTCTACAATCCCTTCTAGCTTGTGATATGTTAAGACTTGGCTTCACTATTAAATCTGTTTGACTTTTCTTTTTTTTTTTTTTTTTTTTGAGTTGGAGTCTTACTCTGTCACCCAGACTGGAGTGCAGTGGCCACTCCTGGCCACTGCAGCCTCGACCTGCTGGGCTCCGGCAATCCTTCCGCCTCAGCCTTCCAAGTAGCTGGAACTACAGGCACACGCTACCGCGCCCGGCTAATTTTTTGGTTTGTTGTAGAGATGAGGTCTCGCCAAGTTGCCCAGGTGGGTCTCGAACCCGTGGGCTCAGGCAATCCACTCACCTCAGCCTCCCAAAGCGTGGGATTACAGGCTGAGCCACCGAGCCCGGCTCTGTTTGACTTTAAGTCAAACTCTCTTGTGCCTCAGTTTTCTTGTCTGTTAGATGCCAATAATTCTTGCCTGGCTACTATATGAGTTTATTAATAGAATCAAATGAAATAAATGATAATAAACTAGAAATTATTATCTTTTTATTATTATCAGAATATAGAAATTCCTATCCTCTTGCTGAAAGAATCAAGGGATATCCAATTTATAAATAAGTTTAATTCCGAGAGTTTGCCATTGGAGATAATGAAGCATGGTAGTGGAGGGGTGATGTTGGCCTTATTCCAGAAGCAGGATTCTGAAAGCTCTGCTCCTTTTTCCTGCCTTCTCCTGCTTGGAGGTTTTGTGGCACTGAGTTCCCTGGCACAGGAGGACCAGCAGGCAGCCTGGGCTCCCTGAAGTCAGGGCCTCCAACCTTGACAAAATACTGAAGTTGGCCAAATTTGTCTTTAAAATCTCTTCCCAGTGCCCTTTCCTCTGGTTTAGCCTTTACTACATCTTTCCTGGGTTAATGAAAGAGGGGTACCACCTCCTTCCCCTCTACCAACCACTATTCTGTTTTCTACTATTCAGGACCTACAAGGACCATGAGGTTGGGAACTGTGCCTGGCCCCATCTTGGCAGAGATTTGGTATTCAACAAATGCTGAATTGAGCCAAAAGGGCTACCTATGTGTCTTCCCCCCTTTAACCAGTATCTTTGTGCTAAGCATGTCCTCCTGCTCACAAGGAAAATATATGATTGGTCCCTTCCCACAGACTGTTGGAGACCATTGCATTTACCCTCCCCTTCCAGGTTCTGTGCATTTTCAAACAGGTCACTGGAGAGGAATGGTAAACCTAGGACAGGGGTGGTGGTAGCATAGGTTGATGGAGGGAAGAACGATGGCTGGGAGTGTATGGACCTGGGGACTTCATTCTTTTCCCCGACTTTCTTGCCCTGCCATGACTTCTCTGCTGCAGCCCAGAGGTTTCACACCACATGGTCCTTGGCATGGGCAGGCAGGTGGCCTGGGGTCCCTGTGAACAGGGATAGGGCTGAGAAAGACTTTGAAGGTGAGCAGATTATGCTACCTCTCTTTTTTTTTTTTTTTTTTTGAGTTGGAGTCTCACTCTGTCACCCAGGCTGGAGGGCAGTGACACGCTCCCGGCCACCATAGCCTCAACCTGCTGGGCTCAGGCAATCCTTCCGCTTCAGCCTTCCAAGTAGCTGGAACTGAAGGCGTGTGTCACTATGCCCAGCTAATTTTTTGATTTATTGTAGAGATGAGATCTCGCCAAGTTGCCCAGACTGATCTTGAATCTGCGAGCTCAGGCAATCCTTTCACCTCAGCCTCCCAAAGTGATGGGATTATAGGGTTGAGCCACTGTGCCTGGCCTGTCTTTTTTTTTTTTTTTAAGTAGAGATGGGGCCTCACTATGCTACCTAGGCTGGTCTCAAATTCCTGGCCTGGAGGGATCCTCCAACCTCAGTCTCCCAAAGTGCTGAGATTACTGGCATGAGCCACTGTGCCCAGCCTCATATTTAAAATTGAGAAACAAGACTGGGCTCGGTGGCTCAGTCTGTGATCCCAGCACTTTGGGAGGCCAAGGTGAGTGGATTGCCTGAGCCCACAAGTTCGAGATCAGCCCGGACAACTTGGCGAGACCTCATCTCTACAATAAATAAAAAAAAATTAGCCAGGCGTGGTAGTGTGCGCCTGTAGTTCTGGCTACTTAGAAGGTTGAGATAGAAGGATTGCCTGAGCCCAGCAGGTAGAGGCTACCGTAGCTGTGAATGTGCCACTACACTCCAGCCTGGGTGACAAAGTGAGACTTCAACTCAAAAAGTAAATAAATAAATAAAATAAAATTGAGAAATATTTTCCATTCTCTTGCTTTACAATGCTGTTAAGATTAAATGTGAAAATGAGTGAGAAGAGAAATGAAACAGGCAAGGTATCTCCTGAGCCAGGCTTGCCTGGTTGATTCTCTGCTTGTGATCCTTGGGCCATTGCCAGTTTGGACTTCCGTCACGCTGTCCGGGGCCACCTCTCATGGTCCTCCTCTCACCCAGACCAAGGACATAAGGACTAAACGCAGGAGGCCCTGCCCTCTCAAGTGACCCTTTATCTACACAAATTTGTTTTCTCTGCCAAATAGTCCAAAAGGAAGGAAGGCCAGCAAGACATTAGTTCTTTTCTTAGCTCTTAAATAGCTGACATTTCAGGAAACTGAAATTCTGAATGGGACCAGAGGGGATTTCAATTCATTCTGCCTGTCTGCAGACAGAATCGGTCTTACATGAGGAATTCACTATATAGGGTATACTTCTAGAGGTTCAGAGAGGCCCTTAGCTGAAAATCTTTTCCCAACTTATCTACTTATGCTTGGAAATTTATCATTAGAGCTTTATTTCTCAGGCACAAGCAAAATGTGGGTTTTTGTCTCTTATAAAATCACACAAATAATACACATAAAATCTTATCAGTCACCTTAGTGTGAATGGAATAAATTGTCCTTTCCTGAGAGCAGGCTCAGACTGGGAGAAGACTAGAACATTGAAGACTGAAGCCCCTGAAGCTGGAAGAGAGAAGATTGGCAGGATGTGGAAGAGAAAGGAAGTAGAGGGAGGTGGAGCTGGTAAGGCCTTCCCACCTGGAAAGTCAGGTATGGTTGCCAAGGTACCCATCAAAACTACATATACAAAAGCCAGACAGAAAAAGAGATTATTCTGCATGATTCAGTTTATATCTAGCAAATGCAAACTAATCTATAGTGACAGAAAGCAGATCAGATCAATGGTTGTCTGAACTGGGTTGAGAAGAGGCAGAGGATCATGAGGGAACTTTGGGGGGATGAGTTATATCTTGATTATGATAATGATTGCAGGAGTATATATATGTGTCAAAACTTATCATACACTTTAATTATGTGCAGTTCACTGTATGCCAGTTTTTACCTCAATAACACTTTATTAATTTTATTTATTTGTTTGTTTGTTTATTTATTTGAGACAGGGTATCCCTACACTGACCAGTCTAGAGTGCAGTAGCTATTTACTGTGTGATCATAGTATATTACAGTCTTAAACTCCTGAGCTCAGCAATCCTCCTGCCTTAGTTTCCTGAATAGCTGGGACAACAGGTACACACCACCATGCCTGGCAACGACAGTTTTTTAAAAAGAGTAAAAAACCCACAAAACTACAGTACTACGTACCTGTCAAATCTGTCTCAAATGCATCTGGTAGGTTCTGGCAGAAACAAATGTTATCCACTTCACCTTTCTGGGAATCAGTTTTTCTCTCTGTGTGATGATAGAACTGAACTAGATGATCCCAAAGTCTGACCCAGATATAACTGTCTAGGCAGTAAGGATTAAATATGTTAACTGCTAGGAAACCAATATGAAAACGTAAAGGGTTTAATACAAATATAAGGTAGTATATATAGAGATACTGGATAAAAATAGTGGATTAAGCACATGCATCTAATTTTGCTATATCTAAAACTCCACTTAAAAGAATTTTTTTTTTCAAGGGCAAAGTCTCCAACGGGAGCTCTTGAAGAGAAAAATGACATCAGAAATAAAACACTTAATGGAAGGATTAGAAAACAGATTAAGGAAATTTCACAGAAAGTAGAGTTAAAAAGACAAAGATAGAAACTAGGAAGAAACAGATGAGAAAATTCATACCAATATCTGAATAACAAGAGTTTTAGAAACAAAACAAAGGAAATAAAATAAGTCAAGAAAACACTCCAGGATCAACGGACATGATTGCAAGGGCCACTGAATTGCCAGCACAATAGGTACCTCATTGTGAAATTTCTTAATTTGAGAATAAAGAAAATCCTGCAAGGTTACACACAGAGTTAGGAAGCTAGAAGACAACAGGGCTGAGTTATCTAAGTTCTGAGGCAAAAATGATTTATTTAAAAAAATTTTTTTTAATTTTTGAGTTGGAGTCTCACTCTGTTGCCCAGGCTGCAGTAGCATGCTCATGGCCACTGTAGCCTCGACTTCTGGGTTCAGGTGATCCTTCTACTTCAGCCTTCCAAGTAGCTGGAACTACAGGCATGTGCCACCATGCCCAGTTAATTTTTTTGATTTATTGTAGAGATGAGGTCTCACCAAGTTGCCTGGGCTGGTCTCAAACCCGTGGGTTCAGGCAATCCTCTCATCTTGGTCTCCCAAAATGCTGGGATTATAGGTGTGAGCCACCACGCCCGGCCAAAAAAAATGACTTCTTACCTAGAATTCTACACTCAAGTGTTAGTCATTTTCAGACATGCAAGATTTCAAATAATTTATCTCTTGTGTACTCTCAAAAAACTCCTGAAGGGCATATTTACCAAAAAGGAGGAAGACAGCACAAAATGAGAAGACATGAGATCCAGGAAACAGGCAATCCAATGCAAGAAAGAGGCAAGGGAATTCCTGGGATACTGGTAAAGGGAGGCTCTAGGAGGGCAGCATGTGGCAGATCCCCAGAGTAGGAGAGAAGGCTCAAAGAGGCTTTCCCAAGAAGGTATAGAGAGGAGATCTCGGTAGCTGACAGAACTAGAACTAGTTAGGTGACAAGAATGATTAGTGATAAGACCTTAGAAACCTAGGTGCATGAAAAAAGAAGATAAACAAAACGATATGTTGGAAAGGAAAAACAATCATAGTTGACCTCATGGCTTAGCTGTGAAAGGCATTTACATTATCATAATAACAAACACACTAACTATTCAGCTACCACAAATTACACTATAACTATATTGAGAGTAAGCAGGCAGGGAAGAGTGCATATGTGTAGAGGGGACGAGTGAAGAAGGAGCTAAATCTTCATCTTCCACAGCGGGAAGTCAACCGATAACGCCTAAACTGAAATTGAAAAAACAGGAAGTAGCATTATAAACATGTTATTTAGAGATAAGTAAATTCCAAAAGAATTAGTTAAACAAGTTGAAAGTGGTCTCTTTAGGGAAAGGGAAGTGAATTTGGGGTGGAGGGAGGCTAAAGGCCACTCTTTGTCTTAACAAATCTTGTAGAACTAGTTCACTTTTTAATCTTATATAACTTTGCCAAAATTTAAAATGGGGCCAGGCTTGGTAGCTCATGCCTATAATTCCAACACTTTTGGAGGCAGAGGTGGTGGCAGGAGGACTGCTTGACCCAAAAGTTTGAGACCAGCCTGGGCAACATAGTGAGACATTTTCTCTAAAAAAAAAAAAACCAAAATATTAGCCAGGCATGGTAGCATGCACCTGTAGTCCCAGTACTCAGGAGCTGAGGCAAAAAGATCAATCACCTGAACTCAGGAGGCCAAGGCTGCAGTGAGCTGAGATTGTGCCACTGCACTCTAGCCTGGGCAACAGAGTGAGACCCTGACTCAAAAAATAATAATAATAATAAAATAAAATTGGCTGTGGTGAAGGGTATAAAATGAATATTCATTGAACACCAGCAGTGCAAATAAGTGCACCCCATATAGGTGCCAACCTGCTGGTGTCTGGGTTTTACAAGCTGCTGTGAGTCATGCCCAAGGCATGTATGAAAGTGCTTCTGTTTGGGAAACAGCATGAAAACTGGTCCCACACTGTGCTGACTGCGCCTCAATAAATCACTTAGCCTAAGTCTCAGCTGTCTCACTTTGAGAAACCAGATTCAAGGAATGGTGTAGGTTTCATGGGCAAGTATACCTTTGGTGGGCAGCCAGCTACTTCAGGTTCTATTTTTATTTTTTATTTTTATTTTTTTGAGTTGGAGTCTCACTCTGTCACCCAGACTGGAGTGCAGTGGCTGCTCCTGGCCACTGCAGCCTCAACCTGCTGGGCTCCAGCGACCCTTCTGCTTCAGCCTTCCAAGTAGCTGGAACTAGAGGTGCACGCTACGACGCCCGGCTAATTTTTTGATTTATTGTAGAGATGAGGTCTTGCCAAGTTGCCCAGGCGGGCCTCGAACCCGTGGGCTCAGGCAATCCACTCACCTCGGCCTCCCAAAGAGTGGGATTACAGGCTGAGCCAATGAGCCCAGCCTACTTCAGGTTCTAATTTGAAGAAATGCAAGGGGTAGAAATGTAGTGAGTAGAACAGAATAACACACAGTGTGATAGTAGAAAAGACTCTGAGCAGGGCTTGGTGGCTCAGCCTGTAATCCCACGCTTTGGGAGGCTGAGGTGAGTGAATTGCCTGATCCCACAGGTTCGAGACCCGCCTGGGCAACTTGGCGAGACCTCATCTCTACAACAAATCAAAAAATTAGCTGGGTGTGGTAGCGTGCACCTGTAGTTCCAGCTACTTGGAAGGCTGAGGCGGAAGGATTGCCAGAGCCCAGCAGGTCGAGGCTGCAGTGGCCAGAAGCGGCCACTGCACTCCAGTCTGGGCGACAGAGTAAGACTCCAACTCAGAAAAAAAAAAAAGAAGGAAAAGAAGACTCTGGCCAATGGCAGCATAAAAAGAAGGGGGTCCTGGGAGGGTGTGGTGGCTCACACTTACAATCTCAGAACTTCGGGAAGCTAAGCAGGGAGGATTGCTTGAGGCCAGAAGTTTAAGACCAACCTGGGCAAAGTAGTGAGACCTCATCTCTATATAAAAAATAAAATTAAAAATTGTAAAAGAAAACGAAAAGGAGGGGGTCCTGCAGAACAGGACTGGGATTTGAATCTCAGCTCCATCCCTGCTTAGCTGTGGTAATCACAAACACATTTCTTCCTCCTCAGTGGGCTTTTGTTTTTTTCACTTGTGAAATTGAAGCATAGACTGGGCTGGCTCATCTCCTGTATGTCCAACTCTGATCTTTCTCCTGTGTCCTGGAGAGTTTCTGCTTCAGGATGTCAGAATGGCGACTCCACCAGGGTGGTTTCTGAGTGAATTCTGTTCAAAAAATTTTTTCAAAAAAATAAAAATAATAAAAAATAAATAAATCAACATAGCTTGTTTTGTTTTGTTTTGTTTTGTTTTTTTGAGTTGGAGTCTCACTCTGTCACCCAGACTGGAGTGCAGTGGCCGCTCCCAGCCACCGCAGCCTCGGCCTGCTGGGCTCCAGTGATCCTTCCGCCTCAGCCTTCCGAGTAGCCGGAATTATAGGCATGTGCTACCACGCCCGGCTGATTTTTTTATTTATTGCAGAGATGAGGTCTCGCTGCCCAGGCGGGTCTCGAACCTGCGGGCTCAGGCAAACCACTCACCTCAGCCTCCCAAAGGTGTGGGATTACAGGCTGAGCCACCGAGCCCGGCTAACATAGCTTGTTAATAATAGTTTGTCCAGCCAGCTATTTGTCACTGAAGTGTGGGTAAGTTATGATGGAGTAGAGCAGGAAGAAGAAGAAGTGGGCAGTTAGAATCTAGATGGGAACATTGAATCTAAGGGGACCTGTTAACCCTCCTGATCTGTTTACTCGTTTGTAGAGGAGAGAGAGAACAACACGACCTCTGCTAACTTGGAAGCTGTTGTAGTGTCATGTGAGATTGAGGATGTGAAGGTTTTTTTTTTTTTTTTAGTTGTAGTCTCACTCTGTTACCCAGGCTGGAGGGCAGTGGCATGCTCCTGGCCACTGCAGCCTCAATCCTTTTGCCTCAGCTTCCAAGTAGCAGGAACTACAGCACGCGCCACCAATGCCTGGCTAATTTTTTTGATTTATAGTAGAGATGACCAGCTTGGGCAACTTGGCGAGACCTCATCTCTATAATAAATCAAAAAATTAGCCAGGCATGGTGGTGCATGCCTGTAGTTCCAGTTACTTGGAATGCTAAGGCGGAAGGATCACCTGAGTCCAACAGGTGGAGACTGTGGTGGCCGTGAGTGTGCCACTGCACTCCAGTCTGGGCAACAGAGTAAGACTCCAACTCAAAAAAAAAAGAAAAAAAGAAAAGGAAGAGACACCAGGGATATATGTGCACAGAGAAAGAGCTATGTAAGAGATAAGGCAGTTATTGGCATGCCAAGAATAGAGGCCTCAGGAGAAACCAAACCTGCCAACACCTTGAACCTGGACTTCCAGCCTCCAGAGCTGTGAGGCATAAATGTCCTGCTGAAGCCAACTGCTGTGGTTTTTTGTTATGGCAGCACTAACAGACTAGTATAACTACCTTGCAGTTTTGCTTTCTTTACTCCCTTCCCCAGAACAGGTTCTCTCTCCATACTGAGAGGTGTTGCACAAACATAGCTCCTCAAGTCATTCCAGTCAGCCAGTAAGAGAGGAGGCAGTGTGACTAATGGTTATAACCAGGTGTTAGGACCTTGCCCAGTCTAGTGGCAGGTTATTCTCCTGAACTGCTGGGTGAATGGAAACCAGTTTTGTCTGTTCTTAGACACCAAGTTTGTGTTCTTTCACCTGTGTGCCAAGATTCTGAGCCTCAGCAGAATTTTAAGGTTTAAAGAGCTTTTAGTCAAAGAGGGGGATATAGGCTCATGATTAAAGCTCAGCTTGCCACTGTTATGTGCCAGGTGATTTAAATCATGATACCTTAGAAATAGGAAACAACATTCATATCTCCAAGAGGTAATTATGTGGGCTTTTGGGGGGTTGAATTTTGTCAGAATTTTTAAAAAAATCTGGTACTCCTTACAGACCAAGAAAACACAGTCATGCGTTGCTTAATGGCAGGGATGTGTTCTGAGAAATGCAACATTAGACAATTTCATCATTGTATGAACATCATAGAATACACTTACAAAAATCTAGATGGTGTTGCCCACTATACACCTAGGCTGTACAGTATAGCCCAGTGCTCGTAGGCTACAAACTTGTACAGCATGTGATTATACTGAATATTGTAGGCAACTGTAACACAACAGTAAGTATTTGTGTCTCTAAACATAGAAAATATACAGTAAAAATACAACATAAAAGATAAAACATGATACACCTATATTGGGCACTTATCATTCATGGAGCTTAAAGAACTGAAAGTTTCTCTGGCTGAGTCAGTGAGTGAACAGTGAATGAATGTGAAGGCCTGGGGTATTACTGTACACTATTATAGACTTTACAAACACCATATACTTAGGCTACACTAAATTTATTTAAAATATTTTTCTTTCTTTAAGTTAACCTTAGCTCCCGCGCCTTTGGGAGGCTGAGGTGAGTGGATTGCCTGAGCCCGTGGGTTCGAGACCCGCCTGGGCAGCGAGACCTCATCTCTACAATAAATAAAAAAAAAATCAGCCGGGCGTGGTAGTGCATGCCTGTAATTCCGGCTACTCGGAAGGCTGAGGTGGAAGGATCACCGGAGCCCAGCAGGTCGAGGCTGCGGTGGCTGGGAGTGGCCACTGCACTCCAGTCTGGGTGACCCAGTGAGACTCCAACTCAAATAAAAAAAAAAAAGTTAACCTTAGCTTAAGATAACTTTTTTACTATATAAATTTTTATTTTTTTTTAACTTTTTGACTCTTTTATAATAACAGCTTAAAACACAAACACATTGTACAGCTGTATATAGTTTCTTTACATCCTTATTGCATATGCTTTTTAAAAAATTTTTTTACATTATTAAAACAAATTTTTTTGAGACAGGATATTACTCTGTCATCCAGACTGGAGTGCAGTGGTGCAATCATGGCCCACTGCAGCCTCAATCTCCTGGGCTCAAGTGATCCTCCCACCTCAACCTCCTAAGTACCTGCGCTACCACGCCTGGCTGATTTTTTAAATTATTTGTTGTAGAGACTGGGTCTTACTATGTTGCTTAGTCTGGTCTTGAACTCCTGGCCTCAAAAAATCCTCCCACCTTGACCTCCCAAAGTGCTAGGATTACAGGTGTGAGCTACTGTGCCCAGCCTGTGCTATACTTTTATGTGACTGGCAGTGCAGTAGGTGTGTTTACATAAATATCACCACAAACACAAACCAAGTGCTTGTGCTATGAAAGTATAATGACTATGACATTAGTCTAGGCAATTAGTCTAGACATTAGTCTAGGCATTAGACTAGGCAATAGGAATTTTTCAGTTCCATTATAATCTTATGGGACCACCTTCACATATGTTATCTGTTGTTGACCAAACGTTTTGTGGCATGTGACTCTAAAACTCTTTGGCCTGGCATTGAAAACCCAGTTCAGTTTGGGCCCAGTCAACCTCCCCAATTACCTTCTACCCTTCTACTCAAATGCTTTTCTCTAATCAAATCATCTCCAAACCTTTCTAACCTCTGTGCTTTCAATCCTACTCTCTACTTGGGATTCTTCCTTTGCCTTATTTAAATCCTATTCATTTAGCAAGGTATGTTAGGCATCCTCTAAGGTGGCCTCCAATTATCTTTGCCTCTTGGTGTTCACCTCTTTACATCCTTTTATGTGGGTTTAACCTATGACTCACTTCTGATGAAAAGACAGCAAAAATGATGGAATATCTCATCTGAGATTAGGTTACAAAAGGACTGTGGCTTCCATCTTTGTCACTTTCACTCTCTCTTAAATCTCACTCTGGTGGAAGACAGCACCAAATCTTGAAGTGGCCCTGTGGAACAATTCATGTCAGATGAGACTGAGGCCTGCCAATGACCACTTCAGTGAGCTTGAAACAGGACTCCCTACCCTCTGATGAGCCTTTAGGCTGAGCTTGACTGAAATCTTATAAGAGACTTTGAGTCAGAGGCACCCAACTAAGTAAGCTGCACCTGAATTCTTGACCCACAGAAACTGTTGAATATTAATTTGTTATTGTCTTAAGCTGCTGAGTTTTAAGGTAATTTGCTACACAGTAGTAGACAATTAATACACAAAGTAGGGTGATATGTTACACAGAAATAGATAACTAATAAACAAGGCCATTTCAAACTGCTCCCCTGAATTTTCCTTGACCTAGCCTAGTCCAGAGCAACCTCTACCTCATTTGAATTTGATGTAGACCTGTTCTTCTCTTTGGTCGTTTGTTATCTTCCATCCTCTGTGTTCTTGTCCTTTCTGAATAACCCGAGATTAGTAACTGCTTAAATTTCTTGGTTGGGTGTGGTGGCTCATGTCTATAATCACAACACTTTGGGAGGCCAAGGCGGGAGAATCATTTGAGACCAGGAGTTCAAGACCAGCCTGGGCAACATAGCCAGACCCTATCTGTACAAAAAATAAAAAATAAATTAGCTAGCCAGGTGTGCTTGCTCATACCTGAAATCTCAACACTTTGAGAGGCCAAGGCAGGAGGATTGCTTGAGCCTAGGAGTTCAAGACCGACCTGGGCAACATAGCAAGACCTGGTCTCTACAAAAAATTTTTTAAAATGACCAGGCATGATGGCATGCACCTATAGTCCCAGCTACTTAGGGGCTGAGGCAGAAAAATTGCCTGAGCCCAGGAGGTCTAAGATGCAGTGAGCTGCAGTTGTACCGCTGTACTCTAGCTTGGATGACAGAGTGAGATCCCAACTCAAAAAAAAAAAAAAAAATCCAGCCAGGTATGATGGTACATGTCTGTAGTCCCAGATGTTTGGAAGCTGAGGTGGAAAGATCACTTGAGCCCAGGAGTTTGAAACTGCAATGAGCTATGATCATGCCACTGCACTGAAGCCTGGATAACAGGCAGAAACTGTCTTAGACCTAAATGTAAAACCTCAAGCCATAAGAACCTTAGGAAATGAAGGACATACCCTCATGGAAATTGGAACTGGCATCCAATTCCTGAACAAAACCCGAAACCCACAGGTCATAAGAGAGAAGATAGACAAGTGGAACCTTATTAAACTGACAAACTTCTGCAAAGCCAAGGAAACCATCAAGAGAGCAGGGAGACAGCCTACAGACTGGGAAAAAGTATTTGCCAACACCAGGTCTGACAAAGGCTTAACATCTTGGATCTAAAAGGAACTCAAACGTGCTGAAAAGAAAAAAACAACCCCATTATAAAATGGGCAAAAGATATGAAAAGACACTTCACAAAGGAAGACATCCGAGCAACCAACAGACACATGAAGAAATGTTCAACCTCACTAATCATCAGGGAGATGCAAATCAAAACCACACTGAGATACCACCTATCTCCAGTCAGAATGGCAATTATCAACAACTCAAAAAATAACAGCTGCTGGAGAGGGTGTGGCGAAAAGGGAACACTTCTACACTGTTGGTGGGAGTGTAAACTAGTGCAACCTCTGTGGAAAGCAGTGTGGTGATTCCTAAAAGCTCTAAATATCAACCTCCCATATGACCCTGCAATCCCCCTACTGGGAATATATCCTGAAGAACTCAAATCACTCTATAAAAAAAGATACCTGCACACGTAAGTTTATCACAGCATTGTTCACAATAGCAAGAACCTGGAAGCAACCATGCTGCCCATCAAAAGAGGACTGGATTAAAAAAATGTGGTACATATACAAGATGGAATACTACGCAGCCATAAAAAAGAACAAAATCATGAATTTCGCAGCAACCTGGATGGAACTAGAGTCTATAATACTGAGTGACCTCTCACAGAAACAAAGATCCGAGTATCACATGTTCTCACTCATATACTGGATGTTGAACATTCAATGTAATACTAAAAGAAAATGACTGACAGTGGTGGGAAACTATGGGGGGGAGGGAGAAGGGATTAACGGTAGTAAATATCTGTCTGGGGACGGGAAAACACCTCTTATCAACAAGGGTGCCTGAATGAAACGTATTTGTATACCTAACCCTTAACTGTACCCCACAATATCATAATAAAAATATTGATTATATAAAAAAAAGAAACAAAAAGTTTGTGTGCTCCTGTCAGAGCAGGTGTTCAGCCAAACAGAGAAAGAGGTAGGCTTTGAGAGGCTAGAACTGTGTCAGAAAGGGCCTTTTCATTCATGTTTGGTAGACCGACCAATGAATGGCTTGTAGGTAGGAAACTGAAGTGATGTTAGAAGAGAGCTTGGGAAGAGCAGATTTTGGGTCTTCATCAAAATGAAGCTTCGGTGGCCAATACTAAGAGCCAGTCCTCCTGGTAAAATTTTTCTAGTGATTTCCTTCTTACTGTGTGAGGGGTTTAGCGTTGTACTGGCAGTTGCGACAGGCAGCAGAGAGAGTGGCTCTGGGACAGTGAGGTCACTTCAGAGGAAGGGAAGTCGATTGTTTTCTCAGGGCCCCTTCTCTCACGTTTATTCTTTCCAGGGCCTCTGTGGCAGGACTGTGCTGAAGCCCATTTCCTACACGTAGCACCATTTATTTAAAACACACACCACACATACACAACAAACCAAATGCAAAGGAAAAAGGGGAAAAAAGGCTGCTGAAGACCAGAGTCACTAAAAGTTCAGGCTAAGAATAGACAAGGAACTCTGAGAGCTGCTCAGCTATGTGACCTCCTGCAGGGACTTGGCAAGAAGCCCAATCTAGTTTTGTTTTTTCTATGCTTTTACAAAGAAAGAGCACTAGCTTGGGAGTCAGGAGACCTAGGTACCAGGTTTGGCTCTGCCAGTACCTCTTTCTGTGAACTTGGGTAAGTCCTTCTTCTCTCTGGGCCTCAGTTTCCCATTTGTAAAACAAAAAGTTTGGACGAGACTCCAAGGTTTTCTGGCTCCAACCTGAGAGGAGACAGAGGAAGATAGAAAGAATACTGACTGGGAAACCAGGAGATCTACCTTCTTATCCCACCTGTGCCACTAAGGAGCCTGACCTCTTTGGGCTTTCCTCATCTGTAAAACAAGGTGTTATATGTACTCTTCCAGTCCTTCAACAAATATTTCTTGAGCACCTACTATGTGTCAAGCTTGGTGATGGAGGTATGATGGCGAGTCAAATCAGATATGATCTATATTCTCATGAAATTTCCAGTATATAGGGGATGGAAGAGAGAAGAAAATGAACTTTAATCAAACAACCACATAAATGAAGGTGTGATTAATGTCAAGATAAGAACAACAGAGAAGGATCACATTTGGTTCTCAGTGACTAAGGGCTAGCCATAATCTTCATCAGTTCCAGTGTTCTGTGATCCAGTAGGTAGCTCTGCTGGGAGCACAGGGAAATCCTTCGGAGAACTCATATCTAAAACAATAGTTTTTTTCTCTCCACAATGGCACAGCTCAATTAATCCAATCAACCAACAACCTTCTATTGGGGACCTACTACAGGGAATCAACCACCCAACTTCTATCTTCCTGGAGCTTTATACTAACAGGCAGAATGGATTTGTAAATTGACATAGCTCTAAAATCCTCTGATTGCTAATTACATATTTCAAATAATAATGTGTTTATAAGAGTTAAGAATTAAGTGGGAATTGGATATGGAGGGCAACCAGAGAAATTTTCTTACAAGAAGAATTTGAGATAGGTCCTGAAGTTTCGCTGCATAGTTTTAGATAAATAGAAACAATGATCTCCGGGTGCCGTAGCCCCATTCCCTACTACTAGACAGTACAGGTACATGGGGCATATAAGAGATATTTAAAGTGGGAAACTCCTACACCCTCTTTTGGGGCAGGAGAGATTCAAGTCCAACTTTTTGTCAAGAAGCAAAAGACCTCTACTCTGAATACCATTCCTAGGATTGGAAGGCCACTACTGATGAGATTCCTGACTTGAGGTGGCCATTTTGCCTCAGTGAGTCAGTTATCTCACTTGTAAAATGAAGGAGTTAAATGATATCCCAAGTCCTTTATAACACCGAGAAAGATGGCTAGAACTTCACTCTTTGTAAGAATTCTTCTTATTTTATAATTAAACTGGTAGCTGCTACCATGGAGTATGAGCTGTGCAATCTTAGGCAAATCACTAAGTTTTCTAAACTTGATATACTTTATTTTTAATGTTAGTTTTCAAAATAAAAAAGCAATACATGTACACTATTAAAAAAATAAAATACTACAAAAGACATTATAATAGTTCAAAGTTTCTGTTTGGAAGTTAAAAATGTTTGGGAAATAGTGGCAATGGCACAATATCATGAATGTAATTAATGCCAACAAATTGTATGCTTAAAGTTAAATGGCAAATTTTATGATATATATTTTATAATCTTTAAAAATTAATAATGTAACATACCAAAAACTACTGAATTATACAGTTTGTGAATTATATCTCAATAAGAATATTCTCTATCCCAACCTAGAACTTCTGGTCCTGAGAGGCAATTATGTTTCTTATCTCTCCTTCTAGAAAGAGTTCAGGCATAAACAAACACATCTTAAAATCTATCATACCTTTTTTTTTTTCTTTTTTTTTTTGAGTTGGAGTCTCACTCTGTCACCCAGGCTGGAGGGCAGTGGCACGCTCCCGGCCACCGCAGCCTCGACCTGATGGGTTCAGGCGATCCTTCCTCCTCAGCCTTCCAAGTAGCTGGAATTACAGGCACATGCCACCATAATTGGCTAATTTTTAAATTTCTTATAGAGATGAGGTCTTGCCGAGTTGCCCAGACTGGTCTCGAACCAGTGGGCTCAAGCAATCCTCTCACCTCACCTCGGCCTCCCAAAGTGCTGGGATTATGGGTATGAGCCACCGCACCTGGCCCCTTTTTCTTTTAATACAAATGGAAGAAAGTTATATACTGTTCTAAACTCTGCTTTTATAAATTTATTTTTATTTAACATATCTTGGCCAGGTGTGCTGGCTCACGCCTGTAATCCCAGCACTTTAGGAGGCAGAGGCGAGAGGACTGCCTGAGTCCAGGGGTAAAAGATCAGCCTGGGCAACTTGGTGAGACCTCGTCTCCACAATAAACAAATAAATAAAATTAGCCGGGTGTGGTGGTGCATGCCCGTGGTTCCAGCTACTTGGAAGGATGAGGCAGAAGGATTGCCTGAGCCCAGCATGCCACTGTACTCCGGCCTGGATGACACAGTGAGACTCTGACTAAAAAAAAAAAAAAAAAAAAAAAAAATTAAAAAAAAATTTTAAAAATAATAATATATCTCTTAGGTAGTTGCATATCAATCAGCACATGGAGATTTACTTTATTCTTTTCCACTTCTACATAGAAGCCACTGTAGGGACCCATCATAATTTATTTTATGAGTTCTTGCCCTCTCTTTTTATTTTTTGATTCAGGATCTCACTCTGTTGCCCAGGCTGGAGTGCAGTGGCATGCTCACAACTTAACACAGCCTCCAACTCCTATGCTCAAGTGATCCTTCTGTGTTAGCCTCCTGAGTAATAAAAGAATGTGCCACCACATCTAGCTGACTTTTTAATTTTTTTGTAGAGATGAGGTCTCGCTACATTGCCCGGGCCAGTCTTAAATTCCTGGGCTCAAATGATGCCCCTGCCTCTGCCTCCCAAAATGCAGGCATTACAGGCATAAGCCACTGTGCCTGGCCTAATGAGTCCCTTTATTAATGAATATATTGACTGTTCCTAATTTTTTCTACAGCAGTGTTGTAGGAAATATTGTTATACTCATGGTTTTAGGCACATGCACGAATATATCGTCTATAGGATAAGTACCTACTCCTGGTGTCTCAAGGTTCAAAGGTTAGTGCGTGTTAAACATTAACTATTGTTAAATTGACTTCCTTAAAATCGATACCAATTTACACCTCTACCAAGAATTCATTCATCATTTTCTTCATTCAATCAATATTTGAGTACCTACCATGTGCCAAGTACAGTTCTAGGCCCTGGAGACACAGCAAATGAACAATAACAACAAAAAAAAGATTAAATCTATTTCCTAATGGAACGTACAGTCTTATGGGGAAGAAGACAAACAAAAAAGTAAATTATATAACATTTTAGGTGGTAATAAATGTCATGTTATGGCTAAAATAAGGCAGAGAAAGGAGTGCTGGCCAGCGTTATGGGTTGGCAATTTAAACAGGGTGATTAGGGTATAAAAATTCTAAGCTACAGTTTCCTTATCTGTAAATTTGGAAAATAATAGTACCAATGCCATAGGATTGTTGAAATAATTCAATGAGATTATGTCTAGTATATAGTAAACATTGCATAAATGGCAGCTACTCTTATTATGAACAACTTTACAGCTGAGGAAACCGTGATCCAGGGAGGAACAATTTGCCTAAGGACCCAGAGAAAATTAGTAGTTGTATAAGAAGCAGGCAGGCCTCCTGCAGTGTACTTCCAAATACACAAAGGGACCAAAAGCACTAAGAAGCCATCCTCCCAGGCTCCTAATGGGCAATGTGGTTTTAACTTGAAAAATACTCTGAGAATGTGATTTTCAACATGTGAAAGAGGGGCGGGAAGATGTGGGAGTACACAAGGTCCTTTTTCAAGGAGAAGTAGGCCAACTTCGCTCAAGCCTAAGGCTGGGCCTGCTGGGGTTTACTCACAAGACGTTCAGATCCAGGATGGTTCTCTCAGCCAAAGGCAACAAGCTTTCTGGCTGCTGCTGGCCCATCTGCTCTGATGAGACTCTCCCAAACCCAGGACTCCCATTGGTTTTATTCCAAGGAATCTCCTGGAGGAAAGATAAGCAGCAGTTAAGTAACAGCTGTAGAAATAATAAGATCTGGAGGTGCACTTGCATCTGTTTGGCCAAGATTTTCAAGCAGGCCATGTGGTGGTGCTGATGGTGGTGGTCTCTCAACTCTTCCTGTGCCTTCTTCTCACCTTATGTACCTCCTCTCCCTGTCTACAACCAGATACCCACTGTTTCCCTGGGCCTTCTGCCTACCCAGAGTCCTCTCCTTGACTGTGTTCTAACCTTTCTTTAGTCCTCTCCTTTCTTCAATGAGAGTTTTATTCCTTTCACTCCTCCTAACCCCTTCTTTGGAAATATATATTTTAAAAAAGAAAATGCTTCTTGGCTTGACAGTCAGTATGGAATAGGATTCAAGGAAGTTAGTATTCAAGGCTTGACTTTTCTGTTAATGAGTGCCTATAAAACTTTGTGAAAGACAATTATCTTTTCTGGGCCTCAATGTCTTTTTTTTTTTTTTTTTTTTGAGTCAGAGTCTCACTCTGTTGCTCAGGCTGGAATGCAATAGCATACTCACGACCACTGCAGACTTAACCAGCTGGGCTCAGGTGATCCTTCTGCCTCGGCCTTCCAAGTCACTGGAACCACAGGCACGCATCATCGTACCTGGCTAATTTTTTTTATTTGTTATAGAGACAAAGTCTCACCAAGTTTCCCAGGCTGGTCTTGAACCCTGACCTTAGGCAATCCTCTTGCCTCTGATTCCCAAAGTGCTAGGATTATAGGCATGAGCCACTGTACCCAGCTGGGCCTCAATTTCTTTATCCAAAAAATGTTGTATATCATATGGCATTTAAAGCACCACAGAGTAGATTTTTCTGCAAAGGGAAGACCCAAATGATCTATCTAAAGACAAAAAAAAAAAAGTACACAGACAAATAGTGGGATCAAGGGCAGAAGTTTTCAGAATGGAGGTGCCAGGACTACCAGCTTTGGACCATGCCATCTGTACTCTTGAAAGGAAATAGGCTGGGTGTAGTGGCTCATGCCTGTAATCCCAGCACTTTGGGAGGCTGAGGCAAGAGGATTGCCTGAGTCCAGGGGTTTGAGACCAGCCTGGGCAACTTAGCGAGACCCTGTCTATACAGGGTATGGTGGCTTGTGCCTATGGTTCCAGCTACTTGGAAGGTTGAGGTAGAATGATTGCCTGAGCCCAGTAGGTTGAGGCTGCAGTGCCCGTGAGCATGTCACTGCACTCCAGCCTGGGTGACAGTGAGAACTTGACTTAAAAAAAAAAGAAGGCGGGGCTCGGTGGCTCAGCCTGTAATCCTAGCACTTTGGGAGGCCGAGGCGAGTGGATTGCCTGAGCCCGCGGGCTCGAGACCAGCCTGGGCAACTTGATGAGACCTCATCTCTACAATAAAATAAAAAATAGCCAGGCGTGGTAGCACATGTCTGTAGTTCCTGCTACTTGGAAGGCTGAGGCAGAAGGATTGCTGGAGCCCAGCAGGTTGACGCTGGGGTGGCACTATACTCCAGCCTGGGCGAAGGAGTGAGACTCCAACTCAAAAAAAAAAAAAAAAGAAAGAAAGAAAAGAAAGGGGAAACTTAAGAAGTAAAAGGCGCTTGTCCCAGATCACCAGTACTTCAATTACTTGAACATCACGATGGAGAACTAGCTATAAGGTCTTTCTGGAAACCTATAAAAGAGGAAGAGTGAGAAACAGTCAGAATGATTTAAAGACTTCATCTTCTACTCAAATTTAAGAGAGTAACCCAAGAGGACTTCAAAAGATGTCAAAACTATAAGCAAACATATGGATGTTTCCACTGCTGTTTAAACTGTAGACAATTACATTAACAACTAATGCTTCTGCTGGGGGTAATTTGAGAAAACTTAAAAATCTTAATGACTATCACTAATGTATGCTATCTTTCAAGGTGGCATCCATACTTAACTTCACCCACAGACAAAGGTAGGGAGCAGCAAGAAGATGGAGACTTGAGATTCTGAATTCTAAAATAACCTATGATAGTCACTACACTATTGTTCCTGTCTGGAAAAACAATTCAGACCCCAAACTTTTCTTCTTTGATGTCTGTGATTGGGTTGACAACAAACTCTCACAGGCTTGAGCTTTGCAGCATCACTGGTACAGCAGAAGCAGTTGCAGACATTTGGGTGGAAAATCTACCCTGCTTAGATCTGTCTCCCTTCTGGGATGCCAATATGGTCAGACTTCCAGAGTCAGCAGTGCATCCTAGCAGAGAAACACTGAAGGAGGAATGACACTGTTTTCACAAAGTCTTCAGTGACTTTCCACTGAGCTGTGGGAAAATTTGACAGTTGACTGTGACTGAATCATAACCCAGAGGTCCTGACCACTCAGATCTTTGAAGATTCCTTTCATTCCTTTCTCAAAAGGGGAACCTGGCAAACTCCAACTGGTTAATTCCATTTACCTTCTGTCCCTGACAACTACATGTAGGTATAGAGTTGTGTACTCTCAGCAGTGGCAAAAGGATATCAGAACAACAGCATCTACAATCTGTAATTATAATAGCTTATGTTTATCTAGTACTTACTACACATCAGGCACTTTTTACAAATTTTTTCTCATTAAATCTTCATAACCACCCAGTGGGATATTATTATTATTATTATTAAATATATTTCTTTTAGTTGGGAGTCTCACTCTGTCACCCAGGCTGTAGTACAGTGGCATGCTCATGGCCACCGCATTCTCAACCTGCTGGGCTCAGGGAATCCTTCCGCCTCAGCATTCCAAGTAACTGGAACTATAGGCATGTGCTACCACACCCGGCTAAGTTTTTTATTGCAGAGATGAGGTCTTGCTAAGTTGCCCAGGCTGGTCTCAACCCGAGGACTCAGGCAATCCTCTCACTTCAGCCTTCCAAAGTGCTGGGGTTATAGGTATGAGCCACAGTGCCCAGCCAACATTTACTATTATTATCCTTAGTTTACAGATGAGGAACCTGAAGCCTAGAGAGGCTAATAACTAATTTGCCCAGCTTGGGTGTGAGGTGCTGAGTTTTAACCTAAGCATTCTAACTCGAGTCTGTACTCCTAACCACTGTTATACTGTATCTAAACACCATCATGGATGTTCCAAGCTCAAAGGCACTTTGAATATCCTGATCAACTCCAATATTTGCAGCTGAGAAAACAGATCTAGTGAGATCATGGGAATTATCTAGTGGCAGAGCCAGGGTTTGAGACAGATCTTTTCACTCTAGGGTTCAATGCTCTTTCTACTGTAACAGAATGCCTTAGACTCTCTGCATCATTTTGAAAATCTAGAGTTTTTCTATATGTTATCTCTTATTCTTTAGATAATGGACTTTAGCTTTAGATAAACATAAAATATTTTCATATAATTTTCTACAGTATACTGATTTCCCAACTCACCCCCTCTCTGTCATTTTGTTGTTGTTTTTGAGACGGGGTTTTGCTATGCTGCCTACGCTGATCTTGAACTCCTGAGCTCAGGCAATCTTCCTGCCTCAACCTCCCACCCCCTATTTTACATAGACTTTTTAGAGCATTTTAGATTCACAGAAAAATTGAGCGTAAAGTACAGAGATATTGCATATACCCTCTGCCTCCTCACATGCATAGCCTCCCCTACTATCAACATCCTGCTCCAGAGGGGTGCACTTGTTACAATCAATGAAACAACACTGACATGCTTTTACCAGATTATCATATAGCACTCATATAGAATGTAGCATTTTCAGATTCTTTAATTTAATAACATGCATATAAGTTTCCTCCATGATTTTTCTGGGCTTGATAGTTCATTTCTTTTTAGCACTGAATAATATTCCATTCTGTGGATTTATCACATTTACCATTTATATGTTCATTTACCTATTGAAGGACATCTTGGTTGCTTCCAAGTTTTGCCAACAGTGAATAAAGCTGCCATAAATATTCAGGTCTCTGTGTGAACATGTTTTTAACTCTTTTGTGTAAATTCAAAGGGCCATGATTGCCAGATCATATGGCAAGAATAGATTTAGTTTTGTTTTTTTTTTTGAGTAGGAGTTTCACTCCATTGCCCAGGCTGGAGTGCAGTGGCACACTCATGGCCACCCCAGTGTCGACCTGCTGGGCTCCAGCAATCCTTCCGCCTCAGCCTTTCAAGTAGCCGGAACTACAGGCGTGTGCTACCACGCCTAATTTTTTTTAATTGTAGAGATGAGGTCTCGCCGAGTTGTCCGGTCTGGTCTCAAACCCGCAGGATCAGGCAATCCTCTCGCCTTGGCCTCCCAAAGTACTGGGATTATAGGCTGAGCCCGGCAAATTTAGTTTTATTTGAAAACTGTCAAACTTTCTCCCAATGTACCTGTCCTGTTTTGCATCCCCACCAGTAATGAATGAGAATTCCTGTTGCTCCATGACCTTATCAGCATTCGGTATTGTCAGAGTTTTAGATTTTAGCCATTCTAATAGGTATATAGAGGTATCTCATTGTTGTTTTAATTTGTAATTTCCTAATGATGAATGATATTAAGCATTTTTCTATATGCTTATTTGCTATCTGTATGGCTTCTTTGGTTAGATGTCTCTTCAGATCTTTTACCCATTTTTAAATTGGGTTATTCTCCATGCCTTTTTAGGAACTTTTTTTTAAGCTTGACTCCTTCTTACTGCTGCTGCTTCTTTTTTTAATTCTTTTTTTTTTTTTGAGTCGGAGTCTCACTCTGTCGCCCAGACTGGAGTGCAGTGCCTGCTTCCAGCCACCACAGCCTCGACCTGCTGGGCTCCGGTGATCCTTCCACCTCAGCCTTCCGAGTAGCCGGAATTACAAGCATGCGCTACCATGCTCAGCTGATTTTTTTATTTATTGTAGAGATGAGGTCTCTCCAAATTGCCCAGGCAGGTCTCGAACCCGCGGGCTCAGGCAATCCACTCACCTCAGCCTCCCAAAGGCGTGGAATTACATCCTGAGCCACGAGCCCAGCTTTTTTTTTTAAATTCTAAGAAAGATAAAGCAGTTTCAGGCTGGAGTTTTAAAAAAATTCTTTTAGGGTGAGTGTAGTGGCCTGTAATCCCAGCACTTTTGGGAGGTAAAAGTGAGAAGACTGCCTGAGTCCAGGGGTTCAAAAACGGCCTGGGCAACTTGGTGAGACCTCGTGTCTACAATGAATAAAAAAATTAGCTGGGTGTGGTGGCACATGACTGTGTTTCCAGCTACTTGGAAGACTGAGGTGGAGGGATCACCTAACCCAGTAGGTCACAGCTGCGGGGCTGTGAGCGTGTTACTGCACTCCAGCCTAGGCAACAAAGTGAGACTCTTACAAAACAAAAAAACAAAAAAAATTTTTTTACCAACTATCTGTTCTTTTGCCAAAGTATCTTAAACATCTTTATTCGGCTATGATTTCTTTCTTTTTTTGCATGATCATAGCTCATTGCAGCCTCAAATTGCTGGGCTGAAATGATTCTCCCTCCCTACCTTCAGCCTCCTGAGTAGCTAGGACTACAAGCCTGCACCACCAAACCTAGCTAATTTTTTTTATAGAGATGGGGTCTTGCTATGTTGTCCAGGCTGATCTGGAACTCATGACCTCAAGCAATCTTCCCGTCTCAGCCTCCCAAAGTGTTGGGATTACAGGCATGAGCCCAGCCCCAGCTGTGCCCAGCCCCAGCTGTGATTTCTAATTGTCAGTCATTGAAAGGCATTTTCTCATGATACCCTCCTCTGCTCCTCCCTCTCAGGAGATGAACAGCTAAGTCTCCAGCATGTCCCTCAGCTCCTGAGTTTCCATCTCCAGACCTTACCGTGTGCAGGTTCTTCTCTATATCCTGCCTCCTCTCATGGGAACAGAGTTCCTACTCCTCCGGCATAGTCATTTCACAGTGACCTCGGCCTCACTAACCTTCCCATCCCCTTCTATAGTTAGTCTAACAAATTGTCCCCTTCCTCTTGTAATGGATGAGAGATTGGTAAAAGTCTAGAAACAGTCAATTGTGGTGGAAAGAGTTTGGTCTTTTTAGTCAAACAAATCTTGATGCCTCTGGGAAAGTTAGTTAACTGTGCTGAGCCTCATGTCTGGTGGATAGACAACCCCTTACAAGGTGATGTGAAAATTAAACACAAAACATGCAAAGGGAGTCCAGGCATGGTGGCTCATGCCTATAATCCCAGCACTTTGGAAAGCCAAGTAGGGAGGACCACTTGAAGCCAGGAGTTTCATACCAGCCTGGGCAACAGAGTAAGATCTCATCTCTACAAACAAACAAACAAACGAACACATGAACAAAAAAACTAGCTGGGCATAGTGGCCCACACCTGTAATTCCAACTACTTGGGAGGCTGAGGCAGTAGGATCATTTGAATCCAGGAGTTTGAGGCTGCAGTGAACTATGATCACAACATTGCACTTCAGTCTGTGCAACAGAGGGAGACCCTGTCTCAAAAAAAAACAAAACAAAACCAAAAACCAAACAGACAAAACATGTAAAGAAGCTAGTCCATATGCTAGCACACAATAGACACTGCTTTGTCTCTCTCTATTCTGGCTTTTCCCTCCCTTTTCACAAAAATGTTCAAAAGAGCTTTATTTTAAAAAAACCCTATCTCATTTTCAAACAATGAACTGTTATTTCTTATTCCTGTCATTCCAAACTGATTGAAAGTTTATCTGCACTGACCTTTCCTTGCTCCCATTCAATTAATTTTGATCATTATTTATTGTCTTTCTACCAGGTACCACATTAGGCCATTTCAATATTATCCCAAACACTGAATTCAATACATAATTGCAAGATGGTCTTACTGCAGCATTAACTACTGCCCAGCACCCTGACCTTGAGTGCCTGCTCATTCTTGCATCTCCTCTAACTTCTCTGAGTATGTATCAGACACTTTCTATCTCATCTTTTCACATCTTGTCTCCAGTTGATCTCTTCTACTTTCATGACTTCAACAACCAGCATTTGCTAAAATTTCCAGCTTGCTCTCTCTCTCTAGTCCAAATTCCAATCCATAGGCCCTAGACCCGAATTTCTAGCTATTCAAAGGATCTCTCTTTGGAGGTCCCACGGGCATCTTAATCTCCAAATTTTCTTTTTTTCCTCTCATGGCTCCTATTTCCTTTTTTTTTTTTTTTTTTTTTTTTTTAGTTGGAGTCTCACTCTGTCACCCAGGCTGTAGTGCAGTAGCATGCTCACGACCACCACAGCCTCGACCTGCTGGGCTCAGGCTATCTTTCCACCTCAGCTGTCCAAGTAGCTGGAATTACAAGCATGTGTCACAATGCCCAGCTAATTTTTTGATTTATTGTAGAGATGAGGTCTTGCCAAGTTGCCCAGGCTGGTCTTGAACCCATGGGCTCAGGCAATCCTCTCACCTTGGCCTCCCAAAGTGCTAGAATTATAGGTGTGAGCCACTGTGCCTGACTGGCTCCTATTTTCTAAGTGACATTACCATTAAGCCAATGCTCAATCAAGAAGCCTGAATCATTTTAAGTGCCCCTGTCTTCTATATTCTGCCTTGGAATGGTCATGATCCCTTTGGGCTTTATTTCCAAAGCAGCTCTTGAATCCATCCTATTTCTAGTGTGTTGGTTCAGGTTTTTATCATGTCTCTCATCAGCTATTGCTGCAGACTGGGAGCCCTTACTGCCATCACTCACTACTCATCCTCGGCTCAGATCTCAGATTTATGTAATTAATAGATCTGAGCATATTAATCATCTGCTATAAAATCTTTCACAGCACTGAATTGAAATCCTGAATACAGATCTCTCTAGCTCCCTATTAGAATGGAGGTACCTCAAGATTATTAAAGATCTTATATTATTATTATTATTATTTTTGAGTTGGAGTCTCACTCGGTCGCCCAGACTGGAGTGCAGTGGCTGCTCCCAGCCACCGCAGCCTCGACCTGCTGGGTTCCGGCGATCCTTCCTCCTCAGCCTTCTGAGTAGCTGGAATTACAGGTATGCGCTACCATGCCCGGCTGATTTTTTGATTTATGGCAGAGATGAGGTCTCGCTGCCTAGGCGGGTCTTGAATTCGCGGGCTCAGGCAATTCACTCACCTCAGCCTCCCAAAGGTGCGGGATTACAGGCTGAGCCACCGAACCTGGCTAATAAATTAATGTACAATAATAAGCCATGGGATATGACTATTAATAATATAAGATAGCCGGGCTCGGTGACTCAGCCTGTAATCCCGCACCTTTGGGAGGCTGAGGTGAGTGGATTGCCTGAGCCCGCGGGTTTGAGACCCGCCTGGGCAGCAAGACCTCATCTCTACCATAAATCAAAAAATCAGCCGGGCATGGTAGCGCACGCCTGTAATTCCGGCTACTGGGAAGGCTGAGGCGGAAGGATCGCCGGAGCCCAGCAGGTCGAGGCTGCGGTGGCCGGGAGCGACCACTGCACTCCAGTCTGGGCGACAGAGTGAGACTCCAACTCAAAACAAAAAGAGAAATGATTATTAAATGAATAAATAAAACCCTAGAACTATGCCATGTACAGCAGGGAATATGAAAGGAGTTTAGGATAGTCCCTGTCCTCTAGAAGCTCACACTTTAGTTGGTGAGACAAAATAAACACAAGAAACTATATGCAACCTGTTTCAGTTTAAACTGAGATGTAGACTCTAAATTCCAGAGGAGCTCAGAAAAGAGAGAGGTGAGTGTAAGATAGAATAGCTGGTGAAGACATCACAGAGGAGAAATGACTTCATCAGGATCTAAAAGGATGGGTAGAATTTGTAAGAGCAGAGTGTAAAGGGCAGGATGCTCTGGAATGGAAATGGTACAGTAAAAAGTGCAGAGTATTTGCAGGACAGAAAGGAGCCTGGCCTAAGAGGCATGTGAAATTATGTTGAGGAACAATGGGACTAACCTGGAGGAGTCAGGTGGGGACAGATAACAGACACTTCAATAGTCAGGAAACAAAGGCCCTTGCCTAAAATAAGAAAGCAGTAACTTTTTTGAGTGCCATAATAATATAAAGGCTATAACAATACAGAAATTACCTCTTGACACACTCTTGTTCTGCAGCAATCCTTGGAGATAGATACAATTATCATTTTGGTACAGAGCCATTAAATAACTTGCAAAAATGTGCACAGCCCTGTACCAAAACTACTGACACAGATAAATAAAACAGTTCCTGCTTTCAAATATCTCTAAATCTAACCAAAGAGACAGAAACACAAATTATTATCTTGTAAGCAATTACCTATAAATCAATGTGGTAGGTATTGTAACAAACATATACACGAGACAGGAGTGTTATTTTAGGAAAATTAACCCGCAAAATATTAATCTGAAAAGGCTCTACTAGAAGACAAACACACTGGAATAGAATAAATTGGCTTTCTAGATAATACAGCCTGCTAGCTCATGCAATCATGCAGGCAAGATCCAGCAAGGAAGGTGATGATCATGGATGCCGTAAGATAAAAGAAAGGGCAGAATGCAAGACATTTCACAAGCAGAAATGATGGTAACAGGTTTAATGTAAAAACAAAGAATCAGACTTAATTTAAACCTGGGAAACTCAAATAAGAATATAAGTGGGAGATAGATACATTTACTTTAGGGTTCAATATACTGTGTTGAAGATGAAGTGTTCTGCTCTGGAAGAACATAATAGGTCTTAATATAGCAAGATTTAGAAATGAGACTTTTAAGTTGCAACCAGTTTTGAGTTGTATATAAAGAAAGAATTTTAAAATATTTTAATGAGGTTTTATGCTAGCAGGATGGTCTCTACATATTTTCTGTGGTTTTATTTTTCTCTTCACTCCTGCTAGTCTCTATTATCAATTGTGTTTTACACCATCCTTCCCACAGAAATGAGGAGTGATTATGAAGTAACACGGCTGAAACTGTGTTAAACTAGAACTTTAAAAAAACTTAAAAATACAAGAAGTTATTTATCTAAAGCTGATTCCCAAAATGTGTTTGCTCAAGACTTTTCTGGAACTTCTCTGTTGGAGTTGCTTTCAGAGTCTATCTACCATCCGAACAAGAAACAATTATTACACAGTCATACTTTATTTGTAAACATCTCCAACCTATGAACTTAGTTCTGAGCTAACTTTTGTTTTTTCAAAAGTAAAATCTACTCTCAGAGAAAGAGAGAGAGAGAGAGAGAGAGAGAGATAAAGAGAGAGAGAGAGAGAGATTTCTTGAGTACCAACACTAGGGTTATTCCAGAGATTATGCTTTCCAAATAGTCTGATAAGTGGTAACATCACTGTAGTGGAGGAAAATTAATGTATCTGAGCCTCTATCAAGAGCTGGACATTATACTGCCAATTATTTAATAGATCAGCTTTTCATTTAATCCTTGAAGCAACCATCCAAGCAAGCACTATTATCTTATGCTAAAGAATAAAAGAAAAAGCTGGGCTCGGTGGCTCAGCCTGTAATCCCGCGCCTTTGGGAGGCTGAGGTGAGTGAATTGCCTGAGCCCGCGGGTTCGAGACCCGCCTGGGCAGCGAGACCTCATCTCTACAATAAATCAAAAAAATCAGCCGGGCGTGGCAGCGCATGCCTGTAATTCCGGCTACTCGGAAGGCTGAGGTGGAAGAATCGCTGGAGCCCAGCAGGTCGAGGCTGCGGTGGCCGGGAGCGGCCACTGCACTCCAGTCTGGGCGACCGAGTGAGACTCCAACTCAAAAAAAAAAAAAAAGAATAAAAGAAAATCCAGAAAATTAAAGTGATTTGATCAGAGTTATAAAATTAATACATGGCAGAGATGAAATTTTTAAAAACATGATTTTTGTTACTGCATCATGCTGCTTTTGATAAAATAAGAACACTACTTCCCAATGGATAGAAAAGTTATTAAACAGTATAATTACTATATGACTATAGCATTAATACTCTTTTAACTTCATTTGCTTCCTCACTGCTTCCTGCATTGATCAACTCAGAAAAATACTGAGAGAATTATGAGCAGCTAGCCATGAAAATTTATCATAGATTTTGAGTTAAGTCTACTTCATAGAAACAGAAACATCTTTGGATCATCAGGCTTGACTCCCTTTGATTATACTAGCATGATATGGCTTAAATGTGTTATAAACAAGGGTACCTGCATAATGAACATGTGTATACCTAACCCTGAATAATACCCACATCTTTAAAATTAAAAAATATATGTTATAATCCAGGTAAACAAGCAAATAGCATTTCCTTCACCTTATACAACATCTTCAAATGGAGGCTATTTGTATTTACCATCAGGGAATTTATTCATGCACTCTTAGTTGGACACAGACAATGTTTTACTTATTCCTCTTTTGAAGTATACTCACTCACCCTGGAGCATCATCCACATTTATATATAGCAGACTCTTATACTATCTTAAACCGAGTTGGAAGCTTGTAGTCTTGAATTATTTAAAAGAAAAACATTTCCACTTGTCCTGCCAAGTACATTGATCAATGCTCACTTAAGTGATGTAATTATCTCCCCTCATTTTGTAAGCTCTACTCTCTCTCTTCAGGTGACTAAGCAGTCTGCAATCTTCCTTCCTTTAATTGAATAATTTTCAGACTTGTGTCTTATCCTTCCGGTTTTTACAAATTCATGCAATCATTTTCTCCTGTGAATGTGGTAAAGAGTTTCATGGCTAGAGTCCTTCTTTAGCACACACGTCTCTAGTACTCTCTAGATCTGCTTCTTATAATTACTCCAGTGGGACCCTTTACCTACTCCTGTGTTGCAGACAGACTAGCTACTCTGCAATAGCTGTCTTTTTTCTGCTTGCAGGCTTGCTTTTTCCTTCTTGGATCTTCCATTCTGTGCCCTTCACACATCCTCCTGACTCAGATGTTTGTCCTCCCACTTCTGGACCTGCATGGCACTTTTGGTCATGTTATCACTTCACATCGAAAATACAGCTACTGGGCAACTCCTTCTGGTCCCCTCCCACTGTGGGAACTTTTCTGTCCTCTCAACAAACCCTGCTTTCCAAAAAGAAAAGAAAAGAAAAGAAAATATAGCTACTATTTATTAAGTACCAACCATGTATTATGTTTAGGGCCTTATGTATATGACACAAACTATCTAGCTTTTCTCTCAATCCTCTCACAGTGTACCTCCCATCCCCTATAAAGTCTGTCACTGGCTGGGTGTGGTAGCTCACGCCTGTAATCCCAGAACTTTGGGAGGCCAAGACAAGAGGATTGTCTGAGCCCAGGAATTTGAGACCAGCCTCAGCAATATGGTAAGACCTTGTCTCTGCAGTTAAAAAAAAAAAAATTAGCTAGGCATGGTGGTGTACACCTGTAGTCACAGCTACCTGGAAGGCTGAGGCAGGAAGATTGCCTGAGTCCAGCAGGTTGAGGTTTGTGGTAGGGGTGATTGTGTCACTGCACTCCTGCCTGGGTGACAGAGTGAGACTCCAACACACACAAAAAAGTAAAAAATAAAATAAAATAAAAAGTCTGTCACTTATAAGTCTAGCACAGTGCCTGGCAGGGTGCCTGGCACACAGCAGGTACTCAAGAACTAGAACCCATTATTATTATGAGAACATGTATTATAGACATATTAATGTATGACCCCAATACCTGGCACAATATCTGGCTCACTCAATATATGTTTATACAAGTAATTAAGAGAACAAATGTTGAATGGCTGTAAGACACTAATGAGACAAAATAGATTATTAGCATACCCTACAGTTTCTCAGAGAACACAAGCTACTTTGCTTCAATGTGGAAGATTTCAGGATGCCAGTTATCTACAGATGGTGAAGTACAGAACATAAGTCTGCTTGGCCTAGCGTAACAAATATCTAATTCTTTCTATATACTTGTTTTACCCCAGGCTAATAAAATCTTCCCATCATCTGGTTCTTCAGTAAGATCACACTTACAGACTTTGTTTCTTTAAATACCAAATCCCTCGTATTGTCCCATGGCCTGTTTATGGTTCTTTGGATTTGACATCCCTAAGGTTTTTTGGTTTTGTTTTGTTTTTTGGTTCATGTTACAGCAATACACAGAAATTACGGCTCTTGTTCAACTACTCCTCTAATGATTGACTTTCTTCTACAATACCCCCACCAAGTGGTCATCTGGACCATACTTGAACACCATGAATGACAGAACTCAGCACCTGCAGTGACTGACTCTTTCATCTTTTGATATCACCTATTGAAAATAACAGTATTAGGCTGATATATGACTCCCTTAGTTTCCATCCATTGACTCCATCTCCTCTCTTTTTTTTTTTTTTTGAGTTGGAGTCTCACTCTGTCGCCCAGACTGAAGTGCAGTGGCCGCTCCCGGCCACCGCAGCCTCGACCTGCTGGGCTCCGGCGATCCTTCCGCCTCAGCCTTCCAAGTAGCCGGAATTACAGGCATGCGCTACCACGCCAGGCTGATTTTTTTTTTTTTTTTTTTTTTTGATTTATCGTAGAGATGAGGTCTCGCTGCCCAGGTGTGTATCGAACCCGCGGGCTCAGGCAATCCACTCACCTCAGCCTCCCAAAGGCACGGGATTACAGGCTGAGCCACCGAACCCGGTGGAGTCTCACTTCTGTCGCCCAGACTGGAGTGCAGTGGCCGCTCCCAGCCACCGCAGCCTCGACCTGCTGGGCTCTGGCGATTCTTCCGCCTCAGCCTTCAAAGTAGCTGGAACTACAGGCGCGCGCTACCATGCCCGGCTAATTCTTTTGATTTATTATAGAGATGAGGTCTCACCAAGTTGCCCAGGCGGGTCTGTCTCGAACCCGCCTGCTCAGGCAATCCACTCACCTCAGCCTCCCAAAGCGCAGGATTACAGGCTGAGCCACCAAGCCCGGCTCCATCTCCTCTCTTTAAGGACATATAGAACAAATAAAAACCTCTTATACATGGCCCCCTTTAGAAAGCTGAATAAATTGACAATATCTTTTCTGAGTTTGTTTGCTGTGTTTTGCTAAATAAATATTCCCAATGCCTTCAACCTTTTGCTGTTGTTGTTAGATGTTCTCATCAACATCACTTCTCTTTTCTGCATATTCAAGGTGATTTGTGTACCTTGTATATAGCCTAGAACTAGACTAATTTCAGGTGTGGTGTGGTCAGTACAGAAGATTGAGACAGTCACCTCCCTTGTGTTCTGGACACTGTACTTCCCAGAAGGCAACCTAGGACTATATTTGCTTTTTTGGCAGCCACAACACACTGTTGACTCACATTGAGTTTTTGATCTGCGCAAAACCCCTAAATGCAACACATACTGCTACTAAGCCCACTGCACAACTATGCAATTTTGGGGGGGAGAATGAGGTAGAGAGAAAGGTTTATTTATTGATACTTGAAATTTGGGGCCCAAAAATTCAAACTGGGATTTTACATTCCTGTGATACATAAACCTATGCTTAGTTTGCTATCCCAAATGATTAGACAAACTACTGATGAGTCATGTACTAGAGTTCTGCTTGGGTTAGTCAGCTTGCTTTATTTCATGGTCTGAGATTGCAACCTTCCTCAGAATTACACATCTTTCAAACATATGCTATTCGTCACCAGAAGAACTGGTGGAAAGACTATAAATGATTCTATGCAAAGTCATTATCACCACTAGAAAAATAACTCAAAGATAAGTATCCAGGACATTAAGGATGGTAAAGTTATAATTTGTTATGGAAAAATCATACACCTTTTCCTTGATTAAAAATGATATCTTGTAGAGATAACACTGTAGATTTTCAAAGATATTTCAGCTTAGCTTATTTGATTTTCTTCAGATCAAAAAAAGTTATTTTTATCTTCATTTATTATTATCTTCATTTTTAGATGAAGATATTGAGACATAAGAGTTATGTCTACAATTCATAACATGCATGGCTAAAAAGGGGTAGAATGAAGGCTGAACCTTAAGTCCTTGTATTTATAGTCCAATTTAGTGTTTAGTGTACCCATGACATTCCAACACAAATGATACCCAGCCCTTGGCCTTAAGATTCTAATATCAAAATGTTCACCTCTAGGTGCTAGGCAACAAGTTCTCTACTTGCTCTTGTTATCTAGATTTTTAAAAGGGTCTCATACTCCAGCAATTATAAAAATCATATAATTTATGAGAATTAGTCCAATACCTTTAACTTTAGAGATTAAGAGGAGATAGCAAATAATGCACCTAAAGCTGCATTACCTAATAAAACCAAGATTAGAACCTATTGATATACCCAGTCCAATGTTCTTTCTCTTATACTGTTGTTCTCAAAATATAAGCAGGTGGTTCTCTGTTATGTACAGCAAGGACATTTCTGAAAATGGGGCCTGAGACATATTCTCTAAAACTCAGAATTGTTATGGCTAAGGATACCCCAAAACTCCTAATTCAAAGAAATATGGTGTAGGAGCTAGTTAGAGAGGGATGATCCATAAGATGTTGAACCAGCACCCAGTAAACAAGAGATGTGCTATATGAAGCAGCCCGAGGGAGTAGACCACACTTTCCAGTAACTACTGTTGTTGGAGGCACCCAAGGACTCAGACTACTTTGCATCCTAGATAACCAAGGTGCAAAGAGAACTGAATTGTGTTGAAAGGAAAGGATTATAAATCTGCTCTAGCCAATAGTAGTCTTTTTTATAAAGGAAACTAAAAAGCAGCTGAGTTAATATATGTAAAAGAACCTGGAAAGTGACTATATAAACATTAATAAATACTGATATGGTATTCAATTTGATTTAACAATCATTTATTGAATGTCAGTTAAATGCAAAGCACTGTAAATTCAAAGACATGCATATCTCTATCCTCAAGAAACTTAACAGATTCAATATTACCTGTACAGAGTGCTATGGCAACAAAGTGGGAACTTAAGCCTGAAGGAACCAGAAAGGCTTTATTGAAGATAAGGCACTTGAATCCTAAGGTTTGAGTAGGAATTATCTAGGTGAAAAATGAGTAAAGACAGAGGCATAAAATGGTATGGAGTGTTTGTGTAACTATAAGTCGTTTGACAATGCTGGAGCCCAAATTATGGACAGGGAAGAGGCATAGCATGACATTAAACAAAATGATAGGGCCTTGTGCCATGACTTTTTTTTTTTTGAGTTGGAGTCTCATTCTGTCGCCCAGGCTGGAGTGCAGGGGTACGCTCTCGGCCACTGCAGCCTCGACCTGCTAGGCTCAGGTGCTTCTTCTGCCTCAGCCTCCCGAATAGCTGGAACTACAGGCATGCACCACCACGCTCAGCTAATTTTTTTCTTTTTTTTTGAATTGGAGTCTCACTCCATCGCCCAGACTGGAGTGCAGTGGCCATTCCCGGCCACTGCAGCCTCGACCTGCTGGGCTCCAGTGATCCTTCCACCTCAGCCTTCCGAGTAGCTGGAACTACAGGCGCACACTACCACGCCCGACTGATTTTTGATTTATTGTAGAGATGAGGTCTCGCCAAGTTGCCCAGGCGGGTCTCGAACCCACAGGCTCAGGCAATCCACTCACCTCAGCCTCCCAAAGGCATGGGATTACAGGCTGAGCCACCGAGCCCGGCTAATTTTTTTTTTTTTTTTTTTTATAGAGATGAAGTCTCACCAAGTTGCTCAGGCTAGTCTCGAACCTGTGGGCTTAGGCAATCCTCTCACCTCAGCCTCCCAAAGTGCTGAGATTATAGGCATGAGCCACTGGGTCCGGCCATGCCATCCCATTTTATACTTCAACCTAAACTAATAGATCACCCTGGGAACCAAAGTTGAAGGGGAATATTTTAATTAATTTATTTATTATAAAGATGTGGGGTACAATTCAGGGCTAGGTTATACAGACATTGATCATGCTGGTACCCTAGTTGATGAAGCATGTCCCTCCCTCCCTTAGCAGCTTCCCCCAACTGCAAGTCCCACCCGCCTTCCCCTGACAGTTTTCCGCTACTGCCAATCGCCTTCTCATAGCATTATAATTGTTCAAGGTCACCTTATGAGTGAGAACATATGGAACTCAGTTCTTTGCTTCTGTGATAAATCACTGAGTATGATTGACTCCAAATCCATCCAATTTGCTGCAAAGTCCATATATTTGTCCTTTATGGCTGCATAATATTCCATTGTGTATATGTACCATATTTTTTTTATCCAGACCAGCTTCAATGGGCAACACAGGAATTTGAAATTAGGAGGCAGGAAGACTGATTATGAGTTGGTTGAAGCAATCTAGGAGATAATGAGAGCCTATACAAGGACAGCAGCAATATGAATGTACAAGGGAGACCCCCCAAAACCCGGAATTATCTTTTGTAAGGTGGGTTCCTTTGTAGTACAGTCTTCCCCCGCTAGGTAAGTGTTCTAGGAACCCATCAGCATCAGTGTACCAGCTAGCATTGTGAGAGGCTGTGTTCAGCTTCAGTGATTTTTTTTTTAGAGATTTTTTCAACTGTTAGCCCATTTCATGATGAATGATTTGCAAGTATACCTGCCCACACCACACTGAGTGTTCAACAGCTTTTGACCAAAAATGGCAAGAGCCTCATGCCTTGCCTTACCTATTTACCCAACTTCACCCAGAGTGACTTTTTTTTTTTCTTTCCCTGGATGAAAGAAATCCTCAAAGGGAAGCGTTTTGCTGATGTGAAAGAGGTAAAACAAAAAACGGCCTAAGCACTAAAAGTCACCAAAATTGACGAGTTCAGAAACTGTTTTGGCTCATCAACAAGGGTACCTGCATAATGAACATTTGTATATTTAATCCTGAATTGTACCTCACATTTTTAAAATAAAAAAATTAAAAGTAAAAAAAATAAACTGCTTTGAGCAGTGGGAAAAGCATCTCAATAGGTGTCTTGCATCAAACAGAAAGTACTTTGAAGGTGACTGAAGTTTGTTTTTTTGGTTTTTTTTTTTGAGTTAGAGTCTCACTCTGTCGCCCAGCCACCCCAGCCTCCCCAGCCTCGACAGCCACCCCAGCCTCGACCTGCTGGGCTCCGGCGATCCTTCCACCTCAGCCTTCCAAGTAGCTGGAACTACAGGTGTGCGCTACCGTGCCTGGCTAATTTTTGATTTATTGTAGAGATGAGGTCTCGCCAAGTTTCCCAGGCGGGTCTCGAACCCGCAGGCTCAGGCAATCCACTCACCTCAGCCTCTCAAAGGCATGGGATTACAGGCTGAGCCACCAAGCCCGGCTAGGGTGACTGAAGTTTAAACATGTAAGAATAAATACACAATTTTTTAATAAATAAATTCTGTTTTTTGGGGTTCCCCAAATGCATCAGATGGGCCATAGTCCAGAAAAAATTAGGCTTCTGAACGGTGTTTTCTGAGGGATGGGGTCTCCTGGTATAAATATTTTTCTCAGGGCTTTTCCTCCTTTCCACACCAAAAGTTCTTCTTGTAGGATCTTTAAGAGCTCCCTACTAAAACGGAGTTGATCATTGTGTATTGGTGTAGATCAGTAAATGATGCTAAGGCAGATTATGGAAATTTACTGGGATAGTTAATAATAATGCATTTTGTTTGTTTAGAGACGAGTTCTTGCTCCGTCGCACAGGTTGGACTCAAACTCCTAAGCTCAAGTAATCCTCCCGCCTCAGCCTCCTGAGTAGCTGGGACTATAAGTTTGTGCCCCTGAATTGTATATTTCAAAACAGCTGAAAGAGAGGATTTTGAATGCTCTCACTACAAAAATATGACAAATATTTGAGGTGGCCTAATTTAATCATTCCACAATGTATATATGTATCAAAGTCTTTTGTAATTATCACAGAAGGCTCTAATGAAGTGTTTTGGTATCATTCAGAGTAAAAAATAAACTGAACAAATATAAACATTTAATACTTCTTTCTTTTCTTTTTTTTCTTTTTTTGAGTGAAAGTCTCACTCTTTTGCCCAGGCTAGAGTGCAGTGGCACACTCACCGTCACTGCAGCCTCAACTTGCTGGGCTCAGGCAATCCTTCTGCCTCAGCTTTCCAAGTAGCTGGAACTACAGGGGTGGGCCACCACACCCAGCTAATTTTTTGATTTATTGTAGAGATAAGTTCTCACAATGTTGCCCAGGTTGGTTTCAAACCAGTGGGCTAAGGCAGTGCTTTCACCTCCACCTCCCAAAGTGCTGGGATTACAGGTGGTGCTGGGATTACAGGTATTAGCCACTGTGCCTGGCTTAAGAGTCTTATATTTGTGAAACATTGGCTTATAATGACCTATGTACATGACTTGTCACTAAACAATAAGGGAAGATGGATTAAGCAATTTAACTAGTAATAATAGTTTCTACTCCTACTTCAAGGTTCAGCTAAACGTCACCACCTTAATGAATTTGTCTGTGATCCCAGAGTTAATTCCTTCAACAATCATTTATTGAGTGCCAAAGCCGTATAGATACAAAAGTAGATCTGATTCAATTCCTGCTCAGAGCTCAGAAATAATTACATGATAGTGCTTGATAAATGTATTAAGATAGATATTTACGACGGGCTGGTGGAGCCTAACTTTTTCTGGGGCAGTTGAAGAAGACTTTATAGAGGAGATGATGTTTCAGTTGCCTTTTGGGAGAGGACTAGATCACAAAATGAAGGATGGAAAGTGATCCCAGGTAGGGAGACATTGAATGGGAGGGTAAAAAGGATGGCAAGATATTCATTTTAGAAAGACAACTAACGATAGAAATTGGAGGTGGAGAACAAGTTAGAAAACTGGCAACAATTCAAGCAAAAGATGACATAATTGCAGGCATGAGGAGAGTGGGGGAAGGATTTGAACAAAATCAAGACAACTTTAGCAGAACCTGATGCCTGAGTGTATGGGGGAAAGAAAGAACATGGAGGAGTTGCAGATGACTCCCAAAAACTTAGCAAATGAGTGGGTGGTAAGGCCATTATTGAAATAGGGAATACAGTACAGAAGGTAAAAGCAGGCCTGAGAAAGGGGATTCAAGTTTGGTTTTTTGGGGTTTTTTTGTTTTGTTTTAGTTGGAGTCTCACTCTTTGTCACCCAGGCTGGGGTGCAGTGGCATGTTCACAGCCACCACAGCCTCGACCTGCTGGGCTCAGGCAATCCTTCCGCCTCAGCCTTCCAAGTAGCTGGACTACAGAAACATGCCGCCACACGCTGCTAATTTTTTGATTTATTGTAGCGATGAGGCCTTAACAAGTTGCCCAGGCTGGTCTCAAACCCCTGGGCTCACACAATCCTCTCATCTCTGCCTCTCAAAGTGCTGGGATTATAGGCTGAGCCATCACACCTGGGCTAAATTCGGTTCTAAGCAGTGTGAGTTGGCCTAGAAGCTTCGGAAGAAGCTTCAACAATTTCCCTTTCTAGGCCAGAAATCACCCCTTCCTTTGCCCTCCATTGCATATTGAATAACTTTTTCATACCAAATTATTTAGGTCTGCTGTTGTTACAGTTTGTCTGTACTTTAAATCATGGAGAAAAGGTACTAGGTCTCATCCATCTTTGTGTTGCTGCTATGGCAGAGCCTTCCACACAGAAAGTCCTTAGAGTTTGCATTATTAAAGAGACAGCTCTGGCCAGGCATGGTGACTTATGCCTGTAATCCCAGCACTTTGGGAGGTCAAGGTGGAAGGACTGCTCGAGCCTAGGAGTTCGAGACCAGCCTAGGCAACATAGTGAGACCCTGTATGTACCAAAAAATAAATAAAAATAGCCGGGCATGGTGGTGTGCACCTGTAGTCCCAGCTACTCCAGAGGCTGAGATGGGAGGAGCACCTGAACCCAGGCTGCCGTGAGGTGAGCTATGATAGGGCCACTGCACTCCAACCTGGGTGATAGAGTGAGAACTTGTGATGAAAAGAAGACAGAGCGAGAGAGCGAGAGAGCGAGAGAGCGAGAGAGCGAGAGAGCGAGAGAGCGAGAGAGCGAGAGAGCGAGAGAGCGAGAGAGCGAGAGAGCGAGAGAGCGAGAGAGCGCAGCTCCTTTAGATACTAGAAACTGTCAGCAGTCAAAACAATGAATAAAACTTGTGATTAGTAGCTTACATAAAATATCTGAAGTATTAGACCCTAGAGCACCTACTTTTAATGTTAGTAGCCAACTCCGGATATAAATTAGCTCCTTTGTGCTTATCTACTGTTTTTTGGTTTTGTTTTTGTTTTTTGGTCTCACTCTGTTGCCCAGGCTGGAGTGCAGTGGCACACCCACAGCCACCACAGCTTCGACCTGCTAAGCTCAGGCGATCCTTTTGTCTTAGCCTTCCAAGTAGCTGGAACTACAGGCGTGCGCTACCATGCCTGGCTAATTTTTTTTTATATTTACTGTAGAGACGAGGTCTCACCAAATTGTCCAGGCTGGTCTCGAACCCCGGAGCTCAGGCAATACTCTCGCCTCCGCCTCCCAAAGTGCTGGGATTACAGGCTTGAGTCACCGCGCCCGGCCTTATCTTACTTTTAAACAGCCCTATTGGGTAATCTCTGTATCCCTATTTCACAGATTAAGCAACAAAAGCCTGGAGTGACTGAAGAACTTTCCTGAGGTCACAAGGTTCACAAGCGGCTAAACCAGGATTTGTACAGACTGGTTCCTTCACCATGCTGCCAGCCCAAGGTAAGCAGGTCTCACTGCCCCAATTCTCAGTAGGACCCAAAAGAACACTTCTGTCGCACCCTCTGGATTAGCGGGCACAAGAGGCGGAACTATCACCCCTACCACCTCGGCAACAGTCTAAAGCGCCCCCGTCTCGGGAAAGTGCCATGTCGGCATACCCGCTGCAGAGCGGAGCTGAGGGGGGACCGTGGGGTGCAGAGGGCGTTCCCCGTCCGGGGACCCTGCATTTTACAGTAGTCACTGCAGGGAGGCGCATGGGATGGCAGGCGTCACCCACCCTTTGGATCCAACGAAGTCGCGCGGTCCGGAAGCCCGGGTTGGGAGCGCGCGGCCCAGGCGGCAGCCCTAGGGGCTAGAACTAGCCAGACTTGAGTTCCCCGCTCCTGGGACGCTGCTGCTCGTCCCGCACCTTCCTCGGCAGTCCCAGGCGGCGAGCCGGCAGGACCTGCTGCCCCATTCTGCGGACTGGACGCGCGCAGCTGCAGTGGGAATCAGCCCCTCGCTGCGGTCCGAGAGTTCAGACGCGGCTTGACTGCAGGCCGGCCGTTTACCCGACCCTCCCAGAGGCCTCTCCCGGGGTCCCGCCCCGACACCACGGGCAGGTGGGGGGATGGAACCTGAAGGCGAGGGAGAGTGACAGGACAAGAAAACGTCCCTGGACACCCGCAAGAGAGCCTCTGAGGGAAGCGGCGCGCGGGTTCAGGGCGGTCCCGCTCGCGGAGGTGGGTGGGGGTTGTGCCTTGCAGTGTGCCTCAGGAGGGGCGAAGGGCAAGGGGCGGGCTCCTCCTCTCGACTCTGAAGCGCTGACTGACTGTGTGCTTAGCGGGCAAGAAGGCGGCATCCGGGCACGTGCCAAAGGAGCGCTAAGAGCCATGGGCGGGCCCACCCGCGAAGGCCTAGAGCGCGGATTGGCTGCGCGCCATCGGAGGTGCCGGGAAGGGGCGTGTCCGCACATGAGCATTCCCGGTGCCAAGGGGGGGGGCGTGAGTAGAGGGAGAGCGCGTGCGCGAGCCTGGCCACTTCCTCCTCCTGGGAGCAAAGGGCAGGCAGGCTGTTAGTGTCCTGACACCGGATCTCGCGGACTCGTGCCATGGCGGGAGCTGAATGGGAGTCGTTGGAGAAGTGCTTGGAAAAACATCTGCCGCCTGGAGATTTGCAGGAGGTGAAGCGCGTTCTCTATGGCAAGGAGCTCAGGTCTGTGGCCTGGAGACTGAATTGGGGAGCTTTGGGGCCACCAAGTGTTGTCTGGGGTAGCAGGGATCTGAATGGCTCCCAGGAGCCAGTGGTGAAGGCCTGAATTGGCGAGCAGAGACCACAATAGGTCTTCACGTGATAGCCCCGAGACCCTCGGGGATTGCAGGATCTCAGGGTGACTTTTACAAATCACTTCCTCCCCACGTTGCGCAGAACTGAAACTAGAAGGGAAAGGCCAAGTTTTTACTTTCTCTGGGGCTGGCTGAATCTAGTTGGCGAGGGAACCTTTCCCACTGGCAAGCCATGGGAGTTAGTTACCATGCTTAGTGCAAATGTTTTTTTCACTCGCAGCAATTTGTGTGCATCACTAGGACGTTCCGAGGACTGTGTACTGCTGCTCACTGTGTATGTAAAGCTGGAAAGGACACTTCTCCTTCCACTCCTGTTTCTCTTCAGTGCAATCTTCCCTGCAGCAAGCAGAAGGATCCCTTTACAATGCAAATCATAACCGGTTGCTCCTCTGCTTAAAACTCTATAATGAATTTCCTGGTGTCTTAGAATGAAACCCAAACTCTGATTCCATGCAGCTCCTGACTAAATCTCCTTTCACTTCCTTGCTCATTTGTGGGCTCCTTGCCTCTGCCAATCCAGCCAGACCTTGTGGTAGTGACCTTGCAGCAGGAACTCGCTTATAATGGGAGGGTATTGTTTGGAGCGATGGTTCCCACCTGCTGTGTAGGTACTGCAGGGAATACTCCAGGGAGACCAGACCTCAGATCCAAGGGTAGGTGGTGAAGTTGGAATAATAAGCCTTTGGGGTTGAGGTGGTGCAGAACTTTGTCAAAAAGGACTCTTCGTACCCAAAGAGGGACTGGATGAGATTCAAGGCCCCTTCCAATATGCTCATGCTATGCTTCTACTTTTTTTTTTTTTTTTGACTTGAAGTCTCACTCTGTTGCCCAGACTGGAGTGCAGTGGCCGCTCCCGGCCACCGCAGCCTCGACCTGCTGGGCTCGACCTGCTGATCCTTCCGCCTCAGCCTTCCAAGTAACTAGAACTACAGGCACGCGCTACCACGCCCGGCTGATTTTTTATTTATTGTAGAGATGAGGTCTCGCCAAGTTGCCCAGGTTCAGGCAATCCACTCACCTCAGCCTCCCAAAGGCACAGGATTACAGGCTGAGCCACCGACCCCGGCTATACTTCTACTTTTCATTGCACTTTTTATCGGGGCTTTCTTTGTGGCCACTCCAACACTCCTCTCCACTTTGAGTGACCAGTTTCCTCCCCAGAGCCAGGGTTGTCCTCTGGTGTCTCTGACTGGGTCATTGCCTCCAACCAGATTCTCCCAGCAGGTGTGGTGATAGTCCAGCTCCAGCCCCTCCTTCCTGCGGTGATCAGGAGGAATATGATCCCTCCCAATACACTTATACTTTCCATTGCACCTGTAAAGACTAGTCATTTGGAAAGTGTCTGGGAGTTGAGACTCCCCAAGAAGTCTTAAATAAAGTAAGGGGTGTCTCAGGTTTCTAGGGGTGGGAATTAGTTTCTCCTGGGAAAAAGAGGGATCTCGTGGGTGACTTCTGCTTTGAGTTCGTGCAAGACTCAAAGCAGAAGAGTCTTAGGAAAAGAGAAATAAGTGTCCCACGTAGGTGACTGACTAGGCACATTCTGGAGTAGGGCTAAAGTCAGGCCAAAGACTGCCATAAAAGAGGAATTTTATCTGAGCATTTTGGTCACTCCAGAGTGGGGAGAGATGATAGTGGGAAAATGAAAGCCAACGTCTATTGACCAGTGACTGCCAGGCCTCATCATGGGGCTTGGCTCACAAATAACTAAGTGGCACCCCTTTCCCTTTTTCCTGCCCCCTTTACTTCTATTTCACTCAGCATTTAGCCCTTCTAGATTTTATCTCTAAGGTGTAAACCTTTGTACTTGTTCAGTCCTTGTAATTGGGTTGGGTTTGGTTGTGAATGGGACTTTGCACTGAATGTAGAAAATTATTAGCCGGGCTCAGTGGCTCAGCCTGTAATCCTGCGCCTTTGGGAGGCTGAGGTGAGTGGATTGCTTGAGCCCGCAGGTTCGAGACCCACCTGGGCAGCGAGACCTCATCTCTACAATAAATCAAAAAATCAGCCAGGCGTGGTAGCGCATGCTTGTAATTCTGGCTACTTGGAAGGCTGAGCTGGAAGGATCGCCAGAGCCCAGCAGGTGGAGGCTGCGGTGGCCGGGAGCGGCCACTACACTCCAGTCTGGGCAAGAGTGAGACTCCAACTCAAAAAAAAAAAAAAAAAAAGACTGGCTGGGCTCGGTGACTCAGTCTGTAATCCCAGCACTCTGGGAGGCTGAAGCAAGTGGACTGCCTGAGCCTTTGGATTCAACACCAGCCCTGGCAACTTGGCAAGACCTCGTCTCTACTAAATAAAAAATTAGCTGGACGTGGTAGCGTGCGCCTGTAGTTTTGGGTACTTGGAAGGTTGAGGTGGAAGTATCGCCAGAGCCCAGCAGGTTAACACTAGGGTGGCCATGACTGTGCCACTGCACTCCAGCCTGGGCAACAGAGTGAGACTCCAACTCAAAAAAAGAAAATTATTACTCATTTAAAAACTATTATCCCACTTAGCTGGGCATAGTGGCTCACGCCTGGAATTCCAACACTTTGGGAGGTAGAGGCAAGAGGATTTCCTGAGCCCAGGGGTTCGAGACCAACCTGGGAAACTTGTTGAGACCTCGTCTCTATAATAAATTTTAAAAAGTTAGCCAGGTGTGGTGGTGGGCGCCTATAGTTCAAGCTACTTGGAAGGTTAAAGTGGAAGGCTTGCCTGAGCCCAGCAGGTAGAGGCTGTGGTAGCTGAGACTCTGACACAACAACAACAACAAACTTTTCTCCCACTTAAATTCCTGTTTACTTTTTTTTTTTTTTTTGAGTTGGAGTCTCACTCTGTTGCCCAGGCTGGAGTGCAGTGGCACGCTCACGGCCACTGCACCCTTGACCTGCTGGGCTCAGGTGATCCTTCTGCCTCAGCCTACCAAGCAGCTAGAATTACAGGCATGTGCCACCACACCTGGCTAATTTTGATTTATTATAGAGATGAGGTCTCACTAAGTTGCCCAGGTTGGTCTCAAACCTGTGGGCTCAGTTAATCTCTCACCTCGGCCTCTCACAATACTGGGATTGTAGGCATGAGCCACCACATCTGGCCCTTGTTCACTTCTTAAAGTCGGTCTTCCACATGACCACCTCTGTGAAGGCCTGGTGGGCCCAGAGTCCTCAGCTCCTCCTTTAGACTCCCATTTCCACACAATACCATATTGTCTCCCGATTACAATGCTTTGTACATATTTACTAAGTGAATGAGCTAAATGGGTCTTTGCCTGTACCAGAACCAAGAAGCATTTATTCATTCAGCAAACATTTGTTGAGCACTTATTTTTGTCTTAGGTACTGAGGGTACCACCCCTCGGGGGCTTTCCATCTTTTTTTTGGATCGGGGTCTCTGTCACCCAGCTCACTGCTGGTCACTCCTGGGCTCAAGTGCTTTCCATCTTTTGATGGTTGCATTACATTATGAAAGAAGGATGCAGGGAGAGCTTGAGAGAGTTTATATGTTTGAAGTTGGGAGGAACACAGGAGGACTTTGCAGGGTCACCATGTTTGATGCTTGTAACATCCTGAAGGAGACAGGTGTTTGTTAGGAGACAGGCAGGGCATATGTCCCCAGACCCAGGGGACATGCCTATTCTGGGAATGTACATATAAGAGGGGTGGTCATAGAATACCCCCTGAGGAGTGCCCAAGAGAGGAGGCAGGAGTAGCCAGAGAGGATCCTGGAGGCTCTGAGACAGCAGAACCGTGTCCTGATAATGGTGGGAGCCTCTGAAGAGTTTGTCCTGGTGGCCGGGTCAAGAATGGCCTGGAAAAGGGCAGGTGAGAGATGAGAGGACTAATGCAAACAGAGCGCCTGGGGTGGAGAGGCAGAAGGCTTCCAGAGGTCCTAGGGAGGCCAGTGGGCAATGTGGGTAGCAGGCATGGCAAAGGAGGTGAGGATCGGGCAGGCTTCTGCCTTGCACCCTCAGGTGACCGTGGGCTCATGTAGTGAGGATTGACTTTGGAGAAAGCTGATAAGTTCAGCTTTGGACAAGTTGACTTTGGGTACTGTTTAGTTCCTAGGGCTGCCATAACACATTACCACAGACTGGGTAAATTAACAGAAATTTATTCTCACAGTTCTGGAGACCAGAAGTACAAGACCAAGGTATCAGCAGGGCCACACTTCCCCCAAAGGTTCTGCGGAGAATTCCTTTTTGCTTTGTCTAACCTCTGGTGGCTTCTGGCTTTTCTTGGCTTGTGGCAACCAGTCTCTGCTTCTGTCTTCATGTGGCCTTCTCCTTATAAGAATGCTTGTCTTTGGATTTAGAGTTAACCAGGATAATCCAGAATTATCTTATCTTAATTACACCTGTGAAAGACTCTTTTTCCAAATAAGATCACATTCACAGGTTCTGGGTATCAGGGTGGTGACACAATTCAACCTACTACAGTTATCTTTGGGGTCTCCAGGTAGAGCTGTTCAGTGGCCTTTCACTTTGCAGATGTGGGCCTTGAGGGGTGAGGGGAGAGCCTGGGCTTGTGAGCTATCCTGGAGATGGTCATTCCAGGTGGAGGAGGAGCAAGTGCAGAGTGGGAGAGTCCTGGAAGGAATACTGGGGAACCCAGATTAGAGGGGTGAGAGGAAGCAGAGACTTTGTGGGAGACTCTGAAGGTGAGGATGCAGGAGTGGGAGGACTCAAGGGCAGGAAAGGGAAAGAAGAGTCGGATGGCACAGAGATGCCCAGTGGAGGGGGCAGCAGGGAGTCCGCTGGCTTTAGCATGAAAAGGCTGGTAGCAGCTCCCAAAGTATGGAGTGGGAGGCAGAGGGTGGGACTGAGGAGGGTATAGGAAGTAAGGGTTGAGCTGAGAGGAAGTGTGTGTGGAAGCCCTTGATACAGCAAGGAGTAAGCGAGTGAGGGAACAAGGGGGACATGGGATGTGGGGTGCTGTCTCTCCCTCCCTTTCTCCATCTTTCTTCTGGTTTTCAGTAGGAGAGAATTGGGCAACCATATAGTAGATCCCAACGTGGAGAGATGCCCAAGTATGTATATTGCTAAGTGAAAAAGGCAAGTTGAAGAACAGAAAATACAGAACTTATTTCTCATTCTATACTCTTTTCTACTATTTGATTTTTTCCCCCTCCATGAGCATGTGTTTCTTTTGTAACAAAGCTCTAGTTTAATTATTTAAAACACTTATGGTAAAGACAGTTAGAGGGCAAAAGATGAGGTTCCAGAATGAGAGGTTGCTAAGGAGGCAGGAGCTTGGCGCTCTCAGGCAGGTGTGCCATAACCCTGTGTTGAAGAGGTGGGAACCCAGGAGGGTGTATTGGGGCCAGGACAGGAAGTGATGAGCTTTCCTCCTTGAAGTTGGAGGTGAGGACTCGAGGAATGGGGTCCTCAGTAGCAGGGTAAGGAATAGAGCCTCTGAAAACCATCTACAGGAACCGAGGGCCACCAGCAGGCATCATGAGGTCTCCCTGTGAGGTTGTGTGTGTGTCCACCATGAGGGACTTGCCATGGGGCTGAGGTCCACAAGAATGGGCCTTCCACCTGAGGGTGGGAGGACTGTCTAAGGCAGTCACAGCAAGAGAGGTGCGGTGTGGGCACTGCTGCTATTTCTGACCTGGAGTGAAGGGAACCTTGAGTAATTGAAAAGCAGGCTTATTTGCTGGTCTCTGCCCTCCTGGGCCATGGCTGATCAGTGCCTGTCTCAGTCCTTGCAGCTTTCTATAACAAAATACCATAGGCTGGAAGCCTTGTGAATCACAGAAATTTATTCCTTATAGTTTTGAAGCCTGGGAAGTTCAAGATGAAGGTGCTGGCAGATTTGGTGTCTGGGGACAGCTGGTTTCCTGATTCAGAGATGGTTCCTTCTTGCTGTGTCCACACTTGTTGCAAGAGCAAGCAAATTCCTTCAGGCATCTTGCATAAGGGCACTAATCCCATCTATGAGGATTCCACCCTTATGATAGTCACCTCCCAAAGGGCCCCATCACATTGGGATTAGGATTTCCTTATATGAATTTTGGGTAGACATAAACATTCAGTCTATCACAGTGCCCCACCACATCCCCTGTGCCAAATCTTTGGTAGGCGCAGCACATGTTTGTTTAATTAATTAATTAATTTTTTGTTTTGTTTTGAGACAAAGTCTCATTCTGTTGCCCACGCTGTCATGTGGCATCATGCTCATAGCTACTGCAGCCTCCACCTGCTGGGCTCAGGCAGTTCTTCCACTTGAACCATCCAAGTACCTGGAACTTTACAGGCATGAGCCACCACACCCAGCTAATTTTTTTATTTGTTGTACAGATGAGGTCTCACCAAGTTGCCCAGGCTCGTCTTAAATCCCCGGGCTCAGGCAATCCTTTTACTCCACCTCGCAAAGTGCTAGGATTACAGGCATGAGCCACTGCAGCCCGCTATTTATTTATTTATTTATTTATTTAATTTTTTTTTTGAGTCAAGGTCTTAGGCTGTCACCCAGGCTGGAGTGCAGTAGCATGATCATGGCTCACCACAACCTTGATCTCCTGGGCCCAGGAAATCCTTTTGCTTCAACTTCCTAAGTAGTTGGGACTACATGCATATGCTGTCACACCTGGCTAATTTTTTTATTTTTTGTAGAAACAAGGTCTCACTATGTTACCTAGGCTGGTCTTAAACTCCTAGGCATAAGCAGTCCACCCGCCTCGGCATCCCAAAGTGCTGAGATCACAGGTGTGAGCCACTGCACCCAGCAGCACATGTGTCTGCACAGGATATGACTTGAGAGCTCTTCAAGATGTAGCAGGGTAGTATGAGGTGATATATCACCTTGGATGATGGTAAGGCCTTGTAGGTGGTGACTGGACAGTAGATGGAGGTGCAGGGGAAGGGTAGAACCCCAAAGGGGACTGTCCTTGAGGGTGGAGCAGCCTGGCCTGCATTGCCTTGGGTCTAGGAGACTGAGTGTCCACAGGGAGATCTGGGGTGAGGATATGGGCAGCCTCAGGGCCAAGGCAGGGCGGAGGCAGCACTCAGCTTAGACAGAGCAGGGAGGTAGGGTAGGTTGTACATCCTGGAAAGATGGGGAGGAAGATGTCTGCCGGGTGTTACAGCTGGGTTTGCATACCCAAGACAAGATCTCTCCCTGATATCTTCCTGGTGTGAGACTTCCAAAGAGCGGTCCAGCTCCCAGGCTATAGGCCTTCAGGGAAATAGACACATAAAAGCTTTTTCCTTTTTCACCCTGTGACTGTTGTAGAGTTGTAGCTACTGGAAAGCTGCATGATTGTGTCCACTGAGGGGGACTTGCCATGGGGCTAAGGCCCGTGAGAAGGGCCCTTCCACCTGAGGGTGGGAGGACCGTCTAAAGCAGTCACAGTAAGGGAAGGTGCAGTGTGGGCACTGCTGCTATTTCTAACCTGCTAGAGTGAAGGGAACCTTGACTATTTGAAAAGCAGGCTGATTGTCAGGGGCGGAACCAAACTCAGAGCTGTCAGGGCCGTCACATGGAAGTGCCTGGCAGGGGGCGGCGACAGGGGGCTTGGGCTGACAGGGCTGTGATTTTGAAAGAAATGTCTTTTAAAAAGTGATTTAAAGTAGGAGAGAAATATTATTATTAGATAATGGCTGTCAGGTTATTTTTTGATGTGTTCCCTGAGTATTTCATAATCATTTCACCCTTAGATGGTAAACCCTTCCTGGCTAGGGGCCATGCCCTGTGCCTCTATGGGTTTGACCTCTGGCCATGCAACAGGCATCAAGGGGTGTTTGCTCTGTGGACAATGGTTATTTCAGCAGAAGGGTTTATAAATAATTCTCTAGTCTTTGTTAATAAACCACAAACTTGGATGAGCACTTGTGCCTTTGGTCTGAACACCTGGGCCCTTCCAAGCTCACCCAGCACTGGGCATGGAACTGGCACCCCCAGCAGGAACAGCAGCAGGATAGGGCAATTGGGATCCTTAGTGGCAGAGGGCTGTGGGCCTCTCCACAATGGTCTCAGATCATGACCTCCTCATTCAGCCTGTCTCCTGAGCCTGGCTCTCCAAGCCCTTCTCTGTTAGCACAGCCTGCCTCACTCCCTAGGCTCAGCATAGCTCTCTGATTCTAGTTTGGAAACATTTTGTGGAATCTGTTTTCTCCTTTCTGTGTTGACTGCAGAACTTTAATCTCTGCCCTGATTTCAGCAACTCTAAAACACCAACCTCTTCACTGGTCTCCTCTTTGCCAGGCCTCCCATGCTACCTCCCTGCTGAGGTCTCTCAGCTGACTACAGTAAAGTCCAAACTCAGTGTAGTATCCAGTCACTCTGGGCCCCTTGGACCCTTGCATTGGCTGCCTCCACCTTTTGTTTGCCTGATACATGACTTATGGAGAGTGGTGGTGGGGGAGAGTATTTTATTTCTTAAATTTATTTTAGAGACAGGGTCTTGCTCTATCGCTCAGGGTGGAGTGCAGTAGCAGCACAGTCACTGCAACCTCGAACTCCTGGGCCCAAGTGATGGGAAGGGAATTTTATGTGCATCAGACTGCATTGAAATCGCCTTTCCTCTTCTTTCCTGCCTGTGTAGGAAGCTTGATCTACCCAGCAGAGCCTTTGAAGCTGCCTCCAGAGAAGACTTTGAACTGCAGGGATATGCCTTTGAGGCAGCTGAGGAGCAGCTGAGACCACCCCGCATTGTGCGTGTGGGGTTGGTTCAGAATAAAACACCTCTCCCTGCAGATGCCCCTGTGGCAGAACAGGTGAAGTCTCTTTTGACCATAAATACACAAACAGAGTTTTGGCTGGCCGTTTGTTTGAACATGCCTGAAGTCCCTGGCTGGTCACTCACACCCAGTCTGCATGCTCAGGTGCCTTGAATGGTAGCAGAGATGCTTCTGCCCTGGCCTCCCCACCTCCCTCCAGCCTGCGTCTCTGGCTCTTCTCTCTCTTCTGGTTCTTACTCTTTCTTTCCTTCCTCCTCACTGATACTTCCCCGTCACTTAGCTATTGATCTGAAATTCCATTTACCAACTGAAGGGGTGCCCTTTGGCTGGTCTGTGCTCCCCCTATGAGACACTCCCTCTCAGTTGCCTGCCAGGAGGTTACTGGCCAGCACACACCGGTCAGTACCATCTGTGTGTTCCTCTGCCTTAATCCTAAGGGTGGGGATTCACTATATCCAGAAGTCTGTCAGCTGATGGTGCCTGAAGACTTACGGGAATAGTTAGGCATTCACTTATGACCTTATCATTAGTAAATAAATATGACAGCATCTTCTATTTCCCTAAAGAAACATGTTGTCACGGACGCAGGCGATTTGTTTTATATACTTCTCACAGCATTCCTCCAGCTGCTCAAACTTGCAGGGCTTTCTCTGCAGAGGTTTCCTCAGGATACATTGTGCTTGCAAATTTTTAAGGATTCTTGAGAACCCTAAGGACACTTAGATTCCAGCTCGGGTTCTACATCGTTGTTCACATTGGTCCTTCCTTTGCTTTTGTTGGATTCACAGGTACAGGTGTCTGGTGAGTTCACTTTTTGTCTCTGGATTCACTGCAGATATGTCCCCTCTGTTGTCTCAGAACATCAATTCCTAGAGCCAGCGATGGTTTTTTTTTCACTCCCATAGCACCTAGAAGTACACTTTACATATTGCCAATGCCAAGCAAATGTCTGTTAATGTGACTGACACCATCAGCAAATATCCCTGAAGCCCATAGCCCCTCAAGTAAGACTAAGGATGTTGTAAGGAATTTGTATTCTCTAGGCTTTCAGCCTAGTTCCCTTGGTCATTCTTTGAGCAAACATTTCTGAATGTCTCCTGGGAGCCAGACATCATGCTAAGGACAACGAGATGATGAGGATGTTTTCTTCCTGCTCCCAAGGACCCTGTGGGGTCCTGGGAATGACAGACAGTGGAAGAACAGTGGTACACAATGAGACCAGTGCTGCTGTGAAGGCTTCCAAAGGCCAGGAAGTGCCGAGTTTCCTCGACACTTGGCCTGTAGCCAGAGAGTATGCAGAGGCTCATAGAGGGGTAAACATGTGACACAGATAACACCTCCAGGAAGATTGGGTTGGGGGAGGGAAGCACATTCCTGATCGAGGGCATAGCACACACCAGAGCACTTAAAAGAGCCAGAAAAGACCAGGTGTGGTGGCTCAAGCCTGTAATCCCAGCACTTAGGGAGGCTGAGATGAGAGAATTGTCTGAGCCTACAGGTTCGAGAACAGCCTGGGCAACTTGACGAGTCCTCATCTCTACAATAAATCAAAAAATTAGCTGGTGTAGTAGCATATGCCTGTAGTTCCGGCTACTTGGAAGGCTGAGGCGGAAGGAACGCCTGAGCCCAGCGGGTCAATGCTGGTGTGGCCGTGAGCATGCCACTGCACTCCAGCCTGGGCGACAGAGTGAGACTCCAATTAAAAAAAAAAAAGCCAGAAAAGTGAAGCAGTTCATGATTAGAGGCACACAGTAGAAGTAGAAGTGGCAGGACAAGTCTTGCCCAGTACCTGGAAGGCAGAATGATGAAGAGTGGATTATGTCCAACCCAAAGGAACAGCTGACCAAGGAATGGTTGTGGGTGAGAACCCTGCTTACAGTAAGCAGCACCATCCTTGTTCATGCCTTTCAGCAACCCTGCAAGGCAGGTAGTGGGCGCCCCATTACCAGGTGAGGAAACTGAGGCAGTAAACCTAGAGCCTCTGTACCTTCACCTTTTCTTGCAGATTTTGGACCTGAGAAGATAACTAAATGTTAGTTATCTTCTCACGGTCTATTTCTTCTCTTGCACATGCCCAGGTGGGGGTTTGTTCCACATGCATTGAGATGAGATCCGAAAAAGTGTCTTACCAATAGAACTAAATGGATTCTAATCCTTTTTAAATCATCAGGTCTCCGCACTGCACAGACGCATAGAGGCCATCGTAGAAGTGGCTGCAATGTGCAGAGTCAACATCGTCTGTTTCCAGGAAGCGTGGAGTAAGTCTCTTTTGTGGTGCTTTCTCTGCCGCCTTCAAACAATCATGTATTATTTCCTTGTTGCCAAGAGTGTCTGCTACCTGGTTTTACAAAATAATATCCTTTGTTTTCTCATCTATAGAAAGGTTTTCTATCAACATCACCAGGAACCCAGGGACCTCAACCTCCCTGCTGTCATGCACCAGGCTGTTGTCTGGTCCTGTCTGTCCTCTCTCTCCTGAATCGTTCTGATCCATTCACTTCTCCCCTTCTCTACCACTGCCCAGGTCCAAGTCACCAGCAAATGTCCCAGGCTTCTGTAATTTCTTCCAGCTGGCCTCTGGTGCCCTGCACTCTGGCTCTCCTGACCCTTCTTCACCTTCAGATCTCAGCCCAGAGCCAGACTCCCTTTCTAAACATTCCTGGTATGGTGTACCTTTTCTTTATGATATTTTGTTTTGTTTTGTTTTTATCAGAGCTATACATGCTCATGGCTTAGAGTCAAATGGGTTTACAAGGTCTGTTACCAAAAAATAGCCTTTCTCCCAAGAGGCAAGTACTTTCAAATACATAGCTGGTTCCTTTGGAATTTACCTTTGCTTCTGTTACTATTTCCTAATTTTTCAGGTTTCCTCATCTGTTGACTTCCCCCTACGGAAGAGGTCAGTGTTAGCCCTTTGTCTCCTCATGGCCCCTCCACACACATGTGCCCTTCCTCTTCTGTCTCCCTATCTGTCATCTGCCAGGCCATTTTGTGAACTTTGATTTCTTTTCCTGAATAATTTTCTGTTTTCCCTGTAGTGTGCTTTGTTTTGTACATACTTACCATGGGTTCAAGCACAAACTTTCCATCAGTTCCTAAATCCCTTTAACATGGTTTAGGCACATCAAACAGTCTATCAGTGTTATCTCAGAGAAATCTGCCCCAGAGCCTTCTGACTGCATATGAGTTGGGTGCCCTCTCTACTGGCCACTCAGTTCTCATCTTGGGATCTCTCCTCACCATCATCCTGGGGAGTCCCTTTGCCTTGCTCTTGTGTTTCTCTGTTCCCACATCTTCTTTATTGGTTTTTTACCCTCATTTTGGTGAGTAGTGTAGTGGATTTCTTATAACTTTATATTGGATTTCTTATAACTTTATGTTACCTTGGCATCCATTTTGACTACAAGTTTAAGTTTCCCATGCCAGAGGTAGGGTTTAGTCACCTTTGACACAGTTTCCAGTTCTGCATCACATCCAAATGGCTCAAGCTGGTGGCTAAAGGTAAGAGCTTATAGGCATCTCTCTTGCCTAGACTGGGCTCCCTGCTTTTCTGCTGCTTCCTTTAAACAGACCATCCAGGCATTTGCCTGTGAACCTAAAGTGACTATGCCCTACTCCCCGCCTTTTTTTGAGTTGGAGTGTCATTCTGTCGCCCAGACCGGAGTACAGTGGCACGCTCCCGGCTACCGTAGCCTCAACCGCTGGGCTCCAGCAATCCTTCTGCCTCAGCCTTCCAAGTAGCTGGAACTACAGGCGCACGCTACCATGCCCAGCTAATTTTTGGTTTATAGTAGAGACGAGGTGTTGCCAAGTTTCCCGGGCTGGTCTCGAACCCGCAGGCTCAGGCAATCCACTCTTCTCAGCTTCCCAAAGTGCTGGGATTACAGGCTGAGCCACCGAGCCCAGTCCCTACTCCCTTATATATAGTTGCCACATGCTTCTGCCTGATCTTTCATTCCTGTCTCATCCAGGAACATAGGGTTCCTCTCTCAACTAATTGTGTCCTCCCTGCCTGGGATATATGAATAAAAATCTTTGAACTAGTTTCCTATTGTAGTGATGTAGGGAATTTGCACCTTCCGTCAGAAGAACCAAGGGCTTCCCCAGACTTGGTTTTCCCCGGGACTCGGGGGAGAACACAGGGTCAGGCTCCCAGCATATCTGGACATGGGTCAGACTAGAGCCACAGGACTTCTGTCAGTATAAACAATTTCCCATGTGAGAGTCCCCTGATGACAGGTCAGACAAGTAGGCATCAGGCTATCCACCACATACAAGAAGTATCCCATGAAAGGCTCACTATAAACACCATATCCAGCCCCTTTTATTTCCCATGAGGGCAGGGTTGCCAACTATTTCTGAGAAAGAACACATTGGAGGTAAACTTTTGAGACCTTGCCTATCTGAAAATGTGTTTTTTAATAGGTTGCTTGATAGTTTGGTTGGGTATCAAATGTTAGGTTAGAAATCATTTTCCTTCAGAAGTTTGGACATGCATTGTTCCGTTTTCTTCTAGCTCTAGGTATTGATATATGACCCATTGTCTGTGACTTATTTATTTTTCTATGGAAGACTGTGAGATCTTTTTTTTTTTTTTTTTTGCTAACACTGCAATTTTATAATGATGTTCCATTGTGTGCTTCTATTTTAATCCATTATTCTAGGTACTCACTGGGTTCTTTCAGTGTAGAAACATGGTTTCTGCAGATCTAGGAAATTTTCTTTTATTGTTTGATTAGTTATTTCTCCCTCTTTTTTGCTTTCTCTTCCTGATAGTCCTACTATTACGATGTTGAAACCCTGAACTAGTTCCCTAATTTTCTTATGTGTTCTCTCCTGATTTTTTTCTTCGTTGTCTTTTTTGCTCAGTTTTCTGGTAGATTTGATCTAATTTGTCATTCAGTTCTTCTATTTAGACTTTCATTTCTCCTGATCATATTTTGAATTTATATGGGTTCTTTCGGTCTGAAAGTCCCTGTTTTATTACATTTTGTTCTTGCTTCATGGTTGCAATATCTTCTCTCCGAGGATAATCATATTAAGTAAATTTTTTTCTCCCTGCATGGATCCTACTTACTCCAAGTTGGTCTTTTTTTTCTGATTGTCTGCTTATATTTTAAGAAATGGGATTTAAAAGCTGATTGTGAGCTCTGAGTTTCTAAGAGGGCCTCACCCGCTGAGCTCTATTATAGGATGATCTGGCTTGGTGCTAATTCCTAGGTAATCCCAGTGTTAGTATCTCTGAGTCATTCTTTTCAGGCTGGTCAGAGCCCCCAGAGAAGATTCTTCTACTTTCCTGCCAAAAAGGGAAGAGAACAAGGTCTAGCCTGCTGATATTACTCGGTCCCTCTGTCTTGACATTTTACTTGCCTTCATTTGTCGTGCTTCCTTCTCCAAGGCCAGAGAGCCTCTGCTGAACTGTCTCTGGAGCCTCTAGACATCTGTTGGGGTAGAAGCCTCTTGTAGCAGAGTTAGGACCTAGGCTTCTAACTCTTAAGTAGTCTTTTAACTAATCCTTGTTTACCTCCTCTATTTTTCCATCTTGAGAGGTACCTGTGCCTCTGGTTCCTGAGCTTTTCGGGTCCGTGATGGAGAGGGGGTGCTTCCCAGCCTTCACTACTGCTGGCAGTTTTCTCTAGTGTGCTGAGATATTTACCCACATCCCTCTGCATTCCAGCTTCTCGTGTTTTGGTGCTGTTGTCCCCTCCCTCAATGCCCCATCCTTGTTGGTTTATACCTTTGTAGGAACATCTTTTTCCTGTCATGTTGGTGGAGTTTCAGGAAAGACCATGTGTATGTGTCCAGGCTGCGTCTCTACCCAGTAGTTTATGTTATTTTCCCATTTCTTGTTACACTTGCACTTATACTCACACTCTTGTTTGTGTGACTCTTGATTTGTCTGCCACCTTCATTAGACTATAAACGCTATGAGGCCAGTGCCTGTACTTGTTTGTCTTTTGATCCCTACCCCCACCCTTTTTACCTTTAGTGGCAAGCACAATCCCTGGTGCATGACAGGCATTGCAATATATTGACTGGATGAACTAACTCCTCTTTATTGGTACTGGAATTTCCTTTCATCCATCAAGGCCCAGTACAGCCAACCCCTCCTTAGGGGGGCCCTGGGGACTCCCCTAGGCAGAGCTGAGCACTCTGTCCTGCCAGGCTGTACAACTGCACCAGGTTCTAATTCATCTCCTTCTCTCCAGGCTGGTGGTTCCTGAGGGCTGGGTGTTGGGGCAATGCATGCAGAACCCCTTCTCTCTAGTTTGAGAACTGTAGCTGGGGCTTTGCTGCCAACCTCACCCAACCCCCATTCCACAATCTTCTTTTGAAAGCGTGTTTACAGTGTAGTAGTTGTGTAAACAGGAAAAGAAGCCATTTATTCTCTGGGGATACTTGACTTACTCCTAATGCTCTGAAAGCTGAGAATTAATGGTCATTAAGGACCGTTTTTGTTTTCAACAGCTTTTCTGTTGGCTTCCTTAAAATAATTCATCTCTTTTCACAGAAGGGGAGTCTGGGGAACATTGAGCCTGGTACCAAGGCCCCTCGGGCTGTTGCTGGCAGGGCTCACCACTCACTCACTTGGGTAGCTGAGATGGTGGTGGCACCATTGTTGGTATATTCACTCTGGTGCTTTCTTAGGACCAGGCTGGACTGGAAGGAATGAAGAGTTTTAGTCTTTTTTCCCTTCTTTGTGAAATAAAGAGGGTTGTTGGGTACAGTGGTTCATGTCTGTAATTAAAAATTAATTAGTCAGGCATGATGGCACATGCCTTTTGTCCCATCTACTTAGGAGGCAGAGGCAGGAGGATTGCTTGAGCCTTAGAGGTCAAGGTTACAGTGAACTGCGATCACTTCACTGCACTCCAGCCTGGGCAATAGAGAAGACCCTATTGCCCAGGCAAAAAGTCACACCTGCTCCATAAGGGAGTCAGGGATGAGCTGCCTGTTACCACACTTCGCACCATGCTGTCATGTGGGCATTTGGGAAATGTTGGCTACAATCATTACTTCAAAACAGGCCAGAAGCCAGTTAAACACTGTCTAGTCACATCACACAGCTTCCTGCAAATCGTCCTCTAAAGTCAGTTCAGAGTCAGTGGAACAATACCAGACATCTGGAAATTTCCATTAGGCTAATCCTGCTCAGAGACATGGACTTGGGTTATTGCAAGGTGGGAAATCCAAAGAGCATACTGAATTAGTTCAGACAAGGAACTCAGTACAGTACTCTAAATTCAGATGAAAAAGTCAAATAGCCCAGTAGGAAATGGGCAAAGGCTATGAACAAGAAAGTGTAGAGGATGAATCCAGAATGGCCAGTGAACATGCAGCGAGATACTCAGCTGCACTGGGGACAGGGAAACATTCAGTCACAGCAAGATGCTGTTCACACCACCAGGCTGGCAGATATTAGAGATAAGTCCACGTGTTGCAGATATTGAGTGTGGCTGGGCTGTGGAGCAACATACATAGCCTAGCGTCCTGATGCCTGCTTCTGGTGTACTTGCCTCCACTCCCCTGCACAGGAAGCTGCCATTTTGAACCTGGTGTGTGTGGAGATGACAGAACTCATACTACATATGTATGTACCCATTGAATGAAAAAAGCAAACAAAAACCAATGAATTTAATAAAATTTCCCTTTTTTTTAGATTGGAAAACATAGTTTATTTAAAAAGTAGACTAGAGAGAGAGAGGAGATTCACCTCCCCAAGGTAGGGGAGGGGGCCTCTTTTTTTCTTCAATCAGCTTTCTTGGGTTGAGTTAAGAATACCATTTTTAAAATTTCTTGAGACAGAGTCTTAATATGTTGCCCAGGCTGATCTTGAACTCCTGGACTCAAATGATCTTCCCACCTCACCCTCCTGAGTAGTTGGGATTACAGGCGAGTGCCACCGCACCTAGCTTAGGAAAATTTCCTACTGAATTAGTCCCCTGGCGGTGTCTAGCTAGAGACCATGGGCATAACGACATTTATCCTTGAAAGTGCTCATCCTGCAGGGGCTTCGAAACCAGCCTAGGCAATATGGTGAGACTTCGTCTCTACACTAAATCACAAAAACTAGCTGGGCATGGTGGTGTGCATCTGTAGTTCTAGTTACTTGGAAGGCTGAGGCTGAAGGATTGCCTGAGCCCAGCAGGTCGAGGCCATGGTGGCCGAGAGAGTGCCACTGCACTCCAGCCTGGGTGACAGAGTGAGACTCCAATTCAAAAAAAAAACAAGTGCTCATCCTATCCACTGTCTCCTACACTTTTTGTGGGGTCATTAAGTGAGTGGCGCTTCTTATTTCTGAAGAAGCCTCCCTGTCCAGGGGAAGTGGAAGGTTCCCATGGTGATGCACTGAGGGTCCCAGCACTATCTCATACTTAGGAGTGGCCTTCATACTTTCTCCCAGGAGTTTCGGCAGAGCTCCTATCAACTTGCAGCTTAGCTGGCAGCTTGAAATCTGCTGCAAACTTTCGTAATAAAACATATGTATATACATATGTATGTATATAGTGTAATATGTATGTAATATATGTATGCCATGTATGCATGTAATATATATGCTATGTATATAAAATTGTAAAAATACATAACATAAAATTTACCATTTTAATCATTTTTAAGTATAGAGTCTGTGATGTTGAATACATTTACATTTTTTGCAACTGTAACCGCCATCTAGCTCCAAAACTTTTCTCATCTTTCCAAACTGGACCTCTCTACCCATTAAACAATAACTCCATTATTCCCTTCCCCCAACCCCTGGCAACAATTCTACTTTCTGTCTGTACAAATTTGACTAAGTACCTCCTATAAGTGGAATCTTACCGTATTTGTTGTTTTGTTTTTCTCACTTAGCATATTATTCAAGGCCCATCCATGTAAGCATATGTCAGAATTTCCTTTCTTTGTAAGGATGCTGAATAATATTCCATTGTATGGCTGTACCACATTTTGCCTAGCCATTCATCTGTTGGTAAGACACTTAATTTGCTTCCACCTTTTGACTGTTGAAAATAATTCAGCTATAAACATGGTATGTGAATATCTGTTCAAGTCCCTGCAAATGTTTTTTTTTTTTTCTCTTTTTTTTAAGCATTAAAACAGAGTTTATTAGTGAGAAGAGAAGGAAAAACTAAGATTCGTGGCAGAAAGATCTGCCATGGGCAAGTTTCTCAAAAAAGAAAACCCGCCTGCAATTGTTTTTAAGACTATAGGAAACATATTTGGCTCAGCCCCTTGTTTCACCATGAATCCTAGAAGATAGGACCTACCCAGTGCCCACAACCAGAGGCAGGATTCAGAAGCCAGACTATGGCACCCCCTACCGCCACCCATATTCTCTTGCAGTGATCTCCTTGCTGCTGGTCTGAGGAGCCCCACCCACCCCAACCCTGCAGAGGTCATACACATTGGATATGATTCTGACCTTCCTCCTTTTCATAGCTATGCCCTTTGCCTTCTGTACAAGAGAGAAGCTTCCTTGGACCGAATTTGCCGAGTCAGCAGAAGACGGACCCACCACCAGATTCTGTCAGAAGGTAGGACATTAACTGCTCCTCTGGCAGCAGCTGCCACATATATGCAGGTCACAGAGCCCAGCCACAGCTGTTGGATATGGCCCTTCACTATGGAAAATACACCCATTTGGTGCTTGTTTTGCCAGATAAGATTATAAGACTATTTACCACCTTTCTTTTAGTGTACTTTAACTTAAAATTGGAGAGTCTCGGCCAGACTCAGTGGCTCGCGCCTATAATCCTAGCACTTTGGGAGGCCAAGATGAGAGGATTGCCTGAGCCCATGGGTTGGAGACCAGCCTGGGCAACCTCATGTCTACAATAAATCAAAAAATTAGCTGAGCGTGGTGGCACATACCTGTAGTTCCAGCTACTTGGAAGGCTGAGGCGGAAGGATCGCCTGAGCCCAGCAGGTCGAGGCTGCGGTGGCCTGGGTGACAGAGTAAGACTCCGACTCAAAAAAAAAATTGGCTCTGTCAGGCAAAGGACCTGCAGCCCAGGGAGAGTGGTCTGGGCTGCCTTCCATAGCAAGTCCTGCACCTGGTAAGCAACAAAGATCTGGGATCAGGTATGCCAACACATTGTCCTGAGCTCTGCTTGTTCCACTGTAGTTGGCGTGAGTTACAGAAGTTCGATACATGGCCTGTCTCATCAGTGTAGAAATTGGTCTTGATTTTTCTTCATTAAAACCTCATAATACGTGTTGTATGATCCTATTTATGTGACCTGTCCAGAATAGGCAAATCCATAGAGACAGAAGGCAGATTAGTGGTTGCCAGGGGCTGGGGATGAGGGGGAAGGGGAGTGGCTGCTAATGGATGCAAGGTTTCTGTTTAGAGTGATAAAAATGTTCTAAAATTAGTGGTAATGGTTGCACAACTCTGTTAATATACTAAAAACCACTGCATTGCACACTTTAAAAGAGTAACTCCTTGTTGTAGTCTGCTCCTTCTTCTCATTATTGTACTTAACCAGTCTTAAAAAACAAATAATTGGCCAGGTATGGTTGCTCATGCCTGTAATCGCAGCACTTTGGGAGGCTGAGGCAGGAGGATCACTTGAGCACAGGAGTTCAAGACCAGCCTGGACAACATTGTGAGACCTCATCTCTATAAAAATTTTGAAAAATTAGCTGGGCCTGGTGGTGCGTGTCTGTAGTCTAGCTACTTTAGAGGCTGAGATGGGAGGACACTTAAGTCCAGGAGGCCAATGCTGCAGTGAGCCAGGATCGTGCTACTGCTCTCTAGTCTGGGTGACAGGAGACCCTGACTCAAACAAACAACAAAACAAACAATTGAGTAAACTTTATGCTATGTGAATTATATCTTAATAAAGCTGTTATCAGAAAAACCCATAACATTCCAAGAGGTGACGAATGGTAAGGTATCCTTATTCTCATTTCTGACAAAAGAATTCCTTTTATTTCTCTATATTCTCTTTCAGACTTTATACTTATACTTAGGGGTTTTTTGCAGAGCTGTAATCATAGTGACTTTATCAATACTGAGGTGTGATTACAAATATCGGTGTTCTCAGGCTGTAGGAAAAAAATTATCTTATTCACCAGGTTGTTGATTTACTGCTACAGAAAAAAGAGGAAGGGGACTGGTTAGGGGGTTGTCGTAGATAATAAACTTAGACCCCAGCTGGAGAATGGGTGTGAATGAGAGCTGGTGCTGGGGACACCTGTCTGCCTCACAGCAGATCTGGGGACCGAGGCTGCCCATAATATAACTCCTGGTGTTGCCTGCTAAGTATGCCTTTCCCTCTTTCCTGTCATTGAGGCCAGAGGTAATGGCAGTTAGTTAGAGCTGAGGACAAATGACTGGCTGGGGCCACTTATCCTGATGGTCACTGGATCTTGTTTTTATTTGAGACAAAAGAGATTTGGTGCCAAAGAGCTTTATTTTTGGTATAGGTGAGAAGTTGATGGTTCTTATTAATTCTTTTGTGTGTATGTGTGGTAAAAAACGTATACCACAAAATTTACCCTGTTAACCTTTTTTTGGGGGGGGTTGGAGTCTTAATCTCCCACCCAGGCAGTGGCACACTCACAGCCACCCCAGTGGCAACCTGCTGGTCTCCAATGATCCTTCCACCTCAGCCTTCCAAGTAGCTGTAATTAGGCACATGCTACCAGGCCTGGCTAATTTTTTATTTATTGTAGAGACGAGGTCCCACCATGTTACCCAGGCTGGTCTCTAACCTGCGGGCTCAGGCAATCCTCTTGCCTTGGCCTTCCAAAGTGCTGGGATTACAGGCTTGAGCCACCACACGCAGCCTTCTTAACCATTTTTAAGTGGAAAGTTCAGTCATGTGAAGTTTATTCACATTGTTGTGCAACAGATCTCTAGAACTTTTGCGATCTAGAGATCTTGCAAATCTGAGACTCTATATCCGTTTAAAAAAATAGCTCCCCATTCCCCCAGCCCTTACTAACCACCAGTTCACTTTCTGTTTTTGTGAATTTGACTACGCTAGGTATGTTATATAAATGTAATCATATAGGCATATTTGTCTTTTGTAACATTTTATTTAGCATAATGTCTTTAAGGTTCATCCTTGTTGTAGTCCATGATAGGACTTACTTACTATTTAAGACTGAATAATTTTCCATGGTATGTATATACTACATTTGGTTTATCTATTCAACCATTGATGGGCATTTGGATTGCTTTCATCTCTTGGCTATTGTGATAATGCTGCTAGGAACATGGGTATGCAAATATCTCTTTGAGACCCTGCTTTCAATTCTTTTGGTTGTGTACCCAGAAGTGGGATTGCCAGATCATATGCTAATTCTGTGTTTAATTTTTTTTTTTTTTTTTGAGTTGGAGTCTCACTCAGCCCCTTTTATTTCCCATGGCTGGAGCACAGTGGCATGCTCACAGCCACCCCAGCATCAGCCTGCTGGGCTCCAGCAATCCTTCCGCCTCAGCCTTCCAAGTAACCAGAAATAGAGGCACATACTACCTCGCCCGGCTAATTCTTTTTTTTTTTTCTGATTTATTGTAGAAATGAGGTCTCGCCAAGTTGTCCAGGCTGTTCTTGAACTCGTGGGCTCAGGCAAGCCCCTCACCTCGGCCTCCCAAAGTGCTGGAATTACAGGCTTAAGCTACCACGCCCGGCCATGTGTTTAATTTTTTGAGGACCTTCCATATGGCTTTCTAGTGTGGCTGCACCATTTTATAATCCCACCAGCAGTGCACAAGGACAGTTATTATTATTTAACTAAACATGAAATCAGGGCATTTAGTATTCTAAACAACAAATGCAAGTGGTAGCTCTGACCCAAGCCAAATTATTTAGTAGGATCATTCTTCTTTAATAAAAGAGCTGTGACAATTTGTCTGAAAGTGAGACTCTGCTTATACTCCCCTTTTTTCCAGCTGGCAAAGAAGCATGACATGGTGGTAGTGTCCCCCATCCTGGAACGAGATGGAGAACATGGGGATGTTTTGTGGAACACAGCTGTGGTGATCTCCAATTCTGGAGCAGTCCTGGGAAAGACTAGGAAGAACCACATACCCAGAGTGGGTGATTTCAATGAGGTGAGCTACCCCTCAGTTGACCAGCACACTCCACTCACCCCTCTGTCAATCTCTGTGGGCCTTTCTGTGGGGGAAGTTCTGTGTTGGATCATGTTCTATGTCCTGCACACCCTACTGGAACACAGTGTGGCTATGGTGCTCAGAGGGTCTCCTGACATTGCCCTGCCTCATACAGGTGCATGGGACTCAGATGGGACTCTTGGAAGAGTCTTTAGCACAGTGGGGTGTATTTGTGTGTGTGCGTATATTAACACACACATACACACAAATACACCCCACTGTGCTATATACACTGTGTGTGTATATACATATGTGTATACACACACACATACATATAGTTATATACATATGTGTGCGTGTGTATACATTTAAATATAACCTGATTTGGCTTCCTGAAATTCTTCTTTGAAGTAAATGGTATATAAATTTTTTTTTTGAGTTGGAGTCTCATTCTGTCACCCAGGCTAGAGGGCAGTGGCATGCTCACAACCACCGCAGCCTCAACCTGCTGGGCTCAGGAGATCCTTCCACCTCAACCTTCCAAGTAGCTGGAACTATAGGCACAAACTACTATGTCTGGCATTTTTTTTTTTTTTTTTTTGAATCGAGTCTAACTGTGTCACCCAGGTTGGAATACAGTGGCACACTTATGGCCACCCTGCCTTGACCTACTGGGCTCAGGCAATCCTTCTGGCTAATTTTTTGATTTATTGTAGAGATGAAGTCAAGTTGCCCAGACTGGTCTTGAATCCCTGGGCTCAGGCAGTCCTCTCGCCTCTGCCCCCCAAAGTGGTGAGATTACAGGCAGGAGCCATCACACCTGGCTGGTATATAAATTAAATAAAAATAAGTAAATAAAAATAAATAAATAGTGTACAAACATGAAATGATTCCTACAGTTCCTTTCAGGCTCTGAGCTCCTAGCCTACCACAGCCCAGTCCTTGTTTGGAGGGTGGCATTTCCTGTTCATGGCTCATGTGGGGTCTGAAGTGGCCTGTGTTTGTGTGTCAGGTGATAGTAGGTGAATGTGCATGTCTGTGTACATGTGCATTACATGGGACTTCTTGTGCTCATGCTCATGATCAGTACATAAGTCAGGAAGCCTTTTTGATTTGTTAATGCCAACCCATGAGTGGATAAGGGAGAGGGGGTGGATATGTAAAAGAGGGACATGAACGCCACCTAATGTTTAAGATACTAAATCTGAACTTGATTTGCAATTAATCCAGTTGCTCAGGATGTGATATTCCTAGCCTTTGACCTCCTTCCCTGATCGTGGGGGTCCCAGCCATTCTCAGACCGGTCAGGCAGACAGTCAACAGGGCTAAATGAAGTTCCCAGGAGAAAACGAAGAACCTGGTGTTTCTCAGTAACAGCTAGAGATGGGGTGGAAAGACGTGCCCCTCACCTGTTTACCCTGGGATTAATCTTTAGCTCCCTGTAGATAGCACAGGGCTTGTCTCAGCACAGCAGCGTCTGTTTTGGTGTCCAGTATGTGCACACATCCTGGTTGTTGCCTGACCCTGACCAATTCTGAAACCAGTGGAAGGAGGCAAAAGGCTCCTGAAGCAAATCTGCTTGGGCCCCTGACTTGCCCTCTAGCATCTCTCATTGCTGTCTGGGATAATGTCCCAGGGTGGACACCCCAAGAGGCGGGTGGAAAGGCAGGGATGGGAGGATAGGGTCCAGTCTGCCTGCCCCACAGGGACCTCCATAACCCCAGGCAGAATGCCCAAGACATGTTTGTGGATAAAAGAGGACTTTCAGGATGTGGGCTCCACTCGCAGATTTGACCTTAATTAACTGGGCCAGTTACATGCCCATTCGATAGACAGTTTTCTCCTCTGAGACAGTTTGCTCTGGATAAGCTCTAGGTCCCTTCAGCTCTAACATTCTATATAAGGACGTGTGGTTGGTGAGGACGTTGACCAACTCATGTTAGCATTGACCAAACCTGAGCCTTTGGTTGTACCATGATTGAAACCTCACCAGAGTTTATCCTTGAAATAGTGTGGAAAGTTGCTTTGGGGAATTTTTGACATGCTACAAAGGAGATTGTGGACAAATGCTTAAGCCACAGTGATTTCTCCGCTGGGGTTGGCATGTTATTGTGTCTGGGTTTTTTGGGGTTGTTTTTGTTTTAACATATTGAAATTCTGGAACTTAAAGTAGAGTCCCACTCAAGGCTGTGACTTTTAGACTACTGGCAATATTTCAGTTTTTCTGCCAAGTTTAAGGAAAGGGAAGTTTTATAGGTCAGAGGTGTCACTATATGGCCCTTTGTTTTTCAGTCAACTTACTACATGGAGGGAAACCTGGGCCACCCCGTGTTCCAGACACAGTTTGGAAAGATTGCGGTGAATATTTGCTATGGGCGGCACCACCCTCTCAACTGGCTCATGTACAGCATCAATGGAGCCGAGATCATCTTCAACCCCTCAGCCACCATCGGAGCACTCAGGTCACTCAGTGGGCAGGATCTGGGGCGACTTCCTGGGCCCAGTCATCTCAGACCCAAGGCTGGGCCATGGGGTTCAGAGATGGGTTTGGTAAACTGCAGCAGGAGGGTAGGACCACCAGGATGCCTAATAGATCTGAGCCCTGAGATTGTATGTTATACATTTAACCAACTTTCCAGTGAAAATAATTCTCAAGATGACAATTAACAGTCCCCTGTCCCCCCCCACCTTACAAGAGCTGGTCTACTGTAAAACACCAACCTTTGCTATGATTCTGAACCCTGAGATTAAAATAATATGCCCCCACCATCCCCCAAAGTCATCAGGATTAAAAAGCCTCATGTCTGAGTGCCTGGAGCATGGTAGGTTCTTGGCCAGCATTAGCTCCTGGACAGGGCCTTTGGGTTCCTAGTCCTCATATCTGTAGTGTCCTCCTTCCTGGGGCGGGCAGACTTCTGGACAAGAGAGGAAGCAAATGAGGGAGTTGGAGCCAAGAGGACCCTTAAGAGATAAGAGTCTCACTCTGTCACTCAGGCTGGAGTGCAGTGGCATGAACATAGCTCACTAAAGCCTCAACCTCATGAACTCAAGCAATCGTCTTGCCTCAGCCTCCCAAGTAGCTGGGATTACGGTCACATGCCACCATGCTAAGTTTTTTATTTTTTGTAGAAACGAGGTCTAACTATGTTACCTAGGCTGGTCTCAAACTCCTGGGCTCAAGCAGTGCTCCTGCCTTCGCCTCCCAAAGTGCTGGGATTATAGGCATGAGCCACTGCGCCTGGCTGCCCCTCATTTAATAAGGTCATTGAGTGAGCTAAGCAGAGCCTGCATGACTGCTCTTCTGCTTCTTTCTCCCCAGTGGCTGAGCATTTGGGTGGTTTCCAATTCCGCATCATCACAAGTAACAGAGCTCTAGGAATTTATGTGCAAATACTTTTCTTCCCAACTCACTTCCTCCCAAGCAGGATTCCTGGGGCAGGAGGTTCTGGCTTTCACTGTGGTCTTGGTTGCCAATGTCCACAGCAGGACAGGAGTATGCCTGTCCTGTGAGGGGCGGTAGGGAGAGTTCAGGTGGGCAGCTTTGAGTTCTCTGTCAGTCCACGCCTGTCTTTCTTGTTTTCATTCTTGACTAAATTTCAGATATCTTCTAAATGTCAAAATGTGACATTACACTGCAGTGCCCTGTTCTTGAGAGTGACATTCCCTCTACACTTAGAGTCTGCACAGCAGGTCCCTTCCTAAGCCAGAATGCAACCTTCAGTCTATTACTTCAGGTTCATCACACCTGTCTGTGCACCTGGAGGTCTGATCTGTGTCCAGGAGGATAGAAGGAGAAAATCAGGCCTCACTCTTACCTCAGAGTTGGCCCGTGGAAAACATACCGGAGACTCTTGGTGGCCATGGGTGGGATGCTTACTGGTCATTCAGTCACCAGGCCTGGGCAGAACCTTGGGGCCACCCACTAGAGCAGCACCCTTCTGCCGGCTCTGTATAATACATTCAGTGAGCTCCATCTCCCTGCAGAGGTCCCTAGAGGAACCTGAATCTCATGACCTGGGCATCCTCGACCTGCTGGGCTCAGACTTGAACTGGCTTTTGGGCCAGGACAGGCAAAGCTGTGCCCACAGACTCAGATGGTTACCTCGCCTCATGTGCAGAGGCCCTCCCTGACCTCGCTATCTTAGGCTTTTATCAACCCCAGTTAGGCAAACAGAAGCACCCCAGTGTAATATACATATAATTGCTTATGTCCTCAGCAGCCTATTAGGCTTATTAAAAATGATTGATTTTCTTCCTCGACCAAGAATCATTCAGCCCTTGGCTTTCCAGGGTGTGGTGAGGCTGGCAGTAAAAACTATAACAGGCCCGGCTTGGTGGCTTAGCCTGTAATCCCAGCACTTTGGGAAGCCAAGGCGAGTAGATTGCCTGAGCCTGCAAGTTTGAGACCAGCCCGGGCAACTTGGCAAGAGCTCGTTTCCACAATAAATAAAAAGTTAGCTGGGCATGTTAGTGCATGCCTGTAGTTCCAGCTACTTGGAAGGCTGAGGTGGAAGGATCGCCTGAGCCCAGCAGGGTCAAGGGTGCGGTGGCCATGAGCGTGCCATTGCACTCCAGCCTGGGCAACAGAGTGAGACTCCAACTAAAAAAAAGAAAAACCATAACAGGATTTTTTGGGAAGCAGTGTTTCATCCGCTCCTATTATGCTCACACTCTGTGGCCAGATAATGATAGTCCTAGAACTGTGAGTGTGAAGGAGTGATATAAGAAAGGAGGGAAGGCAGTGTGTGTGTGAAGGTATTCACGGCAGTGTTACTTAGGAGAAAAACTGGCAGGAGAGTAAGCATCCAGCATCAGTACAATGCAGCCCATCTCTTCCATGGGTCATTGTACAGCCACTAAAAAGAGTCATTGTGAAGACAAAGACAAAAGCCTGTGAGCAAGAAAAAGATGTATCCAGGCTGTGGCCAGAACTCTGTAAAATGTTATTGCCTGTGGACGAAGTTGGTCACGGACTGTGGGAAAATGGCAACAAGGGATTTATTAAGACGGTAGACTCCTGGGTGATTTTCCTAAAATAATAAGTGATTACTTGTGGAATTGATAGTGTCTTTAAGTACAGTGCTGGGCAAATCTCCACCAGCTGCACACAAGCATGCTATAACCATCCATACTCTGATCTGGCATCTTTTGTCCCTATATCAGAGATAGACAGACACATATGTATGCATGCACACCGTGGTTGGCAGAATGTTCTTGTTCATTTTTGAGTCCTACAGTTCTAAGCACACAGTGGAGTCTGGGTCCTTTTTTTTTTTTTTTAAAGTCAGAGTCTCACTCTGTTGCCCAGGCTGGAGTGCGGTGGCCTTGACCTGCTGGGCCCTTCAAGTAGCTGTAACTACAGGCATGTGCCACCATGCCTGGCTAATCTTTTGATTTATTGTAGAGATGAGGTCTCACCAAGTTGCCCGGGCTGGTCTCAAACCCGTGGGCTCAGGCAATCCTCTCACCTCAGCCTCCCAAAGTGCTGGGATTATAGGTGTGAACCATCGCACCTGGCCTGGGTGCTTTTTGATTGAATCATTTTGACAATCCCAGGATGTGTTCCTTGCTGCCTGAGTGACTGAAGATTTCTACCACCTATGTATATTAATCGAAAAGTCGCCGTCCCATCCCCTCACTGCATCTTGCCTTCTCACTATGATTATTTTTAGGGGTTTGTGTATGCCACACTGGGAATACAGCAAATGTCTCCATCCCCTATGAGCTCTTCATAATTCCCAAACACACTGGGCTCTCATGAGCCCCTTCTTCCTTTCCCCTGGTTGTTTTGGAGCATAAATTTATTGCCAGCTGTGGGTTTGGGTCCTATGCAGAACACCTCCCTAGAGAATTGTGAGAAAGATGTTTATGGCAATCACCCTGCAAGTGTCTATTTAATTCCTGAAAATGTCATTTACTGGTGTGTTTCTGTAAAAATCGTTTCTGAAAAGTTTTGTCAGCTTGGCTTAACAGCTGGGGGAAAAAAGCAGCAAAATTAGTCCCCTCAATCAAGCCTGTGATTTTTTTTTCCCCAGACTTGTGAATCCTCCTGAGAAATAGGCTTGTGACAAGCACCCACCCCCTCCACCTACTCCCTGGTTTAAACCAGGTGCACGCTGACAGGAAGGAAGATTCCAATGCATTTTGCTCCCAGTAACTCAGTGTTTCTAAGTGGGCATTACTCCTATCAATCCAGAGTCTTAATGATGTTCCACAGACAAGAGATAATTTGTGACAAGACAGCCCACTGGGTTCCATGGTACATCTTAGTTGGCAAGCTGGAGAAGGACCAGATCCGGTTGGGGCTGGGTTTCCCACCGCAGTTTCCCTTTGTGGGTGGTGAACTAAGGAAGGCCTATAGCTCAGTTGAGCCTGTGGGTACCTCCCTCCTGGGCTGCCCCACCCCCCAGCCAGAGAACTAAGGAGACCCTACCTACTTAGAGACTTGGGTTTCAGAAGAGAAAAATGGGAAGGCACTGGGAAATAGGAACTAGCTTAGAGAAGGTGATTCTTGTAGAATCTGACCCCTGTTACCCAAGTTGCTTTCTTTTCTACTTAACCTGAAATCTTCTCTTTGGAGACTGCTTTGCAAGGCAGTACAGGAGGGCAGGAAAATTAGAGTAGGGCAGTTAGAGCCCGTACTCAGCCCTCACAGGCCTCATAAGCTTGCCAGGCTCCCAGCTCCCTTCTGGCATTTACCAGGAGAGGTTCTGCACAGCCCAGAAGGTGGGTTCCTAGGAGAAGGAAAGGAGGTGGGTTATGCCAGTCCTGCCATGTGGAGCTTCATCTGCACAGTCATTTACTCTTCACAGTCTTCCTTTGAGGATGTTTCAGAAAAGAAAACTGTGGCTCAGGGCTGTCCAACACTTCTGACAGACCACAACTATGTGGTTTCTGCCTGCAGCACGCCATCCCCAAAAGACCGTTAGGGCCTAGGCAAAGTGCTGAGGACAAGCCAGCCTGCTTGCACATTTGGAGTGTGACTCGTAGGTACAATGAGTCTCCCTGGCTGCCCTATCACAGCCCTAGGAAAGCCTGTAGTCTGGCTGCCGCTCAGGGCTGAGCATCCACTAAATCTGGCTGGGAAATGGCCAACCTCCTCTCTCTTGCTCCTCCCTTACAGCGAGTCCCTATGGCCTATAGAGGCCAGAAACGCAGCCATTGCCAATCACTGCTTTACCTGTGCCATCAACCGCGTGGGCAAGGTGAGTCCCAGAGGTCTGGCTGAGGAGGGGAGCCACCATCTGAGGGTCCTGGTGGGGATATGTCACATCTCTTCTCCCCATCCCCTCTGTGCACATGCCACAAATCCCAGAAGGGGAAAGACTGGTTGGATTTGTTACTCTTAAAGAGCTCACTATGTCATCCTCCTATTTTTTTCTGTTTTTTAGCTGAAACTGTTTTGAAAGGATCTTTGATGTGGTGATTCTCACCCTATCACCTCCAAGTGTCCAGTTTCTTTTTCTTTTTTTAGAGACAACATCTCTCTCTGTCTTGCAGACTAGAGTACAGTGGTGTGATTATGGCTCACTGCAGCCTCAAACGCCTGGGCTCAAGTCATCCTCCTACCACAGCCTCCCAGGCAGCTGGAACTACAGGTGTACAACACCACATTCCACTGATTTTTTAAAATTGTTTTGTAGGGACAAGGCCTTGTCTATGTTGCCCAGCCTGGGCTTACGTGATCCTCCCATCTCAGCCTCTCATTTCTTTTTTTTTCTTGTTGACCCCAAATACCAAATGATTTTGACTGCCAAACACAATGCATTTATTATGTAATAATCCTCTTCTTCATTCTTACTAATCAGATGTCAGGCTCTAATCAAAGGATCTGATCAGTTTGAGCAAACCAAGGTTTCCACACTAACTAGCTCTGCTTTCTAGCAACATAAAGAAGCCTGGTATTTTAATTAGCCTGTGTATCCCCATCACAGCTTGATGTACAGTTTCCTTTAGGCTTCAGGGAAGATATTGAAAGCAACGTGTGGACCCACCCCACCTCCTCACTGCCTTCACAGACCCAGGCTGTGATTTTATGACTTCGGGCAGGCCTACCTCAGGTGCCTGCCACAGCCCTGAGAACCAGTCTGCGCCCAATGTCCTCCCTTTCTCCCAGATTCTAAACTCCCCAAAGGCAAAGTCGTCCTGGTCTTTGCCTTGCTTGTCCATTTCCCCGCTGGCTGCCAGTGCTGGTGCTCACAGGGACATTTAATAAGTACTTGTTGATTGCCCAGCGAGTACAGACCATTCCATCTCACTTACTGTTTCTTAGCTAACTCAGCCCAGCCTGATTGCTGCGCTTGGTCAGGCTGAATGATCTGGAATGAATGTAGTGGTAGTGCCACCTAGAGGCGTCTCCTTACCTTGATCTTATTTCACAGGAGCACTTCCCGAATGAGTTTACCTCTGGAGATGGAAAGAAAGGTATGTTCCATGAATTTCCATGGTGACTTCAGTCGAGGAGTGGGCCTCCCTCTCCCCTCCTTTTTCTGCTTCCTCGGGCAGGGTCTGCCCATAGACCATGACTACATTCCTGGCACCGAGAAGGATACTCTGGCTCCTCTCTACTTTACTTCCTATAGCGTAGGAGTCTGGGTATGGCCTGGGATAGGCAGTCCTGGACTTGGGGAGTGAGTCAGACTTCATTCCTCCTCTAGGACAGGTGTAAAGATAGACCAAGGAGATGTGGAGTAGCCCTTTGTGAGCTCCCTGAAGGGGTAGGGGCTCTCATCCAGTCTGTACCTCCTTCCTTCTTTGCCTTTGTCCTTGTCCCCCCTCAACTGTACAAGTGCCCCCAGAGCAGTGATATGCATTGCCCTGGGTTCCTAGAGTCCACAACTTGTTTTGATCCGAGGACACATACCACCTACCACCTCACATCTACTAAGAACCCCACATCCCCAGGTTCCACATTTCTGGCCAAGGGTGTGGGAGGTAGGAGTTGCTCTCCTGACCAAGGAGGTATTTAAACTAGCTCAGTGTCCACCAGGAAAATACTTCCTGAAAGGTCCCAGATCCCCCGACTTGAGGGCCTCAATTTCCAGGGTCTCTGATCCCAGTTAGTGTCCTGAAGACAGAGGTGTGGAAGAGGCAGGGAAATGAGTGTCCACTGGGTGCCTGCTGTGTCTGGGCTGTACTAGGCCCTGCCCCACCTGCTCCTTACATGCCTGCAGGGTGGCTGTTAGCCCTCCCTGACTGGTGAGGAGACCAAGGCATGGAGGGAGGGAGAGGGTGTTGCAGCTGGCAAAGCAGGTGAGAGCAGAGCCTCCAGCTCACATGTGGGGCCACACAGGAAACCCCTAGAATGTGTGACTCCCTTGGGCTGTGGGTGGCCTATGCTGGGTGCTAATGGCCAACACCTGTACAAGGGTGACATTTGGACATTTTCCCAGGGTCAGAGGGGAGCAATGCAAGGGGGACCTTTGCAGCAACTTTCTGGGCCATCAAACCTGAGGAGGGAGACAGGTCCTTTGGGCTTCAGCATATGGTAGACACTGGGGAAAGTGGTGTGGACACCTTGTCCTGGGCATGCTGTGATGTTCCTATTCCTCTGCAAAGCCCACAGTGCATCTACACAAGTTCACAGTTCCTCTCCTTTGTTCCTTTAAAGCTCACAAGGACTTTGGCTACTTTTATGGCTCAAGCTATGTGGCAGCCCCTGACAGCAGCAGGACTCCTGGGCTGTCCCGTAGCCTGGATGGGCTGCTGGTTGCCGAGCTTGACCTCAACCTCTGTCGGCAGATGAATGATGTCTGGAACTTCAAGGTCAGTCCCTAGGCTCACTATTGCCTGCTCCTTTGTTTTGCTCCTGTCCTGTCCTCAGGCCTGGGAACCGCTGTTGCTGAGTTTGCCCTCCCCACCCGAGGGCTCTGTGTTGAGCAGAGGGCCAGGTCTTTGCCTCGTTGCTGGCTCCAGGGAGGAACCACTGGATCAGATGATGCACAAGCAGCAGGCTACAATCAATTCTGTTATCTGATTTAGATTCTGGGCACCTTCAAACAAATTAATCTCAATTTCATTTGTCCAGAAAATGGAGTAGATTGGCTTCTCTAATCCTTTTTTCCTTCCAGGCATTTGTAGTTATCATAAGATAAATGTGTGTGTCTGGTTCTGCCTGTGGCCAGGCCCCACAGCCTAGATCTTGACAATAGCAGGAAATGGGTCCTGCAGAGAAGTGGAACCTAGGCCTGGCTCTGACACCGCCTTGCTCAGTCACCTTGCTTACATGCCCCTTCTGCTTCCATGCCTTAGTGCTCCCAGCTGTAAAGTGAGAGGCTTCACTTGAAGGTCCCATGCTGCCTCTGAGATCTAATGCCTTGTGACATTAGGAGTCTAAGAGGAGCAGAGGTGCCTACCTTGCTGGAATGGGACCTCCCTGAAGGGCTCATGGCTTCAGGGTTTGCTGTATTCATGTCCCCAGTATTTCTATCAAATCAGCACCCATTTATGAGCAAATCATACAGCAAATGTCATGTTATCATTAAATGACTTCTCCCGGTGTGACTGGGAGGACTCCAGGGCTTCCAGTCCAGCCAGACATGGACTCTAGGCCTTGCTCTCTTGCTCACTTAAGTGAGTCCTTGGGCACGTCCCCTCAGTCTCAGATCTTTATCAGACAAGGTATTGCCCATGAGAGACCTGTCTGTCCTCTTCCTGGGCAGCTCAGATAAATGCAAGGTTCCACCCAAATCAGAGGTCAGACCAAGAACACTGGCCAACTCTTTTAACAAGTATCATGAAGAACAATAAACCAAATGTTTTCTCATTAGACACTTTTTAGAAGCAGAAACCCTCTCAGCTGTGGTAATGGGCATGTGCTTATGTTGAGTCTTTTGGAAGGAGCTCGTCTTGGGAAAGGAGGAAGGGAGGGTGTGCCGGGTATACGCATTCTTAGTGGACTTTCCAGACCCAACCAGGAGACCCTGGTTCAGATCCTGGCCTTCTCCCCTCCTGGCTGGCGACCTGGAGCAGGTCATGCCTTTCTCTGGGTTCCCTGTGTTGCAGGCTACAAGACAACCCTCCTTCCTCCTGCCTCAGGGAAGACCACACCTTCTAGACAGGTCACAGAGGTCACAGCAGGCAAGGCTGGGCTGTGTGAGTCATCATAGCATCCGTGAACTTCACCACAGCACCGGAATCAGTGTGGAGAGGTCACACAAGGGTTGTTTGTCTGTATTAGTCTGAAGTCGTCCCATCAATCAGCCTTCCTGATACATTCCTGTTCCATGACTGCCCTCCTGTGGCAAGAGGTGGCAGCAAGTATGTGAGGGCGTTTATAAAACAGGAACCACTAAAGTAATGTCTGTTTTGCTTCCAGATGACCGGCAGATACGAGATGTACGCACAGGAGCTTGCTGAATCTGTCAAACCCAACTACAGCCCCACAATCATGAAAGAGTAGCTGGCTTCAACTTCTGTCTGCCTTGGGGCTTGGAGGATACCTCTGCCCCCAGCAGATTAGGAAGTGTAGCAGGTTTAAGGAGTCTATGTTCTCCCTGATAATGTTGCTGTCTATATTGGATTTAAAATGGTCAGGCAGCGGGAGAGTGGGATGGGGAGTGACTACTTACTGGGTGCAAGGTTTCCTTCTGGGGTATTGGTAATGTTTTGGGACTAGATAGAAGTGATAGTTACACAACAAATGTACTAAATACCACTGAATTGTATACTTTTAAATGTTCATTTTAGGTTATGTGACTTTTATTTCAATTTTCAAAAAAATGCCCAGGCACTGCTTGTGTAGGTGGATTTGAAGTTAAATAGATGGGACACCCCAACCCTTAGTCTATGTGCCAGTGGGAAAAGGGTGAGGGCTGATCCCAAGTCCCTGAGCCAGTTTATAGCTGCAGCAGGTGGAACAGTCTTTGGATATGTTGACTTGTCTAGGCTATAATCCCCTAGACACTAGTCTAGGTATTACTGTGAAGGTATTTGTAGATGTGACTAAAGTCCATACTCAGTTGACTAAGTAAGTGAGATTATTCCAGATAATTGGGGAGGCCTGACTTGATCAGTCAGAAGGCCTAAAGAGCAGATCTAAGACTTCCCTGAGAAAAAGAAATTCTGCCTGTGGACAGCAACTCAGCCCTTGGTCAGAGGTCCTGACAGCCTGCCTTTCCTGACAGCCTACCCTTCAGATTTTGGAAGTGACTGTTCAGCCCTTATAATCACTGAAGTCAATTCCTTGCAATAAATTTCTTAATATATATCTTACTGATTCTGCTTCTCTGGTTGGATCTGACACAGATTTTTGTGCCAGAAATAGTTCCAGCAGAATAGAATCCTAAAGATGAGTTTTCTATATTGGTTCTGGGTTTTCTGGAATTCTTCTCTAGTGTGATCGAATTTAAAGGCACTCATGACTATTTTCGTAAAGTCAGGGTGAAGAGGGTGGTGATAGTCCAGGCATGATGTGGCAACAGAAATTTACATGCAGGACAGACCATCAGCATATGCTGAGCATTCCTGTGCCAAGAGAGGCCTTTTGTATGTGTGTGTGTGTTGGGGTTTCATTCTGTTGCTCAGGCTGGAGTGCAGTGGTGTGATCATGGCTCACCATAGCCTCTGACTCTTGGGCTCAGGCGATCCTCCTGCATCAGCCTTCAAGTAGCTGGGACTGCAGGCGTGTGCCACCACACCTGCCTAATTTTTTTTTTTGCAGAGATGAGATCTCACTATGTTGCCCAGGTGGTCTCAAACTCCTGGGCTCAAGCCATCCTCTCACCTCTGCCTCCCAAAGTGCTGGGATTACAGGCATGAGCCACCGCACCTGACCTATAGTGCTCTTAGAATCCTTTACTTCTGTAGAATGGTAGTAATGTTCCCACTTTTTTTTAGTCCCCACTTTCATTTCTGATTTTAGTAATTTCAGTCTTCTCTTTTTTTCTTAGTCAATCTAGCTAAAGGTCATCAATTTTATTAATCTTTTTGGGTTCATTGGACAGCACAGCGAGACCCTGTCTTTATAAAAAAAAAATTTACTAAGACATGGTTTTTGCTCTAACACATGGTCGGTCTACCCTTGAGATTGCCTTAGTCCTGTTTTTCTATGGATCACACTGTTTGGCCATCCCACCTGATACAAGATATCAGCAATAAAGCAGTAGCCTGGCAGGAAGGCCCCCCGGGCACCTTAGCTCAGCCACCTATCATCTTACATGTGAGAAAACCAAGGGTCAGAAGCCTTCATCTAAGATTGTACAGGGGCACGTGGGCCTGCAGGCCACATACACTAAACCACTGCAAGTTCTCACATGAGAGTCTACCCTGTGGCATCAGCAATGGCCATATGAAACAAAAATCTCTACCCCAGGTTCATCCAAATGTGTCCTGAGCATCTACGTGTTCCAGGCATGAGCTAAACCCTGAAATGACCCCCTAAAATAGTAGTATGGACAATTCATCAATAAACTGGATAGCCTAGGTGAAGTGGGCAAATTCCTAGAAATACAAAACCTATCGAGATTGAATCATGAAGAAATATGAAAAAACATGAACATTATTATATCAAAACTGAAGTCAGATTTTACTCTTTTTGCAAGCTGATAAGTTGCAGAAGACATGACACTCCTGGGGCACAGACAAAGGACACACACTGACTTTACTGCAAATACACACACAGTCCTTCATAAAATTGGATCCAACATTTTTCGATAACTATTTTACTATAACTATTTGCAGTATTTAAAAATTATGTGTTAACTATTGTATGTTGTTATGGCAATAGCAGTGGTCAGAGTCCCAGCATTTTCTTAACAGCAGTTTCCCAAGCGCCAGTTACCACAGGGCAACACAAAGATGACCAAGTGAATCCTTTGTATTGCCTTGAGGAAAGGAAGAGGGAAGAGAGCTTAGAGAATTCACATCTTTTGTTATGGACTGACAGCTGGTGTGCCTTCCCTTTGCACTAAAGGGAGACATTATCTTTACCTGTCAAGGTCCCATGAACACCTGTCCTTTGCTTTGCACCTACCTCTGTTCCCTGTGCAAACTCTTCAGAAAGTTAGTATGGAACAAAGGCCTGCATAGTTGTAGTTTACAAGACACATACACAAACTTGAGAGACCATGGAGTGAAGATGTAATCTACTGATAACATCTACCTCTCATTTCTATACAATCTTGACTTCTGGCAGTTTTTCTATGAGTATGCCATTTTATCAGTCACTCTGATTAATCTGATCAGCAAGCTAGACCAAATCAATTCAATTTGTCTCAATATTAATTTAACGAACAGGATTCAATCAGCAGAATGCACACTACCTGCAATTAACCTCAGTCCTGACCCCAGGGTCCCCAACTCAACAGGCTGAACAAATATCATAAACCATCAAGGTCTACCTTAGAAAGCCAGGTGCCTTTCTCAAATATTGACCTTTCCACTTGACTAAGTTACTAATCCAGGTACAGCAGGATATTAATATTAGCTGTTGCACAATTTCCACTGGTGGCCCACAAGGGGGAAGTCTAGGGCAAGTCTGCCAACCATACCAACTGTGGCCAGGGAGTTGACACTGATCCGAATGCCTTCCAGGGCTAAGGTGATACGATTGACCACTTCAGCTAAAGTCAGGGACAAATATTGAATCGCCTTTTCTAATCAGGGGACTCCCATCATAGGGATAACTGTCCCTATAGTGCACATAAGTAACAAGTCAGTTATCAGTCCAGGAAGCTACCCTGAGTAACCAAGGGCAGCCTTGGTTCAGAGAGATCTCTGTGGTTGTCTGTGGGCTGCGTGATCTATTGGTGTTTGGTTACCCTCTTGAAGGTCTCTTATGACAACCTTGACGATGCAAGACACTGTTTTTGGGAGATTGGCAAGTTAATGCCTAGCTTCCACACAAGAAGTATAGCCACAGAGTACACATAGTTAACCCTAGAAAGTGTTGTTTACAATTGTTGGGGTCTCTCAGGTGGGACCTGCACCACTGGGGCACAGATTCTGGCTAGCTGGAAGGCTTTTGGGCTTCCAGTTTACTTTGAATAATTGAGTCTAATCCTTGTATCTGGAAGGACAGCCTGAGGGCAGCTAGTCCAGTCTATCCTGTTTGTCCATGCCACCAGCTAGGTGGCATTTATTTTCTCCACAGAATGGCTGAGCAAAGTCTGTGGGAATGGGGGTAGGAAAGACATCTGGTAGCATTGCAGTGTTTTTCATGGGAGGTACAGAAGGCAGGGATATCCCTTGTTGCTTCCAGTAAACTTCTGGTAAGTTTAATGGGAATGGTCAGTGCCCTCTGGGAGAAGGCAGAACCTGCAGTTAATTTTTTTTTTTTTTAAGATGGGAGTTTCACTCTGTTGCCCATATTGGAATTCAGTGGCCTGGTCATAGCTCACTGCAGCCTCGAACAGGCGGGCTCAAGCAGTATTCCAGCCTCAGGTTCTGTACTAGCTGGGACCATAGGTGAATGCCACCACACCCGGGTAATTTTTTTTAAATGTTTTTTAGAGGCCAGGCGCGGTGGGTCATGCCTGTATTCCTAGCACTTGGGGAGGCGAAGGCGAGAGAATTGCCTGGGGTTTAAGACCAAGCAATATGGCGAGACCTTGTCTCTACAATAAATTAAAAAATTAGCTGGACGTGGTGGCGCATGCCTGTGGTTCCAGCTACTTGGAAGGCTGAGATAGATCACCTGAGCTGCGATGGCCGTGAGCATGCCGCTGCACTCAAGCCTGGGCGACAGAGTGAGATTCCGACTGAAAAAGAAAAAAAAAAAAGAGCCAGGCTCGGTGGCTCAGCCTGTAATCCTGCACTTTGGGAGGCTGAGGTGAGTGGATTGCCTGAGCCCGCGGGTTCGAGACCCACCTGGGCAACTTGGTGAGACCTCATCTCTACAATAAAAAAATAAAAAAACCAGTCGGGCATGGTAGTGCGTGCCTGTAATTCTGGCTACTCGGAAGGCTGAGGCAGAAGGATCGCCGGAGCCCAGTGGGTCGAGGCTGCAGTGACCAGGAGCAGCCACTGCACTCCAGTCTGGGTGACAGAGTGAGACTCCAACTCAAAAAAAAGGTTTTTTTAGAGACAGGATCTACTATGTTGCAAGGCTGGTCTCAAATTCCTGGGCTCAAGTAATACTCCTGCCTCAGCCTTCTGAGTAGCTGGGATTGCAGGCCACTGTGCCTCATTTCACAGTCGGTTAAATTTAAGGGGGTGTGCAAAAGCGTGGGAGAATTGCACTGGGGTGTTCTTTTGTTCATAAGGAAGACTTCAGGGGCAATTATGAAAGACAAAAATCATTAATGTTCCTCCCTCCCTCCTTATTTCCTGGGATCCATAGTGTTTCCTACCTAGGTACCAGAGTTGCAGCTCACCCTTCAAAATTGGTGTGTCCCAGTGCTTGTAAGGTTACCTCTTTTTCTAGTTGTCCCTTTCTTGTACCCAAACCTTTTGTTTGGAAGGGTCAAAATGTAAAGAGACCCATTGTGTCCCCCACTTTGTCCAGGTGGCTGACCAGAATCATGGTTGATCCTCTAGGCCCCCCTATAGCTGGACTATTCATCTAGAAGGCATGCCAATCAGGCTGGCCTGGGGCTGCTGTCAGGGGAAAGAAAGAAAGCAACATTCCCAGGAAGCATTTGGTCAGAACCCCAAATTTTCAAAATAAGTCTTTATTACCTTCCTACCCCATCGATCCAGATGTACCTTCCTAGGAAATAGCCTTCTAGAGACAGCTGCAATGGGCGACCAAAATGCTTTACAAAAGTGTGTGGACCAGAAGGGAGGGAAGGCGGTAGAGTCAGAAAACTTCTTGAATTTATTTTTGAGGGACCCATTCCAATGTTCAATACTAGATGCCTATGGATGGCATGAGTGTGGAAGGTCCCTTGAACACCTTGACTGTTGTTGAGTGATTTTTGTGATGAAAGGTGCACCACTGTCAGACTGAAAATAGTCCACAGAGCCAGAAACCTGACACAGATAAATTTCAAAGGTCACAGTGTTGTGCCCAGAGTTGGCCAGTTGTACTGGAACAATCCAATAACCTGAAAAAGTGTCAATAGTGGTGGGGTACCAATAGCCCAAAAAGGTGGTTAAGGATCTGATTAAGTCAATCTGCCACGAGTAGGCTAGAGCCATGGCAACATCGTCTTCTGCAAGGGAAATGGGCCAACCTTTGACAGGAATCAGCCTGGCACATGGTGGCAGCTTCTGCATCAGAAACAGTCTTTTTTCCTCATACCCAGTTCACAATGGTGTAGGCACTGCCATGCCCAACACAATGATAAATCGCAACAGCGACATGCCAAGTGCAGACTCCATCAAGCCTTCCTCCAGTAGGTCTCATCAGAGAAGGGCTCCTACCATGGGCATCTATATGTGTGACCCAGAATGGGCACATACAGTCACAATTTATTATATTTCCATAGCTTGTGACCCCAAAGATGGTGTCTTTAATCTGCCAGTTAAGGTTTTCTAAGTGGCAGACCAAACAACTAGACCATTGGCAACAACCCAAGTGCCAGTAAAAACATAATAAGGCTTACCAAGTGGAGTGTTGGCCCAGGGCCTACTAAGCGGAGTGACTCACATCCATTTTTGGGTCTGTGCAGCTGCTCTGAGGGTGAATAACTACTGCAGTCCAGTGGACATTGTCAGGCTTCTGCTCAAACCATCAGTGAATTGGGTCCCCACTTTCAGGAGGACCTCTGTGAATTGAGGTCTCTATTGAACCAGTGGCTTTGCTTTGGTGGAGTGGGGGATAGAGGTTTCCCCCAAGAGCTAGCTGTCAATTTTTTCATGTTAAACCAAGATGTGACCAGGGCCAGGCTAGTTGCATTCTTGAATATGCCATTTCCATTTTACAAGAAAGGATTTCATGGGTCAGTTGTTCCACTGTAACAAGAGCCCAGATTGTAAGCTTTTCAAAAGAGGTGTACCTGGTCACTGTGTCAGGGAGGCATTAAGTCCAAAACCCCAAAGGGCACCTAGGGTTGCAATCTGCTTCGCTTTGCTGGAAGCTCCAATTAGCAAAATTATCAATGACAGAGACTTAGATAGCTTAGAAGAGTCATTAGGGTTGTGGAGCCCCAGTGGTACAGAGTGGGCTACAGCTTGCTGGACAGCTTCCAGTGCAACTTGTTGGTCTGGACCCCACCCAAAGGGTGCCGTTTGCAGCTTAGCTGATATAAAGGATAAGGTGAGGCTGGGCAGGGTGGCTCATGCCTGTAATCCCAGCACTTTGGGAGACCAAGGTGGAAGGACTGCCTGAGCCTAGGAGTTTAAGACCAACTGGGCAACATGGTGAGAACTCATCTCTACAATATATTAAAAATTAGCTGGGTGTGGTTGCACATGGTCTTTGATTCTCCTTGAGAACAGGGAGACTTCAATCCAAACCCTAACCAGTTGCCATAGCTCATGCCTGTAATTCCAGCACATTGGGAGGCTGAGGTGAAAGGATTGCCTGAGCCCAAGGATTTGAGACCAGCCTGGGCAACTTGGTGAGACATCGTCTCTACAGTGAATTAAAAAAAAAATTAGCCGGGCTTGGTGGCATGTGCCTATAGTTCCAGCTACTTGGAAGGCTGAGGCAGAAGGTTCACCTGAGCCCAACTGGTCGAGACTGCGATGGCCGTGAGTGTGCCACTGCACTCCAGCCTGGGAGACAGTGAGAATCCGACTCAAAAAAAGGAAAAAACCCTAGTCATTTATCATTAAAGCAGCTGAGATCAGAGTAGAGAGGGAGTAAGGGATCAGGAATTATGGAGGGAGAAACTGTGCCACTGAACAAGGGTACACTTACAGTTTTGAGCAGTGCAGCAGAGATTCATGGCTGAAACAAATGGACTGCTGATGTTCGCAGCACATCTGCAGCTCTATATCAGGTGGCAAGGCCATCATTACCGACACCATTGATTTCAGCTTTGGGGATCCCTTGCCTGCACAGCCATGTTGCTTTCTGGCTTTGGCTGACTCAGACTAGATGTGAGCTGTGGCAATTTTCTTTAGTTCAACTTAATCCAAGACATTTTCCCCCATTATATGTTATTGTCTGGTTTTATTTATTTTGTGTTAAGAGAGGGAAGTCTTACTATGCTGCCCAGGCTGGACTCCAACTCCTGGGCTCAAGCAGTCCTCCCACCTCAGCCTCCCAGGTAGCTGCAACTGCAGGTGTGTGCCACCACATATGGCTTGTTTTTGCTCAATTTTAAAATAAGGACTAGGAAACTTCCTGGGTGGGAATTGACTGCAAGAATGTATCTGGAACTCTTTGGGTTGGTTCTCATTCTCCAGTGGGTCACCCTTATGAGCACTGCAAACTCAGTCTGAGGCAGTAGGAGCCCAAACACTAGTCAGTGCTTCATATCTGACCTTCTGTAGGAGTATATCTCAGGGAATCTCCCTGAGAGGGTGAAAGCTTTTTTTTCTTTTTTCTTTTTTTTTTTTAAGCAGGAGAACCTATTGCAGAAAATACTCCAGGCCCTTTTGCTGTTGTCTCCTAATAGATTTAAGGTTGGCATGAGAGGCTGCAGGAGAAGAGGCCAAAAGATGGCCCAGCTGTGGTCTTCCTCCTTTGCAGGCAGCATATACTCTACTCATTGCCCAAGCAAACTGGCCAAGGTTTTGATGCTCACCTGCTTGCTTTTCACAGAGGTCAGGAATTCCCCACTTTTTCATACAGCTCCGAGGTATGTGGCTTGGGAGCTGTTGTCTGAAAGGGGCTAGAATCGTCTGCCCACCCAAGACGAGTTTTAGTACTAGATACAATGGGAAGACATGGGGCTGGTGAGAGATGAGTGCAAGACACCCCCTGCCCGAGGAGGGCTAGCTATAACCAGGGCACCATTCAGGCAGTTTTGAACCTCCTTCCAAGGGGCCGGGACTGCAGCCTCCCAATTCCTCATTAACAGGCAATGAAGGACTGCTTATTGCCCCATGACCATACAAATTGGTCAACAACTTGGTTACTCATTCATACAGATCGCCTAGTCATCAGCCTGTAAGGCTTTCATTATTTTTCCAGAAAGCCATGTCTCGGTCAACTTCCCGTCTTCGTTGCCCAAACCATCAAGAACCACAGAGTCTTGTTTGCAAGTTAGCCTCCTTCAGTTTTGTAGATGCTGCTAGAAGGCATGGCACTCCTGGGTCAGAGACAAAGGACAGTTTACTACAGTAGTAGCAGTAGCCAGTCTCAGCATTTTCCTGCATTGATTTTCCAAACCTCAATTTCAAAGGAGGCCAAGGGACACCTGCACTTGCAAAAGGCTCTTCTACAAGGGGAACCCTGAGCTTACAGAGAGTGAAGCTTTTCTAATGGGCAGCAGCACACCCACCTGCCTTTTGCTCCAAAGGGGACACTATCAATGTCTTCCAAAGCTATTTGCTATGCAAATATCCTTGGAAAGATGGTTCAGAACAAAGGTAGTCAATATTTCTGCTTGCAAGACATGCAGAAGTGCAGAGACCCACGGTTAAACTGTCTCCTAATAATATACTGTCAAATTACCCTGTAAAAAGTTTACCCCTTCCACCATTCCTTGTAGGAGAGAGTGTCTGCTGAATCCTGGGTGTCAACAAGGATTCAAATACTGCCTCCCCTTTAAAGATGACCTTTGGTTCTATAAAGTACAGGAAAGCTGCTTTAACAGGTGTTGCTAAAGATCTGCCTACTCACATTTACTGAACACTTACTAGGTGCCAGGTACTGGCGCTACAGCAGTGGAAGCAGGTGTTTGAGTGAGAGTGGGAAGGAGTGGAGGTGCTCCCTTAGAAAGTGGTGACATTTGACTGGACTCAGTGACTCAGCCTGTGATCCCAGCACTTTGGGAGGCTGAGGCAAGTGGACTGCCTGAGTTGTGGGTTTGAGACCAGCCTGGGCAACTTGGTGAGAACTCGTCTCTACAATAAATCAAAAATTAGCTGGGCGTGCTAGCACACGCCTGTAGTTCCAGCTAGAAGGCTGAGGCAGAAGCTGAGGCAGGATTGCTGGAGTCTAGCAAGTCAACACTGGGGTGGCTGTGAGTGCCACTGCACTCTAGCCTGGGCGACGGAGTGAGACTCCAACTAAAAAAAAAGAAAGTGGTGACATTTGAGCAGAGCCCTGAGGGAAAGGACAAGGGAGCAAGTACAAAGGCCCTGAGGGAGGAAAGGACTTTGCCAGGTGGGAGGTACCAAGAGAAGGATCTGTTGTGGAGATAGAATCAGATGGAGACATCAAGCCCTGGTAAGCCAAGGGGCTCTAAACAGTGTGGAGAGACTTGTTCACCAGATCTCCCAGGGCTGTGGGAAGCACAGGATTTCACCAGGGGCTCAGGACAGAGCCTCAGGAAGCAATGTTCAAGGTGCACACTGGAGTAGCCAGGAGGGAAGCTGAGGGGGAAGAGAAGCTACTGGAGGAGCCACTGGTCTGGACCTGTGGAGTCTCAGCTTCCTTTTCCTGGCATTGAGGTTTTTTTCCATGAACATTCCAAGTTCATGCTTGCCCTATCACTTTGCCCTTAGGACCAGCAGCTGGCCCTGGTAGCATCTGGGCTCAGATCTCTGGTCTGGCCTCTTGGCTCCCAGTGAGGCCCCTCCGACGAGTCCTTGGTCTGACCCCTCTATCCCCACCCCACTTGCTCTGGACAGCCAACTCCACCCAGGATTCACCATCCCACCCACTTCTGTCCTTCCTGCTTCAACACCTCCCTCATTCTGTCATGTTTTCCATAATTGCATTCAGTGCAGTTTGCTTGAACTGTGTACTGAGGCCCTTCTGTCTCCAGCACCGCTGGTCCAGGCCTTGCACAAGCATCCAGGCCTGAGCGGAAGGGATGTGGGCTTGGAAAATAGAAAACTGGGTATGGAAAGTTAAGGATCGGGATTCCCATGTGCTCATGCTGAGAAGGGGACATAAATTCTGCAGGCTAATACAGCTTTGTAAAGGCTACCTAGCAGCTGCCACCATTTTGCAGTGAGAATGTTTATTGAGAATGGCTCATTACAAACAAAATATACTTAGGTATAAAATCTGTGCAATGCAAAAGATCCCTTTCATCCCCCTGTGGCAAGAGTGAACAGAGCCCACTGTCCTATGCAGCTTCAGGGGCTGTCCTAGGTCCCAGCATGTGGATAGGCTGGGCAGCTGTGCCATAGGCAAAAATCCCTGAGGTCCAGGCTCTCCAGTCCAATTTTCATGACTTGTACAAGAATGCAACAGTGTGGCTTGCATCCTGCCTCCAGGACTCTCCTCAGGCAGTTAGCTCTTGGGAACAGGCTGCTGTCTCATTCACCTTACAGGCAGATGACCCCCAACTTGTGGCTTGCCCTGAGAAGTCAACCTCTGGACCCAGTGACTGAGCATTTCTAAACATCCCGGATGGACTCAGGTGCCGTGACTGTGCTCCATAGAGGTCACTCCCCGTGAGCCCCCCAGCTCACTGCACCTCACTCACATGTAGCCATCCTGAAAGCTTCACCTCCTCCTGCCGGTTTCCTTCACACAGCTCTTCTCACCAGTTTTACTCAATCCTGTGTGTGATCACCCCCGCAGCTGCTGTGCACAGTATTCCTGGGCCTGGAGCCAGAGCTCCCTGGGACCTGGGCCACCCAGCATTAAGGCAATGGAGATGAGACCAATCTGAAGCCAACACCAGTCCTGAAATTGTGGGGTGGGAGTGGCGGGGGGAACTGCCCAGCTAACAGAACCGCTCTCTCATCTGGTATTGTGGAGCAATATGGCTGGGGTGGTCTGACAGCCCTCAGAGTCACCATAGTGGGGGAGGGGCCAGCAGCTGCCACTGTACCATGCCTCAGGCACTGGAAGACAGGGACCCAGGAGTGCTGCAGGAATGGTGTCACTGTTGCCCTTTGCCAGAGGAAGGCCATAAGGGGTGAATGTCCCCAGCCCCTTTGGGAATGATCCATTTCCCTTATTTTTTTAGGTGCAAATCTGGCTTCAAGATGCCCAGTGTCCTGGGCAGACTCTCCCCAGACTGGGCCACCTTCCTCATCTGTGAGGTGAAGGGCCAGTACTCAGACCACCAGTCAAGTCCCCTTCTTTTTGAAAAAGAAGCTGGGCTGGCTTAACTGCCCTGTGCAAAGAGGCGTTAGTGGTTCCAAAGTACCTTCACTCTTGCTATTATTGTTTTACTTGAAGGTGAATCTCAACCTTCAAAAATGAAAACTTAAGGGCCAAACAAAACAAAACACCTCCCCAAACAACAACAACAACAAAAAAGAAGCACAGTCTATGCTATTTGCTGTGTTATGTGATCCTGGGCAGTCGCCCCCACTTCTTAGTCAAGACAAGAGAGACTCAGTGTTCTGTGCAAAAGGTGCTGGTATGGAGACCAGGTTTGTGGGTGACTGCAGACTGCCACCTCCCTGTCCATTGCTTCAGTAGCCAGGCCCTAGCACCCAGCTTCGAGGGACTTGAGTCTCCCTATACTCAGAGAATGGGCCCCACTGTCAGGATCTAGTCTGGTGTCAAGAGGCCTCCTGGACACAGGGGATTCTGGGGCCTGGCAGCTATTTGTTCCCAGAGCATGCTCTGTGCTACTGGCCATCAAGCCCACAGTGGAGTCCAGGCCCAGCCCATGCCCTCAGGGACCTTCCACCCTATAGAGCTGGAGGACCTGGAGAGCTGTGGAAGGCCTCAAGAGTTCCCAGCAACTGGCCTCTGCAAAGCAGAGTGGCTATGAGTTGCATCTATACCAAGTGGCAGGGCTCAGAGACCTTGGAACTGGCCACAGACACTTGGGAGGAACAGGGGCATCCGCCAAAGGGCATGGAGGAGTCTGCAGCACTTTTAGGAGAGAGGGGCCTGGAGTGGTCCTTGGCCCGGGGGCTCAAGGTCAGCTATGCTGTTTCCAAAACCTAGATGCTATCTTGACAAACAGCATTAGTCAAGCAACTTATTTCCAGGCTCCGCTCGGTCCTGAGATCTGTGGGGAGATCAGCTCAGGCTTCTCCCTTGCCTTGGGTCCAGCTCGAAGGCAACAAGCATACCCTCGGGGCTGGACTTCCTGTGGGCACTGTTGGAGTGAGGCTTGGGGTCCTGAGGGAGGCTCCCCTCAGATACTCTGGGGGCGCTCCCAGCAACAACAGGTGCTTGGGGTGAAAGGCATGACAACATACAGCACTGGCTGACAAAGCAGCCTCGCCACAGACTCCTAGAGTTCCCTGGGGCTTTGCCAGATGGGCTGAAGCTGCAGCTCTGCATCCCAGTCCCAGCAGCTCCAGGCCTGGGCCAGGGCATCCTGAATGGGCCTGGCTGGGGTAGGGGTAGGGTCCAAGGGCCTGGGCACACCAGGCTTCCGCTGTCAGCTGTCCAAGTAGACAAAGAGGATGTCTTCGTCTGTGCCATAGCTGGTTCTGGCCTCCTCAAAGTTACTGATGCTGGTACTGCACATTCCTGCTGGGGGAAGACAGAGCGGGGTCAGTGGGTGGGAAGATGACACTTGCCCCACCAGTGCCACATTCAGGGGAGCTGGGTGAAGTTTATGCCACCTGCATGGCCACTCCTTTTGGCTCAAGTCCTCCATCCCCAGAAAGCCCTTCTTGACTATTCTAGCCTTTGTGAGCTTTCTGACTCCTCAGTTTAGCAGTAGGAGAAAGTGAAGCCCAGAGTAGTGTTCCAGGCTACATAGACTGGGTAAGTTTGTGTGTGTCAGGACGGCCCTTCCCTGTGCCCTGAGAGTAGTGGACAGGCCTGGGTGAATCTGGAGCAGAGTCTGGGTCTGGCCAGACTTTCCTTTCAGATGAATGTACTGGTTATCCTGGGAGGACTGCGTGTGGGTGTGGGGGCAGAGGGGACAGCAACCTGTGCAGTATGAGACAGTCAGGGGGAGTGAGTCTGGCCAGGGTGTGGAGGAAGCTGGTATAGTTGCAGGTTTGTTTTGCCTGCATGGCCAGCAGGGGTGGATAGCAGCCAAGAACAGCAGGGGCTTTGAGAAAAAGGCTGGAAGGGAGGTCTTAGCCACACCAGGTTGAATGGGAGGGTGTCATGGGGGCCAGGCACACAGGACAGTGAATGTAGAGAGCTCCGCCCCCCCCACCCTCCCCGAGCTCACGGTCAGCATAGGCTGGATTGTTGTAGAAGATGCAACCAGTGGCCCGGTTATAGCCACGCAGCACGATGAAGTGGCCCTGGTAGTCGGGTGTGCGGCAGAAGCAGCGGTGGCCACGGGGGGCGAAGCAGCAGTACTTGATGGGACTGGAACACAGGTCGCAGTGTAGCACTCCTGAGTTCACCAGCACGATGGCCACGTGACCCTGCGCCAGGTGCGCCTGGATGTCCTGCACGCTCACCGTGCTGTGGGCAGGAGGGTGGTCAGCTGGCACTGCTGGGCCCCTGTTCCCCACCTCTCAAGCGAACCCTGTTTGTACCAGTTTTCCTGCATTACAAATCTTGGAGACCTGGCTCCTCTTCCCTTTGCCCTGAGGTCCTTGCTTTGTCAACCCAGAGCCAAGCACAGGACCAGTGTGTGTGTGTCCCCGAACATGCATAGGATGAGCTGTCAGGCCCTTCTCAGGGACGGAGAGGTCAGTTCCAGGTGGGCCCAGTCGAGGGCCACCAGAGCAGCACATGGAGCACCATGCCCAGCTTGGTGAGTGAACTCTTTTTGGCAAGTCCTGTCTCTCCTCTTCCTAACTCATGTGTGATTTACATTGAACACTGCCGGCCCAATCTAATCCCCAAAATCTGAGCTCAGCATGGCTTAGCCAGTCTCAAAACCAAACACTTCTCTAAAAGGGCTATTTTACTTTTTTTCTAAGCTTCTTTAGAAAGGGGCTGCCCAGGAAGGGCTGGTTGGAAGTGCTTCCAAGGGAACCCCCAGTTCAGCAATGATGGTTGCCTGGAGCCTCCCTGGCCCCTGCCAAGGCAGACTCACAGGCGCTGCCCCATTCTGTACTCTCCAGTAGGCAGCAAATCTAAATAAAGACCCAGAAGAGGCTGGGGGCCTAGGCCAGGGACTCCCCTATCCTTGTGGGTGGGGCTGCTCACCCACTTGGGGCCCACTCAGGAGTGCTAGCATCAGCATCATGTGGCCTGGCTCAACTCCAGCCACAGCTGAGTCACGTGGCAGTTTGGTTTGCTGCCTTGGCTGAGGAAACATGCCATTTTTCCATTTGGTCTTTGAAACTAAATAACTGGCTGGATTCCCAGTGGTGTGTACAAGAGTGGGATTTCAGCTGCAGGGAAAAAGCAGGGGCTGGGTTAGAAGGAAAAACTTTAGGCTTCATGGAGTAACAAGCATGGATTCAGATCATGGCAAGTCCAGGATCCTGGAGGTGGCTGTGGGTGGGTCTTTGCCATCTTTAGTTTCCTCCCCTCAGAAATAGGGACAGCAGCAGCCCTCCTGTCTCAAGGAGACAGTGCCTGTCAAGTGCTGCTAAACAAACATGTGCGGCCTTTCCTTCCAACCTGTGCTCCTGTGACCAAAGGATGAGTGGCAATTCTCCCATTTTCTAAATCATGTATCATGGGGTTACATTATGTCAGTAATGAAAATGTGAATCTATTAATACAGGGAAATTTTTTTTTTTTTTTAGTTGGAGTCTCACTTTGTCACCCAGGTTGGAGTACAGTGGCATGCTCATGGCTCCTGCAGCCTCAACCTGCTGGTCTTGGGCGATCCTTTTGTCTCAGCCTTCCATGTAGCTGGAACTACAGGTGTGCGTTACCATGCCGGGCTAATTTTTTGATTTATTATAGAGACAAGGTCTTGCCAAGTTGCCCAGGCTTGTCTCGAACCCCTGGGCTCAGGCAATCCAATCCCCAGTGTACAGATGAGAAGGGGGAGGCCCTTGTGAAGTCACAGCAGCCCAAAGAGCTAGGCCTCCCTAGGCAGCCTACACGCTGGGTCCTCCCTGCTCCCTGTGCTGTCAATCACTGTACCAGCACATTTCTCAGGCTGTCACACCTTCATTAGGGCTCCTGTGTTCTGTCCCATGCTGCTTTTCGGTGAGTAGCCCAAGGGCTGGCTGCAGTCTATCTTGCTCACCTGTCCCTTCTGCACCTGCTCAGGATCCACCCCAGGCCAGGGCCTGGGTCATGTCGCCCCACTGATCTTCATTTTATGGATGAGGAAACCAAGATCCAGGGGGCAAGTCAGTGCCCATGGTCACCCATGTCGAAAGCCCCACTTCTGCCTGATGCCAGAGTCCTGTCCTTTCTCAAGTGCCATCCCAAGGCATTCCCCACTGCATGTCTGTGGGTGCAGAGAGGGTGGGACTCACCATTTCTCTACCAGCACCTTGCAGGCCTTGGCTTGTGCAAACAGTTGGTTCACCCGGGTCTCCTCTGTGTCAAAGTGCTTCCTGTAGAAGGACTGAGAAAAAAGGGTGGGCTGGAGCAGCTGCCACCTTAACTGCCCTCACACTATCTGGATGAAGTAAAGAGCATGTCACAGGGACAGAGATGCCCTGTCTGCCAGCACAGATGGCATACAGAACATGCCTGATCAGAAAACTGTGTCTATCCCCAGCTAGGGAGTATGCAGGACCACACAGAGGCATAAGAAGGACGGTCAAGAGACAGGCAGGCAGCTGGGCTCAGGTCAGCTACCTAGGAAATATCAGTTACCATGGGCTTGTACAGTCAAATATGCATGAGCAGGACCTGCAGTAAATAAGCAAAGGAAATGAGACTGAGTCCACCTAGAATGGGTCAGCCACAGCTCGGCTTAGCCAGGTGTGATCCAGAACATGCTTTGTTGGCATGGCTACATTGGCATTATTTTTCTTTTTCTTTCTTTTTTTTTTTTTTTTTTTTGAGTTGGAGTCTCACTCTGTCACCCAGACTGGAGTGCAGTGGCCGCTGCCAGCCACTGCAGCCTCGACCTGCTGGGCTCCGGCAATCCTTCCACCTCAGCCTTCCAAGTAGCTGCAACTACAGGCGTGTGCTACCACGCCCAGCTAATTTTTTATTTTATTGTGGAGATGAGGTCTCACCAAGTTGCCCAGATGGGTCACGAACCCGCGGGCTCAGGTGGCATTATTTTTCAAAAGAAAATATTTTGGTTTTTTTCCAGAATATCAGTTACCCAGTTTAGAGCTGGCTGTCCTAGTGAGAAAGAAGAAAATGGGCAAATGATGGCTGGACAAGATCAGAGTGATGCGCTTGGAGGCCCTGGGCCTGTCTTGTGCTGAGGACGGTAGGGAAGGTTGCAGGAAGTGGCCTTGGCACATCCCCCAAGGGCTGTAGAAGGCAGGTGGGCAGGAGCCAAGCCCAGATGCTCAGATCCTCTGACTGGTTGGCAAGTCCTGCCCATAGCCTGTCTACTGCTGCTCCCTCATGTCTGGACACCTGGGTGTCCACTTGGGTGTCTAGGCCTTGACTGCTCCCTCTTCCAGCTACTAGAACCGGGTGGCCTATGCCTATGTGTAACCCCATATGGGAAGGCCCGATGGCCAGCCACTCACCTGGTTCTTATAGCCCTTATCAACACCCAGGGTCTGGGTACAGAAACGGTGCCTCACACCAAAGTGACGCATCAGATAGGCTAGGTCGATGGTCCAGATGCTCCTGGTCAGCTGCAGCTCCTGCAGGGCACTCTCAAACTCACTGTCGTCCAGCTGGCCTAGGTACCTGCAGGCCACAAAGGTCAGCTTGCTCTTGAAGGGAAGCTGGCAGGGTGCCCTCTACCCGTGGGCCCAAGGAGCCACTGTCAGAGCCCCTGCTCCCCAGAGGCCTTCCACTCCATCATGAAACCTCACGTCCTGCCCATACACTGCCCAGGCTGCCTGGAGCACTGCCCTGGCCTTGGAGTCATGGGCCTAAATTCTGCTTCTCACATCTCTTGTCTCTTGTAGGCTGTGTGACCTTGAACAAGTCACTGTCCTCTTTGGCCTAATTAGTTTCATCTCTGAGATGAAATCCTTGGATCACCTCAGCGATATTCAAAGTTTTAGGCACAGATACTTTTGTTGACCCCTCACCTTGCCAGAATTTCCAAGATGTAAAACAGATGAGGAAGCAGCTGACTTGGGATTCCAGACAGTCAACTGAAAACTCTTGTACAATGTGATGGCTACAGTCCCTCTTGGCTTGGACTGTCAAGGTCCTGTGATAGTCACATAGGTGACTGAGGTCAGGAGGCTAGAGGGCCCCTTTCCCAGTCATGGGGCTGCTCTGTGGGCCAGGCCTGGTTGCCCAGGACTTCCTGATCACCCCTGGAGTCCTCAGGCATCACTAGAGTGGACACCTGAAAGGTCTGGTCCACCCCTCACTCACTTCTGCAATGAGATGCAGCTGAGGTAGAAGTGGGGCCTCCTGCAAGCCCTAACCAGGGAAAGCTCTGTGGACAACAAATCCCACCTACGTCTCTCCTGAACCAGAGCAGGTAGTATAGATTGGGGGGGAGGGCTGGGTCCTACTCACTGAAGCACCATCCTGGAGCAGGCCAGGCCGCAATCCCAGTGGTAGAGCTGCTGGATGATGGGCACAGGCAGCTGCACGAAGTCCCCTGTGCAGAAACAGAGGGAGGTTACAGACCTTCAGCATAGAGGTCTACACTGCCACTGCCACTCCTGGTGGAGCCACTGTCACAGACTCCTGCCTAGACCCTGGAGGGGTTGCTCAGGAGTTTTCCCATGGCAAATCCATTTTCTCTTTTTTAAGTTGGAGTTCACTCTGTCACCCAGGCTGGAGTGCACTGGCACACTCAGCCACTGCAGCCTTGACCTGCTGGGCTCAGGCAATCCTTCTGCCTCAGTCTTCCAAGTAGCTGGAACTACAGGCGTGCACCACCACGCTCAGCTAATTTTTGGTTTATTGTAGAGACATCTCATCAAGTTGCCCGCTTCTGCCTCCCAAAGTGCTGGGATTACAGGCATGAGCCACTGTGCCTGGCCCAATCCATTCTCCTTACAAAAGCAGTGATCGCTCCAAAACACCAGCCAGAGCAAGTCAGCCCTGTTCAAAATCCTCCAGTTGGTTGGGGTCCACATCTCTTAGCACAGCATCTTTGTGACTGCTGTCCCAGCACCCTCTGCCTTCTCCCCCTCCCCAGGCCACCTCCAGATAGACCATCACTGGTCATGATTCCTCACATGGCCTCTGCACACCTGGTCCTTCTACCTGGACACTCCTGACTTCCCATGTGCCTAAGCTAACTCCTGCTCTGGGACATCACTTCTCCATAGTGCTACCTGCTCAGGCTTCGCACCCTGCTACATGCACTCACAGCTCCCCAGGCCTACCCTTCAATACCTTTTTGGTGAGAGCTCTGAGGAGGCAGAAACAGAGGCTGTCTTGCTTCCTGCTTTCATCCCAGGACCCGCACATATATACATATCTTAGATAAACATATCTGAGTTCATGACCCCTGAAGGTCTGCCTAATGCCAAACACCCCAAGACCATAGCCAGGAGGAGGGGACTGTCACTATAGTATGTGAAATGGTCCTGTGAGCTCCATTCCCCCCATTCCCTACCATGCCTTGGTGACATCTGTCTGTCCTTGCTAGGCTGTGAGGTGGAGGAGAAAGGGCCCAACCTAGTGTTCCCGTTCCAACTCTGCCACTGGGTGGCTGTGGGCCGGGCAACTGACTTCCTCTGCAGGACTGAGTATGGCCATCCCTAACAAGGGGGACTTTGGTCTGATGTAGTCAACCAATTGACAAATATTTCCCAAGGGCCTAGTAAGTGCTTGGTGTGTACTGGAGATACAGTGGTGAGGGATACAAAGTCCCTGTCCTGGTGGACAACAAAAACAAGCAAGTGTACGGGAAAAATAGGGGCCTAGGCTAGGGGAAATAGTGGGGGTGTGCCTCAGAGATGTAACAGTCAGGGGGCACAAGGTGGCGGGGCAACAGCATGTGTAGAAGCCCTGGGGTGTGGACAAGTGGGCACATGGCTGGCAGGACTCACTTCCTCAGCAATCCCACGAATCTGGACAAAGTTCAGAGTCTAAAGAATCAGAAGGGACTTCTCTCTACCAATCACCACTCATTACTTACCCATGAAACCCATTCAGCATGTGAAAACCCAGCCTGCATTGTTTCCCCATCTCCAGAGTCTGTGGGGCTTCTTCTGGATGCTTCTTCCAGAGTCTGGGGCTTCTTCAGCTCTGTGCACAGTTGCCCCAGGAGCCCACCTGCTATGGCAGCCCCAGCTCCCACCGCACCCCTGTGTATGCTAACCAGGAGGGCCATTCACTCACTAGTCCTGGAGTCTGTCCTGGTCTTTCTGACCTGCTGAGTTCCAAGCTCCTACCCTCCTATGTCTGACCTTCCCGGCCTTCAAGGTCTAGCTCAGTTGCCACCACTTCTGGGGCCTTCCCTGATCCCAGGCTGGCTATGCCCTTTCCCTCATCTGCTCTCCTTCAGGCCTGAATCCTTGCTTTGGCTTATAGGATGTGGCTTTTGCATAGAGTTTGTCTGTGCCCTGCTGGGTTGCTTGCATGTTCCCAGGAGGTAGGGACCTGTGACCGTTCCTATCCTCTTTCTCCTCCACTCCTCACTTCCAGGGCCACATGGAAGGTAGGCCACCTGCTAGCTGAGTCACCTGGCTTCTCTATGCCTGCTTCTTCCTCTATGAAATGGGCTGAGTCACCTGGCCTCTCTATGCCTGCTTCTTCCTCTGTGAAATGGGCCACAGTAGATACCAGCCCACAGGGTGATACGCACACTGAGGACAAGAATGTGTGCAAAGCCCTTTGCAGGTGTGATTGTGATCCTGCTCCACCAACTGGGGCCAGGTGTGATAAGTCCAGACTAGACAAGGCTTCACTCCCTTCCTTCCCCCTACCCCAAGTACCTCTAAAAGGACCCAGGCCCTTTATTCAAGGCCTGGGTCCCACATTCGCCCCCTACCACTGCCATGGATTCAGGCCTGCCTGACTCCTCTCTGCCCTCTGCCCCAAATTCCACTCCTAGTCCTTTTTCTGTCTCTGCACACAGCTGCTGGAAAGATCCCATCCACAGATTTCCACCACTCTTAGAATAAAGCTCTTACCCCTCACCATGGTCTGCAGGGCCCAACCCAACCAGGGTCCCACCAGCCTCATCTTGGCCCTGGAATCTGCATTCCAGTTACCACTGTGACCACAGCCATCAGGCTTCATTCTACCCCAAGGCCTTTGCATGTGTGGCTCTCTGTTTGGAACCTCTCTGTGTCCCTATGCTGTTCTCAAAGCCACCCCTTCTTGTCATTCTCATCCCAGCTCAAAATCTGAGAGACTTTTTTTTCTGATTATGTCTTTAAGAGGTGAGGGGGCTCTCCTTTATAGCATCCTGTTTCCTTCACAGGCCTTAGCAAAGGTAACAAAAACAAAAAGCCACCTTGTCTCCTCACCAGATTGTAAGTTTCCTGAAGGCAGGTGTCATGGTTTGAAACTTACTCCCCATTATGGTGGCATGAAGAGGTGTGTGAGGCCTTTTGGGAAGTGATGAAGTGGTGTGGGCTCTGCCTTCATGAATGGATTAGTCCCTTATAAAAAGGGCTGGAGGAAACTAGCTTAGGCATTTTCCCCCTTCTGCTTTTCCACCATGTGAGGACACGGCATTTGTCCCTTTTCCATCTCTTCCACCATGTGGGGACACCTAGACCATACCATATACAAGGAATGGGCCTTAGTCAGATACCTGCCAATACCTTATTTTGGGTTTCTCAGCCTCCAGAACTGTGAAAAATTAAATTTCTAGAGCTGGGTGTGGTGGCACATGCCCGTAATTCTAGCTAGTCTGAACTGAGGCAGGAGGATTGCTTGGGATCAGGTGTTCAAGACCATCTGGGCAAAACAGCAAGACCCCCACCTCAAAAAATAAACTAAAATTCCTATTGTTTATATGTTACCCAGTCCTGGGTATTTTGTCACAGCAGCTCAAATGGACTAAGACACAGGGAATTTGCTAATCTTGTTCACTGTAAATTCTTAGTGCCTGGTGTCTGATACTTAGTAGTAACTCAATAAATATTTGTTGGAAGAAATGAACTTACTAAATACTCACTGCATGCTAGGCTTTGAAGATACAAAGGTGATTAAAGACCCAAGCTCAGACCTCTAAGTCCTCATATTCTAAAATAATTGCCCACAATGAGCTGAGCAAGGGAGGAGCTCTGTGTAGGTAATGTTGTGCTATCACAGTAGGTGGTCTCCTGTTCAAGAACCCATCACTGCAGCCAGATACTGCCTTTTTGTTTTTCACTACTCAGGCTGTTTTCTCCCTAGTCTTTGCTCTTGCACATCCCTTAGTCTGGGATGTTCTCTCCATCTCTGAACATCCAAATGCTCTGATCCCCTCCCTGACAGGGCCTCTCAACATGGAGTCCTTGAGGTGACATCTGCTTTCCCCTTTGGACAGACTAAGAATTCTTCAGCAGCAAATGGGGATGGGTTTGCATTTGCCTCCTCCCAGCCCACAGCCCAGAGTGGGTACTCAGACATGCTTGGTAAATAGGAGGCATTTTCCAAAAAGACCTTATCCCTTGAGATGCCCAGGCCTATTTGTAACGACAGTGGTTTCCTTCCTACCCCCAGGCTTCCAGATTATAGCTTCAGGCTCCCTCCTTATTCTGTGGCTTGGGCTGTGGTACTGACTAGCTGGGCCATCTTTGCTAGACTATGACCCTGTCTGTGCCTTCCTCTGTGCCCAGCTGTCAAATGTGGTAGAGAACAGCTGTTCTCTATGATCCTTGAAGACTCAGCTATCCCTCTTCTTGCTCTGTGCCCTAGAACCCCTTGATCCTGAGGTCTTACGGGGCTAAACAGCCCCACATGGCTATCCTGTCTTGGCATGGGCAGGTCAGACCTGAAGATACTCCTGTGGGGGTTGATAAGGGTAGGCGAGGCCTTGGCATTTGTCCCAATAACAGCTTTAGCCTTCCGAGCCCAAAGCCGCTGCCAGATCATTAATGCCTGGAGCCAAGGGGCTGCCCTACCTGAGAACTAGGGTCTTCCTGGAAGGCCCTGGTCTGTCTTCAGATGGTAGCTGTCGCTAAGGAAGAAAGGCAGTCCACTGGCCCTGGATACTTAACCCCTCTAGGCCTCCGTCAGCTCATCTGCAGAAGTGCAAGTAACAATGGTAACCTACTTCACTTCCTTATGAAGATTAACGAAGCACCATATGTAAACAACTCAGCATACGTAAATCGCATGTAAACCATTTAGCATGGCACCTGCCTCCTAGAAAACTCCCTACCAATGTGAGCTATTACTCCACCGAGGCTCAGGAAAGACAAATATCTTATCTACGATCACAGAAGTAGATAACTGGAGGAGTAGGGATGTAAACTCCAGTACAGCATCAGATTCTACTCCAAGCTGCAAACAAAAAAGAACACTCTCCGGTGTGACAGTGTGGTCCCACTGACACATTAGGGTCGGGTCCCCACATGCTCTTGATTTCTCCCATGAGCTGGCACCTCAGCTTAGAGTTTACTTGCACTTTCCCTTTCTCATCAACCCTGTGCCTTAAGCAGAGCAGGAATCACATCTTCCCCCTCCCCTACTTCTTGAACAAACAAACTGACGACCAAGGCACTGAAAGCCAGTCTTAGTCTCCACCCCAAAGGGGCTCAGGCTACCGCACGGCAGAAGGAACTATAGGGTGAAGAACTGGAGCAAGACAAAACTCTGAGTCTGGGTGGCTAGGGGAAAGGACCCATGCTCGGTGCTCTCGGTCAGTTCCCTGCCTTTCTCGGCCCCATTTCCATCACAGTTCCCCGAAGGCACGGGATCTCCCAAGGTGGTTCCAGCAGGACTTTCCGCCTCTGGGGGAAAGTGGCGCCCCTGCTACCCCGACCCTCCCAACCATGCTGACTGGGGTCTCAGCCCTGGAAGTATCAGGTAACCCCAATTGACCGGAGCGGGTGGGGTGAGGGAAGTCGGCCCAAGGTCGCGCGGCTGGACCCTGCCCCGCGGTAGGGCGGGGTCCCCCTCGCTCCTAGGGTGAGAGCTGGGCCCTCAGCCAGGCACTGACCGGGCTCGAGCGGCGGCTCCGCCGCCTCCGCCTCTGTCCTCATGACCCGGGCGGCGCGGGACGCCCATGGCCCCGGCCCGGAGCAGGCTGCAGCTTCTGTTTCGACGGGACCGCGGTAGCAGTGTGTGGAGTTCCCACGCAGCCGCCGCCGCCGCCGCCGCCACCGCGGAGGGGAGAACTGGAGGCGGTGGCCGGGCTACCACAAGCACCGCCCCGCCCCTTCCAGGTCTGGAAGCCGGAGGCCCCACCTCTTACCCAAGTCCCGCCCCGCCCCTTCCCCAGACTTCCATTCCAAGAGGCTCCCAGCCTCCTGAGTTAAGCCCGCCCCGACCATTCGCAGTCCCGGCTTCTGTGGCCCCGCCCCCTCGCCAATTCTCACGCAGACGCGCGTGTCCTCCCTGGCTTGCTCCCCGGAAGCCCCGCCCCCTTATGAGCCCCGCCCCGAAGCGGAGGCTGACACAGCTCCCCAGTGGCACTTACCCTGAGCAAGTCCCATTCCTTTGACAGCCTCAGGTGTAAGCCCTGGTCCCACCCAATGCAGCGCCGAGGCTCCATGCAACCATACTCCAACTCCCTTTAGGGACCACCCAGGGCTGGCTCCATACCTCAGTTTCTCTCTCTGCGAGATATCGCGTCTCATTTGGGGCGCCCCTTACCTGGCGGCTCCGGGATCCAAAGGTTAAATTGTAGGGGGAGGTCCAGGTCCTCGGTCTCAGATCCCCGCCTTGCCGTCCAGCCCGTCCTTGGTGTGCGGTGCTTGGAAGTGTGAGTCCCTCTCTGGCTGCTCGCCGGCCCGAGGGTCGGCGTTTCCGGCGGCCCCCTGGTTCAGTCATCAGCCCTCCCTTCCGGTGCCGGAACTATTGTACCAGAGCCCGGGTTTCCAGCCGGTGGAGTGAGGAGGAAGCTGAAGCCGGGCCGCGCTCACCTCTGGGGAAAGGAAGGGGGCGGGCGCTGCGCGCGGCATTTTGGGAACGCGTGGTATTCTGGGAGCGCGGGGCCCGCCATTCGCATACCTCACGCTTTGGCCGTCGAATCGTTCTCCGCCTCACCAAAGAGAAGGAAGAGGAGACCGGAGCCGGTGAGCAGAGGTTGGGGACGGGCGAGGGAAGGCCGAGGCGCCCATGAGGGCCCGGGTACTGGAGAATGACTCACTAAGTGGAGCTCTGCGGGTCGAGGGGAGGGAAGAGAGCGGGAAGCCTGGGCCACTCAAAATCAGCGTCGCCTCACTAACCTGAGAGTGAGTTCATTAGCTTCTTTCCAGAGTACATGCTTTTCGCTTTATAAACCTCTCCAAGCTGGTGTTTTTCTTTTTTTTTGAGTTGGAGTCTCACTATGTCACTCAACTGGAGTGCAGTGGCCGCTCCCGGCCACCGCAGCCTCGATCTGCTGGGCTCCGGCGATCCTTCCGCCTCAGCCTTCCAAGTAGCCGGAATTACAGGCATGCGCTACCACGCCCGGCTGATTTTTTGATTTATTGTAGAGATGAGGTCTCGCTGCCCAGGCGGGTTTCGAACCCGCGGGCTCAGGCAATCCACTCACCTCAGCCTCCCAAAGGCGCGGGATTACAGGCTGAGCCACCGAGCCCGGCTAAAGCTGGTGTTTTTCAAAGTATCCTGGAAATAATCTTGAAGTCATTTCTGGTTGATTACCTCCCCCCCCATCCTTTCAGAGTCATCCTTTGAAAGTGCTTTGCATCTCTGCTTCCAGCCCCCTTTCAGACACTGGTCCCCTCATGCTTTCCACACTGTTGCAGAAGTTAACAAGTTTCTCTGCTTGTGAACTTAATTATGTTTGATCCATTTTGTAAGTGCTTGCTATCCTTTTTGGGGTCATTCCTTAGCTGTGATTCTGCAGTGGTTCCTCGCTGTCTTCTGCATAAAAACTGGACTCCTAAAGCTGAAAACCAGGGATCCTCACCAAGAGAGCTTGTCTTTTCCAGCTTCATGTTTTCCATCCTCTCTTCAACACATATATTTTCTAACCTTAGTAGTTGCTCATTTCAGTAAAAAGTCCACTGCGTGTCTCTTTTCATTAGGCTAAGTCAGGTGCTTGCCCTGATTGTTTTTCCTCCAAGGTAAGCATTTCCTGCATATGGCATGTTGTCACTTTGTGAGCACTTTAATATTTTCTCATTAGCCTTGAGGGTAAAAGTAAGTGGAGGATCAAATGGGCTGAATTAAAAGGACAGCCTCCTCTCTTAGATTCTTTGGACTATTTTACACCATCCATTATGGTTCTATTAGCTACATGTGACTGTTGAGCACTTGGAATATGGCTAGTGTGACTGAGGAACTGGGTTATTCTGTTTTGTTTTAAGAGACAAGGTCTTACTATGGTGCCGAGACTGATCTTGAACTGAGTTCAAGCAACCCTCTTGCCTTGGTCTCCTAAAGTGCTGGGCTTACAGGCGTGAGCCACTATGCCAGGGCTGGGCTTTTAATTTTATTTGTTTTAGTAAGTTTAATTTTAATTAATTCTTTTTTCGGGGGGCGGTGGGGTCTGTCATCCAGTGTAGCTCACTGCAGCCTTGATCATAGCTCACTGCAGCCTCGATCTCCTGGGCTCAAGCAAACCTCCCGCCTCAGCTTTCAGAGTAGCTGATGCAACCATGCCTGACTAATTTTGTTTTGTTTTGTCTCACTATATTACCCAAACTGGTCTTGAACTCTTGGGTTCAAGTGATCCCCCTGCCTCGGCCTCCCAAAGTGCTGGGATTGCAGGCATGAGCTACTGTACTCAATCCTAAATTTAATTTAGATAGCTGCATGTGGACAGTGGCTACTATGTAGGACAGGTCAGATTTATACTGTAGTTCTCAAAATGTAATCACAGACAACAGTGGGTTGATGAATAACATTGCACATGCATTCCAGCCTCCTGTCCCACAACACACACACAGTGTTGGTTAATAGTTTTGATGAACATGAAAGGACACATGATAGATGTAAGATGCTCATTTGTCATCCTACTAGCTTTCCCTCTGTCCAGCCCACCCCACCCCACATCTTGCAGATGTTTGCCAGATAGGTTCCTCCAAGCCAGGAGCTGAGCTTTCCTTCCACAGAAAATGCAGCTCTACATCTTTGCTAGGTTTTATGGAGTGCCAGGCCTTGAGGAAGGCATGGTGTGTGTTGTGTACCATCTTAGGCTCTGAAAAATGAACTGATTGATTGTTGTCTCTCTCACTGTAGAGCTCTATTCCTGCCAAGATGTCTATTGGTGTGCCGATTAAAGTCCTACATGAGGCAGAGGGCCACATCGTGACATGTGAGACGAACACTGGTGAAGTATATCGGGGAAAGCTCATTGAAGCAGAGGACAACATGAACTGCCAGGTACCCTGCTTCATGCATGAGGCTGTGAGGGAAGTGTGGGCCTATGTCTCAGGACAAAATGATGGTGATTAGAGGTCTTTTTGAAGTTCCCATTCAACAGTTATTTCTTGAGTGCCTAATGAATGCCAAGCACTATTATATTATAGGCTTTGGGGATATGAGTGTGAACAAAAGGCATACAGTCTTGAAGTAGGAAAGCCATTTGGGGACTTGGAATATTTAACTTTGTCTTTTGTTTTCTCCATCTCGTAATCATTTTCTTCCATATTTGGGGAGCCTATTTGAGAGAAGTGGTGCTACACCTTTGTAGAATCCTTCAAGTTTGGGAGCACTATCCATTTGTTCCCATGTGCTTTGCAGTTAGCACAACCTTCTCACATACTGTGTTTGCCTTTTTTCTTGGAAGAGTCTCTCATTTGATTACTACAGCTACCTTGTGAGGTAAGCAGGCTTGGTGCTAGTCTTGAATTCTATAAAATAGGGAGAATGAGATTAAAGAACTCATCCACTGAACATCACTCTACTAATAAATGGTGGAGCAGCTTCCTGATAACAGTGCCTTTCTCATGGCACTACTTTGCCTATTGTGTAGTCATGTGAATTTTTATATCATTACTTACAAAGTAGTCAGCACACTTTATTCTTTAAACCATTGGTTAAGAATTTGGGCTCAGGAATCAAGGAGGTGAGTTTGAATCCTAATTATATGACCTTAGGCTTGTAATTACCCTTTTTCCTTGTCTGTAAAACAGCAATGGTATTAACTTAATATCAGAATTAGATATTAAAGATATTTACTGGGAGAGATGATAATAAGGAATAAAGGAGTAAGGGAGCGGGAGAGCTTTTGGTCTAGGATACTGGTCTGACTGGTGAAAGGAGAGGGAAAAGGAAGGAGGACTGAGCAGGGAAAGCCTTAGACTGCAGCATAGCATTAGAGGAGTCCTGCTTTCTTTCCTTTTTTTTTTTTTTTTTTTGAGCCAAAGTCTTACTCTAGCCCAGGTTGGAGTGCAGTGGCATGTTCACAGCCACTGAAGCCTCGACTTGCTGGGCTCAGGCGACCCTTCCACCTCAACCTTCCAAATTGCTGGAACTACAGGCCCAGCTAATTTTTTTTTTAATTTATTGTAGAGACATGGGCTCAGGCAATCCTCTTACCTCTGCCTCCCAAAGTGCTGGAATTATGGGCGTGCCTGGCCTGGAGTCACCTGTTTTCTAGATGAAAAAACTGAAGGTCTAAGAGATAAAAGTACCTTGCCCAAGTCTCCTGACCATCCATTGCTTTACAGGATTTATTCAAGTATTTGTGATTGCTCTGTAGCTCTGAGCATCTGTCAACCTCCTGCCAGGTTGATGAGCTCAGTCAGTTTCCTGGCATGTGGGGAGGCAGACGTCTGATGACTCAGGTTTATCTCCTCACTGTCAGAGCCGCAGAGATGGTTGCTGTGGGCTCTCCAAACGTCTTGTGGTATCTGGTCTCCTTCAGCAGGAGGGCCTATGGAGATGCAGCTGGCTTTGCCTTAAATGACCTGACCTGTAGTACTCTACCTTTGTGAGGTGCCACTTTCACAGATTCAGTCCTCTGGCTTAGGGCATCCTCATCCATTTTAAGGCACTTTAGTTGGATGAATAGAATGCAAGACTTGGGGTAGTGAAACTTAATGTGTTTATTCAACTAGCTGTATTTAGACAACGTGCTAAGTTATCCAGGGTCTCTGACACCCACCTGCAATGTGAAGGTGTGTCTGACCAAATGACTTCGGTAGTCTCTCAGAGACACAGCCAAGGTAATGCAAAGTACATTACCTTGCGTTGGACAGACCTGGAATCACCTTACAACTTGCCACCTAGTGTGACTTGGGGGTGAGCTTTGGGCCTCCCTCACTTTCTCCACTAAATCAGGGATAAGAATGCCAAAGTGCATAGGAAATGAGTAGGATGTGTCAAGTGCCTGACCAATGGTGGAAGCCAGCCACCTGCCTCCCTGTCACTATTAGTTTGCTAGGGCTGCCATAACAAAGTTCCACAGACTGGGCAGCTTAAACAACAGAAATTTGTTTTCTCATAGTTCTGAAGGTTGGAAATCTGAGATCAAGGTGTCAGCAGGGTTGGTTTCTTCTGAAGGATATGAAGGAAGAATCTGTTACAGGCTTTTCCTCAGCTTGTAGATGGCTAACTTCTCCCTTTGTCTTCACGTGATCTTCCTGCCATAGTGTCTCTGTCCACATCTCATCTTATGAGGATACCAGGTGTATTGGATTAGGGTGGACACTAATAACCTCATTTTAACTTAATAATCTTGGTAAGGACTCTGTCTAAATACTGTCACATTTTGAGGTACTGGGGATTAGAACTTCAACATATGAATTTTTGCAATGATACAGTTAAGCATATAACACCACCTGTGAGCCAGGTGCGGTGGCTCACCCTGTAATCCCAGCTCTTTGTGAGGCGGAGGTGAAAGGATTGCCTGAGTCCAGGGGTTTGAGACCAGTCTGGATAACTTGGCAAGACCTCGTCTCTACTATAAATCAGAAAATTAGCTGGGCGTGGTGGCGCACGCCTGTTGTTCCAGCTACTTGGGAGGCTGAGGTGGAAGGATTGCCTGAGCCCAGTTGACAGAGGCTGCAGCAGCCATGAATGTGCCACTGCACTCCAGCCTGGGCAACACAGTGAGACTCCTACTCAAAAAAACAAACACCTGTGCCAAGATGCCAAGGCTTCTCTGGATCTACCAAAACTTAAGCAAAATGACTAAAACTCAGTAGGCTGTGGTATAGGTAAAGCCAGTGGTGGGTAAACATTGAGCACAGTTGAGTTTGCTCAGACACATCTCAGAGGCTGTGAGGTCAGTGGCTCCTGCAGTCTCCCCTGCTGTCTTTCCTTCTCAGACCCAGTCAGTTCACTCTTTGGGAATGAGGATGTCCTCTTAGCACTCTCCCTGCCTGTTCTTTGGTAGAGAGCAGCTGAAGTTTAGCATTCGACATTTGGTGTGGGGCTTTAATAACATTTTCTAAAAGTAGGATGGGTAGCACACCACAGAGAGTTGGAAAAGATGGGTGAATCCCACTGTAACTAGTATTGGCATGGACTTCTTTCCCTGTGTATGTTTTGGAGGTTTTTTTTGTTTTGTTTTGTTTTGTTTTGAGTTGGAGTCTCATTCTGTCACCCAGGCTGGAGTGCAGTGGCATGTTCATGGCCTCCGTAGCCTCAACGTGCTGGGCTCAGGTGATCCTTCTGCCTTAGCCTTCCAAGTAGCTGGAACTACAAGTTTGCGCCACCACCACACCCTAATTTTTTGATTTATTGTAGAGATGAGATCTCACCTAGTTGCCCAGGCTGGTCTCGAACCTGTGGACTTAGGCAGTCCTCTCACTTCTGCCTCCAAAGTGCTGGGATTATAGGCATGAGCCACCGCACCCTGCCTGTTTTGGAGTTTTAATATTTGCTTTTTATTTTGTCACCTTTCAAAAAGAGTTAGAGGTGGCTTACAAAAAACTATATGGCAGGATAAAAGTAGACAAATAGATCATGGTGCAGGTAATCTGGAGCAGAAGGTAGAATGAACCCAGGTAGACAGTTTCCAAAAATGTAAACCTGAACCCTGTGCATTAAGAAAGGCATATTCAAGTGTAAGGCCAGGCAGAGGCAGAGCATCAGTTCTAAAATGCAGAGTGTCCATAAGATATGATAGCAGTAATTCAGACTTCCCTGGCACTCACAGACAACATTCTCAGCAACATCCCCATATAAAATACAGCCATCTTTTATGGTCCCTTGGGTTTTTTTGTTTGTTTGTTTTACAAAAGTTTATTCTTTTTTTTAAATTTATTTTAAAGATGTGGGGTACAACTCAGGGGTTAGGTATACAAATGTTCATTACAGGTACCCTTGTTAATGAGGCGTGCCCCCCGCTCCAGGCAGATTCCTACTACTGCCAATCCCACCCCCACCCCCAGCAGTTTCCCATTACTGCCAGTCATTCTTTTATAGTATTATGATAATTGTTCAAGGTCCACAAAAGTTTATTCTTGAATGTACAATAGCCTTCAAGACAACACCTCATTCTAGCTATAGGTGACAGAAGAAGATATGTCAGGGAATACAGATGTTGAAATATGAATGGAATCAGGAGTCGTCATCACTTCAGGAATAAGGAACAGCTTCTTTTTGCCAGATTTCTTAATTCCACCTGTGGCCAGAGGCCTTTCTCCACGACCTTCACTTTTAGTTCCTCGAGTTTCTTCTGCTCCTCTTTTTGGCCTGCTTCTTGTGCTGTTTCAGGACTTCTTCTTGCCACCTTTGCAGCCAGACATCATTCCTGCCATCCCTTCCCCAGATCCTGCCACTGGAAACCCCCTCGGGTATTGTTAAGGTAACCTATTATCATACCATTCTTTTGACATTTGAAAGCGTAAAGTATGTATGTGGAAACCTAGGATGAGGGTCTCTGAAATGGTGCTTATTGGGTGTGGGCGCTTCTGTGCAGCTGAAGTTAGGCTTTGAAGGCGGTGAACTTTGTTCTACCTCTCTTTGTAACCCACAGCTGCAGGGCAAGCACCACCTGGTGGCCAGTGCTACAAGATGTGTTATCAGCTATGGGTGACGGTACCCTACTCCTGTTGCTGTGAGCATCCTCTAAGGACCCCATGTGGATGGATAGAGTAGGGCCCCTGTTGCCTTCCATGTGGTCTTTTGCTGATTTTTCTTTGTCACAGAGATGTCACAGGCTCTTGCCCAACTTGGGAATGGATGACTTAGAGGTAGAGGTCGCCAAATGGGAAAGTTTCTGTTTTTGGCTATGTGTGCTCAACCATGGGCTGAAGCATCCTATCTTAACTCAAAATGAAGGAGAGAACTGATTTCAGAAAAAAGTATTTAGGAAAGAAATCAAAATCAGAAAAAAGTATTTAAGAGAGAACGTTAGGCTGAGCGCAGTGGCTCACGCCTGTAATCCCATCACTTTGGGAGGCTGAGGCAAGAGGATTGCCTGAGTGCATAGGTTCAAAATCAGCCTGGGCAACTTGGCCAGACCTCGTCTCTCCAATAAATAAATTTTAAAAATGAACTGGACATAGTGGCATGCGCCTCTAGTTCCAGCTACTTTGGAAGGCTGAGGTGGAAGGATTTCCTGAGCCCAGCAGGTCGAGGCTGTGAGTGTGCCACTGCACCAGTACTTTGGGAGGCGGAGGCAAAAAGATTGCTTGAGTCCATGGGTTTGAGACCACCCTGGGCAACATGGCAGGACCTTGTCTCTACAATAAATAAAAAAAATTAACCGGACCTGGTGGTACACGCCTGTAGTCCAGTTACTTGGAAGGCTGAAACAGAAGGATCTCCTGAACCCAGCAGGTTGAGGCTCTGGTGGCCATGAACTTGTCACTGCACTTCAGCCTGGGTGAAAGAGTGAGACTCTGACTCAGAAATACATATATATTAAGAGAGTAGTGGTCAAACCCATTTAATTGTACTCAAAATCAAATCAAGTGATTTGATTCTTAGAAGTTGTGGTGAGAGAAAGTGGTAAAGTTAACGAGTTAGGCTTCTGGGCTTTGCTGTGACCACCTAGTCACTTCTGGAACTGACCCTTTTTCTTGACTGTGGCATAATAGCTGTCTATCTTTGGGGAAATCGTCTCTGAAATTTAGTTTTCTGTCACTTTATAAAAATGATAACCCAGAACAAGTGCTCATGTGTTTGGGTCAGTAGAATATTGCCTGTAACTGTTGCTAGGAGTTTTTGAACTCTGAATGCAATATGGTTGAATTTTTTTAGGTGCCTACCCCGCTAGCTTAAAGGAAAACCAATTTTTAAGCTCTTTATTTCTATACTTTTTTTCCTGAACTATTTGAGAGTGGTTTGCATTCATTATGCTCTTTTACCCCATAATACTTTTGTGTGTATTTCCTAAGAACTAAGATGGGTAGGTGGCATCAGTTGATCCTCCTATTGTATCAGTGGCGTCTGAGCATCTCTACTTTTTGTGTATGTGTGAAATTGTCCTAAAGAGTGTATACATTTCTAGCGTGTTGACAGTCCTGCAGCACCTCAGCATTCCCTCTTAGTCCTGGAGCCAGCTTTCTTCATCTCAGCTGCAAGTGTGGGAGAAATTCACACCACCTTGATTAACTGTGTGGTAACATCCCCCAGGATGTCATATCAGTTGGGTACCTGGCTTGTGCTGTTTCCTTGTGGCTGTTAGGAAAGTTGATTAAACTGGGTGTTACCGCCTGACTTTTATTAAAATCTAGTTCCTTCCAAAGTTGCTGTCTTTGGTTTATGCAGACACAACTCAGACTTATTAGCAAGCTGTGTGGCTAGCGGGCGGGTGTGCGGTGGGAGGGGGTTCTGTCCCCAGCAATCACTGCTCTGCTGGTGCTGTAGGGAAAGCCAGAGCAGTAGTGAGCCTAGTTCTCAGTGTTGAAATGAGTCAAATGATACTGGACTCTCCTGCATCAGCCAGGACACAGGCCATTTGTGGAAATACCTGGATTGGGCTTTGTTGGACTTATGTATGTAACAGCCTCTGACAGGGAAGGAGTCAGATGTGCCGGTGTGTACTGGGGAAGGGTGTGGCTTAGTGTAGCACAGCCCCCCAAACACATTTTAGCTGTCACTCATATTCAACACTTACTGAGCCTCTATGTTAGGCAATAGAGATAGCATCTAGACTTATTTTGTCTTGTTTAATTTGCTCTTTAACAATATCAGGGCCGGGCTCAGTGGCTCAACCTATAATCCCAGCACTTTGGGAGGCCAAGGCAAGTAGATTGCCTGAGCCTGAGGGTTCGAGACTAGCCCAGGCAATTTGGTGAGACCTTGTCTCTATAATAAATAAAAAAATTAGCTGGGCATGGTAGTGCATGCCTGTAGTTGTGGCTACTCAGAAGGCTGAGGCAGAAGGCTCTCCGGAGCCCAGCAGGTTGATGCTGGGGTGGCCGTAAGTGTGCCACTGTACTCCATCCAGCCTGGGCGACAGAGTGAGACTCCGACTCAAACCAAAAAGAATTTCAGGAAGTGAGTGGTGATCTGATGCAGCGATTAGGATTGTGGGTTTAGAGTCAGACCTGGGTTCACACCTCAGCCAGGCTACATAGGGGTGGTGTGACCTCCAGCAGCAAAATAGAGTGGGTAAGGTCTCTGACAGGCTGTACTGCTCCATCTCTCCAGTGGGGATTGCATTTGTATCTGGCTCATCTGCTTGTGGGATTTTGTGATGTAAAATGAGTTACTATGGGAAGATCACTTGGGCCAGCAGCTAGCATCTAGTAAGTACTCAGTAAACGTTGGCTTTGTTCTGTTGTATTTTCCCCAACTTTGTAGATGAGGAAACTAAGGCTCAGAGAAGCTTGGAAACATACCCAGGGTTATACCCCAACAAATAGCACAACTGGGTCTTACATGTAGGTATCAGGCCTGTTCTCTGTCTTCTGCAGATTTGTGGGTGTGGCACAGCTCCCAAAACACATTTCACCTGTCAGATTCAAGTGAACCTGGGTGGGATCCAGGTTTCTCTCTTACGCAGTCTAATCATACCTGGTATTCATTTGTAGCACCAGAAGGTATAGTATTCAAGGGACAAACAGGATTGGCAAGGACTTTGGAACTGTGTGAAAATTTGTTAAGAAACTGGATGTGTGGAGCCTGGAGCAGAATTTATGGGAAAGTAGAGCCCAGTTACCCCTGAAAGTAGAACGGGGACTGTGGGTTGAATCTTAGAAACCTTCCAACTGTGCAGATATAGCAGGGGCAGCCCCAAAGCACAGTTGGTCTTTTCTCACTCTGGGTGTTCTAGCAGAGGCTGGGTGGCCAGCTAGCACTTGAAGAAAAGAACGAGTGAGTGTAATATGACAATAAGCCAGACAGAAATCTGGGGAGACGGCACATCTCTCCACAATGTGGGCTGGCCCATTCTGAATGAATTATAGTTTTCTTGCTTCCATTCAGAAGGACTCATAAATAAGCTGCTGCTTCTGTAAACGTGACACTTTTTCTCTCTCATTTTTTATTTTTAAAATGTGAGTACAATAAACGTGGGACTTTTTTATGATGATGCTGGCAGATTTGTATCAACTTTCCATGCCAAGCAGGCCTCCTGGCTGGTCTCACCTCATGACTGCCTCATTCCATTCCACAGTCTATCTATGGCAGCAGATTTATCTGCAAAGTACTGCATTAACTCTGTTGTCCTTTCCTCTGTCCACAAACCATAGTCTCTGAAGTGACAACCCTGTTCCACTGCTCCAGCCTTGCGTCCAGTAGGGTCCTGCCCAGTGCCCTCTTTTCTCCTGGTGCAATCTCTTGCCTCACAGCCCTCCAGGATTCCAGGCCCTTCCTACAGTCCTTGTGGGGCCACCACTACTTCTCAGTCCCTAATCATCCAAGCCAGAGGGCTTTGTCCCACCTCCTGGAGTATACCCTATGGGACATCAGAACCACATCTGGGACACACTTGTGACCTCTGGGGCTTTGCAGACAGAGCACCAGGCAGATGTGGGAGAGGACACGGTTTGGACAAGCAGTTTGAAGCTGTTTCAGTTAGGGTTTATCACCTTTGAGAGCTCCTTACATGTTTGCTCGGGAGCCAGTACAGCAGAGCTAGTTCTCCATCCAGGCTGACTAGTTCCCATGCATTTTAGCTGTTTGATCTTGGACAAGTACCTTGATTTTTTATCTCTAAAAGTGGGAGCACTCATGCCTACCCTGGAGGTGTTGTGAGGACCATTTATGTGAAGTACTCAGTGCAGTCCCTGGTGTACACAAAAGGTTCTGACCATTGGCTATGGTAGTTCACCAGCATTGCCTGGCTCCTTTACTTCACAGTGTCACTCTGCTTTTCTGGACTTCCCCTCTCACCAGTTAAGGCTCCCCCTCTTTGTGTGCTTTTGTCCTCCACTGGTAGTGTTGGCTTTTACTGACAAGCTGGTGATTACCTTCTAGATGTCCAACATCACTGTCACATACAGAGATGGCCGAGTGGCACAACTGGAGCAGGTGTACATCCGTGGCAGCAAGATCCGCTTTCTGATATTGCCTGACATGCTGAAAAATGCACCCATGTTAAAGAGCATGAAAAATAAAAATCAAGGCTCAGGGGCTGGCCGGGGAAAAGCTGCTATTCTGAAGGCCCAAGGTAGGTGCTCTTCAGGAACTGGTTTTAAAATAAGACTTGTATCTTTTGGAAAACAATCCTTTTACAATTGCCTGGGCATGTGGTGGGCCTGACCCCCACCATCTCCACACCCACTGCCGCCCCTTCACCCTGCAGCTGGGGAGATCCTGCGAGGTGGTGAGGGATGGCTTGCCTGGCCTTCTTGATCTTGCCTCAACTGATAGCAGTCATGGGACTGGCACAAAATCCAAAGTGGCACCTTAGAAAAAAGGTACAATCCCTGTCTTAAGTGAAAAAAGAGTTAATAAGTCACCTATGATGCATTTCTAGGAAGCTCTTTGCAGAAGTTCTGTCCAAGAGATCTGTTTAGTTTGGTGAGCAGACACACCATGGTGTGGATGAGCTGACTCTTGAAGCATTCGGGCAGCATTTCCTAGAGAGACCAGGTTGTGTGGGTGGAGACCCAGCATATACCTTTGAAGTTGTTTACAGTGGGGATCCATTTCTCAGATCAGAAATGAAGCCATTTTGAGCCATCTTTGCACACTTGAGTGGGGGCTGGACTTCTATTTTCAAAGCTTCTTATATTTGAAAACAAATCCTTCAGCACATTTCAAAAGTAGGACTGGTCTATTCCTACTTAGTCTGGCCTTTCTTATGGGTTAGCCCAATCTAGTTTTATCTTTGAGTCCATGAAAAGTTCTGCCACGTTGATTAGATAAGAAAGCAAGTGCAGTCATTAGAAACTGCCTTAGTGTTGGTAAAATAGATTTGTAGGCAGAGAAGGCACTGGGTTCTCCATCAGTATCTTTAGCTGCTATACATATTTTATATGGGTGAGGAAAAAACTCAAACTGTGTTTTTCCTCTGCTCTTACAACACAGCAGCAATCAACATGGAAGACTTCTGTTACCAAATGTGTGGGGTTTTCTCCCCACACAGCAAGCAGACAACTCTGTGGTGGATGCTGACTGGATATCTTCCACTTCAATTCACTTCTGATGTTGTCTGTCTGGAGATAGCCTCAGAAACCACAGGATGAGGGCTCAGTTCTCCAGGACCACCCCCTCTTCCCATCTGTTGAAAGTTCAGGCCTCTGGAATGTCTGACCAACCAGCTTCAAGCTGGATTGTCTCCAACCCCTTCTTTGGGTTTGATTAATTTGCTAGGGCAGCTCGTACAACTCAGGGAAACACACTTTTGTTTACAGGTTTATTACAGAGGCTGTTTTAAAGGACACAGATAAACAGCTGGAGGAAGAGGTACATGGATGAGGTCTGGAAGGGTCCTGAGTGCAGGAATTTCTGTCCCCATTGAGTTGGGGTGTGTCACCCTACCAGCATGTGGATGCCTTCTTTTTCCCCTTTCTGTCAGCCTCCACTTGTTCAGCTCTCCAGAATCTCCCCAAATTCTGTCCTCGGGCCTTTTATGGAGTCTCATTAGATAGGCATGATAGAAGCATGGACCACCATGTGGAAATGTGATTGGACAAAAAGGTCATGACCTGCTACTAACAGACCGGGAAGCCCAGCAAGGCCTGTCCAGCTTCTTGGCTTCTCTGCACAGCATTTCTTATCCTAGAGCATGGGGCAGGGCCCTCTTGAGAGTTATGAGCCAGGAACTATGGTTAAAAACTTGTTTGAATGGGGTGGTAATGTCACAATACATGTGATAGCTTTTGAGCTTAAAGATGCAATAGTATAATTCTTTAAAATGTCCTCAGAGAGTCTCCTTGCCTTCCTAGACAAAAGGCAGTTAGGACATAAAACCAGAAGCCCTGGACATTATATTTGAAAACAAATCCTTCCTTTTTGTTCTGAGGAAGGAATGATGTTCAGGAATTCTGGCTTCATGACTAGCACCGTCGCTTCCTCTGCTTCCTCAGGAAAGCGCTGCCAGCTTTGTCACTGTGTAGCTAGCTACACTATCTTCTCTAGCAAAAGTGCACCCCATTGCTGTGCACTAGAGGACGTTTGGCAGTGAGTATGACTTTGGGCTGAGCTGCCTGTGCCTCCCCCTTGCTATGGTCCTATCTGCAGGTGGGTGGGTTCTGTTTCCTTCCTCTTCAGGACAACTCTGTGTGAGCAGAGAGGGGTTAGACTCCAGTTAGTGGCTATCAGAATATTTGCATCTGTCCTTCAAAGCCACTGATCCCCTCCTAAAACCCTTGGGTTACAGAGAGGAACAGTGATCTTGTCGTGCCCTTTGTATGGGGAATGTTGTTTTGTTTTTGCTGTTATGGAACATTTCTTTTCTCTGGAAAAGCACAAAGAATAATTTTTAAAAAAACCCTCACACAGATATAACAGATGTTAACACTTAACTGATTCAGAATTCTAAAAGTGAATTAGATACATCTGTAATGTTTTATCAGCTTGCCCCAGGCCAGCCTGGGAATTCTTCTCTGTGGTTCTCAGACCACCTTCTTCACCCTCAGCACCCTGCCTCCTGGCCTCATGGAAAGCAGTGCTGGACTGGCAGACAGGAATCTGATGCCAGCTCCCACTCTGTCACCAGTCACCAGCGCCTGCCCTCTGTCTCCGTCCCCCTGTAACGTGATGGCTGAGGTAGTGTTGGACTAGGTGGTCTTCAGGTCCCTTCCAGCTAGTGTCCTAAGCCTCCAGCTGCTCTATGCTGTGATCATTCACTGACCACACTGACCTGGCCTCATTCTCTTCCTTTTCAGTGGCTGCAAGAGGAAGAGGACGTGGAATGGGACGTGGAAACATCTTCCAGAAGCGAAGATAATTTTCTCTGTTGAACAGAACTTTGCGCTTTTTTCTTTTAGGTTATCTGAGTTCGTGGGGGTGGGTGTTTGTGTATATGTCCTAGGTATTGTTTTGACATCTTTCTCTTTAGATCAGAGGAAATGTTGAACTAAATAAATCTGATTGTTTGTTTTTTTTTTCTTTGAGAATATAATGTCTTTGTGTTCATTTGGAGTTTGCTTTGGCAGCAGGTTAAATTTTGACATCCTGGGAGATGTCCTGGGAGAATGCCAACACTTTGAAACAGCATAGTTATCGATAAGAGTTTAAGCTGCTGTTCCTGGCCAGATGCTAGTTAAGTCCCAGAAAAGTTTGCCTTGGAGAAACTCTGAGAAGACATAGACTGTGTCTTGTTAATCTTCAGACATAAGCAGTCAGTGTAGCACTTTGTTCAGTCAGCCTTTGTGGAAATGTCATCAGCTCAGCTGTAACAACACAGGTGGTCCTGCCTCATGAAAAAGTCTAGTACTCTGCAGGGCACAGTGGCTCACGCCTGTAATCTCAGAACTTTGGGATGCTGAGGTAGGAGGATTGCTTGAGCCTAGGAGTTTGAGACCAGCCTGGGCAACATAGCAAAACCTCATGTCTACTAAAAAAATTAGCCAGGCATGGTGGTACATGCCTGTAGTCCCAGCTACTCGGTAGGCTGAGGGTGGAAGGATTGCCTGAGCCCAGGAAGTCAAGGCCGTGGTGAGCCATGATTGTGCCACTGCACTCCAGCCTGAGCGTCGGAGTTCTCCAACCCGGGGAAAGAAAAAAAAAAAGTCCAAAACTCTGAACTCTAGTCTGGAAATCCTAGTGGTTTGGCATTTGGGAAAAGTATTCAAATATTACAGAGTAATTCAGAGGATCCCATTGGCCATCTTCTATAGTCTGCTATACTGGATACACAAGCAGTTTTGTGGTGATTTGGGGGAATGCATCCTTGTGAGTTTATCAGAGCATCTTAGAATTGTCACATTCATAAGTATTTAATGTAGAAAAGATTAACAAGTGGCTGGGTGTGGTGATGACACCTGTAATTCTGGCACTTTGAGAGGCCAAGGCAAGAGGATCACTTGATGTTCAAGTTCCAAGACCAGCCTGGGCAACATTGTAAGACCCTGTCTCTAAAAAAAAAAAAAAATTTTTGTTTTTTAGTTAGTTGGGCATGGTGGTGCTCACCTGTATTTCTAGCTACTCAGAGTCTTAGGATGGATCATTCGAGCCCAGGAGTTCCAGGTTACAGTGATTGTACCACTGCCCTCTAGCCTGGGTGACAGAGTGAGGCCTTGTCTCAAAAAAAAAAGACAAGGTATGCAGATGTGCAGAGCAAATAATTGTGACAAAAGCACAGAAATTGGCAACATGGCCTAAAGAATACCGAACAGAATGAGCTACATACAGCATAAGCCATCAAGAGAAAAAGTGATTGATTGTTGACCCTTAGAATATTGCTTATTGACCAGGCACAGTGGCTCATGCCTATAATCCCAGCACTTTGGGAGGCCAAGGTGAGAGGATTGCCTGAACCCACAGGTTCAAGACCAGCAACTTGGTGAGACCTCATCTCTTAAAAAAAAAAAAAAAATTAACCAGGCATGGTGGCACATGCCTATAGTTCCAGCTACTTGGAAGCCTGAGGCGGAAGGATCGCCTGAGCCCAGCAGGTCAGGGCTGCGGTGGCCGGGAGTGTGCCACTGCACTCCAACCTGGGTGACAGTGTGAGACTCCAACTCAAAATATATATGTATATCACTGAACATATTGTCCAAGTGATGAGGAAAAAGAAAATCCAACACATCAGTTAACCTGGATTCAAGAGGTAGTTTTCTAGTAAGTTTTGTCTTATAAGCATGACACTGCCAAGAGGTAACAGAACTGGTATTATTCTAATAATAAAGAACTGCTAAGGAACTCAGTGAGTTGGTCAGATACAACAGACACTTATGTCCTCAGAGACTCCCCAGGCACAGTGGCTCAAGCCTGTAATCTTAGAACTTTGGGAGGCCAAGGCAAGAGGATTGTCTGAGCTCAGGAGTTCTAGACCAACCTGGGCAACTTGGTGAGACTGCGTCTCTATAATAAATCAAAAAATAAGCCAGACATGGTAGTGTGCGCCTATAGTTCTAGCTACTTGGAAGGCTGAGGTGGATGGATTGCCCGAGCCCAGCAGGTCGAGGCTGTGATGGCTGTGATCCTACCACTGCACTCGCCAGCCCAGGTGACAGAGTAAGACTCTGATTAAAAAAAAAGATTCTCCCCAGAGCAGCCCCCGCAGGCAGTGCTCCTCTAGCAAGGGGTCCCGTGATCAGTAGCTATTTCAAATGAACTTATTCAATGTGAATAAAATTAGACAATTTGTTTTAGGTTTGACTGAGAGTTAATTTGTGGTGATCGTTTTTTGATAAGAAAAGAAACCAAGCCAGGCTCGGTGGCTCAGCCTGTAATCCTGCGCCTTTGGGAGGCTGAGGTGAGTGGATTGCCTGAAGCCCGCGGGTTCGAGACCCGCCTGGGCAACTTGGCAAGACCTCATCTCTACAATAAATCAAAAAATCAGTCAGGTATGGTAGTGCATGCCTGTAATTCCAGCTACTCGAAAGGCTGAGGTGGAGGGATCACTGGAGCCCAGCAGGTCAAGGCTGCGGTGGCCGGGAGCGGCCACTGCACTCCAGTCTGGGCGACAGAGTGAGACTCCAACTCAAAAAAGAAAGAAAAGAAAAGAAACCTGTACATCAACAAGTGAATTTCTTTGACGTCTTTATAAATGAAATTCAAGTGGAAGCTGTGCTGCCTACTGGTATGCCACATGGATTATTACTTCCCCTCTTCCCTGCTAGTGACCTGATTCACAAATGTTGATTTTACTGACTTTTTTTTTCCTTTTTTGAATTGGAGTCTCACTCTATCGCCCAGGCTAGAAGTGCAGTGACACTCTCAAGGCCATCCTAGCGTTGACCTGCTAGACTCCTGCAATCCTGCCTTAGCCTTCCAAGTAGCCAGAACTATAGGTGTGTGCTACCACGCCCGGCTAATTTTTTTAATTTTTTGTAGAGATGAGGTCTTGCCAAGATGCCCGTGCTGGTCTCGAACCTGTGGGCTCAGGTAATCCACTCATCTCTGCCTCCCAAAGTGCTGAGATTACAGGCTGAGCCACTGAGCACGACTTTACTGACTTCTTATTAATGAAGGCTACTAGATTAACCACTGAGAGCAGTGGTTTTCAACATCAAGATTCCAAGGCCCACCCCTGGAGCAGAGCCCAGGAACTCACATTTTGAACACCAGCTAAGTGATTCTCACACAATAGAGTTTGCCCCTGTACTAGGGATTGTAACTTAATGTAATCACTGCTTAATTTATCATGCTTTTACAGTAAACAATACTTTGAATACCTTGAACAATGCTTTGAAACAATACTTTGAATATCAACACATTTTACTTAGCAGGGGGCTTTTAGAAAACACTTCAAAACATATCACAATTAAAATGTTCTAGTTTATTAATGCAAAACGCTGTACTCAGTACCTGCAGCTAAAACCACAAGCCCAGCTGGGCTCGGTGGCTCAGCCTGTAATCCCGTGCCTTTGGGAGGTTGAGGTGAGTGGATTGCCTGAGCCCACGGGTTCGAGACCCGCCTGGGCAGCGAGACCTCATCTCTACAATAAATAAAAAAATCAGCCAGGCGTAGCGCATGCCTGTAATTCCGGCTACTTGGAAGGCTGAGGCGGAAGGATCGCTGGAGCCCAGCAGGTCGAGGCTGCGGTGGTCGGGAGCGGCCACTGCACTCCAGTCTGGGTGACAGAGTGAGACTCCAACTCAAAAAAAAAAAAAAAAAAAAAAAAAACCACAAGCCCCTTCCTGTAATGCTGTGCTCAGTGCCTGCAACCAAAACCACAAGCTTGTGCTATTGTTACAAAAAGTACAAAACCTTAACGCCATGAAAATCCCCTCCCCTCCCCAAAGCCAATGTAAAACCTATATAAGCTGAGACCCAACTGTGATCGGGGCCCAGCCTCTGTGACTGGAGTCTGCTGAGCTGAACACCAGCATCCAGTAATAAATGCAGCTTCCTGCTTATCAGCCTCGGTGTCACGGTCTCTCTGACTTGTTTTCCTGCAAATTTCTTGGTGCGTTGGCCGGGAAAGTGGAGAGTTTAGAGATGGTGTCTTCCACCTCCCTTGTCACTGGGATACGACCCCTGGGGCGACGGGAAAGGGCACCTTGCCTGTCGCCAGCAGACCAGTTGATCTGTAGGGGAGAAGCCAGCATCCTGGAGTAAGGATCCCAAAAGCACAACGGAACCCAGTGAGGCGCAGGAACCAGCATAAGGAGCAGCACCTGATGGAAAGGGTAGGAACTGGGGTTACCTGGAATAGAAACCTGTTCTTAAGAGACAGAAGGAGAGCCTGATCAACTCCCGAAGTCCACTACGGGGTTAGAGGCAATGGAAGGAAACGCTGTCCTGAGACGAAACTGTAGACTCCAAGGTACTGGTGGAGGGTTAGAGTTGTGTAATTGTGTATAAGTGAGACGACTAGTGGAAGGGTTCTGACTCAACCAAAGGGCTGAAGCCAATGTTGAGTCCTAAGCCAGTGGCAACCTCATTCAGCTGAAGGTGGCCCCAGCCCCATAATAAGGCTGGTCCAGGTTGGAGGTTTATGCCAATCTGCCAATTGTTAAGAGGTGTCTGAAATATCTCCATGAGGAGTACGGACAAAGCAATTGTTCCCCTTACCCTTTTTTCCTCCTTCTGTGTGTGACTGGTGTCGTTTAGGGGAAGGAAGATGGGTGAAACACAAAAACATCCCCCTTGAATGTGTGTTGAGAAATTTTTGGTAAGGTTACTCAGGAGACTATGATGTGAAACTGACTCAGAGAAAGCGCTGAACATTCTGTGAAATAGATTGGCCTTCTTTTGGGGTAAAGTGGCCCATGGAAGGGTCATTAGATAAAAGAATAGTTGCTAAGATATTTAGAATTATCATAGGAAACCCAGGTCCGGTCACCCTGATCAGTTGCCATACATTGACTATTGGCAAGATGCAACAGTGTAATGAATTGCACCCTGGATCTAGAAAGCTGACTTTTGGATGGGATTCACCCTGGACCGGTGCAGGAATACTAGCCTTGCTAATTCTCCACACAGTGAAAACCAGCTGTGACCCTACCTCGGTCCTGAGAAATGGGGGTTCTCATTTATGGTTCTGTTTCTAATTGTTCACAGTAACAATTTGCAAGTTTTATAAACAACAAAGAAAAGTAACCTAAAATATATAGCTTTATAAACAGTTTTATATCCTGCATTTTAGTGGGGCACAAAACCCCATTAACATGTGCTGGAAACAAATAGTTCTGCAAAGCTTATTCTGAAAAACAGCAGCCCTCCTACCTGCCCGTCCTTCTCCCCCATTTTCCTTGCCTCAAGATAGTCCCTTTCAGCTGTTACTTGATTTCATTTGTATTTGCCTCCATGTCTTAAACATGCTTGCATGGCTACTCTGTTTTAGGCACTATCTTTTGATCTTCCTCCTCACCATGAGTATACTCCCTCTCACCCATCTACCTGATATTACAGTTCTGGAGATCATATTCAGTATTAAGTTAATCCTTTCGCATTTTTATTTTTTATCTTTTATTTTTTTTTGAGTTGGAGTCTCACTCTGTCGCCCAGACTGGAGTGCAGCGGCCGCTCCCGGTCACCGCAGCCTCGACCTGCTGGGCTCTGGCGATCCTTCCGCCTCAGCCTTCCAAGTAGCCGGAATTACAGGCGCGTGCTAATTTTTTGATTTATTGTAGAGATGAGGTCTCGTCTACCCAGGTGGATCTCGAACCCACGGGCTCAGGCAATCCACTCACCTCAACCTCCCAAAGGCGTGGGATTACAGGCTGAGCCACCGAGCCCGGCTCCTTTTGCATTTTTATTTGTGTAGTTTTCTGTCACTAAGTCAACCAGTCTTTAAAGACTATGAGACATCTGTTTGATCAATTAAAGATCTGCCCCAGTCTGGACTGGTTTTCCCTGTGCCTAATGTGTTACTGTCGTTCTGGACTCTTCCACACCTCTGCTGTGTTGAACCTCCTGTTTGCTGTGTAACCTCTTCCTCTATTGGCTTATCACCTCATCCTGGGGGAGTACCTGCTGTAGAAGGGAGCACAGGAAGTACTTTTGAGAATGATGTCTGAAAATGTTTTTCTCATGCTTGATTTGGTATGAAATTCCAGTTTGAAATTAGTTTTCCTTCAGACTTTAGAAAGCAACAGTACTTTGTCATCTAAGCATCTGGCATTGCTGTAGAGGAGTCTGAAGTCATTTTGGGTCCTGATCCTTTCTGGGTGACTGGTTTTTCCTTCTGATACCAGTGTTCTGACATTTCTATGATGTACATGCCTTAGTGACGGTCTGTTTCCATCCACTGTGCCAGGCCCTTGAACCTTTCAGAACACATACTTGTCCTTCATTTCTTGAGAAATGTCTTAAATTATTTGTTAATGATTTCCTTCCTTTGGCTGTCTGTGTTTTTCTTTGTAAACTTCCTATTGGTCATATGTTGGACCTGGACTTACCACTCTTCTCCCCTCCTCCCACTTTCTTGACTTTTGATCTCCTTTACAGAAGATTAACCCAAGTTGATTCTCTGAGTGTTCTTTTTTTAAAAAAAAACAGCCATGCGCGGCGGCACACGCTTATAATCCCAGTTTTGGGAGGTGGAAGTGAAAAGATTGCCTGAGCTCATTTTCAAGACCAGCAACTTGGTGAGACCATGTCTCTACAATAAATCAAAAAATTAGCCAGGCATGGTGGCACGTGCCTGTAGTTACAGCTACTTAAGAGGCTGAGGTGGAAGGATTGCCTGAGTCCAGCAGATCAAGGCTGTAGTGGCCATGTGAGTATGCCACTGCAATCCAGCCTGGGCAACAGAGTGAGACTCCAACTCAAAAAAAAAAAATAGCACCTTGTTCCACGATTGCACTATTATCTCTGTGGCATTGGTATACATTATTGAAGCTTTCATCTCCCTGCATATGTTTTTTCTTTTTTCAGTTTAGTCTTTCATGTTACAGACTTTCTTTAGGTTCCTGGTAATTACTGGTAGTCTGTTTACATTTAGGAGAGCAGTAATAGAATACGTCAGTTAGGTAATCTGATTCTGAGGGAGAGTCTCCAATGCTCGTACTTTTAGGACTTTGCTCTTGGACTGGACAGATTTGTCTGGGGAAAGTTTCATGTTAAGAGGGTTTACCTTGAGCTGCTGGCCTTCTGAGGACTCAGCTGGGGAGAAGGGCTGGAAGTTTCAGCACCCTTGTATGTCCACATTCACTTCATCCTCCAGGTCTCTGGGAAGGCCTCCTAGTCCAGAAACCAACCCCCTCCTGAAAATAAGCTTCCAACTTTGGCCAAGGTTGGGAAGGGCAGGGTCATGTGGAAATCAATGTTTAAGCAAGTTCTCCCTTTAAAAAAATGATATATATGTAAATTGTAAATAATTGCTTTACGGCCAGGCTTGGTGGCTCAGCCTGTAATCCCAGCACTTTGGGAGGCCGAGGTGAGTTTTGCCTGATTGCCTGAGCCCGCGAGTTCGAGACCTGCCTGGGCAACTTGGTGAGACCTCATCTCTACAATAAATCAAAAATTAGCTGGATGTGGTAGTGCGCGCCTGTAGTTCCAGCTACTTGGAAGGCTGAGGCGGAAGGATTGCCGAAGCCCAGCAGGTCGAGGCTGCGGTGGCCGGGAGCAGCCACTGCACTCCAGTCTGGGCGACAGAGTGAGACTCCAACTCAAATAATAATAATAATAATAATAATTGCTTTACAGTTGTGCCTGAAAATACACACACACACACACACACACACACACACACAAACACACACAAATATATGAAGCAATGGTTTTCTAGACATTGGACATCAGACATTGAAGGAGAACAATCTCTGAGAAATGAGAGATGAAATAAACACGGGAGTTGTACCTGAGCTTACTGCCTCCAAGTGTCTCCAGGCTGTGGCACAGGGAGCAGGCATGACGCAGACCTGCCAGCCTGTGTTGAGGAATTGGAGCTAGGAGTTCAGAGAGGCCAAGGCAGCTTGAGTTATAGGACAGAATGGGTATCAGAGAAAAAGAATGCTTGGAAAGCCCAAGAGAGTTCAGAAAGTCCCTCTCGAATATTCAGCACAATACCGAGAGCACACGAAAACGAGGAAACCGAGGCTGGGGAAACACCCATGAAAGAGGATTGAAAACAGTGCTTTACGTCATACAGAGCTGGGAATAGTGCCTGTTCAACCAGACAATAACTCAATTCACAGGATATTGGACAGTATGATTTTAAAATGTACCCAGGATTTTGTTTTAATAAGATTAGCACTTTAGCACAGATGACAGACACCAAGACAACTGCCTTGAAAGAAGAGTTTATTGGCCATGTGCAATGACTCACGCCTGTAATTCCAGCACTTTGGGAGGTCTGATCCCAAAGGTTCGAGACCAACCTGGGCAACTTGGCAAGACCTCATCTCTACAATAAACAAAACAAAATTAGCCAGGTGTAGTGGTGCATGCCTGTAATCTTGCCTAAGGGTTCAAGACTGGGCTGGGCAACTTGGCAAAACCTCATCTCTACAATCAAGAAAAATGAACCAGGCATGGTGACGCATGCCTGTAGTTCCAGCTACTTGGAAGGCTGAGGCGGAAGGAGCCTACCAGGTCAAGGCTGCAGTGGCTGTGAGCGTGCCACTGCACTCCAGCCCGGGTGACAGAGTGAGACTCTGACTCAAAAAAAAAAAAGTTTATTACTTACAATTCTCAACAGAAAGGGGCATACCATGTCACGCAGGCCATATGGGGAAACACTAGCATGAGTCTGGAGGCAGAAGAAGCAAGGAGGAGGCATGACCCAGAGCCTTTATCGTGATTTCCCCAGGAAAGAATGAGTGAGGCAAGGTAGGCAAGTTTGAGTGGGTTTAGGACTGGGTAGTTTAAATCATTTCAGAGGGCTGGGTTGTGGTGGTGGTCTCTAGTTGTCAAGTACCTGACTCCAAAGTGATTCAGGGCAGGGGAAATACTGGCTTAGTGTCTATTAAAGGAAGTGGTTGAGGGTATGGACTTTGGATTAGCTGGTTTGTATATGAAAGACATTCTGCCAGGCAAGTTGTTTGCTATCTCTAGGAATTAGCTAACCCTGGGAGGGGCAGTCTCCAGGATTAGCAAGGTCCAAGATGTCAAAGCATCATAAAATGCAGAGAGAAAAAAGCGTGATTAATACAAGTATCCAGGAAGGTCTTGCCTCATAAATGAGGAATAATTAGCCCAAGACACAGCTCTGGACCCACCTAACAAGTCATAAAAACAAGACTTGAAAGGATCAGACTGTTGTTCAGGTCTATTAAATGTATCCCAGTATAAGACACAAGAAGGTTTATAAAAGTACAAAAACATCCAGCACCCTACAAGGCAAAATTCACAATGTCTGGCATCCAACCAAAGAGATTACTAGGCATGCAATGAGGCAGGAAAGTACAGCCCATAATGAGAATAATCAAGAGATCCAAGCTTGGCATGGTGGGTCAAGCCTGTAATCCCAGTACTTTGGGAGACTGAGGTAGGAGGATTGCCTCAGCCCACGGATTCAAGATCAGCCTGGGCAACTTGGTGAGACCTCAGACACCAAGAATAAATAAATCTACAATCAATTTTAAAAAAATAGCCGGGCATGGTGGCATGTGCCTGTAGTTCCAACTACTTGGAAGGCTGAGGCAGAAGGATCACCTGAACCCACCAGGCCAAAGTTGTGGTGACCGGAAGTGTGCCACTGCACTCCAGCCTGGGCAACAGAGCGAGACTCCAACTCAAAAAAAAAAAAAAAAAAAAACATGAAAGAGAGACCCAAACTGACAGAGACATTAGAATTTTCAAAAAGGACATTAAAACAGTATAACTGCCAGGCGCGGTGGCTCACGCCTGTAATCCCAGCACTTTGGAAGGTGGAGGCAAGAGGATTGCCTGAGCTTAGGGGTTCAAGACCAGCCTGGGAAACTTGGCAGGACCTCGTCTGTACAATTAAAAAAAAAAAAAATTAGCCAGGTGTGGTGGTGCATGCCTGTAGTTCTAGTTACTTGGAAGGTTGAGGTGGAAGGATCATCTGAGCCCAGTAGGTTGAAGCTGTGGTGACCGTGAACATGCCACTGCACTTTAGCCTGGGTGACAGAGTGAGACTCCAGCTTTAAAAAAAAAAAAAGTATAACTGTATTCCATAATTTTTTTTTTTAAGTTGGAGTCTCACCTTGTCGCTCAGGCTGGAGTGTAGTGGCATGATCATGGCTCACTACAGCCTCAACCTCCTGGGCTCAAGTGATCCTCCACCTCAGGTTCAAGAGTAGCTGGGATTATAGACATGCATCACCACTTCAAGCTGATTTTTTGTAGAGATGAGGTCGATGAGATGATATTGCTCAGGCTGGTCTTGAATGCCTAGGCTCAAGCAGTTCTCCCACCTTAGCCTCCCAAAGTGCTGGGTTTACAGGCAAGAGCCACTGTGTCTGTTCTATATTCCATGTTTTAAAAGGTGAGTAGATTTTTGAACTCACTCCCTGAGTTCAAAAATTCTTACAAAGCTGTAGCAATCAAAACAGTGTATTATCATCAAGATAAACAAGTAAGCCGGGCTCGGTGGCTCAGCCTGTAATCCCGCACCTTTGGGAGGCCGAGGTGAGTGGATCGCCCGAGTCCGCAGGTTCGAAAAAAAAAAAGATAAAAAAGTAGATGAAAGGAACATAATAGAGAGTCTAAAAACAAATCCACACACATATGCAAACTGAGTTTTTTCTTTTTTTTTTTGAGTTGGAGTCTCACTCTGTCACCCAGACTGCTGGACTGCAGTGGCCACTCCCAGCCACCGCAGCCTCAACCTGCTGGGCTCCGGCGATCCTTCCGCCTCAGCCTTCTAAGTAGCTGGAACTACAGGCACGCGCTACCACACCCGGCTGATTTTTTGATTTATTGTAGAGATGAGATCTCCCCAAGTTGCCCAGGCAGGTCTCAAACCTGTGGACTCAGGCAATTCACTCACCTCAGCCTCCCAAGGCACGGGATTACAGGCTGAGCCACCGAACCCGGCAAACTGAGTTTTTTCAAAGGCACAAAGAAGAATTGGATATTGGAAAAAGGACAGCCTTTTCTTTTTTCTTTTTTTTTTTGAGTTGGAGTCTCACTCTGTCGCCCAGACTGGAGTGCAGTGGCCGCTCCCGGTCACTGCAGCCTCGACCCACTGGGCTCTGGCGATCCTTCTGCCTCAGCCTTCCGAGTAGCCAGAATTACAGGCACACGCTACCATGCCCGGCTGATTTTTTGATTTATTGTAGAGAGATGAGGTCTCACCAAGTTGCCCAGGCGGGTCTCAAACTCACGGGCTCAGGCAATCCACTCACCTCAGCCTCCCAAGGCGCGGGATTACAGGCTGAGCCACCGAGCCTGGCTAGGACAGCCTTTTCAACAAATGGTGTTGGAACAACTGGTTAGCGATCTAAAAAAACAAACAAAAAACCCCCAAAACTTGGATCTGTATCTCACACCATGTTAAAAAAGTTAACTCAAAATCGATCTAGACTTTGACATAAAACCTAAAACTATAAAACTTCTAGAAGAAACATAAAATATTCAGAACCTTGAGTTAGGCAAAAATTTAGATATAACACCCAAAGTGCTAGCCATAAAAAGTCAGATTGATACAGTAGACTTCACCAACATTAAAAACTGCTTTCCAAAAACACTGTTGAGACTAAGGAATCACAAACCACAAGAAAATCTTGGCAAAGCAAAGTCTAATAAAGCCCTTGTATCCAGAATATACAAAGAACTGCAAAGTTCAACAATAAGAGAAGAAAAATTTAAACACGGGGAAAAATTTTGAACAGTCTTGACTTGAGAAGATAAACAGATGACAAATAAGCACATGAAAAGATGCTCAACATCATTAGTCACTGGGGAAATGCCAAATTAAAACCACACTGAGATACTACTGCTGTACACCCATTAGAATGGCTAATGCTTACAAAACTGACCAAACGTGTTGTCAAAGATGTGAGGCAACAGGAACTCCAGTACCCTGCTGGTTGGGATGTAAAATTGTACAACCGTTTTGGAAAACAGTCTGACAATTGCTTAGAACATTAAAGATACAGCTACCATACCACCCAGCCATTCCTCTCCCAGCATTTATCCAAGAGAAAAGGAGATATATGTTCATGTAAAAACTTGTACATTAATTTCCTTTTTTTTTTTTTTTTTTTTTGAGTTGGAGTCTCACTCTGTTGCCCAGGCTGGAGTGCAGTGACATGCTTATGGCCACTCCAGCATCAACCTGCTGGGCTCAGGCAATCCTTCTGCCTCAGTCTTCTAAGTAGCCGGAACTACAGACACACACTACCATGCCCAGCTAATTTTTGATTTATTGTAAAGACGAAGTCTCACCAAGTTGCTTAGGCTGGTCTCGAACCCACGGGCTCAGGCAATCCACTTGCCTCAGTCTTCCAAAGTGCTGGGATTACAGGCTGAGCCACCAAGCCCAGACTTTTTCTTTTTTTTGAGTTGGAGTCTCACTCTGTCACCCAGGCTGGAGTGCAGTCTGGAGGTTGCGGTGGCACATTCAAGGCCACCGCAACCTTGACATGCTGGGCTCAGGCAATCCTTCCACCTCAGCCTTCCAAAATGCTAGAATTACAGGAGTGAGACGCTGCACCCAGCTGTACATTAATTTTCATAACAACTTTCTTTGTAATAGCCAGAAACTGGAAACAATGCAAATATACATCAACAGATGAATGGAAGGAAACATTATGGCACATTCATTCAATGGGATGCTACTCCACAATAAAAAAGAACTATTCACACGTGCAGTAGCATTGGTGAGTCTCAAAAAAATTATGTTGAGTTAAAGAAACCATGTAAGAAAGAGTACATCCTGTGTGATTCCATATATCCAAAGATCTAGAAAATGCAAACTATGGGAACAGAAAACAGATCAATGGTTGCTTGGGGATGAGGGTGGGCAAGGAGAGACAGGAGGGAGGGATTACCAAGAGGCATGAGGAAACTTTTGGGGATGACACGTACATTTACTCTTTGATTATGGTGGTTTATGGATGTAGATAGATAGATAGCTAGATGGATAGACAGATATAGATACTGCAAAATGTATCATATTGCACATTTTCAGCTTGTGACAATATGTCCACTTTATTGTGTCTCAATTATACCATAATGAAGGGTTATTTAAAATATATTACTTTCCTGGCCAGGCATGGTGGCTCACGCCTATGATCCCAGCACTTTGGAAGGCTGAGGTGAGAGGACTGCCTGAGCCCATGGGTTCAAGACCACCCTGGGCAACTTGGTGAGACCTCATCTCTACAATAAATCAAAAAATTAGCTAGGCACAGTGGTGCGTGCCTGTAGTTCCAGCTACTTGGAAGACTGAGGCAGAAGGATCATCTGGGCCCAGCAGATCAAGGCTGCTGTGACTGTGAGTGTGCTACTGCAATCCAGCCTGGGTGACAGGGTGAGACACCAACTCAAAATAAAATAAAAAATAAACTGAAATATATTACTTTTCTAGCCAGGTGTGGAAAAATAAAAATAAAATATATTACTTTCTTATTTTATTTTATTGTCACCCCCAAATGGCCTCTTTGGAAGGGGCTTGCTCATTTAGGTTTATCCTGGGCCCAACCAGCCCCAATGCCAGCTCCAGGGGTGGTCACAGGAGAGGCAGCATCATGCAAGGGTTCACATCACAGACTGATGCCAGGCTACCTGGTCTCATATCCTGGCTTCTCCAGTTCCTAACTTTTTGGCTTTGGACAAGTCACTCAACCTCTTTCTGCCTCAGTTGCCTCACCCAGAAAACAGAAGTGGTAATAGCACCTACCTCCTTCCAGTCAAAGAGAATTAAAGGAGTGCAAAGTCATCAGAAGAGTACCTGGCCCAGAGAGTGGCTACAGACGTGCTTGTTTAATAAATAAATGGCTTCAGCTCTGGCCTAGTCCCAGAGGTTTGGGCTCCTGCCATTGCCACCCAGAGAGCCCTGGGTGGAGGCCCTGCTCCCCCAAGCACAGCAGGCGCTTTCCAAAACTTACATCATCCCCACTCCAGTGGAATAGGGGAGGCTTGATGTACCTAGTTCCCAAGATGAGGGAGTGGGTCCTGAGAGGACCACATTTCAGCAAGTGACGGGGCCAGGACCCAGGCCAGGCCTGTCTGCCTCCAAGACTGAGCCTGGGTGGGGACAGGCCAGAGCGCAGCCCACCTGCTTCCTCCTCCATCTGGAGCTCGGGCTGGAGCTGTCCCAGATGGCGCTCTCTGCCCCATCAGACTGTGTGAGCTACAAGCTGCTGCTTCCTGGAGCTCAGTGTCCCTGCCTGCAGATGGCCTTGCTGGTGGATGTGAGGGACCCGTGAAGGGACGTGGACACCTGTGGCAACAAGGCCAACCTTCCTCACTTCTCTTGAGCCATTTCAGGCTCTGGCTCGACCGTTACATCGCGTGCCTTCATCCAAGAAGCAAGGAGACCGGGACCATCTGCTGCTGCCTGGATTCTCCCGGAGCTCTCCTGGGACTCTGGCTCAGCTCGGGTCCTCGTGCGCCATTCTGGTAGGAATCTCTCTGAGCAGTGCCCTTTGAGGGTTTGTGACTGGCTTTGGGCCGGTAGTGGGCAGGGAGCAAGGAGAGCAGGAGGGACCAGGGAGCTTGGGCATTTCTCCAACAGGAGTTGCAGAGAGGGCTTAGCTGCCTGCATGAGACAGGTTTCTCAGCCTGCCTGGTCCAAGGCCAGCTTCCCATTCTTCTTTCTGCTGGCCCCTTCCACCATCCACCCTGCTTTGCCTTCCTCTGGGGAGCCCAAACCCCCCATTCCAGAGTGGGGACCCAGGGTCATGCCTTTTGTGGCTTCTGAGTCACTGGAGAAGCCCTTATCTTTAAAATAAGGAGGGCTTGGAGGGGGCTAGGACCCCAGGATAGAGTGCCGAGAACTGGAAGCCTTATTTAACAGAGGAGAAAAAGGAGAGACTTAGAGAACGGAAGGGCCTGGACAGGCACCCCTGGAAGTCAGGAGCAGAGCTGGGTTGAAGCGTGTGCTCTTCACTCTCCTTCCACAGCCTCAGGGCTGGAGAAGGAGTTGCCTAGAGCAGTGAGATCAGTGAGGCCTAAGAAAATTCTTTCCCTCATGCCTCCATGCCAGGCCAGGGGCCTGACATCATCCTGTCCTCACCCTCCTTAGCCACCTCTCTTCTGGCCCAAGAGGCTGTTATGCATTTGGCCAGCCAGGGGATGTGCCGGAACCCGTGCTCCATGGGGAATGATATGCCACTCCCAGTCCCTGTGGGCCAGAGCTGTGGTGGAAGGTCAGAGCCAGGTATGTAAGCCCAGGGAGAACCCCTGCTCTCTCCTTGACCTTGGCCTACCCTCTGTTACTGCCCTCTCCCCATCTAGCAGGGTCCTTCTGTCCTCGGACCTTACCTCCTGGCTCAGCACAGGACTTTAGTCCACTGGCTTCCCCACACAGGGCCTTCATCCCCATGGCCCCGACATCTCTAAATTCCTTTCTGCTAATTCCTTCTTCTAGCGATCCCTGCCTGTCCCCTAGTTGGGCTGAACTCCAATTCCCACAGGACCGTGAGGGTGGCCATGGCATTAGGATTCTGGTTGGGAGCCCACCCTGATGGTGCTTGAGGAAGGAGACAGTCCCCCTATTGGGAGCAGACCTAAGACAGCTCCACTGAGGCCCCCTGCTGCCAGCTGTGCCCACCTCTACCCCCTGCATGCTGTCCCACAGAGGGCCCCCAGGGCCTGGAGGAGGGAACATGCAAGCTCTTTGTCTCCGGCCTGATGTATCTCCTGACTTGTCAAGTGGCCCGCTTGCCAAGTACAGGAACCTGGGGTGGCAGGCTGTGCTGTGCCCTGTGGGAGACGAGCACTGAATTCTCCCACTTAGTCACTGTGGCCCTTGTCTCTGGTCTGTGCCGCCTTGTTCCCAGACCAAGAGGCCCTGGTGGGGAGTTGGCAGTCTGGGCTCAGATTGCCATGGGGCTGAGCTTGCTATGGGGCTCTGTCCCTCCTGGGGCTCCCAGCCGGGTCCTCCCAGCTCCCATTCTCAAGGAGCCCAAACCCTGCCCAGGTGTGAGGGGCTGGTCCCTGGAGGCCTCCTTTAGCTCCCAGTCCACATGGAGGGATCCAGGACCCCCACACCTTGGTCTCCTTGGGGGACCCACCAGAGAGCACTAGGAAGAAAGTTCAGTGTGACCTTGGTCTCTCCCTTTTGGGTGGATGAGGCCACCTCCTTTCCCCTCCCCAGCAGCAGAGCTGGCCCCAGAGGTTGGTAATGCAGAAAGGCGGGGACGGGTGTCACCCTTTATTGTGGTGTCCACATTGTAGGTGCTCGGACCCCTCTTGCTGAAGGAAGGCTAAGACTCCAGCCTGAGCTGACCATCGACCTCCTGCGAGTCCATTCCCCTTCTGTCCCCTTAGTGTCAGGCTGAGCATTTGTACTGGGTCTCTGGGGGCCTGTCGAACCTCCTGGGCCTCCATCACCTGCTGTCTGATGTGTTTGAGAGCATCACAGTCAGTAGCAGTGAGCCAGATGGGTGGCAGGTCACCTGACGCAGCAGACCTGGGGCTCAGATCCCGGCCCAGCAGCTGCAGAGTCCCAGGTAGAGGCAGGGCTGGTGGCCTCCGCCGTGCTGCTCCCAGGCTCGAGGTCCAGGCCCTCGTAGATGGTGGGGAGCGAGGTGCGCTGGCTCAGCCGCCGGCGCAGCCCAACCAGCAGGGGCTGGGGCAGGGAGGCCACGTCCACGTTGTTGCCCAGGTCCACCCAGGCCAGCGCAGGGAACTTGGTGGTGTCCTTGATGGCCTCAGTGAGCTCACGTGTGGTGGCCTGTGTTAGCCGGTTGCCATTGAGCAGGAGCTGGGTGAGCTGGGGCAGCACCCACAGGCTGGGAAGCAGCAAGCGCAGCAGCCCGTCACTCAGCCCCGTGAAGCTCAGGTCCAACACCGCCAGCCCAGTGCCATGGTTGCCCAGGTAGTGAGTGATGTGCTGCACATCCCGCACCGACAGTGGGATGCCCGAAAGGTCCACCGTCTCTCCTGCCGGTGGAATCTTCTGGAGGCTGCTCTTGAGGCTGTGGGAGGGTTGCAGGCAGGGGTGGACTGGGTAACCAGGAGAGACCCACACCAACCACGCACAGTGACCCGCTGAGGCAGGCAGACCCCACAGTCTGGCAAAATCAGGTTCAAACTGTCACCCATTGCCATGGGTGGCCATGAACAATGCTCAAAACCTCTCTGAGTCTCAGTTTTCCCTTTGGTGAAAAGGGGACGTGGTTGTTGTGGGGATTATATACACACACATTAAGGGTCCAAGAACTCACTGTGTGCCCAGCCTTACCACATCTGTTATTGTGTTATTTCACTTGTATTTATGCCAACCCAGTGGGGTGGGAACGATGAGCCCACTCTACAGAAGAGCAAACTGATGCTCAGAAAGGGGAAGTGACTCTTCATGGCCACACATTGCTAAGGGGGGAACCAGGTCTCCACGTTGCAGTGCTCTGACTTCTGAGCCCACATGCTCTTTTCCTGTGCCCCTTCTAAGGTCGATTCCTTTAGGATAAGGAAAACCTTTCCTATGAGGAGAAGCAGTATCAGTCTGGTCCTCGTGGTCTTTGAAGCTAGAGAGGGGACAGGTCCAGGGCAGGGTGAGGGAGGTGTGGGAGCATGGGGTAGGGACCTGTCCTGGAGGGGAGGGACTCCCTGTGTTCAAGTTGGAAGGGAAGTCTAGATACTCAGGAAGATCTCCCACCACCCCCTGCACGCCCTTTGGGGCCTCTCCCCTGGTGTCATACAGCCCACTAGGCAGATAGGACTTTTGGGGGGCTGAAAGCAGTGAGCACGTCCCCAGGACACCCACCTGCCATGGCGGGCAGGGAACAACCCCATGGGTTTCAGGCTCCGTGTGGCCTATCAGGCCCAAAGTGGCATGGGGGTGGGGGACAGATAGGGAGACATGCTAGGGTCCATTCCTAACTGTGATTCTGGGCCCCTGGGCCTGGGTGCCTGTGGCCAGTTCCAGCTGAACCTGTGCTATGAGGCTCCATAGATGGAATCACTGCAGAATGGAGTGACCAAGAGGGCCCATAACAGAGTGACCTGTGGGGCAGCCTGGTGTTGGCAAAGAATTCCCAAAGGGTTGCAGGAAAACCAGGGTAGGGTATGGCCGGAGGCAAGCTACTTTGCTTCTCCCAGCTTCGTTTCCTTACCTGCTAAATGGGAATCATGACTCAGAATCTACCTCCCCATGCACCTGTTGTAAAGATTCAGTCAGGCCCAAAGGGGAGCCCAGGATTTGTGACAGGACAGGGATTGAGGGACAAGTGAATGACAGGAGGTGGGACCATCCATGGGAAAAGGTGGATGGGTCACATGGAGAGTGCTGCTTGGCTTGGGAACATTTGCTGCCCACAAGCCAGACTGACTTCCGGAGTTGAGGCTCTCATGCACACGAGGGTGGAAGCCTCACAGCTACCTTTCAGATACTAGCCTCTTGGTGACGGAAGTTCAGGTGTCAGCCTGGGAAGGGACACTGGAGGAGTGGTGAGGAGGGACTGTGGCTGGGCTCCCCTTACCGGCTCTGGGTCTTCCTCTGGGGCAGGCCGGACCCTCGCTGCTGCTTGGAGTGAGGGGTGAGGTGGTAGATGAGCTGCCGGCAGATCTTGTCCGAGGACTTCCAGAGCTCAAAGTCCTGTAGGGGGCACAGTGTCGTCAGGGTGAGCCTGAACCCCTTCTGCCCTTCTCGAGGGCCTGGGCAGCTAAGTGTGTGTGCAGGCACAGGCATGCACCATGGATCACTGAGCAGCCCACCAGGGCCTCCCCCCCCCCACCCCCCACCCCGGCTGTGGCCTGGCACACAGCCAGGGGAGGCTGCCCTCTGGGAGCTGGACAGGCTGGTCTGAAGCCCGCAGTGCCCGGCGGGAGGAAGCCCAGACAATGGGCCCTTGTTCCCTGTCCTCAGGCCCAGGGCCAGCGTCTCGGGCTATCAGCCGGCTGCCTGCCCACCCTCAGCACCCCTCAGGGACTTGCCACAGGGGGAGGAGGCCGGACCAGGTCCCTCGAGGGAGCCCGGCTCCACTGACGCCAATCCCAGGGAGAAGGAACAAGCCAGGTCAGCATGTTCTTCCTCTCTCTCCAAGCGAGACTGTGCCTGTGGGGCCTGGGTCTGGGCTGACAGGGCTGGGGGTGTAATGCTTTACAGCACCACCACCTGGCTCTCTCCTGTCCTGACTGGGCTCTTGCAGAGGCCCTGCTCGGGGTGGAATCCAGGGTGCATGGTCCACAGAGATGGCACTGAGCATGCTCCACTGCCTCCTTTCATCTAGCCTCTCTGATCGCAGCCCCAGAGCACGCGGCACACCAGTGGCAGCAAGCCCTGGCTGTCGCTGTGATGGCTGCAGGCAAGCCTCAGAGTCCTCGGGGCCAACTGCACACAGACATGGGAGCCCGGAGCTGGCAGGGCCCACTATGGACACCCTTGTTTCACACGGGGGATGTGCTGTGACTAAGGGTCGGGGCCAGTGGCAGGCCATGGCCACACGTGCCAGGGCTATGTTGATGCTCATGGCAGGACATCTGCAGATGCCATCGGAGGGGGTTCTGGGCAGCTGTGAGGTGGAAGCTACAGTGGCAGGCTCCACCTCAGCATGAGAAGGGCTTTGCTTATGTTCCAAGCTGCTGTAGGGAGGAAGTAGTGAACCCCCATCTCCAAGGCATCTGTATGGATGGAGACCAGTGGATGGGGACTCCAGCCGAGGGTGACTCTCTTCTGGCTCAGGAACTCAGAGGCTGGAGTCAGGTTTCATCAGTGGACTTGTCAGAACAGTCTGTGTCCTGCAGGGTCCCTATATGACTTCTGCTCAGCTAGAGTCTTCCTGCCTGGGTCCCCAGGCCTGGCACACAGTGACACTGCTCAGGACACAGGTCTGCCTAGAGCATGACTTTCCGGGTCTGGAAAGCATAGTTCATATTTGCTCTAGATGTTGACCAGCCTAATACACTGAAGCTGGCATCAGGTCTCTGAGAGGGACAGTGGCCTGCCTAAGACCACATAGCAACCTACGGGAGGACCAGGCCCCTAGACCCCAGTCCTGTGCACTTCTGGCCCCTGTCCACCACACCGCCCAGCCTGGGGCCCGTGCCTGCTGGCCTCACCTTCTTAGGGCACTGCAGGTCCCGGGCCAGGTTCACCAGCAAGTCATGGGAGATGGGGTCAACCAAGTGGAGGAAGGCCACGTCCCTATAGAGGATGTCGGTAAGGAGAGTCCCCTCCAGGCCCAGGTCCTGTGGGTGGTGAAGAGAGTCGAGTAAGCCCGCTGGGGCCTCCCTTCTCCAGGCCCCATCCCAGCCAGCCAGACGCCGCTCGTACGCTTTCCGTCTCCCCGTCTCCTTCCCTAAGTTTTGCTGGAGTCTCGCCACAGGTGGTCATGGGCCAACTGGCAGGTGGACTTTCCTGTTCTCGTCAGGAAATGGGTCTGCCCAGAGCATGACTTTCAAGGTCTGGCAAAGCCTAATAATACACTGAGGAGGGGGGAGATGCACCGCAGTTTCCACGAAGAGCAGACCCTGGAACCTTAGACCAGCTCCTTGGCAGCAAAGTGTGCTGTGACACCTTGCCTTCTCTGGGGTTGGGGCTTGTCAGAAGGATTTGTTGGGGTCTCTTGCTCCTCTTATGACCCCCAAATGCTGCTGTCCCCCAGTGTTCCCTCCGAGTCCTTGCCTTCCCACTATCCCTTTATTCTCCTGAACTGCAGTCATCATCTGTTTGCCACCAGATCTGGACACTTCCTATGGGAGTGGACCTCTCTCCAAGCTCAGATGTCCCAAAAGCAGCCAGAGTTGCCTCCCACATTCCAGCTCAGTGCAGGATGGCCCCATGTCCATCTTTCCAGGCATTGGGGCCAAAAGTCCAGGAACCACCCAGCACTCTTCCTTCTCCCTCTCTTCTCAGTACATCTGGTCAGTCCTCTTCCCTCTCCCCACCAAAGCTGCCAAGGTTCAGCCCTTACCCCCTAATAGCCTCTTCCTGGGGCTCCCAGCCACTCAGCACCCCTCCAGTCCATCACTGGCTCTGTGAAATACACACCTGAGCTGGACCCTTAACAGCTTTGGTGGAAACTAAATGCTCTAGAAGTCACGTGACATCAGACTCACATACAGTGTGTGGCCACTCAGAATTCCCCAAACCTGACAATCATACCCTCCCAGGCCCACCAGTCTCCTTGTCTAGCCTCCTCTGCCACCCCTCACACAGATCCACCGTCACTCCTTGGCCTTCTCCTGTCTACTCTCACAGGCCTGATGTGGGGCTGAACACCCTTGCAGAGTGTTCGTTTAGAAGATACTTGCAAACCCTCTCCAAGCCAGAGAGCGATATGCTCTGTGCATAGGTCCCGGGCACAGGGAGTTGGGCCAGGCAGGAATGTCCGTGGGCCTCAACTGCAGGGTCCCTACACGATATGGGACAGGACAGGGCCCTCTCTGGGCTTCAAATCCCAACCTCTGGGCCAAAGGAGATGGCCAGCTGGTCTCTGAGAGCCCTTCCCTCCCTAATGTTTCCCAGCTAAAATACCCAACCGGTGCCTTGGGCTCCAGATGCCATCCCCGACAGATCTGTGTGACTCTGGGCACCTGGCTGATTCAGTGGTGCTCTGCTGTTTGCCACAGATGCCAGCTAGGGAGGATCCAGAAGAAGGAAGGGTGGCAGACCCAGACAGGGCCCCAGACGGCAGCCAGCCAGCCTGTCTTCCGTTGGTCTAGACAGCTCCTCTTAAAGGGCCAGTTCCACCCGTCCAGCCTGCTGATCCCAGAGAAAGGAAACCAGGTGCAGGAGGTGGAGAAGGGCTGGGAGAAAGTCTCTGGTCTTGGCTAGCCTCCAGTTTTCTCTGTGAGCCCTAAGATCACTACTCCTCTCCTTGCCTTGGTTTTCCCATCTCTAGTCATTCACCCACAGCAGACCAAACAGCTGCATGGCTGATTTCAGCTCACAGGATGGGGCAGGTGTTGGTGACAGCTGCTGCAGGGGTTGGGGACAGGGCAAAGAAGGAAGTGATTTGCCCAGTGGGGATGGTGAAACCAGCACCCGTGTATCCTAGGTCCAGGATCTGGGGTTAGGATACCTGGTGTGGGGGGGCCAGAGAGGCTGCCTGCCCAGATGTGTTGTGATGTACAGGTACCGGGAGTATGCACTCAGAGGGTATGAGCTCTGTTGAGGGCATAGACGATGCAGCTGTGGCTCTGTCTGGGCTGCCATGGTGCCCTGTGGCGAGGCTGCACGCACAGACCAGCCCAGGGTCCTCTCTCCAGGGTCCAGTGCCTCCCCCACCCCGGAAGACAGGAAGCTGCCCTCTTTCCATTGCCCCTTAACACATGAGGGGACCCCACCTGCCCCTCCTCCCAACCCCCTCCTTTCTTGCCAAGGCCTGAACCTGGAAGCACCCTCAACACACAAAACCCACCTCAAGTCCCAGAGACCCCGAGATACCCAGCAGTCCCCCCGTCACACACAGTCCGCCAGCCCCACCGGGACCTCTCTCTAGTCAGCCGACCGCCCGCCCAGACGAGACCCTCGCCCGCTGCAGTTCTTGGAAGCCACCCAGCGCTCGCGCCACCCAGCGCTGGCGCTCCACCTCACCTCCAGGCTGCCCCGGGCTCCCAGGCCCTTCCCAGCTCCCTGCCCGGAGCGCCCCCTAGCCTCAGGCCCTCCCCGGCCCCCGGCCCTGGGCGTCTCCCAGGCCCCCAGGCCCTCCTGGGTCCCCAGACCCGGGCGCCCGCTCCTTCTCTCGCCTGGCGCAGGATGCGCAGCAGCTGCCGGGCGCGCTCGGGCCGCCGCTCGCGGAGCGTGGACTGGATCTCGCGGAGCCAGCGCACCCGGCGCTCGTAGGGCGCGGGCCCGCAGCCCGCTGCGGCCCCGGCCTCCGAGCCCGCCTCGGGCCCGGCCCGCCGGCCCAGCCGCGCCCCCATGGCCGCCGCGCGGCGGGCGCCAGCGGGCTGGAGGCCGGGCTGTCTGCGCCCCGCCCCAGGCCCGGCCCCGCCCCCCGCCGGCCTCGACCCCGCCCCGGCCCCGCCTCCAGCCTGGTCGAGGGCCGAGCGCCAGCCCAGGGGTTCCTCGGTTTGGCCTGGGCCTCGCTGGAGGGGCCCCTTCCCGCGTCGAAGCTGGCGCTTCAGCTCTACCCCGGGGGCCTGGAGCCACCAGGGAGACGCTGGGCCCGGCCAGGACGAGGTGGCATTTGGCACCTCTCAACCTTCTGGCCCCAGTGCTGACTGGGGAATAGTCGATTTGACGGTGCAAAGAGCATTCCAGGCGGGGTGGGGATTCTGCGGCGTTTGCCAGCGTTAGGTAGTGCCAGCACCTGCTTCCAGGAATCCCCCTGCAGCTGGCAGTGGTAGTATATGACGTGTCCACCCTGCATGGACACTTCTGCGTTAACACATATTTACTGCCACTCCCTGCTTGGCTTGGGGCAGGTCTGGCGGGAGGGTGGAGCCGGCCCCCTCTCACCCCCTGGGGGTAAATGGGACGGGGAGTGAGGTTACCCGGTCTGGGGGATAAATAGGATGGGGAGTGAGGTTAACCGGTAAGCCCAACTCTGGGCTGCCTCTGCCCGGGAGTCTGTCTTCTCGCATGACAAGGGGAGGGGGCAGTGTGAGGAGAGGGCTCTGGCTCCCCTAAGGACCCAGGTGAGCTAGGGTCCCACCCAACTCAAGGAGTGTCCCTCCACCCAGGGCTCTCTCAGCAGGAGTCTAGGGTCTCTGTTAGAGGTATGCTGTCCTGCTGCAGGCCCCCACCCCAGCTCTGGGCCCCTCATTCCCTAGGTGGGGGGGCATTTGGGGCACTGGGTTCCAGCCCCACTGCCACAGGCAAGGAGCATGTGTCCAGGCTTCGAGGACAAGGTGTCTGGTCATGTGTGCAAGAAGGAATGACCACAGACTGGGGCATGAGGGGAGACCATCTAGGGCATACAGTGAGGGACGACAGGTTCCTTCCCTTGGGTTAAGCACTGCCTGCCCAGAGACTGGGGGTGGGGGAGGGGGGATGGGTGCTGAGCTCAGTGATCCTGTGGGGCTTAGCCCTGGAGGCAAGACAGAGGACAGCAGGATGCCTTGGTCCCCAACCACTGCTGGACCTGTTCCTGGACCCCTTTCTCCCCTGATGTCTGCCAGCTGGACCCAGCAGTGTCCCCTCCCCCTCCTCTGCAGCCAGTATTGTCCCAGGGCCACCTTGGCACCACAGGTTTCCTCCCTGGCAAACCTGCATGATGGCCCTGCCTGCCCTCCCCCACGGCCAAGGCGGTGTTACTGAACTGAAGGGGTGACGGGACGAGAGCTTTAAGCAGCAGCCTGGGTGCCCCCAGGGACCTCTCAGACCCTTTGCCCAGCGCAGACAGCCTGGTAAGCCCTCCTTCCCCTTCCCTGCACCCTCAGGCTGGAGCCAGGACTGGGAGGGCTCCCAGATCCTGACCATATCCTTCCAGAGGCTGATCCAAGGCCAGACATTGTGCCCTCGAATGTGAGAAGACTGGGGTGGGGGTAAGGGGTGATGGGAGAGAGGGCTGAGACTGGTGTCATGAGGGGAGCAACCTGGCAGTGGCATAGGGGGGATGCTTGGTGCTCAGAGTCCCATGGAAAGCACATAACTTTCTCCCAGACCCACCTCTCACCCCACCCTGTGTCCCTGGCTGAGAGATTCCTGGGGGAGCATTTTTCCAGGAAAGGAGGGAGGGTGGTGTCTGGGCCCAGATCCCTGGATGGGCCTCCTTCAGCCTGCTATGGGGATTTGTCTAGGGTGAGTTGACTCTTAGGGACGATTTCTGGCTTAACCTGATTTGGACGGGAGCCCCAGAGGCAGAGCTGCCCTTCAGGCTAGGGACATCATTCCGCCTCACTAGCCTGCATGTGTGCTTCGGTGAAGGTTGCCAACCCCTCTCCCTGGAATTGCCCTGAGCAGCAGAGCCGTGTTTGTGGAGAGCCCATGGGGTAGAGGGTCTGTGATGTTGCCCTCTCAGTCCCCAGGACTGATGTGGGGTTCAAGGGCTTGCCCGGGTTCTTCAGAGCAGCGCTGCCACCCCTAGGGAACCAGTGAGGCAGGAGATCAGAGAGCCAGTTAGGGAGGACCCAGTCAAACCTCAGGCCCTGATGGGAGCATAGTACACCCCAAGAGTGCTCTGCCAGGAGACAGGTGTTGGCAAGAACTATGGCTGTGGTACCCCAAGCCATTGGCCACCCATGTGGTGGCCCAGTTGAAGTGATAGGGAAGCAAGGTCTGGGTGACCCAGCGGTGGGGGTGGGGGAAGGTGGAGGATTGCGGTCAAGGCTGGAACTGGACCTGTCCTGCTTTGGGGCCCTTCTCTACCCATGCAGGAGGAAAAAGGACAACTTAGGGCCAATGCAACCTCAGCAAGTACAGGTGACACTGGGTTTCCTGGTAGCCACTGCAAAAAAGCATGCAGAATGATTCTGGAGCATTCACCAGGAGGAAGGAAGCAGATGGACACTCCATGGAGATATGGTTTCCCTTGAACTTGCTTGACAGGGACAGGGTGTTAGCCTTCTGCAGGGCCAGGATCCTTATGGATTTGGTAGGTGGAGGGGGCTCACAGGTACCAGGCTCGGGGTCTGGATTCAAATCCTCTGGACTGCATTGTTTGGGAGTGTAGCCATAGTCAGGGAAGGGAGCTGCCATAAGAAATTGCCAGGAACTCAGTGGCTTAAAACCACAGAACAGCTCTGCAGGCTAGAAGTCTATTAAGGCATAGGCAGAGCCATGCTCCCTCTGAGGAGCTTCCCTCTTCCCTCTTCCTCCTCTGGTGGTTCCTGGCAATCCTTGGCACTCCTTGGCTGCAGGTGTCTTACTGCAGTCTCTGCCTCTGTTATCACATGGCTGCCTTCCCTGTGTGTCTGCGTGTCTGTCTTCACATGAAAGGACACTAGTTACTAGATTTAGAGCCCACCCTAACCCAGTGTGGCCTCGTCTTAACTAATTACTTGTATAGAGACTGTATTTTCAAATAAGGTCATGTGAGAAAAAAACAAAACAAAACTCAAACTATGTTTTTCCTTTGCTCTCACAACACAACAATCAGCACAGAAGACTCCTGTGACCAGATGTGTAAGATGTGTGAGGTTTCTCCCTTACACACCCAGAAAACAATCATTTCTGCAGCAGACAGACATCAGCTGAGTGTGCTCCAATTCAATTCATGTCTGACATCATCTACCTGGAGACAGCCTCAGAAACCACAGGCTGAGGGCTCAGTCCCACAAGACCACCACTGCCTACCCACCTGTCACAAGTCCAGGCCTCCTGGGGTTCCCATAACTCCCTCTTTGGATTCCATTAATTTGCCTGAGCAGCTCACAGAACTCGGGGAAACACATTTACCAGTTTATTACAAAGGATATTTTATTTTATTGTGTCTCAGATGTACTTTATCATCACTTAGAGTCAATAGTAGTCAAAGGATGTTTTAGCTTTTTTTTTTTTTTTTTAGACAGGGGCTGGGCACAGTGTAATCCCAGCACTTTGGGAAGCTGTGGCAGGAGGACTGCTCGAGCCCAGGAATTCTGCACCAGACTAGACAACATAGCAGGATCTTCTCTCTACAAAAAATTTAAAAATTAGTTGGATTAGTGGTGGCATGTGCCTGTAGTCCCAGGTACCCAGGAGGCTGAGGCAGGAGGATTGCCTGAGCCCTGGAAGTCAAGGCTACAGTGAGCTGTAATTGTGCCAGTGCACTCCAGCCTGGGTGACAGAATGAGACCCTGACTCAAAAAAAGAAAAAAAAAGCTCTGGCTCTGTTGCCCAGGCTGGAGTGCAGTGGTACAATCATAGCTCACCACACAGCCTTGAAATCCCAGCCTCAAGTGATCCTTTCACCTTGGCCCAAAGTACTGGAATTATGGACATGAGCCACTGCGCCCAGCCTCCAAGTCTGTTTTAAAAGATACAGGTAAACATCCAGATGAAGAGATACATGGGTGAGGTCTAGGAGGGTCCTGAGCACAGGAGCTTCTGTCCCCGTGGAGTCGGGGGATGTCACCCTACCGGCATGTGGATGACTTCTTTTTTCCCTTCCTGTCAGCCTCCTCATGTTCAGCTCTCCAGAATCTCCCCAACCCTGTCCTCTCCAGCCTTTTATGGAGTCTCCATTGGATAGGCATAATGGAAGTATGGACCACCATGTGGAAATGTGATTGGACAAAAAGGGTGTGATCTGCGACTAACAGATGGAGTGGGAAGCCCAGGAAGGCCTGTCTAGCTTCTTCCTTGCCTCTCTGTACCACATTTATTCCCCCAGAGCATGGGGTGGAGCCCGCTCTGCTGTGAGGGTTTTAGGACCCACAGTCCGATTACAGTCCTGCCTTGACCAGGAGGACAGAGAGAGATTCTGTTTGCTGAGGCCTGCATCTGAGACCTAAAGACTCTGTACGTTGTAACAAAAGACTCTAACAAGGACAATGGGAGCTATGAGCCAGGAACTGGGGACAAAACCTGTGTGTGTATAAAACACATATATAATTATTTCATAGGTCACATTCTGAGCCTCAAGTGAATATGAATATGGGGCAAGGGGACATCAGTCAACCCACAATAATAACTCTCTGCAAACCTCAACGTCCTCTTGTGTGATCTGGGAAAACAGAATGCCCTTCTGGCAAAGGTGTGGTGGGCTTAGAGATGCAATGAGGAGAGGCCCAGCACACCAAAGCTCTTTGTACTGACGTCTCTTCTATGGCTGTTTACTGAATTTCCCCAGGCCCCGGGTAGCCAGCATCTACTCACCCAGGGATGATTATCGGGCACTGTGGACACCATGGGAGACTAGGAGGAGGCAGTAATAGCAGCTGACTCGCGGAGTGGGATGGGGTGCAGAAGGGCTTCAGGAGGAGGTGGCACTGCACCTGGGGTCTGTAGAAGAGTGCTTTAGGCCTGGCAGTGGCCCCAAAGACACAGAGGGAGCCAGAGGAGAGGGTGAGCACCAAGGGGGTCTTTGGAGGGCTTTCAGTTGGGGAGGGACAAGCTCAGCTTTGCATACTGAGTGCTGAAAACAGCAAAGGGGCTGGGACTTGGGACTGGGAGTCCCCAGGTGAGAAGAGTTGCCCATGGGGGCTGGGGGTCGGGTGCTGCCCGGAGGGGGGTGTAGAGGCAGGAGCAGCTGAACAGGACCAGAGAGGGTGCAGGAGCTGCTGAACAGGACCAGAGAGGGTGCAGGAACGGCCGCCTGAGGCTAGACTGTGGTTGACGTGGTGGTTGGAGGACTGGAAGGGCAGCCGCTGAGCTCAGGTTTGGGCACGCCACCACATCAGCCAACAGGCCTTGGACTCAGACTTATGGGTGAGAGCAAGACCGAGCCCGGCGTCCAGGAGGCGAGGGAGTCTCAGGAGGTGCCGTAAGAGGTGTGTGTATGTGGGGGGTGGTCCGAGGGCCCAGGCTGGAGGGGAGCATGGTGTATGTGGAGAGCACTGGGCAGTCTGGGCATCAGTGAAGTCACAGGGCCATGGGTGGACAGGTGGGCTCGAGTGTGTGACCTGGGAGGCCCTGAGACAGAGGCAGGTTGGCTCTCCAGGAGACCTGACTATGGCAAGGGTGGGCGCTGGGGTGTGGACAAAACCCAGCCTTCCTCCCTCACCCGCCTGGAGCTCCCAGACTCTGCAGATAATTACCAGGTGATGTGATAAATGCCACCTGAAGAGGGTGCCGTGGGCAGGGAGCACAGAGTAGCCAAGACAGGGGCCCTTTGGGCCTCTGCTCTCAGCTGCTCATTAGGCAGGGACAGAAGCTGCTGGATGTCGGAGCTGTCCCAGACCCTGAGAGGCCTCAGAAGGAGCGGGTACAGCCTGCAGTGTGGTGCGGTGATCTCTGTGAATCCCCCCAACAGCTGTTCTGGCTATCCCTGCTCTCCAGGTGGGAAACTGAGGCCAGGAAGGGGGAGGCTGCCCAGATTCCAACGCCATCAGCAACTGGGGTGGAGTTTGAAGCCTGCCATCCTGCCTCTGACTTTGGGAACTGGATTTGGTCCACTTGGTGCCAGCCCGGCTCTGCTGCTGGGTGCTCCGAGGCATTCATGAGTTGTTGATTTTGGAGGCCCACACACTTGGCCGCACTCCAGCCTCCATCCTCACATCAAAGGTGGGTGCTGGAATAGCGAACGTGCAGATGGCACTGGGGGGGGTGTTGGCCAGGCCCTGAGGGCACGGGAGCTCTCTGCAAACCTCACTGGGCAACAACAGCCCTTCCATTGAGCTGGAGTCTTCCATCCCTTCAGTATGGTCTGCGTGTCTCAGAAAGGCAGCCACAGGGTCAAAGTGGCCTCTGCTTCTTTGCTCTGGGGCCTTAGACAGTGGGAAGGGTCTGAGGCCAGGCCCACCTGAAGCAGACCGTCTCTCAAAGCCTGTAGGAGATATTACACAGAGGCTAACTAGGGCTTGATATTGGGAAAAGCTTGCCATCCAATGTAGTCTCACTGTCTATATTTTGTTTTATCTTTCTGAGTCAGAGTCACTCTGTCACCCAGGCTAGAGTGCAGTGGCATGCTCACGGCTACTGTAGCCTTGACCTGTTGGGTTCAGGTAATCCTTCCACCTCAGCCTCTCCAGTAGCTGGGACTACAGGCACGTGCCACCACACCTGGCTAATTTTTTGATTTATTATAGAAACGAGGTCTTGCTAATTTGTCCAGGTTGGTCTCAAACCCCTGGGCTCAGGCAATCCTCTCACCTCCACCTCCCAAAGTGCTAGGCCTACAGGCATGAGCCTCCGTGCCTGGCCTTCAGTGTCTATAGAGGTAGTGAGCTCCCTGTTGTGACAGGTGTGTAAGCCAACCTTTCTGGGATTCTGAAAGATCAGAAACCAAACATTTGAGATTCTGTGACCCCCCCCCCCTTTTGAGACAGGGAAGTCTCACTCTGTCAGCCAGGCTGCAGTGCAGTGGTGCAATCATAGCTCACCGCAGCCTCAAACTCCGGGGTTCAAGCAACCCTCCCATCTCAACCTCCCAAGTAACTGGGACCACAGGCACACACCACCATGTCTGACTAATTTTTAAAAAGTTTTTGTAGAGAAGGGGTCTTGTTATGCAGCCTAGGTTGGTCTCAAACTCTTGGTCTCAGGCAATCCTCTAGCCTGTGACTATCAAAGTGCCGGGATTACTGGTGAGAGCCACTGCACCCTGCCTGATTCTAATGTTGATTACTACGCTATGATGGGACCAGGCACAATGTAATCCCAGCGTGCTTGCATATAGTCCCAGCTGCTTAGAAGGCTGAGGCAGGAAGTTGCTTAAACCCAGGAGGTCAAGGCTGTGGTAAGCTATGATTACATCATTGCTCTGCAGCCTGGGTGACAGAGCAAGACCATCTCTTTCTTTCTTTCTTTTTTTTTTTTTTTTTTGAGTTGGAGTCTCACTCTGTCGACCAGACTGGAGTGCAGTGGCCGCTCCCAGCCGCCGCAGCCTCGCCTGCTGGGCTCCGGCGATCCTTCTGCCTCAGCCTTCTGAGTAACCAGAATTACAGGCATGCGCTACCACGCCTGGCTGATTTTTTGATTTATTGTAGAGATGAAGTCTCGCTGCCCAGGCGGGTCTCAAACCCGCGGGCTCAGGCAATCTACTCACCTCAGCCTCCCAAAGGCGTGGGATTACAGGCTGAGCCACCGAGCCCGGCAAGACCATCTCTTAAAAACAAATGCTAGCTGGGCTCGGTGGCTCAGTCTGTAATCCTGCACCTTTGGGAGGCTGAGGTGAGTGGATTGCCTGAGCCCGCGGGTTCGAGACCCGCCTGGGCAACTTGGCGAGACCTCATCTCTATAATAAATCAAAAATTAGCCGGGCGTGGAAGCACATGCCTGTAGTTCCAGCTATTTGGAAGGCTGAGGCGGAAGGATTGCCGGAGCCCAGCAGGTCGAGGCTGCGGTGGCCAGGAGCGGCCACTGCACTCATCTGGGCGACAGAGTGAGACTCCAACTCAAAAAAAAAAAAAAATGCTGCTGGGTGCAGTGACTCATGCCTGTAATCCCAGGAGGCAGAGGGGAGAGGATTGCCTGAGTCCAGAGGTTTGAAACCAGCCTGGGCAACTTGGCGAGCCCTCGTCTCTGCAATAAATCAAGAAATTAGCAGGGTATAGTGGCATGCACCTGTGGTTCCAGCTACTTGGAAGGCTGATGTGGAAGGATCTTCTGAACCCAGTAGGTCGAGGCTGTGGTGGCTGTGAGCATGCACTCTAAAGCCTGGGCAACAGAGTGAGACCCTGACTCAAAAAAAAAAAAGCTATGCTTGGATTAGAAGTTAGTTTTGTTTGGCCAGTTTACCAAGTGTCTCCTTGATGTAGAACACCAGGGGACACAAATGTCTGGGATGATACCAGGTTTCTGGCTCCCAGGAGGCCCTGAGATGCTGTCCCAGTGGTCCTGGAGTACGGGTCATGCGTCGCTTCACCTGGACCCACCTGCCTTGCTTGCTCATTATGAAGCTCGTGACCGCAGCTTGGGATGTCACGGTTCCACCAGCCACGAGCCCTGCAGTGTAGCCCACCCAGGGCTGGAGGCTTTCCAGGTGATTCAGATGTAGTCAGCTTCCTGTACCTGACAGTGGGTGGGGCATGGTGGAGGCTACAGTGAGACTCCACTTGTAGGAAGTGGTTTGCACGGACTTCCCCATGCCATGGGTCACTATCCTGCCAAGTGTCTCTGGGAAGTTCCCTTCCCCTCTCAGGCTGCAGTTTCCTATCCTGGAAGCTTCTTTCTTGCCCCACCAGTGTCTTGTTTTCCCACATACAGAGGTAGGGCAGACCCAAGACCTTTAAAATGGACAGGCCCCAGGAGGCCACCATGGTCCCATTTCTCAGAGGGGGAGCTAGGCCAGTTGCTGAGCCACCCGCTGGGCTGACCTCTTGAGCCTCCTGTCTGGCCAAGGCCCCCGAGGCACTGTGGGTTGCTGGTACGGATAAGAGGATGAAAGGCACTGGGATGGGGGGGCACTCTCAAGCTGTCTTGGCAGCTGCCCCTGGCTGGAGGCCAGCTTGACCTCAGAAGGCTCCTCAGGGGACAAGGACACAGAGAGCCCAGCTCACTCTGCCCCTGCCCAGTGCCCACCTCAATGCTCCCTTTTTCCCACGGCCCCTGCCCTCTGCCTGGCTCCTGGAACAGCCAAGGAGCTAATGGGCACCCACCAGGGTCTTAATGAGTGAGCCAGGGTTAATGGGTTACCGAGCCTGGTGACACATTCACCCACCTCTGGGCTCTCAGAGTCCAGACTGGCTTGGCCTTCAAGGTCTAAGCTCAGCCACCTCCTCTTCCAGGCCTGACACCTTGGGGCTTAGGAAGGGCCAGGGCAGTCAGGAGGTCAGCCTGGAGCCCTCACTGCCTGGAGAAGCTTCCAGATCCTGGCCTTCGGGTTTACGTGGGTCCTCTTCAGGCCAATCTCAGCTGGGGCTGGATTTCCAAGGCCCCAGTCCTGGTGTCTGCCCCTCCCTCAGGGTTTCCCTACTTGGCTGACCATAATATCTCATGTCCAGTCAGGTAGGAGTTCTGTGAGGGAATCTGAAGGTGTCAGGATTGGGTGGGAGAATGAATGAGTGGATGAATGAATGAATGACCACCACTAACCACGGCTGTGCTAATGGTGATGATTCTAGCAGGTTACAGACCATGTGTGGGTCTCGATCTGAGGAATGAGAGGCTTGGGAACCCCCGCCTCATTCCATGGGCCGGAGCAAGAGAGGGGATGATGGATGGACTCCGTCCCCCTGCTTCTGCCTCCTGGGTGGTCCCTCAGCCTGCCTGCTCATGTCCTGGAAGTTGGGGGTGGAGGAGAGACTCCCCTGGGTCATGCACCCCCCTTCAGTCCAGGTGACCAGGGTCCCAGAGTGACAACTCCTAGACCCCCACCTGTAGCCCTGAGAGTGGGGAAAGGGCAGCCAGGAGGAGCACCCCCCAGCCCTGAGTTGTGGGGGGAAACTTAGGCTCCTCAAACCTTGTGGGGCCTCAGAGGCTTGGACACCCAGCCCCCGCCGGCATGGCCATCCGGCTGCACCCCAGCTCCGTGACTCCTCTCTCCCAGGGAATCTTTGGCTTGACGTGACTGGCCAAGGCCCCCAGAACTCAAGCCGCTCCTTCAGGGTTTGAGACCAAGCTGGGCTCAGAGAGACCCGCAGCCCTCCCAGGTCACACAGCCCCAGGGATAGGACCAGGAGCCAGCCCTTGTCCCACCTGGAACAGCTCCTGTGCCTTTAAAGCCTCCCCCACCCCAGACCACAGGGGGAGGGAGGGGAGGAGCTGGGTCACAGCAGGGGACCGGGACTTGGCTCAGTTTTGGTGTGCAGCTGGACGGCCAGCCCTGGAGTCAGGTGAGCCTGCTGTGCCCAGAGCTGTGTGACCCAGAAGCACTGCTCACCCTCTCTGAGCTGCTGGACAGCATAGGCGGGGGAGCTCAGCTTGGGCCGAGGCGGTCAGGAGGTCACCCTGGAACCCTTGCTTCCTGGAGAAGCCTCCAGATCCTGAAGTGTCGGGAGGCCTGTGTTCCCTCCTCAGCCCTGCATATGCTGACTGTGGCCTAGAGGAGTCTCTCTTCTTCCTCTCCACCCTTTGCAGTGGGAGTGAGGGGGTAAGGCTCCTGTGGACGAATCCTGCAGAGGGCTCACACAGGTGGGCAGAGCCCCAGGTTCTTTGACTGGGTCTGAGGGGTGGGGGCGCTCTGTTCCTCGTCTGATTAAGTGGATTCGAGACTGGCTTTCTGGCTGGCTCCACCATAGGTGTGGGGGCGAGTAGAGGAGGGCCAGGTGGAGCCCCCTGACTTCTCTGAAGAAGCCCTGGAGGAAGCCATGGTTCTCAGGAAGCGGACTTGTGGGGAGGAGTGCAGCGGGGAGAAACTGAGGCCAGGATGGGGGTGGGGATGGCCAGCTCTAGCACGCAGCCGGGGCTGTGATGAGGCCTGTGGGAACTGTGTCCTTGGGCCATGCTGACCCTTCTCTGGGCTCAGGTTGTGGCTGTGGGTGGGGGTAGGGCAGGGTCATTTGTGCAAGGGGACATTGCCCAACTCCGGGGGGCAACCACCACCTTGCGGTCACCCCCACACACGTAGCTGTTTCTGCAGGTTTCCGGCAGGGAGTGGTTATCAAGTCTTAGCAAAGGGGCATTTTCTCTAATTCTCAGCCTCATGCCGCCAGGGTGGGCAGTGAGGGAAACGGATTCCACCCCGGGTCTGGGTGGTGGGAAGCGTCCCGCCCAGGGTATAGGCAGCCTGGGGAAGCCACAGAATTCTGCACTTGCCCACACCCAAGGGCGGTGGTCCTGGGCCCACCTGCAGGCCCATGTGCCTCTTGGGACCGGCTGACCTTGGGCAACTGGGTTTTACTTAAGCCTCGGTTTCCTGTCTGTGATTGGGGTTGGGGCTGTGCCCCAGTTTCACGCTTGTGACTCTGGGGTTGCGGTGACACAAATGTCAAGCTGGGTTGGAGGATTAACAGGGGAACTCCAGGCTGGCTGCCCTGTCTGCCTTGTCCTCATGCTCCCCTCTCTGCGTTCTGGGAAGCTGCTCTGCCCAGCCTAGATTCAGTGTGTGTGTGTGTGTGTGTGTGTGTGTGTGTGTGTGTGACAGAGAGCTATAGAACCTGGACAAGAACTGTGGAGTCTGGAGGAGACCTGTAGCCCAGCTCCTGCTATCTTTCCTCATGTGAGATTAGCTCCTCTCTGCATGTGGAAAAGGGTTGACCAAGGCAGAATAGCCTCCTTCTTTCTGTAGGTCATACCTCTGTTGATATGGCCTTTGATAAGGTGCCTCCCTCACATTTTCCTTCCCTAGAACCTGCAGGTGTTACCAGGTTTCATCTGTGCCCTATTGTAGGCAGGTGTCTTCCTACTTTCCCCAACCCAGGGTTTTCCTGTTGGGGTCACCTGTTGGGGTCTGGGCCATCCTCTGTCCACTCAGACATTCTTCCTGCCCACTAGCCACTGCTCATCCTACACGTCTTGTACCAGCCCAGGCAGGTAGGAAACTGCTAAGCAGGTTAGAGCTGGGGACAGAGCCCTGGGGCTCTCCACTGCAGACCCCTCCCAGCTGACTGCTCTGGAATGCAGACACTCAGGCAGGACCAAATCCCCTAATGTTCCTATTTGGTGTTCAGCCTTCAGGGACAGGTCATGGGACTTTCCTGCCCTGTCCACGTTCATTTCCTGCCCTGTCCATCCTGACCTGCAGGGAGGAACACCCAAGGAAAGGGCTCAGTCATAGCACCCCAATCCTGGAGTCGTGGAGTGTGTGGGGGTTCTGTCCAGTGCCTGCTTGAGGGCAGTGGGTGACTCAGGCAGGCAATAATACCCGGTCGGCCTCCACACTTCTTTCTGTCTGATGGGGCAGTCTTGAAGAATGACTGTGGATTAAGTGTTTCAGGCACAGAACGGACCTCAGATGGAGGCTGCAGGGGATCTTGGGCAGCCCAGGCACTGCTGACCGGCGAGCAGGGGAGGGAGCCATGGCTCAGGGAGCCTCTGACCCTTATCCTTGGCAGATGAAGGCCACCAGGGAATGGGAAGCAGTGTCCAAGCTCCCCTGGGCTGGGCCCACAGCTGCTTCTGGCTTGGACTTCCTTGGTGGCCTGGTCAGGGACATGCAGCAACTTGGGGCCAGTACCAGGCAGCCAAGCTTGCACTGCTAGGCTGTGTGACCTTGGGCCATCTCTGGGCCTCTCTGGTCCTTGCCTTTCTAGGCTGTTCAGGTGGTTCTTTGGTCTGGGATGCTGATGCTCATAGATGGGCAGCGGAGCTGGTCTGCAAGCTAGGGGCCCCAGGTCATGTTCCAGGGACACACCCTTGGCGCCTGGCGGCAGGGTGTGGCGAGGCCTCTTACACCCGAGTCCTGGTCTGGTGCCAGGGGGCATTCTACTCCACTGCCCCAGGAATTATCTCTGGGATGCTGTCTGGCTCTGAGTTCAGATGCTCTGAACTGCATGGGGCAGGATGAGCCAGAGGGGAGCCCCGACTGAGGCTCACTGGAGGGGCTTACCCTTTGGAGGGAGCCCTTTGGTTACCCTTTGGAGGGAACTGAGACTGGGAGGGGGGAGCCCCTTCCCAGGCTTACAGCACCTCCCACCTCCCGCCCAGGGCCCTCCTAGGGCTGCGTGAACTTTAGTCACCTGGTGACAGGCCGTGTCACCACGCCTCCTTGCTGCTGTCACGTCAACCTCCTCGTCCTCCCAGCCAGGCTGGACCTCTGTGAGAGGACCACCTGTCCTCCACCCTACGCAGACGCCTTCAACTGCCCCCCAGGGATGCTGGGCGCCTCCCAGCTGGCCTCTTGCCCCCTCTGGGACTAGGTAAGCTCATGGGTCCTCTGGTCCCTCCTGCCCCTTTCCTGCCTCTGCTCCTTCTAGGAGGTGCCCACCCCTAGATCCCAGTCCCAATTCGGAGACTCCCTGAGGAATTCTGCAGGGGCTGCAGGCGTGGTCTGGGCCACTCCTGCGAGTGAGGGGGGGCAGCCAGTTCTGTGCCGGGACTTTCCCAGGCGGACAAGTCTGCGTCTTCCTCCCTGGTGGGTGCAGCCCAGACCTGTCTTAGGAGGGAGAAGTGCTCTCCTGGGCCCCCACTGCCCCCGGGCCTCAGGTAAGCCCACCAGAGTCACAGGAGGGGGTTCTGGATTTGAGGCCAAACACTGTACCCGACCCACTCTCTGTCCTCAGTTTCCCCTCCTGACACTGATTTGGGTGAGAGTCAGGCCTCTGGGCTTGGACTTTCTTTCAGTGGATCTTGAGAGAACTTGGGGGTGGGGAGGTGGGAAATGGAAGCCCGGGCCCCCAGCAGGGTGTCTTCCGCCAGGCTGGGGACATCTGCCTGCCGGAGGCTGGGCCAGCCCTCTCTCCTGCCCCTGCTCCGGGAGGAGGGGAGATGGGGCCAATGCTGCCCACTCCCCTCCCCATGCTCCCTGGCAGCCTGAGCCTTGTTGAGTAGCCCCTGCCCCTTGGGGATCTATTTGGGCCTTTGGGTAGACAGATGGATGAGCAGCGGAGCCTGGAGTGTGGACCTGGTGGAGCCATGGCTGGCAGCTTGGCTCAAGGCCCCAAGCCCAGGAGAAATGAGGCCATGCCCTTAAGGTGCCCAGCATGACCTGGTCCAGTGGATGGAACTAGGGAGCTTCCTTGGTGGAGGGGCTGTGTTGTGCTGTGGTGGGGGACTGACCAGGGTGGGGGATAACCTCCCCTACCACACCTGATGAGCATGGACGCAGCTCATGGCTGATCCTGGCCCTGAGGGCCCTTGGACTTCCCAGCATGGCTGTCTCCATCAGGACCCCTTAACCATGACCTGGGCTTCCCATTGGGGCTGGGGGTGTCTGAGTCCCCAGAGGGTCATCAGGCCTGGGGAGGGGCATGGACTGTTTTACAGGGCAGTGAGGGCAGGGCCAGGCTGGCACTTTGGACAGAGCCCTCTGACTGCTTTCTGGAGGACTGAGGGCAGTGGTGCTGGCAAGATGGGAGCCAGGGAGGAGTCAGAAACAGGGCAGCTGGCTTTAGGCTGTGGTGGTCCCAGTGGAGAGGAGGGGCTTCTTTGGCTTCTTCTGGGGAGGGGTGGCAGGCTGCTGCATGACCTCCACCAGGACCCTTGCCCTGGGACTCGGTATCGAGGGCCGGGAGTCTCTCTGTACTTTCCCATGCACCACGAGGGACCACACGCTGTCACATCGTCATCCCCAGGAACACCAAGTCACACTGGCGTCTGGAATGCCCCTGTGCGTGTGGAGCGGGCACAGGGACTCCATTCCTAGAGTCTTTGGGATGATGAGTCTGGCTCTGAGTTCAGACTCCTGAACAGGGACAGGGTGAGCCCGAGGAAACCCAGGCAGGGGTTTGCTGGAGGGGCTTGCTGCTGGACACGGCCCTTGGGGGGAACTGAGTCTAGAAGAGGGGGGTTCTTCCCCAGAGCGGCCGTGGTAATCGTTAGAGCCAGCATTTCCTGAGCCTGACCACAGTTCAACCACCTAATTCACGACGCCCCTGCAGGTGAGGCAAGCAAGGTGCCACTGTCATCTCGGCTGGACAGTTACGTGACTTACCCAAGGCTCCACAGCAGGTGAGTGGCGAGTCCTGACTCATCCATCTGCTGGGCCCCTTTGACATGCTCACTACCGAATCCTTGCCTTGTGGGGGAATGCCCACCCTCTCCCCGCCCTACTCACGCAAAGCCTTGTCTCTCAGGTGCAGTCAGAGAGAATTCAGACACGCGTGCGCAGCTTGACAGCCTTTTGGCTCCAGAGTTCACCTGGATGCAGAGAAAGCAGCTGGCAGGGAGGGTCACACTGAGCTCCCCCCCAGAAAGGGCTGGGCTGGGAGTGCTTCAAGTATACCCTCTTCACTTTCAGGAGAACCAGGAGGCTGCCTGGTTACAGAGAAGATTCTGTGGCCACAGACTACTGCAGAGCGTGAGGGAGGCCCCAGTTATTTCACCAACCATTTCAGCCAAAGCCTCCTGTTTTTTGTGGCCATCTCCCCAGGCAAAGCTTGGGGCTCCCATCTGCTGCTGGACGGTAAGTCCCGACCCATTGGCAGCTGATCCGCTGATTTCAGGAGAAGACTCTGGGGTGCTCCCTTTAAGGGCACCATAGAAGCTAAACCCCACGGTCTGGTGTGTGTGTGGGTACTTGGGGACCCCATACAGTGCCAGCCTCTGAGCTGAGGTGGAGGACACTGGAAGAATCAGGCCAGTCCTGTACCACCTGCTAAGTGGTGGAGGTCCACTGTGAGGCGGTAGACAGGGCCCTGCGGAAGGCGGGATATGTGACATCTGGGGACTTCCAGGAGGGGCTCCTGCTGGAGATGGGGTCCTTCGCAGGATGAGCCATAAAGATAAGCAGGGAGGATTTAGGAGGGCAGAGGTGAGGCCTGGAACTCCTGGCAGAGGGAATGACCTGGGCAAAGGTCTGGGGGCTGGACAGCCTGTACGTGTTCTGGGAAGCTGGAAGGAGACACCGGGCTGTGTTTCTGAGGCCTGACTTTAGACTGTGCCCTGTGGGGGAGGGGCTGGGGAGTGCCTGAGGCTGAGCCTGACCCTGCTCCCCCCACGGCAGAGCCATGAAGAAGCGGTTTGTGGTGCTGGGCCTGCTGGCCGTGGTGCTGGTGCTGGTGGTCGTGGGCCTCTGCCTGTGGCTGCCCTCAGCCTCCAGGGAGAAGCCTGACCACCATGTGTACCCCAGGGCAGCTGTGGCTGCGGATGCCAAGCACTGCTCCGAGATTGGGAGGTGAGCAGGACAGGCATGGGGTGGCATGGGGAATGAGTCCTGGAGGACAGCCATGAGAGTGGACCTGGGCAACACCTGAGGCTGTTTCCCCGACTGTAAACAGGCTGCCTGGACAAGGGGTGTCCAATGTTCATGGAACTGTCTGTTCTTTGCTTGGTCCCTCTCAGTAGCCTCTGGTGAGGTGAGAAGGGGATAGTGACCCAAGAGAAGGGGATAGTGACCCCAACACGTTTCTTTTCTCAGTTCCAAGAGTCTGTTTGATAAACTCCATTGTTTTATTCTATTTTAGACTCCTATCCCACATTATATACAAAGATCAGTTCCCACCTACAGACAGAAGCAGAAAAAATGTGACTAATAAAATATGACAATTTTCCTTTTTCTTCAGCTATAGAAGCCATGTGTGTTTGTTTGCTTGAAAAAGAGGAAACTGATAAGTCTTTAAAAAACAAAAACTTTCTGGGTGTGGTACTCAGGAGGCTGAGATAGGAGGATCGCTTGAACCTAGTTGTTTGAGGCTGCAGTGAGCTATGACGGCGCAGTTGCGCTCCAGCTCGGGTCACAGAGTGAGACCCTGTCTCCAGACAAAATAAACCCGCAGGAACTCCTCTTCCATCCTCCTCTGGGCAGGCGGGAGGGCAGGCGGCAGGGTGTGCTGGGGCAGGTTCTCACCCCCACGTGCCTGGCAGGGACGCCTTGCGGGACGGCGGCTCGGCGGTGGACGCGGCCATCGCGGCCCTGCTGTGTGTGGGACTCATGAATGCCCACAGCATGGGCATCGGGGGCGGTCTGTTCCTCACCATCTACAACAGTGCCACACGTGAGTCCCGGGGAGGAGAGTGGGCTGGGGGCACAGCTGGGGGCGCCCTGGGCTCACGTGGGGGGCGGGTGGGGGGGTCCACTGCCCGCATGCCTCTTCTCCTAGGAAAAGCCGAGGTCATCAACGCCCGCGAGGTGGCCCCCGGGCTGGCCTCTGCCAGCATGTTCAACAGCTCGGAGCAGTCTCAGGAGGGTAAGCTGCCGGGCTGGGGTGCACAGCGGAAGAGCCCCGGGGAAGGGGCTCGCCCCTGAGCAAGGCCCTGTCCGGGCCCGGGGGCAGCTCCGGGACCCCCATTTCTCTTTGCCCCATTCCACCCTCCGGTGATGAATGGTCACCACCATCCTCACCAGGGTGAAGGGACGCAGCTTCCGTTGTTTCTGCTCAGGCCCTTTAGCGCCACCCTGCGGCAGCACGCGGCGAGGATCATTACGATGGCCGCTCTCACCAACCGGGGCTCCACCCGCACCCTAGGCCGCTCTTCCCACTGCTCCATTCCTCCCTGTACGCTTGGGGGTGAGGGAGGGTGGTGGGGATGCTGAGGCCCAGGCAGGCCAGGCAAATCAGCTGAGGCTGCACAGCTGGAAGACGATAAAGCTAAAATGGAAAGCGGGGCTCGGTGGCTCAGCTTGTAATCCCGTGCCTTTGGGAGGCTGAGGTGAGTGGATTGCCTGAGCCCGCGGGTTCGAGACCGCCTGGGCAGCGAGACCTCATCTCTACAATAAATCAAAAAATCAGCCGGGCGTGGTAGCGCATTCCTGTCATTCCGGCTACTCGGAAGGCTGAGGCGGAAGGATCACCGGAGCCCAGCAGGCGAGGCTGCGGTGGCCGGGAGCGGCCACTGCACTCCAGTCTGGGCGACTGAGTAAGACTCCAACTGAAAAAAAAAAGAAAAAAAAAAAAGCTAAAATGGAACCCAAGCTGTCTAAAGCCTGTGTTTTCCCATTCATCCATTCATTTGTGGGGCTAGCTCCCTAGAGTATGGGGTGCGTTCTCTTTTTTGAACTTGGCCTCGAGTAGAGAGGAGGCCCTAAATTCCCCAGGTAGCTGAGGGGAAGCCAGTGTCCACCCAAGGGCGCTGCTCAAAGCAGGTGGAATGTATTGTGGGATAAAAGTTGAAGGAATAGATGGTGAAGAGGGGACAAGGTACCCTCACCATACCATGGGGGAGGAGGTCCCGGATGATGCCCTCTGAGTGGCCCCTCTGGGGTCCTCTCCAACATACAGAATCTTGTTTTTCTCATTACTCATTGAGGAACTCAATGTGTAGACATGGAATCGCTTAGAGTATGAGAATGCTGGGGTCTTAGAGGTGTCTGGGGATGCTTGGAGTCATTTATTTAATCAGGACTTAGTGTCAGGTACTGTTCCCAAAACCAGGGTGCAAAACACAGAAGCAGGTAGAATCTGTGACATTCCAGGTGGAGAGGAGAGAGAGGAGGCCAACGTGGGTGTGCTCTGTGCTGTGGGACCCAAGAGGGTGGAACTCTATGGAAGGTGGCCTGGTCAAGGAAGGGGACGTCTGAGCAGAGACCCAGAAGCAGAGGGTGGGGGTCCGTCCTGGTGCTTGGGGGAAGAATGAGTGATCCAGGGACACAGGGATTCTGCGGTAAGTGACCCGGGGGAGGAGGATATGGGGTCAGAGGGAACAGACCAGGCTCATAGGTCATTGTGAAGCCCCTGCCTCTTATCTGAGGGAGTGGGGGCCCTAGTGTCTGAGTGGAGGGGGATAGGTCTGGCCTGTGGTCAACAGGACCCCTTGGATTGCTGTGTGATGTGCAGGGAGCAAGGGGACCGACCTGTCAGGAGGTCACTGAAATAATCCAGGGACAGAGAGGTGGTGGGAAGTGGCAGGTTCAGGACCCACTTGGAAGTAGGGCCTGTGGATTTGCAGCTGGGTTGAGTGAGGAGTCCTGGAGGACTCCAGGGTCTTTTGTCTGTACCTGACAGAGACAGGTAGGGCTGTCAGGAAGCAGGTCTGGGCAGACACCCAAAGTTTTGGACATGTTGAGTTTTTTGGGTTTTTTTTTCAGTCTGTTACCCAAGCTGGAGTCCAGTGGCACACTTAGGGTCACCGTAGCCTCCACCTGCTGGGCTCAGGCGATCCTTCTGTCTCAGCCTTCCAAGTAGCTGGAACTACAGGCACATACTACCATGCCCAGTGAATTTTTTGATTTATTGTAGAGATGAGGTCTCGCCAAGTTGCCTAGCCTGGTCTCGAACCCCTGGGCTCAGGCAATCCTCTTGCCTCTGCCTCCCATAGTGCTGGGATTACACTATGTTGTAGTGGGGGTGAGCCACCGCACCTGGCGACATGCTAAATTTGAGATGCCTTTTTTGAGTGGGAAGGTAGGCACTTGGGTCTGGCAATTGGGAAGTAGTCCTGGCCAGAGGGCAAACTTGGGAGTTGTCAGTGCGTAAATGGAGGCGGAAGCTCTGATCTGGGATCACCAGGAGAGTGAGCAAAGACAGAGGAGAGAGAGGGGCAGGAACCAGGGTGGCAGGCAGAGGAGACTCAAGGGGGGCCAGCGGGAGCAGGCAGGTGTCTCTGGAGAACCAGGCTGAGAGGAGGCACTGGATTTGGCAGCGAGGGAGTCGCCGGTGAGCTGGGCGGGCCAGGGAGTGTTAGAGTTTGAGGGGCCTGAGGTCAAGAGAGGATTTCTTCTTCTTTTATTGATGCATAATATTTTCTGTATTTATGGGTGCATGCATAGACCGTGTAATGATCGAGTCAGGGTATCCTTGACAGTTTATCACTTCCATGTGTTGGAAACATTTCAAGTCCTCTCTTCTAGTTACTTTGAAATATACAAAACATTTTTGCTAATTGTAGTCACCTTAGCCTGCTATCAAACATGAGAGCCTATTTTTCCCATCTAGCTGTAAGGTGGGAGGCATGTGCTGGCGTCAGACATTTCGAGATGTGTAGCTCTTGGAAACTCATGCCTGACTCTGGGGTGGGAGAGGCAGTTCTGGAGCCACAGCTGCCAAGCCTGGGAGTAACTAAATGGCCGGGTCATCTCAGGGATCACAGTAGAAGAGTGCCTGGGGGCAGAGGACATGACTGTATCTTTCTGGGCAAAGGGTCAGTGTCTGGCTTAGGCTGAAGTGCTCATGTGGGCAGTAGGGTGTGGTGGGGAAGCAGGCCCAAGGATCTTTTCCCAGTAGCCTTGTTGGAGGTCAGAACTGGAAAGCAGAATTTGTTATGGTCAGATGGGGAAACCGAGGTCAAGAGAGGGGCAGGGAGTCTGAGCCAGACTCAGATCTGGCTTCCAGGACAGTGGAAAAGAGGAAGGTAGGGGCTTTTTTGGGACCAGCTGAGCTTTGAGGGTGGCCTGGGTATAAGCTGGGGCAGGGCAGGAGCTGGTCTTGCTCTGGCGGGTTCTCGTGGAGCCCATGAGTCTCGCAGGACAGGAGGCCTTGTGGCTGGGGGTGCTGCAGACTGAGAGATGGGAGTGAGTGTTGCTCTCCCCAGTCTCACTGTGCATCCATGGGCCTGGTATGAGATTGCAGACATGGAGGCACCTGTGGAGACAGAAATCTAATCCTGGGACAGCAAAATCCAGCACACAAGCTGCCATCCTCCCCTGCTGTGCCCTCCTCACATCCCTGGGCCATTTGTGCTGCTGCCTGCCAAACCCAGATATGATCTTAAAATTCCCTTTATGCCAAGCGTGGTGGCTCATGCTTGTAATCCCACCTATTTGGGAGTCTGGGGCAGGAGGATGGCTTGAGCCCAGGAGTTTGAGACCAGCTTGGACAACATAGCGAGACCTCATTTAAAAGAAAAAATCCCTGTTCTTCTAAGCCTCTCTGGCCTTGTCTGTAAAGCAGGTCAGGGAATGTTGTCCCCTGCTCAGGGCTACTCACCCTGGTGCTCTCTCCCCAGGTGGGCTTTCGGTGGCAGTGCCCGGGGAGATCCGCGGCTATGAGCTAGCGCACCAGCGCCATGGGAGACTGCCCTGGGGTCGCCTCTTCCAGCCCAGCATCCAGCTGGCCCGCCAGGGCTTCCCTGTGGGCAAGGGCTTGGCGGCAGCCCTGGAAAACAAGCGGGCGGTCATTGAGCAGCAGCCTGTCCTGTGGTATGTCTGTAGTACAGCCACCAGGGCAGGGCAGTCCTCACTGAGGCTCCTGTGGGCCCTGAGTGACTGGTGGAGCTGCCCTCTGCCTTCTGGAGCCTGCGCTGATGGAGGGCACCGGGGATGGTGACACATCCTGAGCTGGGGCCCCAGTGACCACTATGAGCCGCCATGTGTTCCAAGTGGCAGGAAACACTAGGAAGCACGGGCTGAATTAGCCAGAGTGACAGGGCCACCCTACTGTGGACACGCACTGATTGTACTTTGTTCTTCCCCCGTGTGGGTGGGTGTGGGGAGTGGTCTGGTTGTCTGCCTACCTGCTGCCTCACATGAGCGCCCCGCCCCTCCTTGCTGCCCCAGTGAGGTATTCTGCCGGGATGGAAAGGTGCTTCGGGAGGGGGAGTGGCTGACCCTGCCACGACTGGCTGACACCTACGAGAAGCTGGCCCTCGAGGGCGCCCAGGCCTTCTACAATGGGAGCCTCACAGCGCAGATTGTAAAGGATATCCAGGCGGCTGGTGAGTGGGTGACCTCAGGGCCTGGGCGGGGAACTCTGAGCTGGGGCTCAGAGTCCTGGGGTTCTCCTTTTCTGCCCCCAGGGAGTTCCTGGTGGAGGAGGGTCAGTGGTGGGCCACTGTACAGTTAGGTCAAAACCTAACTGTACAGTCCAGGAGAGAGAGTCCTTGGTGGGGTAAATGCCTGCAGGAGCCAGGGCTGGGGAGATACTAGAGTGCAGATTAAGGATCTGGGGGTACTTCCTGGAGAAGGTGGTGGCTGAGCTGCAGATAACTTTGTTAGGCAGAGAAAGGAAGGGATTTCTAGCAGAAGAAATAGCTTAGGCTAAGGAGAGGAGGTTTTGACTCACCAAGAGGGTCACAAGAGATGAAGGTCAGTTTGAAGAGAGGCCGAGGAGAGGGACTTTGTGGGGACAGGGGCCCAGGAGCTTGGCTGTGGCATTCTTTGTGTTGTATTTGTCACTGTTTCATGGAGGAGGGTGGTTAGCATGTTGGCCTTTACCACTGAGGCAGGAAATTAGCCTGTCAGTGCCTTGTGTGTCAGAAGCCTCTCTCAACCCACCCACTCATCACAGGGGCCAAGCAGTGGGGAGATGGAAAAGATCATCTGAGGCTGGGTGTGGTGGCTCGCATCTGTAATCCCAGCACTTTGGGAGGCTGAGGAGGGAGAATGGCTTGAGGCCAGGAGTCTGAGACCAGTCTGGACAACATAACAAGACGCTACAAAAACATTTTTTAAAAAATTAGCCGGGCATGGTGGCAAGTGCCTGTAGTACCAGCTACTCAGGAGGTTAAGGTGGGAGGATCACTTGAGCCCAGGAGTTTAGGGTTACAGAGAGTTATGGTTGTACCACTGCATTCCAGCCTAGATGACAGAATGAGACCCCGTCTTAAAAAAAAAAAAAAAAGCTATAATAAAAAGAGCTCTGGCCACAGAGGCGAGAAGGCAGAGCAGGAAACCAGTGAACCAAGCAGGTGGAGGGCAGTGGTCGCGGGTCTGGCTGTCGGGTGATGGGCACTCTCAGGAAGGACAGAGGGGCTAGGGAGGGAGGTAGAGGGGCCTGGGGCCCTCAAAGGTGGCAGGATTCCCAGCTTGAAGGCCCTGTGGCCCCCTCTGATGGTGCAGCCCTGCCCACCCCCATCATGCACTCTGTCCTCCCCTTATGGTGCAGGCTGGTTCCCACCATCATGGTGCAGCCCTGCCCTGCCACTGGTGTGAGCCCATCTGTGCCGGTGTGAGTGAGCCCACCCCTCCTCTGGCATGGGTCCCTCCCTGACCAGCACGAACCCACCTCTCGTGCCCTTCCCTTTCCCCCCGGTGTAAGGCCATCTTCCTCTGGCTGGTGTAGCTCCATCTTCACGTACACCCTTGCTGCTATCCCATCGCAGGGGGCATTGTGACAGTTGAGGACCTGAACAACTACCATGCTGAGCTGATCGAGCATCCACTGAACATCAGCCTGGGGGACATGGTCCTCTACATGCCCAGCGCGCCACTCAGTGGGCCTGTGCTGGCTCTCATCCTCAACATCCTCAAAGGTGAGTCCCTGCCGAGGGGCCATGATGCCGCAGCTCCCTCCCCATGCTCCACCCCTGCTGCCTCTTGCCCTCCCTGGGCCCCTGCCCTGTGTCTCTCCATCCCTGAGCTCCTGGGTGTGCCTGGCTCCTGGCTCGCTGTGGCCCACAGGAGGCTGTGCGACAATGCTCAGGGCTGGAGGAGGAGGAGTCAGGAGGGAGAGGGGTGCAGGAGGTCAGGGCCGGGGGCCTGGTCCAGAGGCATCCTGGTCATTGGAGTGACCATCTGTGACTTCCTAGACTGTGTGGTCTTCTGGCTGATGGGTGAGGTCCAGGCCTGGGAGCCCTATCCATATTTCGTCCTTGCTACAGTCTTTTATTTAATGTTCCCCTTCTTGGGGGCAGCAGGGCGGCTCATGGAGATGTCCACCCTCCGAGTCCCTCTGAGCCCCTGGGGCCTGCCAACGCATACCTGGCTCTGTCTAACCAGGATACAACTTCTCCCGGGCGAGCGTGGAGATCCCTGAGCAGAAAGGCCTGACATACCACCGCATCGTGGAGGCCTTCCGGTTTGCCTATGCCAAGAGGACCCTGCTTGGGGACCCCAAGTTTGAGGATATGACTAAGGTAGGGGCAGGGGCTGGCCTACCATGGGGACAAGTCTCCACAAGGTGGAGAGGCATGTATGCTTTATGACACCATTCCTGATACAAACTTTGACTGTGTGTTGGGATGTGCCAGTGACCCTGAGCCCTGGCAACGGGTAATTAGCGCCCCCCTCATTCTGGTCACACTCCTACTTCAGGGCCTTTGCATATGCTGTGCCCTTGGATCTGAAGATTCTGGAGTGTTCTGGTCAATACTGAGATGAAGAATACACGGGGGTGTTGCATCCCTCAGGGATGATGAGAAGGATGGCTGAGAGGGAGAGGACCAGGGCCTTGATCTCTTGCTTCCCGGTCACTCCAAGGACCTAATGCTTCTCAGCTGCCATCCTCAGCCCTGTGCTGCCTGGCTCACTCACTCACCAGGGTCCCAGTTCCACGCTGGACCTCTGCTGGGACTCCTGTCATGTCTCTTCCCACCGAGGGTCTTTTATACCCCTTCTTACCTACTCGGGTTCTCAGTGTTCTGGGGTGGAGATGCAGACCCCTTATGCTGACCTATGACCTCCCAGGAGGGATCTCAGATGTCTAGCAGGTGTCTTCTCTTTTTGCGAGGAGCACTCTGCAGCTAGTGACCTGGTGACTTGTCTCTCGGAGGGGATAGAGTCACCACATGGTGCCCTCTCTGCCCTCTCTCTTGGCTAAGGCTGGCCCTTCCATCCATTTGCTGGCTCAGGGTGCCATTCCTACAACACTCGTCTCTGCCTTGGACCATTTTCCCTTTTATAATGAATCATTCCCATAAAAGAGGTGGCTGTTTTTGCTCCAGAACCTTCCGGCTGCTGCCCGCTTCTGTCCTCTGCTCCTCTAGGGCAAACATGGCCAGGCTTCCTCCTCTCAGTTTCTCCCTCAAGCCCCACTCAACAGCATCTCATAAAACTCACCACATTCTCCTTCTTCCTTCAACTTTTCATTTTGAAAATGTTCATACCTACAAAAATATTAAAAAATCAAAATATCTCCTAGGCAACATAGCAAAATCTTGTCTTTACAAAAGAAAAGAAAGAAAAGAAAAGAAAAGAAAAAAGTCAAATCCCAATGCTTTGGGAAGCTGAAGTGGGAGGATTCTTTGAGGCCAGAAATTCGAGACCAGCCTGGGTAACACATTGAGACCCTGTCTCTACAAAAAATAAAAATTATCCGGGTGTGGTAGCGCATGCCTATAGTCCCAGCTACTGGGGAGGTTGAGACAGGAGGATCGCCTGAGCCCAGGAACTCAAGGCTGTGATGAACCATGATCATGCCACTGCACTCCAGCCTGGATGACAGAGTGAGACCATATTGCTTAAAAAAAAAAATTTAAAAAAACCCCCAAAACCCTGTTCTCTTTCACTGGAATCCCCAGTGTGGACATTTCTGCTTCATTTTCTAATTCCATCTCCACCACCTCTACCAATATCTGTGTTTCTCCTGAGTGACTGGATAGTAGGTAGCTCATGTCACACTTCAGAGTGTGTTTCCTAAGAGCAGGGACTTTGGCACACCACAGCTGGATGTTGGGGCAACATGACCTATTAGACAGCCATGTCAGAATTTCCCTGAGGGTCCCAGTATATTTTAGGTCCAGGATCTGTGGAGTCACCCCTTGTGGTTCAGCCATGCTAATTCCTGTCTCCTAACCTACCATAGACCCCCTTGGCTATTTTGCTAAGGGCCCAGGGCAGTTACATTGGAGAATGTCCCACGTCCTGGATTTGTCTTTCTGCTTCCTCGGGGGCAGATTCAAGTGGAATGTCTCTCCCTGGGTTGTCAGTTAGTCCAGGGGTGCTGCTAAACCCTCTGGAGGCATTTCCTCTGGCCAGTCTCCTAGGGCCCTTCTTTGAGGCTTCTTACCTTCTGCCTTTGTGCCACCTTGGGAACTCCGGCCATGCTTCTGGCTTTCAGACATCACTGCGTTTATCTTCCAACTTAACCTTGCTAATGAACTCTACATGCGGAGAGCCGTGCTCATAGGTCCATGCACCAAGACGTGCTCTTCTGAGTCCCATGGACACACGTCCAAAATTGGGCTTCTGACAGTCCCCAAACCTGCCCCTTCTGCAGTGTTTACCTTCCCCCTGTCAACAGCCACTCTGGGCTGAAGACTTGGGCCATCCTCAATTCTTCTTTTCCTCCTGCCTGGGGCAGCCATCATTTCTCACCTGGTCCCTCTGTCCACAGCCTCCCAGCTGGGCTCCATCCTTGTCCTCACAGTCACCAGAGGGACCCTGTGAAAACCATCTCCAGGGTGCTTACTTCTCTGCCCTAAGCCTATGTGGCAACAAGCAAAAGCCAAAGTCCTTATTTCAAGCCCTTCAAGGTCCTCCACAATGGCCCCCAGCCTGCATTTTCAACCTGTCCTCCCCTTCACCTCACGCAGTCTCTGCCAGTCATTCACAGGACTGTACTGCCACCTTGGGGTCTTTGCATTGACCACTGAAGCCTCATTCTGGGCTGTTTTCAGATGCCAGTCACCTCCTCCGAGAGGCCCTCCCTGACCACCCTCTCCACAGCCCATCCCTCTCAGCCCCCCTTATCTGGCGTGTGGTTTCAGCACTTTCCCTGCCCACATTTGTTTTTCCCGCCATGAGGGCAGGAACCTACATGGCCAGTCCCTGTTGATTCCCCAGTACCAGGTGTGCAATAGAAGTTCCATGAATATGCGTATGAATGAATGAATGATTAAATGCGTCAAGAGTCTGGAGACTTGAGAGACAGACAGGCAGACATACAGAGTTGCTGGAAGGCAATCTAGATGGGCTGAAGAGGGGGTCAGACTGACCCTGTGAGGTGCTGGGGCTGCCCTGGGGTCCTGGGGAGTCACAGGTTTCGGGTGCAGGAGGGTTGTGGTCAGAGCCATGGTCAGGGGCTGCCTGAGACCTGCTTGCACAACCCTGTGCCCCCGTCCCCCCTCCCTCCCCACCTCCTCAGGCCAGCTCTGGGGTCTCGGCAGGTGGTCCGCAACATGACCTCCGAGTTCTTCGCTGCCCAGCTCCGAGCCCGGATCTCCGACGACACCACTCACCCAACCTCCTACTATGAGCCTGAGTTCTACACGCCCGATGACGGAGGCACTGCTCACCTGTCTGTCGTCGCAGAGGATGGCAGTGCCGTGTCTGCCACCAGCACCATCAACCTCTAGTAGGGGCTGCCTGCTGCCTGGGTGGGACAGGGCAGGGACGGGTGGGCCAGCGGCTGCCCGCACGTCCCGTAAGGCAGCTCCATCACCTCCTTTCATGGTGGGAAACCAAGGCGCCACCTTGGAGGCTTGCCCAGGGCCTTCCGGGGAGTGTGTTTGAACTTCGGTGGGTGGGTAGGGACCAGGCAGGGCAGGGCTGGTCGGGCGCAGCCATCTGACCTGGCCGGGCTGCAGCTTTGGCTCCAAGGTCCGTTCCCCAGTCAGTGGGATCCTGTTCAACGATGAGATGGACGACTTCAGTTCTCCCAACATCACCAACCAGTTTGGGGTACCCCCCTCGCCTGCCAATTTCATCAAGCCAGGTGTGGTGTGAGGGCCCGGGGGTGAGGGATTTGGGTGGGGAGGGTCTGCTGTCCTGCACGGGTGACTGACCAACATCTCTGCTCTGTCCTGTCGGCCGCAGGGAAGCAGCCACTCTCGTCCATGTGTCCGACAATCGTGGTGGGCCCAGACGGCCAGGTCCGCATGGTGGTGGGAGCCTCTGGGGGCACGCACATCACCACAGCTACTGCACTGGTACGAGCCACTCCTGCCCTACCTGCCTCTAGCTGCTCTTTTCCCGGCCACACTGACCATGCCCCATCCTCCACCCTTAGGCCATCATCCACAACCTGTGGTTTGGCTATGATGTGAAGCGAGCAGTGGAGGAGCCCCGGCTGCATAACCAGCTTCTGCCCAACACCACAACGCTGGAGAAGAATATTGACCAGGTGGGCTTGGGGTTGGGGAGACTGAGTCACAGTATGGGACTGGAGGCTTGGGTTTTCTGAGCCCTCACAAGGTGAAAAATGGTTGGTGTCCTCTGCCTGGGAAATGTCTGCCAGGTGGGCCATCTGGAGCCCTGGTGCCCTGAGAGCCAAGCCACCTGCTCCAAGCCGGCTCTTCCTAATCACTTGGCCAGAAGTGGCCTCATCTGGCTGTGAGGCCTGGCTTGGATGGTGGTGTCTGGGGCTGTGCTGAAGCCTCCCCTTCCCTTCTTACCCTCAGGTGGTGACTGCAGCCCTGAAGACCCGTCATCATGAAACCCAGGTCACCTCCACTTTCATCGCTGTGGTGCAGGCCATTGTCCGCACAGCTGGTGGCTGGGCAGCTGCCTCGGACTCCAGGAAAGGCGGGGAGCCTGCTGGCTACTGAGTTCTCAAGACCAGAGACCCAGAGACAAGATGCTGGGGGTGGGAGGAGCTTTGGGGGACATGCTTCCCCTATGAGTGGCAGAGCAGCACAATAAATTGGGGTTGCCGTGCCAGGCTCTGGGCAGCTTCCTGGCCTGGCTCCCACTCTCTGGGCCTCGGTGTCCTGTGTGTGAATTGGAGACATCGGGTTGGCAGCAATGGTGTGGGGGGTTCTGAGGTCTTCACGCTGGAGCTCCCTCAGCATTTTTCAGTAGGGCGAGAGCCTGGGGGCTGGTGGCGAGGGAGAGGGGCAGGCCAGTGCTAAGCACTTGCTCCTCCTCTCCCAGAGCTCCTGGATAGGGCTCCGTGTCCTCCCTTCTCGGGGTAGGGCAGCGACACTACCTAGTACCTGCCACCAGGGGGCACCAGGGCACTGACCTTTACTTGGACAGAGGGTAGCGGGCAGATGCCAGGAACTCGGGTGTCTCCTCCTCAGACCCGCGGGTGTCCCGGCTCGCCTTGCTGAGGACAAACAGAGGTGAAGCTGAGGTCTGAGGAGTGGGAGTTGGGCAAGAGGCTGGAACAAAACATCTCAGTCAGAGCCAGGCCCTGGGGAGGCTTTCCAAGCACAAACTCTGAGTGAAAGAAACCCAGCTTGTGATCAGCTCCAGAGGGAGGCCCGATTCTCAGGAACAGCAGATCCCGGTGACTTGGACCAGCTGGGAATGTGGCCCCGGGAAGGGGAGGCATCTGGAAGGGAATTGTTGGTTACAGCGCCCTTTGCCATGGGGCCCGTCCCTCAGGCCCTCCTTCGGGGTCCGCTTACCTGTTCTCCACACAGTTGTGACACCTGGGGTGGAAAATTTGGTGCTTCCAAAGTGCCCACAAGGAAATGGGTTTTGTGCCTGCAGAGTACACCCCAGGAGGGCTTTGTCTCTGGAGTTCCCCAGGGGTGAGATGACTGGGTGGTGTGCAAGCCACTACTCAATCCTAAGCTTAGCTTGAGAGAAAAAGTCATGGCCCCATTGACAGGGGAGAAGACTGAGGCCAGAAGGGAGGGCCTTCCTCTGAGTCGCACAACATTGAGGGAAGTGGGGGCTGGCCATGAGGCTCCCTGGCCCCAACATGCTGGCAGGTGTACCTCAGTGTCCCCGGCCCTGTGGGGCTTAGTCCAAGGCTACCTCAGGGGCTGGTACTTGAATTCTCTCTTTTCTTCCAACTGTCCCCTCCCCCATCAGCTCCTGGATAAGGACACTCAGGCCCTTCCCAGCTGGACCTCCCCAGGGCGCCTCTGGCCGTTCCCAGCATGATACGCATTCCTTTCCCTGGGCCTTTGCTCTGGTGGTGCTTACACCCTGGCCTCTGCCTAACTGGGATGGCCAGGGAGAGGAGAGGGAATATCCCTGACCCCCACTGTCTCCACTGTCCCTGCTGTTCTGGCTTCTGGGCTTCAGGACTGCAGCCTGTGGGCGGGATGGCCTGGGCCCAGGAATGCACTTTTGTTACTGGTTGAGCAATGTTGCTGGGGTTAAGGGCGGCAGGAGGAGGTGCCTATAGCCCCCACTGTGAGCAACAGTCGTGGGAACAGCCTACAGGAAGGCCTGCCTCTTACGGCCGCTCCAGGCTGAGCTGACCAGAGGCTCTGGCTGGACATGGGGGCCTGGCAGGCTGTGTGTCCTGTGAGCATACAGTCCCTCTCTGGGCCTCAGTGTCTCTGCTGTAGCAGGAGGTGGGTTCTGACTGCAGGTGTAGTCACCTGGGGCAAGCACTGCTCACCTGGAAAGAAGTGGGGAGGGTAGGTGGGGCCTCTGTAGCAAGTGTTCAGCCCATAGCCTCTGCACTCCACACCCCTGCTGAGCCTGGCCAAGAGAGACCCTCAGTGGGTACTCACTCCTAGGCTGCCTCCCCGTTGGGTGGACTCAGAGGAAGGCCCTCCCTTCTCCCTGTGGCCTGGGGAGGGCAAATAGGGCCCAGGTCAGTGTCCCCAGAAGAGCTGGGATGGACACAGAGATGTGGACCCCAGCCAGGGCACAGCAGAGCTGCAGGCGAGCATGGGGGCTCAGGCAGGGCAGCCTCCTTCTCTGGAGCTCCATGGCTGCATTTCCAGGACAGCAGGCCCCAGGGACGGGTAATCCAGTGCCAAGGGCTGACGCATGGCCCGTCTGCGTTCTCCATGTGGGTGTCTTGCAGTCACGGGCGTTTGGTGCTCTCGAGTCTGCCTATCCCCTGTGCAGACTGGGAAGCTTAGGCCCCCTCCTGGCCACCCTGGGGATGGGGGGTGGTGTGCGAGCTGCAGCTGAGTAGGGACTTGAACCTGGGCCCTGAGTGACACCACCTTATGTCCTCTCTCCCTCTGTCTCTTCAGCCCCACTTTGAAGCTACCTGGGCTGGACCATGCAGAGAGGGTGAGAATTAGAGGTGGGAGTTGGGGAGTGGGCTCCACCCTGTGGGGCCAGGCTTACCTGATCCAGGATAGGAAACTGGGTGGCCCCAGCTCTGCTTTTCTGGTGTTGGGTTTCTTGGGAGCCCTGCCTGGGCCTCCCCTCCCACTGGGTCCCACAGGCGCCAAGGCCTCAAGCATATTCAGCGAGGATGGGACCGCTGGCAGCAAGGGAGTTAACCACAGCAGCTGGCTCCTGTAGCAAAGAAAACTCCCCCAGATGCTTTGCTGCCTGGCCTTCCGCCAGGGCTGAAAACTGGAAGTTGAGGCGTGAGCATAGCCCACTCTCCCTCAGAAGTGAGCGCTTGAAGAGGGCAGCAGCTCTGTCACCAGCTGCTGGCTGCCAGCTGCTGTCCATATGCTCCCCGCTGCCCAGACCTGTCTGTCCACCCACCTGTAAGCCCATCTTTGACCATCCTTCTCTTACTGTTCTCTCTGTCTAGCTGTCTGGCCTGTCTATCCATCTGCTTGTCTGTCTCTGGCCTCCCTATTTGTCCATCTGTCGAGTCATCGGGAGCCCATGTGAGCCTACTCTTGTCCATCCATCTGCTCTTCCAACTGTCCATCTGTCTGTTCATTGGCCTATCTACTCACCTGCCACCCCTCTCCCCTGGGCTGTGGAGCCATGGCCTGGGGCTGCAGGGCCATCATCAGCCTGGTCCTGCTGGGGCTCGGGCTGGGACTGGCACTGGTCATCATTGTGCTGGCTGTGGTCCTCCCTCGCCATCAGGCCCCCTGTGGCCCCCAGGCCTTTGCCCACGCTGCCATTGCTGCTGACTCTAAGGTCTGCTCGGACATTGGACGGTGAGTGAGAGGTGGGAGGGAGCTGGGTGACCCTTGGCAGCTGGCTTGTTCTGGAGACTTTGTGACCAGTGTGCACGTTTGCGAGTGTGCATGTGTGCTGTGTGTGTGTGCGCGCGCGTGCGCGTGCACACATGCCTGTGAGACAGGCAGTGTGGATTTGGGCTTCAGCACAGGCTGGGCCTAGGGGCAAGGAGGCAGCCCCAGGGCCCTTGCAAGAACAGGCAGGTGTGCTGATGGAGCAGACAGGGGCTTGGGGGCAAGGACAGTGTTGGCAGAGGTGGCGTGTAAGTCTGTTCCTGACTCTAGGACCCAGGAAGCCCATCAGCACAGCACAGGTAGGAAATGCTGGTGCTGGCTCCTTCAGCAAGGCCATGCCAGTTCTCCAAGGCTGAGGTCTCTTCCCAGGGTCACAAGCAAGGGAACAAAGGGACTCCCTTTGTGGGTACTGGGCTGCTTGGGTGCACACAGTGCTCCCTCTCCTAGCCTGGGACCACATCTCCAGAATCTCAGACCTAGGAAGCCCGGTGCGCCACCCCTCATATCCTCCCTCCTTGAGTCAGGGCCTGGGCCCTGCAGGCTGAGTGATTGATGCTGTGGGCCTGTGTGAGACTGTGGTGGAGAGGGGCCACAGCTGGCGTTTCCTGAGCCTCTTCCAGGAAGCTCAGCCCAAGGGAGACTTCCACTGCCATTGCAGGGGTGGAACATGGCAAAACGCCCCTCCTAGCCTCCTGCCTCTCACTGGGCCTCCTGAAGGGACCCTCTTCCTCCCACTGGGCCTCCTGGGTAGGGGGGCTGCCTTCCACTGGACCTCTGGAAGCCTGGGCAATCATCCCCTCCCAGATAGCCAACCGGTCTGCTTCCCAGATGATCTGTCTTGCTGACTATAGTGGGGCTCCCAAATGCTTTGTAAACTGAGGAGGACAGTCCTAAAGTAAGGGGGGAATACCCGGGTCCTGGCCCAAGGCATGGCTGGGCAAAGTGCTCTGTGCCCCCTTCTTCTTGGAATCACCGCTCTGGCATACTTTCTCTTTTTGTTTGTTCATTCATTCACCTTTTCATTCATTTCTTCCTCCCTTCATCCTCCATCTGTCCATCCCTCCGTCCCTGCCCCTGATTGCTCATAGCAGTCCCTACCTCCTCCTGATCTGCTCCTATGGGCTCTCCTCAGGTCTTACTGCTCCCTCCCTTGGGACTGAGAATGGCAGCTCAGAGACAAGTGGGAACTGGCAGCTGCTTGGTCTCCCCAGAGGGTTCCCAGGGGATTTGAGGGCGTGAGGTCATGTGCCACCCCTACTCCGCTCGGGAGGATTTGCAGAGATGCTGCAGCTACTTAAACTTAAAGTTGCAAATGAGGCTGGGTGGCGGGAGCCTCAGGTTTCAGAGATGACCAGTGGGTATGTGGCCCCCAGGAGTGGGGGCTGCTGCCACAGATTTCCAAGTGGGGTTTGAACCCGCTATGTCACCCTGAATCTCTGCCCAGGGTTCTCCATGGTGTTACCTGCAGTGTGCATGAGCGTCAAGACTGGGGTCTCTGGTCTGAGCCTGCTCCCTCCTGCTGGCAACCCCTCGTACTTTCCCTTGGTGAAGAAAGAGGATGTGGTTTGTCCTCAGTGTTTGGTCAAAAAACTCTCTGCTTCCTGGAGTAGAAGGGAGGAGTGGAAGGGACCCTGGCGTCGGCCCCAGCTGCTGCTGCAAAATAGGGCTCACGGGGTACCCTGGAGGGAAGGGCTTGAGCCTCAGGAAGGCGCCTGGTGCAATGTCCTCCTGGCTAAGATCTCTCCCTGGGAGGTGGGAGGGGGCCCTGGCCACAATGCTGCGGGATCTGCTGGGGGCCAACCCGCAGCCCACACTCCTTCCTCCTTCCTGTCCCCATCTCTCCCAGAGCCCATCCTCTGCTCTGTCAGCACCAGGCTATCTCCCTGGGATGAGTCTTCTGCTGCAGCTGGAGTCCCTGAGTGTGGGTTCCTAAGGCTGATGTGAGCGAGGACCCAGCACCATGCCTAGTAGACGTATCACAGGGGGGGTGGTGACAGTGTGACATCCCTGCTTTGATCCTTGTCTGAATAAATAAATGTGTGTTTGCAAAAAAGGTAATTTTCTAAACTTATTATTTCTTCTACATTCATTAGCTGGTGTTCTCCTTCTGTAAAGAAAATCTCCCCTCCCCAACCCTGACATTCTTGAGAATTAGCTAGTGACTCATGGATTGTTATTTGAATTCAATATGTTATAATCCATCACTATCATTCTTTTTGATGCTTGAATGGTCACAAACGTGACCTGTGGGAACCCCTTTAAGCCAGTACATTTCTTCATTACATGTCTTCATCAGTCTGGGAGAACTTTCTAGCCTGCTAGCACAGGATGTCCAGGGCCAGCTAGAATATTCCCTCAACCAGGCCTGAAGTCTGGAACTAGTAGAGAAGGTGTTTTAGAAACCAAGATCTGGGGGCCGGGAGGGCTCATTTCTGCTGAGATGCCATTGCTCCCGGGTTGTTTCTGTGCACAGAGCCAGAAAAAAACATATTTAGAAACCATCAAGTCCACACTAATACCTCCAGCTCAAATCCACCACCACAGGGTCCTTCCAATCTTTCCCCATCCCATCTTGTTCATCCCTTTTGCCATGGTGAAAGAAGTTTCCAAAAATATCAATATATTCATTGACTTACTCTTCCCTAAAATACAGAATAGTTTCAGAATTACTTCAACAACCAAACCACCATGAGTAACAAATCTACTAGGTAAAAGTCAAGACATCTTTGCAAGGCCTTTTTTTGTGCTTAACATTAAAAGCACAAAAGGGGTACTGTTGATTGGATTATTTTTCCTGGCAACCCCTCGGGTCCCACCCACTGTGGGAACTTTTCTATCCTCTCAATAAATCCTGTTTTCAAAAATACATATTTTTCCTGTATGGTTGGTTATGCTATCAGTTCAACATACTCTGAGCTTACTTTTTTTAGGATTAGTAAAATCCTTTTTGTTTTAATTTTATTTTCTAATAAAAAGTCAAAAGTATATAAAAAGGTATGCTCATAAAGTCTTACTCCCATTTCTATTACTTTTACCTATTCTTATTCATTCTTTTACTGGAAATCATTTATAGTTGTTTCTGATTTATTTTTCCTGTTTCATGTTTTTATTTTTAAAAAATTTCTATTTCTTTTCTTTTTTAGTTATTATTTCTGTTTCTTTTTGCAAAAACAAGCAAATATATCACTTAATTTCTCTTTTTGACATGACTTTTGGTGTCCAGAAAGGTTTGTATTTTTGTTCTAATGGTTACCTTTATATTCATATACTCATTCTATATGTTCTGTATTTTATATAATTATGATAATTGATATATAAGATGTGGTGCCATAGTACTTTCTTTTTTGGATATTTTCTTTTGGCTCCTATGATGGTTACTTTTATGTGTCAACTTGGCTAGACTGTGGTGCCCAGTTGTTTGGCCAAATACTAGTCAAGATACAGCTATGGCAATCAGTTGACTTTAAGTAAAACAGATTATCCTTTATAACATGGGTGGGCCTCATCCAATCAGTTGAAGGCCTTAACAGCAAAAACTGAAGTTTGATGGAGAAAAAGGAATTCTACCTCAAGAATCCTACCTGCGTTTCTGGCCTGCTGGCTTGTCCTACAGACTTTAGGCTCAAGACTGCAACATCAACCCTTACCTGAATTTATAGCCTGCTTGTCTGCCCTGCAGATTTCAAGCTTGTTAGCTTGTTAGCTCTTACAATTGTGTGAGCCAATTCCTCTCTAGAATGTCCTGTTAGTTTTGTTTCTCTAAAAACTCTGATAGGCCAGGCATGGTGGCTTACTCCTATAATCCTAGCACTTTGGGAGGCTGAGGTGAGAGAATTGCCTGAGCCCATGGGTTCGAGACCAGCCTGGGCAACTTGGTGAGACCGCATCTCTATAATAAATCAAAAAATTAGCTGGGCATGGTGGTGTGTGCCTGTAGTTCCAGCTACTTGGAAGGCTAAGGCAGAAGGATCACCTAAGTCCAGCAGGTAGAGCTAGCAGTGGCCTGAGCGGGCCACTGCACTCCAGCCTTGGTGACAGAATGAGAATCCTGCTCAAAACAAAACAAAAAAAACTCTGACATCCAGTTTCCTACTATGAGTAATACCAAAACCAGTTAGTAACTTCTTCCTCCCCCTGTGATGGATTCCTCGTCTCTAATAATACTTTTCTTTTTAAAGTCTACTTTGTTGGAATGTAATCACTATACAGCTTTCTTGGTTAGTGTTTGCATGACATAGTTTTCATTGTACCTTTCTATAAAAGGCATGAGTTGGGTTTTCTATATTTTTCGATTATCCTTTTATATATAATATAATTAATGATTCATTTGGGTTTAAATTCACCATGAGATCATTTGTTTTCCATTTGCCATGCCTATTCTATTACTTATTACTGCCTTTTACATCTTGTTTTGCATTTATCATTTTTTTTATTATTCAACTACCTCTATTAGTTTGGTAACTACACAGTCTTGGAGTTATTTTTTTAAATCACAGTAGATTATTTTATGCATCCTTCACTTATCAAAATCTAATATCAGTTATTACTTTTATCCTCTTCCTTGTCAGTATGAGAACATTGGAACAGTAACTAAATTTACCTCCTAATGACTTACATGCTATTAAGTATAATATACATGCTATTTAAATATATGTGCTGGCCAGGTGCAGTGGCTCATGCCTGTAATCTCAGCCTTCTGGGAGGATTGCTTGAACCCAGGAGTTTGAGACCAGCTTAGGAAACATTGTGGGAACTCATCCCTACCAAAAAAATAAAAAAATTAGCCAGACGTGATGGCACATGCCTGAAGTCCCAGCTACTCAGGAGGCTGAGGCAGAAGGACTGCCTGGGCCCAGGAAGTAGAGGCTGTGGTGAGCCATGATCATGCCACTGCACTCCAACTTGGGCGACAGAGTGAGACCCTGATGTAAATAAATAAATAAATAAATGTAGACATGTATCCATATGTTTTTATTTTTATTTATGTTGCTAGCATAGAGTTATATAAAAGTAGAGAGAATTGTATAATGAAGCCCCATGCATCCTTCATTCAATTCCAACAATTTTCTGGTCAACCTAATTTCGTATACACTCTTCGGCTTTCCCCTACCTCATATCATTTCAATGGAAATCCAAGATATGTAATTTCACCCATACATATTTCAGTATGTTTGATTCATTTTTTAAACCCCACAAGATACCTTCATTTTCCATGTTACTATAATTTTATTTTATTTATTTATTTTGAGTCAGAGTCTCATTCTGTTGCCCAGGCTGGAGTGCAGTGGCACACTCACAGTCACCCCAGCGTCGACCTGCTCTGGTGATCCTTTTGCCTCAGCCTTCCAAGTAGCCAGAACTATAGGTGTGCACTACTGTACCCAGCTAATTTTCTATTTATTGTAGAGACGAGGTCTCACCAAGTTGCCCTGGGTGGTCTCAAACCCGTGGGCTCAGGCAATCCACTCGCCTCCACTTCCCAGTGTGCTAGGATTACAGGCTGAGCAACTGAGTCCGGCCGTTACTATACTTTTATACAAATAACATTCAGTTAGATTTGCCCACATATTTACCTCTTCTATTGCTCTTTATTCTTTTTAAAATTTCATTTTTGAAGGATATTGTTAGTGGGTATAGAATTCTGGGTTGGAAGTAATTTTCTCTGCTCACTTTGAAAACATTAATCCCTTGTTTCTGGCTTTCTTTTTTCAGTTGAGAGGCCAACTCAGTCTAACTTTGCTCCTTTGAAGGCAGTCTGTTTTTTTTCCCCAAGCTACTTTGGAAAGTTTTGTCCTTGGCTTTGAGCAATTTTGCATTGGTGTGTTTAGGTTGCTCATCAGTCTATGACTTGATTCTTTTTTGTTCATTTTAGAAATTCTCAGCTTTATCTCTTCTTCAAGTATTGCTTCTTCCTGTCTTCTGTCTCCTCTCCTTATGGGACTCCAATTTCACATGATTTATACCTCCTGAAAGTATTCCCTATGTCTCTATTTTTTAGTTTGTGCATGTTCTATCCTGTTTTCTTTCTGTACTTCAATTTGAATATTTTGTATCAAACCATTTCCCAGTTCACTAATCTTTTTTTATGTCTAATTTGCTGTTAGAATTGAGCTCCTAATTCCATTTATTTAGTTGCCAGTTCTCCGAGGCAATTTTTAATTGTGTGTGTGTGTGTGTGTGTGTGTGTGTGTGTGTGTGTGTGTGTGTGTGTGTGTTTAGTTGGAGTCCCACTCTGTCACCCAGGCTGGAGTGCAATGGCAGGCTCATGGCCACCACAGCCTCAACCTGCTGGACTCAGGTGATCCTTCTGCCTCAACCTTCCAAGTAGCTAGAACCACAGGCATGCACCACCATGCCTGGCTAATTTTTTGATTTATTGTAGAGACGAGGTCTTGAGAAGTTGCCTAGGCTGGTCTCGAACCCCTGAGCTCAAGCAATCCTCTCGCCTCTGCCTTTTAAAGTGCTGGGATTACAGGTGTAAGCCACCATGCCTGGCTACTTTTTATTTTTAAAGACGCGTTCTTGCTCTACCACACAGGCTGGAGTGCAGTGGCTCAACCATAGTTCATTTCAACTTCAAGCTCCTGGACTTAATTGATCCTCCTGCCTCAACCTCCCAAGTAGCTGGGATTATAGGTGTGCACCACCATGCTCAGCTTGTCTTTATATTTTTGAATATAGTTGCTTTAAAGTATATGGTCTAACAATTTCACAATCTGGAGATCCTATGGGTCTTTTTGAAAGTTATTTGTATTTTCTCTTGGCTTTGTTCCTGCTATCTTATTTCCTTGTTTGCTTGGTTATTTTGAATTTAGCACTGAAAGGTGTGTACAAAAATTATTAGAAATAATCCAATGTTTCAGATTCTGCAATTCTGATACAGTATCACTTTCATCTAATTTCAGTGACTGAGATCATTTGAGGCTGGGTCCCAGCGCTCGTGAGGGCTGCTCTATTTCTGGTTGGCTGTCATTCTTAGAGTAAGGAAACCCCCATTCAGTGTGGGGTATTATAACATCCCCTCTCCTAGACCCATGAGAAGGCCACAGACACTACTCTGCCTCTGTCTCCTCTTCCAGGCTTGCAGTCTCTTTGGGGCAGACTGCAACGTCAGCTCCCAACGTCAGCCTTCCCTCTCTCCAGTCCTATACTTCACTGGCTCCGAAGCCTTAAGGATTTCTTCACTGGCTCCGAAGCCTTAAGGATTTCTTCACTGGTTCCGAAGCCTTAAGGATTTCTTCACTGGCTCCGAAGCCTTAATTTTTTCTATTTGCCTGACTTTTCTAGTTCTCTGAGGAACATTAAATTATCTGAATTTTAGTCTGCCAATAACAGGATGTCTTATTTACATTTGACAGGTTATTTTGTTAAAATGTAAGAAAACAAAGCAGACAAATCGGCTCAGGTGGGAGGCCACTGCAATAACCCAGGCGAGAGAGGTTGGTAGCTTGCACAAGGGTAGGTGGTGGAGGTATAGCCAGCTGGGTACACGGATGGATTGGCTATGGGAAGGGAAGAAAGTGATCAATCAAGGATGACTCCAGGTTTTATGCACTGAGGGAAAGGGTACGTTGTTGTGTCATTTTCTAAGACAGCAAGGGCTAGGAGAGGAGCCACTTTGGGTCAAGGATGGGAGGAAACCCAACTGTACAGTTCAGGTCATGGTATGTATGAAATGCTCCTTAGACACCCAGGGGATGTGACTTGTGCATAGCCGGGTATAAGTGTCTATGAACAAATTCCTTTTTTTAAAAAAACTATAGTCCACCCCTCCAACGGTCTGAGGGACAGTGAACTGGCCCCCTGTTTTAAAAGTTTGAGGACCTCTGGTCTGGGGTGTAGAGGAGAGGACTAACTGGAGATACAAACTGAGAGTCATCAGCAAAGGGCAGTATCTTCCGCCATGAGCCTGGAGAATCTTCTGTCTCTCATCCAGGAGAACATCTAGATGCCCAGGGACCAAGGATCAAGCCCAGGGTCTTCAACATCAGGAGGCCAGGGGGCTGGGAGTAAGACCAGAGCCTGGGGGCAGAGGGTCCTGGAAACTAAGTGCAGAAAGGACTGCCAAGAGGAGGAGGCACTGGGCTGGGCCGGCTGCTGCTGAGCTGGCTGCTGAGCCAGCAGGGAGGGTTGTTGGGGAAGCCAAGGGGCACTCCATGTACTGCGCAGGATGAGGTCTTTGTCTGGAATGGGAATTTAATGTGGTTCCTCCTTCCCCTTCAGTTGGTCATTTGGCTTTGTTTAGGGTGTTTTATTCTTATTAAAAATTAGCACTTCTGCCTGACTTGTTTCTTTTCTGCATCTGGCTTCGTGCTCTCTTTCCCATTCTAAGATTACATGTCACCCATAGTGCGTCACCCATTGTGTCCATGTGTGGGCCCAGAGAGGGACATGTGGCTCAGAAGCGGGGGAGGGCTTGAGTCTGGGATGGACTGGGCAGGCCACAGGTGCCTGAGCCGAGGGAGGACCTGGGGTCAAAGATACCACAGGGTGGGGACAGAGGACCCAGGTCCACTCCCTCCTTGGGCCTTGGTTTCCCCAAAGGTAACTAGTTCCAGGATGAGCTTCTGAGGTCACTGGGAGGGATCCACGGATGGCCTAGGGCTAGTTCTGCCTTCAGCAAATGAGCTGGTGCTACTGGGAGTGCCTCGGAGATCATAAAAGCATTTTGCAAACTGAAAAGCACCTTGTATATAACAAAGGTTGGTGTAAAGCGCATCACACTTTGCAATCTGTAGAGTGCAGTGGACTTGTGAATGGCTGGATTCAAGGGGACAGCCTGGTATATTCTCTGGGGTCTGGTGATAGCAGATAGGCTGCCTCTCTGTCACCATTCCTCAGTGAGTACCAGCCAAGCAAGCCCGGGTGGGGGTGCTGGGGGAGGGAAGCCCCGTTGCTGACCCTATGCCGTGTGCCATGTCCCCTAGAGCCATCCTCCAGCAGCGGGGCTCGCCTGTGGATGCCACCATTGCGGCTCTGGTCTGCACCAGCGTCATCAACCCTCAGAGCATGGGCCTGGGTGGAGGGGTCATCTTTACCATCTACAACGCGAAGACAGGTGGGCCCATGGGTGAACCCCCATCAGGAGGATGGGATTGGCCACATCACTGGATAACCACTTCCCTTGGTCACACCACTGGGTAACCACTTCCCGAGCCAGTCTTGTCTGCCAATGCCCCTTCCCAGGTGCTCTCAGGCCTCCTGCCTCGCCCCTTCCCCTCGGTTGTGCAGAGCCCTGGCGTCAGGTCCTGTCCTGAGAGTTAGCACAGAGGTCACCTCATGATGCAGAGAGGGAAACTGAGGCCTAGAGCAGGTGTGAGCCATCTGCAGGAGCCCTGGCCACTCACTTGCCCTGACCTGACTCCAGGGAAGGTGGAGGTCATCAATGCCCGGGAGACAGTGCCAGTCAGTCATGACCCGGCCCTGCTGGACCAGTGTGAGAAGGCCCTACCGCTGGGCACAGGTAAGTTCCCAGGGGGTCCTAGCTCCTACCCTACTGGGTCACTGCAGCTTACCGGAACACCCTCCTGAAGGGGCAGTGTGCCTCTTGGATAGGCTGTGACTGTCTGGCACTGGGGGATGGCAGCTGGGGGACAGGGAGCCCATGGGGAGTCCCCGAAATGCTGAGTTTGGGAGGGTTCTCCTGGCAGAAGGGCTTTCTGAGGAGGGAGGGGTGACTCAGGGGGAGGGACCAGGCTGGGCAAAGGCCCAGAGGGTTCGGTAGAGGTGGGTTGTCAGGTTGGGTTCCCGGGGCCCTGGCTGTGGACTTTATAGAGAGTCATGGGAGATTTGAGCAGGAGGGATGTGGTCAAGCATGGGCTCCAGAGAGCTCACTCTGGCTGCTGTGCTGGGGGGTGGGAGGGAAGGGAACATGCGGGATGATGGAAGGAAGCCACAGGGCTGAGGGCAGGGCATGCCACACAGGGGCCCAGTGGATCGGAGTGCCTGGGGAGCTCCGTGGCTATGCCAAGGCCCACCACCGCCATGGACGCCTGCCCTGGGCACAGTTGTTCCAGCCCACCATCGCGTTGCTCCGCGGGGGCCACCGTGTGCCCCCTGTCCTTGGCCAGTTCCTGAACAACAGCTTCCTGCGGCCTGTCTTACACAGGTCAACCCTGAGGTGAGCCCCACACGGTGGCCCTGGGCTCCTTGGACTCGAGATCACAATGGTGTTTTGGACCCGCCCACACCCCAGCTCTGCCTTAGTCCCTCCTCACCCTCAGCATGTGCTAGGGACCTTCAGGCTTTTCTGTCTCATCTCATGGACCTTTGGGTTCCACGTGGCAAAGCCTAACTCAAAGGGGCTTAGTCTGGGGGAGATTCTTTCCTGGGTGATAGAACCCTGGCCATAGATTTGGGCTCTGCCAACACCTTGGGCTCTGGTCTCTTTCCCACTCTTTGGCATGGCAGGAGAGCTTCGGCTGCCCCTTCGCCCACTGTCAGATCTTCCCAGGAGTGTGGGGAGGACAGGCCCGGAGCAGACACAGCCCCCAGTGGGGAATGCACACTCCCTGGGGCCAGGGCTATGACAGGAGTGGGTGCTATCAACCCCACCCATGCCTAGAGAGTCTGTCCCCATGGTATCCACTCCAGGCCACAGCTGCCCTATTCCATGAGAGTCCCAGCAGGAGTAGGGTTGCCTTGGGGATCTAGTCCTGCCCTTAGGCTTTCCCCCCACCACCAGGAAGCTCTTCTTCAATGGGACAGAACCCCTGAGGCCTCAGGAACTTCTCCAGTGGCCCGAGCTGGCCACCACCCTGGAGACTGTGGCCACGGAGGGTGCAGAGTCCTTCTACACAGGGAGGCTGGGCCAGATGCTAGTGGAGGACATTGCCAAGGAAGGTCAGTCTCGCTGGGGTCCCATGTCCCATCCTTGCCAGAGAAAGAGCTAAGTTCCAGGTGCTGGGGTTGAGGGCAGGCCTTGTGGGAGAGCCGGCTGCTCCTGGGGCTCAGAGAGCCCATGCACCAAGCCACTGCTGGCCTCAGGGAACCCTGTGATGCAGGACTTCAAAGAGCAGAGTCCCTGCGAGTTAGTGCCAGCAGAGGGGAGTTATCAACAGCCACCTAGTCCTGGGCGGCCGAGCTTGTAGCCTCTCGGAGGCCAGTTCCCGCTCCCATCTTCCCTTCCTTTCACCCACCTGCCTGCCGCAGGCCTCTGTCCACCCCACAATGCCTGGCTCCAAGGGCCAGTCCTGACACCACTGCCCACAGACCCACTGTCACGCTCTGGGTTTGCAAGGCTGGGGGACGAGGGGAAGCCCATTGTGTCACCTGGGACCAGGGGCCATCCCTCTCTGCCTCTGTTTCCCCATCTGTTCATGGATCCCTCTCCCTCTCACCCCAGGGAGCCAGCTGACCCTACAGGACCTGGAGGCGTTTCAGCCTGAGGTGGTGGATGCCCTGGAGGTGGCCCTGGGGGACTACACCCTGTACTCACCACCGCCACCAGCGGGGGGCGCCATTCTCAGCTTCATCCTTAAGGTGCTGAGAGGTAAGGCCCTTCTGCCTCCCACCCACCTCCTGCTCAGAGCCCTGTCCCCATGGGAACCCAAGCTCTAAGATCAGTCATGGAGGTGAGTGGATTGCCTGAGCCCGTAGGTTTGAGACCCGCCTGAGCAACTTGGCGAGACCTCATCTCTACAATAAATCACAAAAATTAGCCGGGCGTGGCAGCGTGCGCCTGTAGTTCCAGCTACTTGGAAGGCTGAGGCGGAAGGATCGCTGGAGCCCAGCAGGTCGAGGCTGCAGTGGCCGGGAGCAGCCACTACACTCCAGTCTGGGCGACAGAGTGAGACTCCAACCCAAAAAAAAAAAAAAAAAAGATCAACCATGGCCTTGGGTGACTACTGCCTTTTCCAGCCCAGCCTCCTCCTCTATAGACTGGGTTAAAAGACACATGACACTGTGGAAACTGGTCAGGATGGTGTGTTTTGGAGCTGACCTTTGGCTCGGCCCATATCTTGGGTTTTGCTGAAGGGTCTGGCTTCGCCCACCCATCCAGTCTTCCTCCCCTACTACATAATCCAGTCCCAGGGCACAGGAGCAGGTAGACCGTGCAGGTAGTAAGTTTCCTGTCAGGGATGAGGCACAACCCAGGGGTGAGGCACAACCCAGCCTCTGGCAGCCTGCAGGGGGGATCCAGGCAGTGCCCAGGCCTACGACTGCCCGAGATTGGCTATATAAGAGTCTAGTGGCTGCCGTACAAGTTACAATGAATTTGGTGGCTTAAAACAACACATTTATTCTCTCACAGTTCTGGAATGTCAGACGCCCAGTATCGAAGTGTCCGCAGGGCTGCATTCTCTCTCAGGGATCTAGAGGAGAATTCATCCTTTGCCTTGTCAACCTAAATAAAAAAACAGAGAGCGGCTCTCTAAAAGAAAATGATGTTTCATAGGTACTAGTCATTGCAGTGGGAATAAACGTGCCACAGTAAACTATGTGTCTATTTAGGGAGGTAAAGGAAGACAAAGGCTTCTCAAGGAATAAATGAGGATTACGTAATTGTTTTCAAATGACTATCCTTGAAAATGAATAACAAAGGTGACACCGGTTCTAAGTTGGACAGGCAGTTGCTGGGCAGATGTCCTCACAGAAGTATTTTTTGTGTCAGGTTGTGATGGACTCATGCAAGGTTGTGGTTTTTGCAGTCTCTCGTGATGTGTTATCAGGCAGACTAGCATGAGGACCCTCTCCTCTCAGCCTTCCCTGGCCCTATTTGTCAGGGCTTTATTTACATTCCATTTATTCCATTCTGATTGTGACAACTGTCACTGCCTTCTCCAGCTTCTGGTGGCTGTCAGCATTCCTTGGTTTGTGGCTGGATCACTCCAGTCTCCATCTCTGTGGTCATATTGGCCTCTCATTTTCTCTCTCTTTTTTTTTTTTTTTTGAGTTGTGAATCTCACTCTGTTGCCCAGGCTTGAGTGCAGCGGCATGCTTACGGTCACCGCGGCCTTGACCTGCTGGGCTCAGGTGATCCTTTTGCCTCAGCCTTCCAAGTAGCTGGAACTACAGACACACACCACCATGCCCGGCTAATTTATTTTGATTTATTGCAGAGATGAGGTCTCACCAAGTTTCCCAGGCTGGTCTCAAACCCGTGAGCTCAGGCAATCCTCTCACCTCGGCCTCCCAAAGTCCTGGGATTATAGGCATGAGCCACTGCACCTAGCTCCTCTGTCTGTCTTATAAGGATACATACGATCACATTTAGGGCCTGCCTGGATAATCCAGGATAGTCTCCTCTTAAAATCCTTACCATGATTTACCATTGATGCAATATTCACTCCTTAGCTGTATAAGGTAATAGTCACAGGTTCTGGGAATTAGGAAGTGGATGGGCCTTTTGGGGGCCAACATTCAACCCATTACACAGAGTGACGCCCCACCCGGGCCCTGCCCCCTCCCCAGGGTTCAACTTCTCAGCAGAGTCGGTGACCAGGCCTGAAGAGAGGGTGAATGTGTACCACCATCTTGTGGAAACACTCAAGTTTGCCGAGGGACAGAGGTGGCGGCTGTGGGACCCTCACAGCCATCTGGAGGTCCAGGCAAGGAGCCTGGGACTGGAGGGACATCCTTATCATGAAGGGAGGGTCAGGCCGGGCAGGGGGAGATTGGAGGGATTATATGTGGTTCTAGATTGGGACAACCTGGCCATGGCCCAGGGTAGGACTGGAACCATATCTCAAAGCGGTGTCACCATATCTCAAAGCACCTGCAAGGTGGACATTGTCTGGGCCCAGCCTGGGCTCGAGGGAAGCACCTCTGGCCACTAGGTAGAGGAAATACTGGAAAGAACCACCCAAGGGGGCTGAACTTAGCTGTATGGACCCTACCTGGCCCCACACTGACCTGCCACCTGCCCACCCATCCCAGAATGCCTCCCAGGACCTGCTGGGGGAGACTCTGGCCCAGCACATCCGCCAGCAGATTGATGGCCGAGGGGACCACCAGCTCAGCCACTACCACCTGACCAGGGCCTGGGACCACAGGACAGGCACGGCCCATGTATCTGTGCTGGGGGAGGACGGCAGTGCCGTGGCTGCCACCAGCACCATCAACACACCGTGCGTAGGGCCCGAGGGCAGGCGGGTGGCCCCAGCTCTCCACTCCCTGGACCCACACTCCCCCGGTCTCTCCTCATTTGTCCTTGGGGTGGCACCTTGCTTTTGCCCTTTCCCTTCTCTCTGTCTAAAGGGGTCCTCCACCCCAACATCTCTGGCTGAAAAGGCTACAGTTGGGGTGGTCCCGAGCCAGGGCTTGCCTGGGAATAGGCCTCACTAAGAAAGTGATGGGTAGCACAGGTGGGTCTTGAGGGACCCTTGCTGTGTGGTGCCAGGGAGAGAAGAGTGGCTCCAGCATGCTGGGGGGCAGCTGTAAAATAAAGGGGTCCTGTAAGAACCATGTGGAGATGGGATCCCAAGGCCCTCCCACTGCAGCTTCGGGTCAATGGTGTACTCACCACGTACGGGCATCCTCCTCAACAACGAGCTGCTGGACTTGTGCTGGAGACGTCCCCAAGGCTCAGGCATCACGCCCTCACCCGGTGAGAGCACAAGGAGCCTGCTGGCGAGTGGGGAGGGGGCCGGGCTGGGCACTACCACCACCCCATGGACAGGTCACTCCACTCACTAGGCCACTGTTTTCTCAGAGGTGAGTGGAGACAGGGTGGGTCGTGCAGCCAGGGGGTGCTGGCTCAGAAACAAGGCTGCAGGTGGTGCCTGTCTGGTCCCCAGTTCCAGGGGAGCGGCCCCCATCATCCATGGCGCCCTCCATCTTGATCAACAAAGCCCAGGGGTCGAAGTTGGTGATTGGTGGGGCCGGCGGGGAGCTCATAATCTCTGCTATGGCCCAGGTGAGTCTTGGGGTTCCTGGTTAAACTGCCTCCTCTCTGGGAAGTCCCACTCTCCGACTCTCCATGGGGTGGGATATGACGGCTGGTGAGATGGTGGGTGCCTCTCCTTCCTGCAGCCCCTTCTCTCCCCCAGGTCATCATAAACAAGCTGTGGCTTGGCTTTAACCTGACAGCAGCCATTGAAGCCCCCATCCTGCATGTCAACAGGAAGGGCCATGTGGAGTATGAGCCCCATTTCAATCAGGTAAGGCTGAGGTCCAAGCCTAGAGCGACTTCTGCCCCCCAAGTCTATTCTGCTCAAAGACACCGGGGAGGCATTCAGGCACTGAGTGTCTTAGGCCAGGCACACTTCAGCCTTGGGGACCATAGGAGTTGAAGCAGTCAGTGGTCTCCAGGCCAGTCTGTGGCCTCCAAGGCAGAGAGCAGGATGTTGTCTATACTTTTCCCAGGCCGAGGATCTCAGTTCCTTGATCCGTGGTATGTGTAGCCATTTTCAGAAACTAGTTTTCCTGGCTAGACCTCTTAGACCTCTTAGACTCTTCCTCATGGTGACTTGTTTCTTTCTGTGATTTGCAAGTTCATTTGTAAAAGAGGTTGTTCTTCCTGTGGGAGTCTGCCGAGTGATTTTGTTCTGAGGCATTAGGGGATGTGTTGGTTCTGACAAACAAGTTTGGGTTCCTCTACAAAAGTCATGGTGCAGGTCCAGGGGCTGAATTCTCCTGGCTAACTCCCCGCTTCCTCCAGATGTTAGCTTTCTTTTCTTTTTTTCTTTTTTGAGTCAGAGTCTCACTCTGTCGCCCAGGCTGGAGTGCAGTGGCATGCTCACAGCCACCACAGTCCTGACCTGCTGGGCTCAGGTGATCCCTCTGCCTCAGCCTTCCAAGTAGTTGGAACCACAGATGAGTGCCACCATGCCTGGCTATTTTTTTTTTTTTTAATTGTAGAGATGAGATCTTGCCAAGTTGCCCAGGCTGGCCTTAAACCATGGGCTCAGGCAATTCTCTCATCTCTGCCTCCCAAAGTGCTGAGATTATAGGTGTGAGCCACTACACCTGGCTCAGATGTTAGCTTTCTTGGAGTTTCTCTGGGCTGGTGAATGCCCTTTGCTAGGACCCATTAAAAAGCTGGCCGAGCTGGGCTCAGTGGCTCAGCCTATAATCCCGCGCCTTTGGGAGGCTGAGGTGAGTGGATTGCCTGATCCCGCGGGTTCGAGACCCGCCTGGGCAGCAAGACTTCATCTCTACAAAAAAAAAAAAAAAATCAGCCGGGCATGGTAGCGCGTGCCTGTAATTCCGGCTACTTGGAAGGCTGAGGCGGAAGGATCGCCGGAGTCCAGCAGGTCGAGGCTGCGGTGGCCAGGAGCGGCCACTGCACTCCAGTCTGGGCGCGAGTGAGACTCCAAGTCAAAAACAAAAACAAACAAAAAAAACGCTGGCCGGGCTCGGTGACTCAGTCTGTAATCCCAGCACTCTGGGAGGCTGAAGCGAGTGGACTGCCTGAGCCTATGGGTTCAACACCAGCCCTGGCAACTTGGCGAGACCTCGTCTCTACTAAATAAAAAATTAGCTGGACGTGGTAGCGTGTGCCTGTAGTTTTGGGTACTTGGAAGGTTGAGGCGGAAGGATCGCCGGAGCCCAGCAGGTCGACACTAGGGTGGCCGTGACTGTGCCACTGCACTCCAGCCTGGGCAACAGAGTGAGACTCAAACTCAAAAAAATAAAAAATAAAAATAAAAAACACTGATGGCTTTCTAAGGCTTTAAGCTTTATGCCCGGGTCAGTTCAACTAGCCGGGATTCAAGGTTCTCAGAGCTGCCTTTCCTGTTATGAGCTTCTCTTGGTCTAAAGACCACCTTTCTAAGCCCCTAGAATTCGGAGGACCATAGACTGGGCCTTTAGTCCAAGGGAGGTGTAGTCCCTGAGAGCTTTAGGCCTCAGACCTTGAGACTAAGGATCCCAGCCTGTTAGGCTCAAACTCTCAGAGTCTGAGGCCTTCCCTCCCTGTGTAGGTTTCTTCCAGTAGCCAGAGAACACTCTCAGAGCCCCAGGTTCTGGGGGTCTTATGTCTGGAAGACCTCAGGATCCAGGCCATATCCTCTTGAGCCCTTCTTCTTGACCCTTGACTAAAGATCCTTACTTTGCGGATATCCGTTCTCATGACCTGGCACTCTGAAGACCTTAGACTCTGAGAATTCGGGAAATGACAGTCTGGGGACTGAGACTAATGGAATCCAGTGACCCATGAACCCACGGTCCTCAGATCCCCTGGGGAGTCAGTGTCAGCTATGCAGGTCTAGGGCTTTCCATGGAGAAAAATCCTAAACTCTGGGTTGGGTGTTTTGAGTCTCCAAGAACCTTCACAGCTAAGGCTTAGGGACTGGGGTGAGGAGGATCTTTGATCCTTAGTGTCTTGGAACTTGGCCAACTGACTCTAAGAAATGAAATTTTTGAGCACCAAAAGTCTAGCTTTGGCTTCAGCAGTGAGAATCTTGGCCTTCAAGTCTAAGGAAACTGGGCAATTAGTATGTCAGACAGAGGGAACTTATCACCAAGAGTGCAGGACTCTGAAGATCTTACCTTACAAGCAGCTCAGGTTGTGTGGTATCACCTGATGACCTCAGGTTGTAGGCTCTGGTCCTGAGGACTGCAGAGCACAAGGGACTTTGGACTTAGATGTTGCTGGAATCTCAGGTCCTGACAGACAATGTTTTCTTTTTTTTTTTGAGTTGGAGTCTCACTCTGTCGCCCAGACTGGAATGCAGTGGCCGCTCCTGGCCACCGCAGCCTCGACCTGCTGGGCTCCGGTGATGCTTCCGCCTCAGCCTTCCAAGTAGCTGGAACTACAGGCGCACGCTACCACACCCGGCCAGTTTTTTGGTTTATTGTAGAGATGAGGCCTCACCAAGTTGCCCAGGCGGGTCACGAACCCACGGGTTCAGGCAATCCACTCACCTTAGCCTCCCAAGGCGCGGGATTACAGGCTGAGCCACTGAGCCCGGCCAGACAGTGTTTTCAGCCCTTTAGTCCAAAATGGTATCTGGAAAGGTGAGACTCTGTACCCTGAGCATCTCCCACTGTGGGATTACTGGTGCCTTTAGCCTGGAGTGGGGGGGTCTAAATTCCTTGGATTCATGGGTATTCAGGGTGAATGGCAGTTGGAGCTTTGGGTCCTCTTGTAGCTGAATCCTCCACGATAGTGCCCTGAACCTGCAGGGCATTGAGCCCTGAGGCGTTTGGCTACTACAATCCTGGGTGCCTAAGGTCTTGAGTCTTTTCATCTGTGTGTTGAAATTATAGGTCTTATATGGTATGACAGCACTCAAGTCTGCAGGCCTGGATACCTGGCACCTAGTGCTTTGTCCCCCACAATGTTCTGGGGTCCCTGGGCTTGGAGACCCAAAGCAGGGAGAAAGCTCTTGAGTCGGGCAGTTCCTAATGTATGAATGTATGAACAACTCAGGACTCCAAAGGCCCCAACTTCAGCCTTCTCAAAGGCTTTGCTCTCGAGGTCCTCACAATTGGAGGCCTCTATGTCTGTTTTGAGAAGCTACCTTCTCCATCGAAGGCCCTAGAACTCAGATTTGCACTCTGAGGCCCTGGAGTCCTCAGATCCAGTACAGAAATAAAATTGCATCTGGAGGACCTTCTGGCCTTGGTGATGTTCTCCCTCCATACTTCCTGGAGGCCAAGTGCCTCCTCTCTGGCCTTTTGATCTCTTCAGGTCGGGTCCACTGCCCTCCCGTGCATTGTCCGCCCTTGCCCTGCATCCTTGGGCCTTCCCTCTCCTAGTCCTGCCTTCAGGTTAGTTTTCCAATTCCCTGTCCAGGCCTCTCCTCTCTGAAGTGGGTTGAGCTGTCCTCCCCTGTGAACCTGTCTTCTCTCTTCTCCAGGAGGTACAGAAGGGGCTCGAAGATCGTGGCCAGAACCAGAGCAGGAGGCCCTTCTTCCTGAATGTGGTCCAGGCAGTGTCCCAAGAGGGGGCCTGTGTGTATGCTGCATCAGACCCGAGGAAGGGTGGAGAGGCTGCGGGCTACTGAGGACACTAATCTGCCCAGAGCTGGGGTCCAGCCCCACCGTCAGTCCTGTGCTCTGCCTGGATGTGGCCAGGGGACCAAGTGCTCAAACAAGATCCAGACCTGGGACTGGAAGAGGCATAAGGGCTGACTCGTTCTCCTAGAGCCCCTTGGGGTCCTGCCCTGGACTCTCTATTTCTCTGCAGGCCTCTTGCCTGGGCCACTTGCCCACCCTCCTGACCTGTGTATCCTCCAGTCCAAGATTAAAGAGGAGGCCAGACTATGGCTTGATTCAGGAGTTCCGAGTGGGGAAGAGGACCCCTGGGCAGTGCCCAGTGGGTCACATCACACACACCAAGCTCCTGTGGTTCTCCACAATGCACCACCATGGAGGCAGGGAAACTGAGGCTTGTGGATGGGTCTGGTCTCACCCAGGCTACCCTGGACAGACGCAAGCACCTACTACCACTGGCATCTTATTTGCCAGAGCTCAGCAGCATGGCTAGTCTTTGTCTTACGTGTTGGTGGTATTAACTGAAAAATCACACAATTTATAAATTTGGAAAGAGATTATTGCTTATAAAGGGTTACAGCCTGCAGGGTGGCCATTCTGACAGGCTGAGAAGTAAAGCCTCTGGCAAAGACCAGAGACAGGCACTTCAAAGGAGGAGGGGTGACTATCATAATACTATGAGAAAGGGATTGGCAGTAGCAGGAAACTGCCAGGGGAAGGGGGTGGGATTGGTAGTTGAGGGAAACTGCCAAAGGAGAGAGGGGCACACCTCATCAACAAGGGTACCTGCATAATGAACATTTGTATACCTAACCTGAATTGTACTCCACATCTTTAAAATTAAAAAACAAACAAACAAACAAAAACAAAGGAGGAGGGGTTGGTGCAAGAAGAGCTTTATGGTGAATGGGTTGGCTAAACACATATTCAAGAGGTTGCAGGAGAAACTAAGTACTCATGAAGGGGTCCGGGTGTTTGCATATTTAGTAGACATGCATGTAACATACAACCCATTTTCTTTTTTTTTGACTGGAGTGCAGTGGCTGCTCCCGGCCACTGCAGCCTCCCTGCTGGGCTCCAGTGATCCTTCCGCCTCAGCCTTCCAAGTAGCTGAAATTACAGGCATGCGCTACCAAGCCTGTCTGATTTTTTTGATTTATTGTAGAGATGAGGTCTCGCTGCCCAGGTGGGTCTCGAACCCGCGGGCTCAGGCAATTCACTCACCTCAGTCTCCCAAAGGCGCGGGATTACAGGCTGAGCCACCGAGCCCGGCTCATACAACCCATTTTCACTGTGGAGTGGAGACTTAATGTTTAAAAGTATGCATCAAAAGGTGAAGCAAAGACATGAAGGCACTCAGTGTGCAGCCTCTGTAAACCAGCCAGAAGCAGTTCATGGCCAGTGTTCTCTTAACAGGAGAAAGTTATAGAAGTTAGTCTCTTGTCCCATCAAAGCTGTAATGATGGCTGGTGGAACAGGGGGGTCAGTTAGTCACTGTCCGTGGGCTGTGAATGAGCTGCAAATTGTTTTTCTATTGTTTATCTTCAGGTCATGGCTTGTTTAGCTGCTAGGGAAAAGGAAAAGTCTTGTGGCAATTCAAACATATATATATATATTTTTTTTATTTTTTATTTTTATTTTTATTTTTTTTCTTTTGAGTTGGTGTCTCACTCTGCCTCCCAGTTTGGGGTGCAGTGGCACAATTATGGCTCACTGCAGCTTCCACCTCCCAGGCTCAGGACTCAAGTGATCCTTCTGCCTCAGGCATCACCACTATTTTTATTTTTTTCTGTAGAGAAGAGGCCTTGCTATGCTGCCCAGGCTAGTCTCAAACTCCTGGGCTCAAGCAATTCTCCTGCCTTGGCTCCCAAAGTGCTGGGAGTACAGGTGTGAGCCACTGTGCTTGGCCAGTTTATTCTGTAAGTGTAGTGGTGTGTGACTTAACCCTTGCTTGACATGACCTGTTTGTAATTTGATATTGCCACAAAGAGTCTGTCAGTTTTATGATAGCTATTTACCATTCCTGCTGGTCAGTTGTGTCTAAACCACAAAAGGAAGGCGGGTATAATGAGGTATGTCTGGTCTCCCTTCCCATCATGGCTGGGAACCCAATTTTTAAGATTTCTCTGGTAGCCGAGTGCGGTGGCTCACACCCGCAATCCCAGCACCTTGGGAGGTGGAGGCGAGAGGATTGCCTGAGCCTATGGGTTTGAGACCAGCCTGGGCAACCTGGCAAGGCCTTGTCTCTACAATAAATTTTTTAAAAATTGCTGGGCATGGTGGTGCATGCCTGTGGTTCCAGTTATTTGGAAGGTTGAGCTGGAAGGATCACCTGAGCCCAGCAGGTCGAGGTTACAGTGGCTGTGAGCATACTATTGCATTCCAACCTGGGTGACAGAGTGAGACTGACTCAAGTAAAAAAAGATTTCCCTGGGATCCCCTTGGCCAAAAGGAGATCCATTCCATGAATGGGAGACTTAAGATTTTAGTTTAGTTTAAAGCAGGGGTGTGGCCTGGGGCACCCACCCCAGACTCCTGTAAGGCTTGGCAAAGGCCATCTCCAGATCTTGTCATCTGTGCCAGGAAAAGCTAGGACAAAGAAGATCCGAGACCCTGTCCCAGCCCAGCTCCTCATATTCTCAAGGTTATGGTTTTTCACCTTTGGTGCCATCGACAATTTGGATGACATGACGCTTTGTTGTGGAGCGCTGCCCCACCTTGTAGGGTGTTGAGCAGCTTCCCTGGCCTCCGAGCACTCAGTGCAGTAGCGCCCTTGCCACACACACCCAGTTGTGATACCCAAAACTGTCTTGAGACAATGCCCTGTCACCCCCACTGCTCTAGACAAGTGAGCCCCCAACCGCCACGGTCAGCTTTGCCAGATGTGGGGGTGAGTTGCCCTCCCTAGGGGCCTTGCTAGACAGAGCTGGGCTCTGCCCCATATGGGTTCCTGGGAGCATTGGGTACTTCTTTGTCACCACAAATGTGTCACAGGTGTTGTTTTGGTCTGTCCAGCTGCTATAACAAAAATACCATAAAGTGGGTGACTTATGGTATTTTATAGAAATTTATTTCTCATAGGTTTGGAGGTAGAGAAGTCCGAGATCAAGATGCTGGCAGATGTGTTGCCTGGTGAAGGCCTGCTTCCTCATAGATGGTACCTTCTAGTTGTGTCCTCCTGTGGTAGAAGGGGCTAGCTGACTATCTGGAGTCTCTTTTATTTATTTATTCATTTATTGGAGGTCTCACTCTGTCATCTAGGCTGGAGTGCAGTGACATAATGATAGCTCGCTGTAACCTTGGACTCCTAGGTTCAAGTAATCCTCCCGCCTCAGCCTCCCGAGCAGCTGGGACTATAGCTGCAGCCCAGCTTATGGGTCTCTTTTAAAAGGGCACTAATCTCAGACCAGGCACAGTGGCTCATGCCTATAATCCCAGCACTTAGGGAGGATGAGGTGAGAGGATTGTCTGAGCCCACAGGTTCAAGACCAGCATGGGCAACTTGGTGAGATCTCATCTCTACAATAAACCAAAAAATTAGCCAGGCATGGTGGTGTGTGCCTGTAGTTCCAGCTACTTGGAGGGCTGAGGTGGAAGGATCGCCTGAGCCCAGCAGATCGAGGCTGCAGTGACCGTGAGCATGCACGGCACTCCAGCCTGGGCAACAGAGTGAGACTTCAACTCAAAAAAAGTTATGAAAATAAATAAAAGGGCACTAATCTCATTCATGTGGACTTCACTCTCATAACCTACTCACCTCCCAAAAGTCCTCTCTGCTAATACTACCACATTGGTGATTAGGTTTCAACATGTAAATTTTGCAGGGACACAAACATCAGATCATAGCAAGGGTGTGTCTCCACGTGGCAGGGCCATGGAACATGCTCCACAGACTGAGTTGTGGCCTCCCAGCCTTTCCTAGAGTTTGGCAAGCAGGATTGGGGTGGTGCATCCATTCCCTGGCTGCTATAACAAAATGCCACAAATTCATGGCAAAAAACAGAAGTTTATTCTCTTGGGCAAGGAGTCCAAAGTAGGTATCGCTGGGCTGAAATCAGGGGTGGACAGAGCTGTACTTCCTCAGGAGGCTCTGGGGAAGAATGTTTCTTGCCTCTTCCAGACGTGGCACCCAGCATTCCTTGGCCTGTGGCCGCATCACTCCAGTCTCTTCCTCTGTGGTCACATGGTCGTCTCCTCGGTGTGTGTGTGTCAATTACCCTCTGATTAGAGTGGGTCTGGGTGAAGCCACCCCCAGATAGTTAGTAAGGATACTTGTGGGCATAGAGGGCTCACCAGGATAGTCCAGGATAATCTCCCCATCTCCAAATCCTTAATTTAATCACATCTGCAAAGCTACTTTTGCCATATAAGATACCACTGACAGGTTTTAGGGATTAGGATGCAGACATACTTGGGGACCATATGAAGGGAGAGGGGTCTGGATGGCAAAATTCCTGATTCCTGATTTGGGCTTGACTAGGGGCTGGAGTGGGTGGTATGGCAGACCAGGAAAAACATCTAGGGGCAAAGGGTGACTCACTTTAAGATGAGGGGCCCGCCGGGCTCGGTGGCTCAGCCTGTAATTCCGCGCCTTTGGGAGGCTGAGGTGAGTGGATTGCCTAAGCCCGCGGGTTCGAGACCCACCTGGGCAGCAAGACCTCATCTCTACAATAAATCAAAAAATCAGCCGGGCGTGGTAGCACATGCCTGTAATTCCGGCTACTTGGAAGGCTGAGGCGGAAGGATCACTGGAGCCCAGCAGGTGGAGGCTGCGGTGGCCAGGAGCGGCCACTGCACTCCAGTCTGGGTGACAGAGTGAGACTCCAACTCAAAAAAAAAACCCAAACAAACAAAAAAACAACCAAAAAAAGATGAGGGGCCCGAGTCGGCCCACCACACAGGCAGTCCTGCCATCACTGCTGTAACCCTCAGGGGGCACACTGCAGCACTCAGGTAGATGTGAGGCCACCAACTTCTCCCAGGGTCTGGCTTTGGGAGGCAGTAGGGAGCAGACTTCTGGAAAGGGCAGGCTGGCCCAGGGGTCTGGGGTGCAGATAGGGTGGATTTAGATAGGAGGAAAGTCACTGGAGTGCTTTAGCGTGGCGGGGTCCAGAGGCTGGACTCGTGCCATCAGGACCCTCCAGGTGGCAGCCTCACCCTACCTAGCTGGGCTCACAGGTCAGGTCCCAACACCTTCAACGCAGCTGCTGGACTTCCCAGCCTGCAGGCGACCAGCTTCTCCCCTTGCAGTTTAACCAAAGTCCCAGGTCCAGCTCTTATTGGCCCAAATAAGGTCCCTCCCTAAGCAATTCTCATAGCCAGGAGAGGGGAGGAGGCTGGGGAAGAACAACTACTGGTTTAGGTCTGTGGGGCCCACCTTGGGAGCTGTCCATAGGTTTCAAATTCTGTTGATTAAAAAAAAAAAGAAAGAAGGAAAGAAAGCAAAGGAGAAGGAGGCTGCTTGCACAAACTCAGCTGTCCGTGTTGGAACCTGGCTCTGCTTCCTGACCAGACCTCCACCTGGACTGGGGTGCAGAGAGGCTGCCTGGAGCTAGACTGGGGAGGCCTGGCCTTTGCCCCCGATAGTCAGGGAAAGGGGAAGGGTCCACTCTTGCCCCCATCAGGGGTGAAACCCCAGTTCCATGGTGCCCAATTCTGACTTACCTGTGGGGTGAGGGGGCACTCCCTGGGCCCTTGACCATGTCTGGAGTTGTCACCAACCCAGAGGGGGCTTGGTTACCATTTGTGAGTGGATGGAACCTAACCTCAGCTCTGGCTCAGCTGTCTGGAGCATCAGACACACCACATCAACCACCCAACCACCTCGAGGCACCTTGGGCTCAACACACCCAACAGAACTCAACCCAGAGGTAGTTGGGAGCTCTATAGTGCCTCCTTTCCCTTCTGGCTGTGTGGCTCAGCCCTGGCTCCATCTCATCAGCCTCTTTGCCACCGGCACCATCTCAGACTTCCCATTCATGACAGCAACGAGCCCTGAGAAATCTGTGCCTGGCCCTGTCTTGAGGTAGTGTGGAGCCCTCTTTGGCTCCTGAGGCTCCTGGCAGAAGCCTATTCCTCTCCCTCTCTGCTCATTCCATCCTAAGGGACTTGCCCAGACCCTTTCCACATCCGTACCAGAACCACCAGCAGCGCCAGCCAACGTGCACTCCCAGTCCAGCCAGAGCCCAGCAGGTCAAGGCTGCGGTAGCAGTGAGCGTGCCACTGCACTCCAGCCTGGGCAACAGAGTGAGACTCTGACTAAAAAAATAAATTGAAAAATGAAATACAATGATAAATAAATAAACACATAATAGGGTTGCAATGCTTGGAACATACTTATACTAAAAATATATTGTCATTTGTCTGAAATTCAAGTTTTATCGGACATCCTATATTTTTATCATCTAACTTTGTCAATCTTCAATACGAGTGACAAATGGATCCTATAATAAGGGCAAGATGCAAACATGTCACTGATCATAAAAGAAGGTGAGAACATTGCCAGAACACTAGCCCACCCTAAACAGCTTTCCAGAAAGTTCCACATGTTAAGTATGTCCTGCCATTAGGATCAGAGACTTATCTTAACAGGTGAGCTTCCACTGTGTAGTGCAATGAAGAAAATGTTCATATCCACATTATGAAGCTGGGATAGCATTGATCCCAAACCTGACAAACAATAACAACAACAACAAAACACAGGTCAATTGTGTTTATCACTCAGTGCAAACTCCTGGTGGCGCCAACACCAGTACTGCAAAGTGACTCTTTTTTTTTTTTTTTTTTTTTGAGTTGGAGTCTCACTCTGTCCCCTAGACTGGAGTGCAGTGGCCGCTCCCGGCCACCGCAGCCTTGACCTGCTGGGCTCCGGCGATCCTTCCGCCTCAGCCTTCCGAGTAGCTGGAACTACAGGCGTGCACTACCACGCCCGGCTGATTTTTTGATTTATCATAGAGATGAGGTCTCGCTGCCCAGGTGGGTCTCGAACCCACGGGCTCAGGCAATTCATTCACCTCAGCCTCCCAAAGGCGCGGGATTACAGGCTGAGCCACCGAGCCTGGCTTGCAAAGTGACTCTTACCTCTTTTCACCAGAGGAGAAAAATCACAGGGTCATTGCCATAGAGACTGAAGAGGCATTTAACAATGTTTAATACTCATTCTTGGTAAAAAACAAAAAGCAAAACAAAAAACAAAAACAACAACAAAAACCACAAAAAGAAAACACTGAATAAGGCTAAGAGCAGTGGCCAGAGCCTGTAATCCTAGCACTTTGGGATACCGAGGCAGGTGGGTCACTTGAGCCCAGGAGTTCAGGACCAGCATGGGCGACACAGAAAGATCTTGTCTCTAAAATAAAAAATTAGCTAGGTGTGGTGGTGTATGTCTGTAGTTCCAGCTACTCAGGAGGCTGAGGTGGAAGGATCGCCTGAGCCCAGGAGGTCAAGGCTGCAGTGAGGGCTTGAGCGTGCTGACCGTGCTGGCTCTGTTCTCTCTTCCTTTTCCTAAAAAGCCACCAGTTCACCTCCCATGATGACCCATTCATCCACTACTCCACAAATAGGGCAGTGATTGGGTCCAATCACCTCATAAAGGCCTCCCTCAATATTGTCTCAATAGTGACACACTGAGGACTGTTTTAACATGAGTTTTGGAGGAGACATTCAAACCAAAGCAGCACTTTTGCAAAAAAAACAAAAAACAAACAACCAAATCAAGTAAAAAAACCCATCAGATTTAAAAATGAATGATAAACATATAGTAGTTAAAACAGCATGTGAATAAAACTAAGAAATCAACCAACCATAATAAAAAGTCCAGCTGAGCCAGGCTTAGCGGCTCAGCCTGTAATCCCGCGCCTTTGGGAGGCTGAAGTGAGTGGATTGCCTGAGCCCGCAGGTTCGAGACCTGCCTGGGCAGCGAGACCTCATCTCTACAATAAATTTTTAAAAAATCAGCCGGGCGTGGTAGCGCATGCCTGTAATTCCGGCTACTTGGAAAGGCTGAGGCGGAAGGATCGCTGGAGCCCAGCAGGTCGAGACTGCGGTGACTGGGAGCGGCCACTGCACTCCAGTCTGGGTGACAGAGTGAGACTCCAACTCAAAAAAAAAAAAGTCCAGCTGGGCACAGTGGCTCACACCTGTAATCCCAACACTTTGGGAGGCTGAGGCAGGAGGATTGCTTGAGCCTAGGAATTCAAGACTAGTCTAGGCAGCATAACGAGGCTTCGTCGCTACAAAAATTAAAAAGTTAGCTGGGCATGGTAGTGTACACCTGTAGTCTCAGTTAATCAGGAGGACTGAAGTGGGAAGATCACCTGAGCCCAGAAGATTGAGGCTGCAGTGAACTGTGATTGTGCCACCATCCACTGTCCTCCAGCCTGAATGACAGAGTGAGACTCTGACTCTGACACCAAAACAAAACAAAACAACAACCAAAAAAAACAAAAACAAAAAAACCCAGTTTCAACATATGATGTAAGGTTGGCTTTTAAAATATTTAAATACTTAAATATTTAATATCAAAGACCAAACATCTACTAGAAATGTGGACAGAGATATGAGTCATTGTCCACGGAAAGAAAATTACAAATGAACATTTGGACATATAAGAAGTTGCTCAACCTCACTCATAAATAAGCATTACCAATTAAAACAACAATGAGATTCCCACAGGAATGAAGGAAATAACTCCAGGCCCAGAAGACTTCTTCAGTGGATTAGTCCAGACCCTGATGGAAGAAAAAACACCAATCTTACATAAACTTCCAGAGAACAGAAAAGAGGAAACATTGCTCAACTTCTTAAACAAGGTTGAGAAAGAAACCTGAATAAATTTCAAGAAGGAAAGATACATGGCGATTTCATTCATGAGCAAACCATTCAGAGATATAGAAAAAAGAGAAGTCATCACCACCAGTTTGGGTTTGTTCCAGGAATGCAAGATTGATTGAACGTGAGAAAATCAGGCCAGGTTCGGTGGCTCAGCCTGTAATCCCAGTACTTTGGGAGGTTGAGGCGAGTGGATTGCCTGAGCCTGTGAGTTTGAGATCAGCCCCAGCAACTTGGCGAGCCCTCGTCTCTACAATAAATAAAAAAATTATCCAGATATGGTAGTGCACGCATGTAGCTCTGGCTACTTGGAAGGCTGAGGTGGAAGGATCATCGGAGCCCAGCAAGTCAATGCTGGGGTAGCCGTGAGTGTGCCACTGCACTCCAGTCTGACCGATGGAGTGAGACTCCGACTCAAAAAAAAAAAAAAAAGAAAAATCAAGCAATGCAATTCACCATACTTACAGAATAAAGAAAGAAAATAATTGAGCATCTTAATGGATGCAGAAAAGCGCTTGATACAATTTGTCAACTGCCTGGCACAGTGGGTCACGTCTGTAATCCCAGCATTTTGGCATACTGAGTCAGGAGGATCTCTTGAGCCCAGGAGTCTGAGACCAGCCTTGGGCAACCTAGTAAGCCCTTGTCTCTACAAAAAGTAAAAAAAAAAAAAAATAAAGAAATAAGGAGTGGTGGTGCACGCCTTAGTCCCAGCTACTCAGGAGGCTGAGGCAGGAGGATCACCTGAGCCTAGGAGATAGAGGCTGCAGTGAGCTGTGATTGCACTCCAGCCTGGGTGACAGAAACCCTGATTCAAAATTAAAAAAAGAAAAGAAAAGAAAGAAATTGCCAACAGTCACTCACAAACAAGGAATGAAAGGAAACTTCCCTAATCTGCTAAACTACAGGTACCTGCAGTAAATATCATACTTAATGGCAAAACATTAAAAGCCTTCCTTTTAAGATGAAGGCCAAGAGAAGAATTACTTTCATCCTTCCTTTTAATAGTATAAGGGAAGTTGTAGCCAGTGTGACAAAGTGAGAAAAACAAACAAAAGCTTTAAAGTTCTGAAAGGAGGATGTGAAACTGTCATTATTTGTAGATACTCCACAGATAAATTGTTAGAAATAGATGAATTGGGCAAGGGCACTGAAACCAAGGAAAGTAAACAAAAGTCAGTAACATTCCAGCTACAGAGAGAAAACACGTTGTGGTGTGAAATCACTGAAAGTAGCATAAAAAAATTAAATACCTAGAAGTAAAACTAACAAAGCAAGATCTCTACACAGACCACTATGAGACATAGCCGAAAAACATTAAGGAAGGCCTAAATACACGAAGGGTTATGCTTCCAATTCTCCTCACATTCAGCTGTGTATGCTAATCAAAATCTTAATTAGGTTTTTTTCTCTTTTTTTTAAATTGGCAAACTGATTCTAAAATTTGTCTGAAAATGTCAAGGACTGGAACTAGCCCAGGAAATCTTGAGGAGGTAATGTAGGCTCACACTGTCAGACACCAAGAGCAAGCTGTAGTCATGGAGACGGTTTGGTATTGGTAGCTAAACAGATGGGCCAGGAAAACAGGACAGAGAGTCACCTGACCTCTGACAGAGGGGACACAGCAGTGCAGTGGTGAAGGCATGCTGTTTCAATAAATGGTGCTGACTAATTTGGATAGCCACATGAAAAAAAGTGTACCATGACCCTTATTGCACACACTACACAAAACTCTATTCTATTTGGTTTGCAGATCTAATGATAAAATATTAAGCAGTTTGCAGGGCATGATGGCTCACATCTGTAATCCCAGTTACTTGGGAGGCTTTGAGGCAGGGGGATCACTTGAGTCCAGGATATATATATGTATATATATATATATATATATATATATATTTTTTTTTTTTTTTCCGTTGGAGTCTCACTCTGTTGCCCAGATATGTGGCATACTCCTGGCCACTGCAGCCTCTACCTGCTGGGCTCCGGTGATCCTTCCATCTCAGACTTCTAAGTAGTCGGAACTATAGGTGTGTACTATCACACCTGGCTAATTTTTGATTTATTGCAGAGATGGGTCTTGCCAAGTTGCCCGGGTGGGTCTTGAACCAGGGGGCTCAGGCAATCCACTCACCTCAGCCTCCCAAAGTGCTAGGATTACAGGCTGAGTCACCGAGCCTGGCCAATAAATATATATATATTTTAAATTCAGCAATGAAGCATTTACAGGAAAACAGAGAACATCTCTGTGACTTTAGAGTAGGCAAGTTTTTTGTTTGTTTGTTTTCATAGTAGGAGTCATCAAGCTTCATGGAGTGCAGAATCATGCATTTCTACAAGGCAGTCCTCATCCTGCAAGGCCCTCTCTCTAGCAGTGTTTGTGCAGTATTGTAAGGGCTCCCCTTCTGCTCAGTTCATCAATGGAAGGACAGATGGAGTTTTAAAAATCAACCCCCTTTTCTCCCGTCTACAGGAGACCTCTAGGTCCTCTGCCTGCCTCATTTCCCCTCATGTGAGGTTCTCTCATCCTGACAACTTCTTCAGTTCCCTGAAAAGTGAGTCTGGGAGGCCATTCCCTGGCCAAGTACTCACATGGTCATCTTCTTTTTCGGTGATCATCATGTGAATGTTATGGATGAACCCGAGTGTGGTTCATCTGTCTCCCATCACTGGACACTCATTTAGGTCATTTCCACTGTTCAGCTGTGGATCCGCCTGAAGTGCAGACCCTACATCGGCTGTAGCTGGGGCCAGGGCGCCTAGGGCCCGTCTGGGCGGGTGAGTTGGAAACTGCACCTGATGCTCGGTGGGCACCTCCCTGGCTGTGGCTGTGCCAGAGCTGCTGGGGCAGGGGTAGCAAGGGCTGCTTCCAGGCCCCCGGGTGTGCAGTGCCGTCCCCTCTGTGGAGGCAGGACACGGGCCCCCGGCCCCGCGGGTCCTGGCTACTGTGCACTGGGAACAGGCCAGGTGCCTCTGGATGCACTTGAGTCCCAGCTGTGGGTAGGACTGGTGGGAAGCGGGACATGGAAGCAGTACTGAGCCCCAGGAGGGAGAGCAAGGGAAGTCTCCAGAAGGCTGGCCCAGCACTGGCTGGAGCCTTCTGTCGAGGAGGCCACATGCATACCCAGGACACCAACATGCCCAAAAAGACAGCTCGACTGAAAGCAACCTTGGGAAGCCCCACTGGCAAGAGCAGTCAGAGGCCAGCACCCCAGGCTGATTTGGGCCAGGGTTGAGGCCTGTGCCCAGGCTGCCTCCCTTTCAGGGCTCCTCTGGCATCTCTCTGGTATTCATGCTCTCTGGTTCTGAAACCAAACCTGGATTCATGGTTCAGGAATCTGTTTGTCTGGCAGTTCTGCTCCAATAGTAATACCAGGTTAAAGGTCCCTTTCAAAGACCTCAGTAAGAACCTTGGCCAGGTTCGGTGACTCAGCCTGTAATCCCAGCACTTTGGGAGGCCAAGGCGAGTGGATTGCCTGAGACTGTGGGTTCAAGACTAGCCCAGGCAACCTGGTGAGACCTCATCTCTACAATAAATCAAAAATTAGCTGGGTGTGGTAGCGCATGCCTGTAGTTCCAGCTACTAGGAAGGCTGAGGCAGAAGGATTGCCGGAGCCCAGCAGGTTGACGCTGGAGTGGCTGTGAGCGGCCACTCCATTCTAGCCTGGGCAACGGAGTGAGACTCCAACTCAAAAAAAAAAAAAAAAGAATCTTGTACTGATCCTCATCAGACTAGGTTCTCCTGCACCTCCACGCTCACTCAGGTGTGTCTGAAGCCAAGGTCTGTGGGCTTAGTGTCCACTTGGAACCTCAGTAGGAACATATTACCTTCCAGGAGGCTTGTAAAAAGGCCACCACAAGTGTTTCTTAAACAGGACACAAAATGTACTAACTACAGCCGGGCTCGGTGGCTCAGCCTGTAATCCCGCACCTTGGGAGGCTGAGGTGAGTGGATTGCCTGAGCCCACGGGTTCAAGACCCTCTTGGGCAACTTGGTGAGACCTCATCTCTACAACAAATCAAAAAATTAGCTGGGTGTGGTAGTGTGCACCTGTAATTCCAGCTACTTGGAAGGCTGAGGCGGAAGGATCGGTGGAGCCCAGGAGGTCGAGGCTGCGGTGGCTGGGAATGGCCACTGCACTCCAGTCTGGACGACGGAGTGAGACTCCAACTCAAAACAAAAAAAAAGTACTAACTACAAACAAACTGACAAATTGGACTCTATTAAAATTAAGAACTTCTGTTCAATAAAAAACACCATCAAGAAAGACCAGGCACAGTGGCTCATGCCTATAATCCCAGCACTTTGGGAGGCTGAGGTGGAAGGATCACTAGAGCCCAGGAGTTTGAGACCAGTCTGGGCAATATAGTGAGATCTTGTCTCTACAAAAAAATTTTTTTCTTTTTTTTTAGTTGGAGTCTCACTGTTCAAGTTGGAGTGCAGTGGCACACTCATGGCCATTGCAGCTTGGACCTGCTGAGCTCAGGCAATACTTGCGCCTCAGCCTTCCAAGTAGCTGGAAACATTGGTGCGCGCCACCACACCTGGCTAGTTTTTTGATTTATTGTAGAGATGAGGTCTTGCCAAGTTGCCCAGGCTGGTCTCGAACACCTGGATTCAGGCAATCCTCTTGCTTCTGCCTCTCAAAGTGCTGGGATTACAGGTGTGAGCCACCATGCCCAGCTACAAAAAATTTTTAAAAACAGACCGGGCTCGGTGGCTCAATCTGTAATCCCAGCACTTTGGGAGGCCAAGGTGAGTGGATTGCCTGAGCCCACAGGTTTGAGACCAGCCCAGGCAACTTGGCAAGACCTTATCTCTACAATAAATCAAAAATTAGCTGGGCGTGGCAGTGCGCACCTGTAATTCCTGCTTCTTGGAAGACTGAGGCAGAAGGATCGCCAGAGCCCAGCAGGTCATCACTGGGATGGCCTTGAGTGTGCCACTGCACTCTGGCCTGGGTGGCAGAGTGAGACTCCAACTCAAAAAAAAAAAACAAAGAAGCTGGGTGCGGTGGCCTGTGCCTATAGTCCAGCTACTTGGGAGTGCAAGGATCACCTGAGCCCAGGAGGTTGAGGCTGCAGTGAGCTGTGATCATGCCACTGCACTCCAGCCTGGGCAGCAGAGTGAGATCCTGACTCAAACAAAACAAAACAAAAAACACCACAGTGAAAAGGCAACACAGAATGGGAGACTGTTTGCAGTACTTATAGTTGACAACAGACTCTTATCCAGAATATACAAAGAACTCCTACAAACAAATCAGAAAAATTCATACTAAAGAAGACGGGTAGAGACTTGAATAGATACCTCACAGAAGAGGAGCTCTGGATGACCAATGAACACATGAAAAGGTGCACAACTTCACTACTTGTCAGGAAGACGAAAATTAAGTTCACAATGTGCTACCATTACACATCCATCAGAGTGGCTAAGATGAAAGAGACTGACAATACCAAGTGCTGGTAAGGAGACAGGACAACAGAGTTCTCACACACTGCTGGTGGGAAAGTTGATTGGTAAAGCTGCTATGAAAAACTGGCATTTTCTACTAAAGCTACCATACATGTACCTTGTGCCTAGCAATGCTACTTCTAGGAACGTACCCAACATCAGTCCGTATATTTGTGCATTAGAGAACACATGAGAATGTTCAAAGTAGCATGAACCATTATAGTTCCAAGCTGGGAACCACCCCAATGTGCCTCAAAAGGAGAGTAGATATAGAATATGTGATATATTCATTAGATGGAATAATACTCAGTAAAAAAATCAATTATAGCCTCACATCTCAACAGAAAGGACTCTTGTAAGCATGCTATGCAAAAGACGCTAGACACAAGAACATATATACTCTGGGATTTCATCTATGCAGAGTACAAAACCAGGTAAGACTTGGTGTAAGAAATCAAGATAATGTGGAGGGAGGAGGGAGAGGGTAATGACTGACAGAGAAAATGGTGGAGGTTGGGGTTGGTATTGTTTCTTTTTAAATTTTATTTCCTTCCTCTCTTCCTTCCGTCTTTCCTTCTTTCCTTCCTTTCTTTTTGTCAGAGTCTCACTCTGTTGTCTAGACTGGAATGCAGTGGCATGTTTATGGCCACCGCAGTTTTGACCTGCTGGGCTCAGGTGATCCTTCCGTCTCAGCCTTCCAAATAGCTGGAACCACAGGCATGCATGACCAGGCTAGGCTAATTTTTTGATTTATTGTAGAGACAAGGTCTTGCCATATTGCTCAGGCTGGTCTCAAACCCCTGTGCTCAGGCAATCCTCTCGCCTCCACCTCCCAAAGTGCTGGGATTATAAGCGTGAGCCACCGTGCCCAGCTATTCTTTCTTTTTAGAGCGCGAGTCTCATCCTGTCTCAATCATAGCTCACTGCAGCCTCGAACTCCCGGGCTCAAGCGATCCTCCCACCTCAGCCTCCAGTGCAATTGGAACTAGAGGTGCACATCACCATGCTGGCTAATTCTGAAATTTTTTGTAGAGATGGGGTCTCACTCTGGTGCCCAAGTTGGTTTCAAATTTGTCCCACCTGGGCCTCCCAAAGTGCTGGGATTATAGGTGTGAGCCAACACACCCGGCCTGTTCTGATCTATTTCTTTCTTTTTTTTTTAGATTAAAAAATATAGTTTATTTAAAAATAAATTAGAGCGAGAACGAGAAAGGAGAGAGGATTCACCTCCCCAAACGTGGGGGGGGGCAAAGCCAGGAAGCATGGTGACAGCCATAGCTCAAAGAGCACATGGCCATACCAGTCTAGCAAGGCAATGGCTGTTCTATTTCTTGACCTGGGTGGTGGTTACCTGGGCATGTTCACTTGGGGTTGATTCATTAAGCCATACCCTTATCAGATGTGTACATTCCTGTATACAGTTCACATTTTAGAGAAAAGTTAAATTAGCTCAGTCAGAGTTCCATCGAAACAGCAGGTTTGCTACTGTGGGAGCCGGCCCAACAGTCTCTGGAAGGCTGTCGTCTTCATCTGACACTGGAGCCACACAGTGGGGAGTCAGGAAGGGAAGATGGATGTGAGGTGGGTGTAATGCAAAGCAGGCTGGAACCCCATGCACAGGCTGGAACCCACAAGGGTGGACTAAAACCTGTGTCTGTCCTTGATGCCATGGGTGGCAAAGAAGCTGGGACCTTCGTTACACACCTGGCCCGGGAGCCTGCGCAGCTAAAGGCAGATCCAGGGAAAGGCAGAGTGGTCGCACCTGGGCTGAGTCAGCAGACACAGCCAGGAGAACCAGCCGCAGTAATGAGTTGCTTTACTCCCACCCTCTGCATCTTGACTGGGAATCTCCCTTGTGGCTCATCCTAGCCGGAATCACACAGGGAAGGGAATTCTGGGAAACGCTATGCTGTTTAGCCAATGTGATCAGGCCCCACAACATTTTCTATTTGACAAAGAACAAAAAAGGCGGAGGTTGTGAGTGCCGATGGATGCGTGGGGACCCAGGCTTTCCCGTAGGCTGGTGGTGGTGTCAGTTGGGACAACTCTAGGAGGAAAACGCACATGCTGCTTCACCAGCCGAACTACATGTGTGAAGTTCTCCTCCCAGTAAACCTGAACTTGTTTATAAAGTACAACTGTGTTTAAAGAAGCAAAAGATAGCCAGATGTGGTGGTGCATGCCTGTAATCCCAGCGTGTTGGGAGGCTGAGGCAGGAGGATTTCGAGACCAGTCTAGGCAACTTAGGGAGACCTCGTCTCTACAAAAAAAATTTCAAAAATTGCCAGGCATCATGGCGCACGCCTGTAGTCCCAGCTACTTGGAAGGCTAAGGCAGAAGGATCTCCTGACCCAGGAGGTCAAGTCTGCAGTGAGCCAAGATTGTGCCACTGCACTCTAGCCTGGGTAACAAGGTGAGACCCAAACTTAAAAAAAAAAAAAAACAACCCAGCCCAGGCAACTTGGTGAGACCTCTTTTCTACTGTAAATAAAAAAATTAGCTGGGCATGGTAGTGTGCGCCTGTAGTACCAGCTACTTTGAAGGCTGAGACGGAAGGATCGCTGGAGCCTAGCAGGTCGACGCTGGGGCGGCTGTGAGTGTGCCCCTGCACTCCATCCTGGGTGATGGAGTGAGACTCCAACTCAAAAAAAAAAAAAAAAAAAAAAAGCAAAAGACTGAAAGTAACTTATATGTCCACTTGCTGGGGCTAGTTACATAAGTTGCTGTTTAGATTTTTGTCCCCTTATACATACAGTACTTATTTTCACCACGAATGAACGATGTAAGTCTGTTTTTTCACGCCTCTACCTCAGGTGTATTGTTAAAGGGATGTCAACCTAAAGAAAGAAACTGGAGCTGGGGATGGTGGCTGCTGCCTGTAATCCCAGTGCTAAGGGAGGTCAAGGTGGTAGAATTGCTTGAGGCCAGGAGTTTGACACTAGCCTGGGCAACATAGTGAGAACCCACCTCCACAAAAAAATTTAAAAATATATATATTAGTCAGGTGTGGTGGTGGGTTCCTGTAGTCCGAGTTTACTTGGGAGGCTGCAGTGGGAGGTCCGCTGGAGCCCAAGAGTTCGAGGTTGCAGTGAGCTATGATCGTACCCCTGCACTCCAGCCTGGGTGACAGAGCAGGACCCTGTCTTGAAAGAGAGAGAGCAAGCGAGAGAGAGAGCGTGCGCACGAGAGACAAAGAAAGGAAACAGGGAAGGAGGGAGGGAGGGAGGGAAGGAAAAAGGCAGGCAAAATTAATGTAGGAGCTCATTTGGGCCAAGGTTGAGGACTGCAGCCTGGGACACACTGGGAAGTGCTCCATTCAACCTTCGTTACAAGCAGGTTTTTAAAGGCAAAAGAGGATGAGGCATGGGCGGATACAAAGTCGTTTGACAGGAATTCTCATTGGTTCACAGAGGTAATATGAGTTATGGTTGGGACTCGGACACCAATACTCCAAAATGTAATATGGCACTTTGACCTGTTGCGCTGAAGAAGCAGCTGCAAGGTCTCTCTGATGTCCCCCTTCCCACCCCATCCTGCTGCATCCCAAAGCACTGGGTGAAGTTGTTCTCTAAAGTTCCTTATCTGCCTAAGATCTCGAGCTGCCAAAGAAGAAAACAGTGACCTCTGTCCCTTCCCTGAGTTTTCATTAACTGAGCTCAAATCCCAGAAAGAAAGTCTGATGTTGGTCAACACACCTGGACAGACTTTATCACAAACCATTGTCTGCTTGGGCCCAAGAGACTTTGCCCCGGGCCGTTCTTCAAGCCCATCAAATTCCCCTAAAAATCATCTACAGTTCCCCATCTCCCTTCCCCCATACAACTAGGGTGTGCAAGCATGTGCACCCCACTGGGATATGGGCAGTCACCCCAGGAATCTCCCGTGCATGTGAGTATACTTGCAGGTCTTTTCTCCAATGCGTCTGCCTTTTGTGAAGTGATTTCCCGGGAACCTTCAGAGGGAGGGGTGGACGTCTTCCCTCAGCCCCTACATCGTAGTGTCCAGCAGGTAGCGTTTGTTCCATGGCTCCTGGCGTCTGTTAGTCTAGAGCCACATAGCAGCAAGTGGCTTCAAGAGGCAATTATTTCGCTCAAAGGGGGAGGGAGACATGACTGCAGTCACACCCTGTCACATTTCAATGCCTCTCTGGGCCTGATAATTAAAGGGGGCTCACATTCCTCAGATGAAAAGTTTCTTCTTTCTCAGGACTAACTGCTGCAACAAATAACCTCTGCCAAATGTATTATGGCTTAGTCACAAAAGAAGTGTATTTCTTGTTCCCAGAGCAGTGTTAATGGGTGAACACGCTGCCAGGGAGTGCCCCCATTCTGGAGACATGGTTGGCATGGCTTCCAAAGTCATCTTTGCATCAACAGGAGCTGGTGGAAGAGCCGGAAATGAAGGCGGGGTGGTGCAGGAGGGAAGTTTTTATGGGCCAGGCCTAAAGCAGCCTGGCAGGCCCTAGTCACATGACTACCCCAGCTGCAAGTGGGGCTGGGAAATGTAGTCTACTGTGTGGCCAGAAGCAGTCTGAGCTGTGTGAGCGGCTGAGCATCTGCTCAAAATCACTTCCCTACCTGGTATTTGCCCTTTGAAAATCAACTGGAGTCAGACTCCTCCGGGAAGATCCCCAACTTCCCACTCCCCAAAGTGCTGCACTGACCACCCCGTCTTCCTGGGCAGCACTGGTCTGTGAGGACAGGGTGGGCCCAGCAGAGGACTGGCTAACAGCGGGCACTGGGTCTTGCAGAAGGAACCAGCCTGGGAGAGAAGGGCTCCTTTGGTGCCCAGCTGCACTCAGCCAAAGGGAGACCCTAGCAGGAGGCTGGAGAGCAGGGAAGGAAGAGAAAGAGAGTGGGGGGCAGGGGTGCTTCCCTGCTCCAGTCAGTGGGATGCACTTCCGAGGGGGCTCCTCCCTTTACCCCTCCACCCAGGGGTGGTGCTGGGACCCTGTGGGTGCCTCACCAAGGACCCCCACCCTCTCATCACCTGTATTTCCAAGTCCCTGGATTACCATCCCCCAGTGGAACCACCCCAGTGGTACAGGCCATTGGGTGCCCATGCCATGACTCTGATATTCTGTCCTTCAACTTCCATGGGGCTAACTACAAGCTGCTGCAGGCCCTGGGCTGCTGTCCAGCCTAGCTCTTTGAGGAGGAAGCCCTACCTCTGCGGTCTCCAGAGAATCCACACTGGCTGTGGGTCTTCAGTCTTTGTACAGCCCAGCCTGTCTCTTTGGGGTCCCTGGAAAAGCCCCTGCCAGGTGGCGGGGCTTCCCAGCCTGGCCTGCCCCCGGCACCGGAGACGGCTGATGTCTGGGGCCGGGGCCACCAACAAGGCACCCTTTGTACTCCTGGGGAAGGCCCTTCCTGGCGGGAGACCGGCGGGAGTGCGGGAGCCCGAGGCAGGCCAGGCTTGCTCTTAGGAGGAAGTCTATATACCTTGGCCTGGCAGGGGAGGTCTTGGCTGGCCCTCGCCTTACCCCTGCTGTTCCTCAGACACTACTGCCCTTCTCTTCCTCTGAGTCTTTGCTTAGGCTATTCCTCCACCTGGAACACCCTCTCTGGCCATTCAGAGCTCTGATAATTCAACCTGTCTTTCGACCCTGGTTTGCTGCTGTCCTTGTCTGGAATACCCTCTGGTGAACCTGCTGAGCTGTGAAGCCACCACTGCTCTCTGGACAGGCTGTCAATCTGTGCCTGCTCCCGCACATCCAGGCCTTGGCCAGAAGACTGACCTCTCACCCAAGTCCTGGCCTGGCATGGCACAGGGACGCACTCGGGACTCAGCGGTGGGAGGGGAGTCCTACTTTACCTCATCTGCAGGGAGGAAAGTACTTGCCCAGTGGCCAAGGGGCCGGCCCTCAGCCCCACCATGCCTGGATCTGCAGGCACTGGGAAAACAAGGGGTTGGGGTCTGGAAAGATGGAAGACACCCCCTCCTCAATTCCAGAACTGCCCACTCTCAGCTCTATTCCCTCACACTGCAAGTTCACCTCCTCCAGGTAGTCCTCCAGCTGGGACTGCTCCTGTGGCCCAGTCCTCCTGTCTCCAGCCCTGGCCCTTTGCCAAGGGCGAGGCTGAGCAGGTGGGAGGCCTGGACTCCAACCCCAGGGTCAGTGCCAGCTGGATGAACTGGAGTGACCTGTGCAGCATCTTCAACATCCCAGACACCGGGGGATGACCGCATGGCTCTTCCAGGTGGGGGCAGGCAGGGCGGGGACCGTGCACGGACCTTGGCTGAGGTTGTGACCAAGCCATGCTGGCCCAGCGGCAGCCCTTTGGGCCTCCACCTCTGCTGCCACTGTGTGGCCACTCCCTACACTGCAGGCCCCTCTGGGGCTCCATTCACTCCACACAGGCGTCTCCATCCACTGGCAACCAGCCCCTTTATGGCTGGGTCAGGGAGTGCTGACTTCCAGCCTTGCCCTCCCCAGCACTTTCTCCACCTGAGATCTACCGGGCAAATCTGACCCATCGTACCCTGACTATGCCCTGTGTGGTTCCCACTCCAGAACCTCTCCACAGAGGACTTGGGGCTCTGTTCGTCCTCCAGCTGGCTCCTGGTCTCTGCCTCCCTGGTATCCCCTCCCCTCCATGCCCATCTCCAGGAAGAGCAGGTCAGGAGCTGCCCAGGTGGGTTGCAGTGGCAAAGGCCCAGTCTATGCCTTGCTTCTAGACGTCCCTGGGTGAAGGAAAATGGGCCTGGTTACCTGAGGACTTGGACATGGCCCTACCAGAGTGACTTTGCCCAGTCATGGAGCTTCAGCCACAGGGCAGTGTCAGGAAAGGGGAGGGCCTAGACCAGGCAGCACTTCTCAGGGGATGCCAGGGCGGGGTGAAATGGGAAGGAGCCTTCGCAGGGGAGGGTGGGCCTGGCCTGCCCCTCCCCGTGTCCTGAGCACCCATGTGGCACCCGTGCTGAACCCCGTGCTGACACTGCTCTGCCTCGCCATGAGATGGCCACAGTTCTTGATACGACTACACACGATGAGAGCTTGGGGAAGGACATGTCCCAGTGACCTGGGACAAAGCACGCAGGACTCAGATCCTGGTCACTCTGGGTACTGTTGGTGGGGAGTGATTGCGGAACTCTCCGAAATCAAGGCACAACCTGAACACCAGGACACCAGAGAATGAATACAGGGACTTGTTTTCTCCTCATACAAGCAGGGAGGGGTCTTCCTGAGCGACCTTCCAGAGAGTTAGAATTACAATCTTGGCGTGCAGAGGGAGGTCTCTCCCATGGGGGTCTTGCTCTGGGTCCTGAGGTCTCTCCTCACCCTAGGGCTGGGCCCATCTGGGGTCTCAAGTCAGTCCTGGGGGTCCAGGAACCAAGGCAGCCCTGCACTGGGCCCCCCAGTGGGCAGTAGGTCTCTGTAGGTCAGAGATGGGGGCACCGGAGCCAGGGTGTGGGGGGTGAGGTATTGGAATTTGAGTATCAGGTGCAAGAGTGTCAGGGCTCGGGACACAGGTACTAATTCCAGTTGAAGTCTCAGGTCTGGAGCATTCTTGCCGTCGTACTTGGGGAACAACATGGAGCACTGACAGTAGGGGCTGGGGCATCGGAACACCAGCCTCCTGCCTCGGGGCTGAGATGACAGAGTCTGGCATTAAAGGCCCAAGTATCAGGTGTCCAGGTCCCCACTGTCTGGTCCTAAGGATGCAGAGGTCGCAGGACTGGGGTGCATGTCCTCGGGGATCCAGGCTGTCTTCTGGGAGGCAGGGCCTTGGCCTGGTGCTGCTGGCTGAGTGGCTCCTGTCAGGGCTGTGAGCCCCAGACGTGTCTGCAACAGAGAAGCACTTTGGAGCAGGTGGGTGGATCTGGTGGCTGCCCAGGCTTTTAAGGGAACTGAGGAGGGGCTGCGGGGCTGGGTGGGGTCTCACATGTTGCCCTTTCTGTGGCGCAGGAGCACGTAGGCAAGCATGACCGCAGCTACCACCGCAAGGCCTCCGAAGATGATGCCCAGCAGCACCGCGTAGCTCCGCCCTGGCGGGGGCGAGAGTGTAAGGGCAACCTGGGGCAGAGGGCTCACAGGCACAGGGGCAGGCGTGCGGGCGGGGCTTCCTCACCTGGCTGGCACCTTGGGGTGGGCGTGGACCAGGTGCCGTCGGCTTGGCAGGTGCTGGTCCCTGCCCCCTCCAGGCTGTAGCCATCATCACAGTGGAAGCTGATGATGGAGTCCATCAAGTACCTGTTGCCCTCCTTTTGTCCATTGGAAGGGGGGCCCAGTCGGCCGCAGGACACCACTGGGGCAGAGTGGAGCGCAGATGACAGGCCTGAGCTGATAGCCACCTTGGGTGGCCCACAGTCGGCCTGGGGGTATTGTCCCAGGGCAAGCTGCCCCCTCACTTCATCCCTGCCCCTGCCCACCCTCACCTGGCTGCAGGCTTTGCACACGATGCTGGTGCAGCTGGTGAGCCACCCGTGTGGCGTTGCCCATGCTCAGGCTGCCAGTGGCCATCACGTCAAAGTTGCAGAAATGATCGTCCCCACATAGCTTGGCAGCTTCTTGTGCCTGGCTGGGGCTGAGGGTGGTCTCGCCAGGGAAAAGGGGTTCAAATGTGGGGTCATGCTTGGGTTGGTACAGGAAGTTGTGGACCAGGAACCAGGAGTCGTAGGTGAGCAGGGAGGATGCATTGTGCACTGCCCCTGTGAGACACGGGCAGGCCCAGCTGGGTGTGATGGCCAAGGGTTGGGGTCTCCCCTTGGTCCACAGCCCCTGCCTGTGCCATGCTCCCAATACCCCACCCTCTCTGCCTGGCATCCTTCATAGGTTACTCACAGTCAGCCCCAAACTGGAACAGCTCCCGGGGACTGGTGCTGGGGGATAAGACCTGCCCGCTGCGGAGGGTGAAGTCGTCTGTGGGGTCATTGTTGAGGGTCCCAAGGAGGCCGCGGGTGTGGGTGAGGAACTTATCAGGCAGCAGGATGGACACACTCAGGAATGGGCCCTGCACGCTGACCTCCATGCCGGCCCCCGATGCCAGCATGACAGACACCCTGTCACTGGCAGGCACTGACAGAAACATGCCTGGGCACAGGTGGGGACGGGCCAAGGTCACCCACTGTGGGTACTGTGCCCCGCCCACCTACAGCCCAGGACAGGGTGGTCGTCACCCGCAGATTGTAGGGTGGGAGAACCCGCAGGGAGGCATCCCCAGGGCCAACCCTCTGACCAGGACATCCCACTATCCCCAGTCAGAACCCCCGGCTTTGCAGGGAATCTCCATGCTGAGGTGGCACAAGGGAGTCCTTCCTGCCTAGGCCCTGCACCCTCAGGGGTCACAGGCCCAGCCTGAGTTCTCACCCATCCCAGCTGGGAACCACTTCATTCATCCGGTTCTCTGAGGCAAGAGCTGCCATGTCTGAGCTGTATCTTAACTGTGCAGCCAGCTTCCTTATGGTGGCTTTGACTGACTACAGCACAGGGTGGTGCTGTGGAGACCAGCAGCAAGAACCGCCAGGGCCAGTCCCCTGCGTATGGCTCCCGGCCTCCTCCGGGCTGTATGTCAGGAGGGCATGTCCCACTGTCCCAGCCACTCAGGGCTCCGACTAGCCCCATGGATACAATATGGGCATCTCTGTGGCTGTAAAGGTCTGAGATCAGACCTCTGGCTGGGCCCAAGATATTTGTGGGCAGGGCCATGGATTCACCCACTGGCATGCTGTGCCGGGCCATCTCCCAGCCCCAAGAGGCCTCTGTCTCTGCATGTGAGTCCTGGACAACCCTTGGCCTTCGGCCAGGGCTGGGGACAGGAGTGAAGGCCCAGGGCCGGCCTCAGCTGCCCGCAGTGGGGGGAAGGAGGCCAGGGCAGCCTGGGGTCTGCTGGGTGGGACACTCACCCTTCAGGTCCATCCAGCTCTGCTCGGCAAAGCTGAGCACCTGCTGGTTCAGCAGCACCTCTAGCTCCTCTGTCCTGTTGGCCAGTCGGACTTCCACCACATCTGAATTGCCCTCCTGGATGGCCACCGCAGTCAGCCCCGTGCCTCGCATCTGCGTGCCTGTGGAGATGGGTGCAGAGTGGGACCATGTGTCTCTAGTCTCTCACCCCGACGACCTGGCACCCCCTATGGCCTCTGGCCTCACCATCGGGCATTGTCCCAGGCTGGGCCCGAGCCTGCACCCTCAGGTCAGTCAGCGCTGCCTCTAGCAGCACATACTCGCCACGCCCATTGAACGTGAAGCTGGTGCCATCGAAGGTCACGAAGTGCGGGTCTCCAAAGGCGGAGGCTGGGGTGAGAGCAGAGGGTCAGGCAGGTGCACCCAGCCCGGCCGGCCCGAACCTCCCGGGCCCAGGCAGACACCCACCCAGGCGCGAGGGCTGGTAGTTGTGGCAGTCACTGGAGGGCCGCAGCTCCATGTAGCGGGAGCAGTTGGATGCCCAGAGGCAGCAGTAATAGAAGCTGAGCACATCGTAGAGCCAGTGTGACATGCCGGGCACGCGGGGAGGCGTGCGGAATGGGGGCGCGCCCCAGTCATGGCCGCGGTCCGGGGTGCTGCCGCTGCTCGAGTCAGCCGTCAGGAGCTGCGTGCCGTCTTCTGTGTAGCAGCACTGCTGGCCCGAGCCATACCGGGGGCTGCGGTGTCAGCAGGTTAGAACTGCAGTCAGGAGCCTGGCTCAGCCCTACACTCCACCTTGCCGTCCCTGCCTGGATGCTCACCTGGCCTGCACGGAGCGCACACAGTGTATGGCCCCCGGGTGGTAGGTGCACACGCTGCCCTGCTCCATGTCACAGCCATAGTCCGTCTGCAGAGTAGCACGTGGCTGTCATCTGCTGGTCTTGAGATCCGCCAGCCCCTCCCCAAAGCCAACCCTGCAGGAGCCCACAGACCCCAGCCCCACCTCCTGGGAGCCTCTGCCTCCCTCTCCACCCCCGTGCTGTCCCTTCTCCTGGGCCCTGATGCGGGCTCACATGGAAGCGGCCAGAGTCGGCCCGGGCCTGCTCCAGGGTGCAGGGGCAGTCAGGCAGCTCGTCCAGGAATTTGGGCAGCTGGTTCTCCAGGTCCTCCCAGGCCTGGCACTGCGTGCTGGCCCAGCCCATGGGGTCTGCCCGGAAGTCATCACCCAGATGCCAGGCCAGCGCGTGGTCGTTGGTCCAGAGTGCCTGCACATCCCTGAGTGGGACAGTGTTTGTGCAGGGGGTCGCACTGCCCCTCGGCCGCCCCACTCCCCACCCCACCCTGGCTTCCTGGGCAAGCACAATGGGTGGTTGACAGGCAGCTGGGCCCAGCCCCTCCTCTGCATCCCCACCCTTACTTCTTTCCAGCGTAGTTCTTGCTGTCGATGATCCGAAGTGCACCCACTCTCCATCCCTGGTAGTTGGCAGGAGCAGGCTTTGGGGTGAAGGTGAAGAAGCCAGAGTTGGGGATGTTTGTGGCCAGGGGGTACAAGTATGACCACTTTGCTGTCCACTCCTCTGAGTATGGCTTCCCTGAGGAAGAAGAGGCCTTGTTAGTCCCGGTGCCCCTCTGGGGACCCTCAGAAAGGCAAGGGACCTGGCCCCTGACTTTGGCACTTGGAGTAGCCTGATGGGCGGAGAGACGAGAGGGTGGTCTGAGTAGGAGGGACTGCCTGCTGTTCTGGTAGGGGCTCTAGTCTAAGTGACCACCACCTCCCCCCAACTCTAGGGTCCCTGTCCCTGCTCCAGGTCAGGCCCAGCCATGCAGGGCTCAGAGACGTGGGTCAGAGCAAGCTGCTTCTGTGTCCAGCACACGTGTCGCCCAAGGAGCTGGGCTCCATGTGGCAGCTCCCCTCCCAACTGCCTGGCTGAAGAGAAGTCCTTTCCTCTCCCTCAACCCCTGCACACCTTCCTTCTGATCACTCAGCCCCACCTGGAAGCTCCCTCTTCCCTCCGTGACTCCCTTTCTCCCACCCTTGAGAACCCAAGCTCCTGAGATACCCGAAGCCCTCGGCAGACCTCACCTATCTCCTCATAGCCCCACAGCTCGATGGTGACAGCCTGGGTGGGCAGTGCTTCTGGGAGCCAGGTCAGGCTGAGGTTGCCGGTGGCATTGGAGGTGCCATAATACTGCCAGTATGTCTCGTTCACCAAATGGCTCTTCTCTGTCATCGACACTTTGTTGGGGTGCACTGGGCAGGGGGGAGGGGTGAGTGAGGGTCCAGGGCTGCAGGGGCCTCCCAAGGACAGGGCTCCACAGCAGCTGCATGATGGTCTAGCCTGGATCCTCAGGGCAGCAAAGGACACTCCCTCCATCACCCAGGCCTCTGGTCTCTGGTCAGCTTTCTCTCTGTCTTGCCCTGGCCTGGCTGAGCTGAGCAGGCAGGCACTGGTCCTCTTCAGTGGGGGACCTCTGCAGCCCCCATTCACTCTGGGCTGGGACCGCTGTCTGGGTGCTGGGGTGGGGAGAGGAGCTGAAGGTGCCCCATCCTGTGATTGGGCCACCCTGGGGACTGGTTCAGCCAGAGTGGCAGGGTACAGGTGCGCCAAGTCTCGGTGTGCACAGATTAGCACTGGGGAAAGTCCCTGTGGGCGTAGGGTGTTGGTGGGAACCTGGGGTGAGGGCTTACCAGCCAGCCAGGTGCCTGAGCGAGGGAAGGAACGGCCATTGTCCAGCGAGATGGTGAAGGGGATGCGGCCACTCTCATAGAGCAGGGGCGACACGCAGTGCACCTGCCCAGAGAAGTCCACGTGACCGAGTGTCTGGATGCTCTCCTTAAACCTGTGGGACAGTGGTGGTAGGAGGGGCTGGGTCAGTGCAGGCTGACCCTCTCAGAGGCCCGGCCTCCTGACGTCCTGGGGAACCCATCTGTGCCCTCCTGCCTGTCCTCGGTCTGAGGGGCTCCACTCAGCCAGCCATGGGTCCGGGCTCCCAGAAGCATGGAATTGGGTGTGGGGCCCTGGTGGCCAGCCCCTCAGGCCTCCCACCTGCAGATCACCCCGTCTGTGGGGCTGAACGTCTTGAAGTGCTGCACCACAAAGTCCTTGCCGCCCATGATGGAGCCCGAGTAGGGCGAGATCTCCAGGCAGAAGTCATGGAAGTCTGAGCAGCAGGTGCCGAGGCCAGAGCAGGTCGGGTGGCAGGAACATGGCCCGGTCAGGGACCCACAGCGCATGGAGCAGCTCTCCTGGGCATCTGGAGGAAAGGGCCCGAGTAGGCACTGGCCAGCTGCTTGTACACAGCACCTGTCTCTATTTCCCACACAGGCCATTAGAGAGTAGCATCCCCAGGAGGACGCCAGCCAGGAATCGCACTGGCCACCACGTAGGCACAGTGGAAAAACACAGCATGGGGCTGGGAAGAGCTTCATATAGATCATCTGGCTGTTGCCCAGCCTAAGTGGCTAGGATGCAGCTAGAAGAGGTGACCGTACGCTCAGCCTTGCATGGTCAGGAGAAGCCCCCAGGCATGATGGACCTTCAGTCACCGAGTCCTACATCTCAAAGGATAGGAGTCCTCAGAGGGCCTCTGTGACCTGAGCCCTCGACATGGTGGTTCTGGGGCCTCTCTCGATTCCCTGAGGTATCTGTGGACAGCATGCCTTCCTGGGGCCCCACAGCCTGGGGAAGGACCTCTGTTGCTGTTCTGGGCTGGGATCTGGGCATGTGGCTGCTAGGAGTCCCATTTGAGGCCCAGTAGGGAGTGGTTGGTGTCTGGGCAGAACCTGACCCATCTTACTCTCAGGGCCAAAACTGAGACTCCAAAGAGAACCCTACCCTTGGGGAAGGGAAGGGGAGAGGCCAGAATGCTCCTTTCCTTTTCAGGGATGAGGGACATTCCCAGCAGGGGCCCAGTAGTGGGAAGAGGGGTGTGTGTGGGGGTGCACCATGAGCAGCTGTGGACTTCAGGCCAAAGCCATCTCCTGCAGGCCATGGGACCTGCGGCAGGGCCTATTGTCAGGAGCTGGAATGGAGGACGGGTTAGAGGGAGTGGCTGAGGGGAGGGGTCTGCAAGCACCCAGGCAGGGTCACACATCCCACCTGGCTCTTCCTCCCCCTCTCAAAGGAGGCCAGTTGAGGGCTAGGCCTGGGCCTGAGCCGGCCCCACTTGACTAAGTGCGGTGCCAGGCACTAAAGGGTGACAATAAATATTTATTGGCCAGGAGGAGATGGCTCATGGGTGTGGGGAGGAGGCTGAGATGCTGTGAGAGAGATAAGTGAGGGAGGGCAGGCGGAAACAGGGTGAGGGTGGTCAGGGGCCCGAGTTCTGGCTCAGTGGTTCGAGACTTCCCCTCGACTTTCTGAGGTTCCACCCCACCCTATGAGGACCCACAGCCCTAGCTCCCCACACACAATCATACCCTCCATCAGGGCCGGGGTGCAGACCGAGGGCTCTGTCGGTCTCCCAGCCTCTCTCCCAGCTCCCAGCGGGTTCGGGTGGGCACGGCCCAGACCTTACAATCCTGTTGGTGGCCCCTCAACCATGGGCCCTCAGAATCTCTCCCCCCAACCCCCTAAGTACAGCCACAGATGGCCTGACAGATGGACAGAGGCTGAGCCCAGAGGGGGTCTGGCCTGGCTGCTGCAGGCAGTTGGTCAGATTGGGTACAGAGCATAGGGGGCATACCTGCTGTGGGCCCAGGGCCTGGGCCAGGGGCTGTCGCCAGCAGCAGCAGGACCCAGGGTAAGAGGGCCGGCTTCATGGTGCGGCCTGTGTCTGCAGCGCAGTGGCTCCGAGGCGGCGGCGGGACGAGTGAGCTGACTCTCCGCGGCCTGGCCCCGCCCGCCCCGCGGTCTGCGGCACCGCCCCGCCCCGCCCCGCCCCGCTCCGCCCCTCCGGGTCCCTTCTCAAAGTCCACAGGTGCCTTCGTGGACCAGCGGGGCCCAACCTGCCCCGTTAGCACATTCTTGGTCCACAGGCCTGGGACACGGGGGAGGGTGCCAAACCTCGGCTCTGGGACTCTGTTGGAGGAGAGGGGACTGAAGCCTCCAGCTGCAGGACTTTTGGCAGGCAATGAGCCGGATGTCCTGAGGCCGCCTCTCCCACCCTGGGTCCTGATCCTGCCCCGCCTGCAGGGCGTGTCTGGCGGGGCTCCCGCAGGGAATGGGATGCTGCAGGATGGGTAAGGCAGGTTGTCCTGGTTATCAGCAGGATGCCAGCCTCGATGGTCTTGGCATTGACCTATCTTTGCTTCACCTTCCTGCAGGGAGGTGGTGTTCCCAAGTATATCCCTTTGGGGAGGCAGAGGCTGTCAGGCCACACATTAGCTGAACTCTGCTCAGCTCTGCAGGGATCCCCTCTGGAGGGAGGAAGGAGGAAGTGAACAAGAGAGATGCCCGAGCCCAGCTGCTCCCCTGCATGCCCCCCAGAAAGACAGGGCCCATCTCTGACTGCCAGAAATGCCTCCACCCAGGGCACACCCAATCTGATCACTCTCGGAATTAGCATAATCTCTTCAGTATTCCCCTTCCTCCTTGTGCCTATGAGACTGAAGCCCACATGGGGACAGGCAGGGCCAAAGTCACCAGGAGAGGTGGTAGAGCCAAGTCAGGTCCCTGGTGGCTTTTGGGAGCTCCGCAGCCAGGATGGGCTGTGAGGGCCCAGGCCTGGGACTTGTCATTTGGGTCCTGCCACCCAGGCTGGATGTCCAGACACCTTCTCAAGGTGTCCAAACAGGACGCGTTGCCAACTTCACAGGCAGAGAGCAGGAGCTGGTCCCAAGGCATGAACCTGGGCCATCTGGACTGCCTACCCGCCCCAGTTCTTGGGGCCCCGCCAGCCCATTGTTCCCCGTATCCGTTCCCTCTCTAGCCTGGTGGGTGTGCCTGCTAACCACAGGGTGTTGGCAGCCACCTGCGGTGTTCCTGTGGGTCCAGCTTCCAGAGAAGTGGCTCCTGCTGAAAGCGTAGGAGGCCTTCGTTGTGGGGCTTGGCTCCTGAGCCCCACACAGAGCTGCTCCCAGCACAGCCCTACCCCCACTCCACATCTGACCCCCTCCTAAAGACATTTGGTGAGAAGCCCTCAAGACCTCCAGCTTATCAGGGACTCAGTTTCCACATTGGAGAAGGTCCCTCAGCCCACAGGGTTGCTGGGCGCTCAGGGCACCTCTGCAGGTGGGCACTTGCTTGTGGACCCTGCATGTAAGGAAGACTTTGATCCCTAGCCCTGGGCTGGTGCAGGGACTCATCCCAGGCCCAGGGCTGAGGGTGCTTTACAGCACTGGGTAGGGGTGGAGTGAGATCTTGAGGGCTCAGGGAAGGATGCCAGGGTTCCCAGAGAGTTCCTGGGAAATTGGCGGAGGGAGGAGTGATATTTCTGGTTCTGGTGGGCACCTTGGCTGCTGTATCTGTAGAGAAGGATGGAAGAGCAGCAGGTAGGCTTTGCAGGGAGGGGGTATTAGCCCAGTCACTGTGGTCTATTAGTTCAGCCCTCTGAAGGCAGGTTCAGCCAAACCCAACTAGAGCCACTGTGCCTTTGGCCCTGGGCCCTCAACCCTTTGTGCCTTCCTTCCTGGACAGTGTGCACGCGACCAGGCCACAAGGGGCACAGGGCAGTGAGGGTTCCCATCTCCATTCTGGACAGTTAGTCTGCTCCAGGGGAAGCCCCAGGGGTAGGGCAGACATGCCCCGAGGCACTGTAAGCAAGTTGTGCAGAACAGGCTTTGGCCCCTGGAAACTGTGCATCCTCAGGACCAGCAGTTCTGGAACTCTGGCGGGCAGGGCCAGCACCACGGGCTTGTTTAGTGCTCTGTGGCCACCATCTTAAAATACTTAATAATTTTGAACAAGGGGCCCCACGACTTTTATTGGCCAGTCCTGTCAGGGCGAGTGTGACGGGAAGTGAGCACCCTTCTTGCTGGCCCCAACTCCCCTGTCCCCTCCCTCCAGGGTCCCCCTGCCTGCCTTCTACTCTGTAGTCTCCTGCCCTCCAGTGCCCAGTAAACTCTGGGGACACACCTGACACCCCTTGCTCCAGCCTTGCTGGAGGGGCCTGCACTGGTTGGGCCCCAGCCTGTGCTTTCCTCTCACCTCACTGAGTGCCCCAGCTGCTGGGCTGAGTGCCCAGCTGGTCCTGGGGTGCTGAGGGCTGGGCCCTGCCCTATGGCAGGAGGGGTCCGGAGTCCCTGGGGACAGCAATCCTCCGACAGAGACCCCAGGCCCTGTCCCGGCCTCCTCCCCAGGGGTGAGTAAAGAGGCAAAGACAAGTGTTCCATCTTTATTAGAAAAGAAACCAAAAAAAGGGGTGTGGGGTGAGCCCAGCCCTAAATGACCCCTCCACTGTGACACAGGCAGAGAATGGCTTATCTTGACATCGAGGGGTAGATGTGGCCAGCTGGGTGTGGGCAGGTTTACAAAGTCAGCATTTCATAGAAAGGGTGCAGAGTGCGACCAATCCACCTTCATGAGGCCAAGATGGGCCCTTCCTCTTCTGGGCTCCCATGCGGTATGGACAACCCGACCGGGGGGCAAGGAGGGCACCGTGCATGGGCTGGGCAGGCCTAGGGGCTGCATGGGAATGGTATCCCACGTGGGCCTCTGGCCTTGCCTAGAGTCCAGGCTGAGGGCATTCAAGGCCTGGCCAGTCCCATGGGACATGGCTATGGCGCTTTGGCAGCCCCCTCAGATGTCCATGTAGTCATCGTCTTCGTCTGTCTCACTCTCCAGTGAGGACTCTTGGCTGGATGTCTCCAGGACCTCAAGGGCTGGCTGGCACAGGCTCTCCTTTCTCACGTTGGCAGCCGACTGGGCAGAAAGGATGGCAGACTGCAGAGAGGGCCGGGCAGGGCACTGGTCAGGGCACCCGGACCCCACCCAGGGCCTCCACCAACCCTCGCTTTTGCACCCCCACCCCTTGCCGGTGGCCCCTGCCCAGAGCCCGAGGTCACCTTCAACTTCTGCTTGGTCTCCTCAGAGATGCTGCCTTTGGGGGAGAGCAAGGTCGGGGTGGGCGGCGTGACGGTGATCTCAGGCGGGAACTTGGTGGCGGCTGAGGGGATCACCAGCTTTGGCATGTTGGACAGGAGACGTGACTTGGTGCGGCTGGGCTCTGCCTTGCCAGGGTGGCCCTCGGGAGGCTGGGAACTCCCACTGCTAGGGACCTTGGAGCTGGTGGCTGTGGGGGAAGAGTTCAGGAGCTGAGCCTCTCTCATAGCTGAGCCTGCCTGTCCCTTCCCAGGTCAGGCCTCAGTTTTCCTTCTGGAAGACAAAGGCACCAAGAGAGCTTCCTGCCTGCTGCATCAGACCCTGGGCGCCTTCTCTTGGCCCCACTGGTCTTGGACCTGCATGCCATTTGGCTTGTGATCCCCACCCAGGAGCACCACGAACTATGGAAGCCCAGGGCCTGGGACACAGAGGAGCTTCCCTGAGCCTTTGCAGGGGTTTTGTGGGACTGCTGGGATCATGCTTGCATGAACTGTTGTACTCCCACAATCATCCTAGGATGCATGTCCTACTGACGTCCACGCCTTGTCACTAAGCTGGCTTTAAGCTGCCCCCAAGACACCTACTTTCCCCTCATGCTCTGAAGTGAGGGGCCATGTTTACTTGGAGCCTGTTGGTGGCTGCAGGCTGCAGTTCCAGGGCCTATCAGCCTTTAGGGAGCTGCGTGATCTGGGAAGACCCGGCTGGCCTGGCCCGTCTCCACATTCCTCTGCAGCCCCATGGCTTTAAAAGGAGTGGGGTTTACTCAGAGCCCATGCCGGGCCTCTGGGGACTGGCGCCAGGTCCTCCAGTCCTAAGTAGTTTGTGGCAGGTCCAGGCCAAGAGGAGTCCCTGAGGGGCCTGGCGGATCAGGGTGGCTGGTGGGAACAGGCTGGACACTTGGCGGGGTCTGGGATCTGAGTTGGCTGCTGGTGGGGAAGCCTGCATAGCCTAGCCCACCCCAGCTACCCTCTGCCTGCTGCTGACGTCCCTCGGATGCCTCAGTCAGACCCAAGCTCCTCCCCACACATGCCTAACCCTTTCCTGCTGCCCTCTGGGCTCAGCCTGGACTCTGCAGTGGGCCTTAGCAGGCTACCCGTGCTCACTAGTGCCCTCTGTGACATCAGGTGAAATGAGAGGCTCTGGGGTCCTTTTCTTCCCATCTCCTGACACATGGGCCATTCCCCAATCTCATCCGCCTGGGCCTCTTCCTTGCCTCCTCTGCTTAAACAGCACCACCCTCATCTTCTTCACGGGATCCTGTGTGGGAAGGCCAGGCACCCTCCCAGGCTGGGGCGGGAGGGAATCCAGCTGGCTGCCAGTCATGAGGCAGTCCTGAGGGACCTGGAGCTGGGCTGCTCCTGATCATCTTACCCTGGCTGCAAGTGGGCTCAGCACCTGGCCGGGGGGCAGCCTCCGCTGGCCAGCAGTGTGGCTCTGCCGGGGAACCCACGAAGGCCGTCTTTACCTGCTGACTGTGTTGAGGCTCCTGCAGTGGGAAGCCAGCACCCTCTGCTACTCTTGCCAGTTCTTCTCCCTCTGTAGAGACGTGAGGTTACATAGTCACTCTATGGGCTCTTATGTGTCTGTGCCAGGTCCTGAGGGCCTGGGCTCTGCCCTGGGACATCCAGCAGGGAAGAGTGGCTGATGTGGGGGGCCCTGGACGGAGATGCTTCTCCCTTTCCACAGGGGAGGCCCAGGAACTAGCACGCATGAGTTTCCATAGCTGTGTGGGAAGGCCAGGCTGGTACTGACAGGAAATACTGCCCAAGCAGACCCTGGTGGAGGCCGGTTCCTCATCCTAGATGGCTGTATACCTGACACAGTGGGAACCACACCTGAGACTGCACAGTCCCCAGCCCCTTGTGAAGCACTACTGTGAGACTGTGAGAGGGCTTGTGGAGTCGGCAGATGTCCACTCTCCCCTCTGGCTCATGTGAGCAGCAACCAGAAATAAGGTCAGGCCCCAAATCCACCAAGACCCCAAGGTGAATACAGTGGCACGTCAGCACTGTGGCCCCTGCCGGGTCAGACCACACCTTCTTGGCACAAGGCAGGGACTGGGAATTGGTCTCAGTTGTGCCAAGGACTGGATGGGCCCAAGGGGTAAAGGCTGAGACTGTGGCTGCCTGCCAGGCCGTTACTCAGCATCAGCCCTGCAGTGCCCAGGTCTCCACCTCCCAGGCTGTCCTCCTCCTGGCACTTGGCCAACTCTCCCACCACACTGGCCTCTGCTCACTGCCCATCAGCTCCTCTGTCAGGATGCCCTCCACCCTCTCCAGCAGGGGGAGCCAGGTCCCCTCCTTGACCAGCAGGAGTACCAGTTCCTGGTAAAGCCTGAGCCCCACTGGTGGCTGCTCAGGCCATAGTTTATTCTGGTAGTCACTCAGCTATTCTGCCTGGGACTCCTGCCTGCTGGCTTCCAGGTCCCAGAGGACAGTGCCTGCCCCAATCTGACAGAGGCCTTGTCTCATGACCCTATCCCCCCGTCACTCCCTCCCCAGCTCTAGAGTCACTATCCTTCCCATGTCCAGCACCAGCACAATGGTCACAGGGATGAGTTCCTCAGAAGGCTCCTCTTGTAGGCAGGACCAGGGCTGGACATGCCCCTCAGGCTGCTGTTCCCGAGTAACGGGATGGGAGAGACCACTCAGGTGAGATGGGAGGGCAAGTGTTGGTTTTCTTGCTGACACCAGTCTACTAGACAGGACCGGGTGAGGTGATCCTAGCCACCTTGTAAGGACTATGGGTGGGCCTGCAGGAAGGGGCCTACTTGGGGCTCCAGGGTGCTGAGAAGGGGTGCTAGAGCTCCCTCAATTCCCTGGACATTGGGCTTTTTGTCTGTGGGGAGCAGGTGGCCAGGCTGAAACACTGTGTCATCGGGGTGATTCTCCCTGTTCCCCAGGGCAGGCTGATGGCCTTGGCGCCAAGTCTGAGCTGGTAGGCTCCCAGGCTGGTGTCCTGGGAGGCCCCTGAGCCTGACTCTGCCTCTCAGGACCCGCATGAGGCCCACACTTCAGGCCCCTCAACCTTGCTGGAGGGTGTCTTGCCTCAAGTCCTGCCTTGGGGACAGCTTCTGCCCCCTCTTGCCCTACTCCACTCTTCCCACCCTAGAAGTCCTGACTGCCTGTCTAATAGACCGGTGTCAGCAAGAAAACTAGTGCCTGCCCTCCTATCCCACCTCAGTGGTCTCCCCCCTTCCCAGTTACGCGGGAACAGCTGCCTGAGGGGAGTGTCCAGCCCTGGTCCTGCCTATAGAAGAGCCTTCTGAGGAACTCATCCCTGTGGCCATTGTGCCGGGGCTGGCCATGGGAAGAATAGTGACTCTAGAGCTGGGGAGGGAGTGACGGGGGGTGGAGTCATGAGAGACAGAGAGAGGGGCCCGCCCTCACCCAGGCCAGGCACTGCTCTAGCAGCTGGAGCCAGCTGTGTAGGGAACCAGGTCCTGGTCTATGGCAGGCAGGTGCCTGGCAAATGAGATGAGCATGTGCTCAGTGGAGATGGAGGCTGGAACGGGTGGTGCCAGGGCCTCTCTGGGGAGACCCGTGAGCCCTGGTTGACCCTGAGCTCTGCCCCAGGGAGCCATGGCCTAGTCAGCACAGTCTGGGCAGATGAGTGAGCTCCTCACTAGGGACCAGGGATGCCTGAGAGCACCCTGCCCATCTACTTGGCTGCCCTCCCCTGGGAACAGCCCGGGTCAAGATCTTCTCTCACCAGCCCTTCTGGCCCTCTGGCACCTCAAGTACAGCATCCTGGGAGAATTCATCCTCCCATCGGCTCTCCCAGGTGGCTCAACCATTGCTCAGCCCCTGCTGCCAGTTCATACTCTGTCCAGGTCAGTAGTCTCCCTCATCACTGGGCACCTTTGCAGGTGGGCCCTGCCATCAACAGAAGTCACAGATGCTGCCACATTGCCATGTTTAGGAAGCCTGGACCCTGCTGGAGTCAGCTCATTCCTAGAGCTTCCCTGTTCCAGAGGTTGTGGGATGTGGGTTTTGGGGGAACGTCTATCCTAGCCTGGCACTGTAGCAGCCCTGAAGTACCCTCTACTGCCTACACCCTTGTCCTGCCTGTCTTCCTTCCCAAGTCCCTGGCCTGTCCCTGCCCTTGTTCTGGCTAACTTCTGTCTGTCTCACCTGTGGGGGTGTGATGAGACCCAGCTGCATCTGCCCACCCTGCACCCAGCAAGGCCTGGTACGCAGGACCTGCCCACAGGCATCCGCGGCCAAGGTGGTAGCCTTACAGCCTGCCCAGTTCAGATGCCCCAGTGCCCCAGGGAGGCCTGGTCTGGGCTGGCTTTCCTCTTTCCTATCTGCCCAGGCCATCCTTCCTACTTATTGCATGGCTTTGTGGGGAGGAAAACAGTGACAGCAGCAAACACACTCATGATGGTGCTTCTCCCTCCCTCCTCACCATCCACTTTTACATATGGGGAGACTAAGGCACCAAGGGTCAGGTTAACAGTGGTGTCTGCTTCATGTTTTGGAAGAAAAAAAGAGTAGTGGACATAGGATGTGGCAGCCGGGACCACCAATGCTGCCAGTGACTGGCGAGTGGACCGGCAGCCGCCTGTTCCCCACTGTGGCATCAGCGGCTGGAGGGCAGCCCCTGCCTTCTTCCCATTCACACTCTCCATGCAGGGAGGACTGGCTGGTGGCAGGGGCCTGGACCAACCTCTGCACTGGGATGGGACTCACCTGGGCCCAGAGAAGCCATACTGGGAGTGTTCTCAGGCCTATGTGGCCGGGGATTCCCAGGGTCCTTGGATGGGTCCAGGGTGGAGGCTGATGCTGAGGGAGGGCAGGTGACGACAGCCGAGGTAGCAGCCAGTGCAGGGCGAGGCTTGGTGTGAGTGTCACCAGGCCGCTGGGAAGTGTCGGCTGGCACTGGGTCAGGGGCTGTGGGGGCCACTGCTGCAGGAAAGAAGTTCTCTCGGCTGTCCTTGGGGTGCTTTGGGGTGGTGGGTGTGTCCCCCGAGGCCTGTGAGGAAGAATAAAAGGTGAGGAAGGCCACCGGGCTGCCCTGAGCCCACGCTGCCCTGCCCCCACTAGTCCACCAATGTGGTCCCACAGGCCACCCGTGTTGTCTGGTGTTGCCAGCATGGCCCTCAGGCATTACTGGACCCCACAATGCTGCCAACAAGGTCCAGTAGAGAGGCACGCTGTCAGGACACTCCTGCTACTGTCAGGACACAATTGGGGACCCAGAACTCCAGCCTGGGAGAACAATCAGGCTGTGCTGCTGGGGCTCAGTGGAGGGACTTGCAGCTGCCTCCCCTTCACAGTCTATGGCATCAGCCTGGGAGGAAATAGGTAGTTAGTGTAAGAAGAGTGACTTTCCAAGGGCCACCAGTGGAGGGTCCTGTGGGAGCTGGGGGATGCTTTAAGAGCCCACCCCCATGCCCCCAGGCTTGATACCACAGCCTGCTGCCACCCTCTTCCCTGGTACCCATGCCCCAGCCAGGCCTCAGCAGCTCCTGCACAGGCCTTCAGTTCCCAGGTGAGCCAGGCCATAGGGGCTTCCAGGTTTTTGTCCAGTTCCCTCTGCCACGAGGTATTTTGGGGCTTGTTCCATGGGTCACTCCTACTCCCCACCTGCAGCCAGCCCAATGTTTGAGCCCAGCCTCAGCCCTTGGGCCCTCCCCAGCACCAGGCTCACTGGTGGCCATACCGGGCTGGCAGGACCCCACCCCCCACGTGTAGGGGAGCCACACACTTTTAGTAGCACCTCAATGCATAGGGGGGTGGTTTGCTTCCACTGACGACCCATTTCTTTGGCTGTTTTGCTAAAATGCCCTGCCCCAGCTCTGTTTGGTTCCGGAAGGGTCTCTATGGACTCTGTCATGCAGTGGGTGTCTGGGAAGAACTCCAGGTGGGTACCCTGGGGCCCAATCATGTGCTGTGGGCAGGACTCCAGAGAGGGCAGGCAGGACAGACCTGTTTCTTGGGGCCCTGTGGGCCTGTGGCGATGCCAGCGTGAGCAGACCCTGTCCGCGTTCAGGAGTGGGCCTCAGCTGCAGTGACGGAACTGAGCCTCTAATTATGTCCAGAGCGCCCTCCAGGCGTGCGCAAAGCTGCCATGGCAACATGCCGCGAGCAAAATGGACACTCCCTGAGGGGCGGGAGCAGTGGGCTCTGATGGCCATAGCCTCCTCCTTCCAGCATGGGTCAGATGCGGGCCCAGGATGGCTGTGACCATCCCACCTGCCTTCCCAAGGTGGTTCCAGCTAGGTACTAGGGCTGTGGGGTCCTGTGCTAGGGCTGGGGTGCAGATGGAGTGGCCCTGGGGGACCTTGAGACAGCTCTACCTCTCCTTCGGCTGCCCTCCCACACTGAGATGGACATGGGGTACTGCAGGAGGACAGAGGAACCTGTTAGGGGGCTTAAAAGCCTTCCTGGTGGCTTCTCTAATGAGAAGGGACAAAGTACAAGCCCAGCATGGAGAGAGACAGAAAGGCAAGCAATGGCTTCCTGACACTGAGCTCAGGGAGGAGAGGACTCGTGGAGAGCAGCCACCCACAGCGGCATCTTCCCTAGGCCCAGGGCAGATACAGGCAACCCACTCCACAGGGTCTAGGAAGTGGGCAGGTAGGCCAGATGTCAATGGGGAGGACCACAGGGTCGCCTCTCCTCCACACTCCCTCCGCACCCTGAGAGGGGACTGCTGGAGTCTGGCCTAGTGTCATTCAGCAGCAGGAAACTTGACAGTAAGGACACAGGTCCCCTGACTCTGGCCACTCCGATAACCCAGCCTGTCTTTTGAGAGTCCATGACAGAAACCTCTGACTGTCCACCACTCAGAGGCCCTGATATGCATGTGCCCCCATCAGATGGGCCCCTGCCCTACCCTTGACTTCTGCCAGCTCAGCACCCCTTTCTTCTCAGGTCAGGGAGAGGGAGTTCCTTGTGTGGGACTATAATATTATTTATTTTTATTTTTATTTTTGAGTTGGAGTCTCACTCTGTTGCCCAGGCGGGAGTGCAGTGGCACACCCACTCATGGCCACCCTAGTCTTGACCTGCTGGGCTCAGGCGATCCTTCCGCCTCAGCCTTCCAAGTAGCTGGAACTACAGGCACAGACCACCATGCCCAGCTGGGAACTATCATTTTAAGTGCCTTAAAAGTCAGAAACAGCTCTCCTCTCTCCTGAATGGTCACTCTCACCTGTCCTGCCCCACCTGGGCCAGTGGAGGAGGCAGGAGGGGTACCCTGGTGAGCCTGGACCTGCATCCTGCCCTGGAGCCCTTGTAGTTGCTTGTCCCCTGGAGAAGATGCCACGCTGGGGTTTTTGGAGGTCACGATGCTATGCTGGAAGTAATATTACTCCCTGCCTACCTGGACAGTAATAAAGTGGTAGGGACCGTTGAGGGTTTGGGGCACGTCCTGCCAAGGGCTCTGGCTCTTGGCAGGAGGACCGGCTTACCTTCCCGAGGCAGTTCAAGCTGGGTGCGAGGGCTGTGGGGTCCCCTTTGGGGTTGGGAGTGCAGATGAGGTGGCCCTGGGGGACCCTGAGATGGCCCACAACCTGCTTAGCCAAAGGTGTACCCCAACTCCCTGGGTTTCTTTAGATCTAGAGCCCAGGCAGGGTGTGGGGGCCTAATGCCCTATTTCACTGAGAAGCCCAGTTGGACCTTGAGAGTAGCCACCAGCAGGCTGCTGGGGAAACTGGGATGAGGCCAGTTGGATCACCCCTGGGGACAAGAGACTGCACCTACTCAAATGGCATGCCACTTATTTTCTGTCCTGGAGGCTTTTGCTTTAGATGAGAGTACCTGCTCTTTCTGCCTGCCATGCCTGCCCCCACCCTGACATCCTCCCACTGAATCCTGATCCCACCCCTCCCATCTACTCAGTCAGCAGGACCCTTCCTTACAGTCAGACCCTGTGCCTTACCTTGAGCCAGGCCTCTCCCATGGAGACCTCTCTCCTTCAGCCCCAGGTCCCCTTCCATAGCTCCTGCTCAAGCCCTGTCTAGCCCCACCACGCCTCAAAAATAGCCCCAACACCTGGCTTCCCATAGCCAGCAGGTCCCCATCTTCGCTGCCCTAGCCCCTCTGACCAGCTGGCCCCTGGGAACACTCTCCTTCCTGGACAGAGCCCTGTCCTGTTCTGAGTCTCCTCTCTGTATATGTACCCTCTCCTGGCGTCTGGCCCACACTGATGGTTTCATGGGACCTACACCAGGGTTCTGGCCTGGGCTGGCAGCAGCCCATTGACCTTTCTGCTTACTTGGCCTCTCCCTTGAAAAAGCCTCAGACTCAACACAAGCCCAACTCTGACTCTGGCTTGAAGCCCTCCCAGGCACTTTCCAGGAAGGGGCTCTACCTACCCTCCACTATGCCACCCACTTTCTCACCATCTCTTGGACCCCCTGACCCTGGTCTAGTCCCTGCACCACCCCATCCTCTCCATCTGCTCCCTCTTCTGCTTGCTAAACACCACCTACTCTCCTAGGACATGTCACCCCCACATGGCCCCTATACAGGCTACATCTCCACCCCACCCCTCATGGCCCCACCACTTTGCTCTTTGTCAACGTGGCTCTAACATTACTTCCTCTACTTCTCTACCAAATGGAATGAACTTTCCAGGTGAGGTCAGTTAGCTAGAGGCAAGTTTCCCTGTTTATAGAAAAGGAAGCTGAGGCGAAGAGACCTCTCAGGTCACACACAAACACATGTATGAGTTGGGTCTGGATGCTGTCAAGGCCCTGCTTATTGTGGGTGGCACCCAGCCCAGGCTGGTTCCCATGGACCTCAGGCTTGGCCGCCTCCTGCCCATCCCCCCAGGCCCTCGCTGACCATAGGAACAGTCTCAGGTTGCATCTTGGGGCCTCGGTGTGGGGCAGGCCCTGAAAGGGGAGGCTGGCACAGGCTGGGTGGGGCTTACCTGTCTCTGGGCAGCAGCCCCGAGGTGGACCTGGCAGAACTTCACAGCCTGCTCCAGCGCAGCTTCCTCGTCCACCTGAGCAAGGAGATGCCTGAGGTCAGGGGGCCCAGGCTGTGGTGGCTGGCCTTCTCCACTCCTGCCTCATCCCTGCCCTATCTGTATAGCAGCACAGACAAGCCTGTGAGTAGCGCCCATGTCTGCCACCACCTTCAGGCTCCAACGACGAGCCCTCCCTGCTGGTGGCTGATCCCAGATGTCCCCTCTCAGCCCTGGCTGGGAAGCGGGGTCAAATGCTCAGCCATCTACCAGGAGGGGGTGACAGTCCCACCACACCAGCTGCTGGTGGCAGGACTGGACACAGCCACATCTCTGGGCTTGTCTGGCCACACCAAATTCATTTCTGTGGATGAGTTATTGATGTTCTCAAGGGCTGAGGCTGGCAGGGGGACTCAGGGCTGTGACCAAGCCTTCAAATTCAGCTGAGGCCCAGCTGACAGGGGATGAGGGCAGTCTTCAGAGCTAGAACCTGTGCCTCGGGCAGGATGGAGGGCCATGTGATCTGAGTGGGAGGGGCCTTTCAGAATCCCAGGCCTGATGGTGACAGCCCTGTACTGTGCCAAGTGTGTCCCAAAGACCCAAGGCCCAAGGTTGGCACAAGATTGGGGAAGCTTGGGGGACACCCTGGATGAGTGGTGGACAGGGTGTGAGGGACACAGCCACAGTCTGTTGGCAAGACCAGGGGAGAGGGCAAGGCAGGGAAGGACCCAATCTACCAGCAAAAAAAGCAGCACTGAGATTTTTTTCCAAGTAATTAGCAAGGAAAACAAATGAAAGTGGTTTGTCTGCAAGCTGGGGAGGTGGAGATATGACAGGTGCTTGCAAAAGTGGCACAGCAAATTGGCATGATTTGGGGGAAAATTGCATATCAGGAATGGTCATCCTATGTGGGCTAGTCACTGACATTCTAGGGATTCTTCCTATGAAAATAATTTTAAGTAGAGAAAAAGGTATGTGCCTGATACATTAAAATAAAAGAAAGCATGATACGAAGAACCATAGGCTCTCTGGTCACACTCAGGGCAATGCAGTCACCTTTAGATGGCAGCTACAGAAGTCTTAAAGGAAGTGCCCAAGATGCCCCTAGAGGCCAGCACCGCGGTGGGAGCAGGAGTCCTGTCTCCCTGCACTAGATATGATGAGGCTTCTGTGATGTGGTCTCGATTCCTTTTTAGGTGGAATAGAGACTTTGTGGAGCTCACTGCAGGACTGCACAGTGAGACTAGGGTGAGAATGACACCTAAAACCCACCCCAGGGGCAGGCCTGGGCCCATATGAACGGCCTGGGATGACGTTCCTTGAGAACAGAAAGACAAGAGCAGGGATGCCCCTGGGATCCCCACCTACCACCGACCTGCTTGATGAGCATGTAGGTCTCAGACATGATCTTCTCTACACGGCCCAGGTCATAGGCCACGCCCTTCTGACCCTGCTGCCACACGCGGTAGGCATCCAACAGGAGCGTCTTGCCCGACTCTGTGTCCTCCAGGAGCTTCCTCTTGCGGCTGGGCCGTGGGGGTGGCTCCTCAGGGTGGCTGCCTCCCCTGGCCCCTGTGGTGGTAGTAGTGGTGGTGAGGGTGGGAGCTGGCTGGGCTGGGGGGAGTGGAGTGGGCTGCTGCCGGGCACTGATGCTCAGCTCCTCCAGGGACAGCTCGGCGGGCCGGCTCTCAGGGCCCCGGTCCCTTGGGGGCCGGCCTGGTAGCAGGGGTGATGCCCGCTCCAAGTCTAAGCGGCGAATGGAGGCCTCGCCTGTGTCCATGGGCTCAGTGGGCCCTGTCCGGGGACTTTCTTTGTCCTTCCGTTCTCCGCCTTGGTCTGCATTGTCTCCTGCATCCGTGGTCACAGGCCGGTGGTTGAGGGGGCCCATTTTGCCCCCGGGCTCGGGCCCTGAGCCATCAGGCAGAGAAGCCTTCTTGGGGTTGGGGAGACCCTCCTGACCATCCTCGGGACTTGACTTGTGTGAGATGTCACTAGTCATCCTGGCTCCAGGGATGCCACAGGCCTTGGGCCCTGAGTGTTCGGACCCCTATGAGGAAACCAAAGAGAAGACTTTGGTATCTTCACTCAACAAAACATCTCTGGGCCTCTCCCACCCCACATCCCACACCCTTCCGGCTTTGCACATCTGCCAGCTGGCCAGGGTTGTGCCTCAGTTATGAAAGTCACAGTGAGCTGCCTAAGGAAGGCATTCCTCCCGTGTCTCCAGTTGCCCCACCACCTTCTCAGGTAGTGAGGAGCTGACAGGACTCTCAAGGTGGCAAGGCATTGCTTCTGAGTAGCAGGCTTGGCCTACTAGGGATGGCACCGTCCAGTTCTGCTTTGACCCCACGATGTAAACCTTGGGAGTTTTATGGGAAGGTGACCTGCCTGGGGCCACCAAGTGTGCTGGCTGTAGAGTTCTTGGCCCCTAATGGATGAGCCCCTGCACCAAGCCAGCCCTACCAGGAACAGACTCTGGAGCCAGCAGTCCTGGCTCAGCTCTCAGCAGCCCTGCCCATTAGGCAGGTTATTTAACCTCCTGGGCTTCTGGGTGCTCAGCTATAAGATGTGGGAAATGCTGCATCTGCCTTGGAGGATGAAAAGGGATAGTGCACGAAAAGGGATAGTGCACATACACAGTGCTATCACAGGCCTTGGTCAGCATGCCAGGGGGAGGGCTTGAGTGGAAACACTGCTTGGGAGCTCAGCTCAGTCTATGGAGTCACAATGATTTGTAAAAATCACCAGGCGCAGCCATGCCTCACTGAGGGCTTGTGCATTTGTTGCCACAGCTGACCTTCCCGCCTGGGGGAGGAAGGAAGGGTGCTACCTTATAGGTAGGGACACAGGGACCTGTCAAAGGGTGTGCTAGTGATGGGCTCAAGCTACCACACAGGAAGGGACTGGGATTGTGCTCGTGGGCTGTGGAGGAGAGAGGGGAGGTGGGCTGAATACCTCTGTGAGCTCGCTCAGTGTGTCCTCCAGAACCTTCACAGTGAGAATGAAGGCCCGCTGTGCCAGGACCTGGCGGTCAGCATCTCGCAGATACTTCCTGTGGTCATATGGGGTAGCCAGAGAGGATGGTAGGGTGTCAGACACCATATACTACTGGATTGTAGCCTCCATCCCGTCTCCACCCAAGAATGCCTGCTTATCCCTAGTGTCCCACCTGTGCATCTGCTGGGGCTGCTCCTCAGGATCCCCATCCCTCCACACCAGCAGGCCTCTGATCTGGCACTGCCTGCTGCCCTGGGTCTACCCTGCCTGCTGGGCTCAGTGAATGAGGCAGTGCTTATAGCTGCTCTACTTCAGGGCTTGCTCCAATGTGCTCCAGGCCACAGCGGGGGCCCCTGAGTTGCTGGCATAGCATAGGTGAATGGGGCCATGAGGTAAGGCAGTGCAGACATGGAAGGCTAGCTGGCCTGTTTCCCTCTGAGCTGCATGTCTCCCAGGATCTCCCACAACCCTCATGAACAGCGGCTGTAGTAACTGGTCTCTGTTCTGTCCTCTCTGGCAGAGGGTTTACCTGAGACCCCCCACTGTTATGGGCCTTTGTGTGGGGTACCACGGCCATCATTTGGACAGGCTTTCCCTACAACCTAACAGCATGTCAGAGCCCTGAGTTGGGGAACAGGCAGAAAGGGCTGGGTTGTCCAGAGTCTCGACAGAGAATCAGGACCAGCAGAGAGAGCCCACGTCTGCCCCAGGATGCATGGGGGCAGAAGGGTGTCACTTAGGTTCTAGACACTAAGTCAGAGAGGCCCCTAAGGAGAAAAAAGCGCTGGTCTGGGCTCCCGTGCGCAGCAGTGGAGAGCCTGCCCTGGGTGGTGCACAGCTCTACTTTCTCACTGTGGGGGCGGGGATGGTGGCTGCACTCACTTGCCCTGGTCTGGGGTCCGCTGCAGCATGGAGGACACCTTCAGCAGGGTGCTGTGGTCCCGAAGCTGGGCCAGCACCTTGAGCAGCAGCACGATGGAGCGGTTCATGTGCCAGGCAAAGCTGCCTGGCCGGTCGATCTCATCCACGGGGATCCGCCAGATGCCCTGTGGGATGGATGGGGCAGGCATGTGAGGGGGCTGCAGTGGCCGGAACCTCAGGGCCACCCCTGCCTGGAGTACCCTGGAACCTGCCACAGTGCCAGAAGGGACACTACCCAACCAGGGGCTTCTTGGACCCCTCTTACTGTCCCAAGGAAGATAGGAGTGTGCTCATTCCCTCTGTTTCCTCCTCATAAATGGCAGTAAGTGACACATCCACTGTTCTGCAGCCTCCTTTGTATGACTGTGTCACACATGCCTATTGGACACTTAGGTCAAGCCTGACCAATGTGAGGACAGGCAGTAAGAAGCCCAGCAGATCCACCTCTGCACAGGTGCTGCCCCAGCTTAGGAAACATAGGACAGTCTCCTAGAGGGGACCTGCTGGGTTAGAAGGGGACTGAGGGAAGCTCTAGCAAGGCCCATCCTTGTGCATATTCTCTAGCAGCACCCAGAGAGTCATCTATAGCTCCTGGGATGCTGGGGTCCCCTCCTTCTCCCCACATTGCCATCCTGCCCCACACCTCTGTGAAGACTGAACCAGGGTTCTCTGGAGAGCCTTCTGCCCCCAGTTTAACTGGTGTGGCACTGGATGCCCCTATCACTAGCTCCGGAGTCTGGTTCCCTGCAATGTCCTAGTGACCAGCATGGGAGACTGAGGGAGTGATGAGTAACCAGACATTAAGGAGGCCTATTTCTGGGGTGGGGCTTCAGGGGCCTGGAATGAGCTGGCAGGCTCCCAAATGAGTCCCTGCAGCTGACACCCTGGGGAAACTCTAGCCTAGAATGGACCAAGGCTATGAGTGACATGGCCTCCTGCTTGGAATGGGGCCTAGTCTGCGTCATGCTACAGTGTGAATCTGGGGACCTGGGCCAGCAGCCACCAGGACCACAGCAAGATGTCCAGGTAGGCTCTGTCCCCATGGGTCCTTGCTGACTGTCCATGGTACCTGCTCAGATGCATGGGCCCATCTTGTTCCAACTGCCCTGGGAGGGAAACTGGAGAACCTCTAGCCTTGAGCTTTTAAGATGGAGAGGAGCTTAAAACCCTCAGCCTTGAGCCCCTGTGGCTTCCACACTGGCTCTCAGTGACACAGAGAGGCCACCAGGCAGACTGGGAGGCTGTGTGGAGGCCAGCAGCCACCTTCCATTCCTGGGCAGTGCCCAACAAGGACAAATCCAGTAGCCTGAGGCCATCCACACTTGGCCAGCAAATACCGGTGCTGCCTTTTCCTGCCATGTGGATGTGGCACCATAGCAGCTCATGATAACCTACTGCTTGGGAGGTATGATAGTGCCCTTAAGAAGCTGTCCCATCTCTGTGGCGAGGCAAGGATTCCAGGCCTTGGCACTCTGCTCCTAACGTGCAAGGCTCAGGTGTGACAGCTAAGAAGGTGCTGTCCCTGAAACCCAGCAGGCCAGTACTGTGGGGCCAGAGCTCAGAAACATGGAGCAACTTGCCTAGAGGCATACAATCTTGAGGGGCAGCTCAGGGTTGGTCCCTTACCACACCATGGCACACTATGATGACAACGAACTTAGTGAGGGAAGCCTCCATGGCTAGCTGCCACAGCTCTTCTCCACATGGCACAGGAGGGGAAAAGCCCTGGCCATATGCCAAGTCGGGGAGCTGGGAGTGATCTGCATTTCACTTTTCCATGGGACATGGAGGGAAACAGGAACACTCTGCTCCATATGGTCAACTGAGAGGGTGAAGAACGACCCTAGATTTCACTGAATTCTCCCATTTCCCCAGCAGAGCCTCTAGAGTCTCAAAGGCCAGGTCTGAGGTCACTATTCCCAGTGTACCCCCATCTAGGGGTCAGAGCCTTCAAGCAGCTGGAGGTGAGAGGGCCCACTTGCCCTTCGTGGGGAGCTACCAAGGAAGAATGAATGCAAGAACCATTTGTTCCTCCAAATTGCATTTGACGATGTGTGTGTGAGGAGAGGGAGCTAACATTGTGCCTAGAGACCAGGGAAGCAGCCTGCTCCTTCTGTGGGCATAGGCAGGCTGGGGAAGGTCAGAGACAGGGTCAGACTCGCAGACATCATGCCAATGCCTCGAGAGTCTCCCAGCACTTGGCCAGGCAGACTGAGGTGCCAGAGCCCCAGGGCCTGTCTCCCAACACCTCACCAGGTAGACGCCCACCTTGGCTGCACATCAGGGGGGAGGTGAATTTTGGTTAATTAGAAAAGGTCCCTTATTCATACCATGCTGTTGGCCCTTCCACCTCTTCTCTCTCACTCTGACACCCAACACTCCCTAGCACCTTCTGGCCTAACACATGCCATGAATTTCATGCCTGTGAGTCTTTTCTAATTCCCTTCCACCTCTATCCAGCCAACTCTTCTGTGTCCTCCTTGGCCTGGCTATGGTCACCTCCCTGAAGCTCTCCTGGCTTGTTGCCCTCCTGGCTTGTCACCCTCCTGACTCCTGCTGAGACCATTCAAGCTCAGCCCCTCAGAAGACTGGGGGTGGGCCTGTTGCTGGCAGTGTGTCCTGGCTGGGTGTGGGTCGGCTTCATCTCAGGGTTCCCAGGGCCCTGACATAAACCTGGCAAAGCAGGTGAGGTACCCAGCTTGAGAAGGATTTTCTGTTTCCTGGAAGGGCACAGGCTCACAGAAGCCTCCACCTGATGGCCCCTCACCCTGGATATCTCCACGTTCAAGTGGGAGACAATTCTGCTCACAGCAAACCGAATGCTCTTCAGAGCTCCAGGTATTCAGTGAGGCCTGCAGGGAAAATGAACAGCACCCACAGGCACTGCAAGGCAGCACCACTGTAGCAGTAGGCTGTGCTTGCTGAACACAGGTTCATCTGGCCAGGTTCCTGGGTTCGGTAAGAGCCAGTTCACTTCTCCCCCAAAGAAAGAGGAATGAGAAAGTGTTGCCAGAGATAAAACCACGCCTGGCCCTCTGCAGGGTGGGCCAGTTAGGCACAGCAGACTTGGATGATGGTGAGGGACTTAGATGATGGCAGGGCCCCTGTGGAGAGAAATTCCAAACTCCTGCTCTGAGGTTCCGGGAGGGAAGACATTTACCAGTGCATTTACCTCCTTTTTTGGATGGAAGGGACATCCCACAATAAGCCAATGAGCACATGAAGAAAATCTCCCGGAGGGCCCACTGTCAGGTCACCTGAAGTGGCTAATCCAGGAGCATGTGGGTCACCTGGCACTTTAGCCCCACTTGGAACTGGATGAGGGCTGGACGCTGGCCTACCCACACCACTCTGGAGGCAGGAGGTGTCATTACTTGTTGAGCAATGGGGGATGGGTGGCAAAGCCCCAGATCACCCCAAACCCCTCTTGAGACATCTGAAATATCCCCAGCACTCTGCTCTGGAGAGGGCCGTGCTATCCTGTGCTGGCTGAGCTACACGCCCTGCTCCTCTTGCCTCCTCTGTCCCAGCCCACCGCCACCAGGTGGGAATCCCATCTTAGCCCACCTCTGGGTCAGGTACTTGTTTTGCTTGGGACTGGGGCATGAATGGAGCAGGTTTACCCTCCAGACCTCCTGGCCTGTGGTTGGGGAGAAGAAAGACAGTGTAGCTCTTCCTCCTGGGCAAGGGTAGGGGTGGGAGGGACTACTCTGAATGTCACAGAGAAGGCTCACAGGAGACAGAGCAGTTGACAGCAACAGCAGCATGTTCAACGTAAGAGGAAGAAACCTACAATGCTTCCCAACATACTAAGTCTGTCGGTAATAGATGCCAGTGAGGCAGATCTGGGTCTCCATCCCCTGTGGCAGCATGGTGGCTGAGGGCCCTGACATCCTCACGACCCCCAGAGCCCCAGAAATCAACACACACACCCATGAGGACAGGTCTAGTCTGCACCACACACACTAGTGTGCGGGCTAGGTCCTCCCTTCCACTTCCTTTTGTAACCCAACACCGCTGATTTCAGAAAGGATGGAAGACCAGACAAATCCGGCAGCAAGTCCACAGAAAACCAGAAGGAGCTGCCACTGCCTGGCCACCCCCACGCTATCGTGACTCTCAGAACTTCCCCACCAGTCCTCGGAGGCTTGCAAGGCAGTATTTTACATGGGCATACGCTCCTGTTTCATACTGGCATCTTGCTCGGCCTTCTCCTGATGGTGCCAGTGCCGACAGGCACATTTCCTAGGTGGGGGCTGGCTGGCTCACATGCCCTCATTCATCTTGACACCATTTATTAACTCACATGCTCCAGTGCAGGGGCTCCAGTCTTTGACTACCAAGCACTTGGCACTGTCCCCTGTCCCTTTTCTGATGGGCCTGCCCCTTCCCCTCCCCAGCCCCAGGGCTGGGCTTTGGGTCTGCTCAGCCAGGCCTGTGACATACCCGCCAGTCATGAACAATTAGCCAGCAGGTGGGCCCAGGATCCCAGACAGGTTCCCTTCCTAACAGGAGTCCTTAGGGACACCCCTCCTCTCTGTGGTAGGGGCTGTGTGAAGGACATAAGTGGGGGGGAGGGGCTGTGTGATGGACATAAGCGCGGCGGGGTGGGGGCTGTGTCTGTGGCCACGAGGCTGGCCTCAAGGGTAAAGCCACCAGGTGGTCTCAAGCCAGCTGAGTGGTGAGCAAGCCAACAGCTCCACTTTCCACCCAAGGGAGGTAGAGTCCCAGGAGGACTTGGACACAGCCGGTTCTCCACAGGGAGGAGTTAAAGCAGCCCTATCCCTCTACTATCCCTCTCACACGGGGCCTGTGGAGGGCCTCCTGGTATGTGGACAGGCATTGCTCTGCCAGGTTTTCTTCATCACAGCCCCACATGGGAGGGAGGGGCACAGCCAGGCTCCACCTGTAGCAGCAGAGGCTCCAATGCACCCACCCTAAGGAGCACAGGTGTGGGCCTCAGGGAGGGCATGGGGAATGTACCAGGGGTGAGCTGGGAGAGCTAAGCCAGGGCCTGATGAGATGGGTGTAGGCAGCAGTGCTGGAGGAGGCTGGCTGAGGATAGCAGGGAGACAGCACTGGGGCCAACACTCCCACAGCACCTGAGGGAAACGCAGGACCACAGATGGGCAAGGGCCAGGAGTGGGAGCCAGGGGAGCAAGGAGGGTCTGGCTGGGGCCTGCCCCCTGCAACTCCCAGTCCCACTGCACTGGATGCTCTCCGCTCCCGGTTCCACAGGCAGGCATGCTGTCTTCAGATTTGCCCCACTCAATTCCCAGGCCCTGGTGTCACCAATGCTGGGCTCCCTGGTGGCCAGTGTGGCTGGGATAATGCTTGCTTAGAGAGCTATGGGTGCATACCGGCAGCCTCAGGGCACTCGAATACACTGGATGTGTGTGTGCTTGAAGCTCCCCTTCTATGCCAGCACCTCATCCCGAGCATCTCAGTCACCCCCGACCCTTCAAGAGTGGCTCTGGGCTCCCTGCTGGCAGATGAGGTCACTGAGACAGACTCTAACAACATGAATTATTGATGAATCCCCAGACTCCGGGCTGAGCGCTTGGTACAAGGTACGAAACCCTGCCTGTAGCCTTGTGCTGCAGGCATCATCCCATTGAAAACAGAGCTCCAACGGCTGAGGTTCACAGTGGGGTGAGCCTGGGGATCCACAGAGGGAAAGCATGATCTTCATGGCTTGGGGGCTTGTGGAGACTTTCCCAGGAGCTGAAGCAAAAGAGGGGGGTGCTGCCAGGACAGTCTGTTCCTGCACTGCTCATTTACAAGGAAGCTGAAAAGCAGAGTGAGGCTAGTGCCTGGGGCAGGAGGGCCATGTGGCAGGCCATGGAGGTGACCATGGCAAAGGGCCCTGACGGTATGGAATGCTGGTCCTGACCACCAGGCCAAGGCCGTGCCCAGGCCCATGGCTCGTGCCATCTCCAGCACACCGTAGCCTGGGGGGAACTTGCTCCTGAAAGAGCTTGGTTCCTCTTTTCCAGATTCCTGACTTCACTGGCCAGCCCACGCTGCCTCACAGCCCTGGCATGGCAAGATGGGGCCTGCTCATCCACACTCTTGGACTCCATGCCCCTGCACAAAGTGGGGCTGCTGGACACAGCTTCTTTACTAGACCTAGGGCCAGCCTTGAGCTTGGCAGCCTGAGGTCACAGGTTCAATACACTTCTGGTTTGCAAGGCACACCTCATGGCCTGTGGTTGGGCTGCTACTCTGGCTATTTTTGATGATGGAGCCCAAGGCCGTCTGGTGGCTCCCTGGGCCAAGGGTTCCAAACCCATCTGTCACCTTCACGGATCCCAACTTTCAGTCATGACTCTTTGAGAGCCTTCTCCACTCCAAGGGCCACAAAGGCTCCCCAAGAAAACAAGTGCTCCTGGGAATGGAGAGCAGAAAAGAAGGGTGGGCAAGAGCTATAGCCTAGTCAGAACTGCAATGGGACCCAAGCTTGTCACAGAATGGACAAGGGTGGGCAAGAGGTGTAGCCTAGTCAGAAATGCACTTGGACCCAAGCTTGTCACAGAATGGATAAGGCTCAGATATGGGGCTGGGCAGTCTGAGTGTGAGATAATTCACCCCTCATTTTCCAGAGAGAAAAACTGAGTTCAGACAACCTACCCATGGCTGCCCAGTGACCCCAAAGTGGGACCAGGATGTAGGGGCCAGACTTTCCCACCTGGGGCTTCTCTCCACCCCCTTGCTCAACACTCACAGAGAAACAGGAGTGGCAGTGTGATCCCTGTTTCAGATGTTTAGAAACAGGCCCGAAGAATGCAGTGATGCCAAGTCATCCGGTTTTTTTTCCTTTTTTGAGTCAGAGACTCACTCTGTCACCTATAGTGGAATGCAGTGGCACTATCATGGTTCATTAAAGCCTTGAACTCCTGGGCTCAGGTAATTCTCCCATCTCAGCCTCCCCAGCATCCAGGACTACAGGCATGTGCCACCAAACCTAGCTAATTTTTTTGGGGGGGACAGGGGGAGATGAGGTCTCACTATGTTGCCCAGACTGGTCTCGAACTCCTGGCCTCAAGTGATTCTCCTGTCTCAGCCTTCCAAAGTGCTGGAATTACAGGTGTAAGTGACCATGCCTGACCTGTTTAGTGCCAGGTGCCTCTTAAGATCTGGGAATTCTATCATGGGGCAGGCTTGGTCTGGAACGCCTGCCCATGGGTAGGGTGACCAGTATGTTGCCAGTGTCCTCCGCTAGCACCACAGGTGCCTCAAGGCATCATAATTAAGTCCTTCAGGATGCTCAAGAAGGTGGAAGAGGAAGTAACCATATGTGGTAACATCCAGAAAAGCTGCAAAGAAACCAACCTGGGTGTCACGCAGGGATGTTGAGGATGGAAAGGCCATGAGGTGCTGATGGCAACCAGGGGAGACCAGGGACACTCAGCCTGACAAGGGGGCTGGGAGGGTGTGGGGGCCATTTGCTTAATGTAGCAGACTCGCCTCTCCAGCTTGCCCAGGCTGCCCAATCCAAACAAGCCCGAGTCTGCTTGTGGCTCTTGGGTCTGGCTGGCCTGGTCAGGCACTGCCACAGGGTTGTCCCTAGCTCCTGACGTCAACAGCTAGTCCCAAGGGCCTGAGTGTTGGATGGAGCAGCTGCCCTGTCACAGCCCCCAGACTCCAAGTTGACCAGGGGCGGGGTGGGTAGGCAGAAGGGCTGTCTTTCTCTTGGTCACCCATGCACCACCAGGCCTTTGAATAGAGTCTGGCTTTCTAGGGGGGCTTATTCCCTGTGAAATGAGATGAAATCTCAGGGGACTCCCAAAGCCCCTGGGGGAAGGAAAATCAGGACAGACAGGCAGAGGAGGTAAGAAGGCAGGCAGCCAAGGCAGGAGTAGAGCAGTGGCTCCCTTAGAGTCTATCCCATCACCCAGCATGTGCTGAGTAGAGAGGGTACGTAACTGTTCTCCTGACTTTTATTTTTAAGTCGGGGTCTCAGTCTGTCACCCAGGCTGGAGTACAGTGGCATAATCATGACTCACCGCAGCCTTGACCTCCTGGGCTCAGGTGATTCTTCCAACTTGGTCTCCCAAATAGCTGGGACTACAGGTGTATGCCACCATGCCCAGCTAATTTTTGTATTTTTTGTAAAGAAGCAGTCTCATTATTGCCCAGACTGGTCTCAAACTCCTGGGTTGAAATGATTCTCCCACTGTGACCTCCCAGTGCTGGGATTATAGGTATGAGCCACCATGCCTATTAACATGTATGTATCTTCCCGCAGCACCAAAAACATACCATTTAAGATGACCACAGAGCACCTCACCTATGAGGAATGCTGAATTGAACACCCCTCACCACAAAGCTTTTCTTCCTCTCCTTGGAAAGGGCTACCCAGAGTGTGGGCAGAGGGCAGCAGGCTACTCTCCTGGAGGTGGAGCCTGGGTGCTTGTACTTACAGTGGGCAAGTACTCTGTCTTTCTGGGCCCTCCCGGCTACTATACGGCTTCCCAGACCAGCTCAGCTCCACCAGCCCTGTCCACAGAAAACATAGTGCTGTGACCACCCAAAGGAGAGCCTGTTCCCCTGGAGAGGGATTCCTCCACTCAGCCCCTCCTCATGGCACAGGCACCGTGGTGACTCAGGGCTCAGAACAAGCGAGGGCGGGAGTCTGTTGGCATCCTGCTCCTGAGAGCAGTGGGCATGGGGCGTAGGAGCAGACTCTTGCGAGCTAAAGGCCAGCTGCTGAATGGATGGCTGGAGCTAGAGAGTGACAGAACCTCTCAGCAGAAAGGGCTGCTGTGGCAGATGAGGGGCCTTTTTATTCTCCCAGAGAAGTACAAAAACTTTCTCCTGGTTCTAGGACAGCCTCAGTGTTATAGCTCGACCACAGGCATAGCCAGGAATGGGATGGAATCTGGACTGTAGACCCTGGAGCAGGAGCAGTTGTGGGGAAAACACCAGAATTCTCCACAGTCTTGGGAAGACACCTGCCACCCACAAACTCATGCAAGCCACCCAAACGGCAAGATCACTTGCAGAGGGGAGGGGATGGAGTGCTTAGGGACGCACTTGGCTGACTTCCTCTCACAGAGTCAACGGTTCTCACAGTGTGCCTGCCCAGCTCCTCCAACACACGAATTCACTTATACCTTGCTGGGGGGCTCGTTCTGGGTTGCCAGCCAGCAGGGCACCCAGCTACAGAGCCCAGCCCACAGGCTCTTTGTCCTCCAACCCCCTTGTCTTCAAGGAAAGATGAGCATCACATATAAAGTCAGGAGGCTGGACAGCACAGCACCCCTCTAAGCCCTGGCCCAGATTGCTCCTTCTGGAGCCTCCCTGCTCAGGAGTCCTGAAGCATTTAGGGACAGGACTGAGTTTCCATTTTGGCAGCTCCCCACCTTTCCCATGCCCTGAGGAGCTGAGGACCCTGCCCCTCCCACAGCACTCCTGCTCCCATAGGCCTCAGGTTGGGAGGAAGCAAGCCCCAGGAACTGGCCAGGTTGAACACCCCTGGCAGGAAGTCTCACTCTGTCACCAGGCTGGAGCGCAGTGGCCATCAGGGCCGGCCTCTCTGGCCGCAAGGCTGTGCAGAGGCCACCAGAGGCGCCCTGTCACCCCCCTACGTGGTCCTGGCTGTCCAGGTTGGGCTATCGAGGACGAGGGATTTCCCCGCTCCATCCACAGGTAATGAGTTCTGGAGGCAGGCAGAGATTGGGAAAGCCTGCAATTTGTCTACAGCTGGCGCCCACTCGTTTCCAGCCTCTACTGCCAAATAAGACGTCGAGCACTAGGTCTCCAGAACTGCTGGGCAGCCCCTCCCCCTCACGGGAAAAGCAAAAACGACAAACAACCAAGTGCACGGAGAGAGTACCACCAACTCACGGCCAGCCTCGCCTCTACGTGTATCAACCCCCACCCCCACCCCACGCATCATTACCCCCCTGGCCCTCCCCTCCCTGCACTCCGCTGGAGGGCAAGGTCCTGGTCCAGCGTAGAGCTCAAAGTGGGCCGGCGCTTGCAAAGCGCCAGCACCGTCTTCCCGCCCCCGCACAGCGGCTATTTATAGCTAGGGAAGCACCGCGCCCCGGCGCCGCTGCCCACCCTGCCGGGCGGCCGCTCACCATCCCCGGGAGCGGTCGGCGCAGCTCCTCGCCGGCGCCTTCCGCCGCGAAGTTGCTCGAGCAGGCGGGCGGCTTTCGCTTTCGCGCAGCTCACACCCCCGCGCCAGCTCCCGGCCCGGCTCGCTCGGGGCTGGGCTCGCCCGGGGCTCGCTACGCGGGCGCGTGTCGGGCTTCACCAGGGGCCCCCGCCCCCGCCCAGGCCGGCCTAGCCGCCCACCTGGCGCTGAGCAGGGCGCCGGCCCGGCCCGGGCATTGGAGCTCTGCACCGCACCGCCGACTTCCTCCGCAGGGCGCCGGGGAACCACAGCCCGCGGGTTTCCTGCCGCGCTCGATGGGCAGGGGCGGGGGCAGGGCCGGTCGCCAGCGCCCACCCGGGGGACTGAGCCAAAGCGCAGGGTAGTGGTGGGCCAGGCAGGCAGAGGCGAGGCGGTCGCGCGGCCCCACTCCCCGCCAAGTCCTACCCGCCGGCTCAGCCGTGGCATCTGTGCAGTGGCGCTAGGGCGGGCGCCGGGCCATGGCCGCGGAGGCTCGCGATCGGCGGGCTGGGGCGGGGCGGGCAGAGCGGGACGGGCGCCAGCGCTCGCCTGGAATTGAGCCCAGCCGCGCAACTGACTTTCGTGGGCCAATCCTCGCGGGTACCCAGGGCCCGATCGGCGGTGGGCTGTGGATGCACCGCGGGGCGAAACCGGCGCAGCCCTCACCGCAGGAAGTTGTGGGACTGGGCGGCTCGACGGGCGGTGAAGGGCAGCCAGGAGCGCAGCGGCCAACTATGTGTGGGGGCTGTCCCCGCCTTGCGCGGCACCTATGTGACAGCGCCCCCTGGAGTTGTGCCAGTAGTGCCCTGTGGCAGACAGAGGAGTAGGTATGTGGGGGATACGACCACACCCTAGCTGTCCTTGCCTTTCTGGTTAGCCAGTAGGGAGTGGCTGGAGTGAAGTCCTCTGGAGTAACGTCCTCGAGGGAAAGGGCAGAAAAGAGCTGCCATGGTGGTCCCCTAGTGGGCTTTACAGCTGGAAGGGACCTCATTTTCCAATTGGGCTGTGAGGGTCAGGGACAAGATGCTGGGCTAAGGGGTGGAAGTGGCAGGGATGGGTGGAAGCCTGGCAGGTCTCAGGATACTCCCCCCATCCAAACCTCTGAATTCCAAGAACATTAGCAGTATCCCTGTCCCCAGCCCATGAGCAGCTCTGCAGAGCTCAGGGAGGGCTGCTGTCCTGTCTGGAAGGAGGTACTGCACCCATTCTACAGATGTGGAATGAGCTCAGAAGGGCAGAGCCTTATCCCAGAGCATCCAGCCATGCCCCGCACCCATATCTCCAGTGTGTACAGAGTATCCTCCTCCTTGATTTCCCGTGGAGTATGCTTCAGGGGGACTATCCATCAACTCCTGGCTGCTTCTCTTGCTTCAGCTGAGGAAAGGCAGAGACAGGCCAACCTGCATGGGCTAGACAGAAGAGGTGCTGCCCCAAGCACTGGCCTGAAGCCCCCCACACCCCGCAAGTTTTTCTTACCACCTAGCTTCAAGATCTCCCTCCTTACCCATATCTTCCTTTCTCAGACACCCAGGGGCCTCAGGTCCATCTGGCCCCTGTCCTAGTGACATCTTTCTGAGCTGGCTAGTTTCTACCTGGCCTATCCCCAGGCTGCTTCCTGAAGCCAGCATTCCTAGGCTTACCTGTGCCCCTGCCAAATCAGTTCCAAGTTCAACCTGCCTCTCTGCCCTGGGTAATGTTGTAGTTTCTGCCCTCCTCCCTTCTTTCCTGACAGAGAAGGCTCAGGGGCAGTGTCTCAGCACCCCCTTGAGGGTTACTTCTCCCTACCAGGCACTAGGCTTGCTGCTGGGGACACAGGAACAGCAGTCTTGGGTTCCTAGAGGTCACTCACTTGTAGGGAAGAGACACACGAGCACAAGCTACCCCAAGGCTGTGTGAGGAAGACAAGGGGCCCCTGGCAGGTCTCAGGATACCCCCTACTCAAACCTCTGAATTCCAAGAACATCAGCAGTACCCCTGTCCCCAGCCCATGAGCAGCTCTACAGAGCTCAGGGAGGGCTGCTGTCCTGTCTAGAAGGAGGCACTGCACCCATTCTACAGTTGGGATCTCAAGCAATGATTCTAAAACTGCATGTTGCTCAAGACACAACAGTCTCTCACCATCTACATTCATATAGCCATTCGACAGACCCACATGGGGACAGGTTCAGAGATGCTGGGCGCTGGCACAGAATTACACAGCAGTAAGGCCACTATGGGATCTGTACCCCAGGCCTAGCTGGCTCCAGAGCTAGTTGTCAAAGTAACACCCATGCCTCGCACAGCTCATGACTTCATACTTTACCTACTTCCTGCAAGATCAAGTTGGACCAAAGGAAGGTAAGAACATGTGCTCATCACACCCTGGCCAAGAAGAAACTGTTCAGTGTGTAGCTCTCTGGAAGTCCTTCTCCCCCTCTCCCTTCAACCTCAATGAGTCCTGCCACCTGTGTGCCTTTATCCACAGGTCCTTTCCCTCCCACATACATGCCTACCCTGAAACAATGGCCATTGTTGTGCACTGTACATACACATTGTTGCGTGTATAGTGAGCAGGCTCTGGGAGCATGACAGTAACATGAGTGTTCTCATGTGATCATCACCATAATTCTGAGGTGGGTCTGGTCAACCCCACTTTGCAGATGAAGAAACCGAGCCTTACAAACATGGATCAGCTTGTCCAAAGCCCCCTAGGCAGGCCGTGGGGTGAGGCTAGTCACGGTGCTCATTCCTGTGGCTCACAGGTAGGGACAGGACTTATGTCACAGAGACCCACATGTATGAAGAAGCTCTTGGCCTGCTCCTCCTGGTATTTACTGGCCCTCAGTAGTACTTGTTGGCCAGAGCCTGTCACCATGGTAACCAGGCAGGGGCTTGAGGAGCACTGAGCCCTGGTTTGAATTTCAATCCCAATGCAGTTCTCTCAGAAGCAACTTGGTCAAACTTTCCAAACTGGAGAAGTAGGAAAAAAGGGGAGGGTAGTGGAGAGAGGAAGGAGGGGAAAAAAGGGAGAGAAAGGGAGGAGACAAATTCCCAGATTGAAGCAACCCCAGAAAAGAGGCCTGGCCACTAAGCTAAGGGAGGGCCTTCTCTGGAACAGCAGCTGGTGACAGGGCAGAGAGGAAGCCCACAGCCTTCCCAGAAGTCTGGGCTGGGGTGGGAGTGCAGCCTGAGTGGGCGGGGCCTGCCCTTCCTGCCTTTGCTGGAATAGCTGCTCTTTCAACTGTTTTCCATCTCCACATGTGAGAAAGGTTTCTTTTGGAAAAGGGGCTAGAAAGCCACTGACCTCATCTGATTGGTCCACCTTTGGAGGTGGAGAAGCTGAGGTCAAAGGGGCCGAGAAGGAAGTCAAGAGCAGGACTAAACTCTGAAAGGAGGGTCCCAGAGCAGGAACATAGTGAAGATCTGAGGATCAGGCTCAACTTGGACCAGGTGTCCTGGTCTTCTGAGCCCTTCCTGCAGTCTATAAGCCCCACCACATCTACAGTAGCTCCTACCATGAGGTCCCACACAGGGGAACCCTGGTGGTGACATGCACAGCAGAGGATGGGAGCCCTCACAGGGACACTCTTCTATTAGAGAAACTGCTAACAGTGCCATCAAGGAAGACACTGCTTGGGCCCCTTACTTGGGCTTCCATGGCCAATGCCCATGTGGTGTGAGCGCCTGGTGCTCTGTGGACTGAGTGGACAGGGCAGAGGTGGCACTGACAAGTCTTCTCTTTAAGAGGGCACCTTCTTACCCTCTCAGTCCTGAGATGGGACACTCACAGCCCCTGCCTGTGCCATGTCCTGCAGTCTCTGTAGCCACAGCCCTCCTGCAGCCTCTCCTTGCCTGCTTGCCACACTTTCCAAAGCCTTGCTCCACGCCTCTGCCTGGAGCAGTATCCTGGGAGGATAAAATGCAGATAGCACAAGGCTCTGTCCAAGCTGAGCAGTCAAGCACAGGTCTCAGAAAGATGCATTGGCACATTTATTCCAAGGGAAAACCTTTAAAAACATTCGCAGTGGGAAAAGAAGTCCATGCTGAAAACCGTTCTTCTCTTCAGGAATGTTAAACAGCAAGCTCCTGACTGAATACCCAGAGCAGCTAGGGGCGAAGGGCTGTGGGCTGAGGTCATGGTGAATGTATATACAAACACCGCTGTCCCACTGGGGAAAAAAATAGCAGCGCTCTGGAGAGGCTGGGCAGAAGCTCTGGCATGTAGGCCAGCCCAAAGGAGGTGGGTTCCCAGTCTGGGCTCTGCCACTTACTGGCTCTGTGGTCTTGGGCAAAATGGCTGCTCTGTCTGCAGGGGCTTCTATACTTCCTTGTAAGACTCTCATAGGATTCAGAGGGATCATAGATGCTAAGGGCTTAAGTAATCATCTTCCTCTGCCTGAGCACTCTGGCTTTGCCACAATTCTGAATCCACATCTGGAGATAAAAACTGTCTCTAGTGGTCAGAAAAGAATTTATACCAGTGGTCAGCAGGCTAAAGGGTGCTCATATTTAATTGTTAATGTTATTTTTTAAGTTGGAGTCTCACTTCGTTGCCCAGGCTGGAATGCAATGGCATGCTCACGGCCACCCCAGTGTCAACCTGCTAGGCTCTAGCAATCCTTCTACCTCAGCTTTCCAAGTAGTTGGAACTACAGGCCCGCACTACCATGCCCAGCTAATTTTTTGATTTATCGTAGAGACAAGGCCTCATCATGTTGCCCAGCCTAATCTTGAACCTGCAGGCTCAGGCAATCCTCTTGCCTCGGATTACAGGCTTGAGCCACCATGCCCAGCCACTTATAATTTTTTAACTCTAGCAGTGAATGCAGGTGCCTACCCTAGCAAGAACTTCTGACTGTGTTGTGGTTTTATCAGGGTAGGAGTCTGGGCATCCTGTGGCCTTGTCCGGGCTGCACCTCAGCTTCTCAGGCTCGCCCATTTCTAGACGGGAGGCAGGGATGGGAGAGGCAAGCCTTCAGCACCTGTTCCAGTCCCAAAACAGGCTGTGCAAGCCAGAAGCTGTGAAGTTCCACAAAGCTTGTAGAGCCCAGGATATGAGAAGGAAGGTGAGCTTGGAGAGAAGCTTAGAATCCACCCAAGTCTGCTAATCCTTTTAAGACTCTTAAAAACAGGACTTTTCTCCCTGGAGAACTTGAAGTGTTTTTTTTGTTTACTCGGCTTGTGCAGTTGGCCCATAGATCATCTCAGCAATGCTAAAAATAGTGCTATTGCAGCAATTCCTACTTACAGCCAAGTAGTTCCCATTTCCTCAATTTAAACTTTTTCCTTTCTCTTCTGTCCTCTGATTCCCACTGTGACATCTGACAGTGGTACTGCGTGGCTGCATTTCTCAGGTGATCTTAGTGATGAGGAAGAGGTGGCTCAGTGAGGTCAGGTGACCTGCATAGCTCATAGCCACCAAGGTAAAGGCTGAGGCAAAAGCCCTGCCCACTCCCTCACCAGCCAGAGTGGGGTATCCACAGTCACAGGTGACTTGCTCTCATGGGGGAAAAGGAAAAGCCACAGTCAATCCCAGTTTCTTCCGAGAACCACATGACACTGGCATAGGAGGTGAGACCACCCTTGGGGGAGACAGGGACAACAAGTAGCACCCTCCCATCCCTGCATGGCCCTACATGCATCTCTGCTGTGTGGCAGCCTCTACTGAGGTGCTGCTTGCTTCTCAGAGGTGTCTTGGTGCCTCTCCCCTGGAGGATGCACACAGACCCAGGCCCACACATGTGTGGCACACTGAGCAGAGACACATGGTATGGTTGGTGGACCTAGAGCCTCAAGGCAGAGCTAAGCACAAGAGCTTGGCCCCCACCCCACCTCCTTAGTCCTCCCATGCTCCCCATCCTTACTTCCCTGCCATCATCCCATCAGTATATGGGAGCCCTGGGTCTTGGTTCAGAACCCCCAAATCCTAGCTAGGGCACCAACTTGCTGTGTGGCTGAGTCTCAGTTTCTTCATCTGTAAGGCAGGGACAATGTCACTACGTAAACCTCATGAGTTACAAGGATCCAACTGGCCACAGTGTATGGAAACACTGAGGGCAGCAGTCTGAAATCCCGGGGAATGGTGGGTTGGCAGTGCTCCGGTTGCCCCTACCCCAGTCTGGACCCTCCAGTGCATTCATGGCAGCTGGTGGGATGTCTAGAAGATACTCCTCATCTCCAGCCCCTCTTCCTACACCTGACCCAGAAAGGCAGGGCCCAGCAGTGGCCAGCCAGCCAGTCAATCCCCCATATCCTGCACCCCGTGGCTCAGCGTGGCCTTCCCTGGTGTGCACATGGCACTGGCTGTGCCCCACACTGTGGCTCATGTTGCATCTTCTGCTTGGAAGCCTGACCCTGCTCTGTCTTTTGCAGGCACATCTTCTAATGTTAGCCTCCTCTGTCTTTCTCACACTGTCTGCTCACCTTCACATGATGGGGTGAGGGCTTATTCAGGACTGGGTGCCTCCAAAAGCACATGTACAAAAGTGTCTCTGCAGGGGCTCAGGCAGGGCCTAACACTTGCTGGAGGAGATAGGTCCTAGGCAGGGCTGGGGGTTGAGCTTGGAGAAAGCTGGGCTGCACTGTGACACAGAAAACACAGCAACACCTGTGAGGGAAGCCCAACTGTGAAAATGGCCCCCATGAGCAATTTGAGCAGGCCTGAGGATGGCACTGAGGAGGTCACAGGCCTGTGCGCAGGAGGGGCAACAGAATGCCAGGCAAGATACCATACAGGGAGGCTGAAGTGTGGAGGGGATTAACTTATAGTTTCTTTCTTTTTAAAATTTTATTTATTATTATAAAGATGTGGGGTATAATTCAGGGTTATAACTTGTAGTTTCTATAAACTGGTGCCAGGGTTGCCCACCCACCCCTGTCCCCATGATCTTCCTGTCTATCTCACCTTTGCCCAAAAGCCAATGTGAGCTCTAAGATCCATGGCTGCTGGTGCATAATGCTCTGTTCACCTGATCATCTCCTGTGGGGACCTGGGTACCTCTCAAGAGTGGGCTTCTCTAATGGCTTCACAGAAGATGAAATGGGCCACAAGGTGACCAAGCCTATGCAGAATGCTACACCACGAGGTCTCAGCCCTGCTATCCGATGGTCAAAGCAAGAGGGGCAAGGACATAGTCAGACACTCTTGCTGTCCCTCCCCATCATATTATGCTCACAACAGATGTCATGACTGGAACAGAGAGAGCTTGAATGTGGTCTCTTAATCCCCAACGACATAGCAGCTAAGAGTGCAGGCCTTGAAGTTGGACAGACTTTGAATGCCAGCCTGGCCACCTACTAGTTGTATGATCTTGGGCCATTTCCTTGGCTTTTGCATCTTGTTCAAAGGGGTACAATAGGCTTGAACACCCTGGGTCAGAACTACTGGCCACCACTGCTGTAGAAGCACTCGACAAGCACCCCTTAGGTGACATTCTCTCTTAGCACACAGAGCAGCCAGCCCAGCTAGGAAGTGGTTTTGACAGGCCTAAAAATGGCCACGAACACTGCTGTTCAAGGGGAGGAGCTAAGGCTTGGATAGCCCAGTAGGCAGAAGGTAGAAAGGGGCTTTTGGTTTTCACAGCTCACAGAGCCTGTTGGTAACGATTTCCCCATCTGTACAATGGAGAGGATAATTGTACCTAAGCCTCACTGACATGCTACGAAAAACCAAAGGAGGTTCCCCCAGGCAAGCCCCCATTGAGTACTGGTGCTGCCACTGCTACTGTGGACAGCCACTCCCTGCCAGGTCCCCAACAAGGCCAGGCACTGCCAGGCCAAGATGCTCTGGCACTGCAGGTAGGATGGCAGACCACACTATCACTGCTTTCAGCCTGAGGGCCCCAGCCCTGAAGGGTTCTGGGAGAATACCATGGAGAAGAGGCACAACCAGGCAGCCAGCCACTCAGGGCTACACCAAACAGCCCTGGGGCCCATGTTAGCAACAGTGTACTCCCAGCCCCCCAGGAAAGCCCTGTTTGACACCTGGATGTAGCTACTGGCCCCACCTCGGCCTGGAATCCCAGCCTCACCTCCTAGGGCAGGGTTAGATGCCCATGTTGCCCTGTCTACTGCCACCCCATCCTCCCTCTCCAGCCAATGGGCCATTTAGTAACATTCCTGCCTGGGACAGCTGGGCCAATCCCAGTGTAGGAACTAGCAGGTCCCTGGCTCTCTTTCCTCAATCCCTCCTTGAAGTTGCTGGTCACCTTGAATAGGCTTCAGTGCTACACAGAATGAGGTTCACATGCCTCCTCCAGCACAGACGGGTCATGGGACCTCAGACAAGTCACTTGACCTCTTGGCACCTTTGTGAAAAAGGGACTAATGAGCTAGCTTTGTGGATTGGCCTGTGGATCTGAGCCCTTGTTGACAATGCAGCTGGCCCAGGGCCTGGCATATGGTAGGTGTTATGATCCTTGAAGTGGGCAGAGAGACAAGCAGAGGTGGAATGAGAAGTGGTCTCAACTGTTCCTGAGTAGAGAGAAGGTGATATGAGATTGATTTGGGGAAAGAAGTGGGGCTATTACATACCAGTTCTTCCATTCCGATGTTCCCTGGCCCCATCAGAGAGGATGGGCAGGAATGTCCTGTGCTGATAGTCCTGGGGCTTGTTTACCTGCTAGGGGTGCCTGGATCTGCTGGTCACCTGTGGTAGAGTAGGGCACTAGGGATTGAGGGTCCAACATCTCTTCCCTAGGTCATGCCTTGGTCTTACTGATATCTGTCTGCAATAGGCTCTGAACTTGGGGCTGGCATCTGAGGGCAGGGGCTGCCCACAGGCCCATGAGGCATGGTGCCTCTTGAGAGCCAGAGGGATGAAAGGGCAAGTCAGGCTGGAGCTGGCAGCAGAGGTGACACCAGATCTGGCCCTGCAACAGGAGGCAGATGTTGCAGGCATGGACTGTGCGGTTTGGCCATGGTTGTGTTTCTGAATGCCGGGATATGCTTGTTTCCCTCAGTGTGGGGCTGCTGCTTTGCAATTATTTATTCCAGGGAACTTTTGAAGGCAAGAGGAATTCATAGTCACTAGGCATGCTCTGCCTGCTGGGCACTGAGCCAGTGGGAAGTGTCAGGAGGGCAATAGCAAAGCTGTGCTAGATGAGGTCCCTGCCTGACGTGCCTTGGTCTGCTGGCCTCCAATGGCCTCCTCCTGAGAGGGAGAGGCACTTGCTGAGACCCGGCCTGGAAGGTGGGTCTGCTACACCTGAACACTTGGTACCTGCTCACTAGGGAGAAGAGGGACTCCTCCAAGGTCACAACCAACTGGTAGCAAGAATAGAATGAAAGTGACTGATTCTTGCTGAGAATGAAGTGCCAGGGGCTTTGGAGACCTTCTCTCCTTCCTCTCAGCTCTGGTTGGTGTGGGGTATCAAACTGGGTGGAGACGAACACCCACTTCTTGATGCCCAACCAGCAGGGCCCTTCCTCTCCACAAGACCACATCAAAGCTCTCAGTGAGCACTCAGGCTCTAGGGGTGGGACGGCACAGAGCACAAATGCTTTAATGAAACAAAGATGGCTCACGACAACTGCATCTCCCATCAATTTAAGCAACAAAGTATGGGCAAACAGAATCACCTGGGCCTGTGTGACAGCCCCAGGTGGAAGAGACAGTGTGAAAGCCTGGACAAAGAAGACATTCCCCAGGTGTGGGAAGGGGCTCAGGCTCCCCAGTCACCTGGGAAACATAAACTGAAACCACCTGGCGTTCCTCATCATACTCCACAGGTGGCCAAAATGAAAGTCACCTGTGGTTCTGAGTGCTGGGAAGGGGTGGCATGTGTGGAAGCACCGAGTGTGGGGGCTCGTGTACTGCCTCCACTTCTAGGCATTTGTCCTGCATGTGTGAGGAAGGAGACCAGAGAAAGCAGTGGTTTTTGTAATAGTGCAGAACCAAAAGCCACCTCTCCCCTAGGAAGAGGGCAGCAGACAAGCCAGCACAGTCAGACAGTGGAGTATTGTAAGGCAGTGACCAAGAAAGAGGATGCTCGACCAGCATCCATAGGCACCAATCAGTGGGCCAGGCTGCGCAGAAAGGGGCCTATATAGTGGCTAAGACCACTGTCCACACCTCGGGCTGCTCCACTCAAGCCAGAGCAGGGTCTTGAGATCATGACGGTCCCCAACCAGGCATAAGTCAGGGCTTCCCCAACTCCCTGCTTCAGTTACATCCCAGCATTGTCCTCTGGGATCAGTTGAGGGCCACTGGGATCCACAGAAAGGCCTTGAGGTCTTTGCGCAGGCCAGTCTCCGGGCCTAAGGGTGAGTTGTTCAGCATGCCAAGTGTGTGCCAAAAGCTCTCGTCCACCAGTTGGGACCACTCTGGGCAGTCCTGCGCTGGTGAAGGTTGAGTAAGGGATGGAGTGGCCAGGAGCTGAGCCTGCCTATGCCCTGTGTGCTCTTCTCAGTGACCCTGAGGCCCAGGGGCTGCCCATCTGAGCAGCAGACAGATCCCATATAGGATGGGAATGGCTATGGAGAAGACCACCTGCAGGGCAGCCACAAAAACCAGCATCTCTCTCTGCCTTTCATACTCAGGCCACAGCCATTGCCTGCCCTGTGCAGGCCTGGAAGCAGAAGGCAGTGCCAGCCTAGCCCTCAGCTCCCTTTGCTTCTTTCAGAGGCTAGAAACTGGGTTGAAACAAGAAAAAACCTTGTCTGCTAAAATAAGCAAGCCTTTTGGGGAAGGATGGAGAGCCATCGCTAGTTACTATGGAAACATTTCTGAATCAACTACAATATATAGAGAGATGTTCGCCCTGGACAAAGCAGCCTGGCTGCGACCCGTGCAGGCCTGTCTTCCCAGAGGGGTCCATACCTGTGTGGGAAGCCTCAGAAGTTTCTGGGCACCTGGAGACAAGCCCTCAGTCTCTGCGGTGTGAGGAGCCACCTGGCAGCACCTACCACACAGTCTGGTGCCTGCTTTCCTGGCCCCTCTCTCCTCCTTCTGTGCAGCAAATGTGGGCCTCGCCCTTGCTGCAGGGGTCCTATACTACAGGTCCAGTCCCACCCTCAATGCCTCCCACCCAAGCCTCTGTGTTTTCCCTGGGCTTCCTGCCCTACACGGTTGGTCTGAGGAGCCACTTGTGAATCACTCCACCACACGCCTCCTGCCAGTCCCTCCTCAGACTGCAAAAGGACAGCCAACAGTGCCCAGGTCAGGTCCTCAATCAACAACTCTGGCTCTGTTTTGGCAAAGACTAGAATGTTCTGCCTGGTGGGAGAGGTCTGGTATAATGGGGTCTCCAGCCTCTCCTGCAGCACGAGCCTTAGCCTTAGAGCTCTGACAGGCTGGGCTAACAGCCTAAGAACTGTGATTTTCCATGGCAGAGATGAGGGTTGGGGGCAGGAAAAGGGCAAGGGTGGGAAGTTGGTCCCTCTGTAGATGCTGGTTCAGTCACTGTGTGGAACAGTGGGACTGGAGACTTGCCGGGTTCATTTCTCCCTCACTTCTCCTCAAACCCCATCACACTGCTGAGCCCTGCTACACAGTCAGCTGTATCTCTACGGGGCCACTCAGCTGTAGACAGGTCCCATGTGCAAGGAGTTCCCATCAGGAAAGCTAACACAGGAGCCAAGGTCCCACTTACTCATCCCTTAGCACCCATCCCTTCCTCTAGCCCCTCTCACTCCCCACAAATGTGCAGTTAGCGGCCCAGACTGTGAAGCGCTCCTGAGGTGCTTGGCCTCCCTTTCTTGACTCCTTCCTGGCTGAGCAGCACCATGTGCCCTGCAGCATCCTACAGAAGCCCTGCCGTGGAGCTACGCATGCAGTGCTCTACTATATGCCTCAAGCACCCTGTGGCCAGGGCCAAGGATCTCCCTGTCTCCTACAGTATCCAGCACTGGCTGGACCAGGAGAAGCTTAGAGATCATCTACTGAGGGAAAGGAATGAATAGAATTAATCCACAAATACTCGAGTAAGCATCTCCTCTAGGTCAGGCTAGACTAGACCAGGTGACTCAAAGAGAAACATGGCCAACAGCACAAAGATGCGTGCGTCCAGAGGCTGTGAGAACAAAAACTGGGCCCACGCTTGTGTCCACCCAAGGACGCTGGGAAGCAGCTACAGGGAGTAAGACAGCCTGACCCCTCATAAGGAACTTTCTCCAAGATTTAGTGTCGGCAAAAAAAGCAAGCTGTCAAAAAGCACACACACATATTTTTAAAAGACGCGTGACAAACCTGTTTTTGTATATGCATACCCGAAAAAAGAGAACAGCCTGGCTGCTCACAGAAGCACTTCTGAGAAGGGTGCAATACCTGGGGGTGGGCAGACAAGGAGATATGGGCTCTACTATGTGTCTGAACTGTTGGCAATGACAATGTGGTCTTACATGACTGTAAGATTATGATGTATATGAAATACAAACACACGAAGAGGGCCCCCAAAAACCTGAAATTTATTAAAATTGTGTATTCTTACATGTTCAAATTTCAGTCACCTTTAAAGTACTCTCTGTTTGAAGCAATACACCTATTGAGATGCTTTTTCCACTGCTCAAAACAGTTTTTGAACTCATCAATTTGTATGCCCTTTTAGTGCTTCTGCCGTTGTTTCACCTCTTCCATATGGGCAAAATGTTTCCCTTTGAGGACTTTTTTCACCCAGGAAAACCAAAAAAAAAAAAGGGTTTTCTTGGATGAATAGGGAGGGTGAGGCATGGGGACCATGCTGCTTTCAGTCAAAAACTGCTGAACACTCAGTGTGGAGTGGATAGGTACACTGTCATGGTGGAAGAACCAGTTACCTGTCTGCCACAACTTGAGACGTTTCTTATGCAAATCATGACCCAACCTTCTTAAAATTTCCAGATAAAAGCTTTGGTTGGCTGGGCATGGTGGCTTACTTTGTAATCCCACATTTTGGGAGGTGGAAGTGAGAGGATTGCCTGAGCCCAAGGGTTTGAGACCAATGTGGGCAACATGGCAAGACTTCGTCTCCACAATAAATAAAAAAAATGAGCTGGGTGTGGTGACTCATGCCTGTAGTTCCAGCTACTTGGAAGGCAGAGGCAAAAGGATCACCTGAACCCAGCAGGTTGAGGTTGCAGTGGCTGTGAGTGTGTCACTGCGCTCCAGTCTGGGCAATAGAGTCAGACTCCAACTCAAAAAAACCCCAAAAAACCCCCAAGCCCACAAAACTTTGGTTGACCATTTGATCCAAAGGAGCAAATTTTGAATGTATTACAAAGGGCCTACCCTCCAAAAGATAAGTCTGGTTTCTTTGGATTCCCCCCCTCATGTGTTTTTTTATCCATGTTTCCTGGTTCATAACTCCCACAGCCCTATTACAATAAACAGAATCTCTCATATCTTCTCCTGCCTTCCTTTTACCTGCCCAGGGAAGGACTCTAATCTGACTGTGGGTCACAAGACCCTCACTCCAGCGAGGGTCCTGTCCTATACCCTGGAGGAAGGAATGCTGTAGAGGGCAAGAAGAATCTAGATAGGCATTATTGGGTTTAGATCATAATTTTGTTCAATCACATTCTGCCACAGTTGTTAATGCTTTAATCATGCCTCTGAAATCAGCTGAACACCTGGAGGTTCCTGGTAGGTGGCTTGCCTGGAGAGGGCATAGAAGCTCCATACTCCTTCCTCCATATCCTCTGTAATATACTTTATAATAAACCAGTAAATATGTTTCACTAAGTTCTATGATCCACTCAGCAAATTAATCAAACCCAAAGTGGGGGTTATGGGAACCTCACCTTGAAGTTGGTTGGTCAGACATTTCAGAGGCCTGGACTTGCAAGTGGTGTTTGAGTAAGGTGAAGTTTTGAATACTGAGCCCTTAACCTGTGGGATCTGTCATTATCTTTAGGTACAGAGTGTTGGAATTAAATTGAATTAGGGGACTCCCAGCTAGTGTCTGCTGCAGAACTGACTGCTTGTTTGTTGGTGGGGAGAAATCCCTCACATTTCATCACTTGAGTCTTCTGTCTGTGTTGGTGTGAGAGCAGAGTAAAAACTGAGTTTTTCTAAATAACAACTCCCACAGATTTTCAAACACTGTCATTAAAAAATAATAAGAGTCCCCTGCCCAGATGCTTTTTCTACTGCTCAAAACAGTTTTTGAACTCATCAATTTGTATGCCCTTTTAGTGCTTCTGCCGTTGTTTCACCTCTTCCATATGGGCAAAATGTTTCCCTTTGAGGACTTTTTTCATCCAGGGAAACAAAAAAAAAAAAGGGTTTTCTTGGATGAATAGGGAGGGTGAGGCATGGGGACCATGCTGCTTTCAGTCAAAAACTGCTAAACACTCAGTGTGGAGTGGATAGGTACACTGACATGGTGGAAGAACCAGTTACCTGTCTGCCACAACTGATAAGGGAGCTGTCCAGACAGCTGGGTGAGCAACACCAGGGCTGGGTGTGGGTGACCCAGGATAGTGGGCTTAGAAGGACAGCAGGTCAGTGTGCTGATGCCCCTACCCTCACCTACACCTCACCTCACCTACACCTCCTCACAAGGACCAGCCTCCACCAGAGGCAGTAAACCCCAGAGCACGTTGAAAGGGAAGTGAGCCAGCCCTACAAGCCATCTGCCAGAGACATGGCCCAACCAGCAGACTCAGTGGAGGGCTGTCCTGAGTGCTCCTTCATAAATGTGCTAGTATACAGTTTCCTCACTTGGGAAATATGCTGCACAGACTCATGTGCTGAGTGTGCTCAGGGGTCTGCTTAGCATTTGTTGACACAGTAGGTGCCAGGTATGGCTTTTGGAGTACAAGGAGCCCCAACCCACCTCCAAAGAGAAGAGGTAAGAAAGCAGAGGAGGCTGGGAAGGAGCCCCGAGGGTGGTGAAAGCAGCAGATCACTGGGAAGCATGGAGGAACTGTTGACCTAAAAGAGACAAAACCACCCACAACACCAAGACCAGGCTGGGGTGGCTCAGATTTGCAGAGGCTTCTAGTTGCAGGGAGGTGATACCTGTGTGCCAGCCCCATAAGGGACTGTACGCTAGTCTTCCCTCCCACAGGCACAGCTGCAGACCACCTTTCTGCAGGATTCATTTTTGGAAGATCCCAGAAACCCAGGAGGAGGGGCGGAGAGCAAGTTCAATGAGAAAGGGGCCCGGAGCACCTGGCTGCCAGTGTGGATGTGTCACGAGGAAGCAGGCATCTGGGGGGCCAGCTTCCTTAACTTCATAATTAGAAAGGCTGAGTGGTTAACCTATGAGGAAGACATGGAGGTTGAGTCTCTCCTTCCAACATCACTGTGTAGTCTCTAAGGGCACAGCACCAAAGGTAGGGGGAACAAGGAAGGAGAGAAACTATCTTTGAGTGCTTCCTATGTGCCAGATCCTGTGTTAGGGATATCACCCCATTATCTAACTTGATTCCTGTTACTCTTCAAGGCAGACCCATTTTTAAGGTGATGAACTCAGGGAGGAGAAATTAAGCAACTTGTTTGGCTCTAACTTTAGTATGCCAACTGCAGAAAAATAGGTTTGCAAAACACTTACAAAGAGCTCGTTTCACTAATGTATAAGAAAAAAGACCAATAATCCAATAGAAAAATGGACATAGAAAACTGCATAGAAGTTAAAGCTATTTACATGATATCATGGTTAATCTGACTCATAATAAATGAAACACGATAGATACCATTTATACCTACTGAAGAACAAATATTAAAAAAACTCAAAGCCAAGCGTGGTGGCTCAGCCTGTAATCTTAGCACTTTGGGAGGCCGAGGTGAGAGAACTGTCTGAGCCTGGGGGTTCGAGACCAGCCCAGGCAACTTGATAAGACTGTGTCTCTACAATCAATCAAAAACTAGTGGCATGGTGGCATGTGTCTGTAGTTCCAGCTACTTGGAAGGCTGAGGCAGAAGGATCTCCTAAGCTCAGCAGGTCAAGCCTGCGGTGGCTGTGAGCATGCCACTGCACTCTAGCCTAGGTGACAAGAGTGAGACTCCAACCCCACCCCCTAAAAAAATTCAATAATACATAGTGTTGATGAGGTCTGAAAAAATGAACCTAAGCTGGGAGTGTGGTCTTTGAAGGGTGATGTCTATTAAGACTTTCTACGTAATAATTATTGTGATATAAAAAGAAAAAAAGGACTTTAAAGGCACCACAAACCCTTTGATCCAGGAATTCTATTTCTAAGAATGGACTTCCACAAATGTGAAAGGAGATATATATATATATATATATATATATATATATATATATATCTATATCTGAAGCATTGTTTGTAGTAACAAAAGGCTGGAAATAATCTAAGTGCCCATCAGTAAGGTATGGGTAGGTAAACAGTGGGACATCCATATGTTGAGAGTAATATGCAGCTATTACAATATTGTTAAGTGAAAAAATACAATGGGTGAAAGTGTGTGTACTCTGCCCTTTGGGTATATCTGGTTTGCACTGGTAAATGGACAGATATGCGCTGGAAGGACACACACAGGACAAAGGACAGTGGCTGCTGTGGAAAAGGCTATTGCCTGGGCATGCAGGTGGGAGGGCACCTCTTTCACAGCAAATCCCTTGGTACCATGTGTATTGATTATTGATGACACCTACTGCTTGTCTATAACAACAGAGAAAAGGTGGACAGGCATAGTGCTCTTAGGCTCTGGAGCCCTCACCCTCCCCCCAGAAGATCACAGCCTGGGACAAGGGAGGAGTCACAGACCCAGACACTCCTACATCCTGACTGGATCTCAGTGGGGACCTGCCAGCCCTGCACCCTGAGAACCTGCCTCTGTCACACCTCTCCAGACCTGAGATCTGCCTGCCTTCCTCAGCTCCTAGGTCAACTCATCCTTCAGTTTCTCTATGAGTAATGGGGAATCAGGGAAAATACAAAGAAATCAAAGCTCAGAGGGGCTGTGTGACTTGCCAGAGCTACCCAGCTGGGAGCTGGCTGTGCTGGGAGGAGTGGTAGGGGATGGTGAAGACTTGGAAGTAGAGGGGGAGTGAGGGGCCAGTTGTCTCTGTGCAGGGCACTGCAAATGAGGGAGGGCTGGGTCTGGGCGAGTGTCAAGGAGAGGCAAGAGTCAGACAGGCCTTAAAGAATCCCACATAGAATATCAGGGCTGGATAGGCACTGAAAGCCCAGCACTGGCTACACTTGTTTTTTAAGCAGTCAAGTTGGCTTCAGTGAGAATCTTATAGGTGTCTAAGACTACAGAGGGGTGGGAGGAGCTGCTCCAGCAGGAGCAGGACCCTGAGCCTAGAGCCCCTCTCACCATTGCCTATGTGGCCCCAGAATACCAGGGGCTTCAGATAACAAGCTGAACTTGTCAATGCTTCTCCCCGTAGAAGGGCAAACTGGTGCCCAGAGGGGTAGCGACTTGCCAGAAGTCGCTCAGTAATCACACCCCATGCCCAAGTCTGGCGTACTCTAAACTGAGCCACCCTGCCTGCCCCTAAAGATGCTGCAAACCTGAGGCCCTGGGAACGCCCACCCAGGGGGTCAATTCGCACGCCTTCAGTAAAAAGCAGTGGCAGCAAGCAGCCTTGGAAATCAACAAGGCAAAGTACTCACGTTGAAGAAATTGGTCTTGTTCCTCTCGCAGAAGAGCCCCTGTGCCGGCATGTGCTGCAGTTGTTGCCACGGGATACTGCTGCCTAGCAACACGTCGCGGGCCCACTGGAGGTTCTGGGGAAACAAGAAGTAGGTTGGAAGTGAGTGTGTGGGCTGCTCAGGGCGCCCACAGGGAAGCAGGCGGTCCCCTCCTTCCTGGCTGTACTGGCAAACCGTGAGCAGCTCTGAAGACATTGATCGTGCAGTTCCAAGCAGCTCTGCCATGGGCTTTGATCACGGGCCTGTGGGATGCATTTCTGGAACTGATCTCTTGCCTGCACAGCTGACTTAGGAGTGTGGCCTCAGATTGCCTAGGTAGGTCCTGACAGGGACCCTTTGGCTGACGAACCCTGCAAAGGGGCCACATGGATCCAGTGCCCACCTTTGTTGGGGAGCCCCACTAGTCCAAACAGCAGCCCTGACTTGTCAGGAATCAGCAGTGCTTCATGGCCAGTGTGTGCACAGTTGCCCCACACTCAGAGGTCCTGGCTCTGATAACAGTGGCTCAGGGTGGTGATCTCTGGGCAATGGGACCTCTTGGTAGAATCCAGGCCCATGGGGAACTATGAACTATGGTGCAGTAAGGTTAGAGGGTGAGTAGTGGGTCTGGCTGCCTTGGCCTTCTTTGGGGACTTCTCACTAGCTTAGACCTCAGGCAGCCCAGGAAAGAGACTCTGCATCAGTGCTCAGCCACAACCCCTTGGGCTCAAGTGACACTTGGTTCAAAGTCTTGTCTAAGGGAGATCTGAGAGGCTCAGCTCATGCAGGTGTCTATCACTGATCTAATTAGCCACAGGTAAACTCATGGGACAGGAGACTGTTACTTGCACTTTTTTTTTTTTGAGTTTACGAGTCTCACTCTGTTGCCCAGGTTGGAGTGCAGTGGCACACTCACAGCCACCACAGCCTCAACTGGCTGGGCTCAGGTGATCCTTCTGCCTCAGCCTTCCAAGTAGTTGGAACTACAGGCATGTGCCACCATGCCTGGCTAATTTCTTGATTTACTGTAGAGATGAGGTCTCACCAAGTTACACAGGCTGGTCTCAAACCGATGGGTTTAGACAATCCTCTTGCCTCCGCCTCCCAGTGCTGGGATTGTAGGCGTGAGTCACCGCACCCAGCTTGTTACTTGCACTTCTAATCCCACAGGTGAGCTTACTTGACTACGGAGGTAGGGTGCAAAGGAGACCTACCTTTGCCCCAGTTCGAGAAGGTCAGGGAGGCTTCAGGAGGAGTTGACATTTGGGCAGTGGTTTGCACATGGCTGTTATGGGGCTGGGAGACTCACTGAGGCAAGAACCCAGACAGGCGGGGCAGCCAGACCCTGCCAAAGAGGTGGAGGGGATCAGATGTGGCTGCCTGTGAGGCAGTGAGGAACCAGTGAGGAACTGCTTTGACCATAGGCTACGAGGCCAGAGCATGGGCAGGCCAGATCACCCAGGTATCTGAGCCTGTGCATACTCTTCCTCTCCCTTAGGGCCACTGGGGCTCATTGCTGTGGCAAACCTCTCCTCCTGCCTGTGTGACCCCGTAAGACTCAGGGCACAAGCCTGTGCTGTTCAGGTGGCCTGAGAAAAATTACCCTAGAGCTGTTTTGGGGGCTCCTTGGGGGTAATAAAAAAGTACCCAGAAGACCTCTTTGAGAAGCAGCAGTTCAGAGCAGGGGGAGATGGGAGAATCTGGCTTGAAGAAGCATCTCCACAGTAGCCATTGTTTTCCTAAGAAAACCTAGAAAATAAAGCCCCATCAAAAACTTCCTTCTAGGCTTGGCGTGGTGACTCAAGCCTGTAATCCCAGCATTTTGGGAGGCAGAGGTGAGAGGACTGCCCGAGCCTAGGGGTTCAAGACCAGCCTGAACCCCTTGGTGAGACCTCATCCCTACAATAAATAAAATTAGCCAGGTGTGGCGGCTGCAGTTCCAGCTACTTGGATGGTTGAGGTGGCTGTGAGCGTGCCACTGCACTCTAGCCTGGGCGACAGAGTGAGACTCCAACTAAAAAAAAAAAAAAAAAAAGAAAAAAGGCTTCCTTCTGGTTGGGCCAGGGTGGATGGAGAGAATCAGAGATCCTGCACCTTGTTGCAGGCCCCATGGTTGTGGGACAGAAATGCACATTCCTCTCCAGCTTGTTTTTCTACTACTCTGCAGTTTCTCCAATGATACCTGCACCAAGTCAGTCCTTCCCCCAGATGGACGAGAGGGAGAAGGCAGTGGGAGAGGGTTCTGGGGCACTTGCAAAGAGAACAAAAAGCACTGAATTACAAATTAGCCTCCCGCAAACTTGGTCATGCTGTGTGGGTGGAGAGTGTGTTTTCTAGCTATCCCTCAGGCCCACCAGAGAAAGTGATCTGATCAAAGCTAAGGCACAAAGTATACAGCCAGCTCATGGGAGCCTTTAGTTAATTCACATCTGAGGTCCCAGATGGGAGCTGACAGGGCAGAGACCCGCTCAGGAAATCACAAGTGCCAGGCTGGTGCAGGGGGAGGGGGTAGAGACTGTGTTGGACCCTTGCTGGACCTCTATAAGAGGCACTGTGCTGCTGCAGCACACACCCTGCCCTACTACTTGGCAGAGTGGCAAGGTGAGGAGACACAATGCTGCCTGAATTGAGCAGAGCACAACTCCTCGTCACATGGAATCACCAGTTTACTGATGAAACTGAGGTTCAGAGTCCCAGAGCCAGGTCATGGCAGAGCTGGCCTTGCACTCTAGTCCAGGCCACAGGGACTCCAAGGAGAGAGTCTTCCCCTGCTTTCCAATCTGTCCAACATAGGTGAGTATGTCACTTTACAAATCTGCCTGGGCACTGGCTGTATGCTGGATACTGAGCCAGTCCTCTTTCGGACCTCATGCAGCCTGTCACCAGCCTCTGGTCCAAAGCCCCTAACTCAAGGCACCTCTGGGGATGGGAGAGACCCCATAAAACTACTTGCCAGACAATGCACATCTTCTTTGGTTCCACAGGCCCTACACTGGCAGAGGGCAAATGGAAGGTGAGGGATCCTAAAGAGAAGCAGGGCAAAGGATCCCAGAAGCATACGAGTACTTCCATGTCCTCTCCTGCCCACCATCTTGGCCATCCCTGATCCCCAGCGAAGGAATTTCTAGCCCCTCTGCCTGAAGACTTTAGGGTTGCATCTCCCTCAGTAAGCCAGCTCTGTGCCTCAGTCTACCTACCCACATGCTAACTCATCTCTTCTCCACTCCCCTTGTTTTTGGCCCTCTAGCTTCACTTGCCTCTACTCCCACCTTGGTCCCTGCAGGTTTCTCAGCCTGGTGGCATCTCACCTGACCCCGGGCACTCCTCACCCCTTAATAAAGACCCATGGCCACCTTCAATCACCTCTTCATTGATTCACAGGTAGGTCTGCAGGCTGCCCCCCTACTTCTGTCAGCCCTATGAGGCCAGGGACATGGTCTGACTTGTTCATTGATGGCTCCTCAGGGACTAGACCAGTATGGATGGAGCTCATAGAAAGGGCACAATAGATATCAACAGGAAGAATGAAAGAAAGATGAGCAGAGTCTGAGCTCTCAGAAAATGAGAAGGAAGAGTATGTCAGGCCAAAGTAACAGCCTGAGGTGCAAAGACATGAAGGGACCAAACAGGGGAAGGAGAGTGCTGCAGCTCAGGTGCCCAGGAGAGAGACAAGGGCCTCCTATGGAGAGTCTGAAAGCAAGAACAGATTGGTGAAGGAGGGCAACAGAGCCACGGGGTGTGAGTGGGACTGCTCGGGCCCACCCA